>JASUAD010000013.1:43629562-44879562 GCA_037013555.1 Sextonia rubra | reverse complement strand
GCTGCTTGTTTATAAGGCATTTTATTTTTAGAATTTTCAACTCAACCGTGAATACTCATCAAATGACCGTCAAATTTGAACCCTTCCCAAATCATGGGAGGTAATGTGTGCGCGGCTGTGCATGTGCGTATTGGAGGTGGGATTAACCACTGATGGTCCGACTTGGTAAAAAATAAGAGATCAGAGTGATACCTCTCATCAGATATATCGTCATCAGAGCCAGACTCGTGCTAGATGATTTAGGTTTCATACGCTAAGGCATAACCATAGACAAGGGTCCAGAATGGGTAGGCCCAATATAATAAAAAGAGCTTGGGAAAAATCGAGATACGGACATTACATATTTACCTGCACGCACATGCCATAAGGATCCATTACCAAAATTACCAGTGAGTTAGGTGATTAGAATATCCACCCAGCACTACTCATCATAAAAATCATCTCCAGTTTGCACATTAATGCTCTTACTAGCTGTCTTTTAACATTAGACAATTAACCTCACCTAGATATCTGACAGCAACTGGTGTGTGTCATGAGCTGGCCGACCATCCTCGATTCCTCAGATTTCTCAGCAGAGCTTAATTTGTAGAGAGTTCTTATACCATGGAAATGCGCCACATGATTACCTCTCTCCACCGACGCCCATAAGATGATTTGAAAGCCATTCCAATGGATATTCAGCTGAAGCTTAAAACCGTGTGTATGGATTAGATGAAAAGGTAGAAGGAAAATCGAGTGAATGGTTGATGTTCAATTGTAGAAGACCCATGAGTCTAGATTGTTAAACTAGTGGATTTTGGGTGTTGATGTACTGTTGCCTCTTGGTTGGCAACCCAATTTCCGAATTTTAACACTACTGTCTGTTGAGCATGTAAATTGATACGAGTTAAAGAAAATTAGAGAATCATGCAGGTTACGATCAAATTATTGGATCAGGTATCATCTTAGGAGGGCACGAGGACATATTAATATATGTTAAGTATGTTTGGTGCCTTGGACTTTTGCGGCAAGGTTCTTTTATTTTCTGTTCCGTATTAGTGTGAATATTCCCTAGGGCAGTATGCTTTATCATCACAAACAAGGTAAGACCGGTTGCACCATTTATTTCCAGCCGCGTGGAACAATCAATCAAGACTCCATAAAATTGTTAACCAAACTATAATCATCCAAAGGTCAGTAGTGATTTTCAACCATGGACAAAAAATAAGATTAATCAACCTGAGCGGATGCTTGTAAATATACATTAGACACAATAGACTGGAGCAACTCGTACCTGTAAAACCCAGTTTACCTATGAATAGTTTAGGCAAAGAACCGGTAGAGTCGAGCAGCTGGTTAGGGACAGCAAACACCCCTAAGCAGACAGAAGTATGTGACTTCAAATCCTTTTAGGAAAAATAATGATAATAATGATAATGTCACAGGTAACTGGTTATCCAAATGCATGGACCAAGACGTAAATATTAATAAACGCAGTTACCCTGCAGTTGATTTCCAAGATCTAAAAGGGCCCAATAGAACGTCATTTGCAACACAAACAGAATTAACTAAATGAAAACCAACATAACATTCTCTGAGTACAGTTTCCTAATTGTTTTCAAGTCTTTGAAAACCAAATGTCATGAGCAAGCATCTTTTTTTTCTCACCAATAAAACATAACCTCTTTCCCAAAAGAGTGAAAATCCAGTTTTTACATTTCTTTCATAAGCAGGAGCAGGACCAGGGAGTTTTCCTATCCCATGGCATATTTCTGGGTCCAGCTCCGAGCAGTGGTCTCATACTTGTTCCGGTCAGTCTTGTACATGTGAGCAATCTCCGGAACAAGTGGGTCATCTGGATTTGGGTCCGTGAGGAGGGAGCAGATTGAGAGCAGAACCTGTGAACAGAATCACACATAAGTTATACATGACACACCATTTAAAAGCTAATAACCTGGTATTATAAATCTATAGAACAAGTTTTACTTCAATGAGTATAAAATTTATGCTTGCAAAGAATCATTTTAATCAGCAAATTGTTCCAAAATTTTGCGTGCTCTTGATCCAGAGTATGAGGGCTCAAGGAGAGGAGTAGATTTGGATCGAGGTCAAACTCAATCTTCAAACTAATCAGACCTAAACCAAAAGGCGTGCAGCCTCCAGGAATACAAGTTGTCAAAGGTATGCAGTATGCCACCATATACCATACCGCACCCATCAGAGGACACCAGATAGAAAACCAAGGGAGATCCCAGGACAAAGAATTTTAATGCAACAAGAAAAGGAACAGAAGGGTCCTAGTGACAGTGAAGGAATGGCCTGGATCGGGGCCCTCCATAGGAAGACAAGGCCGGATCCCCCCAACTGATCTCTCCTATGGGTACACCACTGGGTTCCAGTCATGATAGGGAGGGGACAAAATCTATCCATGGAATGAACGGTCTAAACAAGGCACAGATCCAGAAGGTACTGTCCAACATGTCAATTGCAGCAAAAGCCCATTTTAGCAAAAGACAGACTCAGGTGCAGGCCAATGAGCAGCTCCACAAAGGTTTCACGGGAATCCTACAAGCCTGATGCGATTTACAGCCCCGAGAGATTAAGCTAGGGATTGAACCAGTGGTTAGAAGAGACGAAGGTGTGGCCGAATGGTATGCCAATAATGAAGCCATCCCTCAGCTCAGTAGAAGAACTCCTAGCAAACATCAGCCATTACTTTTGTGGACCAGTTGAAGACTCTGAGAAAGCACACAAAGCTATACTAATGAAAATGAGGATCCAGTCAACGGCGGATTAAGATTCATAAAAGAAGGCTTTTCTAGAAAGGATCTTCCATCGATCAGATCCAATGGAGGCTTTCTAGACACAGAAATTCCTGGCTGGTATACCACTCTCCCTTGTAGAGTTAATTTGCACTGGGCCCCTTGAAAATGAGGACATGAAGTTGCTGCCTATGAAGCACGAGTACTAGTATGGGTACACGTGTTCGGTACAGATACGCCAATACAGTAAAATGCTAAGAAAATAGAATATAAGTGTGTCTAGGGTACGTTCAATAAAAAAAATCATATTTTTAAAAATTTTAATAATGCAATATGCTAATAATTAAAATAGTTTAGAATTCTTGATGTAACAAGCTAACAATTACTTAATACCATTACAAATTCAACCTAATGGAAAAAAAAAGGAACAGCAAGTTTATTTTTTATATTTCATAATCCATCATTCCTTCCTTCTTCGTCCTTTCTGGTTTCTTTTCTTTTTCCGCTGGAAATGAGGGAGTTGGAGACGGATTAGGGCTAAAGCTTTTTTCCTTTTAAGTTCATCAAAAAGGATTAGAGCTAAAGTTAAAAATTAGATTTTTAGCCATTTTAAAATCTTACAAAAAAAAACTCAAAGTATCGGGAGCATACCCATCTCGTACCCACAAAGTCAAAATGTAACAGGTACGTTTAACCATACCCAATATGTTTTTTGCTGTGCCCATACCCGTACTGGTATGTACCCGATAAGGGCACATATACATTTTGGAAGTACTGTGCTTCATAGGCTGAAGACATATGGAGCAGTCTTCACCTACGACTACGATAAGTTCCTCATTAAACGGTGCACTGAAAAAAGAGTATTGGCCAAAGAAAAAAGAGACTTCAAGATAACGCATGGATTATGCAAACAATTTAGCTTTCAGAGCAAACACCACGGCGAAAAACAAGGAGTTTGCAGCAAGAGAAGCGAGCAGAAAGGGCCCGACGCCCGAGTGAAAAATCCAAGTCCTCAAGAAAGAAGAAGGGGCTTACGCAAGAAGACAGCTCAAGGAGATGATAGTGTTAGTTCCCACCCCTGCAATAAAAGAGACCACATGGCCAAGGACTATAAGGAGAGAAGGGCATGAGCCCAGGAAAGAAATACTCACCATAACGACTGTGATTGCAAGGGTTGCAAGGGGACCTATACATGCCTAGATGATGGAACAAAAGAGTTTGATCCCTATTATGACTCCAGCTCCTCAGAAGATGATGGACCATATGACAAGATTAGCATGCTAGCAAGGCATCAGAAGGATGTCATCGGAGCCTTCAGTGAAGATGAAATGGGAAGGCCAGTCCTACCAGAGCACTACGTGCCAATGAAGGCAGTTCGTCACCTTTCAAAGGCATGCAGGACAGGAGATGCCTCCCAAACAAAATTACAAATAGTGTTGAGAGAGTTGAGGTGCTGCATGGAGGCAATTGAGCGGCGGGGTCCAGATCCTTGAATATCACAAGCTGCCCCCCGAAGAAGCTGGGGCATAGGAGAACTCTCCCGGACTCAGAAATGGATTAATAGGGTTGACCTCGGCATAATGCAGAAATACTAAAGGGCATGGAGGTAAACTTCGACAGTGGTGCAGACTTCAACAGCATCTGGCCCAATTATGTCCTTGTTGAGTTATGGGAGAAATGTTCCCACAATGCACACACGGTCAACGATAAAAACCTCCCAAAAAGATGGATGGCCCGGAATGTAGGAGTTTGCTGCATGTAGGGTCCTTAGTCCAGAGTCAACTTCCTCATTATGGAAGGAAACAGAGAGGGAATCCTCCTCCGTAACCCTTTCCTCACTAAAGATCCAGCCCATCATGATTGAATCCTACTCTCATTGCTCAATCATTATGCCATTATGGATGAGGTGGGCCCCACTAGGTGTGCACCATAAGAATCATTCACACGCAGTGTGCACCTGTAGATTTATTATATATAATATAAAAGCCTTGTCAGGCTACATGTGTTTCCTCATTCTCCTCTATGCTGAGTCAAATCCTCATATTAGGGATGGCAATGTGTCAAATATAAACGGGACCTGTCCCACTCCTATTAGGGGTAGGTTTGGGTTTTGTACACACAACCCGCCCTACTCCGAATATATAATATTTATATACTTATTACTAAAGTAATAGACAAAACTCATGTGGTAGGTGGGTTTGGGCCTTAACATAAAGCATATGAGAAGAGAAGTGGCATGTTCAAACTCTACTGCACACATTCTCATCCATTTTTACATATTTTAAAAGTTTTAAGAATAAATTTAACTTGACCCACTCAAACGGGGTGGGGAATTACAAGCAGTGACTTGTGATGGGGCAACGCAGGTTTGGATTTACCCCAACCCATACCAAACCCACCCTATTGCTATCCCTACCTCAAGTTGCACTTCAAATTATCAATACTACTTCCATCCATGTCCTCTTCGATATACTCCTTTGTTCTTTGTATAAAGAAACTTTTCATCAACCAATCGATGCTCCCTCTAAATGCTCCCGAATGCACTAATTTCTAAGTCTCTTTCCTAGTTTTACCACATAATTATCACAAACATTCTCTCTACTACACTTATTTTATACATATGATTCTTCTTGATTAGCCAACATCTGTTACCTAGGTCATAGTTGGTCTAATTGTTGTTGTCCTATAAACTTTACAATTCAATCTTGTTGAAATGTGTGGATCACAAAGCACTCCAAAAGTAAGCCTACACTTCAACCGTCCTCTTATTCTATGTTCGATATCTTCCTCAGTGTCTCCATCTTTATTAATCATGAAGCCAAGGTATCGAAATGAATATCTTTGTAGTATCTCTTAAGTTACAATTCTCACAATAACTCCAACTCGTTGTACACTCCACTGAAATGGCAATTCAAATAATCTGTCGTTGAGTCGAGGCATGTTAGCGATGAACACCATGTTAGACCCAGATTTTCACCCGCAAGTATGATGATCTCCAAATACATTACGTCATTCTGTCTTCGTCCTTTTGAATACAATGGCTCTCCTAGCCACATTCAGTGGTGTGAATCTAGTGCACACACAATCCAAATCTCACTCACACACTATCCTGTTCTTGGGTTTGCCAACAACAGCCTAATAAAATATAAGATGGTTTGTCTCCAAAAGAGAGTTCAAACAAAAGAGGAATGTGAAACCTAGTCTAGGAAGCTTCATGAATAAGCTGTGCAGCTAGTGTCACATAGCAGCCTTTAGCTCACTACCATAGTGACAACCTAGGGGGCAACCGTAAGTGTGGCTATAACTAAACCACACTTGCAATGAATAAGGAGAAATGAGGGAAACAAGAATTCAACATAAGCTTCAGAGGGAGACCAAGAGCTAGGGACCACATGAGTGAGTTACATCGCACTACATGCAAGCTATCTAGGGACCTAGGCTTGCGTGTAGTAGAAAATTTTCCCAAAGCCCCCTGCGTCTTCTATCTTTTAAGTTTTTACACAGGCCTATAGATACACATTCTAATGAAAGGGCCAAAACTCCACTTGCCTTACACAATGCAATCAGCAAAAATTGTATAATATGTATATATATTTCTAAATTGACAATTACATTATTGAGCATACTATCAGCTCCACTGTAGCCACAAAACCTATGATGCCTAGATACGGCAAGGACACGTTATGGACATAGATTTTACACACAAAGTGAAGTGTCAGATATGTACATTGGCCATTTTGAAGTATCCGTGCATCATAGCACAAAACCCAATGAGAAGGTTGAGACATGCAAACCTTCACAAGTCTAAGATCTGAAATTATTATCTTATGATTTTTTTACCAACTGCGACCTAATGATGGATAGAGCCTTCACACATTGACCATGGATGCAATCAACCCCATTTGCAATCCAATGGAGCCTTCGCAAAAGAAGAAACACTTCCTCAATACAATCACAACAAAGAGGAAAATAGTAATTTTAATTGAATTGCATGAACAAGAGAGTACAAGCGAATTTATAAAGATGGGTTGACAATTAAGGAAGCTAAATACTATTTCTTTTCTAGTTTTCTTCTCCATAAGATGATAATATGGCAATCAACTATCTTGCATGATCTAGAAAATCGTAGGATTTTCCAAATGATGAATGTTTTATCAAAAAAGTTCCCTTGAAAATTTGTGAAATAAAGAAACTCGAACTAGAAAAAAGAATCTTAAAGGTTTGCTATACCAAGAGAGTGGCTTTAAATGGGATCCCATTCACCACGAGCTACACCAAATGGGCCAAACTTCTATTGGCTTGGCCCAATGAGTTAGCCTCAACGGCTTGGCTGGTTGTGAACTTATTTGTTGGGCCCCCTCTTTTAGCTAGCCCCTTTGGCCTATGATGCACACAAATTCAGTCTCATATAGCCCTAAGCCAATTGTAATAAGGATTTTTGTTTAGCAATGGGATAAGACCTCTATATAAGAATTTAAAGGAATCTAGATCAAGGAAACTTCTAGATAAAGTGCTTTATTACCATTAAAAAAATAACATGTTTTCTTGCTTTCTAATTTTTTTATTGGTAATATCACTCAAACCCATAACCTCAAGATTGCAATAGTCAGCACTTATTATTGCCTTTTAGTGAATCTAGAATGAACAAGGAAACTTCTAGATAAAGTACTTTATTACCCTTAAAAAAATAATGTGTTTTCTTGCTTTCTAATTTTTTTATTGGTAATATCACTCAATCCCATAACCTCAAGATTGCAATAGTGAGCACTTATTATTGCTTTTTAGCGAGGTTATAAGTAGCAAGGATGTTTTTGGTTGCCACAAAAATGCCTTTCAGCAACCAAGGAAAGGGCTAGATTAAAAAAATTAAAAAAAATAAATTGAATATACAAACTAAATCAAACCTTGGATATGGTCAAGGCAGGACTCCATTGCTCCTTAAGGATATCCAAACAAATGCTTCCATTGCTATTAATGTTTGGATGGAAGACCTTAGTCCTAAAAGCGACCTAGAACACAAAATTAGATCAGATTTCTGTAAATAAAAGTCAGAATAAATAAACAAATATTGTTAGAGCAACACAAACAGAATATATTCTGAAACAAAATGATTGCTTTTGGGGCAGTCATAGCATTCCCCACACTTGGAATGGGGTCTAGCTCGTGGGGCATAGCTAGAGCTAGAAAAGCATGCAGAAAAATTGTGGGGGTTAGGGGTTTGGGAAGTCTCCCTATGACCAACTTATATTTAGAAATAAGAGACCTATCTAATCGAGGGTACTATTTGGAGTTCTTCAAAGATGTCCAAATCCTAGCCTTAAACAAAGTAGGATAGGTGACAAAATTCAAATGAAACAAGATTGACTGAGTGGCCTATATAGCTCAGCTTATGGGTGTTAAAAGGATTTATTGTCCCACAAGCCATACAGTTCCAGACTTAGGAAAGCCTGGCTGTCCCTCAAGTTTATAGAAAATGATTAGTGAAAATTAAATGAGCAGCCAAAATGACATTACTCATGAATGTCAAATGCATTGCAAATGACATGCACGAGAAATAACTGCTGTTCTTTCATTCCTCACTGCACAATTGACAAAAGCATCACATAGACGACAACCGGTTGCAAAATAATCCCATACTATACAAACCTTGCCGCCACATAATCAAGGAAAACACATAATATAAGGCAATTAATGGCAGACTTGACTTAAATTCTTTGATCAGTAGGTCTAACTTAAAATGTGTATGCTTCAATATCTTATAAATCACAAAACAAGGTAAACAATACATGATGAGACAAAAACAGCATGGCAGATAACCTATGCACACTTTTACAATCTCATTTATAATAACTATATCCTCCGGTAGTAAACTATACAACCATGGATAAATGAACTCAAAACAGCAACAAAAAAAATTAAAAAAAATAAAATCTTAACAACAGAAAGTATAATTCATTCAAACTGAATTTGGACAAAGAGCAAGTCACTACCTAGAGGTTTATGTTTCTACAGACTACCAGGTAGTTTAAAAACCACAACAAATGATGAAGATGAACCAATGAACTCTCCAACTTTTTTTCCCTGGTAAATTGGGAATCTGCAGCTCAAGTGAGGTTGAAATCTTAACTGTTCTTGTTGGTCAGAAATAAGCAATCAGCATCAAGTCATATACCGAAATAGTGGAAGGTGACTCCTCCAGCTGTGGGCCCAAAAGTGCCTCCATTACTTTTCCCCTAACCTTGTTACAGTGCAACTGGTTACAGAAGTTAGCATGCTCAAGGAATTTGCTCCAGCAACTTCATCTGATTTTGACCACTAATCTATATGCTTAACCTAACTTGTGCAGGCTTCATTGTGGTTTTGCTACAAATATATCTATGTTTCAACAGTGCCATCAACAATCTAACAATTTTATTTCACAAATAAGAAGGAAAACCATGCCCGCCCAGCTAGATGAACCAAAAGTGCATGCACTTATCAGCTATTATCCATCTAAAGGAAGAGTTATTCCCATCACCAAAATTATCAGCACTCAGTAGTTAGTACGCAACCGCCTTACAAAATAAAACAGAACAATTCTAATAATTAAGGTGTGCAAACAATAATTTCCAGACTCCAGTTAAGGTCAGAAAGCAGGTTCCATGTTTATGCATTATCTCGCAGCTAAAGCATAGGATATAGCACCATTAGAAAGCATAGGGCTGCTTCAATAAGACTCATCATTCAAGTTCTGAAGCATAATATCATGTACAGTGTGCTGATGGACCATCATGCATGATGGCAACAGGTCAAGTTGTAAAGGTGCCCCGCCCCAACTTGCTACTATCAGGGGCAGTTGCATTGTTCTTTTTCTTTTTCTTTTCTTTTCTTTTTGTTTTTTTTTTTGTTGTTCTGTGGGTGGTGGTGGGTTTTTTTTTTTTTGGTGGTGGTTGTGGGGGGGGGGGGGGGGGTCGGGTCCCATTTATAACTTTACACATTATTTAGTGGGATCTAATTCACCTATTCTTTGTAGTACAGTGGTTAGAGGATATTACAAAGAATTGAAAAGAAGGTTTATGGATTGTGACCATCCAATAGAACATATATTACATATTTAAAAATTAAAAAAAAACTAGTCTCAAACCCATATTATTCACAAGGCAGGTTTGGTATCACGATAAAACCCTCATTGGACAACTTGCATATGGGGGAGGCACAAAAGGAGTCAAACGGGCCTGGGTTTCACCTTTCCCAAACTAGCGCATCCCATGACTACATCTGATGAGTGCTCAAGACTAGATCTGATGGGCCTTATCATGGATGTGATGCAGCATGTACCAAGAATATTTCACATGCTTATTTTAATGTCACGCACACACATTTTAAACTTAAAAACAAACTATATGGGCCAACAAAGGGGGTTTTAGGTGAGTAACAGATTTTCATTCTGGAAGAGTTTTGGGTTGTTTAATGTCATGGGCTTTTCAGATAGATGGTAACTACAACATGGCATAACTTGGAATGCAGGGTGGTTCGGGAAATTATACAAGTTCTGATGCATCAGTGCTGCACTAAATACTTCCTTATAGATGAAAGGTAGAAGCAAACACATATAGTATACTTTTTTCCAAAGAACAGCATTGGTCTTATGAAACATGTACCTTGGGAGGCTTAAAAGGATAATCAGGAGGAAAATGAATAGTCACAAGAAATACGCCTCCTGCATATGGACTATCAGGAGGCCCCATGATAGTTGCTTGCCAATGGAACATGTCCTCAGCAACAGGGCCTGCAAAAAATATAAAAAGCACATCCCAAGTTGAGATACAAATAATAATATAAAAAAACACATGAAAGAATAAATTCTACCAATATTGAGGTTTCCCATTTGATTTGAGCCCACTGCAACAGTATATTCTAATTAGGGAATTGAAAATTTTACTTTGGCAGTTATGCAGATCATTAAGTAAACACTTCATTGGCAGCCATTATTACTGCCAAGTGCCAGCAGACCTTTCATTTAACTGGTATTTTCATGCAATTGTTTCAAAAAAGTATATCAGTAATAACAGACTCAGAAGAAAACCAAGATCATTGCATATAAAGGTACTAAAACATAAGTATTAAATAACGCATTTGCAAATTAGAAATGTCATGGTGTCTGTATCCAACAGTCAAAAGGATCAAACACAATAATACTTCTAAAGAACAAAAAATCATCAGCAGTAGCAACAAGCACCAGAGAACAATAGACCATCCAAGAATTTCCACCAAAAATTGCATCCCAAGATGGAAAAATCCCAGACAAAAAAAAGCTCGGCCCAGTAACAGAACAATGATTGTCAGTGCCACACAAGGTCACCCTTTGAAGGACTAGTTGATGAAATGACAAAGTTGATATATTCTTAATGATCCAACACTAATTTCCAACAATATATAAGTCATCTTAGAAATTCCGGCCTTTTGTAGAGTGAAGCGCTTATGTACATCAGGAAAAGCCTTGATTTCAAATCTGTGAAATGCAAAATACAAACACAACACACAAATTATAAACACCGTTGCATCTAACTCAATGCCAAGCAGTGCAAATGGAAACTCACCATTGTTATTAAAACTAATTGATCAAAGCAGCTCACAATGAACAATCCACGACTTTTTTTTAAGTTCAACCACACAAATATATCCAAAAAGACACTTCTGAACTAAGATACCTGCACTGCATGAGGTTGGCGGATCTTTTTGCAAGTCCTTGAGTTCTTTCAAGATACGCTTGGACGCCATTGGTAACAGCTGTAATATAATAAGCACAAGGTCAGACCATGAACCACTGACACATTCCAAACCCTTAAAAATAAGCAGCACTTAAAAGACCCAAGCTCAGGGAAACCCTAGTTCCCCACCATACACAAGCCTAAGACTACCAGATCATCTAAACGATATGCAAACCCTAAGGAACCCTGCATCCCTCCTACATAGATCAAGGTCTTCTGTTAGACAAAAAAAAGCAACACAAACTCTAAGAAAACAACCTTGGATGTTCTAAATGTTAAAACCCCATGTAAGGGGTAATGGAAGGGGACAAGGAGGTTGAAAGATGAGGCCAGATCTTTAAGAGTAGATCCAAACCCTAAGAAACCCTAGATCTTTCCAACCAAATCAAAACAATGAAAATAAGAAAGACTCAATGTTTCTAGGCCTAATTGCAACAACCTGAGCATATACTGCCCTAGATCAGATCAGATCTAGGATCATAGGAGAAAGAACAGAAAGGGAATTACAACACCAGATAAACCCTAGATCTTCCAACACGGACCAAAAATCCGCCATATATCTACGCGGAACAACGATCCAAACTCGGAAACCCTAGCCACCCTACAAGCACCAGACCTTCCAAACCAGATCTGAAACCTGAGAAAACCTCGATTCCTCCAAGCAAATCGAAGGCGAAAACGTCAAAGAAATTCACCAAATCTGCTCCTACGCTTGATTGCGACAAGCTAAACATGTTCAAAACCAACATCAAGATGCCAAAACCATCACAAGACATCCAGATCGAGATCAAATCCACAGAAAAACAAAAGATCGCTCAAAAATCCAGAACCAAAAGGAGATCTACCGACAGAGATCGAAGAGGAGGAGATATTACTGCGATAGATGATTGAATCCTAGATCTTCCCTGCAAGATTAGGTTTTGATTTTGGTTTTATAAGAGAGAACGAGAGAAGATGAGGAAGAAGACCTAACTAAGCGGGAGGAAGGAAGGTTCTGCAAGTCTTTTCTTCCTTTTTCTTTCCCCTTTCGTCTATAGAGCGGAGAATATGGCGTCAAATGGGACGGCCGAACGACCCCCACCAGTTTCAGACCCGCACATTCTCCTCTCGCGGCCAACGGCCCTCTTTTATAAGCTCGTGAAAGGACAGTTTTGCCCTCTGAATCATGAGAAGGCTCGGTTCTGTGGTTCGCGGGGACATATTTTGCTCGACCGCAGCTCGCGGGTGGGGCATGGCGGCATGCATATTAGACACGTTGGGGCCGCTGTTTTGTGGAATTAAAACACCGATTTTTTTTTTTCCGAAAAAATCCTTTTTGAGCGGTGGTGGAAGAAAAAACAGACCATACATAAATTTATTATCCCGAGTGGTCCATTGGGTCTTTCTTGAGTTTTATGTTAGATGTTGCTCGGAAGTAGTGATATATGCTCTGAGCAATATACAATCTCACACGAAACTTTTTTTACATTCATTTTTCATCTTCCTTATCTCTTATTTTACTCTTTTCACATTCGATTCTTGACCCATTAAGAATTGAATCTTAGTGGGTGGTTTAAGAAATGAGATACTTATCACTAAGCTATCCTTTAAGTTCCCCATTCTCTTATCTTATTTTTATTCATTTATTCTTGCCATTCTCTCCTTGCACTCAACCTCATTTTATTATCTATTATTCTTCATCTCAGCCTTTCCCTCTTTCTTTTTTTTTTCCTTCTTCTTATGAGTCTCCCTCTTTTTAACATTGCAAGCTTTCTTTCCTCTTCTAATTTTGTTCTTTCCGTTTTTTCTCTACTATAACTAAAACCCAGCCTGCGCCCCCCCCCCCCCACCCACAACGCTCGTGTTATTCTTTTGCTTTCTTGTGTTTTTTTTCCCCTCTTCTTTCGCTTATTCCTTATCCCTCTACGGATTCTTCTTCTACATGCTCTTCCTTCTTTTTCTTCATTCACTACCAACATGCAAATCCAGCCCAAAGCCCAACTGGTAGTTGGATCTTGTTTTTGAATATGTAATTTATGAGAGTAGGAAGTGGAAGATGAAATGGGGTAGGAGAGAAATTAGAAGATGATTAAACGTGAATATCATTGCTCATAAATAATGGCAAATGGGCTGAGTATCAACCCACCTACCCCACTTTTTCTCAAACTGGCCTTATGTTACTCTAGTAAGTTTGAATCCCTATCGCAACTATTGGTAGGGAACCATGTAAAAAAGATGTAAAAGTGATCTTAGCCGGTATGCAAATTGGGGAGGGGGCACATTTCGAATTATCCAAATGTTTTAAAAGAAAAAATCTTAAAATACTTAGCCTAAGGATATTGAAGAAAATTTCAAAAGTATTTAAGACTTTTCACATGGTAAAACATTAGAACTCTAAAAAGAATAACAGCTAAAGAGACAACATGAAACTAATGCCATAAATTCCCAATACAACAAATTTGGACAAGGAACTTTTGCTAAAAAGAAGAATTATAAATTAAATCTTTTTATATTAAAAAGGTTCTTATAGTACCTTTTTCCTTAGAGCAAGTTACATAAAAATGAAAATAGAAAATTTGAGATATAGGGGAGTAGAATAGATAGGGTGGACTAAGGGTTTTTAAAAGTATAAAAAGGTAAAACTTTTTGAAAGTAGAGAAAGAAGAATAGGAGGAAGAGGAAAAGGAAAAGGAAAAGAATGAGGGAGGGAGGGAGGGTTTAAAATTTTATATTTTTTAAAAAATTGACCATGTAAGATGAGTAAAAGTCGGTGCACACCTTTAAAGTGGCCCTTCTTTAAGTAGCTTGGTCCATATCATGTCATTGGAATGACTTGTCCAATTGGACGGTAGAGATCGACCAACACGTTGTCTTTTATTACCGTTTCCCTGTTCCCACCCTTCACTTTCCGTTTCCCTCTTCCTCTCGCTTTCCCATCTCTGTGTAAATTCAAAGCAAAGCTTCAAATCCCAACCCGACTTCCACACCAAACACAGCTTCGATCGAAAGGTAAATCCCACTTCACTTCTATATCTCCTCATTCTCCTCCCTTTCCTCAATCGAATCGCTTCCTCATTTCGCACCGAATTGAAAACGGATTCGCACGGATGACGTCCTTCCTCTTCCAGATCTCGAGATCTGGTTTTCTAGGGTTAGGGTTTTCGAACGCGCGTGAATTCTGAAGCCTTGAGCTGCAACGTGAGTTCTTCTCTTGATTGCTGGAGAATTTTCGAAATCGATGATTTGTTGGAGCAGAAAGTGTTTGCATTGTACTTTCAGTGATTTCTCAACAAGTGTTTTTGCATAATCAATTCCTCAATTGATTGTTTCAACTGGCTTGTTAGAATGCGAAGGAATTTGACTATTTGAGTTACGAACTGGTTTCAGATCCTGATCGCGCACAATATCAAGCGACATTAATGATTGTGGTTCGTCGCTTGTCGTATTTCAGCTGGTTAGAGACACAGGTGGGCGCGAGTGCGCTCGCAAGCTAACCAGATTCTGGTTTTGTAGAAGGGTAGAAATATTGATCTGCTTGTCATAATGAGTTAACGAGATTGAAAATAGATAATCAGGATTGGAACATTATCTCATTGAACAATTGGCGTGATATATAGCACTAAAATCCAGCCCCAATTGTAAAGTTAAAAAAGAACGGATGCATTTATACAAGCAACCTAATAAGGTTGTGAATTATCTATCTCATTGTACTCCTATCAAGCCAGGGCCACTGGCTGATGTAAAACCGCGACACATGAACGCAACCCAGGTTGACAAGATTCCTTTTACTTTTCAAAAAGAATAATTGTTTGTATTGAAATTGATAGGAATCAATTCTTTAAAGATATGGGTCGCACATGGATTAGTATTTGATATTTTTAATCCTTGGCAAATTTTCAAATTTCAATAATGCACTGTAGAAGTCACTTGTCCTTGCGTCTTCCGATCATTTGATCACTTCATCAAATGGTCAATTTCATTGCATGTGTTCTTTTTTTTTTTTCTTTTTAATGGTTTATTTTCTAAATTAATGGTTATTTGTCTTCATTTGTTGCATATTCTACTAACAAAGTGACAAGAATTAGTTTCTGGCATATAAAAAGATTGATGGAGTCAGAGGATTGGATACTGAATATCTGGTTCACGTTTGAACAGTCATTGGTGTTCTGGTAAATTAGTGTTCAATCTGTTCAAAGTTCTGTCTGAACTTTTGCAAAATTAGAGTTTTTGCAGGTAGACTTGGCTTTTACTGGAATTTAGTGATTTTTGGTCCTTTTATACCTTTTTGTTTCCCCAAATGTACCTGGGTTTGTTCAAATTATCAATTCCATCAGTGGGTTCATTTCATGCTTCATGAAGCTAGAATTCTGCTGTTAAAAAAACAAAGAAAACCATTGGAATAACTGAACATCACGGGTTGTTCGGTTTTTTGCCCCTTCATCATTGACATCATCCTCATGAACAACAACAACAACGCTTCTTTCTAGTAAACACTGATTCATTTGTGGCTTGGATGCTCTTTGAATTATTTTTGTTGTATCTACAGTCAAGAAAGGATCTCAATGTGGTTTTTTTATATGCTCACAGCCAACGAAGGTGACATCTTGTTTTCTTCTATTAGGCTTTGAGCTCAACATATGGAGGAAGAGAAAAAGAAGAAGAAAAATAAGAAAAAGAAAGGCAAACAAACAAAAACGTCAGAAGATGTAGCAGTCAATGGGGAGACAGCTCCTCCAGAACAGAGCATTGTGGCTGACCCAAAGCAGAATCACCACACAGAGGTTTCAGGTAATGCAGTTGTTCAGAATGTTGGGACATCAGAACTGGATGCAGAGACGAATTGTCATCAGGTCATTGAAGAGAAAGGTGTAAATTCCACTGTGAGTTGCTCTGAGAATCTTTATCCTATTGAAAACTTATGTCCAACGTGGATGTCATTGATCTTCATTGAAACTTGATGTTGTTTGCATATGTTTTCCTTCAGTTTCTCATCATCAATAGGCACATTTTTGTAAAGGGAGGATTTCATGATAGAGAAAAATCCATCCGATTTTCCATGCAGCCCACTTTGCAGTCATTTGTTGTTGTGCGGTAAAGGAAACAAAAAGAACCATTTTTCCATGGTAGAGAGGATTTTGATTTCCTAGAGAGGATGTAGGAAAGTTGGATTCCTCTCTAGTGCGAAAATATAATCCTGTCGTTACACAGACATGCCTGTATGAGTAATTGCCTTCATAGCATTTCATGCGTATGGGGCTTGTATGGATGCATATGGTGATGTTTAAAGTTACACATGCTCATCATAATTGAGTCAAGGTCGTGAATGGATTCTAATTAAGGAATGAAGGCACATTATGCATGTCAACATGTTTGTAAAGGAGGGTTACTCACTAGCGGTAACCCTGGCACCAATAAATAGATGTGTCTAATTAAAAATGCAGCTACATCCCACATGATTGAATATCGAAGCATCTCTAATGCTCCCCATCTTAGCCAATCTATCCTCTTTATTTCATCTTCTTTAAATTGGCAACAATTTTTACATAATTTGCGTCTCCTATATAATATTCACAAGCCTTCGCAGATAATTAGTATTGCTTAGCACCCATATTGTCACACAACAAGAACCTTATTGTAAAAATTGAGAAATATAATATTCACAACCCTTCACAGATAATTAGTATTGCTTAGCACCCATGTTGTCGCACAACAAGAACCTTCTGGTAAAAATTGAGAAAAATAAATTTTACAATTTTTTTACTGATCGAAAAAGAAAAAAAATACAAAAATGCTTAAAACGGCCTCCTTAGGACCCACTAAAATATTGCTCAAAAAGACCCTTTATTAGAGGTCTCTTCTCTGCTTCATTTGCTCCTCACCACCAATTTACCAGAATAAGCAATTATATGCCATTTTTTCTATGAATGTTTGCCACTAAACTAACCATTTGTTCAGCTGAAAGCAGACTTGCCATTGTTCTAAATTCTTTACTGTGGAATGCTCCTTTTAAAATCAAACATAAGGATTATTAGAATTTATTAAACTTTATACAATCAATTGACTCATTGGATCTTGTGCTTGATAAATGGTAATTCAACAAACCTCAAAATGAGAACAATTATATTATTGAATATGCATATAAAAATTTCACAATCCATAGCACTGTAATGTGTTGGATGCCTTAATAGTTTGCTGCTTTTTGTTAGGTTAGTATAGAATCATTCTTAAAGATTGCAGTTGCATTAAGTAGCTCATATCGAGCAATTTGTCGCTGCCTTGGTATCTTGCAGATCTCATAGTTGATATTTGTTTCTTTAAAAGTTCTTTTTTTTTTAAAGTACGGTTGGCAATTGTGGCTGTTGTGTTTCAATAATTTTTTGTTTGTAGGATGATAAGACTATACCTTTTTTTTATTTTTTTTATTTTCATTGCTTTAATAAATTTGACAATGTTAAAGAAAAGGATGCCTGGACTATGGTATTCCTATTTGCAACTACTTAAGAATGGGGGTTGTTATTTTTTTGGGTTAAAAATTAATACTTTCAATGCTGCAGTCTATTCTTTGTTCTGCCACCACTTTTATTCTTTGTTTTTGTTTTGTTTGGTTATTTGAAAATGGTGAATTTATACATCTCATGAAAAAGCTGTGCAACATAAGAGATCTATACTGCACCCAAGAAAAAAGCCCAGAAAAAAGGGGGAAGAGCAGCAAAATTGAAAAAAGCTAAAGGGAGCCAAAGCCTAAAAAACTGGGCAATAGCCCAAAAACTGAGCAAAGAGCAAATTAACAAGCAATGGAAATGATCAAAGAAGGTCTAAGAACTCCCTCTTCGGCTAGATGATTTACTTCTGCATTGACATTACACTTGATATGGTGGAAGGGGGCATTCAAACTGTGAGACAGCTCAACTGCCTCTTCTATGGTATCCGCAAGATACCATGGAGGTCTGGAAGACTCAGTAGCCAACTGAATAACATGTGAGGAATCTCTTAAAACAAACAGATGCTGAGGATTGAGACAAGTGGCTTCACAAAGGCTGGTATTCAATGCTAGCAGTTCAGCTTTATTGACCAAGTAGAAACCAGCAGGGACTGAATAGGACAATGGGTTGTTTCCTTCCTCACTGCGAATTACGCACACACCCCACACCCCTGTCCCCTCCCCCCCCTCGCCAAATCTCAGATTGCCTGAAGCATGCCCATCAATTTTAAGTGTTAGCGCACCATCTAGGAAAGATGCACGGAATATGAGGATAAGGGAATGCCACTTCCTTCCAATTATGAATGATGAACTTTGTTCCACTTTCTTTTGTGAAAGAAGTAAATGATTGGAAAGATATCCTAACCACCTGATAAAACAATGATACTTTTCTAGGCTGACTGTTGGGTTGTTTTTCATACAGTTCTTCAGTGATATGTACATTTTTGTTTGCATCATTTGCTATATTTAAGCCCTAGAGTCTGTGAAGTACATAAATTTGAATTAGAGGATTTTGGGTAAGAGTATGGGGCATTGTATTGAGCATGATGGATAGGCTTTCATGAGACTAGTGTTTATTGTTGAGGGCATGGATTTCAAAGTGTGACAATGACAAGAAAAGGTTATGGAAAAGTGAACTGCATTGTTTTGATTTAAATAAAGTGTCCATATGGACAGGATTTGCATCATTGTAACTAAGCTATGTACACTTGGAATGATTCTAGAGAGCTTTAAAAGATCTGTTCATATCTGAACCATTTAAAACAATTTAACTCTTCAAAGTCAGTTTAATAAAATTTGAAGTTCTTTAATATGTGACACTACTATCAAAGGTTTGCGACTTCTATTTCTTTCTGTTTTCATTTATGTACTATGTGAAGTTGGTGAACACAAATCCGTTTTCTTTTTTTTTCTTTTTTGTGGGTGCCTTACCAGAGACTTGAACTGATTTACCCTAGCACACTAAATGATGTCCCTGGTCAACCAAGTTACAGCAGGGACATGACTGACCTAAATATTTTGGAGACTGTTTTCCTATTTTCTAACTGTTTCATGGGCTATGCAGCTATAGCTATAGTTGCCAGTTGGTTTAGGTCATCGATTATATTGCTCTTATTTTTCACTGTATTAATGCTACTATGGATGAATGACTACCCTTTCATTTCTTAATTTTTATTTTTTTTACAAAATAAAAATCCTGTGATTTGAAATATGATTCCCGATTCGATTCTATTCAACCCTATGAACGAATCATGTGAAAAATTGAACCAGTAAAGGAATTAGGTTTCCCTTTAGCTAGTAAATCTTGTGAAATGTGGTCCAAGTAGAGGAAGCTCTTTCTATAGTATTATGGAACTAAAGTCTACCATAAAAAAGAAGAAGAAGAAGAAATAAAGAAAAGAAAATACAGAGACAGTGTTTGCTAAAATTTTTCTCCTTCTTTGAAACTCGTTACTTGTTAAAAGCATTCATGCATTTTCACTTTTTGTTCCTTTCCTTCTTACACCGATATTTGTTTTGAGCATTACAGGTCTTGTTGGAAGAAGAAGTTAGACAACTAGAAGCTGAAAAAGAATCTTGGCTGCAACGTGAGGTAATTGTATTTTCTTTGAACTCTATTTCCCTTTTACCTTTATCAATAGAGCGGTTGTTTGACTTTGTAATGTCACTTACAGAAACATCTTGAAGATCAAATAAAGCAAGTCATATTGGACAAGCGTTCTTGGATCTTAAAGGAGGTGAATTTTTTTAATTGTCTTCTGTAGAAGACAAGATGTGCTTTTTTTCTTTTTCTTTTTTTGAAGAACTTGACTTTCTAGGCACTGAAGTAAATAGCTGAATGATGTACAGATTAGCTTAGAGGAGAAAATAATGCAGCTACAAAATGAAAAAGACTTCTCTATACAGATGGAGGTAAATTATATTTCCTTGTACGTCTTTGAAAATGTGTTTAGGTTGGTATTATCGGAAGAATGGGTAGTTGAACATTTACATCTTATGGTGCACAAAGAAATTTTTCACATATAAATTATAGGGATTTTTATGTGCAAATCAGCCTTAAACCTTTAATCGATAATAGAATGAACAAATTTTAGATATTGCCTTCAGAGTTTTTCATATATTCAGAACTTTTTTTTTTGGGACAAAAATGCCCATTTGTTTTGATATCATAAGAATTTCATGATACCACAACATGCTGCTCCTTTTTTTTTTTTTATAAAAGGGCACACTGCATCGCCCTTTTTATTAACTTGGGTTTGATGGAGAGGGGACTATTTTTTAAATAATCTAAGCCTGCAATTCCTTTTGTTTATTTCTTTATAAAATCATTTTGCTATACTCTATAACAAGATGTTAAAACTTAAAACGAAGTATTGATTCTCTCAAGTTTTATTAAAAATTGCATGTTGTTTGGGTACTTGCTAATTGCTATTAGGACTTTACTTACTATATGTTTGCCTACAAATCCAAGTAATTGTTCATGTAAAGTATGAATGAGTTTTGTGGGATACTTAATTGATCATCTAACAGAGATAAAGTGTTTTGTTTGTAAGATCCTAGATCCACTTAGCTTACTTCCAACAACAAATAGAGAATAAATTGAATGAAAAGAAGTTATAGTTTTTTCGCCACATAAGGAGGTCTTTCACATGATATTTGAATTTGTCATAGATTAGAGGAAATGAATAAACTATGTTGCACACTAGGCCAAACCAAGGACTCGCATGGGCCAAGTTTACATCAAATAATAATCTTATAATGAGTCCCACATGGACCTTAGGACCTTTATACGAGGTTTGACTCGTGAGTTTCTAGCGTAAAAAATATTTAAGGCTTAAGGTCTTGTTTGTGTACGTTAGTGGAAGAGGAAACATTTCTTCTTCTGCAATAGTGAAAGTCTGAGGGGGATGGATTCGACTTCATTTTCTTTTCTAAAGAAGAAAAATGGGTTACTTTTGTTGGTTTTTTTGCCAAGAAATATGTCTCACCAAACATTGTGGAGGTTTACAAAGGAGAACCATTGTTCTATTTCTACGGAATGTCTCTTACACAAATGTGCCCTAAGGCCTAAGCCTGACCCCTATAAAAAGGTGAACCCCCTTTTTTTTTCAAAGGATTCATAGTGATAAGGCATATGAATTATAGTGTGTGATTCTCATTAGAGGATTTGCCTTCATTTTGGACTTGTTATTCAGTAGAAAACTGTGGGCCACAACCCACAATGTATGACAAATTCTGTCATCTAAATGTGTTATGGGGCTAGAGCAAGGATCAAAATAGCGGTTACGGCAGGCATAGCGGCTAGTGGATAAAATGCTACGTAGAGGGCGCTACATAACAGTGTGAATTGAAAAAGTTGTCAAAATTTTTTGAAAAAATATCCACAAAATCCAAAATATTGGAAAATATTAAAAAGTGATACACTCTTCCAATAATAACTAAGATATGGGGATGTAGAGGTCAATTCGGTGCATAGAAGTTGAGTATCGCTGAATGATTATAAAATAAGAGTATTGATCTAATTTTTTCTACACATTTATGTTGGTTAGCTATATACTAAGTTATTATGCATTTCTAAATTCATAATTCAAATGATTAATTTAGCACAATTGTACATAACGAAGGATTTATAAATTATAAAAGAATGCTTAAAAAATATTTTGAGGTTTAAACTAAATAACAAATTAAGTTTCATTAAAACAGACAATGGATTTTGGTTGAGAGTAGAGAAAAGAATACAGCTGCCAAAGAGGATGTCTACTAGTACATTACCTAGAAAAGAGCCCTTGAGAGGAACTATCTCTATTGTCTTTAATTCAGTGATATCTTATGTGTTTTAGTGTTCTTTTTGGTATAGAAAGGTAGAAGAATTGCGTAGAAATGTTGTTTGGAGAGAAGAATGAAAGAAGTAAGCCTTACTATGCATTTTAATTTTTTTTGAAAAGTTGCTATCAATCACACTTCGTAGCGGCCTTGTAGTAGTCTACGGCTGCTACGGTTGTGAGGCATTAAATTCAATTTAGTGTAGCAGTCTTGGCCGCTACGCCCGATATAGTGGCCACTACGTAGCGTAGCGGCCCCTATTTTGATTCATGGACTAGAGTGCTGATATAGTGCATGAAAACTCGTGACATCACAAATTAACTATGATAACTTATTTTTCATTCACTTAAGTTCTCTATTTTTTTGTAGGAAATAAGCTAATTGAATCTGATATTTTACAAATAAAACACAAAAAATACTTGGATACCTTTACTAAGGTAGTATCTCTTTTAAGATTTTAAGTTAAGATAGTTTTGTTTATATCGTAAAGTTATTCATATTTTACATGAACTTTTACTTGGACGTGTAAACAAACATACAATGAACAAAGTCCTATCAGCAGTTACCCAAACAACATGAATTTTGTCTCAAAATTTGGAAGAATTGATTCTTTGTTTTAACATGATATACAACAAGAAGTGTTGTGCAGTATAATAGAATGAAGCCGGGCGGAAGTAAACAAAGGCAACTATGGGCTTAGATAATTTTAAAAATGAGTTTCTTCTCTGTCAAACCCAAGATAAGAAAAAGGGAGTTCCAGAGTGCCCTTTTACATAAAAAAAGAGAGTAGCATGTCTTGATTTCATGAGATTCTCATGATATTTCGACATGTGGGCATTTTTGTCCCAAATAAAAGTACTGAATGTATGGGAACTTAGGGATGTCCTGGTGGTTAAGGCTCCCACTCCTATATCACCCACCAGGGATCGATCCCTGGTGGGTGCCCTTACCTTTCCCCCTCTTGGCCTCTGAACCAAGTCAGCAAAAAAAAAAGTACTGAATGTATGAAGCACTTTGACGGTAATCTTAATATTTCTTTGTTCTACTGTTGATTAAATTTTAATCCCAATTTACAAGTAAAAATCCCTAAATTATATTTCTACAATTTATGCATATGTATTTTTATTTGCTTACAACTCTCATATGGACAGCATTTGATTAGTGTTGAACTACAAAAGTTCTGTAGCTAACTGGATATTCTACAGGCTAACTTAAAGGAGAAACTCAAACAGTTACAGAAGGAAATTGATTCTTGCGAAAAAAAGGAGGTGATTGCTTTCATTGTGGTGTTGCATATTTTTGGTTTGTTAATCTGAATGTGTTAACCTTCATAAATGTCTGGAGAATAGGCTGGAACATGTGCAATTGCTTATTTTGTATACAGTCTGATTTTAGCACTGCAATTTTCATAGGGGTATGTGGTCCACAGATGCTTGTATTTGTGCATGTTGCATTTTGGTTGAATCTTTTGTGGAATTAAATTATTGTAATTCTACAATTTTGGGAAAAAAATGGTTGTATTGCAGCAAAAAGTTGCTGATTCTATTATCTACAGGCCAGCTTGGAGGAGATAATCAAACAGTTACGAAGTGAAAAAAATTTGTGGGCAGTCAAGGAGGTGATTTTTTTTTATTATGTTGCCTTTTTCCCCTGAAGTTTACATATATGTTGCAGTATTCTTGGAAAGTTCATGGTTGGCAAGTGGCAAGGGGCAAGGGGCATTGACCTTTGCACAAACTCCATTTGCTTTTAATATTGCAATAATGTGCATGCAAATGTTTACACTAATGTAAGTTAAGGCCCAATGGCTTGCATCTGTGCTAGCATCAGGTAGTCTAATTTCAGTGATAATTTAATTGTATACAGGTAGACTTTGAAGACCAGATCAGATTTTTAGAGAGGGGCAAAGACTCTTGGATCCTAAAGGAGGTAATTTATTCTGTTATTTGAATGATATTTCTGATTCAGGTTCTTGCTTCTCCATGAGCTCATTCTCGTTAACCATTTCAAACTCCCAACCAGGCCAATTACAATTACTTCTTGTGTACAGAACTTGATAAGAGCCTGCAGATTCTATTAAAAGATATGTGATATGTCCATGTTCAGACAAAAGTCATTGAGTTTTTTCTGTATATGTTGACATTTGTTTCAAGACATTTTGATGTAACTAATGTATTTATCTTTATGGTAATTCGGCTGATGGCTTCTCTTTAGTTCGTTAGATTGCAGAGTAGCGTAAAATCTAAATGACTCCCTCATGATCACTAATACATGATCTTGTTATTTGTATTTTTTTTTACTTCTTGTGCATCTAGTTGATTTTCCTCATTTGCCAGTACCAAAATGTAAAAAGAGGTTTGGTTCAGATTGGCAGCCGGCCCATAAAACTTGCAGAATAAATTTCTAGTTCACTTTGAACAAAAATTGCACCTGGACTACCCCACATTCCTGGGAAAAGTTTCTCGCTGATGGTGATGTGCGTGGGTTTGCATCTATATGTAACATCTTGATGAAGTCGTATTCTTTTTTCTGTTTTTTACTGGTCCAGCCTCTTCTCATGCCTGAATTTTGTTGGGTGAAAATAATTTTGGTTCTCTACTCATTTATGTCATTCTCATTTTATTGTAAAAATCTAAAATCCACGATGCCATGATCTTTTTGGCTATCATCGTGAAGTTGATCTGAGTTTCAACCCTTGCAGAATTCATCCAAGGAAACGATTGCTAGATTGAATGAAACAAATCTAGGGCTACAGACAAAGGTATGTGGTTTAGAGTAATTTGAGTACTTTGTATTGTTTACTTAATTACTGCCAAGTGTCGAAATATTGAACTGAGTATATCCTCTTCTAGTCGCTCATTAGATAGTAAAATATGTATATGTATATATATTTGAATGGAGACGATGCCCTTCCAATGTCTGTCCGCAATAGATTAGATGAAAATCCCTCTCCCACTTTTCCTTAAATGGATACACAATGTCGCAATCAGACAGGGCTGAGGTCATATATCAAAAGTGGACTCCATTTAGCCATACCTATGTTTTGAATATGAATTGCTTCTTCTGCTGGATAATTTGATGCTTTCCCACTGAGGGATTCACTGAATGGCATTTCTAAAATGAGTCCACAAGCCAAATATCTTTTCTGGATCCTATGACTGGTTTAAAATTTCCTTTAAGAGTGCATGCTACACCTCCATGCATTTTAGGACACTACTTGTCCATACCATCCAATTGTTGACTGATCGATGGCATAACAAAAGGAAGTTGACAATGGGCAGCATTGAACCCAAAACGATTTATTTTCCCTCCAAGTGGTAAATGATTTTATTGACAAGAAAAGTGATGAAGAAAACAGTAGGAATGCCTCGTGAAAAAAAGGAGACCAAAAAGGAACGGCATGGAAAGATAAAATCCTCCCCTAGGACTTACACATTGAAACCAAAGCTGCAAGAAATGACCGCTTGCAGGAAGGATGGGTGAGTAATCCCTTGCTTAGTGAGTTGTTTGATTCCTTTTATGTCGATTTTGACAATAATCAGATCTGTTCCTCTGTACTCTTAAAATAAGTGTTCTTCTTATGCTATTTTGTTCAACAGTTCTTCCTGAACTAACGTAATTTGAAAGGCTTCTGATATGGATATGAAATAACAAAGCATGGCAGGTGAAAGAGTTAGAAGAGTCTAGAATTGTACTCTTACAAGAAAACCAGCAGCTGGTAGAAAGCATATATCGATTGGAGCTAGAGATTCAAAACCTTGAAAGGGACGGTTTTGCTTCCAAAACAGCCGAGACAACAAAGGTTAGTTTCTCCACTTGTGTAAATGTTTGTAGGTTTTTTCCTGTTCCGTTTGAACTCAAACCCAAACCTTAGGAATGTTCATTTTTCTGAGTTTGAGTTTAGCCAAATGAAAACACACTGAGTTTATACAAATACCAGCTTAATATTGCAATTCTTCCTATTTTTAGTGGAGTAATATACAATACTTAACCCATAATGATAAAAAAAATTGCTTAAGTTGATCAATGGCCTCAATCTATTCTTCCCTTCTTGTGTTTGATGAATGTTGATGATCAGAAAATGTCTAAAGCTAGATTTTCTCTATCCTCCACACTTTTGCTGTGAATATGAATAGAATTGGTTCTTGTGCAAAAACCGAAACCTCAATGTAGAGTGGCCAAAAAGTTGGATACAAAATTGTTTAGGTTTCTCTCTGTTACTAGAAATCACCTTGATTAGTGATATACTAGGAAGCATGGACACCTCTCTGGAGCCGGTGTGTCAGTGTTCGACACGCCCCAGACACGGACACGCTCAGACACGTCTGGGACACGCGAAAAGTGTTCTGTTTTTTTAAAATTATGGACATCGCTCGGACACAGCGGGACATGGCTAGGACACGGTTGGCCCTAAAAATTTTGAGAACTGTGGTTTTCTTGCATTAAAATTAGAGAGAAAAAAACCAAGAGGGGGTAAATGAAATTTTAAAGTCAATAACCCCACACCTTTTGATCCCCAAACCCATTTTCCCCATTTTTCCCTCCTAAAACCCATTCTCCCTCTTGGCACCGAAACCCAATCTCGGCAGTGAGACCCCATTTCGGCGATGAAACCCCAAAGCCCATCGAAAACCCATCCCGTCTGTGAAACCCCAAGAACCATCTGCGAAACCCTATCACCATCTGAGGCTATCGACGAGCAAAAGGAACAAGCCCTCTTGGCACCGAAACCCCATCTCGGCAGCGAGACCCCATTTTGGCGATGAAACCCCAAAGCCCATCGAAAGCCCATCCCGTCTGTGAAACCCCAAGAACCATCTGTGAAACCCCATCACCATCTGAGGCTATCGACGAGCAAAGGGAACGAGATTGTGGCTGTCGACGAGCAGAGGGAACCTCGTGGTGGATCTAACGATGCTTTGTTCGCAAAGAAGGAGAAAAAGAAGAAGAAAAAGCACCAGCAGAGAGGGAAAGAAAAAAAAAAAGCACCCACCGTCTGTGGGAAGGAGAAGGAGAAGAAGAAAAAGAAAAAGAAGAGAGGGAAAGAAAAAAAAACAGCAGAGAAATCCTTTATTCTTTATTCTCTCTTGCTTTCACGGACTTTCTCTCACTTTCTCTCGCTCTTGCTCACGCGTTCCAAGTAATCAAGAAGAAGAAAATCTCTCTCCAACTATATATATATATTTCTTTTACTTTGTACTCCTGCTCAGTATTTTGCCTCTCTTCCATTTTTTTTAATTTTTTTAACAAGAAGAAGGTTTGTGATGTTTTTTTTTTCTAATCCTTCTTCTGCTAATCATTTTCGTTCATTTTTTATTTTGCTGCTGCCATCATTTTTTATTTCGTTGCTGTGATGTTCTTTTTTTTTTAACCCCATCACCATCTACTATTCATTTTTTTTTCTTTTTTTTATTGTGCTGTTGTGCCTTTTTTTAATCCTTTTTTTTATTTCTTCTTCCTTTCGATTTATTGTTTGCCTTTGCCTTTGCCTTTTTTTATGAAATGATGTGCTAAGGCTTGTTTGCTGTGCAATATCTTAATACTTGCTTGCCTTTTTTTATGCAATGGTATTGAAAGGCTTGCCTGCCTTTATCCTTGCCTTGTCTGCCTTTGCCTATATGTGGCTTTTTTCTTTTTGCTGTGCACTGTACTTTTTTTTAAATTACTATTGAAAGCTTTCTTCTTGCCTTTGCCTGCTTTTTTCTTTATTGCTATTGTCTTTGTTAATTTCATGCTGTATTCTGTTAATTTGATTAGATATAAATAAATATATATTATTAACGTGTCCTCGACGTGTCCGTGTTGTGTCGTATCCGTATCCCGTGTCCGTATCCGTGCTTCATAGGTAATATATCCTCTTCAGAAGATAGGATTATGATCCAGTACTATTGGGTTCCCTATAATGGAATAGTAGTGTTTTAGATTAAAAGTTTTGGTCTTGTTATTTAATTTTATTATGTATAGTAAAATTAAGCTATCATAAAAAAATAATAGTAAAAAAATAATAGATAATAATTAAAAAAAAAAAGCTGACTGCTGACATTGGCTGACCTCAAGCTTGAGCTGTGCTGCGCAACTGCATGAGTTGATCTTAACCTCACAAGGCCTCGCTCAAGGTTGCTTGCTGAGCTGAAAAGTAACTGCGAGTGATATCTGCTAGTTGAGATGAGTTGGCAACAGGGGCAGACCCGCTAATGTTTTAAGAAATTTATTATTTGCTTATTTTTCTTAAATTCAGTTTGGTGTATCCTCTTTCTTCAGTTTGGTGTATCCTCTTTCGACTGAAACGATGAGGAAAAATGCAGATTGTTGACTAGAACCGCCCAACCATGGTAATACCAGCCCCAAAACTAATCTATATATTTGGTGGCTCCTAGCCATCCAATTTATGACTCTTGCTCTTATTATATGGACTGTTGATGTGTTTCTTAACTGCCTGTGCACTTTTCTGATTGAAGGGTTAGGAGGGTTCAGTTAATTTTCATGGGGCATGTTTTTCTGATGCTGGATCATCAGATCAGTGGTCTGCATTGTTGTGCCATGGGATTCCATTTGTACATACTTGAGAGTAAAAAATACTATGCAGATACTTTGAGCAAGGATGATAATATATCCACTTTCAGTGATTTGATCTGGCAGATAAATTATTTGCTCTTTTTTCATGTTACATTACAGCATGTCACTGATGAAGAAGATCCTAACAGTATAGTAGAAGCTGCGCGGGTACTAGTTGAAAAGCTTATTGTTGAAAATGCTGAGCTTGTTGAAAAGGTAACACATATGAGCTCTCTGTAATAACACTAGTCAAATTGTAATGTCAGTACATAATTTGTTTGTTTGCATGTGTGTGCTGTGTTGTGTGGTATTAACGTGGGACTGGGACCCACAATAGATGTAGTGTATCTAATGTGTAATCAAGATGTGTCTAGGACTTTAGATTACATATTAGATACACTACATCTATTGTGGGTGCCGGTCCCATGTTAATATGTGGGTGGGCGTTAAGATACTTTGGACATTTCTCTGTGGGCCACATTTTATCCAGGTGGACTATAGATCAAAAATACTCCCATGAATTGCTACTGGCCTAATTTAACTCACTTGGGAGTGAGATACAGTTGGAGCAGTCTGCTCCATGCTAACCTCATATTATGTCCTGAGGTGAAAGGTTAGGTCCATCCATTGTATATTGTGATTTTCAGGAACTGACAATTCAAGGGATGGTTTTGTCCCATAGCTTATGGCAAGGAGTACTTACATAGCATATTTGCTTGACTACTGCTATATAATATTTTGTTCCTAAAAATATGAGTGTATTTACTTATTGTGCATCGATTCTTCGGTTAGGTGAATGAGCTGTATGTTGAACTTGATCGGCATGCCAGGAGAGCCACTCAGTCATCAATGATTGGATCTAATCCAGCAACAGTAATGGCCAGGACTGCCACTGACCCTGGTTACTTGTTGGAATGTCGTGAGGAGATGCCAGAACCCACTGAAGCCATGCAGTTTACCTCACACATCCAAAATGGAGAGATAGTTAATGTGGTGAATAACACCGACTCGCAATTTAATGTGGATGTGACTATGCAGAAGGATGCATTGCCAGGATCATTTAAAACCAGTGAGAGCACGTCGGATATCGTGGAAGTCCCTCTGGATGAGAATGATATTGAGAAGGTTGAGACCAAGCAAGAACGGCTTGAAGAAAATAACATCGGGGATGTTGAGTCACAATCATTGAGCACTGGTGAAGATCAAGTTGTTCCTTTCTCAGATGCACCGCTAATCGGAGCTCCATTTCGGCTGATTTCTTTTGTAGCTAGTTATGTCAGTGGCGCTGACTTGGTTAGCAAGAACAGTTCGGGTTCTGGGGGATAGTTTCTGATGTGATGATAGTGAGACATAATTTTTGGCTTTCCTTTTTTTCTTCTAATTTTTACTAATTTTTGAAAAAAAATGCAAAATAGTCTCTATAGATGGAGGGGCCTTCGATCTGTTGCAAGATGCTGAGAGAGAGAGAGAGAGAGAGAGAGAGAGAGAGAGAGTAAAGTGAAAAAAAGAATCTAAGCTTTCATTTGATATGATCTATTTTGTTATGGAATTTGTTGGAGAATAAAGTGGGTTTTAACTTTTTAGCATTCATCTGTTGGTTGATTTGTCTTTTCCCTTTTTCTTTTTCCTCTGGTAAAGGTCGGAATGGATTGAGTGATAAGACCGAGGACCTTTTGCATGAGTGAAAGAAATGATGCTACCCTGATGTCCGCTTGCTAGGGATACTGTGCGGCCAATGGATTTTACACATAAAAGTGATCGTGGAAGGTATCTATTTAATTTTATCCTGTGTGGGGTTCACCTTTGCATGATTGAACCCACTTTTACTGGCCTGAATTTTGATACAATTGTAGTGCGTACTCCATTGATTATATTTAGAAGAGATGTTGCTATATGTATATATATCAATCGAATGGTGATTACGAGTTCAAATTCGGGCCGCTATTTATACATAGAAGAGCATCCAATAGAAGCCAATTGGACTGGACAATTTTGGGCCCAGCAGTTGTCATCTCAGGTGTTAGCATAGGATCGCCTCTTAGGGACCGGATCACAACAGATTTGTGATGGGCCATTATATCAGCACCAGGTTGAGAATACCTGTCCATGAACCAGCCTTGATGGGGTCAGGGCTCACGTCATTTCATGCCAATCAATGGGATACAGTAGTAGGATTTGAAGGTCCCTCTCTAGATTACCGGATGCAGCCCATGTGGGGCACAAATAGGATCAAACATTAAACATCCGTCTTATGTGCTAATAAAACTGATTAATTTTGGGGGTCTTTAATCAGATGATCATGGTTGTCATTCCCATGTGGGATCTATAACCTAAACTAGAGAAAGATCCATCTAATCCGACCCTCCATCCCTACCGCACTTATTGATATGAAATGAGGCTTGCAAGTAGGCATCCATAAGCATAACATGAATTCAGATGGCAAGGGAGATTTGTCTGCTTGTCAGTGCGCTTGAGATCAAGTCCTCCATGTATAGAAAAAGAAAAGAAAAATAAGATAAAATACTGCATTAGTGATAGTAATTAGGAATCTGCCCAGCTTTTATGGTCATTAGAATGGCAGTATGGCGCATTCTACAATGATAGTCAGTCCAGGTCGACCAATGGCAGCTAAAACATGGATGCTTCTGCTTTGCCTATCCTCTGCTCCAAACCTTAATGTGACCAATCAGGACATTCCATCTAGTGGGCCCCGCAATGGATGTTCTACGATCTAACAACCACACCTATTAGATGACCAACGGGGTGAAAGTCACCTTCTTGCACCACAGATAAGAAATATGGACAGGTTTTGAGGTAAACAGTAGGTGATGATGGTGATTTAAGTGACCCTAACAATTGATACATAGTTGATTTAAAATCATTAATCAAATCATCAATCCATAAAAAAAAGAGCTGAAACCAATGTTACACAATAAATATTCCCCAGAAAAGAAGCCACACTTGTGTCTTTACATGCATGCATGCACAGGCTCTGGACAAGCCTCTGCATACAGGCATGACTAGACTTTGTTACCGGAATCAGTGCTGGAAACCCTACACCACACGCTCGAGATATGTTCATGGGGTTTGAACGTTGGAATCTTTTGACTTGTCTTCTGATGATGGTCGGTTCTCTGAGTCAGATGGCCGGATCTCCTCTATCATCCTCACAACTTCGTCCATGTGTGGGCGCTGATCTGGCACCTTGGCTACGCATGCCATTGCAATCTGTAGCATCTGCACCATCTCCTCCTCAATGTTCTGATACCTCATCAGCTCAATGTCAAACACTTCAGCAGTCCACTCCTCGCGCACTACAGACTGCACCCACCGGGGCAGATCGACAATGTCATCATGGCCTGGGGACTGTAGTGCAGCCTTGCCTGTGAGCATCTCGAGGAGGAGGACCCCAAAACTGTACACATCAGACTTTTGGGTAGGCTTTCGGGTCTCAAGGACTTCTGGGGCGCGGTAGCCTGCACTGCGGGATGGCTTAGCAGGGAAGCTCATGAGTGGGGTTAAGCCAAAGTCTGAGATGCAGCCATCATGATTTGCACTGAGGAGGACATTGGAGGACTTGATGTTGCCATGGATGAATCTACCCCCACCCTCAGAATGGATGTAGGCAATACCCCGTGCAGTCCCAAGGGAGATCTTCACTCTGGAGTCCCAATCTAAAGGAGTTCTTCCAGTGCCCTTGTTCCCTAGAGAAAAGAGAGGAGTAAAGAAATCATCACTTTGAGACAGTAGAAGAAAAAACGTATATTATAAGTAAATTATTGTTTGTAGTGATTGATATATGAAATAATGAAATCATTGACAAAAGCTAAAATTAGGATCTCATACAAGAGAAAGAGATGCCACAAGAATGTGCTCAATGCTTCATTGCCGTAAGGGTTCAGTGGGTAAATAAGAGACATTTGCGCTAAACAAAGTGGAAGAAGCATGTAAACTATATTAAACACATCCTGAGACCTACCTTATGGCACCTTCAGTGGTCAATGCATCCTCTCATTTTACTATACATGCAAAAAGATCACCTGTGGAGTTTGTATGATTAAACTTAGTTCAGTGAATGCCCGCCTAGTCTTCTATCTCATAATCTTTAACTAATGTACATTGAACTCTTAACTACATTTTTTTATTATTTAATGCAAACATTTTTCTTATTGGTTTGCCAAAAGAAAAAATCCTAATGATATTTAATGCAAGCCTTCTGCATGGGGTCACCTCATTCCTGATTCTAATGCAACACATGGTGTGGCCTGGGTGAATGGCGAAATGAAGACTGAACAACTCTATCCTCACTTGTGCATATATTTTGGACCATCATTTGGTATCATTTTAGTTCCATGCTTACAAGTTGGGCTGATCCCAGCTCATTCTTACCAGTCAGGCTGATGACAAAATCATTCAATCAATTCAAATGTGAGAAGGAAATAGTAGAATTAAGATAAGGACAAAAGTCGAACAAAATTAGATTAGATTCCTGACACCCACCAGTACATGATCGCAGGTTCTAGTTTATCCAAAATAAAGAGCACACTTTTATTGGGCACCATTTTCGAGCTTGGTAAACCTGTTCATATGTTCCACCAATCTCATGGATACACTCAGTTACCATCATGATGTGTAATCTATTGCCCTGTGACAGACTGCAGATTATGGCTTGGAGTTATTCACTGTTAAGTGTTCAAAATGGCAACACCCATTTTGAGCTCAACATATCCGGTTTCTTGTTCATGCAAAGTTATATCACAGCAGCTAACATTTTTGGTTCAGTAGAAAGGACATCTAGTTGTGCAACTGAAGTTAAGACTCATGTCCGATGTTCTTTTACATCTCCAAGGTTGGAAGGGGAAGGCATATTTCTTTATGTGCAAGTTTGGAGGGTTTCCTAAGAAGGGGATTTTACTAAAGGATGGAGATTTACAATTACAAATGATCATCAAATTTTCTCTCATATGCTTGAACTCATTTTCATAGGTGAGGGGTGAAGAACTATTCTTTCAGAGAAAATTTACCAACCAATCACATGCTCTAACTTCTAGCCAACCAGAATGCTGAACGTCCCCAATAGATTCTTTCATTGGAATATATCCTTCATAAGGGTATAGTTTGTCTTTTCTATTATGCTAGAAGTTCAACTTTTCAAAAAAAAAGGAGAGAGAGAGAGAGAAGAAGAAGAAGAAGAAGAAACTACTAGTTCAAGTGTTTGAAATAACTCATAATAAATAGAGGAGATGGATGAAGAATACCATGCAAAAGTGCAGACAAGCTACCAGCCTGGACATAGTCATATACCAAAAGCTTCTCGTCCTTGGAGTAGTAATAAGCTCTTAGAGGCACAACATTTGGGTGCTGCCCAACCCTCCCCACGGTCTCCATTTGTTGTTCAAATTCCCTCTTCCCAACCACCACCTCCTTCAGCCTCTTGACCACCACTGTTGTCCCCTCCTCCAAGACAGCTTTATACGCTGTTCCATAGCTCCCCTTTCCCAAGACTTCTGCTGAAGCCCTCAACAGATCCTCCAAGTCAAAGTTAAAAGAACAGCCCTCAAAGAAAACCAGCTTGTTCTTGTCAGCCTCTTGTGCCCCGCTCCCATAATCCTCCTTGGGCTTCTCACTCCTTCCGCCACCAGCTGCTTTGCCTTTCAGAACACCACCATCTTCCGTGCTTTTCTTTAAGCAACAAACCAAGACGATCAGTGCTACTAGAAAAAGCAACGCTGACCCACCGACGGCAATTGCTATTATAGCTGCAGTGCTAAGCTTCTTAGAGCTCTTATTTTGGCTTTGAGGAATGGTCGGTGAAGGAGGCAAAGGAGAGAAAGGTGATGGCGAGGGGACAACTGGAGAACACTGAACTAGGGGAGGCCCACATAAGAGACCATTTCCCAAAAAGGATGAATTGGGGAACCTTTGAAGGGAAAGTGGGATTGAGCCATTTAAATGGTTATAGCTCAAATTTAAATGCTTCAGCCTAGGTAGTCTGAGGTCTGGTATAGGTCCAAATAGGGAGTTGTTTTGGAGGTTGAGTACTGTAAGGCGCGTAAGATTCTGAATCTCATGTGGGATGTCACCGGCGAAGGAGTTTGAGGAGAGGTCGAGGAAATTGACGTTGGGGGGGAGAGAGAGAGGAATACCACCAGACAGGTTGTTGTGCTGGAGGTAAAGAAATTCCAGAGAAGGGAGAGAAATGATGTCAGATGGTAGACTCCCACTGAGTCGGTTAGCTCGTAGGCTGAGAGTTCTAAGAGCATCAAGTTTCCCAAGTGTGTTGGCTGGGATTGGACCAGATAGTCCAACACCCGGAAGCCGGAGGGCTACCACATGGGTTTGGTTCATGTCACATGTGACACCTATCCAAGAGGTGCAAATAGGGGTTGCCAGATTCCAGTTGAGTTTCCGGCCATGGGGGACTGTGGCAGAAAAGTTGAGAAGGGCTTGTTTGTCAGAATTCAGGTCAGCAGTGGCTAGAGGAAGGAGAAAAATTAGAAAGAGAAGGAAGGACAGCGATGCAAAAGAGAAGGATTTGAGCTTTGGATGTTTCATGGGCAGTAGCACTTTAGCAATGCATGTCTGAAATTGAATATGACCACCAAAGTGTGATAGTAGTAGTTCTTGTTGCTCTCCTGGTTAAACAACATATGGCTATTAGAAAGGTATTAGCTGATCAATGAGCAAAAGAAACTGCTAACATTAATTACAAAAAAGAAGAGAAGATTGTCTTCTCTTTCCAAAGATAAATTACCCATACCTAACAATGACTTCATTTTTTTTATGCGATAAAGTAAACAAGGAGTAGCCAAAGTACTGAAAAGCAAAGATAAAGTGAACAAGGAGTAGCCCAAGTACTGAAAAGAAAAAATGAGCATCTTCTTAACAGATCTTGTCTCTCTCCTCACTCTTATTCTATTATTAAGAGATATACAAGACAGTCTAGTGCATCTCCATTCTCCACAGTAAACCCATCCTACATGTGCTAAAACAGCACATACTCTGTGCAATTTCTGAGCCATTTAACTGAAGGTGTACACATGTATGTGTGCCAGTCTTAAAACAAGCTGGCCCTGCAATTTTTGCATTTAAAAAGTTGACATCAGCCAATAGTTTTAGTGAGGTCCCTGACGAGTGGACAAGCATTTTTTTGGTTTGGAATAATGTAAGAAAGGCCCCACATGTTGAACGGCTAGATCTTTCTAATATATGCTCTGTTTTGGGATTTTGGCATTTGATCCATGCAAAGGTGAAATGTGCCTGGCCCTCTCTTGTCCTTAAATGCACTTTCAATGATATCTTTTCACTAGTAGTGCATTTACACTCATTTTGGTTGATAGCTACAACTTTATCTGTGTACTTATATTAAAGTGGTGGGCATTTTTGTACTAGTCTAATCAATCAAAAAGAAATAAGTAGATTATTAGAGTTTGCTGAGGTATTCACTATGCAAATGGGACCAAGTTATAGATGACTAAATCACTGTAATGATGAGCATCATCAGAAAAAAATATGGACTAAAACTTAAATTGGTGGTCACAGACTGTCATAAGAAAGCACAGCAATTCAAGGAGTTCTGTACATGGTCCCCCCTGCAATCGGGTCCACATCAATATGGATTAGTGAACCATAGCATGGACCGCACCTCGCTCACCCTTGAAAAACCCAAATTAGTTTTTGCATCTTTATGAGCTCTTCTGTATAATGCTAAAATGAAGGGAATTTCGGTCTTTTTGAAAGATGTAATGATGTCTAAGTAGAAAGTAAAGATACCTGAAAATTGACAAGCACATTATTTAGGAAAAGACAAGCAACAATTCAATTTCTTTTTCAACATCCATCTGCAAATTCAACACCTAAAACGATGCTTTGGAAAAGCAACGAATGCACAATGACTAAAAAGAAAAAGTCAAAAGCAGTTTTGCAGCAACCCTGGAATTGGGCAATGGGCCAAATGTGGACCTGCTGGAGTGCAGTTCATTTTGAGCTGGACTTGGGTGGAGTTTTATGCCCCCGGGATGGATCTGCTCCTATAAATTTTAGGCCCTATAGGCAGACTGGGGCAAGACTAATTTTTGCCTTATGACCTCAACAAAAACCCAGCATGGCTTCACCCATCTCGCACCAGCAGGCCTTACATAAACTACTAAAGTTGGTTCCAGTGCTTACTATCAAGCCTTTCTTCTGGAGCCGCATCTAAATATTTGGTCCAATAACACAGTGATCTAGATTCTATAATCTTTGGTCCAGCCCAAACCATTTATAACCTAGCATTCACAGCCTGGGTCAGGAAGGGCCTGGACTCCATTTCACCATTGCATACATCTAGAGGTCGATCTAAACCTAAAGAGCCCAAACAACATTTCAAATGAAAATATTATTATCATTTTATATTTTCTAAACAGTTTAAGATTACTTTTCAGAAAAGGGTTAGCACAGACCAATCTAACAATTTTGATGGTTCAGAGTTCAGACCCAAAATGGGTGGGTCCAATATCATGCTCTGAAACCATGGTCCAGCAGGAAAGACCATCCTGGACCTGAACATGAATCCTGCGCCATGAGCTTTGAACTTTCAGATCCAACGTCACCATGAACATAGGAAGCCAGGTGTCCTATTCCTTAAAAAAAACGAAGAAAATAACTCGCATTTTCAATTTAGTATAATCACAAACACTGGAGAAAAAAAATTGCAGTAACCGTCCACACATCTTCACATGCACGGAATTTCACAAAGTTTCGTGATCTACAGTCCAAATTCCAGAAGCCAGATTATTAGAACCGAAATTTAGACTATTTCCCCTGCCAATGTGTTCACTGTGGGATGGCAATGCATCTATACATACTATGCTCCGTGATGAATTAAGAATTCTCACTTATGGAAGAAGAATAAAATCACAGAAGCATAAGTAACGAAAAGAAGACTACTGGGATCTCCCACATACCAGAATTGGTAATATCAAGGCATCTTCTGCAAGAATCCATGGTCTTCAACATCAGAAACTCCCCTTCATATGAGCTCAAAACCTACCAGAAGACAAAAAATTTCTCAGACTCAGACAACCAACCAAAAGAAAACCAAAGAAAGTCCCCAAAACATTAGGAATCCTGAAGCCCAAACGCCAATCTCACCAGTTTCAATATGCCAAAACCGCCTCTCCTAAGACCCCCAAAAACCTGCATTGCAAAAACAGAAGAAACTCAAGACTCAAAAGCAATGATTCTGAGCAGATTTGCAAGAGAATGTGCCGCCAAAACTGCATTGCAAGGAATTCTACAACAAATTGAAATCAGAAACGTGAAGATAACGGTAACAATATCCAACAAATCAAAACCCTGTCTCTTATCATCTGAAGTAGAAAATGCATATAATCATCTGATTCTGCCAAGACATTTGGAGCGCGAAAAATCCATGTTCTAAGCCCAAAAATACAAATCCGACGGCAAATATGAGAAGATTTTTCGCTTCAGATCTCTGAGCATAACTCTCCAAGCTTCATGAAAAGCAAACCAAAAAAAAAAAAAAAAACCTTCAAAATCAGCTACTAGAGCTAGAAACAGAGCTCCGTTTCGCATAAATCTCAAGATTCTCTCAAAATCACAAACTGAAAATCAGGATTTCCTCTCAGCGAAAAACACGAAAAGCTAAGTCAGTCTACTGCAGTAGACAATACATTGAGATTCCACTCACAATCCAGATCCGTTTCTTCAAAAACTAAAAAAAACCGCTCTTACCAGCTTCAGATCCGCTACTGAAGCTCCATTCAGCTCAAATCAAAGCTCAAACCACAAATCAACGGATCCAGACCTTAAAACATCAGATACGAGAGGTTCCTGACATCAATCATGAGATTCCTCTTTAAATGAAGAGGCAATGGATCCGTAATCCTCCATTAAAGCTTCATTCAGCAGAAACCGAAGCTCAGAAGGAGACGTAACGGGCTCAAACCCTAGAAACTCATCATTTATAGCAAATCACTCGAATCTCGAGATATCTGTTTGGATACGCAGTCATTTCTTATGAAATCGAGCTTTGGAACCTCCAAATCTCATCCCGAGCTTGAATCTGAGCTGCATTGCGTGGAAGGAGGCGATGGTTTTCGAAGAAATCGGGCCTGGAATGAGAAGCGTTGCAGAAAAAGCGAAGAAACGAGAACTCTGTTTTTAGAGAGAGAGAGAGAGAGAGAGAGAGCGTACATGAGAAGGCGGAGAGCTGAAGTTTCGGTGCTGGGTCAGGTTTCTTTTGCTCAAAGATGTTGACTGCAAAACGACCCCTGTCTATATACAAATTTACCAATGCAATCCGGTTGCTACTGTTTTTTCTATATTTCTTTTTACCCATGGTATGGTTACTTTATTGACATTTGTCGTTTGACATTGTTTTAAGCAGAAGAAAATAGCTTGGTGGGTTAGATAGTTGTTATTTTATTTTATTTTTTTAAAGAAGGAGAAATTTTAATTTTTATACTTTCGATATGTCCCTCGTCACTTTTTGGCTTTTAAATAGATGTTTCACTCAATTTTACCCTACTAGGTAAATACCGAAAGATAGTTTGCCAAACCGGAGTTGGTTGATAGTTGTCAAACCGGAGTTGGTTGTTAACTTTACATCAGTATAAAGTTAAAGTCATTTTTCATTTCAAGACATAATAAACTAAGAGTTAAATCAAAATATCATATTCCAAAAATATTCTTCTACTCTTTTACATAAAAAAATGTTAAAATTTATTTTTTCATCCCACTAACTAATAAAAAATATATACTTTTAACTCAAAAGATCAAAAAGTTACATTCTTTTTACACTAAAAGAAAAATTTTCATCCTGAAATTTATTTAACCATTTTTATTGTTTTTTATCTTTTAAAATAACCACACGTCACCTCACTCTATAAATTAAATTTAACAAACAGCTAAGTCAATAGTTTATGGAACATTTCGAAATCATGTCTCTTGAACCTCCATGTTAGTAGTCCTAAGATGAAATTGGGAATATGGAGTATCTTCAAATTTTATGTGGGTTTAAGTTTTTTCCAACTGTTGAATGTTTGATTAAAATTGTGATAGTGAATCTGCGTGAGACTGTTAACCACTCTTTTCTTTTCTTTTTTTGAAATAGTTAATCGAAGGGTGGAACAAACCCATAGTTGATGTGAAATTTGAGGGACACTTATTTGGAGCCTTCAATGTTGAGTTACACTCAAGATTTCTCTTAGTTAAGCCTCATAGGATCCGGTCTGATAAGGTTGCTTAAATACCTGCACATGGGACCCACTTTATTCATGGGAAACTCTTCAATTTCACCTAATGAGCATACAAGAATTATTAGACTGTTGTTCATCATTAATTTAAACTATCTTGCATTAAGTTATGGTACAATCGGTCTTAAATATAGCTTTTGTGCAGTTGACTTTAAGTCATATTGTTATGTTCCATGAAATGGGTTGAAATTAAACGGTCTGTTGCCTTAGTTTATAAGTTCATTGTAATGATTTGCTGGATTCTATCAATGTGTAATGATGTGGGGGCACATAAATACTCTCCCAATTATTTATTGCATTTTAGAAAATTTTTATGTTTTAGATTTGGAGTTTCTCTTTACATATGATTGGAAAAATTAATAAAATATAAATAGAAAATAATTTAAATCTACTTTACATAAATTTTTTTATGTGTATATTATTGTGATTTTCTCATGCAAGTCTTAATTTATAAAATATTTTGAAATACAACAAGATAATTATGTTATTGGAGGTAAAAATGATCTATATTTCTTTAGGCCCCACTTGACTCGCAAGGCTTTCTTTATCAATATTCAAACCGTACGAAAATTTTCTCCCAAGGTGGACTTTATGTGGTTGACGCAATCAAATTATGAAATTCAAAGGAGTCCAGTTTATTGATGGCCTTCAGCTTCTTTAATATCCAAATTGAGATATCCAACGCACGCTCCTGTTAAAAAAATATTTGAAAAATATTTTTCCTTCCTGTATTAATACCAGAAGCTTTTATAAGATTGGTTTGCAGAAAAAAAGTTAACATGCTATCAATCGAATCCTAAATGTAACAACTCAACATTGAATCTATTATGTGTGTAGATAGCCAATTAGGCATAAATTTGAATCCAGTAAAAAACAACTTATTAGCCCACGTAAGAAAACTCTAATTTTTCCTTTATATATACTTTTTTTTTACACTCAAACTCAAGCATTCTACTTTACTCTACTCTACTATACTCACTCACATATGTTTCTAACAACATCGAGCAAAAGGGACTAATTAAGCAGTGCCTTAGTATTGCTCCAACCGTTAATTGACCAATATTGATAACATTTTAAAGGGGATTTTACGAGTAAACATTTCTTAGATGGCTCTTGAATCCAAAAGAACCCATAAATAATTTGCCTTTCAAAGAGGTCCCACCACTATGGTTTTTTTTGTACTTATAAAAACCAGTGTTGAATTCGACACGGGTTTTTTTAATTCAGTGTCGACTTCAACACTGTTTTGTTTCTCTTTAAAGCAGATGATTTTTTTTGTATTCCTCATCTTCCTCCATTCAAAGTTTTTTGCTTCTTCATCTTCTTCCATTCAAAGTCGGAAACGAATCAATCTACGTCCATTATTTTGAATATTGATTCGAAGGCTCCAAGTTGCATCTACTTTGGTTTGCTTGTTTTGCACAAGCATCTTCTTTGATTTGCCTAGTTTACTCTTTGTAAATCATCATAACTTATTGAGTACTGTATAAAGAAGGGAAGTTGGTGGTTTTGTTGTGTTTAGATTCAAGGTATAGATTCTTTTGAGATATTGTAATATTACATAAATTTCAAAATTGGACAATATATAGAAAGATGATTTTACTTGAAGCATTTTTTACTAATATATGTGTTGCACATATAAAGAAGATGGTTTACTTGGTTTTCATAATCATCTTTTTCGCTTTCCTTTGATTGCACAATTATCTTGAAGCCCCTTAAATCAATATTTAAAATAATGGAGGGAGAATGCTTTGTTTTCGACTTTGAATGAAGGAAAACGAAGAAAAAAATAGAGTTTTGTTGACTTTAAAGAGGAATAAAGTATGTCAAATTCGACACTGGTATAAAAAATTTGCGTCGAATTCGACACTGCTTTTTACAAACATAAAAAAAAAATTAAAGTAGTTCCATGGGACTTCTTTGAAAGACAAATTATTAAGAGGTTCTTTTGGATTTAAGAGCCATCTAATGAGTTTTTACCCGTAAAATCCTCCATTTTAAAACATAAATGCTGCACATGCACTTCGAACATGCACATAATTTATCCAAGAATTTAGATTAAGTGAGGAAAAACCTTGGTCTGCGATATCACTTGTAGAGTTTTTAGTAAGAACATGCAGACTCTTTGCCTAATGATGTGAACTGATAGGGAGCTGCCCGGACTTGGCGTTAGGGCAATCAAGACCGGTGACCAGAGGAATAGATTGCGTTGACTTTTTTATTTTATATAAAACTATTTCGGAACAGCTGTGGAGCCCTGGACAAGGTTGTGGATGACCAGCACGGCCCCCCTTCCAAGTTCCATCCCTAGTCATTTCTATCTCACGTGTTGGCACCGGCTGATTGTGATTTTATGCTTTTTTATTGGTTGACAAGGCCCTCTTGAGTTAAGCAAGTTTTGTTCTGATTTTAATAACATTATTATCAGTTGTGAGGTATCTTTCATGATCATGGATTAAATCACACTACAAGCTGGTCAACGATTGGCTCGGATGGGTTGTAAATCAGCAGCTCTGTAATAAATCTGGCTGTAAAATTAACGTAGAAATGATCGAAACTTAGTTCTAAACCAACCCACTTAGATTTTAAAGTAGTGTTAATCTACCATCAACTCAACCACAATGCTATTGGATTTCATGATTTGTTTCTCTTTTTTTTGCTAAAAATTTATAAAGTCCAGCTTTTAATTACTCGAATGTAAAGCCATAATAACAGTAGGAGATAACAATGAAAATTAGGGTTCCAAGTGAATCACGACAATCCTATACCTTCTAATCTAATGTTTGAATATAATAAGGCTGGGTGAATCTGCTAGTTTAGATTATAGAAAATATTTTGGCTCAATTCATTGGGATCAGTTTGTGCGATAAGATGATTCCAGCCATATACTTGAGAGAACAGAGAGACTCATGGAATGGAATTTTGGAAGTAGCCTTTCAAGGGAATTGAATTAAGACATAATTGGTACGTACCAGTTACCACTACCTGTCTAGTCAAGCATCAACATCTTTAATTCTTCGAGGTTCATGTATCAGACTGGAATCGGTATACACCATATCATATAGGTTTAGCCAAAGGAAGCAGACAATAGAAATCGATTAAGAGGCTTGGAAGAATGGTCGGATAATGCTTAAAAAGAATACAGTATATTTTTTAACATCTGATAGATACTCACATACACACCCTCCTGCCATGTAAAGATCGATTTTAACTTTGGCACGAGTTAAGGTTTTGATACAGATTTTTTATATGTAGTTAAAAAAATAATTAACCTAAGTTAAAAAACAATCAACCAGAAAAAAAAATGCAGTATCTTTTATGTGGAAAATCCAAACAGAAAAAAACCACGGAACCCACTATTGGTCTACCAAAGTCAAATACTATAAACTCGAATGTTACAAGATATACTTACTATACTTATCTAATTGCATACAATTTTAATTATTGAAGTTTTTTTTGTTGACGCACAAGCCGTTTGCCTTTTGCATGCTTGATTCAACACGGCTTTAAGTCTCTTCAAATCAAATCTCCAAGAACAATAGGAAAAGTGGTATCTCAAGAACTAAAAGTTTCAACACAGCAGGAAAGAATTGCTCCAGAGAATAAAGAAATCTATCAAAAAGTATTCTAGGGTGTTAAATGCGAGAGAGGTGATTTGAACTAAAAGGGATGATATACTTATGGCCTAATGTTCGTGGGTTGCAACTAGGGTTAATTTTTATGAAGAATTAGGAAGTTTGGCTCATACACGAAACAAATCCGAAAGGGCAAATGGCTGCTTGTCCGATCGGGCATCAATTTGGTCAATTGAATTGAGGTCCTGTCTGGGGTTTTTTTCTACGAAGAATTGATTCATTCATCCGATCGATTGGGCTTCCATGCATTCGATTGGGCCTTGTAAAAATTCATTTTTCAAGCATTCAAATCTTCTCTTTATTCCATCGCTTTGACCCAATCTTCAGTTCACCTAGAAATGTAAAATTACACCTCTTTTAAATCCAAGTTTTGTCTAACCCATGAATTAACAAATATTATGATCCTTCAAATCTCTCACTTCGACAATTTGTTGACAAAACTTCCTAGACAATATAATTTACCCAGACAACTCAAACTCCCACACATTTGAACATTGAAAACTTCTTTTTCTTCGAATTAGCATATTTGAACCCGTAAACGTGACAAAAGATCAAGTTAAAGCAAACATGAAATGAGATTTCCTACTACTCCCCCTTTTGTTCATAAATTGAAAAAAGTTTAAACAACCGAATAAGTGAACAAAAGTTATTTCCATTAAGTTTTGTAACAATTCAATACATAAAAAATTTTGGAATTATATTAGTCAAAATAGAAGTCCTAAACTAGATAAGTTAGCTTAATAGGGAATATAAGGGCTAAGTAGTCATAATAACAGCGAAGCATAACGTAAGTGAATCAAATAAGGCAGATGACAGGAACATGTCACATACAATGCATTTACTCCAAAATGGCATCCATTTTTCCGTCCATATTTGTCATCCTCCCGTCCACCCCATCCCTCCTTTCACACTAGCGCTATAATCAAAGTTCAATCCCTTCATACACTAGAGATATAATCAAAGCTTAATCCCTAATTGTTCATGTGGAAGGAATGTGCCTTGCATTGAGATAGCAATGAATTGGCATTAGGATAAAGCAAAATGGTGTCAGAAATGCCACAAGGTCAAGTTAGAAGGGGTTATGATCTCTTACTACCTACTCCATTAGAAGAAGTCTGTTAGTGGGTCTTCTTGAGGTGGGGATATCAAAGTCGTCCAACAAAAGGCAAAAGGCAAGCTAACCATGCTGATGATTTGATTGGAACGAAGAGCTATTATTGTTAAGTAGTATCTAAAGAAAATAGGTTAGAAGTGTACCATGTTGTTTGGTAAATTCACTTTACTAGTAAGTTGAAGTAAGATGTCATTTCAGGACACAATAAACAAAATACCACATTTCAAAAAATAGGCTAGGAAAAAATCAAAATAAAAATACCACATTTCAAAATCAAAACATCACATTTCAAAAAATTATACTACCTTTTTACACTAAAAAATCAAAAAGTTACTTTTTCATCTCATTAGCTAACAAAATATATTTATGTTTAACACAAAAAGAAAAGAAAAAAAAATCCTTTTCAAGACACTAAAAACAAAAACTCATCATATTATATTTAACCTCATTATATTTTATTCTTTTTTGATTTGAAGTTTCACATCACCACGCTTCACTACACCATATATCAAAATAGGCCAGGAAGGCACATGTTTTTATATATATTTCAACCCACCTTTTCTTTTTTGGTTATAGTAAATAGTCACATGCCCACACACAATGTCTTGAAGTTCCTCATCATCAGTGTTGCATTAAAATTGATCTCTAATTATTTTTGTCAGAGGAACTTGCCTCAACACTGAGCAACCAATGGATTGCAAGTTGCAAGTCACTTATATTCACTTATTATCAATATACACAAATATTTATTCTCGTGATGTATTTCATATTTCTTATAAATTGAAAGGATGGCATAATAGCCATATCAAAGTTGTTGGATTTTTTAGGTATAATATATATATTGACACCCTTTTCTATCAACTTCAGCCTTTAAAGTAAGTAGTTGTTAACAAAGCATCAGAGCGAGAGGTCGAGTTTTTGAATATCTAGATTTTGTCTCTTCTTCGAGAAGGTTGAGTGTGGATTAGCAATATGACTATCACTCAAATCAAATTATCTTGCCTTGACTTAAGGTTTTCAACGTTTAATGATATTCATTAAATATATAATTGACATTCTTGTAACAGCGCAAAAGGCTCAATATATAACTAAAATAAAATATTCCCAATAATATCATGATATTTTTAAATCATCAGCAAAAAGTATTGCATGAAAACCATGCGAAGCAGGACATTAACGGTATGAAATTACAGGAGAAATCTGTAAAATATTTTTAACTGTATTTATATTTATTCTGGATGTGTTTATCATTTATAAATATTTAATTTGGTTTATTTCTCTCACATCTTTGTTTATATATATTTCAAGAAACCTGAAATTTCAAATTTTTCAACATTTTTCCGATATTGATGTTTGTGAGTTGCGACAATGGTTTGGACGATATAAAATTGGTGGCTTCGAATTCTTGATCAGAAATAAATGGTTTAGATGCTTTTTACCAGTTACCAACATGAAACAAATAAATGATTAGGGTCATGGAATGAAGCAACCACTCGGCATGCGCCTTATTAAAATAGGCATTGAAGCTGAACAATCAATTGTAGAAGTATAGAAATCTGATAACAATTCCATTAGTGAATAATGAATATTCCTCGGAAGCTATTAGTGTTTGAAACTCCATGATTTTTCCTTTTTTTCAAATCCTTGGTTGGATTGAATATCAAGTTATTGGCGAGGCCAGTAGGTCTGTTGTAGTAAGATTTTTCTGAACTTCCAAACACATGTAGTTGGGTGCTTGAACTATTTTCTTAAGGGTGTTTATTAGAGTTTGACCAAAGAGTAGGAAATATTTTAAAGCTCCAATGCAGAGAACTGGTTCCGTAACCAAGTCCCAAACTCAGTCCTAGTTTCTAGTTTTAGAATTTACTATTCCTCCCCCTCTCTCTCTCTCTGTGAAAATAATAATTATCTACCACATTCTCTCTCTCTCTCTCTCTCTCTCTCAAAATATAATAATTATCTACCATATTTTAAGGAATGGACCACTTACTATCCCTTTCCATGCAATCTCTTATGATGTCTTCGATTTCATCGCTTGGCAGGACTTCATTCATCTTTTTGAATTCAAGCCGCTCATACAACATCCCCACCTGCCTAGTCATTATCACCGTTGCAAATTTCATTCAATTTAAAGCTGGCTGGGTTGAATTGATCGTGTGTAAAATATATGTTAAATTGATCGATTTGATGGTTGTGATGGGTTTAAAGATCGCTGTTACAACCACATGTCTCCTATGAAATTAATACCTATCTTAGTTAAGTTTTCCAACTAAAACAGTAAAACAACAGTCCGTATGGACTTTTGTTGGTATGTGTTAGCCTTTGCTAGTGATATGGCATTGGTGATACTGGTATAAATAGGGTCTTAAGCTAAATTCTCTGTGTTTAAAGTATATATATAGGGAGAGAAATAGTCTAACGAGATGGTGTAGTATATGAGCTAACTTTTTAGAGCTCACTTGTAGTTGTGCCAACCATGAAATGCATGCGAGATTGAAAAATCATAATGAAAACTAGGTATGTGCAAAAAATCAGCCTCATCGTTGGCCCTAAAGAGCTAGCTCATATACCGCACCATCTCATTAGACCGTTCCTCATGTTATATATATATAAGTCTTTGAGGCTATGAAAAGAGTTTTCACACATCTATTGAAAATTTTTTATGAGGCCTATTTGTGGGTCCCATTTGGGGATGGGATCAGGGGATGGAAAGATCTATGAAGGACCACTCTGTATATCAAGTTTGGCCCCAACTACATGTACTTAACCCCTTCATTCGCGCCCCACAAATCTTTGTCATTTGGATTGATGCACAGTCAATCCAATAGTCCAGTAAATTTAGATTTTATTAAAGCTTAAGGCGTGTGATTATTAGAGGGTTCTTGTTTATTGCAAGATTTGGATTAGTTATAGATGGGCCCCACCTAAACTTTTTACAAAAAGTGGTAAGAACTAGTTTTCCTAGGATTATTTGTTATATATATTTTCATATTTATAGATACTGTGTGTTCCTTCAAAAAATTTATTACTATCAATAATACTTAAAACTATTCTAGGCCAACTTTAATCGGAGTGATATTTTGCTAATAGCAATTTCTGGCAATTGTGTTTATTTCATCTTGGGTGATTTTCATGTGTGAATTGTCCTCATGGGCAGTTCGTGTGAACTCTTCTTTTGGGCTCATTGTGGACCCATCAAGGAATAAGATTAGGGATGGAAAGATTCATGCCAGATCACCCCAGATATTAAGTTTGGACCCAATTACATGTGCCTACGCCGTTCATCCGTAGCCCACAAATCTAGTCCATCGGAATAGGTGTATAGTCGATCTAATAGTCCAATCAATTTAAATGTGTATCAAACTTTAGTTGTATGATTTTAGGGAGTTTCCTGTCTATTGGAACATTTGCATTGGGTGATAGATAGGCTCTATCTGTGATTCTTATGAAAAAAATATTGAGGGCAATTTTCACCAAAATATTTTCCTTTGAGGTTTATATTAATATATGATGGTTGCACAAAAAGAAAAAATTGGGTTTATCTAAGAGTTCTCTCTTATCTTCACAACCAATCATAACACACAATTACCAGTTTATATATATCTTGTAAAATGCAAATGGTTGGATAGGAATTTTGGTCAAAACAGAGTAAAATCCCAATACTGTTGACACTGACAAGTTTGGATGTGCACAATATCGGACCAATCGAATGATCCTAAAAGACTTAAACCCGAAGCTTTTACGACCATACATTGTGTAAATATCTTACGATACATCCAACTGAATAATGTCAACCTAAGCCTAACGCAAATTCAAGAGAGAGAGGTGCATTACAAGGAATTGGAGTGGTGACAGTGGTCATAAGTGGGTTACCTGTATGGAAAGAAACAACTAAGAGAGAAAAAATAAAAAAAACAATGGTGGAAAATTTTCTCTAAAAATATGCAACTTTCACTAGGCGCGCTGGGTGGTAAAATTTCATTGGAGGCAGAGGATGGCAGTGGAGACCCTACATGAAGAAAAGTTGAGGAATTTATATTTTTTTCTCATAAGAGAAAAGCTGGAAATTTTATTCCATTAAGGGCACATTTAGGAACAGTCTGCCGAGATAAGGGAATTCTATAGTTTCAAAAAATCCCCCCTGAATTGTGGAGTCAACCTATCCTCCCTATAGAATCAACCCATCCTCCCTTAAAAAAATCATATTTGGCAAAAAATAGGATTTCATGAAAGCAACCTTTAAGAAATCAAGGGCTTGAAATGTTTTAGCTAATATATTATGATTCACAAAGCCTTACATTATAAAATTTGGTCTCATAATCATTCTTGACCTTTATATTAGATCTAATGGTCTGAATTTTTCAAAAAAGGCCCACTGAAGTCCAAATTTATGCGTGGAACGTTGATTACTTTTTTAAAAATATTATCACATTTAAGAAGAATCAACAGCTGAAACTTGGTCTCATAGCCATTTTAGGGGTCCTCCTCACATCTAACCATCTAGATCATCAACGAGAGGCCCACCCATTGATTTGCTGAAGAAAAGGCATGATGTAGCAAATCACGCATTTTTCACTATTCATCCACCTTTCCGCGGGATCCAGGGGATGTTTGGGCTTGACCGCAGATTTCCATTGAATAGCAAAAAGCGAAAGGCATTTTTGCACTTTCCTCGCTGTAGCCAAATGTGGGTTTTTTTACGATCGCGAGGATTTCCGGTTGGAAATCCGCACTGAGGACCATCGCCAAACATGCCCTAAAGATGTGTTTGCACGATGAGAGAGTTCTACAATAGAAAGAAGAAATATTTTAATTTTTGTGCAACACATTGTGCCATTATTTGGTGCAACATATTTTCCTCATAGAAAAGAAAAAAAAACAAAAACAAAAACAAAAACAAATCTTCCTAGATAGAGAGGATTTTGATTTTCCATGGAAGATAAAAAAAACTAGGAATCCTATCTCCCATTGAAGCAAAAATCCCTGGAATGTGAAACCCTTTCAATCAAGGTCGGCCTTAAGATTTTCGGGGCCTAAAGCGAAGTTTTACAATGGGGCCCCTATATATATTCATATAAAATTATGGGTGTAACGGTAAGCACTCCAAATATTCCATCAGCGGTTGGTAAAAATGAACACACATATTCACATATTTTCTTTATGAAATTTTGGGTTGATTTGTTATTTTCATTTAGATTTAGGATTAGCCAATGTTATTGTTTCACTTTTGGACTCAGGCTTCTAGGCCTTTTGTTTAGGATTGAGTTTTTTTTTTCTTAAACCTAGTATAAAGGGTTAGCTAAAAATGGAGCCTATATCTTTTTGTCAAATTAGAGACCCTAAATCTATGTCTTTGTCACACTTTACTCAGGGTTGGCCTTGCATTCAATGCACAAAATGTTTTAAAGGTTCAAAATTCACCCCATTGCACAAGTTTTTCATTGGTATCCTTTCCTTTTTCGCTTGTGTAGCCTTCCTTCCTATATGTGTAGGCTTCTTTCCACTTATGTGGATTCTCTCTATAAGTATACAGGGGCTTTCGTGAATCCTAACCCCCTTGATTGATTTACCAAAAAATAAAGGTGCAAAACTTAAGGGCACATTTGTACATGAGAAATGCACCTCCTATTGGTGTCTGCCTTATATCTTATGGAAGTGAGAGAAAAGGGGGTAATTTCTTTTGCTGACTTTTCACTACAATTGCTGCTGCATTGACTTTGTATTCGAATGACAAAGGAAATGCGATTGCTTTCTCACAAAATAACTCCGCGGATACGTGCCGTAACCAGCTTCGGCTCTCTTATCCACAGGTCACCCTTTACCCTATATCATTTTCAAATTCTTCGTCAAGATTATAGAAAAATAGCCAATCCTCCAGTTTCTTTCGTGAAGGAAGGAAAATGTGGCTGAATGCTCATAGGATAGGCTACACTTTAAACTTTATTTTCCAAAATAAAGCCAAGCCCACGAGCACATGGTAGGTCCATTTCGTACAAGCCTACTATTCCTGCTTTTCCTGTGTGCTCTTTTTGTTTTAATAAGGTGGGGACATGGTTACTTTGAGTTGTTGGGACAGGACCACCGAGGTTTGGTTGTGTGCGAAAGAGAGATAACAGAGCTGAGTCAGTGGTCCGTTCATCTAATGTGATCATTTTTTTTATTTCGAATACCCAAAAATTCTTCTCGATTCGAAGGTCCTACCGTCTTTAAAGTCTTCAAATTTTAGATTTGTACTATATTTTAGCTGGGCCAGGGATGGAACAGACAGGACACAGCCCTCGCCTGGCTTAGCATAGTCTGGCCCGGTCCTTGCGGCGGCGGACTTGTGATTTTCATTTGAAGGAAGCGGGGGATAGTTAGAATGTTAGACTAGCACGAGAATCGGTGTTAAGCACAGCCATGGCCCATGCTACATATAATTAGTTTTGACAGTTTTTGGTAGATAAGTGTGGATACATGTTCGAGTGCTGAAGTAGTCAAATAATATTTGTAGAAGGATGGGAGAGGCAAAAGGTAAAAATCACTTAACTGATACAAATTTTTAATTTTTTAACAAATGCTCAATAAAAAGTCAAAACTAAGAGGAATTTGGTCAAAATTAAATTCAAAACCCTTCCCTTTAATATATTATAATTTATCATTAGTTTGCCTTGAATTAATTCTAATGGAGTCGAGGTTTGGAGAGGGGGTCATCAAAAGAGTCTATCTGGGTCCTCCTTAGGTCCTTGCATGGCTCCCTAGCCCAAGAACAGCAGTTACAGCACTATTGAAAAATGATTAGAGAAGGATTCAAATTCATCATTTTATCTATAATTAAGCCTATTGGTTTGCATAGAATTGAATTTCTATCAATTCATAGAGTCTGGATCCTCTAATTAAAAATCTCATTGATATATGGCGGTCACTGTGAGGGATTTCCTCATATAATTCCGATTCCAATTCATCACATAATAGGTTCTAACATGGAACTTTAAAGAGGTGAGTATGCTAGATATGAGGTGGAGATGTAAATGGGACTTACGAGTTATTTACTTGGATAATACTTGGATATTCATTTTCCACTCGAGGAAAGATTACTTAGATACCAATTTTTAAATCTTCACCTTCATTTATTCAATTTTAGCTTTTATTTTTATACTCATAGAAAATAGTGCAAGCCTCGCATTCCACATTTTCTTTTACTAGTTTGTTATTTAAATAATACATGCACTATAATCTTAGGGCTCTTAAGCTCAAGTCTATTTTGTTTAAAAATCATGTAGCTTTAAGTTCACCTCCAAATATTTTAGAGCTTTAAGTCGATTAGAACATTTTTGCCCTTGAAACACTAAAACACTACCATTGTGTCCCTCTTTTTTTTTTTTTTAACTACAGATTTCCAAAAACAAGTCATCTTATAGTCCGGCTGTTGGTCACCTGCCACCCAGGTTTTTTATTTTATTTATACACCATGACCACATATTCCTATTTTTAATCTTGTAATTTGTTTCATCAATTTCAAACATATTTCAGTTTTTGACACATCTGATTGATGTTCCTGTTTATTATGTACGCTAATACATAATCTTCTTTCTTCAATTTATATACTAAAAATTTTAAATTCTTAATAATCCTATGTCTCATATTCCTAATTCTTGAATTTGTACACAAAAAAATCAAAATTCATAATGTTGCTGTTTCAAATATATTTTTGTTTTGATACATCTGATTGACATTCCTATATCTCATGTTTCTATTTTTGACATGTCTGTTTGATGTTTTGGTTTATCATTTACACTAATACATAATCTTGTTTTTTTAATTTATACACTGAAATTTTAGAATTTTTAATATTCTTGTGTCTCATGTTCTTGATTCTTTAATTTATGCACTAAAAAATTCAGAATTTATAATGTTCATATGTCTCATATTTATGATTCTTCAATTTGTACACTGAAAATTTTAAAATTTTTATTATTCTTATGTCTTATGTTCCTGTTTCCAACAATCTTGGCCGGCCACTGGCCACCTGCCACTGTTCTGAAAGTGAACCCTAAAAAAGGGAAAAATAAACCCCCAAAAAACAAACCCAAAAAAGAAATATGTAAACCCGAGGGGTAAAATGACTATTATCGCAAAATAAGTATAATAGCATGGACTTGAAGTATTAAACCTTACAATACTAGTAGACTTTTGCAACTAAAAATAAGAGAGGTGAACTTCTACCTAACTAAGTTTGAAGAGTTGACTTTCACCTAAATTACATTATTTTTTGCTAGCAGTAATGGATTCAAAGAAATCGGATGCATTCATTGCGATGGACTTGAATGTGGATAAAAGTGAGATTGATCACTATCATTCTAATAATTTTTTAGTCCTTAATTTTAAAGCTTCCAAGTCTAATATGGCTTTTATAGTGCATATTGTTTGTGATAAAATCAAATACAACAATGGTCTTTGTTTAAATATTTGTGTGTTGGCTAATTTATGGGTTGGACAAAACCATGGGCCTATTGTATTGTAATGTTTTATTCTTTTTAGAAGGGACTATGGTATCTATTGTTAGATGCACTGAAGGAAAAAAAATCGAAAAAAGAACGTAAATTGAAGTGTTTTGAAGTGATTTTATAAGAATAATATAGATTAAAAAGGTCATATCTCACAAAGTGAGAGTCAGATTAGGGCAAACTATATACCGTTAGAAAGCTCTTTTTGAATAGATATCTGTAGGTTCCAAAATTACATCAATTAGATTTGAAATGACAAGGTTATAGCCAGAGGCGGACCCAGAAAATTCTCCTTATGTGAGCTTAATGTAAAAAAAACTTGAAGGAAGGGGAAAAATGTAAAAAAATTAAATTAAATTTCAAATTTTACAAAGGGCTTTTTTAGAGGTTTTCAAATATGGGTGGGGGCTTTAGTCCCCCACACCTCTCTTTGGGTACGCCCCTAGTTAAAGCCTCAAGAAATTTGCAGAAATTGTGTTGTTCGTAATTACGAAACTGCAATCGCGTGAATATTATGAAAATGCCATCGTGCAAAAACGTTTTTTTTTTTTGTGTCAGGACTGCTTGTTTTGATTATACCTACACTCTAATTATTATGCACGAATTGAGGGTTATTTAAAGGCTATTTATTTCAACCCTAAGGCATTTATCTTCATATTTTGAGTTAATATTTCACATTGGAGATTTTTTTTCTTCCCTAGAGCATTTATTGAAACGTTGTGCTGACATTGTTGAGTTTTAGAAAATTTTGATTTTATTCTCTTGTAGAAGATTATCTTTTCTCTTGTAAAATATTGTTCGTTTTAAGTGGCTTTCAGTGTAGGAAGTAGATCTTGTAACTTTTTATTCATAGTGCTTGATCTGAGTGTAAGCCTGTGTTAGGTCCTATGATTTTTTCCCATTTGAGTTTTCCACGTAAAAATCTTACGTCCTTTTCATGTGATTGATTGCTTATTACCTTAGGTTAATTATCTATTTAACTGCATATAAGAAATCTGTGTTGAATCCTTAACCTCAGTTAAGGTTAGAATCCTATCAATTTTAGATGAGTGTCAAATTATTGACCGGTGCTAATTCATGGAGAATAGGCATGAGCATAGGAATTGAATTGATCACCATCGGGCTATATCAAAAACAAAAGAAGCATGAAAGAAATCACATTTTAGGCAGCGTCTCAAACTTTTTTTTATCAAGCCTATGCCCTTCTTCCAAATGGTGATCAAATTACCTATGAAAGAGTAAAAATGATGGCAAGTATGGCAGTTATTTTACTTAAGCAGCTGATTTTGACACCAACAACTTTAATTTTGACTCCTCAAAACTATGGTTTACTCATAAAATTAATTATATTTTTGTAAATGCTGACTTCTATCAAATTTACTCTGACCAAGTTTTATTTTTAATTTTTTTAATGCATGTAAACCGAACGCCCGTGTTGCAGACGGTCGGTGAAGTTAGTCAAATGCGTCTAGGATTTAGGCATACCTATCCTACCTTTTCTTGCGGGCCCCGGCTTGAATATGGTGCAGCATTGGTGATCATGGCCACATCAGAATGATTTGACAGTTAGGTAGTGATTTTAGTTGTTATCATTATTTTTGGACAAATTGTAACGTCAGCAGCATGATATATGTTTGAATTATGTTGTTCAAAATGTTGTATTGGGTTTTAAATTTTCTAGTTCCATCTACAACAACATGACAGTAAATTTGGACACGTCTCTCATAATTCTAACGTGCCAACTTTTTTTTTTCTTTTGAGGCATCCTCGTTTGATCTCTTTCATTTGATGGTTAACATTGCAGGCTATAGAAAAACATAGAGAGTGTGAGGCAGCAGAATTCATGTGTCCTTCAATTTCTTGGAGAACTACTTTATACCACATATTGCATATGCATAATATGCAATTCACCTCATGGGGCCTTGTTGGATGCTTTATTATCGTTGGAGTTTGGATGGATAAAAATGTATGCTTATGGATAAGTGTTATGAAGAAAAATTCAGCCTTATTAAATCATTATAAATTTTAATTTATTGGTCCTAAAATTTAATAATTTTTAACCAAGATTTTTCTTTGAGCCCGTAATTTTTCTCTGAGCTCAGATCAATAGTGAATAAATGCTTGATAAGCTTGGTCTTAAAGTTTAATGATTTTTTTACCATAATTTTTCTAAAAACTTAGTCCAACTGTGAATAAATGATTTATAAGCATAAAATTGGGCATAGTGCCAAATCATGAAAGATAAGAGTGAGAATAGAAATGTACAGCCCAAGTGAGCCCTTTAGTGTTGGATTACACATGCATTCGGCTTGTAGGAAAATATTCTTCCTATATAATAATTTTACTAACATAACTCCTACAACATTTTAAGTTTGCATTTTCTAATTAAATTATACAACACCTAACTATGTATTTGTAGATGACCTGATTGAATCAACTATATTTCATTACCTAAAAAATATATTTCTTTATTTCAAATGGTGTAAGGATTTTTGTATTTGCTAATTCATAGGTTGGATAAAACTTAAATCCATTAGTGTTGTATTTTATATATCTTTTAGTATGGACAGTGGTTTAAGTCAGTGAATGTACTAAAGTGAAGAAATTGAAAAAAAAAGCAATAAATTGAATTGTTTTTATATGAATAACATGGTTTAAAAATGTCATATCTCACAAACGGAACGTCGCATATGGGCAAGTGACCTATCGTTGGAAAACTCATTTCCAGTAGATATCTGTAGAGCGTAAGATTGTACCAATCAGAGCTAAAACAATAAAGTTATTGCCTCTAAAAGTTTATAAAAAATGTGCTAATTTTATTCGATCGGTCGGATAGCAATCCGGCAGTGATTAGGCAAGGCAGGTAATGAATCCAACTAATCAGACAGGTATAGTAAATTTTGCCGACTTGCAATATTTTAGTCTGATTTGAATAGGAACTTACTTGTTTCATGCCAACTCCTTTCTTAATTAAAATATACTTATGAAGCATGAATTTGGGACTATAAAAAAGAGTTCTATTTTAATACGAAGATAGAAATCTCATTGTTCTAAGTGGGGAATATATTTTAAAGATTTTCTCCTTTAGAGCTCTTTTATTGAAGAGAAAGGGTTAAAAGGTTAAAGTTTAGTTCTAGAGATCCTTGTATTATATATATTTTTTTATAGAAGATCATCTTTTAAGCATAGAAGATTGTTGTGGGGAGTCAAGTAAAACATTTAGAAGGCGTCTACGTGTTTGTATCTGTAACAGAGGACGGCAGAGAGTCGCTTCAACATGGTGCTGTACAAGGGAGTTACAAAGTCTTTAAGTTGCATAATAACTTAATAAGGGTTGTGAGTATTTTCTTGTAACTGTGGTATGATTCATAGTACTTCCATTTTTTGTTGTGTTTTTTTTTTTTTTTGAATATGGATTTCCATGTAAAAATTGTGTCTTTTTGTGGTGTGTGCTTTTATTTAATTTATTTCTGCTACGTAGCTGATTATTTGCACATAAAGTATTAAAATTGATTACATTAATCCATTCTAGAAAATCTCTCAAATACCTTCAAATGGATATATTTGAATGAATGCTTTTGAATAGATAAGACTTGCTAGACATGCCCTTAACCTTGGCGAACATGGAGTTCAAAATGATGTTTTTGTACTGTGGTTGATTGATCATTACGGCTGAACACTTGCATGTAGAACTAATCAAATTGCACTTGGTTCTAGGTGGGTCTGTACTTTTCAACTCAAACTAAAATAAACCCAAACTAGCTATGTGCACTCGAACTTGCTAACTTGTTTTGAATGAAGACTCTAAGACTTCGTGTTTAACAATTTTAATTAAACTAATAAATAAATTAAATTCAGGTTGAGCCATTAATATTACCTACGGCGCTCCATACTAAAAAATAGGTGTTTGATTGTGCTTTTTTCCAAGAGGTAGAGCCATAAACAAAAACACACAACTGTAGGCTCTCACCAATTAGCACCGTTGGTCTACGATTAGATTGATCACATATGGAATATATGAATTTTTTATAATAAAATTTTCCTCATATGGAGAGGGATAATTTAACTAGCCAACAAGAATAAATAAAGTTTTAAACATCCAACATTGCAATATATATATATATATATTGTTTAGACATCCATCAAAACAAAATATATATATATATATATATATCAGAGTTGTGAGAACCTGACTATGTTCCTAGTCCCACAAATGGATCTACATGTTGCTTGGGTCCGCTTTGAAATTTCTATTATATTTTATTTAATTATATTAGACTTGATAAATCTTACGCCAGGCATAAACCATGCTGGAAAATTTTCTTATTCATACAAAGTAGGGGTATCTTTATGGGCACTGTCAATTTTAAATTAGCAGGCATTGTAAATAAAGCGAATGAATTTTTTTTTTTTGTAATACTTAATTGAAGTCTATTAATTTTTTAACATGACTTGACCCCATAGGTTGCCATAGCAAGAATCCTTACGGTGCCAAGGGCTCTTGTGGGGGCTAGAGATGAGTATCTCTAATGAAGAAGTCAAATGTCACATGACACTCTAAATTGGACAAAAAGACATATGAAGGCTCTCCTACCAAATTGCCTAATTTTATGTGGCATTGGCATGTGAAGGTGGAATGCCAAATTTTATACATCAAAAAGCAACATGCCAATTTTTCTTTTCCAAATGTTATGCTGTGTGTAAGAATGCAAAAGCTTTTAAAGATTTTTGACAAGCCTTTTATGATGTGAGTCCCACAATAATGCAAATATATAATAAATTAATAAATTTGACACAATTGATGAGTTCATACTCTAAAAGATGCTAAATTTCAAACCTTCAATTGTCACGTAAGCTGTCAAAAGAGATTTGACACCTCCAAAATATTATCTTCTTTGGAGATGAGAAGAATAAAAAAATGAAAATATTTATTTTGATTCATTCATATTTAAATAGATGGAGCCCACAATTGACCCATTCATGTTTTAGAAGGTGGAGCCCATGTAAAGCCTCACAACATCATAAAAACGGAATGAATTTTTAGCATTGTAGAGGAGGAAAATGGATTTATGAATTTTATAAAATGCCTCATATATGATAGCAAAAAAAATTTTATGAAAAATACGGTGCTAAAAGTATATTAAAATATTAAAGATAGTGATTTTTTTAAGAAACCATAAAAAACCCACAAGCTGAGTGGGCAAAAGAGAGCCCAAAACAGCAAAACAACAAAAATTAGAGAACCGGCGAGAGCCAATGTAACAGCTTACACAGGCAATACAGCACAGGGCTATTTGTGGAAAGCATCGTTGTGCTATTTGGCCACTCGTGGAAAGGTGTGTAGGAAGCAATACACTGTTTTCTACCCTGGTCAGCGTACATGGGACTCCCGGTCCAGATTTCGACCTTGGGAGGTCCGCAACAGTTGATGCCTTTTACCAATAATGTGAGAGATTGTTCTTTAGTTTCGGATTTTAATAAATTTATATAAAATAAAATTTCACCCTCTCTACACAAATTCTTCTAGAGTTGTATATCAATAGAGTTATGGTGAAAATTGGGCCAGTTCCTAAACAAAGTGGTCGTTCAATGTGAGCAGGATAGAAGACACAGGTTGAAGTTCATGATTTAAACTCTATGTTTAGGATAAAGGGGAAAATTTTGATTGAGTTGCACAGGAATTTGCAAAAACCTTGTTATGAAATCTAACTTGGCGTATGTCAACCACTGGTTAGAGTAAAATTGGAATGCCTTAATACGAATTAGAAAGAATAAGCCTCTTATCTTAGTGGTAAGAGGTGTTGGTTCTTACCTATTTGACCAAAGTTTAAACCTCACGAAATACTTTTTCTCACCGAAAGGCTTGTTGCCTCACACAAGGCCTTCTTTTCTCAAGAGAGTGTTCTCCAACCTCACATGAGGATTCTCTCACCAGAGGGTTAAGAGCGTTAGCCCCCTAAAGCTGGGATACCCAAAAAGAAAAAGGAGAAGAAGAAGAAAAAAAATAATATATATATATATAAATATATGAATTAGAAGTAAACTCATCACTTTGTTGTGAGACCTACTTTGATGCTTGACAATCGCATGAGTAACTACATTTAGAATGTCTTAACATACATTAGAGGCAAGCAAATGCTAGTACAATTTGATCATTGGAAGTATCCGTTTGCTGATATTTTAAGGGTATTTAATTTAACCCACCGCTAATCCATTTTAAAAATCCTAGAATCTCATGTAACTGAGTTGTATTGAGGTGGGCCTTGCAGTGCACATTTGACAACTAAGCTAACACGAGCCCAAGTACTTTCAACATTTTGGAGAGAGAGAAACCATTCATGAGGTGGGCCAATAGGAGGTGGGTTAGGTGGCATATTAATCTCTTACAGAGACATGTAACAACTAGTAGCACGACGGGGAAGAACATGCAATTTCATACTGGTACAAACTACATCCTTGGCGTGCATGTTAGGTTGCCAACTCCACTTGGATTTTCTACCAAAAAGAAAAAGCTCCACTTGGATTAAATGAATCTGAACAAACTTTGTAAACGTTTAACACCAACTCAAATCTACTCTAATCCTGCACCTCTAAACCAAATCAAATCAGACTCAATTGCTTATAACCCCTAACCTTAATAATGTGCCTCAAAATTTCAAAATATGGTAAATTCTTAACCCGCAGTACCCTAAAATTCCTACTCCAAAGTTCCAATGTTGCATTGGCCCCGTAATCCGATAGAGTCAATTTTGCAATATTCATAAACAGAAAATAATCCTATGAAAATTAGTTCTCACCACAGTTTCGTGAGAAGTCTAGGTAGGGTCTATTTATCATCCAATGAAAATCTTGTAATATATATGGACACACTGATAGTCACAGACCCCAAGTTTCGATCCAATTTGAATTTATGAAGCCGTTTGATCAACTGTGCACCAGTCCAAATGGGTTGAATTTATGGGTTGCGGATGAAGGGATTAGGGACATATAATTGGGGACTAAACTTGCTATTTATAGTAGTCCTACATAAATCTTTCTATCCCACATGGTCCCATCTCAAAATGGAATCCACAAGTGGGCCCTATGAAATTTCTTACGGTAGAGGTGTGAGAATACTTCTTATAGGATTAAAGATTTCATAAAATGTTACATCAAAGCCAAATGTTGTTCTGTGATTTTCATTTCAAATTTTTTTTAACTACTTTTTTGACATAAATTTTGAGAGCCTATACAATTATGGACACACAAATTATCTAACTTCATGCTATCAGACAGACCCCAGAAAGTCCCATTCCAATAGCCTGATATTTGCAATGACCCCAAAATTCCAAACACTAATTCTATCAAAACTTGAATTTAATTCTCTAAAACCCAAATCTTTAATTCTCCCCAATCATTTTCCTTCCACACTAAGAAATAAATAATTCAGACATAACAGGCTGGAGAGAGAGGCAACCACCAACTACTGTGAATAAATTAAACCAGGAGACCATTCATTTCTCCAACAGATTCATTCATTTTCTCACTCAATTCAGTCCAAGGAAGTCATAAGAGACTCTTTTGACAATGCAATCGTTTTGTTGCCTCGTTTAGATTGAAATACCTCCTTTTCCGATTAGTTGTAGAATTTTCTGAAAAATTTGACCAACCGACAAGGATGACATAGCATCATTCTCAATCATTCACTGCTTTCCATGATAATTTATGTTTCTGGGTGCCTAGAGAATCTTCCATCATTAAACCTAACCTTCCAATTGATGTCTGTTTCTGTTCTTCCTTACTTGCGGAGGTATCACCTTAAATAAAAATTAAAAAAAAAGGAAGAAAAAAAAAACAGAGTATACACATGATTTTGAAGTAGTACTACCAGACTTAATATTAGCCACTAAAAAAAAAATTGGTACATGGTGTGTATTGGTGTGATTTCATGTTAGTTAAAAAAATGAACTAGTACTTTAGAAGCTTAAACAGACCTATATTGGACTATATTGGGTATCTTTTTTCGATAACCCACTATGGTAAGAAAGCCTACTCGCATAAAAAGGAGCTTACATACGGAGGAATAATTCCAATAAAAGTAAAAAGAGAATCTGCACATACGGGAATATGTGACATACACAAATTCAAATACTAAATAGACACATATTCAAACCCTAAATAGTTTAGTAAAAATACATCCTTTACCACGAGGGTAGAACGTTGGTTTTTTGGACTATACATGACAGGTCCATACGAGCGACTTGTATTGGCCAAAATGAGCCATTGTAGAGACTTGTTTTCGTGTCAGCGATATTGGTGTGCTGTTGGTGTCATGATGAGATCATCAGTAAGATAATGTATGGGCCGATGTTTTAAATAATGGGCATCCGGGAGTAGATGAGTTATTAACTGTTCAACTAAAAGATTGTACAATGTGGACCGCATTCCCACATAATGGCACTAATCAAGGACTTCTATAACTGTTTATGTGTAAAACAAAGTTCCAAGAATTTGATGTAATGTTTTTCTACGAGCGACTATAAACTGAAGTAGAGATCCATGTAATCTCCTCTTTCATAAAAACAAGTTACAGGGAAATCAGCTGTCGCCCTACAAAATCAAATCCTAGAAAGATAAATCTCTTTTTGATCTTCACCTTGTTTTCTTCATTTCTCACATCTTTAAAAGTATTGTTGGAATTATTACTTTTAAAATTTTAGTATCAAAATAAAAGAACTCTCTTTAAAAATTCAAAAGTCACTTTAAAAAGTCTAAAGGTCATCTAGAAAGGGTAAAGCATTATGGATGGTTCATTGCTCTATGTAGTAATAAGAATTTATTGTGGTTTACTGCTTCATTTAGCTGCCAGTATTTAAAGTGATTCATTGTTCTATTGCAATTTGTAGTGTCTGTTGGGTTTTCTCATATATCATTTAGCATACTATGTAAGGTTGTGTTGCAGTTGTTTTGAATAGTGCGAAAAGTGTGAGGAGTGTGTAAAGAAGGTTTGTCAATCATGAGTCCAAGTGTTTGGTATGGAAAAGTCTCTTATTACCTTAATATTTTGATCACTATATATAAGTAACTTGGTCATTTGATTTTGAGTGTGGGCTCTGTACGGCCCATTGACTTTATAATCCCCACATATACAAACACACACCCTACGTCTCTTTTGTCTCCACTGGAACCTTAGTATTTCATTCTAGCAACTTTAGTTCTCAGAACTAAAATCTGAGTATTTACTTCTGTGAACCTTAATATTCGCAGAATTCGAACTTCAATTTCATCAAGCATTTTATTGAAACCCACTTATACAATAAAATTCTCGGAATTCAGAAAACAAAAGGCCTTTGAATAAATGAATAGGAAACATATTCCTTTTACACCCAGTGCAGATAGTAGGAAAAGGGAGAAAGGGGAGGATAAAATCATGGCTAAATGGCATGGTTTTTAAGCCTGCAATGCCAAGATACAAAGCCTAACAGCCCAAATTCAGCCCAAATTGTTCTACCTGTTCCCTTAATCGCTTCACTTACTTTATCCTTCTTTCAATTTCAGAAGTATTTTTTTAAAATAAGTTCGAAAATTTCAAATCTAATATAATGTAATGTTTATAGTATATAATTGAGACATGTTTGGGCCTTTATATTTCAAAACTGGCATATAATGGAAGAAACCGTTATGTTACATTATATACATAGGTATTTTTCCGTGAGATAGTGCGCAAATGGCTTAGATGCACACAACCCACCTCTAAAGACCTCTTATGATCAATTTGAATGATATGTAAACCACCACCACCCCTTGAATGTCTCCACCTTGTTTTTACACAGACCTCAATAGGATTTGATCACTGGATTGGAATTTGTGGACCCACTTAAGGCAACACCAATCATTGAAGAGGCGGGGTTGAAGGATTTGGATGGAGTCCTAACCCCTTGATACATGGCTTTCAAGTTTAACGGTCTTAGAAGGCGCAATTTTTTGAGGTTTTCAATGCGGCAGTAAATAATATTTGGGTGAATGTCAAATTTGAGCTTTGTCAATCATGGTGAGGGTATGAGTGTAAAGGTAATGGATTTATCAAAGGAGGTCCCATGCGTTGAAAAAAGGATTTGTATAAAGTTTTTCTTGAGCCGTCAAAGGGTAGTTTAGTTGGTTTAAGCCTTGGATTTGCTCCTTAAGTCACGAGTTCAAACCCACCCCTTTCGTTATTTGGGTATTATATGTACAGCTATGTATGTACACCCAGTGAATAGTCCTTGCTTGTTATAATAAGGTCAACCCCCCCCCCGGAAGCCACAAGTCTGAAGGCTGAGTTGGTGAGAAATACCATAGGTCATCAAAAGAAAAAAAAAAGAAAAAAGAAGTCTTTCTTGAGAGACATTCCTTTGCACTTGACCTAAGTCAACCATGTGTATGGATTGATAGCTAACTGGTTATGCATCTCCTACTCAACAATACAACAAATGACCGAATCATGTTGTGGGGGGGGACCTGGGTAGTGTGTATGGATGGTGGATCTCAAGTTGCCATGATTTAATTGAGATTTTCTTTCTTATAAAAAATTATATTCAAAATAAGAACTTTTCATCATACTATCCCTCCATTTTTTAGCTTGAACCCAAGTGGGTCTCAATGGGTCTTAGATTTTTACCTCTTGACTCAAGCTCTGAGAGACACCTCTCAGCAGATTATATAATAGCAGTTGATTCCCTCCAACCACCTTGATTGTTTTGTTTCTTAGCCAATTGAATTTCATAAAAAAAACTAAAAGAAAAACTCATATTTTCTAAACACATTGAAGGCAAGGGATTAGTTAAATCTATCACAGTGAATTAGGTACACAATTTGGGAGATAGTGTTTGTAAGGGGGAAATAATTCAATGATTATTAGGTTTGATGCTATATTGTATGATCAAGTCCAATCCAATTCACATCACTATTTATTTTGAAAATCTCTTTATGTGGGGTTTTGTATTTCAACAACATTATGAATTTTCCAAATATTATCAATTTGGAAAGATCATGAAAACAAAAGAAGACAAGTTTTGGGTTTAAAGGTAATTTTCTCCTTTAGTCTCTTTCACTAACCACCACAACTGGGGTGGGGTGCTCGTAGACCAGGCCAAGCAGCCTTGTGCTAATCATATTCTGGGATTATATTTTAGGCCCATGGGCTAACCTAGGCTTAACATCTAGCCCAACTATGAGTAGAGTCATGCTTGGGCCAGGCCCAATATGCCATGCTTTACCAAAAAAGACTGCATATTTTTTAAAATGGATGGGCTGGGCCTGAGTTTCAAGTATTGCGGGTTGACTGGACCTAAATAGTGGGTCATTTTAAAATGGCCTTGGCCCAAGCCAGCTTCAACCTGGCCCAACCCAGTCCATGAACACCGCAAGGTTTGTTTGGTGAAGCAGGATCAGGTTTAATGGTTTCAGGGTGTGTTTGGTTAATATTATTTTAAGCCCGCCATGCTTGTGAAAAAGAAACTTAAGAAAAGCAACATATTCAAAACAACTTCTTTAAAGCAATGGTTTTTTGTTAGCCTAACTTTTGCAAGTAACTTTTAATAAAAATGCATCAAAAGTTTTTGGTAAGATGTGTAAAAAGTCGTAGTAGCTTTAACATATAATAATTAGATAAATTATGTTAAATGTAATAAAAACTAATTTATATTAAACTTCGTAAAAACTAAATTACACAAAAAACTGAAACCTTGTAGGTGAATAGGATCACCCATGTAAAATCAAAGATGTTCAATTTATTTAGGCCTTTACACAAACCACATGATTCACTGTCTCTACAAATATAATTTCTACAAAAAATAAATCAAATAACAAGAATCTCAATGGCCATCATCATTGCTATCCTTGGTTGGTAAATGCATTCTATTACAATCAGCTATATCCTTCATCCCAATCTACTAGTATGCTATGCATATTGACATTGGATGTGTGGTCCACTTGACCACATGCCCATGCATGGGTCCCACCTCTGGAGTCTAAAGGCAATTAAAAACTCCTATTCCATTTAGTATTTAAAAATCATATTGGACTTGAAAACTAATAGTTACTTCTTACCCAAATTATATATATTAAAGCTCTAAAAATGGAGGCCTCTGGAGGGTGCCACATCAGCACTCCTTATTTTTTTTTTCTAAAGCACTACGTCAGCATCCTATCTCCTCCTATAATCTCTCTCCCTCCCTCTTATCTTTTAGGCAATTAGGATTTTTTAAACTTGGATCTCCTCAAATCTTTCTTACTATCATCAAAATCTCTTATTTTTCTTATTTATATTAAACGACTTCCTTCTCTTCACTCTTCACTCTCTCCCTTTCTCTTACTTTATTTAATCTCTCTCCTTAATCAATAGCATCCCAAGCATTCCTCTATAAAATTTTCTAATATACTTTTTTTCACTCCTCAAAAACATTCATTATATATATATATTAACTAGCAACGTGGCACGTGCTTAGCTTGAGCTTCCATAAAAAAATTAAATAGTTTATTAAAAAATTTATGAAAATATAAAATTTCAAATATTTATAAAAGTCAACCTACTAAATGAATAAAATAAAAATTAGAAAATGTTTGTAAATGTAAGTAGCTCACTAAATGATTCTCATAGTTTAAAGAAAAGAAAAAAAATTCAAAAGTCTATTAAATTTTATAAATTTTTAAAAGTGGATTTATATCATGGGAATTGGTAATGAGTATGCCTCTTTTTTAATGTGGAATTTTAATATTATCAATTTGGATCTTTCGAGATTAACCTCTATACTTGAAATCATATTTTGGACCTCAACACCCCCACCATCAATGACCTTATTGAGATATGCTATGTTTTTCCTTCTTGCTATTAATTGCACTGTAACAGTGTAGGATTTTGTTTGGAATTAAATGTAAAATTTGAAAGCCTCTCTAAACTCACATTGGTCAATGTTAGATATGTGCTCTCAATTTTATCTTTGTGCATTTTAGCACTTTCCATTGTCAATTTGATCTAGCACTTTCCATTGTCAATTTGATCTTCTCTATATTATATGGATTATGCAACTTTGCTTAGATTTTCTTATTATTTTTATCATGGTTCTAGCAATTCTTTGTGAAATTATCCAGATAGTGTCTTTTGCCCATATTATTTGAATAATAATAATAAGAGGGATAATTCTAATCTACTTAGGAGTTCCATGATGAGAAGGAAACTATTACAGAGATTCATAAATATATGGGTTCGGGGTAACTTGCTTCACTTAAAGAGATTACTGCTTGGCTCTTTTATCACTTGCATGCATCAAAGTGAAGTAAAAGTGAGTTGTAAACCCTGCACACGAATAACTTGTTCTTCTCTATACAATCAACATACGATGGAGCCAAGTGTGCCAACAGTTTATATAATGTATTATTCAGATTTGATCTGTTAAAGTTGATCATGTGATCATGGTAAATCTAACAATATAATGTATGACAAAGAAAATTGCTAATTTAGTCGATTCATTAATTTCTCAATTTGTTTGGTCGGAAATATCTACATCAGACAGCCATATTAAAACCATTAGCTATGCTCCTGTAGCTTCACCATGAAGATGGAGTGGCCTAGGTTAAGGGATTTAGGTCTTTTATGCTCAGGTTGTATTTAGCCATCGCATATATTGTTCTTCGGTAATCTCTATCAGTTTTGGGTTTAATGATTAATTGCATCACTCCCCTAAAACAACATACTCCAATGTTTGGAAAGGAATTTTATCCGAGACCATGCCAGATGGATTGTTGGTGATGGCAGATGAATTGAAGCAAAGAGATCGTTGGATCCCAGGGGAAGATTCTATTGACAGCAATTTATATAACCAGACAATCCCAGGGCTGGAATCTATTAATTCTCATTATTATAACCATACTACTGCGATCGATGTCTATGATTTTATAGACCACTTAAATCCTAAAATGATTTGGGTTGTTACTAGGCTTCACAACGATTGTGATTCTAGTTTGGCTCTTATCATTCTAGCAAGATGAGCAAAGAGAGGCAAACAAAATTTCTCTGTGTGGTTTAAAATTATTCCAAAAAAAACTTAAAAGGATGCAAAACCACCATGACCATCCTTTGGTTCTTCTAAGAAACAGAGGTAATGCAAGTCCCTAAGAGAAATGGGAACATAAAAGAAATTTTAAACCCAATAAATCTAGTCATTTTATCAAAGCCAAAGGTTGTATAATTGGCATCACTTTCAAGACTAACAACAGATTATTATTCAAAACTCAAGAGTCTGATAAATTTGCTTACTGACTGCAACCCTACGTTTTTTTTCTTACCCTAAATCCCCTCTCCCTTTAAAAGACTCCAGAACATCAAAATATGGAACAAGTATCTTCTCTGTAGGTATTAAACAAAGAAGGGTATAGCCTCTTTTGATTACATTAAGGAAAAGAAGAAATAAATCCAATATCCGTGTCTGTGAGAGAGCCTCTTCTCTTGCTCTATCCCACAAGAATCTTTTACACAACAACTCTTGCCAACTATTTGACGGTGAGAGAGATTCAAAGCTTCGAGGCAGGGACACGGAGGTCGTCTCATTTCCCACCTTCTATGTGTTGTTGAGGTTCAATCCAAGAAGCCCTGGATCTCCCTTGTTTTTTTTCTCAAAAACTTTTAAGGTTGTGAATGAGAAAAAATCAAGAGAGAAGAAAAAATCAACAAGAAGAGATGGCAACATAGTTCTGTTGATTCCGGGGTTAATGGTTGAGAATAAGACGCAACAATCAGTAGCAGAGAAGAAACTACGTAGTAGAAAGATGGGTATTCAAAAGAGATGATCAAACAGTGAAGAAAGACGTTAGAGTGCAAAGTGGATCGACCCTTGCTCACCCAAAAGTGCACTTTTTGCATTTATACACTTATCCTAAAGTCATTTTAAAGCTACAATAACTACACAAACTTTTTTTTAGCTGTTGGGCTTTTTCATGACCAAAAGCCCAAAAAAGTCTTGAGTATGAGTCTAACCAAACACACCCTTAACCACCAGCTTACACTTCATCTTTGCTTGAATAAAATCAAGCTTGGCTTGATAGTTATAAACCCAGCTCATTCATAAAATATACTATATCAAAATGAACGAATCCTAGTCAAGGGATTTTTTCAGATGTGCAGCTTTGTTTGACTGTATTTATAATTCAATTTCATGTTTTACTATTTTTGTTGGTTTACACTGATGTTTTATTTCTTTTTTACCTTTTGCATTTGAACTTCCTCTTTTTATGATGGATTCACCATTTCCAAAATAAATTATGACATTATCTACTGACTTATTTTCTAAATTATAGTCATAAAATCATAATCGGAAATTAGTGGCATTGTTTAAAACTTGCTGGTTCTAGAAACTACAACCTACCTACACCCTACCTTGATGCATATTTTATGTTGCAAATTTTGGTCAGCTATATTGTACAAATTATATATTTAATATCATCATCATCATCTAAGGTGAGCCGTGAGCCCAGCATGAATTGTACCCAGACTAATGCCCAAACGTCTAAGGTGCTCATGAGCCGAGCAAGACACTATCTTAGATTGAACAACATGAGCTTGGCCGACATTGCACTGAAAGGATGTGTGTTTCGAGTTTCGACCTGTGAACTGGACCTATTAGCATATTTCAGCCATTCTTACAGTTGGCCAACTGTCATATCTTAGATTGAATCATCAAATTTTCGGAAACAATTCTCTGACAGTCTTAATTGATATGAACAATCATGCATTCATCAATAAATTCTCCACATGGTATCAGGACCTACACCTATTCTGGACAACAAGTAAATGGACCTATCATGGACCTGGCCGACTATATGTAGAGTTCAATCTGGGATTCACTTCAGGCCTAGAAATTAGATTTGGGCCCAATATTAAACGCAATTATTAAACATTCTGGGCTTGAACCAGCCTATGAATCCCCCTACAAATAAACCAGTCCAAAATAAGGCTGGCCAGGCCCGACTTGCACCAAGGGCTACCCAGAAAGTCAGGTCTTGGATTAAAATTTCTGACCTTATTAATAAATCGGTTCTGTTGACTCTAGTCCATTTTTAATTATTCAATCCACTATCCCAGCTTGTTCTTGATCCAACCCAACTAATTTCATGAAAAACGTGCCCATTGTGATTGACCCGATCTGGACCGTCCCAGCCGACCCATTACCACTCTAGTTTTTATAGGAGAAATTTTAAATGAGGCCTTAAGTTTTCAACTTATTTAAAAAGAGTACACAAGTTTTAAATTTACTCAAATTAGCCCCTAAAGTTTTTAATAATTTTCAATTAAAGACATTCAACCATGTAAAGGTAATTTCTCACAACTTTTTTTTCAAAATACTAAAATTGCCCTTCATTTAAAACCATAACATAGTTCTAACAATCATTACATGCAGCCGATTATTTTCGGTACATCAGTGTCTCTCATCATTGTGAGAATACTGAAAAAGGAAATGAGAATAATATAGAGAAAGTGAATGAGAGTTTTATCTCAACCAATAGTAACTTGGGTGTTTTAAAGAAAATCAAGAGAAAGATTTCTTGAAAAATAGCTTTAATTGGACATATGCTATTAATTGAAAACTTCCTGAAATACTTAGGGACTAATTCAAGAAGTTTTGAAATTTATGTTTTTCTGAAATAAGGTAAAAAACGTGAGGCCTTGTTTGAAAGTTTCTCTTTTTTATACCTATAACCCACGCCTAGAAAAACCGAAAACCAACACATTTCGCTCCAAAACCCTCTTTCTTTCTCTCTTCTCATGGCTTCCGCTTTCTCTCTCCATCTCCCTCTCTCATTCCCTTCCTCGTCCTCTTCAGCTCGTCCTTCATTCGCTAAACTGCCCTCGAATCCCTCTATATTTACGCTATCTGCCCCCAGCTCGAGATATCTCCATGCCTATCGCAGCCGTCGATCTCGTATCCCCACCGCAAGCATCGCCGTCGATTCTCCTTCGACTTCGAAATCCGACGGTGTTGAAAACTCTCCTAAACCGCTGCTTGAAGTGAAGGATCTAACGGCCGTGATCGCCGAATCGAAGAAGGAAATCCTTCACGGCGTGAATCTCGTCATCTATGAAGGAGAGGTAATGTTTTGCTTGGTCTTGATCTTCGTTTCGGTTTTTGAAGTAGTGATTTTGATCTGTTTCTTGTGCGGTTTGTTAGTCTGGGCACAATCAGTTGTTAGGGTTTTTGGTGGCGTCTAGAGCTCGAGGAGAAGGAGAAAATTAAGTCAGAATTGGGAATTGTTTGGTTCTTGTTGATATTAGCTGCTGTTTTGGAGTATTTGTGCCCTAATGATGTCTATGCAAAAACCCCAAATGCTCCTTAGTAGGTATTGGAAATCCATTTCACACATGTAGTAGCCTTTTTGGAATCCGAGAGGTATACTTTCGCTGGACGTATTATATAATACAAGACATGTGTGAAGGGGCGGCAATAAGTTAGAGAAATCATGGAGATTTCTAGTAAAAGTTGACCGCGGCTAGGGTCTACTTTGAGCCCCTATTTGTTTTCCTTGGTCATATGCAACTTAGAAAAGTTGAGGGTTACGACTAGAATTAGATGATGTAATTTCAATTCATCTTAAAAGCTTCTTGGGGGATCTCATCTCATACCATGACTTTCAAATGTAATGAGAGGTGGTGATTGCTAGTCTAATTGTTCATCCATCCTTTCCTGGTTGGTGGACGCTTTGGTTAATTAGTGTCTTTCCAGGGTGAGACAGACATATACAGGAAACGATAACTTAGGTCCTGCAGGAGGCTAGATGGGGTTGGAGGGGGGATGGTTGGAAAGAGGGTGGCGGATATTAAATATTTACCATGAGGGAGGGGCTTCATCTTTTCAAAGCTGTACCCTCTAGGAAAGTCAAGGCTTTATCTACATCTCTACCATAGTCCTTCAACCCCTCACCTCTTTATTTATTTATTTATTTATTATTAGTATTATTGTTATTGTTGTTATTGTTGTTGTTGTTGCTCTAGTAAATACTTACGTGCCTACACAGACACCGGAGTTGCTCACCATCAGCACTGCAACAAGGGATTGATCCCTCTTAATAATTCATTGTTGCAACCATTTTCCATGAAGTACTATGTATTCAATTCCATCAAATGGACCCTTAGAACACTTTTGATTGTCAAGTGCTACTTCAACCAAAGAACGGTTTTTATGATTTATTTTTCCTTTTTTTTTTGTTTTTTTTTGTGGAGAAGTACTAGATGCACTTTTATATGGACTTCATTGAATGTTGGGCATACATTAAAGAAGACAATATAGTACATGTGGTGAAGACGCATAAGTTAAGATCAACACATGGAGTAGCAGAAAGTGATAAAATTAGGAATAAGAATTTAAGGTGATGAGCTATAATGAAAATGAAAACTTATTGCTATTTGAGATAGTTTGGCATGTGCGCAGAATACTGGAAACAGTGAAGAAATGAAGTGCTGCTAGTGCAAGAAATTGGTAGGGGGAGCCAATGAAGACTTGGAATGAATAAGTCATTCATGTTAGTTCTTGAAGTGTTAGATAGCTCACAAAGTCTAACTCAGATAAACGGGATGATTAGTCTTCAAGGACAACATCATTACATACACATAGTATGTACACTCTACCATCCATATGCTTAAAAAGGCAGCATATCATGTCGTATTGTATCCAATACATCCTTTTATATTAAAAAAAAAAAAATTCTTTGTCCTTGCACTAACCATGCTGTGTTCCTATCCTACTCCTGTATGGATCTCATATCTGTGCATCATAAAGATGAGGATGACGATGATGGAGATAATGGACAAAGGTGATTAAAGAAAGAACAAGAAAACATGAGAGAGAGAGAGAGAGAGAGAGAGAGAGAGAGAGAGAGAGAGAGAGAGAGAGTCTTGTTGCAATTGACTGTAATAGTTTGGAATATTGTAGTTGATTGTGTCGGTTCATATGCCTTTTGCAGTCAACTGTGACTGTTGGCCAGTTCTAACTTGTAACCATTGTTTTAAAGCTCAGATGAATTGAGTTGGGCTTGAGTCAGGAGAGAGATCTTGTTACAGTTAGGGCGCAGCCATGATCCACGATCGAGAAGAATAGATCAATCTTCTGAAGAACTGATCGAATCTACATTGGATTCTTGCCTTAAGGCACAAGTATAACCAAGAAACAACCCATATTTGAAGGAAAACCAACTAGGAATTTTAATAATCTAATAAGCATATCAACTACATTGAGGTCTCTCTTATTTATAGGGTAGCAAACCTAGTTCTTGGCAAGCAAGGCTTATTAATTAAAATAAGAAATTTCCTAATCCTAATTAATCAAACTACTAATAATATATTCCTAAATAACTAGATGTCCTATTGGGTTGATGAACTGGGCCCAATGGGTTGACCGACTTATGGTCTGGCCTCCATCAAGTTGACTGTAATAGTTTGGAATACTATAGTTGATTGTGTCAGTTCATATGCCTTTGTGCTGTCAACTGTGACTGTTGGCCAGTTGTAACTTGTAACCATTGTTTTAAAACTCAACCAAGTCCAGTTGGGTTTGAGTCTTCTTTTAAAAGCAAATCAGAGTGTGACTCGACCACCTTGGACTTCTAAAGGGCTTCTTTGTAAGGTTATGGGCAACTCGTTCTGGCTCAAGTTCCGACTCAACTAAACTTGAGTAGACAAAATGCCCCTGAGTCTGAACTTTTAAACCTTAGTGTAACAAACTTTGGAGGAGGAAGGAGTAGAATTATTGCATGGGATTTAAATCTTATTAACTGAAAATTTAAAATTGAAAATAGAAAAAAAGTTGCTACGACCTACATGTGTTAAGTTTCCTACTTTCGGTAAATATTGTTCTTATCCAGTCATTTAAGGCATGCATTATCTTTGTGACATTACTGCTGTAGTTCTAGTGCTGCTTATATATTCTTTTGTGTTTACTAGGTCCATGCAGTCATGGGGAAGAATGGTTCTGGGAAGAGTACATTTTCAAAGGTGAGTGAATTCTTCCATAAGCCCGGATATTGAAACTTATTTTTTATGGGCTGAATTCAAAAGGATGTGGCATGGTTTGTTGCTTTGTAGCATTGTATATTGATGGTTCTTTGGATGTGTTACTTCTGTGAGGTATTGTACCTTTTGGTGAGACCCCATTCAGGCCCTTTCTCCTTAAGATTGTTGACGAGATGTCTTTGAAGATGAGCCAACTAACGGATGATTTGCCAGTGTTGGTATTAACTATTACGTGTAAATGGTATGGATAAAGGTTGCAACTGCCTCAGGTTAACCTAATATGGGACCGGATAAAGAAGACATAGAGCTTAGTCATTAGTGATGTCTCTAACTCATGTGAAGTGAATTTTGTAACAGGAGCTATGTGCTTACTCATAAGCTGCTCTCACTTTATCATATTTTCTTGTCTGAAAGTAGTTTATGCGCTGACCACTTCTTCATACACTCGTGGGTTTCATTTACCTGGAAATAGAGAAAACCGTGCTTCATGAATCATCTCATCTGCAGTTTTTGGGGAGTCGGACTGGATGAGATGAAATCAGAATACCTTTTTCTGTAGTTCTCATTTGAGGCATTTTTGCTCATTTCATCCATGAAGAAAAGTAGATCCAATCTTTCCCTTAAACTAGGGTACGGATTAAATGAAGGGTGCTATAAAATACTTGAATATTCTTTTAAGGGCCACAAAGTATAATGGCTTTTGCCATTATATTTTTAAACAGTGGAAAATGGTCTAATAAGATACTGTGGTTTGTTTCAATTCACGCATTGTTGGGTTTTCTTATGTTCGGATTGATAATATGTGGACTGTGGGTTCTGTTGTCTGGAATAAAAGTGGGATGCACCTTTATTGAGAGTAAATCTGTGGTTTCTTAAGTTTTTCTGCATATTAATGCCTGCACCTACTTAAACAAATCTGAACAAATCCTTGTTTACAGGTTCTTGTCGGCCATCCAGATTATGAGGTTACGGGTGGTAGTGTTGTCTTTAAAGGTGAAAACTTGCTGGACATGGACCCAGAGGAAAGGTCTCATGCTGGGCTTTTTATGAGCTTCCAGACCCCGGTTGAGATCCCAGGTGTAACCAATATGGACTTTTTGTGTATGTCATATAATGCTCAAAGAACAAAACAAGGCCTCGCAGAGCTTGGTCCTTTAGAGGTATATATCCTTTTGAAGCAATTTTTGTGATTGGTGGTGTCTTTGGCCAGCATCCTTCCACAACCTTGCCTTTATTTGGAAAACTGTGCATTTATTTTGTTAGGATGTGTAATGCATTGCATTTATATTGTGACCCAGTTCATTTGTCTCTTTATTTGTTTTGAATAGCAGCTTTATTGATGAAAAGGGTAGGTTGCAACATAAGAGACCACTGAAAACAAACCCCCAGTATATGCTGACACAGGTCATTTATCCCTTTTATGTTGAGAATTCATTTTATATTGTTTAAGGGCCCTATTGAATTCCTAGGAATTCTAAGAAATGTATTCCTAAAGGTGGCTAAACATGAAGAGAGTAAGGTGAAGATCCGGAACGACCATCGGATAATCTCCCTTTGAATGGCAAATGAATTGGGAGATGGGAAATGGATATCCATTGATCACCCTAATAAATAAACTTCTCTTTAATATTCTCTTTTTGAACCCGTTTTACCATGAATTATTAGTTCCATGCAAACAAATGGTCCCTAAGAGGAAGATAGGTCACGTATCAAGTGGATGGGCAGAGTCCCCCTAGTATGCAAATGAAGATTGCAGCATGCCAGCATCTAACTAACTAAGCCATTGATAACAAACTAATAATGAGACTCCGGCTTCTGAAATGTATTCAGTCCTACGTCTTCTTCTCTTGGGACATTGTGGAAGCCAGCATTTTCAACTTGCTAGATTTTATTTCACTAAACAGTCCATTTTTCTTTTGGTGGAAACTTCTTTCTTTTAGTGAAGCTTCGATTGAATTGGTTTCCACTGTTGTGATATTTAGGTTATGTGCCTAGAAAATGTATGGAACATCGTTTAGTTTTCCTTCTGACATTCTTGTTAATTTTAAGTGAACACTTGTTCTTTTTGCTGCAAATTTTAGTTCCAGTAACAAAATGCTTGTGGCTTACGGCTTCTAGGCCAAATTAGAAGCCTAGTGATGAATGTATTCTATAATTGAACATATTGCAAAAAAAAAAAAAAAAAGATAACAATAATTGTTTATTTACCAAAATAAAAAATTGAAATGCCATGACATTGTTGCAATAATTTTCATAGTGGTTTGGTAATGTTTACACATTTTGATTGGTGCGTTTTTGTCAACATGTCCTTTCCCTTCACTAAAAGCATCTCTCTTTCCTAACCCCTTATTTCACATATTTAAGGTTGATAATTTAACTGCATTGTTGTTGTAAAGGTAAAAAGAACTAGCACTTCCATTTCTGCTAGTGTGCACGCTTGCTATAATTGGTGAGGAGTATCATCATCACCATCATCATCAAAGCCTTATCCCAACCATGTTAGGGTTGGCTACATGAATTTTGTTTCCCCATTCTGTTTTATTTTGAGTCAAATCTTTCGATAAGTTAAACTTCTTCAAATCTGAATCAATGATCTCCATCGATGTTTTCTTTGGCCTACCCCTACCTCTTGATGGGCTATTCACCTGTATAGCCAAACTTTTTCTCACCGGTGCCATTACCGGCCTATGCTCAACATGCCCAAACCATCTTAAACGGGTTTCTCTAATCTTATCCCCTATTGGTGCTACTCTTAAATGCTTTCAAAAGCCCTCATTTCTAATTTTATCTTTCCTAGTTTTACTACACATCCACCTAAGTATTTTCATTTTTGCTATATCCATCTTATGAATATGCGTCTTCTTAATTGGCCAACATTCTGTTCCATATGTCATAGTTGGTCTAATCACTGTTTTAAAAATTTGTCCTTTAATTTCGTTGACATTCGTCTGTCATAAAGCACTCTAGAAGCTAGTTTCCACTTCAGCCATCCAGCTTTTATCTTATGCTCCACATCTTCGTCAATCTCCCAATCCTTACTAATCATTGAGCCTAGGTACCGAACAGAATCTCTAAGTGGCATCTCATGGTTTCAATTTTGACAGTGGTTTCAACACTTTGTATATGTCCACTAAAGTTGCAATCCATATATTTTGTTTTTGTACGACTTATTTTAAAGCTTCTAAATTCTAATGCCCCCCGCCATCTTTTAAGTTTTGCATTTACACCATCTCTTGATTCATCCACTAATACTATATGATCTGCAAACAACATATACCATGGTACTTATTCTTGAATATGTACAGTTAACTCATCCATAATTAATGTAAAATGATAAAGGCTTAAAGTTGATCCTTGATATAAACCTATAGTCACTGGGAATCCATCTGTTTCTCCACATGTGGTTCTCACATTTGTTACTATTCCTTCATATATATCCTTAAAATTTTCAATGTAACCTTTGGGGACATTCCTTTTTTTTAAAACCCACCAAATTAAATTTCTCAGTACCCTATCATAGGCTTTTTCCAAATCGATAAAGATCATGTATAGATTTTTTTCTTTGCTTGATATTTTTCCATTAATTGCCTAAATGAAAAGATAGCTTTCATAGTTGATTTCCCTGGCATAAAACCAAATTGATTTTCAGAGATCTTGGTCTTCCGTCTCAGTCTTTGCTCCATTTTTCTCTCCCATAACTTCATAGTATGACTCATAAGTTTAATCCCTCGATAATTGGTACAATTTTGTATATCTCCCTTATTTTTATATATAGGTACTACAATGCTTCTTCTTCATTCATTCTGCATTTTCTTTGTCACAAGTATCTTATTGAATAGTCTATATAATCAACTCACCCCAACCTCTCCTAAGCATTTCATACCTCTATCGGAAGACCATCTGGGCCTGTTGCCTTTCCTGTCTTCATTCGCTTCAATGCTTCCTTCATTTCCACCCCTCTAATTCAACGGAGAAAAATATGCTTTAGTGATGAAATATCCTCCTTAACTCTTGTATTGCCCAAATGTTCTTTATTTAGAAGTTTGTTAAAATATTCCTTCCACCTTTCTTTAATATCGTTGTCCTTCACCAGAATATTTTCGTCATTGTCCTTGATACATTTGACATGATCTAACTCCCTACTTTTCTTTTCTCTTATTTTTGCATGCTTAAAAATATTCTTTTCTCCTTCTCTTGTTCTCAACCTATTATAGAGGTCATCGTATGCTTTGTACTTTGCACTACTTACTACTTTCTTAGCTTCTTTCTTTGCCTTCTTATACAGCTCAAAATTTTCCGTACTCTTAGTCTCCTGCCAAACTTTATAGCAATGTCTTTTCTGTCGAATAACTTCCTGAACCTCCACACTCCACCATCATGTTTATTTATTAATATGTCTCTTTCCTTTTGATTCTCCAAGTACCCTCTTTGCAACATTCCTAATGCAATTAGCCATTTGATTCCACGTTACTGTAGTTTCTCCTTCAATATTCCATTCTCCCTTCTCAATCATTTTGTCCTTAAATATATTTGCTTTTTCCCCCTTCAAATCTTTCCACCTTGTTTTAGGGTCCATTTTATTTACTACCGCTCTCTTTCTACTTCTAATGCAAATATCTAAAACTCCGAGCCTATGTTGTGTAGTCAAACTCTCTCCTGGGATAACCTTGCAATCTTTACAAGCCAATCGGTCCTGTTTTCTAAATAGAAAAAAATCTATCTGACTCCTATTACTCCCACTTTTATAGGTAATTAGATGCTCATCTCTCTTTTTAAAGTAAGGATTTGCTACTACAAGATCAAATGCCATTGCAAAGTCCAATATAGTGTTTCCGAATTCATTCTTTTTTTCAAATTCTCATATCCTTTATTATCTCTTCCTATATGCCCGTTTAAATCCCTTCCAAGAAAAATCTTATCATTATTTGGGATTTCTCGCGTTAAATCATCCATCTCCTTCCAAAATTGTCTTTTCACACTTTCCTCTAGTCCTATTTAGGGAGCATATGCACTGATGTATGAATTATGTCTTCCTTTAGCACTAGTTTAATTGCTATAATTCTATCACCAAACCTTCTTGCCCCCATAATCTTCTCTTTCAAATCCTTATTTACAAATATACTCACTCCATTTTTTGTATTACTCTTTTCTGCATAGAAAAGCTTAGACCAATCCGTGAGTTCTTTAGCTTTATTTCCTTTCCACCTTGTCTCCTGTATACAGGCCACACTAATTCTTCTTTTTTTCATTACCTCAACCAACTCCATGCTCTTACCTATCAAGGTTTCTATATTCCGAGTAGCAAGTCTAATTTTCCTATTCATCATCTTCTTCTCATGGACTAACTTCTTTAACCGCACTAGCCCACAGTCATGCGGTAGCCCTTGCACACTTTTCACTGCAGTCGGGCGACACTGCAATATGTCGCTTAAAGCGGGGAACACCCTAGCCTTATCATGAAATATCATTATCTCAGAATTCATGTTTGGGTTGTGACAAAGTTTTACGTTGGCTGTCAATTTATCTAACGCAACCCTCCTCCTTTACCCGAGTTTGGGACTGGCAGCAAAAATTGGCGGAGTTGTTGAATAATTAGTTAAACACTTGCTATAACTGGCAAGGAGCAATTAGTTAAAATCTAGTATGAGTTGTTGAATAATTGGTATTTTCATTTCTGCAGTTTTTTGGATTTGTATCTCCCAAGCTTAAAGCTGTCAATATGGATCCAAGCTTTCTGGACCGAAATGTAAATGAAGGATTCAGTGGCGGTGAAAAGAAGAGAAATGAGATTTTGCAACTTGCGGTATGATTGCTAAATTCAAGACTTCATATGCTTTTTTAACTTATGCATTTTATTATTCATAAAAAAAAAATATTTGCAATGTTGTTGGTGTTGCTCAAGAAAATGTAGGAACCTATATAACTTAATGATGCATTTGTTGTCTTACAGAGACAAGATCTCTTGAAAACATGGGCTGGACATGGACTGGGTTTATGACTAAACTTGTCCAAACCCAATCCATTTAATTAATGAGCCTAATATTCTGTTCCAGTTGCAGTACATGGGCCTGAAAGTTTGGTGTAGGCTCATCCAGTTTTCAAAATCTTTCCTTCGGTGTTATATCTTGTTTGCGCTGGCCCTATAGCTGGGTCTTTAAGCATGCATATTTCTAGGCATAGCTTAGAAGAATGGATCAAAATAGTTGTTGCGGTGGGTGTAGTGGCTGGTGGCCAAAATGTTATTTAGTAGTCGTGGCACTACGTAGCGGTGTAAATTGAAAAGGTTAAAATTTTTGAAAAAGTATCCCAAAAGTCCATAATATTGAAAAATGTTAGAATTTGATTTTTTTTTCGTATAATAATTAAGATAGGGGAATGTAGCGGTAACTTTAGTGCATAGAAGTTCCATGTTGCTGAATGATTATATAAATAAGAGTACTAATCTAATTTTTCCCATGCATTTATGTTGGGTAGCTATACTAAGTTAGAAATCATTATGCATTTCTAAATTTGTAATTCACATAAGTAATTTAGCACAACTATACATAACAAAAGGATTTATAAATTATAAAGTAATGCTTAAAAATCTTTTGAAGTTCAAACCAAATAACAAATTAAGTTTTTTCAAAACAAACAATGGTTTTGTGTTAGAGAGTAGAGAAAAGAAAATACTCTACCAAAGGAGGTGTCTAGTGGGACAATTCCTAGAAAAGAGCCCTTGAGAGGAACTGTATGCGTCAACTTCAACTGAATGATATATTTTGGTGTTCTTTTAAGCATAAAATGGTAGAAAGCTCCGTAGAAATGTTGTGTGGAGGGGACAAGGAAAGAAAGAAGCCTTACTATGTATTTTAATTTTTTTTGGAAAGTGGCTATCAGTCACACTTCATAGAAGCCTCGTAGCAGCCCATTGTAGATCGTAGTAGCCCTGTAGTGGTCTGTAGCGGACAATAGGGGCCTCTACGGATGAGAGCGGCTCTAAGTTCAAGTTAAGATAGTGGCCAAGACCACTAATCCCGATGTAACTTAGCGGCTGCTATTTTGATCCTTCCTTAGAAAGATAAGCATATTCCCAGTCCACTTTCCTTAAAACACAGCTCAATATGGCTCAGTTTGGGTGGGCTTACACTGGCCCAGGCTCATCGCGCGAGTAAAACGTTGGGATACTGGCAAATATATTCAGTTATATGTCAAGTGGAATTATATATTGTTAATTTAGTTTTGTACGCATCTGTAGTTTATAAATTTCAGGTGACTCTCTACTCTCTAGGGCTAGCATGGAATCTAAGAAGATCTGGCTGCTGAAACGGGGAGGAGATTTCATTTTCTGACAGCGGTTCTCTTTTCTTGCATTGAAGTGGATGACCAACTCATTTCATCAATGTCATAACAATGCAGCTAACTACCCCTAAGACTGACTGTAAATAGAGTGGACATAGTTTATGAAGAAGACGTAATAATGGAAATAGATGGATTAAGTTTCTTCCTAATATCTGTCTTGGTATGCTTTGACACATTTTCTTTTTATTGCTTATTCTTTTTTTAATTTTTATGGAAGTTGCACCAGAGTGCAATGAGCCAAATTATCAGTTAATTGGCTCTATTGTCAAATGGTTAATGCCCAAGCGATATCCTAGTTTGGAAGATGATATCCTTCCTATTGATGACCTTTTTTCTATTGAATTTGGATTTTTGTTACATTCTTTTTATCAATTTCCCATCTGCTCCCAAAGGGTTGGGAAACCCTCCAAAAAAAAAAAAAAAACAGCGACCTATAGTTTTGGCTTAGGAAGCATGGACACCTCTCTGGGGCTGGTGTGTCGGTGTTTGACACATCTGGGAGCTAGACATGCGAAAAAAGTTTTCTGCATTTTTCTTTTTCTTTTTCTTTTTAAATTTTGGACACAGCTCAGACATGCGAAAAAAGTGTCCTATATTTATTTATTTTTTAAATTTCGGACACGCTTGGACATCTCTCTCTTGATGAGCCAGAGTTCGAGACTGTGGTCTTTACAGATGATGTTGATCGTGATCAAATTTATTTTTTAAATTTCGGACACACTTGGACATCTCTCTCTTAATGAACCAGAGTTGGAGACCGCGGTCTTTACGGATGATGTTGTTTGTGATCAAATTGAGGCTGATGATGAGGCAATTGAAGTTGCATCAAATGAGTGAAATTAAGATTGAAATTGACTTTTTTTTATTTTTGTTTTTATTTGAAGGGAGAGGAAATGGATGATCTTCCTTTTTCTTTGTATGGATTTTATGGAACTATGGATATTTCATGTTTAATGATTATGAATTATGTTTTAATGTTGTATTGATATTTGATAATTTGATATGCTTGTTAGTTGATACTTGATTTTTTATTTTTTATTGCTAAATTGATTAAAAAGTTAAAATGACATTATTTTTTTAGTATATGATTATATGTATATAAATAAATATATATTATTGATGTGTTCCTGATGTGTCCGTGTCCTACTTTTTTGAGAAATCTATGTCAGCGTGTCCATGTCGTGTCGTATCTGTATTGATATAGTCATTTACAATTCCAAAACTTGGACTCAACTGAAATATCACCACACCAAGTTAATTAAGGACTCTGCCCTAGACTTGACTGAGCAAATATTTAAGTTTTGATCAATTATTTTCAACAGGTATAAATGATTATGAAAATTATGAAGCATGCCTTTCTTGTAAACTCCATAGTGAAAAGCAAGTGCCAAAAAGTCTGAACAGACAGGTGAAAAGGGGGGCCCTCACATTTAGCCCTCTGTAAGTGGTTTAAAAAGAAGCTTTGGATTTAGATGAAATGACAATGTAATGTCAGAGAGACTTTGATTTCCTTCGACATGGTAGAGTTTTATATATATATATATATATATATGTTTTCATTATGCTGAAATTTCCTTTATAAACAGATTTTTTTTAAAACTTTTTGTTCTTGTACCCTTAGTTTGCATACAGAGTTTCATACCTTGGGTTTTCATTGGAATAATGTGCCAAAATACTTGTCTTTATCTTTTGGGCTGACTCAACTGATTTGAGTTTTTTTAGTTGAACCATGAGTCAATTGAGCCCTCCCAGCATCAAACTCATTATAATATCGGGTTCCATATGGAGTCAAGTTGAGTTTTTCCGAGTTTTAAGACTTGCTGTGCTCTAATTTGCCTGTCAAGTTGAGTTTTTCTGAGTTTAAAGACTTGCTGTGCTCTTATTTGCCTGTCATCTTTGAGATTATTTTCCTATTATCTAACTGGTCTTTCAAATTTTAGCTTAAATATCAGAATACTCACCATTGAATCTACCACTTAGTTTATCACTGCACTGATACTTGAAGTATCTTCGCATTGTTGTCAATAATGCAGTGAATATATTAAGTGCGAAGATCCAGTTTATACTGAATCCCATTTATTTTATTTTTTGTTAACATACTGAATCCCATTTATGGATGCATTACTGTGACAATTTATTTAGGTGATCACCATATGAATGGACTATAACTCGAAATTTGCTCTGATTGCCACTATTCGACTCGTCGCCCCCATTTTGGATTGCTGAGAAAATTTGTAGATTTTTTTAATAGAAAAAAGGCCTATAAATTACCTATTAAAATGGTCTGGAAATTGGACTTTGAGAAACAGCCATCACCTATGACATATCCTCACACATTTTTTTGTTTTTGGTTTTTTTTTTTTATTTTTTTATGATGACCTAGGGTATCCCTGTCCAGCTCAACCTTTGGACTCCAGACCTAGGGTTACCTGATTCTAACGAGTAGGAACTATTCCCTAAGGGATACATATATCGCCACACACATAGTTTCCGGAAATCGCAAGGGGCAGAAGTTGAATTTGAGACCTTGGGGAACAAACCCAAAGCTCAAACTAGCTGAGCCACTGCCTTGACGGCATTTCCTCCCACATTGGGAAGCCAGTATTATTGATACATCCATAAGAATATAATGAAGAGAAAAGCTGACAGTTAAAAAGTGTCCAAATTTGAGTTACATCAAACTTGATTTGTTATTATTTCCTGTTGTATTAATGTATTTTTATGCTATATAAATGTGTCTGTTATTTTACTGAAAATGTACTCACCATCTTTAAAAATAGCAGGATGACTGGATAAGATTCCTTCTGTTTCTCGTGATGTTTGGGTTATTGACTCTTTCCATCCTGTACACTTGTGATTGATACCACTGAACTGTTTAGGAAATGTTTATTCACTCACTGGTTTATCTGGTTTTTATTTTATTCACTCATTTTTGTCTTGGGGTGTGCATGTGTTGAAACTGGTTGGTCTGCATCTTGTTCTGCGCTAACGTTTCTCCTTATTTTCAGGTTCTTGAGCCAGATTTGGCTATTTTAGATGAAATTGATTCTGGTTTAGATGTTGATGCACTTCAAGATGTAGCTAAAGCCGTCAACAACCTTTTGACTCCGAAGAATTCCGTTTTGATGATTACTCACTATCAAAATCTTTTGGACTTTATCAAGCCCAAATACGTTCATATAATGGTAAGGACATGATCAGAATGTTGGACATTTGCTGATTATAATTGAGTAAATTTACTTGAGGTCAACACAGCCAATAGCTTTTTTTTTTTCACCCCTTTGTGGTACTGAGACGTCATTAATGACGTGCCAAAAGGACCACAACGAAAAACAAGAAACAAACTTAAACGGTACCCATGCTAGTTCAAACCTACAAAATTATTCATGTTGACCACTGTTATCTACAGGTCTGCTTGTCTAAAAAGATTTACTTGATTCGCTCTTAAACTGTTCACTTTGAGTCGTTCTAGTCACGGGAGAGGTCTGTACTCCGGAGATAATTTTCACTTTAAAGGCAATGATCATACTCTTTAATGGAGGGATCTTATATGATGGAAGTGATCCTTTATTGTATTTTCAATGTTTTGGGGTGGATGTTCACAGAATTGAATATGTATGGAGTGTTGGTAGCATTGTTACTTGTACCACTTTTTGGTTGGGTGGCATGCATATCACAAACCACATCATATAGAATACTACTTTTCTTTTTGCTTTTTTTTTCCGTGGCCCAGATCTTTGTCTGTACCAGTTGCCAATTTGGTTTTGTGTAGAAATGTCGGAAGGCTGTTCCATCTAATAGGATTTTCTGTTTATGCCCCATATCATCGACAATCACCAGAGTCTTGTCCTAACAGGATTTTCTAGTTATGCCCTAAATAAACTATGGAAATTATAATAATGTACTTTGCTAGAATGTTCAGAGTGCTTGTGATTTGGGTTTAAATCAAATGCACGCAATCCGGGTTTCACTTCTGGAATATCCAAGCCATTTGGTCGCCGATAGCCTAGGCGGATCGATTTGGCAACATACTTGTAGCAGTTAAGATCCAGCATCCTAGTAACTTACACCGTTTCTGATATTTAAATACCAAGTAATCCAACCTAGTGGTGCATGGAAGTGAAAGTATTGTATGCGACAAACTACAGCAAAAAAAATGAAGAACATAGCACGCATCCACCCACAACAAGAAGTAAAAATGTGGTTTGCAGTTGGTTGCATCCACGAGCAATCCATTGTTTTGAACCCACTGTATCAAGGTGATGCAAGGTGTTGACAATCCAAAGAAATCCTACTGGTGTCTTCATCTTATATTTCACAGGAAGCTACAAATCCTTGATCAAGATCGATTTTTCTTGGCATTTGTGCAGCCATGAAACCGGTTTTATCTGTCCATTAGCTGATTTAGTAGATTGTTTTTTCTCTTATGTCTGGCTTTCATTTTTCAGGAAGATGGAAGAATTATAAAGACGGGCGATGTTTCACTAGCAAAGCAGCTCGAAAAGGAGGGTTACAAGGCAGTTTCTGCTGTATAGCTGATAAATGAGACGAACTTGCATCTCCTTGTCAATGGACCCATGTTGGGCCAGGTTTTTCCATGAGTTGTAGGAATACTGGACCTTTCCTGATTGATTGGGATTCCTGGTGGGCTTTGAAGCATCACACCATTGTGGGCCAGGTTTGGACCCGATGATTTTCCTGCAGGTTGGGCTTGGACTAAATTTTTTGAAGTGCTCATTAATGTAATGAACTTACAGATTTTTGTTATAAATCATCAGTTACTAAAATTTTGATCCTCTTTTGTGGAAAACTTACTGATACGTGTGATCTTTGTATGCATGCATGGTAAACACCTCTGGAGAAAGGTGCGTGGAAATATTAAAAGAATTTTTCTCTCTGAACTATAAAGTGGAGCACATATAATCATTATTATCTTTGTTATTTTTTCTTGAAATAAGATTGTGTATTTCAATAAAAGACTGGCAAGTCCATCTTGGTTTTCAGTTGGGATGATTGCAAAAGTTATGACCTAACCAGATGGGGGTTACTAAATCAACTATTTCTTATCTTTTAACTTTGGGAATTTGGGCTGCCTTTCGTTTCGTTTCCCTTTGGTCATTGCTATTGAACCAAACTATTAATTTGGTTAGGCTTCATGGATCCTTAGCAAATTCCAACTGAACTTTTGGAGGAATTCTTAAAGAAAACAGGTTTTTCAGCAGAAGGGTGAAAAGTAACCGGATGGGTCGTTTGTGGGGTTGTCTGTGGAAATCTACAAAAGACCATCGAATTTGTAGAATTTCACTTGACAGGATGGGTGCTTTGTGGGGTCGTGTCTATGTCTTCCACCGTTGGCCCTTTGATGGTAACCCCATTTCCAAAGAAATTCTAGGAAATTTTTCTTGATGGGTAACATATACTTTCATTGAAAGGACAAGATACAAAGGCGAGAAAAATAAAAGGAGAACTTGAAAGAGAAAGAGTACAATAGCAATTTATATACTCGCAACAAACTAATTAAATTACACCCACTTAAGGAACACTTCTCTCGACCCCCAATTTAACTAAAGTATCAGTCATAGAGTTGGCCGACCTACGCACATGATGGAAGACAGCATTTAAGTTTGTAGATAACACATGAATTTCATTTAAATAGAATTGAAACTTCCAATGGTTTGTCATTCTATTAGACACCCAAGCTACTGCATTAGAAGAGTTACTTTTCATAATAAGAGCACCATTGAAATATCTTAAAAAACACCGAAAAACCTCTATAATTGCTAACACCTCCGCTTCATTGGAGTTACACACACTCACAGACTTGGAATACATCAATAATACCTCACCTTATTATTACAAAGAACACCACCAATACTTGCTGGGCTTGGCTTTCCTCTTAATGCACTATCGACATTAAATTTGAACGCATCGAGGGGAGGAGGAGACCAAACACTTGACTTCAATACTTTAAGGGGCCACACCCCATACAAGCCTCTCAATTAACAATGATGTCATCAAGAGCGAAGTTAGAAAACTCTTTCTTAACCAAAACCCATTTCGCAATTCTCATTGAAATCAAATTTATCAACTTCATTGGAGAAGAAGAAAGACCCTTGAATATTATGTCATTTCTTTCTTTCCAAATAGACTATAAAACTACAAAAAGAAGCAGCCTCCAAAGTGTAAGGCCGCACCTAAAAAAAATATCCTCCCAACCAAGACTCTGCCATATGCACAATCTTATTTGGACAACACCAAGTAATCCCGCATCTCCCCAAGCTGCTATATCACAGAGAAGAAAAATGTGGTTCACTAATTCCACATCCCTATGTCACATCACACAGATGTCTTAAATATTTGAAGTTGATATCCCTCTTTTTCTCAGACTATCTATCATCGAAACTTTCCCTGCAGCATCTAGCCAACAAAAAAACTTCAACCCTTGGAGGAACCAATCCCATCAAAAGAAGAGAAGAATATTTTGTAGGAGATTGGTTCCCTTCTAAGGCTAAGTAAAAAGCATTCGCTAAGAACTCTCAAGATGTGGAAGGTTTCCAAATCCGAGGATCCAAGAAATTCCTGTAAAAAAAATATATAGAAAAAATACTTAGAAGCTCCCTATGTTGGATCTCCTCCGAGTACCAAAGACTTCTCCGAAAACAACCCACACCTAGGAACCATCTTTTAACTCATAACAATCAAGAACTGTAATTTCCTTATTGATCACCACTCTAAAAATTTTAGGAAATAACTTACATAGAGGTTCTACCCCCACCCAATTATCCAGCCAACACCTCACATTCTTCTCCTCCTCCACCATATAACTAGCCCCCTTAAACAACACCTCCCCCATCACAGGAGACGCCTTTGCAACCGAAGCAATAGCACCTCATAAACTCGATCGACGATGCCTTGGTCGAAGGTTGGGCCACCACCCCCACTTGTTTACATTATACTTAGTAGCAATAACCTTCCTCTAAAGCGCTTCTTTTTCCTCCTTGAACTTCCACTGGCACTTTATCAAAGGAGCCGCATTCTTAAATTCGACCTAATACCCTACTTCTTTTTGGTTTAATCACGTCACTCCACTTGATCAAATATAACTTCCCCCACCCACACACACACACACACACACACACACACACACACACACACACACACACACACACACAAAATAAAAATAAAAAAACAAAAATTCCTACGAAAGCAATCCACCCTTTCCACCATAGACTTTTGCATCTTAAAAAGTAACATGTAATACACCGGGATATTAGACAAGCAAGTTTTGATTAGCGTAATTCTTCCACCTAAAGATAAATTTATTTTAAGAAGACAACTTCATCTTTAGTTTTTCAATTATCAAATCCGACAAAGACTTAGATTGGAGTTTCGCCGCAATAGGAAGGTCACGATGTACTATAGGGAACTTTCCTACTAAATCTGATAATGGTTGCCAAAGAATGAACGGTTTACTTCAGGCACTCAATCCCCACCAACATGCTATGAATGGTTTCTTTGGGGCACCAAATTCCCACCAATACGCTGTTTGAAATATTCACCTTTAAGCTTGAGACCAATTGGAAGCACCTCAAATTTCTTTTCCCTATAATTACTCCCACTTCGTGGAGTTAAAGAAAATGGTGTCATTGTAAGTGGGAGGAAACCAGTATGAACTGTTACGATCCATAGCAATATAGATATGGACAATGAAGACAAATCAACTTTGTGAAATGACCAATAGCAGCTTTACGGACGTACCACTCAGGGAAGTAAATTATTGCACCCCGCCTCATTTACAATCTGGACCGCAATTTGTTTGGAATCTGGACCGTTCCTGTAGTGGTCCCAGTTTGAAGATGCAACCCATCCCACTATAAAACGAAGCAATTCCAGTGGAAGGTCCACATTTAAGAAAATCTAGATCGGGCAAGGCTTTTCACTAGTCACATCAATTTTGGGGCACACTGATAAGAAATGGGAGTACAAGAATTGATGTATTGTAGTTTAAATTTAAGTAAGTGTAAAAAATTAACACAAAATCAGAGTGGCGCAGCGGAAGCGTGGTGGGCCCATAACCCACAGGTCCCAGGATCGAAACCTGGCTCTGATACGAGACAAGCTTCCACCGTCCTCTCCTTTTTCTTTTCGGTTTTTATTTGTTTTTAGACCTCTGGCAAGGGTCAAACCCACAGAAAACCGTACTTTGTTTCGTTCTACAACCACATAGTCCAAACTCCAAAACCTTTTTTTATATTTTTTTCTTTTTCGGCCACTTATAAACAGATTTTGTTATCGAGGTGGCAGTGCTTTTTTGGTTTTTGGCTCTATATTGGTACGACAATAAAGAGCCCAACAACCACAGCTCTATTTTCCAATCGGTACAGATAGTGTGGCCCACTCCACTAGATTGATGGCCCTGACTTTCAAAATAGAATATTTTTAGAACTTTAAGTGAACTGCAAAGCTAGTATGGGTTTTTCCATTACAATCAAAGCCTTTATGGGGACTCCTGATCTGGCTTCACCGGTGTGACCCAAATATGAAATCTTAGGGGCCTGTTTCTTAAACTGTTCTAAATCATGTCCCTGCAGGCCTGCACCCCATTGGTGCTGGGTAAAATTTTGACTCTGGTCAAAGTTGGATTTATCATTTAATGGCGCAGCAAGGGAAAACTTGAACACAAATGGGTGGAAGTAGTGAGTGTGAAGATTTGCAATCCATATGAGGATTTAGCTTGGAGTAGACTAGAAGGGAGAAACAATCAGCCATGTTTTTTTTTTATTTTAAGAAATGGCAACATAACCCATGTAGCTAACATCTACATAGTTGGGATATGGCTCTAGTGATGATGATCATCAGCCCATCGAAGTTAAGCCCATCATCATCTGATCAGTCACCTGTAAGGAGCAAACAGAACATGATTACCTAGATGCACAGTTCTTGTTCCACTTATGGTTGCTCTGCATGTGGTCAAGTTGTTGATGGTAGTCATTTTTGAGTAATTTACACTAGAGCAATGAAAAAAATGCAGGAAAACACTCACATAGCAGCCTTCTATAGCAGACTGGGACTACTTTTAACTGTCATTTTCTCAAGAGGCAATAACAGTAAATGCAGCATACCACAATCTGAAAACCCAGAAACTCAACCCAAGTCAAAACATCGCCCAGCCAAGTAGTAATTTGGTCGAATCTGGCCAAGTAGCCGGTCAGCTTCATTTAACTTGGTGATACCAAGCCAAGCTTACTCGCCATAAGTGTTATGAGACAGTTTTTCAACCATGTCCAAGATATAAAATGATCACCTTAACAAATGATTAATCTGTAATTTGGAAAAAATAAGTTAAGACCATGTTTTTTTTATGCAAAATAGTTAGCACAGTGGTCTATATTGGGGTTAAACATGGAAGCACCAAGCTGGTTGCTATGTCCAATGATTCGGGCACAGCAGACAGTGGGTCACACAGGCAGACTCAGCATTGAGTCATTTTTCAGAACTACCAATCACAATTAAGAATCAACCAACCCAACTAACTCGACCCAAAACTATAGTTCTGAGCAAGAAACTCCAAAAGGTATGTAGGATTTTATTTCATGCTCCGAGGAGTCAGACGCTTCAAATCTTATCAAATCGATGCAGCCGATTCCAGTTTATTTCTGAGCTTCTGAGTTAATTAATTAGGCAACTCCTTTAGAATAAGATAAAATAAAAAATAAAAAGCATCATCGCTGTTTCAATGAAACTCTGGCATGCTATGGGCATTTTACTCAGAGCCGTTGTAAATGGCACAAGTTTCTCCATTCATCGTATAAGGCAGTAGAGGACCCAAACCTGGCTATTAGTTGCCTACAGGGATGAGCCATTGGCTAGGAAACACCCACTCCATACCACCACAAGACTCGGTAGGAATAAAATGGGATGATCAAAGCATCTTGAGTTGGCTTTTCCCATAACCATCAAATCTTTCTGAGAAGCCTAATCATGTCAGATCAAAGAGTAGCAGGGCCCAATGATGAAATAGAATGGGTTGTCTAGTATATAAGCCTTAAGAATGGCAATATATCACAGATAAATTCAGAGGAAACAGGTCCCCTCGTAATTATTTATTCAGGTGCCCGTTACTTTAGTAGAGAGTTGAATTCCTAGGATCTCTAAGCTATGGCTTCCAATCCAAACCAGAGACGCAAAAACCGAAGGGATTGTTAAATAAATCTCTTTGATAGGAAATGATTACCCAGCAGCACTGTAGTAAATTGATTCTAAGAAAGCAATGATCACATCTAATACTCAGTCAATAAACCAACCCCTCCTTGATGAATTTCTTGAAATGCAAGCAACGTGATGTGAATGGTCATTATAAAGGGAAAAACAGACTCCCAAGTAGCATTTACAACAATACTCCAAAACCATCATAAAACCACATCTAAAATAACTTAAGGATGCATGCTCACATCATCCAAGGCACATTGTGAAACTTCAGAGTTGATAAACATCAACTGAAAGATATAAGTGCATGTTTCTAATGGCTTTCACTTGTAAAAATCAAAATCGGTATCAGGTTTCTTCACGTTTGTTCTGTAGCCTTTTTCAAAATCCTTCGGAAGAATCACATAACGATTCTTACGGACAGCATGCATTCCTGCCTCCTGACAGATTGCAGCAATCTGCAGTTGATCCACCAAAATACAAAGTCAACATAGTAAAAGTCAAATTCATGGAAACAAACCACATGTCTAGAGCAAAATGAACAAATCTGTTTAGACAGAGAGGTTGGCTACATTTTCATTGACACAGCTGACTGAACCAAAAAAAAAATCACATATTTATCCAATACATCAATGTCAGTTGTCACATTTAACGAAGTAAGTTATCCAATCATTTAACTCCGCCAGTTTTGCTGCCGGTCTCAAGCCCGGGTAAAGAAGGAGGGTTGCGTTAGGTAGATGACAGCCAGTGTAAAACTTTGTCACAACCCAAACATGAATTCTGAACAAATGATATTTCACAATAAGGCTAGGGCGTTCCCCGCTTTAAGCGACGCATTGCAGCATCGCCCGGCTGCAGTGAAAAGTGTGCAAGGGCTACCGCATGACTTTGGGCTAATGCGGTTAAAGAAATTAGTCCATGAGAAGAAGAGAAAGAATAGGAAAATTAGACTTGCTACTTGGAATATAGAAACCTTGACAGGCAAAAGCATGGAGTTGGTTGAGGTAATGAAAAGAAGAAGAATTAGTGTGGCTTGTATACAGGAGACAACGTGGAAAGGAAATGAAGCTAAGGAGCTCATGGATGGGTATAAGCTTTTCTATGCAGGAAAGAGTAATACAAGAAATGAAGTGGGTATAATTATAGATAAGGATTTAAAAGAGAAAATTGTGGGGGTAAAGAGGTTTGGTGATAGAATTATAGCAATTAAACTAGTACTAGAGGAAGACATAATTTATATCATTAGTGCATATGCTCCCCAAGTAGGACTAGAAGGAAGTGTGAAAAGACAATTTTGGGAGGAAATGGATGATTTAATGCGAAAAATCCCAAATAGTGATAAAATTTTCCTTGGAGGGGATTTAAACGGGCATATAGGAAGAAATAATGGAGGATATGAGAGAGTGCATGGAGGGCATGGATTTGGAGAAAAGAATGAATTCGGAAACACTATATTGGACTTTGCAGTGGCATTTAATCTTATAGTAGCAAATACTTACTTTAAAAAGAGAGATGAGCATTTAATTACATATAAAAGTGGGAGTAATAGGAGTCAGATAGACTTTTTTCTAGTTAGAAAACATGGCCGATTGACTTGTAAAGATTGTAAGATTATCCCAGGAGAGAGTTTGACTACGCAACATAGGCTTGGAGTTTTAGATATTTGCATTAGAAGTAAAAAGAGAGCAGTAGTAAACAAAATGGACCCTAAAACAGGGTGGAGAGATTGGAAGGGGGAAATAGCAAATATATTTAAGGACAAAATGATTGAGAAAGGAGAATGGAATATTGAAGGAGAAACTACAGTAATGTGGAATCAAATGGCTAATTGCATTAGGAATGTTGCAAATGAGGTACTTGGAGAATCAAAAGGGAAGAGACATATTAATAAAGAAACATGGTGGTGGAGTATGGAGGTTCAGGAAGTTATTCGACAAAAAAAACATTGCTACAAAGTTTGGCAGGGGACTAAGAGTATAGAAAATTTTGAGTTGTATAAGAAGGCAAAGAAAGAAGCTAAGAAAGTAGTAAGTAGTGCAAAGTTCAAAGCATACGATGACCTCTATAATAGGTTGGAAACAAGAGAAGGAGAAAAGGATATTTTTAAGCTTGCAAAAATAAGAGAAAAGAAAAGTAGGGACTTAGATCACGTCAAATGTATCAAGGACAATGAGGAAAATATTTTGGTGAAGGACAATGATATTATAGAAAGGTGGAAAGAATATTTTAGTAAACTTTTAAATGAAGAATATTTGGGCGATACAAGAGTGGAGGAGGATACTTCATTACAAGAATATACTTTTCTCCGTAGAATTAGAGGGGTGGAAGTGAAGGAAGCATTGAAGCGAATGAAGACAGGAAAGGCAACAGGCCCAGATGGTATTCCGATAGAGGTATGGAAATGCTTAGGAGAGGTTGGAGTAAGTTGGTTGTGTAGACTATTCAATAAGATACTTGTGACAAAGAAAATGCCGAATGAATGGAGAAAAAACATTGTAGTACCTATATATAAGAATAAAGGAGATACACAAAATTGTACTAACTATCGAGGGATTAAACTTATGAGTCACACTATGAAGTTATGGGAGAGAATAATATAGCAAAGACTGAGAAAAAAGACTAAGATTTCGGAAAATCAATTTGGTTTTATGCTAGAGAGATCAACTATGGAAGCTATCTTTTCACTTAGGCAATTAATGGAAAAATACCGAGCAAAGAGGAAAAATCTACATATGGTCTTTATCGATTTGGAAAAAGCCTATGATAGGGTACCGAGGAATTTAATTTGGTGGGTCTTTAAGAAAAGGAATATCCCAAGAGGTTACATTGAAATTTTAAAAGATATGTACGAAGGTGCAATAACAAATGTGAAAACCACATGTGGAGAAACGGGCGGATTTCCTGTGACTATAGGCTTACATCAGAGATCATCCTTAAGCCCTTATCTCTTTGCATTAATTATGGATGAGTTAACTGTGCATATTCAAGAAGAAGTACCATGGTGTATGTTGTTCGCAGATGATATAGTATTGGTGGATGAATTAAGAGAATGTGTAAATGCAAAACTTGAGATATGGCGGAGGGCATTAGAATCTAAAGGCTTTAAAATAAGTCGTACAAAGACAGAATATATGGATTGCAATTTCAGTGGACATATACAAAGTGTTGAAACCACTGTCAGAATTGAAACCCATGAGATACCACGTAAAGATTCTTTTCGGTACCTAAGCTCGATGATTAGTAAGGATGGGGAGATTGACGGAGATGTGGAGCATAGGATAAGAGCTGGATGGCTGAAGTGGAGACTAGCTTCGGGAGTACTTTGTGATAGACAAATGCCAACAAAATTGAAGGGAAAATTTTACAGGACAGTGGTTAGACCAGCTATGACATATGGAGCAGAATGTTGGCCAATTAAGAAGACACATATTCATAAGATGGATGTAGCGGAAATGAGAATACTTAGGTGGATGTGTGGTAAAACTAGGAAAGATAAAATTAGAAATAAGCGCTTTCGAGAACATTTAAGAGTAGCACCAATAGGAGATAAGATTAGAGAAACTCGTTTAAGATGGTTTGAGCATGTTGAGCGTAGGCCAGTAATGGCACCGGTGAGAAAAAGTTTGGATATACAAGTGGAGGGTCCATCAAGAGGTAAGGAAAGGCCGAAGAAAACATGAATGAAAGTCATTAATTCAGATTTGAAGAAGTTGCACTTATCGAAAGATTTAACTCAAAATAGAACGGAATGGAGAAATAGAATTCATGTAGTCGACCCCAACATGGTTGGGATAAGGCTTTGAGGATGATGATGATGATGATGAAACAGAAGACCAAAATGTTCCTCAAGAGGACTTTCCAGAAGCACAAGTTCCCTGAAGTACCACCTCTTCTCAAGGTCAGGGAATATTTTTCAAAAAGGTATTTCTAGTAGCTCAATAGGCTCATTCATATGTTGTCACCATTTTGTCACTAAAGATAGAATTACTTAATCAAAGCATTCCAGAACAATTTACAGTACCATCCAATGCAGTTTTATAAGATAGAAATAACATGTACTTTTAATGTACACAACCAACACTTCAATAATCACCCATATTATCCTATTTGGATTCTCTGGAGACTGTCATGCCCACAGACCTAACACCCAGACCCAAATACAAATTAATTATACACCTAGGTCCCGACTTGACTCTGATGGACCCAACCATAGCTAGAATCAACTCTTGACCCAACTCAACATCATAAAAAATTTGCTATATATCGGCTTCATTTAAAGAAAGATCCCACTTAGTGACCTCAGATTTGCAACATGAAAGCCAATTCTTCTGCATGCTCTCATGAGTCATGACTTTATTTATAATATAATATAATATTGTTGTGCAAATCACTAAGGTACATGGTCATTAGAATGTGGACCCAACTGAATTCTGATCTTGATTATCACTAGGGTCCATACTCCATACGAAGATTCTTCGGGTTGAGTCCTTCAGGTAACAGACTACTTGAACTTCCATTGATATCCCTCTTGTAGACTACTATAAACACAAAAGCAGAAAAAATACCCCCCACATACACCTACCACCAACACTTTGCTTTGACTTAAATTGAGGATTCAGATTTCTCTCTTTGGTTTAACCAAATTTAGAAATTCCCTTTCAACTCTTTTTCTATTTTTCAGAAAGAGTAAGCATTAAATTAGTTTTTGACTTTTTTGTGCACCATCATTTTGTATTTGCAACTTTCAGTCCTCATGATGCCTTTTTTCTAGGGCACGTGGCAATGCTTGCTGAATCCCGTTTTCCATTTTTCATTAGATGTTTTTGTATCTTTTTTTCATACGATTACCTGCAAATTGTGTAAACTTGATATGCCTCAAAAAATGAAATTTCTCTACAAAGAAAACATATATTATGTATTTTCAACATGTTTTCTTTAGTTTAGTTGTTATAAATTTGTATATATAATTATTCGTAACAAAAATTAATAGAAATGTGTCCCTAATGATAATTCTTTGTGTCCCTAATAATAACAAATAATAACTCAATGCGATGTGTCCCTAAAAACGTATTCACACATGGGTGGGTGCATGTGTGCATGCACGTTTTTGGACAAGCAATGATATTTGTATCACATACCTTTGAAGTTGGATAACAATATCTAATGGCATCAGAAAAGAATGATAAAGAGCACCAATGTATTGTGTTGTTCAAAGTTGTAAAGGCAGCATTTAAAACCTACCTCAGCAGCACTGATTTTATCCGGACGAGAAACATAGTCTTCCAAGTCAACCTCGTCACTCAAGTTCATTTTAGCTGTGCATACCTGCGCACGACCAAACTCACAACTCATTTAGTATCATCAATATTTAGCCTGCCAACGCCTACAAAGACTATGAAAATTTGATGAAATGCTCAAGGGTTCAATTGCCAAGTCAATTACAAGTTTGTCGATATGTTTTAGTTTCTATAATCAATATTGGTCTTAGTGCATGAAAAACATGCATTAGAGTAAAGAAGTCACCCACATTGTGTTACTTACCTGAAAGACAAGCCTTTTCTGACGCCTGTCTGGAAGAGGAAATTCGATCTTCCGATCAAGTCTGCCTGGACGAAGAAGTGCAGGGTCCAGAGTGTCAGCTCGATTAGTTGCCATTATAACCTTAACATTTACTGTCTGATCAAAACCATCCATCTGCATAAACATTCAAAGCAAAATAAAAAAAAAATAAACATAGATGAAATGCTGCAAGAAAGAAAGCGTACAAACACAAGTCCATGCCTCCACAAGTTAGAAAATATTGGATTACAGCACAAGCTTCGCTGTCAACTATCAAACAAAGATTACCAGGCAAGCTAAGTTCAAATGGCCACAAGTACTAAAAAAAAAGGATATAAGATTGAAAATCTACTGAATAATATAAAAATATGATATAAAGAGTTGCAATAAAAGATGACAACGCATTTCTACTTAAATAGTAGAACTCCTTAAGCCAATTTAAGACTGATCAGTTATGGTGAAGCATTTCTAGTTGAAAAGTTGTAACTTCTTTAGAAGGATGATTTTTTTCCTCTTCAAACATCAGTTGAAAATAGCATATCAGATAGAAAATAAATATATATATAACTAGGTTCTGTTTTCAGTAGAAAAAGCCCACGTGAACCAAGACCTCAACATGATAATCTTCTTTTTAAATAAAGAGCAATAAAGTCAAAGGCTCAGCCACAAATAAATTGAATATGTAATTGGTCAGCATTATGCAAAATAACAAATAAAAGAAAAGTTATAGGTTTCCGTAAGAAAACAATTAAATACACAACATTTAAATGCAAGATGCTAATTTGCAGAAAATGTGGACTGTCATTGTCACACAAGTTTGCTCATAAGCATGGTAGACAGGTGCACCTGTTGATCGTCCAGCCAAACTTGTAAACCTCTAAATGAATATCCAATTGCAAAAGTCAAGTCACTATTAAGTACTTGAACCTATCATGAATATTACATCTATTTCTCTCCTCATTTTGAATTACCTGATTTAACAGTTCCATGAGGATGCGCTGAACTTCTCTATCAGCTCCAGTTTGAGCATCAAAACGTGCAGTGGCAATCGCATCCACCTCATCTATAAAAATAATAGCAGGAGCATTCTCTTTTGCGAGGCGGAAAACATCGCGGACCATCCTTGGACCCTGGACAGGAAATTAGGTCAAATTAGGATTTCAACTGACATCTAGTCCTCATCACGAGGAAGAACAAAAGGGTTCCGCACTGCTGAATTAGCAGTTGGACACATGGCACTTTATTTTATATAAAGAGAATGGCATATTGTAATATCAGTAAAAATAAATCTTAATAACACATGAAAAAAGTAGGCAGGGCCTAAGAATGCAAAAGATGCTACGTAGAAACAAACGATATGCAGAAGGAAAACCCGCCGACATACCTCACCAAGATATTTCTGAACGAATTCTGAACCGACAACACGAATAAAAGCTGCAGTTGTGTGGTTCGCCACAGCCTTAGCAAGCATAGTTTTACCCGTACCAGGGGGGCCATAGAGCAGCACGCCTCGAGGAGGATCAATTCCAATCTGTTTGTAAAGCTCATGATGAGTCAATGGTAACTCAACAGCTTCCCTAATTTCCTGTTTCTGAATGTCGCACCCTCCAATATCCTGATTCAACCAAACAAAGTATATTTAGAATGAAAAGAAGACTAGCCCGAAGCTGGAAAGAGAAAAAATTTCGAAAGAAATCGAAGCTCCGACAATAGGTACACCAAGTGAGGCAGACAATCTCAGAAAAATCAAAGCCGTTAATAAAATGGCGGCCTTAAAGTGTTGGAATTTTGCTCCAAATGTGACTGCACTCACATGGTTCTTGCTTGTAAACAAGTCCTAACAAGAAACTACATTGGAAAGAGTTTGAATATTGGAGTGCATCCAGCATAAACACTTGTTTGGAATCATGCAAATGGGAAAAAGGCAAAAAGGATTTTATTTGTATGTTGTAATGGGTATCAACATAACTAACTAAAAAGGGGCCTTTCTGCCCTCTTTCTATCCTCCAATGAGGGACAACTTTTTCTCCTTTCTAAAAATAACATTGATTGCTTACCCGCATTCCTAATCTCCTCTTCGTTGCAAAAAGGGGCGCTTTCGCTTTTAAAAACGCCGCGGGTGCGATCTAGCGCTCTAGAATTATCGTTTTATTTATTTATCTAAATGTTTGTTTTAGGGTTTCAGTTCTTTGCAAGATCTCTTCTGCCTGCCTGACTATTAGAGGTACTGCCCATCCGATCACACGGGCCAATTATGAAGAGCTAGGGCTAGGATCAAGAATTAATCAAAATCTCCTAATTTTCGACAAAAACGCAATCAAACAATCGAATCGAAAGGAACGACAAGCGGAGAAAGAGAGACTGAGAATTACATTGTAGGTGACATCGGGCTTCTCGGACTGGCTGAGGAGCGAGATGCTCGAGTCTGCCTCCGGCGGAAGAACGTCGACGAGGGCGTTGGAGTGGCGGTGGAGCGCGACGGAGGCGGACGGCTTGAGGAGCTCGCGGTTGATGGTGCTCAGGATCCGGACGTAGTAGTTGGATCCGGTGGTGGATCCGACGATTCCATTGTTCTGATCGACCATCTCCATGAACTGGCCGATGACGAGCGGGACGGACTGGATCCGCTTCACCTCCTCCTGCGCGCGGAGCAGCTCCCGCTTCAGGTTCTTCTGCTCGTCCTTGACGTACTCTTCCTGGATGTCGATGAACTCCAGCTGCCGCTCCAGGGCCTTCTTGCGGCCGTAGAGGTCGTCGTCGTCGTCCGATGGCGATGAGGGGTCCAATCGGACGGCTGGGATGGACGGAGGGGGTGGGCCACACGTGGAGGATGGCTTCGGATCGAGCACCATCGCTGCTCCTGACATTCCTCTTCTTCTTCTTCTCCTTGCTCAGCTTCGTTCGATTTCTGCAGATAGAACAAGAACAAGGGTTGGTATGTTTCTAGGGTTTTCGCTTTTGCTTGGAGAGGAAGACAGGAACCGATGACTTTGAAGCACAGAGAGCAATAGAAAGAGATGAAGGGGTTTTAAGTAGGCATTACGTGGGTCGACTCCCACTATTTGTGGGACCCACGTGGATGCAAGTTTTGAAATAGATAATAAAAGATGAGAAAGTTAGAAAGTAGATCGAAAATCTTGACCGTAGAAGATTAGATTATTCTAACCTTTAAAGTTTAGTCTCTTGGGCAAAGCTAGGAATTCAATGGTAGAGCCCATATAGAGTTAATTCGGACTGTTCAAGATAAATCACATTCTCCTCTTATATGCATATGCATATTCTTAAGGGTGGAATCCACTATTTTTGATGTTAAGATTAATCACGATGGAATTCATCTTAAATGACTCGGATCATCTCTTTGAGTTTGTGGGCTTTTTAATGGAGTTCTAGAAAGTAAAATTTTTGTGAAGTGATTTAACGGTGGTTAGGGTTTTGATTAGTATCAAATTAAATCGTGCATAGGATCATTGGATTGGACTTGACTAATACGGATATTATAAATCTAATGTAAAAAGCGTACCTGGAGATCTGATCGTCTATCACGAGGTTGTTCTTGAGACGGAGTTGCAAGAAGAAGAGTGTCACTGATGCGTGGGTGGCTGCAATTGCAATTAGCAACTTAGTTTTGAGTCATCCTACAAAATAGCATGTATTTATACCGTTTCTTTCATCGTAGTTGAACTCCTAATTATAGTGAGACCCTCTTCTCTCTTTATGGGTAGGTAGCATCTTCACTTTTTAATTATATATATATATATATCATCACTTAACCAACGAGCAATTTGGAGAGGATCTAAGGTGGGACTCATCTGGGCATGTCATCAAGCAGACCATGCACCCGCTTTTAAATACTGAATTTTTTTTTCCTTACAATATCATGATATTATCTCAAAAGGGAGAAGTCCAAATTTGAATATTAGTTTAGGGAGATATTATTAAATTTGAGATATTTTTATTATAATTAGATATTCGAACTCACACACTTCACCATATGCCCACATCTCATGTGGTAGGAACTCCTACAATGGAGAAATTATAGGATCCGGAAGTGACACTAATGAAATTTTAGATGAACCATTTTAAATTGGGCACATTGGTCGGTCCACCAGCCTACTGGAGTAAGTTGGGTTTTTTGAAATTACTTATTTGTAGAAAAATCAACTTGCTTGCATCTTTAGCTCTTTAATATGAGGCAATAATTAGTATTTTCTCTCCTTAATATAAGGCAATAATTTGTATTTTCTTTTTGGTAGAAAAAGGCAATCAATGTATTATTTTTTAATGAAGGATGCATCTTCGAACCCGCAAGAGGTCTTCAGGTTCTCATCATAATAAAAAAAAGAATGCATCTACAAATCACGACCTGCTTCTTTATTGAAATTTAGAGAATTCTTATCTGATGAATATCTGAATTGCATACATAGTAGAATCTATAGATACCCCTTTGTACTTGAATATCAAAAAATTCCATCAGAAGGCATTGAGGCTAGAATTTCAAAATTCTTCTTAAGGTAAAAGGGAACTTTTACGTAGTTAGAAAACAATATGTTACATACATTCCAAATTCTTGGGAGAAATTCTAGCAAACGAACACGTAGACCGTATCCACTTTTTCACGTATGACCACTCCAATGTACCCACAGCTAGAGTAACTCTTTTTTTTTTTTTTTCTGGTGTCACTTAAGGATGATTTTTTTGTAAAATCTTCTAAAATATATTTTTATGCCATATATTTGATCGGTGCATCGTTTTAATGTACAGAGCAACTATCTGAGTAGAAGGTCCTCGTCCAATAATGGAACCGTGCGATGAACACAGAAATAAGATTCATTGACCTACTAGGCAGGAAAATAAACTCAGACTTGGTAAATGACAAACATGCGATTTAACATAAATCTTTGAATGCATAAATCACAACATATGGCTCCGGTACCATTGAAAGACCTAATATGATTTACAACAAAACGTCAAACCAAGAACATTGACTTATACATTAAACAATAGATAATCTAAAATACTAAAAGCATACCTTGCACTATAATCTTGAAGATGAGCGGTTTGGATCTCGTCTAAAGGTTGTCCAGCTTTGTTATTAACAACCTTGATTAAAGTGGTTTTTTCCTACCTTCCTTATCACTCACTCCAATATACATTAAGCCTAGAAAGATTTATTCCCATTAAAGAAGCTTATTAAAGGTAAGTTTCCTTAATTCCCTTAAAGATTAGCCAAGAGTACTAGATTGGACTTCATAAAATTGAATCAAAGATATATTTATTAAAATTAAAACTAAAGGGAGAAGCAGATTAAATTAGTGAAACCAATATGTGAGCCCAAACATTATTAGACATCTGATCATGAAGACCACTCACATCGAATAATTATTATCTATGTTTTTCAACTTACTTTCTCCTCCTACATGCAATTTTATTGTTACCGCTCAAACTGTTACCTGACATGATGGCTGGATCATTGAGTGACCCAAGCGAGAGGAACTGGGTTTTGAACTTTAGGTAGTTGGGTGAGAAAGGGACTCCCAATCACCGGGCAATCCCCTTACTCTCAACATATCTTTTGTATGTGTGCATTATTAAAACTCCATATAAAATTAACTGTATGGGCTTATACATACAAGCTTCAGGCATGACCAACACCAATTTGTATTGCTTTATTCTGAAATTGAAGATTTATTGGAGCTCCATTATCGCCACCTTTATTTTTCATTTATAAGAATCCACATACAAACACTTCAAAGCAATCAATTACAACTGATATCGCAGGGGATACGCAGAAGTTTCATCTTTTCTTAAAATTGCATTTTAGAAACCTTTCACATGGGATTTATCAGCCTCTGTAAGGTTGGATGCTTGAAATTTGGCTGGCTCAGAACTTCATGTTGTCCTTCGGTTTTGGCTTGTTAAGATTTCATCAGCTCTTGAAGAAGTTGCCTTATGTTTATATTTGTTCTTTAATTTCTTCTCTCTCTCTCTCTCTCTCTCTCTCTTTGTGTGAATACATAAGCAGAAATTAGAAATTGTTTCAGATTCGTTTCTTCCTTTGTGTTGTTTGTGATCCAAGAGGATCAAATCCTAAACCGCGCCATTATTCATCAAGTTTCCCTTATCCTACATCCACTTCAACTTCTTTTAATGAGCACTGATTGATGAACATTTTCACAATAGATTTGATGGTTGGCACACGAGTGATTTGAGGAATATCTCATTGTCAATCTGCCTCGTATGATCAACGCATGGATTTCACCCAGAAAATGGCTTGCAACCGCTAAATGATCTAACCTGTGATAATCATCATCATCACTTTTTTTATTAGTATCAACCGTTAGAGATTACATTCAAGTAAGAATTACTTGTTATTTGTTAAGATGTTAGAGATAATAGTAGATTACCCTTATCCTCAAGATACGATTAGTTCAAAGTTACAAATAAAAATACATCTCTTCATTTAATGAAATCTACGGTAATATTATGGGAATGCAGTTACTATTGAAATTCTATGTCATCATCATCATCATTGAAGTCTTAATCCACCAATCCAAAGTGTCTTTTTTGTTCTCGGGCAGTAGCCAACCTGCCATACATCTACACTAATATGCCATGTCTCCCATAATATTCAGTAGAGGAAAACCAAGAAATCAAGCAGTTTCATTTGAATAATACACAATGCACTGCCAAGGCCAGGATAGAATTGGTTTTGTGCATGCCTTAAAATCAACCATGTTACCTCAAAAAAAAAAAAATAATAATAATAATAAAGTTAAAAACAGCAATCAAGCAACAGCCTGGCTGTTTCACCGATGGGAGATACGGATCACACAGCAGTAAGCTGCAACCCCATGTAAAAATACCTGACATACAAAAGCCCTGAAACAATTTCGTAGAAGCTTAAGATTCAAATGTATAGTCTAGTAATCACACTCAAGCACTGTCACATTGAAATCTAAGAGAATTCAAACCACAAACAAGACAATATAGTAACCAGATAAAAACACCATACATCTTAGAGACTTGATCAATCCCCCCATCCCCCACCTTACAACCCCAATTTCCACCTCAAGAGATGGAAAACCTCCTCCTCCTTGGCTTTGTTACTTCAACAGGATCTTCGATATTTGACGTGTCCTTGGATCCCTGCTTGAAAGGATTCAACTTTCCCAGCGTCTTTGAAACTGATGAGAACAAGGTCCGCTTTGGTGCCTTAACAAGGTCCCCTTTGTTCTTCTGCAAATCTGACACATACATTTTCATTTGCATCAGTTCCGATCGGAGGGCCTCATTCTCTCTGATGAGGGAGGAGTCTGCCTGTATTTGTTTCCTAACTGTTGCGGCATCTGGGGTGTTGGTTCGATCATCAACGCCACTTCTTAACTTGAGCTGATCATAGTAAAGAGCATGGAGAACTATCTGAACAGGGAGGCGCTTGTTCTGTGAAGTGTGGACACGGGCTGCGTATGAGAGCTTCAGTGGGTCCATGACGCTGCAAACCTTCTCCCGTTCAATCTCGTCTAGCCCAGGATGGCCCTGTAAACAAACATATAGAGGAGGATCCAAACACAAGCACAAATAAGGTTACATTTAAAGAGTTTCTAAGGAAAGTGCTTCATGCACGCAAGATGAACACAAGGGTGTGCATCCACTACACAATCAAAGAATCAAAACCCAGTTGAAACTTAGTCCATCAAGAGTACTGATAAGAGTCATAGACATGCAGCATGGCTTGTCAGATGCATTATAAGGTTTTCTCTCTATAAAGTGAATGCAACTTAGATGGGATGCTTGCAACTTGGCCAAATCAACATGATTTTGTTGGTAACCAAGTTGAACACCTGAGTTGAGATTTAGTTCCTTGCAAACATTTAAGTCATATATAGTATAATCTATTGTATGGTAGAATGTATAGAGGATAATTTGTTGTGCTTATCCTCTATAATATTAGAATTGCTTCCAACTGAATAATGGGTTAAACAAAAATGAGACTATTCTTTTTAAGCTTTCTATACCGCCAGTTTCATAATGTTGTTCTTCTTGGTGTGGTCTCAAGAAAGCAATTTTGTCAAGAAATCATAATTGGGTGCAAACAAAATTAACCATAACTAAAACAAACAATAGGAGTGCAGTAGTACTTATTCGTATTCTTTGTTGGTGCCAAATCTTTGGATCATGGGTTCAAGCTTTGGCACCAACAAAAAATACGAATAAGCACTAAACACAGGACTGATGCACATTTAGCAAGGGGAATAGGACTTTAATAACCTGTACCCAATAAAGCATGATATTATAACTATGAAAATATCATGAATTTTCACCTTCAGATAGATGTCAACAGCCCTGTAAAGATCATCATCGACTTTCCTTGCTCCTTTTGGGACCAAATTTGCAATCCCGGTGAACTTTGATATACTTAGATCACTATCCATTGCAATCTCTGCAAGGTATGCATCTGTCATTTTTGCCACCTTTTGCATTGCCACACTCCAACTCCCCTTGCCATAAAGATCACTACCATTGAATACTCCTGCACTCGTTTCTCTCTCCACAAACCCGGATATTATCCTCCTCACACTGTCTAGATCAAACAGACGCTCCCCATCATACGTAAATGACAACACTAAAAGATCACCGACTGTTACATGTTCTAATACCGCTGTTATTCTTTTTTCAAGCTCATTCTTACAATTCAATGTTGCATTAAGGAAAATGGCAGCTCGTAGGAGGCAGCAGAGGAAGTGGATGGGGAATGCAGCTTTGTCCGGAGGTAAGAGTGCTACAATAGATTCCAGAATGTGTTTCTGTTGCTTTCGAACTTCTACATCTCCATGGTCCCTGTAAGTTGTGCCCTTGCCATTGTGGTCGCGCACAAGTTCGCGAAGGGATTTCTCAGTGTAAGCCATCAAGACGGAGACCAAGGTTTTTAGCTTGGCACCACGTAATTTCAAGGAGGAGAGTACTCTCTTGAAGAAAGTGACGTTGAGGATCGATAGTTCATTCATCCACCAATCTGGAGAAGAACGTGTCGGGAAGTTTTCCTCATTGCAAGCCTGGGAATTTTGCAAATACAAACAAGTTAATAAGTGTTCTTTCACTAACAAGTGTTGGTTGAATTGGCTGAATTGGGTGTATTGTGATATAAAAAAAAATGTCTAGAATTGCATGTTTAACAAATGCAAAGTTTTATTTTCACTAAAAGGAAGAAAATGATACTTTCAGAGCCCCAGGATTATTCGTCAAGATTGTTAGCTACCATCTAATTCATTGCAGGGCCTGCTATATGGATCACACAGCCCAAGTACAAGTATTCATAAAGTTGATCTGAGACCAAGAGTATCATTGGGGTAATGATACAATGGATCAATCATCTTTCTTAAAATAACCAAAACTACTGAAATAATCGTATATGTAAACTGACTTGCAAAACACAAAAACTAATCAAATGAACAAGTCTTAGCAACTAGAAAGATGAAACAAACTCTCTATGTTCTTCACGCTCTCTAACAGTAAGAGGACAGAATCAGTGTGATAGCTAAGCCCAAAAAAAGTGAAAATATATTTAGCTACTACCACACCTCAAATGAATAGTTGAGAAAACAAAGTTGATGCACATAAATTTTTTTTTCTAAAAATTTTCAGGGGTCAATCCCTGGCAAGCTAGGAATCTTGATCCAATGGTTCTTAATCAGAAAACTGATAATTCAATGCTTTTAATAGTCTAACATAAGGAGTTTTGACTCGACCATTTCCTTTGAATCTAGCAATTAGAGTGCATAATTAGTCAGGCAAAAGAACTTCAAGGAAGATTATTGAATTCTCAAAATGGATAGTGTCATCAGTTCTATAGCAAGTTGAGAGATAGAAGAACACAATTTCAAATTGCCCAGAATGTTCTTGAAAATCACTGTGCATGACAAATGCATGCATGAAAAAGACTCCACAGAAAAACAATTCAACATGCAACATAATCAAATGATCAGTTTAGAATATCATTCATAAATGTAAAACAGATCTTTATCAACCTTCATGCTCACTGCATCTACACATCTTTGTACGATCTTTAAGTCTTCGGCCATGGGAAGTAGACTTTCACAAGATTTCAAAACAATGACAGCGCCCGGAAGGCTTGCCAGGGCAACACATATGAGAAACTCATCCGTCCTGCTTGCAAGATTGCCTTCACAGTATTTTTCTGTCATCTCCAAATACTCTGCAGCACAATATAAGGCTGCGACATTGTTCACATTTATCTCAAAGTTCACATTGTAGCAGAATTTTGCAGCCTTTTCGAAGATCTCTGGTCCTCCGGGAACTTCTGAAAGCTCAATCTGGGAGATGTCAGGTTGATCAGACTCCGCCATCATCTTTCTAATGTAACCACTCTTAGCAACAAGCATGAGCTGGCATCAAGAAGGAACAGCAATACAGAATAAGCAGAAGAGCAAGCTCACGTGTAATGTATTTATGATACAATGGAAATATGTAAAATGTAAAACACTGCACTACTAGATATCGATCATCAAGTGGATAGGCCATGACTCAGAATTATTAACTTGAGAATTAGATGATAAAAAATGAACTGTATAAAACTCATGATGAAAGAATATCAGGCATGTGCCAAACATCTAGGCAAAAAGAGGTGGATGGAGCCAACCATGTGAGTAGTACTGTGCTGAGCAACTGTGCCCTTTCCAAATCACCTGATTAGAGAGTCTTCAGAGGTAATTGTTTTGCACCCATTTTCACATTTATGCATACACAGGTGGGTTTGTGTTCATTTACATGTCACATGCACAAAGGAGGTCTGAAAATGGGGTCATTTTCAGCTCAAAATGTTTACACCTTAAGTGGTATGACACCCTTTTCCACCTTCCACCTCATTTCCTCTTAAACGGGGTCATGGGAATAAATCCCATGAACCGTTCTTCTTTGTTCTTTCTTTTTTAGCTATGTGCAGCCTAGTTTTGATGGTTCAAATATTTTACAGAACCCCAAGAAATTTAGTTTTCATATCTTAAATCTTTATAGAGTTTGAGAGCTATATGAAAAAAAAAAAAGAAACTAATCCTGTAAATCTAATTTGCTGCAGGTGTGGAACCTACAATTCATGATGTGAATAGTTCAATACTTCATATAAATAGTAAACCTTAAGATATGAACATGTCTTAGATTCTCACAGATTTTGAGAATACATGTGAAAAACACAAGAACATCAAAATCTCACTCTCTGATTATCCCCATTTTTATGAGGCCCGAGTTCATGATCCAATTGTTCAAGATTCTCATAGTTATCATAAAGTCTAAGGCATGAAGTCTTACATCTCAGATCTTCATGGATTATGAGGAACATACAAAAAATATATATATATAAAAACAACTAAATTCCACTTTCTAATTTTTTGCACTTTTGTGAGTCATTCTTGATCTGAACTGTTTCCGGTATTTGAGACCCACTATTTTCCTTTGCAGTCGTGGAACCTACTATTTTCCTTAGTTCATGATCTAATTGTTCAAGATTCTCATAGATATCATAAAGTCGAAGGCATGAAATCTTACATCTCAGATCCTCATGGATTTTGAGGGACATACAAAAAATACGAATAAAAAAAAATTAATTTCACTTTCTAATTTTTTGCACTTTTGTGAGTCATTCATGATCTGAACTGTTTTCAGTATTTGAGACCCACTATTTTCCTTTATGGTCCTGGAACCTACTAAATTATATAAAAATTAATATAGATCCTTTCTTGCTTTCTCTTTTCACTCTTATATCCTTTACTCCTGTGGAAGTGGTGCTTCTACTGTCTCACACATGTAAATTCCATGCTATACCCCATGTGAGAAAGTCAAACGACCCCTTAGCAAGTATTTTATATAAGTTTAAATAGAGATGATCTAGCATGTTCGCATAAGAAACATTACTATTAAATGATGTCTTTTTTTCGTTTTTGTTTGCTACACCATGTATTTGAACTCCCAACGATGTCTTTAATTAATTTTGATCATGCAAAAAAGCATTGTCATATTCAAGTATAAGTGTAAAACTTGAACTTGAGGGATTAATCCAGTCATCCTTGAGTCTAGTTAGTGCCAGAGTTGGTCTAAGTCCTACTAAAAACCCAAAGAAATGCTTAAAATGAGAAAAGTTCGCAAAAATACTAAAAATAATGAAAAATAATTTCCTATAACAATAGAATCAAAGAAATCATTATGTTTTAATTATTATCAATGTATTTAAGGAAGTTACAGATGACTCATCTAGTTTGAGGTTCTCGAGACTTTATTAGAGAAATCCACGTAATCTCCAGACAAATGAAAGGGAGAAGAAACATATACATAGACGGCCTGGATGCCATATATGTGTACAGGAGAGTGACTTAACTCAGAGGCTCAGGCAATTTCATAATCATGCTCTAGATTACTCCACATAATTGGATAAAAGAGCTTAAAAATAGGTCTTTAGATATAAAACTAAGACTAATAAATTGTATATGATCACGGGACTAGTAAATGGTAAATAATTAAAAATCAAGTAGACTCTTAAACATGAATATAACTCAAGTAATGTAGGCCTTTAAAATCTATATAAATTTTAATCTATTAATGTAATTGTGTCACTTATCTGGAACCTCTGGACGAACATACTAGGTCCGATTCTTGATCCAAATGTTCCAGATCCTATATTCATGGATGGAGATCCGGATCTAAATTTCTTCTGAATCCAATAATAGGTTTCCAAACCCGCTTTATTCACAATTGGAGACTTTGGGTACTCGCCTAATCAGATATCCATTTGCAACACTATTTGGGCCAAGTAGACTCTCTTGACCAAGTAAACCTGAGGCTAGTTATATAAATAAGCCAGGGGTTAGGACCATGAGAAACCGACCACGGTGAAAGAAGTTCCAGCATGAAGACAAGCCCCATGAGGAAAGAAGCTTGCTCCCTTATGAAGAGGAACCCACTGATCAAACTTAGGCAATCATAGGAGGAGTGGAGTACCCAACCAACTAGGCAACTCCTTGTTCGCTGACAAAAACTACACCTTGTCAAGGACTGAGTTTCTTACCAAATCCTTATTTTCTTATAAGCCAAGGAACTCTGGCTGAGTTAAAACCGAGCAACGCGGAGTCTTAGAAAAATGTTCCAAGGGAAGGGGTGGCAAAATGAATGTAAACCCCGACTTAAGGGAAAATTATGTAGCGAAATGTACCCAAGAGCTTCTAGTTCTATGTATGGTTTTTGGCAGGATTTAGCACCTATGGAATATTAAAGTAATTATCCAGTAGTTTCTCAAATTCCACCAGAAAATTTGAATGATCTTGCCAACAAACGTCAGGACACTTGTCCCTTAGAGATGAAATATCATCACCCATATTCAGATTTCAGTAAATTTATAGCTTTCAAATAGATGAAAGACTATGAGAAGAAAGTGATCCACCTCAGATGAACAAACAGTTGCCTGCATTCATATCAAATTCACATAAATCGCATCTTAAAAAAAAAAAAATACTACCAAAAGCACTGGCATTTTACCTTGTGGAGAGAGAAGTTAGCCTCTCCTACTCCCACAACAACATCTGTAGGAATCCCTTGAGAGAAAACCCTGCAAAGACATCAAGTAAAAAAGATCAACAAAACTCAAGGGAACCCATTTTCCTACACAAAAATTCAAGATGAACTCATTGTTTTTTCAAATCAAGGAAAAAGATCAACAAAATTCAAGAGAAACCCATTTTCCTACACAAAAATTCAAGATAGACCCATGATTTTGTTTTTTCAAACAGTAGTAGTAGTAATAGAAGAAGAAGAAGAAGAAGAAGAAGAAGAAGAAGAAGGAGAAGAAGAATGATTTTATCATGAACATATTACCAATGGCCAGTCCTCTCCATGGCGAATGAAATCCTCCCACGGTTCTTTGAGGAGGCAGCCATTGAAGAGAAACTTCTTTAACTCTCACAAGACATTTCAACTTCCTAAATGAGTGCAACTAACGCGCTTTTATAAAGACTTTATTTTCACTTCCCTTTACCAAACCATTTATCTAAAAAGTTGTTTTCCTAAATCCTTTATTTGTCTTTGGATAAGTTCTTCAGATTCTATATCATAAGATATATCATAAGATTCTCTCATTTGACCAATGGACTCTCAATCCTACCTACGTAGAACACACTACTGCAGACTACAGTATTGATGCTCGGCTCATGGACGGTCTAAGATTCACCTCAACTCACCATGTTTGATGATAGGACAACTGATTCGTGGGGCCTATTGTACACACATGCCCGTGATGGAGGGTGGGCGACACAAGAAGGGCTTGATGTGCACTGCAAATTAATGATAATTCTAACACTTTTCTTTACTGTTAAGGCCAATTTTGACCATATGATTGCAATCTTGACTGTACAGGTTTGATCTGGTCAGGTCTTGTTAAAATTGAACTCCAATATATATATATATATATATATTTTATAATGATTTGAACTCATAATGTCTCACTTCTAAATTTTTTTCAAAATACAGATATGGAATTGCTCTTCCAACAACCTGTTGCTACCGATGTTATGTTTTTTCTACATCAGAACCTAAGTCACTGCACTTTCACACTCATGAATTGCACACACGCACGTACACATGCATTGTTTTTCCTTTTTTTTTTTTTTTTGGTAAATGTACACATGCATTGTTGTATCCAATCTTTTTAAATTATTTATGACAAGAATTTAAAGTGTCTAGAATTTCAAACATTGATGCCGCAGCAGTCCCTTTACATTTTAAATATTGTATTTTATTATTTAAACTTTAAACACCAAATCACCTAAAAATCACTTTTAAATATTAAAGCTCTAAAAATCTTAGCATCTTCAAATGCGAAATAAATATTATGAGCATTTGAAATTTCACTTGGAGAAAATCATTGACCAAATTTAAAATTATTGGAAAAAATTCTCGTAATTATTGCAAAAGAACTGTCCTAAGCCATTGGGAGAACTATGAATGTTGCTTTTACAAAATTTTATCACAATGAAAATCATATTTATGTAACATTGGAATGAGTGTCAGGTAACATGAGCTTGTCAATGTTCCAAATATTGTTATCCCAAAAATATTTGTATGAATTAATATTTCAGTAACTTAAAAATTTGCGTTTTACAAAGATATATTTCTTGTTCAATTTGGGCCCGCCTAGGATTAATCTAATTTCTAATTACCCTTACGTATCTTTTAATTTTTAGATTTAAAATTAAGGGTCAAGATCATCATAATTGACTGACATGCACACATCCATACATTGTCGTCATCTCCAATGTTATGCTTCCTTTGGGCCCCACAGGTTGAATCCCGCTAATCCTTCCCTCTATCTCTCTGCTGTCTATTGTCGGTGGGTCTTTCTCCAACTTGAACTTGTGGCTACAGCGTCTCCAACCATACAACGAAAAATCCTGGCTCCCGTGCTGACACGCCACTCTAATACGGTGCTTTTTTTTGTTGGAAATCGAATCGAGCTGTCCCGACAAAGGATAGCACTGTGGGACCAACTAACCCCATTGTAGCTACCATCAGCCAGTAAGGTCTTCCCACGTGGCATCTTCACTGATAATTCATTTTAAGAAAGTGAGAAGAAATTGCCCGCATTGGGTGTGTTTTGTTGACTAGTCGGATGAAATGGACTCACCAGATGGGGAAAAAGGGATAATATTTTCATGATCACTCCATCACAATGATATCTTCTAGAAAATAAGGTGAAATGTTAATGAGAACTCAAAATTCTCAAAAAAAAAAAAAAAAGAAAAAAAAAGAATTCTATGCTAGCCTAGTTGTTTGTTAGATAGAGTAAAGTGAAGTAGAGTAAATCCAAAATTAAGAAAGAATAATATATGATAGGATTATGGTGATTTTTTTATTTTTAGTTGTTTGATATAGAGTTTTTTTTTTACTTTTTGTATAAAAAGTAGAGAGTTTTTCATAATTTAGTGATGACTTTTTGACTTTTTAACTTTTTAAAAAAAAAAGAAGATGAAATTTTTAAAATTTTTGGGAAATAAAAAGAGAAATTTTTGAATTTTAAGTATTTTATTTTACTCTATTATACTCTAACTCATAAACAAGTGAAATTTTTAAGTGTTAGGTACCTAACAAAAAAATGGTGCTAGGAAACTACTCCACAAACAAACAAATATAACTATGGGATGGAAAAGATCTTTTAAACACGCAACCTTAATTTAAGGCAGTTGAGATGTTTCACTCAAAAAATTTATATAATTTTTGAATCAATTAACCTATTTATTTGCAGGGTTGTGGCATTTGGTGGGGGATTTCATTGGCTTTCTTCAATTCTTCTTTTGTTGTGGCTTGTTATGTGGGGCTCACCTTAATGGATGGTAATCAAGTGAGGTCAATGAATGATGGATACAGTGTGGTGCGATATCAATAAAAGAAAATAATCTTATCCAGTGGTTGATTCCGAATTTTTATTTAAAGGGGTACAAATCAAAATTGGCAATTGAGTTTTGGAAGCAAACATAGGATTTTTATGTGAGCTTTGGAGGTAGACTTAAAATTTTTATGTAAAGAGCCAGAATTTTGTTTACGGTTTTAAAAGCAAATCGAGATCAAACGGGTGTGATTGACCCCACATAGATGCACTTGAGTCCACCATCATTATATCCCTTGATTTATATTTTACAAATATTTATTTATTTTGGTGCTAAGTTAGATTATTAATTAAGACTTAGGAGTGATATTTTTAACTGGAAGACCCAAGATCAATCTATAAACATGTGTGTGATGCCAAGTTGCCGATACCACTCGGCCATGAGTGTGTTGGCATATTCTGCATGTTTAATGACCATATATCATGTATGCATGATTAAGAGTAAAATCTTACTGTGGTTCAAAAACCACAAGACAGCCTAATGGTAGAGGGAGTCTCATCTCACCAAGGGTGGACTGTCATTTGGCACAGATCACAATGGCAGGAGAAAACGCAGAGCACGACTGGCAGTCTTGACTCTTGAGTGAAATACAGGCATGAGCATTGAAGCAAAGGACTTTGGGGATCATCCACATGACTCATATGTACCACGCTAGTTTAGGACTAAGATTAGTTTACCATTCCCCCCTATGTCCAAGGGAAAAAAAATCTAACTACGGTCTGTTTGTACACTAGTATTCAATTAAGACCTTTGTTAATTTAAGAGGGTAGATTATAGGAATAGTGTTTCCCTTCAATTCAGATTATTTACCCTTTCACTCTGTGATAGGAATAAGATAAATTGACCGTAGGTGGATGCAAAGGGCCACAAGAAGAATTACACAAGCTTGAATGTTATATAAGTTTTCTTTGAAAGCATCAAAGTATAGTACAAAGATTTATATTCCCTGTTCTAATATGTACACTGATTGTTGGATATGCTGTTTTTTTTTTTTTGGATGGTTACATCTAAAACAAACTTTTTCAGTGTCAGCAGACTTATGGCCTGCTTAGGTAAGGGTAAAATGCGGAGAAGAACAGGCAAAGAAAATGAGTTAAATAAAAGATGCATGAGAGTTGATGGGTTCGTTGCAAATCATAAATTAAAAAAGAAAAACTACTTTTATAGATAATTTTAAAGAGAAGTTTTTTTAATTTTCTCGAACATTAGCCAAATAAGAGTCTTATTGGGTTGAACTTCTTAAAAGTAAATACAAGATAGATCCCTTTGTCAAAATTAAAACAAAAGGGGAAAGTATATTAAAATTAGTGAACTTAAAGTGGGGCCCTAAGTCATTAGATATGTGGTCATGAGGACCATTCACGCCTACTAGCAAAGGCTCACATATTTTTGAAGTGGTTAAAAATAAAGACCATTTAAGTATTTATTTCCCATATTCCTTTGATTCTATTTTCATAAAATAAAAGGTTAGTTGATTCTCATTTTTTAAAATTCACTTTTAACTGCATAAAAAATATATATATATATATATTGAATCCTTATGTATTTTAATGCAAACAAATACATCCAAAAAATCAAAATGGCAATTCAGTCTAGAAAGCTTCTTCAGTTTTTTTTCGTCTCTCTAATCCTCCCTTCATCAACTTGTATTCTATAAATACCTGCGACTTGGAAACCTAGTAGGTTTTGGGACCACATTAGTGGATTCAATGCGCAAATACCATTTAATATATGGTACACATCTTTGAATTATTCATAAATATGGACCACCCAAATTGGATGGCCGAAAAGTATTCCCTCCTCAAAATTCCAATCACTTGATGGCGCAGGACTTGATTTCATTTTGAACATTCATTTCCAGTCATTATCTAATTGATACGGCTGTGAGGATGGAAGACCCCATTAGTGCAACACCCAACTGGGTCAATGAAAGATAAATATGCCTTTTTTAGTAAAATAAATTTTCATTTATCAATAACAAGCTTGGCCACGATGAGGAGTGCTTCCGCAATTAAAAGCATTTAGGGATTTTTATGAAAAAATTAAGCAAAAACCCTGATTAGACGAATTGGTTAAGATATATATGAAAATATCGAATTAGGGTTTTGTACACTTTTTTTTTATGACCAAGGGTATCCCTTGCCAGCACAGCTTTCAAACCTTTGGCCTCCGACCTAAGGGTTATCCGATTCTAACAAGTAAGGATTATTCTTTAGAGGATACATACATAGCCGTATGTATAGTATTCGGATAACACAATGAGCGGGAATTGAACTTGAGACCTTGGAGAACAAACCCAAGGTTCAAATCAACTGAGCCACGGCCTAAATGGCTAGGGTGTTGTACATATAAAAAAGACAACTTTGCTCCGCAACGATATCATTAGGGCTCCTTAACAATAACCCTCTCATCTTTGGGCAACATCGTTAGGGCCAGAGCATTTTTCCATTTTTTCATCTCCTCTTTGAACAACATTGTTAGGGCATTTTCAAAAAAACTTCCACTTTTTCATCTTCTTCCTCGATGGCTTGACTCGCTTGAGTGACAAAGGCGATCTTCGAGTTCCTCATGTTTGCATATTAAGGACTGCTAACGATATCATAGCGGGGCAAAATTATCCTTTCTATATGTACAACACTCTAATTCGATATTTTCATATATTTCTTTATCAATTCGTCTAATTAGTGTTTAATTCTTTTCCTAAAAAGCCCTTAGTATTCTACCTCTACTATTGCCTAAGGTTTGAATGGTTACCTATGAAAACTCAATGATATCAAAGCTAACTAGTTGTCAGTCTTTACCCTAAGAAGAAAGACTTAATATTGGAAAAACAATGTGTATTGCCAAAAGTGCACCAATTGAATTTACCCCAAGTGACAGTATTGAAAAATTTTATGCCGCCTCTCCTAAATGGTTCAATGTTTTTATAAGAATGGTTAACTAATTAAACTTATTAAATTATTTATCTATTATTCATTTATTTATTTACATATACGTTCCATACAAATATTTTTAGTCAATAGTGTGGACGTTCATATCTTTACGCCCATGACTAATAAAATATAAGAGACTCTACACATTTAGCATTTTTCTAGATGATTTTTGTGGAAAAAAAAATGGTCTTTTACCAAAAAAAAAAAAAAGCCCTTCTTTTTTGTTGGACTACTGTTCTAGGTGAGATACTTTCACAATTTCACGCTAAAACTTGAGGACCTAGAAGTGGAAGATGCCAATGCTACTCAACAATGAATTTGTTGCAGGTAAGGCCTTTTTGTATCTGACCCTCTGGACAAATGTGAAGAGTGATTGGGCGAAAATGGCCTGCTATAAATGGTTAGATAATCCAATTATTGATTATTGTATGGTGGCCAAAAGATAGTGAATTGACCAACCTGATAGGTCTGATTGATCACTACAATTAACCAGATTCTAAAACAAGCGCACCCATTGGAGTGAATTATTCCCTTCTATCCAACCTAAAAACCGGAAAGTTGAAACTGACCCACTTGCCTAAAATTTGAGGATAAAGTCACTCTCTTTTTTCCCATTAGGGATGACATGGTTGCCGCTTGTCATCTTCTTGGAGGAATCCACCCAAGTGCTTCTCTCACAGCTGCTGTTGTGTTGCTCGTTAGCCACAGAAATCCAGATCCACTTACGTCCAATTGAATAAATTTAGAGATGGTAATAGGTGTGGGGTTTGATAAGGATCAAGATAAACTCGAACCCACCCCAGCTCACACTTACTCCATCGGTAAAACATGTTATTAGAATCGAGAAGTTAAAAATATGCTTGTTTAGGCATGCTCAATCTAACAGTACAATCAACTCTAGGGTGGTATTGACATTGTAGGTGGGTCCACCTGTTGGAAAAATTGGGCTTGCCTTTATGGTGCACCTGTGACAATTTGTATTTGAACTTACCAAACAATTGTCAAGCTCTATCACATGGAAAGGTGAATTGTACATATGTATCCATCGGGACCATCACAAATGGCATTGACATGTTTATAGAAAATGCTCTGTATTGAAAGCTGTATGGTCATATGGGGACGAAGTCCTTGGAAAGTAGAGAGTGGTCCTCTTCTAGGAGTGGATGCAAATGTTTCTAGTCCCACAGCCGATCACATCCATTGCCAGAGACTGAAGGTCTCCCGTGGAATGATACAACACATGAGGCAGGGCACTTGTTAGTTGTCACCATCTTCATCAAGACCACAACCTAACATTCCCATACAAATTAATTATTAAGTTATTTGTCTTAGTTGCACACTAAACTCAAGAATGGATGGCAACTATGACTTTTAAAAGGAAACTTCGACGAAAATGCCTAATCAGGGTTTCAACTTTAGTTGCCCTGACCTGAATCCACACGGTCCAAGCCAGAAATTGAACTATTGGGTTCGACTTGTTCAGGCTTTGGTTGAGCTCCGACATGGACTATGAAACCCATGTAAAAGCTGGGCCGGTTGCAAGCTTTGAAACCCCACTTTAATAGAACGCCACTCAATCCTACATATGAAAAAAAAAAAAAAACCAAAAACAAAAGAAGCCCTACATACGAAAAAGAAAACTTTTTGCAGAGAAGAAAGGAAGAATAAGAGAGAAAGAAAGCAGAGAAGCAGAGCAGAAGAGAAGAAAGGAGGAAAAGAAGAGAAAAAGAGAAAAAAATTATCCATTCCTTTCTTCTTCTCTTCTTTTTCTTTTATTCCTTAATTTCTTCCTCACTCTCTATTTTTTCTCCTCTCTTCTTCCTTTCTTCTCTACGTTTTTTTTTTTTTGTATGTAAGGCTAAGTGACGTTAGCCACACATTTAAAAAAAAATTTGCACACGATAAGGTCCCATGGACTCAATTAGTGCACACTAAATATTTAGGCCTAATCGTGATTAGTGTAAATTTAAGAAATTTTTTCAGGTAAAATCCTCATAATCTTATCTAATTCTCCCTTTCTATAAATAAAAAAATACTTATTTTCTCATCCACAAAGGACCCTTTCTTATAGAAGGAACACCGAACTGTAGGAAAACAAAAATTTTCATAGACCACATAACCAAGCATTGCACAAATAATCCTTAATTTTCTTCTTATTTCTATATCTAAAGGGGACTTCGCTTAGATTCATTATCTCCGTCATCATCAATGCCTTGTCTAAACTATACCCGGATCAACTATTTTATATATATTTACATTTTGCCAGAGCAAAATTCAATTTTTGGATTGTGACAAACCTTTTACACAATATCTAACTAATGCAACTTTTATTCAAAGCTCAAGACTTGGCGAAAATGGACAGTTCCAGGTTACAACTCAATAAGAACTTGTTCCACCAAAAAAAAGAGCGTATGCTTAATAATATATATGATTGTGTTAATCATATTATTCATTTTATGCTTAATCTTCTATTGGAGCTAATTCTTATTAGAGTAAAAATTGGGACCATTTTATACAAGAGGAAGGCATTCAACTTGGAGTTTCACTCTTTCTACTCATTATGGTTGGGATGAATGAGACTCCAAAAAGGACCCGGACTCATTTGAAAGAGTGCTACTCTACACTAAGTCATACCTATTGAATATTTCACCTGCTTAAAATAAATGCTTGAATTTTATTCCAAGAAGACTTGACTCCCATGATTTTAACCATGCGATGAATAATTAATTATATTGTCAATTATACGGTGGATCCAACAAGGGGTGTTCATAGGGGTTAAAGCATATCTAGGCCTGGCCCAACATTAAAAACAGTAGCCTAAGCCCAGCCCAAGTCCAATGTGGGCCGTAAAAGTTAGGCTAGATACCGCCCATTTAATCAATCGGGTTGGGCAAACCAAGCTTTTAATCAACTTTGTGGGCATTCAAGGAATTCTTTTGACTAATTGAATTAAACTACATGCATTTCTTTGATGGGCTGAGTCGGGTCAGGTTTTTAACTTTCTATCATTTAATTCAAGCCCAGCTCATGAGCATCCTTAGATCTAACTCTTATTAAAATAAAACATAGCAACATGTCATCAAAAGTAAGGATGTTTATTTTGAGCGACTTCCATTATATATATTATAATAATATCCCTTTTCGTGGGAGGGTGACACGTAGGGCAATTCTCTTCATGAGAGAGCGACACGTGGCGCAATCTAAGGATTTTATTCATATTAACTAACCTTTATCCATACCACCTTTCTAAAATCTCTCGATTTTTCTAAAATTTCTCCTTGTTGTGATTTTCTGACATCACCCGTTGTGCGCATACATCAATCACAAGATCAACAAGAACAAGCCACACACAAGAAGAGACACGAGATCTACGTGGTTCACCTAAACAGAGCTACATCCACGGGCACAGAGACGATCATCTTCACTATCACAAGTAAAGTACACAGAGACTCTCTCTCTCACATCGTCTCACCTACGTGGTGTGGGAACACCACGGGCAAGAGAGCTCTCACCTCTCTTTAGCGCGCAAGATTTAAGGTTACAGACTACACACATATTGAAATCTCTCCCTCTCTAATTTCTCTCTCTCATCCCTCTACAACTTCATCAAGGTCCTACCATTTGTGATAGAGGACACATTAGGTGCAGACCAATTTGCGCATATTTTGGCAATGGAGGCTCTTAAACAGGTTAGGTCCATAGTGTAAATCCACAACCTGATTTTCAATGGAGCCTGCCATGGGGACCCACATCCAATGCTAGTTACACCTAGACCCGAATGATACATTTTTTTTTATCCCCGTCATCATAGTATGGGTTAGGAGTGAATCAAGTCCTACTTTTGCTTAGAGTAGATTCAATAATTGAGAATTGCATATGTCCAATGCCAATTCTTCTCCTCTTATTCAAATTTGAGAGTAAGACAAATCGAAATGCACACTTATTTGAAGTGAGACAATAAAATAAAATTATACAAATGTAGGACCCAAAGAAACAATGCCCATCTGATGCTTTTCTCAAAATAATTAGGGGAGCCTATTATTATATATATTAAGCGTATAGGATTTGATTTTGAAATTGAAGTCCAATTTCGCAATTGATTCGAAAATGAACTCCACTTGAGAAATTGATTTTAAAAGTCCAATTTAGCTCCAAATGAGCCCAGTCTATCTTAGTAGCCCGTATGACCTAGATTAAAAAAACTTTAAAAGTCTCTTCAAAAATCTTGGACATTAATATACATTTTACATTATTATCCCCTTCTTTCATGACCTTAAGCCCCCACAAATAGAATTTTCTAGGTGTGCCTGCCCGTGCACTATTTCATGAAGAATCAGGTTATGTTCACTGTTACAATTCTCATGACCATGATCACCACCATCATGATAAAAAAGAAGATCTAATTGGAGCTATCAAAGATAATGGTTGTTATTCTCTATATAATCATATCACCATAGTCATGGTCCATGGAGAGGGTAACCTTGATGCTCACCACTGCTGTCCACTATCATGAGTAGATGAACTTGAGAACATGGGATGGAAGTGAACCCATTTAAATGGCTCAATTCATGTTCTACCTATGTTTAAATTGGTTTAGATATTTTCGAAGTTTAATATATTTTTACTTGGGCTTTTTTTAAGCCCAACCTAAACATGATACAGACTGATCTTGGGCCAATGTTTTGTTCGTTGGTTTGGCAATGTCAGATTAAATGTGTTAATTTATATTGGATGTAGGTTGTGACCATCTAAGATGAACAATATATATATATAATTGACAAATTTTATTTTTTTCACTAGATCAAACCCTAAAGAAAAATCAGGTACTATCAAAACTATAGTCTTTTCCCATGTGGGATCCATCTAATGGATTTTTTTGTGTAAAATCCCTGATAAACTTTCTAGGTAATATTCATATATATTATTAAAATATTAATAATTTTTAACAAAATTTAATTTTATTCTAGATTTTTTTATTAAAATATAATAATTTTAACATAATTTAGGTTTTTCAAAGCCCAAATTGGGCGCGGGCCCTGCAATGCTAATCATGAATTATGCCCCTATGTAAGGAATTCTCTAAGCAAGTGACTCAGACTCTCCTATTATTTGATGAATGGCCCCACCTTCTGATCTGGCCGTTGCTTCTGACATCTCTCTGAGGTGGCTGTTCACCAACCGACAATCTATTCCAAGTGGCCGATGGCACCGGCATCACTACATTTTGCTGCCTCCTCTTTCGGCAGGTGGTACATATGCAATAAACGGCATGAGCGAATCCACTGTCGGCAGGGCCCGTATTCGGATGAGGAGATTGTGTGACACTGGGCCTATTTTTCTTGGCCATCTTGTATTCATTCTATGGGCCTGAAAGTCAGGCCCAAACCTAGCCCATTTGCAAAATCACTACATGCTTTTGTACTAATATGTCTGCCTAGGGGCGGCCAAGCCTGGATCTAAATTCTTGGCCTGTTTAATACTTTACCGGGCCTAAATGAAGTGTAGAAAGTCTGAAGCACGGCCCGGATCAATCTGAATAAGTAATACATGTAGGTTAGCAACTGAAAGTACAATTAGAAATTCCTAACAAGTGATAGAATGCCTGGCCCATTGACTACATGGCCAGACTTGGGTCTAACGTGCGTGAGGCAGGCGGGCTCAAGAAGGCATTTAAGACATCTGTTGGGCTTGAGCCAGATATGGGCCTGGGTAGCCTCAGCCCAGTCCAACCAGCCAGTTGAACACCCCTACTTTAAGTATAGCCATCTAACTAAGGGGCTAGAAAATTGGACTTGATCCTCTGGCCCCAAAATAGTAATTAGCTCATATACCCAGCGGCCCAGCCCAATGTGGGCTGCGCAGTCAGCCCCGGTCGATTGTGTGAGGAGTTTCAGAAACCTCCTTCCATTGTGCTTTTATTTTGTTTCCCAGGCACTTCTTAATCTAAGTCTCGTGTGCAGATTTGAAATTATAGAGGACATACTTTCCCTGAGATCCACCTATTGTGGGATATTGCTTTCCTTATTCATCCTAAACCCAAATTATGGACCTGGACCATCCCCATTTTCAAATTGGGCCTCATCAGCATCCATGTCCGAATTATTCAGGTCAGGCCCTTTGCATAACCGTATAATCAGGGATCCATTTAGATTGCTCTAATGCCCTCAACATTAATCTTTTGCCACCATGGTCCCATGGATGCATTTGTGTCATCCACTATATACATTATATCAAAAGATGACAGAAGTTTCGCTTTATTTTACTCCCATGTCAAAGTAAAAAGATTTCATGATTCAAATGACATCTGATACGGGCCCACCAGCCCGTCCATTCGAGATAGGTGAGAATCTGTAAATTCAAGTGGCATCCACCTTTGAATTCCACTTAGAATTTTGAAGTTGTGTAGGCTAGGGGTCGTCATTGTCCACCACCGCCTTCAATTCTCCACCATGCGATTGGGCCATGGAGAGGGGTTAGTGAATCATCATCTATCCAGGTAAAGTAAGACTCACTTGAGTCTACTAAAACAAAAGACCCACTTGAATCAACTCAACGAGTTTTGGAAGTATGAGTGAGATCAGCCATTGATGTCAGATGGATATTTTGTCGGATATTTCAGGATGATGTGTTAATATCATTTCCACCACATGGCTAGTAACTTAGAAAACAAGTAGAGCACCACGTTCCACGGACCCCCACAAGAAACACATTCCTTCTCTCTGTATGTGAAATTACTTATCTTAACAGAAACCACTTGCTTTTGGTTTAACAGTAATCTTTTTTCCTCTATATAAAGGGTCACGTATGTTAGTTACCAAACTGCGCATGTTATAGTGTTATACCATGCTCTCTCTCCCATTTGATATTGCATTGGTATCATGCACCTAACTCCCTTTTCCTCAGCATTTCCATAATTAGTGAAAGACTTCCATTTTCAGCTCAGCTGAACGATTGCCGTCAAAAGGTTCTCTCTCTCTCTCTCTCTCTCTCTCTCTCTCTCTCTCTCTCTCTCTCTCTCTCTCTCTCTCTCTCTCTCTCTCTCTCTCTCTCTCGATTCTCAATTCATTCTAACTTTTCATTGAGAGTAGTACTACTCCAGTTTAAGATGTTTATGGCTAACTCTAGTTGTGTCAAGATTAAGATGTCCTATCCCATTCACATGCGGAGAATCGAATATAAAATAAAATCTGGAAGTATATATATATATATCTAAGGGAATATAACCATATAGATATGATTAACTGATCAGATACAAGTAGAGAAGGTTATGTTTCGGCCATTGCTATCAAAGATGTAGACCGCATAAGATTTTCCATGCAAGCCATGAACGGTTAGTCGTACTTGTGTTAGGATTAAAAGTCTAATCCCATTTTCACGAGGACAATCAGGTTACAGAATCAAATAATAAAGCCATCTTCTGAAGCAAAATAACTCTAGAGATTGATGCATAGAATAGTGGTGAGTAGAGAAGATTGCATGTGTTTTCCAACCTTTCGAAGATAATTTTGGGTCTAAGATGATTAGGACTAGTTATAGTTGTGTTAGGATTTCGAAGCCAAATCCCACTTGCACATGCAGAATCAATAGCGAATTTAAATTTAAATGTAAAGGTATAAAGGAAACAAAAACCTCAACAGACAAAAGTACCTAGGTATTGAGCATTGCTTTTGCTCAGTCCGCCAGGTGTACTTTGGTTCATCCTGGGTGGAGACACGTTGCATGTCTTACATCGAACACTAGCCCATCTAGCAATCCATACCTCTCACCTTCGCACAAAGTGGAAAGACAAACCCAGCAACCCTCTTTGAGACAGTCAGATTCATATATTTGGACTCACACAACAGTGACAACGACCCATTTCAAGATATGAAGAATGAAAGTTCGTGACAGTCAGTCAGATATTCTCTTTGTGTCCCTTTCGTTTTTCACTCTCTTTATCTTTCTAAAAGAATGTTCAATGTGCATTGATGTTGCCCCTACAAGGCTACAATTTCTTGTAGTTCTTTTTTTTTATTATTTGTAATTTATGATTATATTGAAGAAAGGAAAAAAGAAGAGTACAATGAAAATTCTTGTAATTCATGTTCATATGCTTTAGAAGCTCAGTTGGACCATGTAGGGCCTTAACCTCACAGGAGATGGATTCATGATCCATCCTAGCCACACTTCCAACAGCTACAAAGACTCTTCTCAAGAGAATGGGTGTTTTACTTTCCATTTGTTTTACAACTAGGACTGCACTATACATTTATTTTTATTATTTTTTCATGTAGATCGTAGCCTCTCTTTTCCTCAAATTTCATGCAGATCATAGCCTTTCTCTTTTTCTCAAATTTCATGTAGATCATAGCCTCTCTTTTTCTCAAATTTGCCAAAGGCAATTCAAAACATGCCTTGTTGGCTTCAACTACCATACGAGGGTCCTTGTAATGCAATTGAACATAGTCCATCTCTCTCTCTCTCTCTCTCTCTCTCTCTCTCTCTCTCAATGAACTGCCTTTCGAGTTAACGTTCTAATTTTCTTGTTCTTCTCTCTTTCAATTAACTGACTTTCGAGTTAACGTTCTAATTTTCTTTTGCTTGTAGGTTTTGAATCCATGTTTTTGACAATGAGGATATTCTGGGAGCTGCTACTACTGATGTTCATTACTCTGTTCTCTAGCACGATTGGTGGGAAGCCCAGTTCGTGGTTTGTGCCCGTGGAGAATGGTTATTGCATGAGCTGGAGGGTGGCAGTAGAAGCCTACAATGTACGTGCATGGCGCACGGTCCCAGTCCAGTGCTTGAAATACATAGAGAATTACATGCTTGGAGGGCAATATGATCAAGATATTAACATGGTTGTGGAGCAGATCTATAATTACTTGAGAGATATAGCACCAGATGCTGATGGGAAGGACGCTTGGATTCTTGACATTGATGACACTTGCCTCTCCAATCTCCTATATTATCAAGGAAAGCGATTTGGGTAATGCTTGGATTCTCTCTAACGGTCTCTTCGTGTGTGACATTTTCCAGGGCATTCCTTTTTCTGCGCAGAATGCAAAAGGATAACTTTGTCTTCTATGATTTTTATTAGCTTATAGTATTTTAGAAGTCCTCTACAGTAAGCTCCTTTTTGAGCTGTCATGTAGGGGCCACCTTGTGATTAATACAGGTCATTCGCACGCATATGGACTCTTGATGGGAACTTGTGAGATCCGAAGGGCTTGAGCCAGGGTGGCAGATCCGTTGTGCCAATTACCAACAAAATAACACCTAGAATACAAAGGACTCCACAAGTCCCACATCACAAAAGAAAGCCAAGTCTTGACACTCAGCTTATAAGTCAAATATCATATTAACTCAATATGATATGTTTTAAAGCATCATAGCCCTAAATCTCATAAGAATTCCAAAATAAACAGTATAGGATCGGTGACACTTTCCAAAGTTATTCATCAGTGGGCTAAAATTGAATGCTAGAATCAATTGATGAGATTGGTCTTACTTATTTTTATGTTATTCACAACAGAAGAGAATTTTTCACAGAAGTTAAAAACTGCAGTTTTATTTTTCAGAAAAAAGAAGATGTTACCAGAAAAATCTTGTTAGACTTTGTGAAGATAAAAAAGATTCTAAAACTTCAATGTTGGCCGAAAAGGCTTTGAATGAGAATATTCCTAGTCATGTATGCAGGTGAAGTAGAAGAAATGAGCGGTAATATCCCCGCTCATGCAATTGAGCTATGATATCAATGCTCAGCAAAATAATAACACAAGAAGAAGAAGGACAAGAAAAGAGAGGAGATATTCTCCTTCATGGCCTTTTTTATTGATATTGAAGTTTGATGACTTTTTTAATCTTTACAAAGTCTAGAAGGATTTTCCACAGTAAAGTCCTTACAATAAATTATCATAATCATTATCATTATCAAAACTTTATCCCAACAATATTAAGTTCGGCTAAATGAATTCCGTTTCTCTATTCCGTTCTATTTTGAGCCAAATCTTTAAATAAGTAAAACTTCTTCAAATCTTATTTAATAACAAAGTCCTCAAAATAAAGTCAATATAAAAATAAAATGGTGTCCAAAACTGCCTTTCTCAAGCATGCCCCTTGGGTTAGGGCCATGAAAACCTGCCCGGTAGACTGAAACTGAGAAATTGGACCGATTTAAAAATCAGGTTTTTTAGGCCCACAGCCATCTTGGCTGCATTAACTTGTACCGTCGTCAAGGCTGCAACTATGGCAGGGTCAGGTCGCGTCGGGTCGGTTAGCAATGAACCCAAACCCCACCTTACAATTTACAATATATATCCTCGACTTGAACAGAATAGTTTCAACTCCACGGCTGCCACCCAAATCCAGTCTAACCACTTATCTTATAATCCGAACACAACCTGTTTGGTTATGATAAATAGAGACGTGGAAATTTAATCTTATCTCATGTGATTCTATAGTTGGCTTAGGCTTCTAATCCCGAGAATGATTTAAGGTCCAAATTAACTCAATCCAACCTGACCAAAAATGAGGTTGGGTCGCTCTTGTTAGGCCAAATCGAGTAATACTCCTAGCTGTTAATGGGTCGGGAAGTTTTTGAATGGGCACCGCCATTAATGGGCCATCAAAATCACATTGATCAAGCTTAGACTAGAAATGAAAGATTTTTTTTTGGTAGATTGATTTTTAGTTTTTTTATAACAGTTTTGTTCTCAAGACCAGTGTCAAAATTACTCTATGGCCTCTGCAATCTATGATCTTCTGGATAAACGGCTAGGATCTCATACACAGGTGCCCCATGATCTCATAGACAAGTGCTCCATGATGAACATAGAGACATGTATAGCATGTCCATGTGAGAAAAATATTTTTTTTAAATCATAAATAAAATATTTTTTAAAATCATAAATAACATGTTATTTAATTGATTATTTATTTTGAAACATCAGGGGTGATCCGTTTGATCCTGTAGCGTTTCGTCACTGGGCCCAAAGCCGAAGCTGTCCAGCTATCCCAGTCGTCCGTGGATTGTTTAGGAAGTTGATCAATAGCGGTTTCAAGGTGTTTCTTCTCTCGGGAAGGGATGAAGAGACAATGGGCCAATCCACCATTGATAATTTACACAATCAGGGATTCTTTGGATATGAAAGGTTGATTTTGAGGTATGGTCTTGATTATAAATCTTCCAAATTCTAATGCAGTCAGGTTAACAACAGCGACAATGGTAGGTCACAATTTCTATAGTCTCATTGTGATGGAAGACCATTAAACAAAATGATATATTTGTGTAGAGTTCTATGACTCTAATTGGAGTGGGATTTACATTGGACTAGATAATTGATAGAAACATGATTGACTTAATCATGTTTTCTTCATAGATATAATCCAATGGTGAATATCATCCTGGTCAGAGAAGATTTTGGGCAAGTGTAAACACATTGGTCCTGTGTTTATGACTTGTGAGAGGGTTGGATTTGAGACAAAATAAGCTGATTGTATGGATTTTAAAAACGGGCGAAAAGAGGAATTTACATGTTGTTTTACAGTTAATGACAACGATCTTATTGATAGTGATGTTACCTTGCGTTGTATTTCAGGAGTCCAGCCTATAGAGGCCTATCTGCAGTGTCATTTAAGTCTGAGGTGCGGAAAAATTTAGCAGCAGAAGGCTACAAAATATGGGGTAACGTTGGGGACCAGTGGAGTGATCTCACAGGAGATTGTACGGGCGATCGAACGTTTAAGCTACCTAATCCCATGTATTATGTCCCTTGACAGTTGACACTCTGGGCTCTACATTCTTGGTGATACTTGAAAGGCATTTTATCGCAATAAAATCTTCTTAAATCGTGCTATGGTCGAGCTAATAATGTTCCTAAAGATTTGTGATCTTAGTTGGGAGCAACAATTAAACAGACAATTCAAATAAATTTTATCTACTAAGTGTTCGAATTTGGAAATAACAAGGGGAGAAATACCTCTCTCTCCAATGTTTTTCAATTTTTTTTTATGACAAGGAACTTGGCAGACTCCCTATGGGGTTGATCACTAGTAAAACCCCCGCTATACATCACCACCCACTAACAATGTGGACTGATTAAGGACCCAAACAGTTGAAAGCCAGCGCCTCCAAGTCATAGCTGGCTTAGAGAATAAAAAAGTTACACTAACTCTCTTATTTTAAAAGAAAATGGACTTCCTCGTCAAGGTCCCTTTGTTTAAAACAGAATATCTCAGATTTTTGAGCGATAACTTTCTGTGAAGGGCTTGGAGAGAGCAACGGAATGCCTGCGCCATAACTGTGCAATTTAAGTGACTCAAACTTAGTTTAAATAAAAACTTGGAAACTCAGAGTCATCAGGTCTTCAAATCATCGATTTGTTTCTAGCAATATATATATATATATATATATTTGTTGACTTGTGTGAGTTCAGGTGAGTCTAATGAGGTTTTAAATAATGGGTACAACATTCTAACAAAGAAACAAACACTAATGGGTGCAACATTCTAACAAAGAAACAAACACTAATGGGTCCAACAATGAATGAGCTAGTGGACCTGTTTACACTAATGGGTGCAACAATGAATGAGCTAGTGGACCTGTTTTGATGAGGAGAAAAAATTGACAAATAGGAACTAGCCAAAGGTGGAGAAATATGAGGAGAAATTTAAAGGTGGAGAATCCATTTATTGGGATTCTCCACTTTTCTCCTATAGTGATTCCAGTGTCTGTATTTCAACGGAGAAAGTCAATGCAGTAGAAACCATTCTGGAATGTTTTTAAGAAAACTGACATTTAAATGATTACATGTCATTATAAGAATCAATGAATTTACTTGTGCAGGAGAAAAAAGTGTTCCTTCTACCTAGAGGTGCTCATGGGCTGGCCACCTGCTTTCGGCCGGGTTTGGACATATAAACTGGGCCCAATCAGTATTTGGCCTGAGTTTGGGTTAAGTGATAGAAAACCCAAAGCCCAGCTCAGCTCGGCCCACCTAATGAGTGCTTGTAATTTAGAAAGAGCACAGAAAGAAAGCGATAATTGTTCAGAACCTGGGAGAAAATCCATTGTTTGAGGATGTCCAGCCCAAGTCTGGTGAATTCCAAACAAAAGGCATCCACCAAAATGTCGATGGCATCAATGACATGAAACCTTTTAACACTGCAAGTCCAACATTTTTTTTAACCCATTAAAAGGGCCCAGAACCCAAGTGAAAGCATGCACAAGTGTAACGCAAGCCCACAAAAGTGGAAGGACAATCCACACACATGGAAGGAAAGCCCACAGAGTAGGAAGACAACTTGCACATGCGAGAAGAACGGTGGCATACCTAGTGTTTGAACCCTAAATAGTCAAGTAAGAACTGTTGTGAGCCGTTCTTTGCTAGTCTGACATTGATTAGCTATTAACCAAAGCTTTCAATTGTTTGAAAAATCAAAAACATCCTATCATTAAACTTTTCATGCAAATGAAAAGTAGTTAGTTTGGTATGAGGAAGAGTCACCCGAATGGCTAGACGCATGGGAAGGATACCACACTGGTCTAGTTGGCTGACTTGGTCAGAAAAGGAAATGGTTTTTGGGGATTCAAACTTCAAAGTGCCCACTTGCACAGAATAGAAGGCCTACCATACACAACTTGACGCATCACAACCCTATAATTCTTTCACTACTGAAATCTTTTGCCAAATCAAGTCAATCACCAATGCAATTGAACTCCTAACTGAAAAATAATGCAAAGAGCAGTTACTCACAGAAATGAAAACAATCGAACAGAAGAAAATTATTGAATTTATTTAATGAAAAAAGGATTGACCAAAGCATCAAAAGAAAATGATAGTTAGTTCTACAATGGAGACAAAAACCTGTCAAAGTTTAACAGGTAAAGAAGTAAACTGGTGTTGTTTTTGTGTGGTCTTCGATTCAACTCTTAAACCACCGCTCCTGAACTCAAGAGGAGAAAAGGTGGAAAAGGAACAAGAAACAATTGAACAGTTTTTTCTTTTTTTTATGTGCTAACCCTCTCGATCTTCTCAATCTCTTCGTGATGCTTTCTCTCTGCTTCCTGAAGCTCTTTTTCTGCATCCTCTTCTTCCTCCTTTTTGTCAAGATCATCAAATTCCTTCTTCGCAGCCATTGCTTTCACTATAGGATCCCGTAGTTCAGCTATCAATCCATCTCCAATACTGTATTTCTCCTCATCCCCAATCACAAATAGTCGATGATCAGGTCCATTCATCATGGGAATGTCAACAGCAAGTAGCCTCATGTCATACTGCAGGGAAAAAAAATGGTCACAAAGAATACAGGCCCCTAGAAAACTGGATGGTATCATAACAACAACAAAAAACAAAAATTCTTCTCCTCACAAATCTAACAGAAAATGTAGGTCCGGATGCATCATTGAATATAACCATATACATCCTGATACACCACCTGTATAAATATTGTGGGGCCCATAGTTTGGTATTCGAAACCACTGATGCTGTCTTACTGTTACTACCCACTGTATCTGGAATTGCCAAATTTCTTCCAGTTTGGGAGGTCCAAATTAGCCAGATTTAGCCCACAAATGGACAGCTAAGGAAACAGGTAAGATCTTCAATATAATAGCTGTTATGAAGCAAACCCCACCAGGGCAATCTTACAGTGGGCAAAACATGGTACCTTGTACAATATGGGGCATCAAAACACTATATCCAAACACATATTAGGACCCTGTGATACTTAACAATTCTAAACAGAAACTGAAAATTTTGAAAATTGATCATAATTCTGTTTTCCCCCTCATTTTCTTCTTTTTTCACAATATGCCCACACTAGTTAAAGATAAAAACGTACAACCAGCACACATTTGGCACTGAGGAACACCTAAAAAGGGACTTTTATGGAAAGGCTGTGAGGAACAATTATTGGAGATTTACAGGGCACCATCAAAATGTTTCTGCAGTCTTGACCACTGTGAAATCATTCCAAACATGGACAGAAGTTTGATTACCCCTTTTATATCTCCTCCGCCTCTTTGATCAGAGCCCTTCCCAATGAATTCCTAGGGTAACAACATATGCCCATAACTGAAAAAAATGCCTCAATCTGGTTATAAGAGACCCTCCACCTGAGGTACACGTCTTAAGGCAGTATGAATGAGAGACAAGATTCATTGATCTGATAAGTTAAATTGCGGATAGCCATACCCTGGCTGAACACGTTAGGACAAATCTATCCTCCAATCAACAGCTAGGAAATAAAAGTTTCAAACAAAATAGCAACAGCCTACATTCAACAGGAGGAATTATTAAGGCCCTGATAAATGCTCCATGATCCTCAGATTTCCATACATATTGATATAGGCTCGTGATGTGATGATCCATGTAACTGAATATAACAGCACCATCATAAAAATATCCCAGATTAGAAGACACTAATGGCAGGCGGTTAATGGAGGGCAGCACAAGTCCCTGGGGAAATTTGATATGATTTTTCATATCTGCAATAGTTTTAAAAAATTTTCAAAGGTGAGGCAAATCATAACAATCCACATACAGCTGACATTAATGAAGTTTAGGTGACCAGGAAATTGTACATTTATAATCCCCAGAACCCAAAATACACCTCAAGGGACAGCATATATCAGATGGCTAGGATATTCTAAACTGGTTTGTTTTTAAACAGCATCTCTCTATCCTTGGGCCCATCAGCAATAGTCTGGATCACTGAGCAGTGTCTCACATATATACTCGAGCATGATCCAGAAAACTTGGACAATTTTTATTAGTTAGAAACATCTCGGTCACCAATACTCTCAAACAATGGCTCATCTATAAGGTGACACAAAACAATCTTATTGTTTAGGGGTTGATACAAGTAAATCATCATCATCTTAGCCTTATTTAGAAACATTAAAGCCACCAATATTGTCAACCAATGGCTCACCTACCGCACATTAAAATCATCAGGTTAAGGGTTGATACAAGGAACTACTCCATTGTACCTAGCCTTCACCCATCGACCCTGGGTCATGTTTACATGAAGTTACTACTACTTTACTTGCCAAAAAAATATATGAAAACATAGAGCATGTGGAAGGAAAAATGAAGAAGATTATGCCCTAGGTAATTGAAAAATCAACTCATTAAGCTAACGGCAACTATCTTCAGACATATGGCATGTGTACAAGATCTGATTTCTGAGCCCACCATCTGGCAGGCCCTAACATGGATCCATCCAGCATAGACTAAGAATAATGCTTTTGCAAAATCATTACCTTTTTCTTGGCAGCCTTTCTAGGCAAGAAAATGGATGACTAGGGAAAGAAAACTGAACAAAGTTCCAATGAATGTACAAGCATTATGCCATCTATATACAATTAGCTCTGTAAATTCAAATTTTCACTCAATCCCATTTAAAGTCATGTTTTTAGCTAACTCAACAATCTAACATCTTTCATCACAACAGGTTCTTCTTGGTTCCCCCTTTCTCTATTTGCTTGAATTTGTAATAATTCAATGCTTCATCAATTTTTTTTTATCTTTTGTTGGCCCAAACCATCTCACAAGCAATTCCTTGATTTTATCATCTATTGGGCTGCACATTATTAATACTATCATCTCATGTAACTCATGTGCGTCACACATCCATCTAAACACATGCATCTCAACATGCACATTAACTTTTTGTCATTTCTTCATCAGCCAATATCCAGCTCCGTCTGGTTGTTTTATAAAAATGCCTTTAATCTAAGTGGCACTTGACAATTGTACACTACTCAACTTCCTTGTCTCGTCTTTGTCACCATGTGATGATCCATTAGCAATATCCTACACAAAACCTTCACTTTGTGCTATAGTTGCTCACACTAAGTAATTTTCAGCTTTAACCAACTCATCTTCTTCCTCTCTAATCCACTAAAATAGTAATCCTTGACTTATTTGACTCAAGAACCTACCTCCAAAATTCTAACTTACCATTACTAGCCTTGTTGTCTAACAAATCACTACCCAATGTAAATAAATAAAAGATTAATCGTAGTTTGGCGTTGATGGGATTGCTCCAGGCCGATTTTAAATTTTGTCCTGATTGAGACAATTAACTTAACATGATCCCAGAAAATAAATATCAATCAACTGGAAGTGCTCAAATAAATTTTCCGCAATAGTGTTGCAGAAAATTTTGACAACCAAAAGCATGAATCCAGTTTAAATCTATACGGAAGAGAACTCAGCCCAAAATTGGCTTCTCTCAATCATTAAAGCCTGCTAAAATTACTAAGGATTTGAGAAAGAAGTAACAGTCTCTTAAACCCTCATATCAAGGAAGCTCTGCTACAGGCAGTCAGGCACTAAGCACTAAGTCCACACCCCATGAAAACCAAAGCCACGCATGTTTAAACAGGAGCTTTCAAGGTGGAATTTTTATTCCAAATAATGCCAAATCGCACTTGGGGGTGTGTATGTACACTCAAAATGAGCAACTGTTGGATACTTTATATGTGCGAGGCTTCCCAACAGATGGAATTATTTTTACAGTCCAACTTATGGAATTGTGTGTGCTTAAAAACTTCAGAAACAACCGCCTGATATATAGGAACTCAGAAGTTAATAAGCAAACAAAAGAATCAACAGAAACCTCTTGAGACATAAAAAGGCAGGGTCCCTGTTAAAGGCAGCACCGGGCAACAGCAAAAATATCCAGCAATCCAGAGATCCCTTTGCATAAACTCAAGGTTATGTTTGATAAAAAATTGCAAACAAAACCTGATGAAGATGCTTCACACACTTAGGGACCATTCGCCTTTTACACATGACATAGGAAAATGAGATTTACATATGTAAATGCTCCATATGCAAATACTGCATGTGTAAACGTTACACATGTGAAACACATTCCAATGTCTGTCAAAAACATTATTTTCACGAGCAAATGAGTACATCCAACAGTTTCAGATTTATTTGGAATTTTTAGAGTTTTTCACAAATTTCTCAAAATCCATAAATAATTAAGATATGTAACCATATTTCCCGATACTAGCCATTAAGACAAGAACATTGAATGGCTCGGATCATGAATTGGGGGCCCACAAAAGTGCAGAAAATTTATAGGTTGGGACTTTTTCAAAAGTTACTCCAAATCAATTATTATTTACGATAACCTCAATATCACGGGGTATATGAATGGTTTGGATTCCAAACTTGGCAGCCCACGAAATGATAAAAAAAAAATTAAAGGCTGTTGATGGGCCCCACAATTATGCAGGCACTCTGTAAGAGGTGTATTGGCACCATCTTTTGCAAGATGGGTGTGAACCACTTTCACACTTATTTTGGTGTAAAAGATTTCTTGTGTAAATGGCCTCATTTACACACCATTTTTATACTTCATTATACAACACATGTGTAAATAGTCGCAAATAAGCGTAATGATGTGTAATCCCAAATGCATAAATGATCGCAAACAAATGTGGGATAATTGAGAACTTTTTGTTAGAAGATAATAATTTCATTCCATTGGAAAATTCATCCAGCAGGTTTCATCAATTTGCAAATTCTTCCTCAATAACAAAATTGGTTGTTATTAGAGGACAATAGGTAATATAGAGGTCATAATGGAGGAAATTGATTGTTTAATAATAGGAAATTGATTGTTTAAATGACAACTGATACATCAGAAGAAAAGGCGATTGGTTCTTTTTTCTATTTTGGTTCTTTTTTCTATATTATACTCCGCCAGTTTTTGCTGCCGGTCCCAAGCCCAGGTAAAGGAGGAGGGTTGCATTAGGTAGGTGACAGTCAGCGTAAAACTTTGTCACAACCCAAACATGAATTCTAAGAACATGATATTTCACGATAAGGCTAGGGCGTTCCCCGCTTTAAGTGACGCATTGCAGCGTCGCCCGGCTGCAGTGAAAAGTGTGCAAAGGCTACCGCATGACTTTGAGCTAGTGCGGTTAAAGAAGTTAGTCCATGAGAAGAAGAGGAGGAATAGGAAAATTAGACTTGCTACTTGGAATATAGGAACCTTGATAGGCAAGAGCATGAAGTTGGTTGAGGTAATAAAAAGAAGAAGAATTAGTGTGGCTTGTATACAGGAGATAAGGTGGAAAGAGAATAAAGCTAAGGAGCTCACGGATGGGTATAAGCTTTTTCATGCAGGAAAGAGTAATACAAGAAATGGAGTGGGTATAGTTGTAGATAAGGATTTGAAAGAAAAAATTGTGGGGGTAAAGAGGTTTGGTGATAGAATTATAGCAATTAAACTAATGCTAGAGGAAGACATAATTCATATCATAAGTGCATATGCTCCCCAAGTAGGACTAGAGGAAAGTATGAAAAGACAATTTTGGGAGGAGATGGATGATTTAATGCGAGAAATCCCAACTAGTGATAAGATTTTCCTTAGAGGGGATTTAAACAGGCATATAGGAAGAGATAATAGAGGATATGAGAGAGTGCATAGAGGGCATGGATTTGGAGAAAAGAATGAATTCGGAAACACTATATTGGACTTTGCAGTGGCATTTGATTTTGTAGTGGCACATACTTACTTTAAAAAGAGAGATGAGCATTTAATTACATATAAAAGTGGGAATAATAGGACTCAGATAGACTTTTTTCTAGTTAGAAAACAGGACCGATTGGCTTTTAAAGATTACAAGATTATCCCAAGAGAGAGTTTGACTACGCAACATATCAAAGTTTTAGATATTTGCATTAGAAGTAGAAAGAGAGCGGTAGTAAACAAAATGGACCCTAAAACAAGGTGAAGAAATTTAAAGGGAGAAAGAACAAATATATTTAAGGACAAAATGATTGAGAAAAGAAAATGAAATCTTGAAGGAGAAACTATGGTAATGTGAAATCAAATGGCTAATTGCATTAGAAATATTGCAAAGGAGGTACTTGGAGAATCAAAAGGGAAGAGATATTAATAAAAAAAATATGGTGATGGAGTATGGAGGTTCAGGAAGTTATTCGACAGAAAAAACATTGCTACAAAGTTTGGCAATGGACTTAGAGTATGGAAAATTTTGAATTGTATAAGAAGGCAAAGAAAGAATCTAAGAAAGTAATAAGTAGTACAAAGTTCAAAGCATACGATGAACTCTATAATAGATTGGGAACAAGAGAAGGAGAAAATGATATTTTTAAACTCGCAAAAATAAGAGAAAAGAAAAGTAGGGACTTAGATCATGTTAAATGTATCAAGCACAATGAGGAAAATATTTTTGTGAAGGACAGCGATATTAAAGGAAAGGTAGAAGGAATATTTTAGCAAACTTCTAAATGAAGAACATTTGGCCGATACAATAGTTAAAGAGGTTACTTCATCACAAGAGCATACTTTTCTCCGTAGAATTAGAGGAGTGGAAGTGAAGAAAGCATTGAAGCGAATAAAGATAGGAAAAGCAACAGACCCAGATATTATTCCGATAGAGGTATAGAAATGCTTAGGAGAGGTTGGGGTAAGTTGGTTATGTAGACTATTCAATAAGATATTTATGACAAAGAAAATGCCGGATGAATGGAGAAGAAGCATTGTAGTACCTATATATAAGAATAAATGAGATATACAAATTGTACCAACTATCGAGGAATTAAACTTATGAGTCATACTATGAAGTTATGGGAGAGAATAATGGAGTAAAGATTGATAAAGAAGATCAAGATTTCCGAAAATTAATTTGGTTTTATGCCAAGGAGATCAACTATGAAAGCTATCTTTTCACTTAGGCAATTAATGGAAAAATACCGAGCAAAGAGGAAAAATCTACATATGGTATTTATCGATTTGAAAAAAGCCTATGATAGGGTACCGAGGAATTTAATTTGGTGGGTTTTAAAGAAAATGAATGTCCCCAGAGGTTATATTGAAATTTTTTAATAACAAATGTGAAAACCACATGTGGAAAAACAAGTGGATTCCCAGTGACTATAGGTTTACATCAGGGATCAACCTTAAACCATTATCTCTTTGCATTAATTATGGATGAATTAACTGTGCATATTCAAGAAGTAGTACCATGGTGTATGTTGTTTTACAGATGATATAGTATTGGTGGATGAATCAAGAGAGGGTGTAAATGCAAAGCTTGAGAGATGGCGGAGAGGGTGTAAATGCAAAGCTTGAGAGATGGCGGAGAGCATTAGAATCTAGAGGTTTTAAAATAATTCGTACAAAGACACAATATATGGATTGCAACTTCGGTGGACATATACAAAGTGTTGAAAACACTGTCAAAATTGAAACCCATGAGATACCACATAGAGATTCTTTTCGGTACCTAAGCTCGATAATTAGTAAGGATGGGGAGATTGACCAAGATGTGGATCATAGGATAAAAGCCGGATGGCTGAAGTGGAGACTAGCTTCAGAAGTGCTTTGTAACAGACGAATGCCAACGAAATTGAAGGGCAAATTTTACAGGACAGTAGTTAGACCAGTTATGACATATGGAGCAGAATGTTAGCCAATTAAGAAGATGCATATTCATAAGATGGATGTAGCGGAAATGAAAATGCTTAGGTGGATGTATGGTAAAACTAGAAAAGATAAAATTAGAAATGAGTGCTTTCGAGAACATTTAAGGGTAGCACCAATAGGGGATAAGATTAGAGAAACCTGTTTAAGATAGTTTGGGCATGTTGAGCGTAGGCCAGTAATGGCACCGATGAGAAAAAGTTTGGCTATACAGGTGGAAGGCCCATTAAGAGGTAGGGACAGGCCGAAGAAAACATGGATGGAAGTTATTAATTCAGATTTGAAAAAGTTTCACATATCAAAAGATTTAGCTCAAAATAGAACAGAATAGAGAAAAAGAATTCATGTAGCCGACCCCAATATGGTTGAAATAAGGCTTTCATATTGGGAATAAGGCTTTGATGATGATGATGATGATGAATCCTTGAAAGAAGTTTATGAGCTCATATAGCTGTTTTTGGTTGGATCAATGGTGCCATTAGTCACTTCATGGCCAATGTCTTTGGTTCAAGTGGGGGGGGGGGGGGGGGGGGGGGGGGGGGGGTGGGGGTACACTTCAATTGGTACACCTCCATTGTTGCTCTAAAATTGTCATTATTATGAGTTGGATGATTGTCCAGGCAATAATGATATTACTTGTACAAAAAGACACTCACTCAACAATAATAATAAAACTACTAGTCTTTGCAAGAAAGAAATGTGTGAAGAAACATCTAAATTGATTTCGCAAACTACATAAACCAAGATCAAGATCTTGAAACTTGGCTTACATAAATTAAGGGCCTACTCAAGGTCAACTTGAAATTCCACAAAGTTCCATATCCTTTTTTTTTTCTAAGTGTGAAAAGCTCAATCGACGGTGCTGAAACTCAAAAACTGAACCCCAACTCAAATCAGAGCTTTGACCACTACAAAAACAACTGTTTGCAGTGCTTGCATGTAGGTGTTGGAAGATCACTGTCTTGAGGGCTCATTTGTGTCACCTTTTTCCCGGTTGTGGCAGGGAAAAGGTTTCTAGGAGCAGGAACCATGTCACCCATCGCAATCATCCATACTCCCATAAAGATGAATCAGCCCAGCAATGTTTTTGAGCACTTAGGAGTGTTTCTACAGACTTCTTTAATCAAGGCATTAGTGAGAGAGACAGATGAGTATACGAGGAAAATTCTCCGATGATTGATGAATGAGACAACTACATAGCACTTGTACCAGAAAATTGTGCAGGTTGGAACTGAAGTGCAAATTGTTGACGTATCAACCACTTTCAGGATTTAGTAAGAAACATACCTGGCCTTTTTTCTTCTTGACTTCGACACTGACAAGGCCATTTCTTTGAGAACCCCTGATAGGAAAAATAAGGAAACACCGCTTGCCAACTCTCAGCTTGAAGTTCTTCAGCCTAACCCCGCCAGACATTACATATGCTCTCAGGTCTGTACCTTTTAGAGGAGTTCCCATGACCTCCAGAACCCCCGCCGACATGTTCAATTTCCTCAATGCCATTCTATAAATCCTGTCTGGATTGATAGTGAATCTTGAGCGAATATACAGACCCTAAAAACATAGGAACAAAATATAACTTTTAACATGGACAAAACATGTAATCAAAACAATGCTTATGCTATTGCCAAAGCTCAACAGTAGAGTGCATCAAATAAATTATTTCCACAATGAGAAGTGACACACTGACAATAATTGAAGGGATGCCTAGTGTTTTAATATTAATGGCTAGTTAGCACAATTTGGGTCTTTACAGTATATTTCTCTTGTACTGTACTCTGTTCTATTCATCAATAAAAAGTAATCATTCAAATAAAACCAAGGGATGCAATGTAATTGAAGAGGTGATTTGCTTCCATCCAAAAATGGGATAATTGGAAACACTCACAGCGAAAGAAACAGTTGCTGCTGCCACAGCAAGAGATCCATACTTCGCCGTGCCTTGCGATAACCCGAAGAAATCTGCAATCTCGAACATAATTCTCCGCAACAGAATGCAGAGACCAACTCCACCAGCCCCCACCAACGCCCAAGAGTTCCTCTCCAAAAACGCCTCGACTTGCAGCCCAACAGCATCCCGGTAGCGACTGACCGTCGATCGGACGGCTGATAAAGGCCTATCAATGATTGATTTTGCAAAATCCCCATCAATTTTACCCGAACCAGACCCTCCCAAAGAAGAAAACCGATTCAGGAATGGGTTCCCATTGGCCTTACCAAAGCCCAAGCTTTTAGAAAAGAATGCCCTTGTCCCAATTCCGAAAGACGACAGCTTTGCAGGTATTTCAGAGTCTGAGTGTCTAGGACTGAATATGCAAGTATAGTGACCGTTTTGCGAAGTGGGTTTATAGAAATACGACCGGATGAGATAGAATTCAGAGCTGAAGTGCCTTGATTTCAAAAACCCAGGAGGGAAAACCCCCGAAAGAGAGTTGCCGAGGGGGTTTTCGATTGATGGAAGACAATGATGGGGTTTTGGGGAGAAAACTGAAGGTGCATTTTTGGAAATGGATTGGTGGGAATGGATGTGTAAGCTTAAATTCCTTGGATTTGAAAACCCAGATGGGAAAATCCCAGGAGAAGAGCTTCCGAGGGAGACTTCAAGGGATTGGAGTTGTGGGTGTAGATGGAGTTTGTGAGTGGAAATTTGAGGAAAAGGGGCGTTTGGGGAATTGGGTTTTGAAGGAAATCTATGGAGGTGTGATCTCCGGAGGCCTTGGATGATTGTCTTCAATGGTTTTCCCATCTGGCTTCGATGGAAATCATAACTTGGTATTGTCCATTTGGGCCTTGAGGAAACGAAGATTCCTGGCTTTGTTCTTCCGCTTTACTTGCCCATGGAGTGGTTTTCTGGTTTCCTGCAAGCACGACAAAGAGTAGGGAAAAGGCAGGCAAGCCGTCGGAGCAGTTGAAAATGTAGTCCTCGTAGGACACGTGTACGGTGTAAATTACTCGAAATAAGTGGGGCCTTGATGTAGCAGACTTGATCAATGTGGTCCCTTGAGTGGATTTGGGGGCCACGAACTGTCAGCGGTGGACCACGATCGGATTAGATAACTTCACCATCATGTGCCATCATCATTCAAGCCCTCCTTTGCAGTGACATTGGATGAGCATGTACTTGGCACCTGGGTCGGGTGAATAGGTTGGCTTCCACATTTTGGACCTCAGGCTCGACTAGCCCCTATTAACCAGTGAGGCATTCGGGTCAACTTGAGCTAACCCACGTTGAGCTGTATAATCCGCAAACTTGGTTGGTTAAACTAAACCCAACTTCTAAAAGCTCGGCGAATAAATTAAACCAATGCATCCTTTCGGCCTCTGTGTAAAATGTCTAATCTCATAACTACACAAGCAGCTCCAATTTCCATTTTTTATTTTTGAGAATGTTTGCTTGCATTAAAATACATATGTATAATCCACAATATTAATATATTTAATAGCTAAAAAATGAAAATAAAAAGTAGTTTAAAAAAATGAGTCACGGAACATCCTGATGATAAATTACAGTCATTGGTAAAGGCATGCTTATAAATTATAGGGGCTATTTGGCATTGTTTCTGTATTATTTTCAATTTTATGTTCATAACTGATTGTATTGAGATTGGATTGTGCCGAGAACTTGTTTAGTAATATTATATTAAAATACTCGATAAAGAATATGTTATACAAGAACTTGTTTGATAATTGTGGAAAAAAAATTCTCCAACGGAAGCAAAAGAAACATAAGGCCTAAAATGTGGGACCCACCTTTTAATATCCATAGCATTTTTTTATTGGCGTACATGAGACCCACCTATAAAAGTTACTACATAGTCTACCCTTGAAAATTAAAACATGAGGCTCATATTTATGTAATTTATAAGGTGGGCCTATTTTTATAAGAATTATAATATGGGCACACCTTTTTTAATGTAAATATGAGACCTATTTTATAAATTACAATATGGTATACTCCTTTAGAAATTAGAATATGAATCCATATTCATAAGATTTATAATGTAGGTCCACATTTTGTGATCGTGTTTACATGCCTATCTTAAGAAATTACAGAGTGGAGCCGCATTTTTTGTGATTTTATAGATACACCTACATTTAGAAATTATAATATGGTGCCCATCTTTGAAAATTATAATAGATTATAATGTGGGACTATCTTGTTTGTTGATTATGAACATGATATCTACCTTAAAAATTATGTGGCATCCACATTTATAAATTAGAATATATGGCCATATTTATAAGATTCACAATATAGGCCCACATTTATATAAAGTACAATGTGGCACCACCTTGTATGATTTTTTTTAGATTTTTTTTTTTGAAAGATTCATGTATTTTTTTTAAGATTTGTTTTTGAAAGATTATTTTTTAAGGCATTTTTTTTTGAAAGGTAAACTAGTGTTTTTGAAATATCAAATATTTTGTTTAAAATATCAAATATTTTTTTGAAGGATTTTTTTTTCTTTTTTGAAAGATCAAATAGTTTTTTTGAAATATTATTTTTTTTTGAAAGATTAATTTTTTTTAAGACTAAATATTTTTTTTTGAAATATAATATTTTTTACCATATAACTCACATATATAATTTTAAACAAGGAGACCATATGAAAAGATATTTATGATGTAGTCCCATCATTTTAAGAAATTAGGAATTATAATATGGGCCCACTTTTTGTGACTGTTATCATGTGACCCACTTTAAAAATTAAGTAATATAGTCACTTTGAGATAAATAAAAAACAATTGTACTAGTAAGTTATTTAGAAAAAAATTTTTGAGTTTTTTATGCCAATTGGCGGGTTAAGACTTGAAAATTCCTTATAGCGTGAACCCAAATTCGAAATAATGATTTGGACATACCAAATATGTTTTGTTTATCTCGTGAGAACATAAGAACATCTGAATGTAAGGGTCATCATCGGGCTTGGCCGGGCCAACTCGGCCTATGAAAGTGATACCCAAGCTCACCCACATGCTTTACCCGGGTTTTTCTTTCTTTTGGCGAGGCCGGGCTTTGTATGAAAAGTCTAAGTCCAAGCCCGCCCATCGGGCTTTTTTCTGGCCAGTCGAGTGGGTTGGGCTTTTTAAAAAAAAAATTTATTGTTTAACAACATCATTTTAAAATGAATATATTATACATGAGTATAAAGTACAAACAACTATCTATTAGCCATTGCTAATTTGCTACATAGACTGATGGACATGATACAAATAGTTAGAAGCCTATATGAATGCATGAGTATAAATTACAAACAACTACTCATTGCTAGTGGCCTAATTTGCTACATGAAAAGCCTACGGGCTTGGGTTGGGAGGGCTTGATCCGGGAAATGGACCCACGGGCCAATTGATGACCCTTATTTGACTGGCATGATGCCTAGATCCCTTAAGCCTTTGACTGCTAGAGAGTTGTTGAGTTAAAGGAGTGGAACTGAATATGGTACTTTGTATACTGAAAGTTCAACCCACGCAAACTAAATGCTTATATCTTGTGTGGGATGTCCCAAATTTAATCAAAATGTTGCTCGAACCATATGATGGATGACATGGTAATTAATACAATCTTATGCATTATTAATCAGATTTATCGATCATGTTATTCATTGTATGATCAATCTTATTTTGGGGCAAAATAAGGAAATTTGCTTTGGAGGGCCACTATGTAAAAAAATATTGGGGGCCAATTGAATTTTTTTTTCTTTAGGTTCTCATAATAGTTGATGGCTCGTTATATTTCCAGGAGGCCATATCCCCCTTCCTCATGGTTGTAACAATGGGTGTGCTCAATTCTTATTTGAAAAAATTTTGAGAGCAAATAATACTGCGTGTGGCTCCTTTCCTTTTTTTTTTTTTCATTTTTATCATGGGTGGGCTCAACTCTTAATAGATAAATATTGGGAGCACATAATACAACAATTTTTTATGCCATGGCCTTTCAACCCATGGGACTAATCCCTGGGTGCACACACACGGCTCTCCAAAACATCCAGTAAGTGAACTTTGGGCCCTAAACACACCAGGTGGAAAGTAAACCTACATCTTATGATAACAAACCAACATTCAAGCATGACAAAATAAATTTATTTTGAGCAACATTGGATTTCCATTGGAACCCAAACAATAAAAAAAAAGTTGATGCCCTAACATAGAAGGTCAGCATAATCTCATTAAAATGATATTTTGGCCAAAAACCCAACTCCCACCATACCCTTGTAACCATGTTATTAGGGTTGCAAATGGGCAGCATATGTTCGAATCCATGGTTGATCTAGACCCAAAAGAGTTAATGAGAAGTTGGACCCAGATCCGAATCTGGAATTGGTTCGGACCTAATTTTTAGGTTTCGAAACCAAAACTAATAAGTAAAATATGGACCCGAAACAGAAATAGGTTTCATGTAGGGGCAGGTTTGGGTCGGGATCCGCATTTATATAAAGAATAATTCAGAGAAAATTTATTTTTTGGGTATTTTTTTAGAAAATATTTATCGGGTCTCAGGTTCACGAGTCGAAACCAAAGTAAAATCAGATTTAAAATCATTAATATCATGAGTCTATACTCAAAATCCTAGATCCTTTTACTTGTCAAAGCAAAAAATAAGGATCTAAATCCAACTATTAACCGGCCGAAGCCTAGGGATAACGGAAGAATCCTTACCATTTACAACCCTACTCGTTATCCACCCCTGTTTTTTTCCCTTAGTTGCGTGCACAAACAGGTCCACATGACGCCAAAGTTGCATTTTAACATCATATAAAATTGTTCCATACCTTGATTGAACCAGAAGCAACATGTCCTAAATCAACGGTTCCGATCATCCAAAGTGGCCGACAGCCGGCCTTATCTTAATGATATTTATCTCACCTCCCCATACACTCACATCAGAGTATTCCCATCTTCTATCTTCTCAATATCGAGTGAGAGACTCAAAGCCGAGATCAAAAAGGAGTAGAAAATGCTGCCCAATGCTTCAACAGCTGCTTCTTCCATGTAAGCCAGGATAAATCTCCTCTTCTCTCCTCTCTTCTTTGTCTCTCTTATGATTCTTTTCTTCTTCTTCATTCTTCATTAGTTGTATTTTCTGATTGCGATTAAGAATCTGATAATGAAATTGGAAAAAATATTGTATTGGATTTTCACTGTGCAGTAACAGTCTGATTCATACATGTATGTGAGAATTAAAACAGTTCATTGTGTTGGGTTTGCTGTGGATGGAGAGCCAGTGAAAGTTTGATTGTTTGATTGTTTGTTTTTCTTTTTTTTTTTCTGTCATGGTTGGATGAACCATTTCAAATGGTCCAGGGCTTACTGGGTGTCATTGATATGAGTATTGGAGGCTTAATTTCACTAGTTGGGCTGTGGGGGGTGTTGGAACACAATGTAGGATTCATAGCATATTGGGGTTTGGGTTGTTGGGTTGTGGGTTGATTGTGGATTAGAGTCCATTAGACATTAGAAGAAGATAGCTTTTTTTTGGATGTTGCCAGTCTTCTGGTTCCATGCCATAAAATGAATGGCTTACAATGTTGTAAGGATCTGAGATATTTGCATGAGTAAGGATCTTTCCTTCCTTTCCTCACCCTTTTAAACAGGGCACTTGGACTTGAATGATTAATTGACAAGGCTCTTTTATGGGTTGGAAAAACCTTCCACGTGTGCGGTTAGAAAACCTTCACGTAAGTCATGCAGGGAAAGCTGCAGAGGATCTGGACTTTGTCAGAAATCTACAACCGTGCTTAAATTTTGTGGTGTCCTATAACGTTGCTGATTTTACCTTCACCCATTGATTGTAACCTTTTACAAGTTGTTTAATTCAATCAACTTATGATGAATTTAGCCCTTTGGGTTACTTATCTGCTTTTCAACTCTGTCTATAAGTATCTTTGCTTCTCACAAGGGTCTTGGTGTTGTTATTCACACTTGCTCTTCTCTGATGGCTGGTGGGTACAATTAACTTTGTAAACTATATCTTGCTAAGACAGTCATAGCGTTAAAAACAACCTTAATATTGGATTTTATTCACGGTTGTCAATTTTTCTTTGTACACTATTCAGGTCTGTCCTTTAAATTGGGCATTCTGGTATTTTGTCCAAAAAAATCACGATGAAGGGAACAAATCAGTAAGGAAACAAAGGCAATAGTATTATAAAGCTTAAACAACACTGAAGACCATATCTGCATCATTTTACGAAAGATACAGCTGTATTGACATGTCAAATATTGTATTGTCAAATTCCGGCTTGCTGCAACACACCACAAATGTTCGCAATTATGGGACATTATGTCTTTTCTTCGATGCAACTACAAAAAAAAAAAGTGCATATGAATAACAGCAAATATTCTTGTTTTCTTGTTTTTTTTCCTTTTTTGTTTTGTTTTGTTTTATTTCATGAACAAGATATCTGCTTGAAAATGTTCCATTTCATTTGCACTCAAAGTAAAAGGCTTCTGTGAAGGTGCAAATAACACAAATATTTTATCTGTTGCAGGTGTCATCTTCATTTTCCTGCTTGCCATTATAAAGCATCAAACATGATTTTTATTCCTTCTGGTGCATACTCTAGGTTAATGCCAGGTTAGTAATCTCAAAATTTCAAGTGCAGCTATTCAATTCAGTTAGCCTTATAGTGTGAGTACATTCTAGCTGTAAACTGTTAGTAGCTACATCGAACTACCTGTATGCTCTAGCGTTTTTTTGTGATATGAAGTGTATGATTGCATTTCATATGCTCTAGCATGTTGCTTCAATTTTGTTTCTTACTGAGTTCCAGCCAGTACATGAAACACAGATATATTGACAAGGAACGGTTTATTACTTGAAACTAGTGGCATTTTAGTTTTTTCTTCTAAAATTTCTGCGAGCGTTTGTTTTATGTTGGACCAAGGCGGTTTTTATAAGCATTGCACTGTTTTGTCGGTGCAAAAGTCTCATTTTGAGGTGGTAACACTCTTTGCTCTTGAACCATTCAAAAGTACACAGTAGTGCCATTTTACTTCATCTGCTGTTATATCTTATTGGGTAAAAGCTGTCAATAAAAATTCTGTGTATTTAACAACATTCCAAACATGAACTAATGGTAAGAAACACTTGTGTGAGACCAAGGTTCAATATGACTTATAAATATAGAAATTTGTCATGCCTTGAATGACTGTCTACTGTGTTTGTTCAAATTTTGAACTGGTATTAATTTGGATGATGTATTACTCTTATATCGTCGACGGTAATTTTTCTTTATTTCCCTTTCTGTTTAAGCTTTGTATTTTTAGTAAATTTTTTGCCATTATCAATCAAATATGCATGCAGGTACACACACGAGGATGTATTTTGAATATGCTGCATTGTTTGTGAAATAAAGTTTATAGTTAAAAGAAAAAAAATCTATGCTGCATTTTTATTATGCTTTAGAGTATAGAATGTTTGCAAATCTGACTATCTATTATTGAAATTAATTGACAGTTCTTGGAAATTGAAACTAAAAAAGTCAAAATGGTTCGCTGTTTCATGGCACAACTATTTCCTGCTCATGTAGACCTTCTTGTTTCCGAGGTGAAACTAACACACCATATTTTTACCCCTTAAGCAAGTTGGAAGTGAAATTATAAAGGTGTTGTAATATATCTTGGACTATGGATATAGAACTTTTTTGAATTTTGTGATTGTACTATTATGTCAGTGTTGTGGTTTAGTCATAGTAGCTACATCAGTGTACACATACATATAGATACAGAGTCTGTGTGCACCAGCATGGGTGTATATGTGTGCTTGTACATGTGTGTGTGCATTCATTTGAATTCTTTTTTCTTTTTCAATTTTTATTTTGCAGCCAAGAAAAGGCAAAGGGTTTTTGCATTGAGGGCAAGCTTCTGGGATAACATCAGATCAGGGTAATTATGCAAAGACATTGATATGCTGTTCCAGCATTACATTAAGTGAATGGTGCACTTATATGTCAATCTAGTTTGTGAAAATGTATGTTCCATTTTCACGGTGATGCTTAACAAGAAAACCTTACTTTATTAAACAATCCTTTCTGTTCAACTAGTGGCCATCTACTGCATGGTTAAAACAAATGATGGCCAATGGTCTGAATAAAAAGGATTTTGTGGGTGACACCAGATGGGTAGGAACTAGGATTGTCCGATGAGTGTCAGTTCTATTTATATGATCTATCCACCTGATGGCCTTTGATTTGAGTGATCTGTTTATGTGAAAAGTGGCAGCAGATAATCTGTATAGCGCATCTCCTAATTAGAAGATTTTTTTTTTATCCTTTGCAGTAAGCTTTGGCTGGTTAAAAAAAAATCTAGTTAAAAAAAAAGATTTTGTTTACCAGAAATAATAAATGCTAGAGTATATTTTTAGTTTTTTTTTTTTTTTTGCCCTTGCTGGTATAATGTGTGCATCAGTCTGGTGTCTTTAGGAGGTGTTAACGAACTTACATTTTTTTTATTCTAAACTAGAAGATTCAGCTGCGGGCAAAGAGCTAGAAGTAAATTGACATTGCATATGTATGATATTCATTTAACATCAATATGTTAGGTGATTGATGTCAACATGATGGGCCCTTGTTCTAGTCCAAAACTAGGCTGAAAACCCTGTGGGGACCGTGGTCCAAGTAGTGGCCAAATGACAAGTTTGTTTGATGGCGCAGCTTTTTGAAGAACAACACAACACAAGTAATTGAACCCCCCTTGACAACATTAGAAGAGGAAGAACCTTTGCCTCAGGAGATTGTACTTGTTGAAAAAACTCAGACAGATGGAGCAAATGAACAGATAATTTTCTCTTCAGGCGGAGAAGTTGATGTCTATGAACTCCAAGCTTTATGCGACAAGGTGAGAAAATTTTAAATTTCTAGTCACAGTGAAGGATTTAAGGTCTGAGTTGATGTTTCACATAACACATTCTTGGTCCATATTCCAACTTCTCTAACTCCGTTCCCTGTTCCCCCAAACCCACCCACCCACCAACTTCATAATGATGTCCTAGAATCTCATTGAATTCCATAATGATGTCCCAGAAATCTCGTAGAATCAAGGATTATGCCATTGTCTTTTGGAAGCTCAGAAGTAGGAGGCATCCTCATAACTGCTCCTAGAAACCCAATTACTTCCTCATAACTTCTCCCAGAAACCCAATTACTAAGTTTTTGTTTGAATTCAATAGATTCAAAGATTTTTTTATATATTTTTTTATGACGGTGAAAATTTTATTGCCAAAAAAGAGCAAACAAACAAGGCTAAAACAGCCCAAGGAAAACAAAAAAAACAAACAAAACTATAAAAGTACAAAGAGCTAAACATCAAAAGAAAGTGAAGAGCGAGATACTGCTTCCTTCACAAGCCTATCCGCCAAGAAATTCGCTTCTCTATGAACATGAAGAAAATGGGCATTCAACTTTTGAGTAATATCATGCACCTTCTCCACCCAATCCGCAATCCTCCAAGAATGAGAAGATCGACCAGAACCCCATTGAATTGCTGAAAAAGAATCACCTTCAACAATGGCCTTATTAGCCTAAAATCTCAACAATTCCCTACAACCAATAAGAAGAGCAAAAACTGCAGCTTCATTTGAATCCAGGCCATCAAAGGACCATAAACACTTTTGACAACATGGCCATCCCAATCTCAATTGGACCCTCCAACACCACCCTCGTGAATAGCAGATAAATAGCTACCATCAAAACTTAGCTTAAGGAGACCATAAGGCAGACTCTTCCAAGAAACAGTATGCCTAGCTTTAACAGAACAACCCCCCTCATAGAAGTTATCCAAGACCTATTAAGATCATCCAAAGATCTTGTTCTTCTAATAAAATGTAGTGGTCCTATATGGACACACCTTTTCCTTCTCTTTCATTTTTTTGAGATTTAGATACATGTTGGAGTTAAATATTTATTGAATCCAAACTAGTCCCGAGGATTTTTTTTCCCTCTCATCGTGTGCCCTTTAATTATAACCCTCACGCATTTTCCCACTTGTTTCATCCTTCATTTTCTTTCTTTTGTTCTTAAGTCAGTAATTTATCATTTATTCTTTCGTCCTTCATTTTCTTTCTTTTGTTCTTAAGTCAGTAATTTATCATTTATTCTTGATCATTGATTTAAAATTTAAAATTATAATTTATAGGTGGGTTGGCCTCGGAGACCATTGACAAAACTAGCTGCAGCTTTGAAGAATAGCTTCATGGTTGCAACCTTACATTCTATAAAGAAATCTTCAGATACAGGTACTTCTATGGTCCCAGATTATCATAAAAATCTCAACTACCACTGGTTAGATTGAGCTGATGTTTCATACATCATAAAACAGTTTGCAGCTGAGATGTATTTAAATAAATGATGAACATCTTAGTGTACTTGGAGAAGTTATGTGACAGAGGGGGATAATCAGAAGCAGCTTATTGGTATGGCTCGTGCTACTTCGGATCATGCCTTCAATGCCACAATTTGGGATGTTGTTGTTGATCCTTCATATCAGGTTTGTAACCAGATATGTCCAATATAATTTATGCATATGGTTGCATGATTTAGACCTCAAAATATGTAATAAGTAACCAAGAGAAGCACAAGAACTGCAGCGTAAAGTTGTTTGTCCCTTCATATTGTTCATGTGGGTTGCTTTGGTGATCCAGGCTATTGATTTGATGTTTAACATTGTGGGTTAAAAAAGTAAACCCTAGACTAATAACACGATAACAATAACAATCTAATTGCTGAGTTAATTGATCCCTGTGATAATTTATAAATGAAAGAAAAGAAGTGCTTTGTAAAACACTTCTTTTTTTGTTCACAAAGGAAAATGATCCAATTAATCAATGATTGCTTTTACCAGGAATACTTAGGTTTTTTTCGAAATGTAATGACTAAAAGAGCTACGGATAATAATGATCCACATAAAAGAGCTACATGACTCAATAGCATCATACTTACGCGCATCATTAACGACTGGGATTGTAGAGCAGGTACTAATATTGCAGATTGATGCATTTCTGTTAAAAGACCTGAGGCGGCGAAGCCTTGGGTAAAAATAGCACTTGGCATGGCTATTGGGCTATTGGGCTTAAATAACTTTTATGGTTCCGTCTTTTAGGAAACATATGAATAATGGAGAAACTCCATGAAAGAAACATTAAATATTCATATAAATCACTTAACGGCAAATATCTCAAATAAATTCAACGAGAACCACTTCAAAGTTTCTCAGATTGGCTATCCAAGTATGCAATTGGTGAACTTCAAATAGACAGCTACCTCTCAATCCCACACATGTGGATTGGTTAGTGATCCAGGCTGTTTATTTGATGATATACAGTGGATGGTGGCTGCTCAAATCCTCTTAAGATTGGTGATTGCAACTCTGCAATTGATGGCTTTCAAATGGACAATCAAAAAAGAATAGTGGATATTCAACAGAAGAAGCCTAAAGAATGAAATCACTAAGATCATTTTTTTTTTTTGGGATTTTCTCCACTTACAGTATATCCAATCCTCCAGGAGAGAGTTTGACCACATTACATAGGCTCAGAGTTTTAGATATTTGCATTAGAAGTAAAAAGAGAGTGGTAGTAAACAAAATGGACCCTAAAATAAGGTTGAGAGATTTGAAGGGGAAAAGAGCAAATATATTTAAGGACAAAATGATTGAGAAAGGAGAATGGAATCTTGAAAGAGAAACTCCAGTAATGTAGAATCAAATGGCTAATTGCATTAGGAAAGTTGCAAAGGAGGTACTTGGAGAACCTAAAAGAAATAGACATATTAATAAAGAAACATGGTGGTGGAGTGTGGAAAGTTCAGGAAGTTAATCGAAAGAAAAGACATTGCTATAAAGTTTGGCAAGGGACTAAGAGTATTGAAAATTTTGAGCTGTATAAGAAGGCAAAGAAAGAAGCTAAGAAAATAGTAAGTAGTGCAAAGTTCAAAGCATACGATGACCTTTATAATAGGTTGAGAACAAGAGAAGGAGAGAAGGATATGTTTAAGCTCGCAAAAATAAAAGAAAAGAAAAGTAGGGACTCGGATCATGTTAAATGTATCAAGGACAATGAGGAAAATGTTCTGGTGAAGGACAATGATATTAAGGAAAGGTGGAAGGAATATTTTAGCAACTTTTAAATGAAGAACATATGAGGGATACAAGAGCAAAGGAAGATACTTTATTACCGGAGCATATTTTTCTCCATAAAATTAAAAGGGTGAAAGTGAAAGAAGCATTGAAGCGAATGAAGACAGGAAAGGCTATAGGCTCAGATGATATTCCGATAGAGGTATGGAAATGCTTATGAGAGGTTGGGGTGAGTTGGTTATGTAGACTATTCAATAAGATACTTGTGACAAAGAAAATGCCAGATGAATGGAGAAGAAGCATTGTAGTACTTATATATAAGAATAAGGGAGATATACAAAAGTGTATCAACTATCGAGAGATTAAACTTATGAGTCATACTATGAAGTTATGAGAGAGAATAATGAAGCAAAGACTAAGACGGAACACCAAGATCGCTGAAAATCAATTTGGTTTTATACTAGGGAGGTCAACTATGGAAGCTATCTTTTCACTTAAGCAATTAATGAAAAGATATCGAGCAAAGAGGAAAAATCTATACATGGTCTTTATCGATTTAGAAAAAGCCTATGATAGGGTACTGAGGGATTTAATTTGGTGGATTTTGAAGAAAAGGAATGTGCCCAGATGTTACATTGAAAATTTTAAGGATATGTATAAAGGAGTAGTAACAAATGTCAAAACCACAAGTGGAGAAACATGTTGGTTCCCCGTGACTATAGGTTTGCATAAGGGATCGGCCTATTTCTTTGCATTAATTATGGATGAGTTAACTGTGTATATTCAAGAAGAAGTATCATGGTGTATGTAGTTTGCAGATGATATAGTATTGGTGGATGAATCAAGAGATGGTGTAAATGCAAAACTTGAGAGATGGCGGGAGGCATTAGAATTTAGAAGCTTTAAAATAAGTCGTACAAAGATAGAATATATGGATTGCACATTTAGTGGACATATCCAAAGTGTTGAAACCACTGTTAAAATTGAAATCCATAAGATACCACGTTGAGATTCTTTTCGGTACTTAGGCTCGATGATTAGTAAGGATGGGGAGATTGACGAATATGTGGAATATAGGATAAAAGCTTGATGGCTGAAGTGGAGATTGGCTTCTGGAGTGCTTTGTCACAGACGAATGCAAACGAAATTTAAGGGCAAATTTTACAGGACAGTGGTTAGATTAGTTATAACATATAGAGCAGAATGTTGACCAATGAAGAAAATGCATATACATAAGATGGATGTAGCGGTGATGAGAATGCTTAGATGGATGTGTGGTAAAACTAGGAAAGATAAAATTAGAAATGAGCGCTCTCGAGAGCATTTAGGGGTAGCATCAATAGGGGATAAGATTAGAGAAACTCATTTAAAATGGTTTGGGCATGTTAAGCGTAAGCTGGTAATGGCATCGGTGAAAAAAAGTTTGGCTATACAGGTAAATAATCCATTAAGAGGTAGGGGTAGGCCGAAAAAAACATTGATGGAGGTTATTGAATTAGATTTGAAGAAGTTTAACTTATCTAAGGATTTAGCTTAAAATAAAACGGAATGGAGAAACAGAATTCATGTAGTCGACTCCAACATGATTGGGATAAGGCTTTGATGATGATGATAATGATGACAGTATATCCAATCCCATCGATCACCTGGATCAATCAACTGATGGTGACACTTGTATGGTATAGGGGAGAACGCTGCCTATTTTATGCAGGGCAGTTCCCTTTATTCCTTGATATCCAGATATGTGTGGAAATAGTCAGTACCTTTGAGGCCCAGGCATGGAAGGGATATAGCAGGGAGACGAATGGACACGGATTTTTCACATAAAAAATGAAGTATAGGAGATGTATCATATGGGTAAATTTTTCATTTTGATGTGTCTGTGTATCAAAGGTCAGTTCATATTTTACAATTAATATTGGACACAATCATACATGGATACGTATCTGGTTATCCCCACCCCCCAACCCCCCAAACAATGTTAGATGCTTCAACTTGTCTGTGCAGTTGTTTAATAATGGTATATAAATCTAATGAAACACTGCGTAGATAGATTATTAGACTGATGGGAGAATATTAGCATGTACTCTTTTGGAGGATGCATGTTTATAGATATTAGTACTTGTAAGTGCTTTCTTTCCAATGGTCAAATCCCAAGGCTAACCTTGAAGGAGATCTTGGAATCCACTTCCAAGATACAAAAAGAAAAAAAAAGAAAAAAAGAAAAAAAAGGAAATGACAACAACAACTACAATGTGCTCATCAGCCATAAGGATAACTTCTGACCTTTTTTTAACTGATAATAAGAATAAGCATTTTTTTGCTTAAATGAGGGATTCAGGACGAGTGGCCTGGTTCTTATATGTGCCTGTCATGTTTCGCCACATGACATCAATAATGTGTAAATTGCATGATTAGTATTGTTTGCAAAGATGAATATGGATAATTATAGATAGAGCACATTAAGGTTTTAATTTCCTTTGTTCTCTCATCTCAGGCACATCCAGTTCTAATACCTATTATGTCATGCAACCGTGCCAATTTTTATAAGTAGTATCTTTGCCACCTCCAGCTAGAATGGATGAGGCAAGCAAGATGAGTATGATTATGATGTTGACAGTAATTGTGGATTTTAGGACCATACTAAATAATGCATGCTGTCTTTCAGGGCCAGGGTCTTGGCAAAGCTCTTGTTGAGCAGCTTATCCGTGCATTGCTGCAAAGGGATATTGGCAATATAACATTGTTTGCAGATAGTAAAGGTACAGCCATAAAGAGGAGTTTGAGAGCATTTCAATCAACATGGCACTGTCATCCTTCTCTGTGTTTAACTTTGCTTTGGTTTGTGACTTAATGTAGTCTCTCTTTTTTACAACCTTGTGGTTGTGACTTGTGATGATGTGCTCCTCCCCATTTTAGTGAGGTTCTTGTGACCTTAATATATTGTTTTCTCCCATTGTCTGGAACTAGGAAGAAAGGCCTCACACACACACACACCGGTGACTAATTGTTCAGATTTCATATGCATGATGCTTAACATGATCTTGTTTCTTGTGATCTGCTTTCTGCAGTTGTTGATTTCTACAGAAATTTAGGTTTTGAAGCTGACCCAGAAGGCATAAAGGGAATGTTCTGGTACCCAAGATACTAATTCTCTCAACTGTGACAAATTGCTTGGGTTATAATGGGCCACACATCGAAGTTGTACTGTGCTGCTTGCAATCTGCCACATGGTGGTTTTATTGTGTTTATTTATTTCTTGGGTCTGTTTATAATTGTATGGAAACTACCAATTAGAAAAAAATATATATTTTAAATGATCCAAAAGCTTTTGAAGTTATGATTTCTGTGATTATTGAGTTTGTTCTTCTGTTAGGGCCTGTTTTGCTTGATTTGTAATGAATGCCTGTGAGTTTGTAGTGAGGGGGCGTTTACTGAAGGGGGACGTGGAGGGGAGAAAAGTGAGGGGTGGAAATCTGTAGGAGGCCATCAACTTCTTGAATTGATTGCATGGGAAGAATGGTGTGAAAACATTTCCCATTTAAGCGTGGGTATTTTGATGATCCTTGTAATTTGTAAATCTAGACCTTTGATCCTTCTATTCCTTTGATAGAAAACTTTAAGAATTAAAAGATATTCATTACCAGCTGGGCAAATGGGCTCTTGGGATTATAGAGCTGAGCAATTATAGGTCCTCCACCCAATCGCAATGATTTGCTGGGCGTCAAATATGTACAGGTAGTTCCACATGGTCTTGTGATTGTTGAGTGGGCCCTATCCAGTGGCGTTCACTGAGAAACAGAGAAAATAATTCTTAAACACTTTAATCACTAGGCTCACTGCAATTCCTTTTGTGACATCTGAGAGATTAGTCAACCCGGTGTTAGTCATTCTGCTCAACTAATATATAAACATCAGTGTGGAATTTTCGTTCTCTCATCTTTGTACTATTGTGCCTAGGCCTAAGCGTTGCAACTTCACGCAAATGCCACATGGACTATAATTGTTGGCATTAATTTTCCATTTATTTGAACTTCATTTGTTTATCATTTTTCTTTTATTTCTTCAGGGCTGCAAGTTGATAATTATCTTCTTCTATTTATTCTTTTATCTTGTTCTACATTGCTAGTTCAACTACCCAATACTTTTGATTTAGAGTTTTGACATGCTTAACAAGTAGTTGAATAATTCTTTTATATCACATGACTGCCAGATGAGCCCTTTCAAGAGTCAACTTTAATTTATTTGGTCGTACTCGAGAACCATTCGAAACGACAAGGAGAAATAGTTGGCTATGATTTGGCAGCTCACATCTCAACAGTGCTGTTTGATTTTTTATTTTTTATTTTTGGCTCTTTTTCTCTAGTTGAAGAAATCGTTTCAACTGTGTTGCATCTCAATCCTTTGCTAATTTTTTGTTTTGGGAAATCTCTTTTATTTTTTTGGGTAAATTTGGGAAACTCTCTTGGAAAATTTTCAAACTGCTGGATTTCTTGGGGAGGATTGATCAAAGGGCATCAACCAATTGCCCCGTATAGTAGTTTAACCTATGCTGTATGGTTACTTGAAATCAACTTGATTTAATTATTATAGTGAACTCATCTGTGACTCCCAAAATGGATAGGTGCATCTGGTCTGACTTTTCATCTTGCAAGCTCTTGATTCTATGGCCAACTATATTGCAATTGAGGTAGCTTTTGTGGGGAGTGTTTTTTACAATAATTGAAAATGGTTTGAGGGAGAACAATCTGTTTATTTATTTGCTACATTAGGGAATCAAACTCACGCCCATGTCCCGAATGCGAGAGAATGATTTCTGTTGGTGTGCTATATATATCTTGGTTTCCATTTTTCGAAGGTGGGCATTGGGCAAATTTGGAACCAATGAATAAGAATCACTTTCTGCAGCCTTGCAGGACAGGTAGGATTATATTTATATTTAGCCGCAAAATATTTTTAACTAATGTTCCTCTTTAAAAGGGGCCTTTCTTAGGGGCGTTCATTGGCTCACCTAGCCTGTTTTGGGCCAAACTTAGATATGTTATTAGTGCGCGTTTAATAATTGGGCTGGGCTGAGATTTAGTGCTAGTAAGCCTAAAACCTGCACTGTGTAACATATGCATGTAATTCAATTTAATTAGTACAAATAATTACTCAAAAGGCCATAAATTGATTAAAAGTCTGATTTGGCCTGCTAGATTAATTAAATGGGTGAGCATGGGCCTAAATTTCACGGCCCATGTTAAATTGGGCTAATGTTTCTAAATGCAAGCTAAACCTAGATATGCCTTAGCTTGCCACGTGAACACCCCAACCATTTCCGCCCCCTCTTTTAATGGCCAAACAGAGAATGATACCTACTGGTAATGGCTTTGGAACTTGCGCCCAAAAATTGCAGCAACTTCTTGTAACTTTCCGTTGTAAAAGGATTTGATATAACCGCAGCAAGAGGACATTTAAAGAAGGAGAAAAGATAGGAATCCATATCGTTAACTCCATCCCAACTCATAATCATTAAGAATTTGAACCATTTTAAATTTCCATCTTCCCTCGCTCATTGCATGGAGGGGCGTTTTCAATAGTGAAAACACTAGGGCACTATATAGACCTTCTGGGATATTATACACAATAGAAAGAACGGAAAATGCTCTCCCATGGCCACTAGCCACTTTACATGCAGTCTAGCTCTATAGGGGCCCGCTTATGTCTACCTTTGATCAGTGTAGGCCTCTACACATTCTCATCCCCTTGAACTAAAATTAGGCCTAAGTTTACTCCCATCAAACATTTATCAATTGTTGGATTGAATTTCTAAGAAATCTATGGCTAAAATACTACAAAACTTTATGATTATTAAATCAAGGACTGCGACAATCTATTGGGGTCGATTTTTTTTTTTACCCTTATTCACTAGGAGACCTTTTTGTGTAACCCAGTCATATTGAGTAGTAGGCATCTAAGTTGGCCCATGAGTCAAATTGCAACTTGCTCTTAGGAGGATATTTAGGTGGACTATTGGGCAGCCCCACTATGAGATGTGCATGAGTGTGCACAAAAAAATTTAAAAAAAAATGTGTACATGAAGTAACTTCTCCATATCAAATGATTATAACGTGTGCGTAGGCATATAGAGGTAAAGGGATTGAAATATCTAGTTGTGGCCTACCCATGTGAAAAAAATGGATCTGATCATTCTGATCTGATCATTCTAACATCCTGATCAATTACCCACAAATTTTCTTTATTGAAATGGTGCATAGTTGATCGAATGGTCCAACCCATTTGGTTGGGTTGTTCATATATAATGAGTGTAAATTTATCATGCTTGGAACACAAGGAGAATTACCTTAGGGCTACTACCAGATTTTACGATTATCCGAAGGTTCCAACTCGTGAAAAAATAGGGTGTGGAACTTATTTTAGGTTCCGATTCATAAATGGGTTTAAGTCAGAAACCCAATTTAGGTTTCAAGTAATAAACGGATTCAGTTCCGGATACATATAGATTTCGACCCGTCGACTTAGGATCCAACACAAAAAGCCTTTAAATTGCAAAGTATAGACTAAAATCAACTTTGATTTGACCTTTTTTATATTTAATCTAAAAAACCAGTAGACTTGATGCTGTATTATAAATTGAATAATATCCTTAATTTAAAAAAAATAAAAAAAAAGAAGTACATCTTCTAGTGCGGTGCTAATTGATATCAGAATGAATGTACCTCGTGCTCAGTGTACTAATTGATAATGAAATGGATGTTAACGCACATCCACCAGTCCGCTGCGCTGATTTAAGCGTTGTCGTCGTATCAGTTGCGAACGCACATCCACTAGTGTGGAAACTGGAGATCCGATTTAAGGATATTGCCCTCTTATGGGATGGCTTCAGATCAGCAATCTATGCGTATAGTGCAAACTAGGAAAGGAAAATTATTTTATTTTATTATTATTATTATTTTTTGCACAGGTGCAACATATTTCTCAATTGGCTTTTGGGGACTTCAATTTATTATCGAAGGGGTAAGAATTCAAGAGACGCTTCCATCATTTGTGGAATCCATCTCATTGTACGGGCAAGTCCTTTTCTTTTTAATACAAAGTTTTTGACCTTTTCCTTTCCATTTCCATTATTGTTAGCCTTTGATAGTATGAAAGCTTTAATCGGAGATGAATCGGCAAGCACAACCAGTTATTGGGTAGGATTTAGAATCCATTGTAGAGACTATTTCTTGTAAGCATTTTCGAACCTACCGTAACCCTCACATTTATGTGAGCTTGAGACTGTCAATTTCAACAAATTGGCATAGATCCTTTCTTGTCAATCCTATCATATTTATAATCCTGTCTTTCGAACAACATTTGTCTAATCAATATGGCTTCACTGTTGTTCTTAAGTCAATCCTACCATCCCTTATTTCTTAGATAAGGAGCAAGTTGAAAATTGAAAACTAGCTACCTATTTGAAGTGGCGTAAACGTGGGTTTACTTTTATGTTTTATATTCAAAACTACCGTGGATTTGTCCAGTGTGTATTTACGTGGGTTTATCAAGCACCACCTAGGCAATTAGTTTTGTTGGATCAAATACCTTTAAAGACACTGTTGTCAATCGAAGCAGGCCATTTAGGCCCAGTCCAGGCCCGATCTTGGCAAGCAGGCCATTTAGGCTCAGTCCAGTTTTCAGTCCACTGTTGTACTGTAGAATAAGCTATAATGTAGGATCTGTGCGAAAATATAGGATCTAGAATAAGTCAAAGGATAATACTATAATTTAGGATCTGTGCTATAATTTAGGATCTAGAATAAGTCAAAGGATAATGCTATAATTTAGGATCTGTGCTATAATATAGGATCTATGGATTGTAATGAGGGAAATCAACCCCTATATATGTAAAACTACAGTCGTCTCTTAGAGGACTGCATTCTCACCATTTTAATGGAATTCTAAACTCTCTTGCAAATGTTATGGTATCAGAGCAAGGTCAATCAATCATCTTAGTTGTCTCAGTCATCTTCCAAGCCTTGGAAGCGAATTTGTGATCATCTTCTTCAGTCGGATCTTCTCTGATCATCGCTGATCATCTCAGATCAGGCGTGGCCCACCTGTGATCATCATCATCACCATCTCAGCGGATTCCTCCCTCTTGGTCGTCTGAATATTCTCTTATTTATGAAGATTTTTCCAACATTTATTGGTTATCAGAGGTAGGCCTTCTACCTATTTTTGAGGAAATTCAATTTTTTTGCTTGTTTTCATCTCGGCCGTCCAAAATCCTGGTTCTGGATTTGATTTGTTTGAGACCACTTCCATTAGTTGCGTGCTTATCCTGCTCAACCATCCCCACTCTCTGATCTATCAAGAGATCCTCCGGTGGGGCTCCGGTCCTGTATCTCTCCCTGACAACAGGGCCGTCTGGATGCTGCTCAGTGTTTCCTTCCGGAAACTTTTACTGACTGCCTGTTCTGGTTGTTTGCTGCTACTTACTGCTTGTGCATGCACTGATTCATCATTCTGCTAGTTCATTCTCCTGGTTTATTACTGTTGCAAGTTCCTGCAATTTGTTCTGTTGTTGCTTGTTCATCATTCTGTGGATCTATCTGCTGTTTTACGTTACCACTCTGGTCCATCTGATTGTGTCTCTAATCACTGATTGTGGACTGATTCTGATATTCCTGCTTCCTGGAGTGTTTGCTTGTTCTGGGTCATCATGGACAAATCTGACATCATCTCCCTGGTTAAGTTTGATGGCGCTAATTATACCTCATGGGCCTTCCAATTTCAAATTTACTTAAAAGGCAAGGAACTTTGGGCACACATTGACGGATCTGACCCTAAACCCGAGGCCGATGACAAGAAGATTTTAGCTTGGAAAACTAAGGATGCTAAAATAAAAACCTGGTTACTAGGTTCAGTTGACCCACAGTTTATCCTCAACCTCAGACCTTGCCAAACTGCCCGTGCAATGTGGGACTATCTTCAAAAGATCTATCAACAAGGCACTGCTGCTCGTCAATTTCAATTGGAACTTGATATTTCTCAATATACTCAAGGCACACAATCTGTTCAGGAGTATTACAATGGCTTTCGCAGACTGTGGTCCGAATACGATGAAATTAAGTATGCCTCGGTGTCTGAAGCTCTTCTACCTGAACTATCTCGCTTACAGCAAAGTAGCCATCGGGATCAGTTTCTTATGAAACTTCGTCTGGAGTTTGAGCCAGTTAGATCCAACTTGATGAGCAGGGCTTCACTTCCTAGCCTGGATGACTGTCTTCAGGAGCTTCTACGGGAGGAACAACGTCTCGTCACTAAATCTACTATGGAACAACAAAGGGCTGTTGAGGCTCCGCTTGCCTATATTGCTCACACCAGACGCTCTTCCCGGGATATCAGTAAAGTTCAGTGCCATAACTGCAAGAAATATGGTCACTATGCTAATCAATGCAAGGTCAAGATCTGCCGATATTGTAAGGCCACTGGTCATGTCATTGATGAATGCCGGAAGAAGGGTCGCAATTCTACTTTCCGCAACTCTGTGCCCTCAGCCTCTACTCCTTACACAGTGTCATCCGCTCCTAGTGCTTACACAGTCACCACTCCACGATATGCCTCCTCTGAATTCAGTGCTCTGCCGTCTGATTCTTCCTCACAACCTGATTCCTCCACGCAATCTGCATCCCCAGCTCCTCTCACCCCTGAGATGGTCAACCAAATGATTATCAATGCCTTGGCATCCATGCACATCGCAGGTACTGGGTCATCTCTTTCTAATACATGGTACTTAGATTCTGGTGCCAGTAACCATATGTCCTCTTCACCTATACAATTGCAAAATGTAGTTCCTTATACTGGTCATCTTACGGTTCAAGCTGCCAACGGAGATCATCTTCCCATCACCTCTGTTGGTGATACCCCTGGCCCCTTACCCTTAACCAATGTTTTAGTTTCACCTCATCTTGCTACCAATTTGGTTTCTGTGGGTCAACTTGTTGAAAATAATTACAATGTCTCTTTTTCTTCTGCTGGTTGTGTTGTGCAGGACCAGGAGTCGGGGGAAGTGATCGCGAGGGGGCCTAAGCGTGGCAGACTTTTTCCTTTACCAGTGTCTTCATTTATTCATGATAAACCTTTACATCAGTTATTTTGTTTTTTCATTCAGAATAATTCTCGATTGTGGCATAATAGACTTGGTCATCCGAATGCTTCTACAATGTCTACTTTATTTCACTCTGGATTAATAAATAAACCTATTGATTCTGCTTCTTTTGACTGTGATACTTGTAAATTAGGAAAGAGTAAAACTTTACCCTTTCCAATCTCTGACACACGGAGCACTTCATGTTTTGACTTAATTCACAGTGATGTTTGGGGCATTGCTCCGACTCTTTCACATAGTCATTTCAAGTACTTTGTAACATTCATTGATGACTACAGCAGATTTACTTGGATTTATTTATTACATTCGAAGTCTGATGTTCTAAATGCATTTAAATTTTTTGTTCAATATGTTGAAAACCAATTCTCTAAATGCATTAAAACTTTGCGCTCAGACTCAGGGGGGGAGTATGTTTCCAAGGATTTTCAATCCTTTTTAACCAATAAAGGAATCATTTCTCAACGTACCTGTCCGTATACTCCACAACAAAATGGCGTTGCGGAACGGAAAAACAGACATCTTCTTGATGTCACTAGAACTCTTCTGATTGAAGCATCCGTTCCCCCTCGTTTTTGGACTGAAGCTCTCACCACGGTTGTTTATCTCATAAACCGCATTCCATCCCCTACCATTGGCCATTTAACGCCTCATTTTAAATTGTTTGGTCATCATCCTGTGTTTGATCACTTACATACCTTTGGCTGTGTTTGCTTTGTTCATTTACCTCCCACAGAAAGAACGAAACTAACAGCACAATCTCGCAGGTGTGCTTTTTTGGGTTATGCCACTAATCAAAAAGGTTTTGTTTGTTATGATCCCATTGGTCGTCGTATCAGGGTTTCTCGGAATGTTATTTTCTTTGAAAATCAATATTTCTTCCCCACTCACATGGACAATCCTCATCCCTCTTCCCCAGCTCTCTTACCAGGTTTTTCGGATCAAACCTCTGTTACTCGGTTTAATCCTGCTTTTGTATACCATTGTCGGGAGAAACCTCCCACTGCAGATGGTCCTCCCCCTGATCCTCCACCGACACATGGTTCCACAACTACTCCTCCCTTACGTCGCTCCTCCAGAACTTCTAGACCGCCTGATAGGTATGGATTTACCCATACTTCCTTGATGACCACTCTCTCTTCTATCTCTATCCCAAGTTCTTATTTGCAGGCTGTCCAACAAGATTGCTGGAACCAGGCTATGAAGGAGGAATTGGATGCATTGGATCAGAATCACACCTAGGATATTGTGGATTGTCCTTCCGGAGTTAAACCCATCGGTTGCAAATGGATCTACTCGATCAAGCTTAAATCTGATGGGTCATTGGATAGACACAAAGCTAGACTTGTAGCACTCGGAAACAGACAAGCGTATGGCATTGACTATGAGGAAACGTTTGCACCTGTGGCAAAAATGACTTCTGTTCGGTTACTTCTCGCCATTGCTGCCTCTAAATCCTGGCCTTTATACCAAATGGATGTCAAAAATGCCTTTCTCCATGGGGATCTGCAAGAAGAAGTCTATATGAGGATACCACAAGGTGTCCCCTCTCCCTCTAAGAGGAGTGTCTGTCGCCTGCGCAAATCGCTTTATGGTCTCAAGCAAGCTCCTCGGGCATGGTTCGAGACCTTCAAGGGTCGCTTATGCAAGAGTGACTTTACCCCAAGTTCTTATGATCCATCTCTCTTTTTATGCCACTCCTCTACTGGTGTTACTATGCTTCTCGTATATGTTGACGATATTATTATCACTGGCACAGATGATGGTATGATCAAATCCCTCCAGGCTTCTCTCAAGGATTCCTTCTGTATGAAGGATTTGGGCCCCTTGCATTATTTCTTGGGCTTAGAGGTGCATCAATCTCCCAAAGGTCTATTTGTTAATCAACACAAATACACATCAGATCTTATCGAGTCGGCTGACCTCCATGATTCTTCCCCTGTTGATATGCCTGTCGAGGTCAATCTCAAGTTGAGTAAGGATGATGGCGATCTTCTTCCTGATCCTCAAACCTACCGGCGTCTGGTGGGAAGTCTTGTCTATCTCACCATCACTAGACCTGACATCTCCTATGCCGTTCATCTTGTGAGCCAGTTCATGACCGCTCCTAGACATCTTCATTTGACAGCTGTGAAGCGCATTCTTCGCTATCTGTTAAAAACTGTCCCTCGTGGTTTATATTATCCAAAGGATAATCCTCTTCATCTGACCGCTTATGCGGATGCTGACTGGGCAGGCTGTCCCGACACACGCCATTCTACTACTGGTTGGTGCATGTACCTTGGAACTTCTCTCGTTTCTTGGAAATGCAAGAAACAAGAACGTGTGTCCAGATCTTCCACGGAAGCTGAATATAGGGCAATGTCTTCTGCTTGTTCTGAGATTTTATGGTTACGGGGACTTCTATCGGAACTCAGGTTCGCTCAAACATCTCCTACTCCTTTGCATGCTGATAATACTGGGGCCATCCGAATCACTGAAAATCCTGTATTTCATGAACGCACCAAACATATCGAAGTTGACTGCCACTTTATTTGAGATGAATATAAGCGTGATGTCATTTGTCTTCCTCATGTCTCTACAGAATTTCAGTTTGTAGATATCTTCACAAAGGGTCTTCCTCGGCCTCGGCATCAATTTCTTGTCTCCAAATTGCTGCTTTATGACTCCCCGGCATCAATTTGAGAGGGGGTGTCAATCGAAGCAGGCCATTTAGGCCCAGTCCAGGCCCGATCTTGGCAAGCAGGCCATTTAGGCTCAGTCCAATTTTCAGTCCACTGTTGTACTGTAGAATAAGCTATAATGTAGGATCTGTGCGATAATATAGGATCTAGAATAAGTCAAAGGATAATACTATAATTTAGGATCTGTGCTATAATTTAGGATCTAGAATAAGTCAAAGGATAATGCTATAATTTAGGATCTGTGCTATAATATAGGATCTATGGATTGTAATGAGGGAAATCAACCCCTATATATGTAAAACTACAGTCGTCTCTTAGAGGACTGCATTCTCACCATTTTAATGGAATTCTAAACTCTCTTGCAAATGTTAACTGTGTTGTAAAAAATAAAAAACTTGAAAACGAGGGTTGCTTGTTTGTACTAATATCTAATTCTAATAATGGCCACAATACTCACCCTTGTTTATATCAATTGTTAGCTCAATGATATTGTTATGGTTCTAAATAGTTATAAGATTTAATTTTGCGCGTCTCATTAGTCCTAGGGCTTATGGTGTTTTGATTAAGCCCATAACATTTGATATCAGAGCTAACCTTCATGTATTGAGTTTGAGTCATGAAAAGAGTGACGTGGAGTAGAATGAGAGCTATTCCATGAAGAAAAAAGAGCTACCTGATGCTAGAGTGAAAGCCGCCAAAGACGTCGGCTGCGAAAGCATAGTGGTCCATTACGGTCCTAAATAGTTATAAAATTTAATTTGATCGTTCCATCAGTCATAGGCTTTTTGGTGTTTTGGTTAAGTCCATAATAAACATGGATGTAAATGGGCTTATTCCGAGTTTGAATCACACCAGACCTAGAGCCAAAATTGTTTCTAGATGTTGGTTCTAGTTCTAACTTTGAACTTATTTGTTGGCTTCATACCCGGTTTTGATAATTGGACCAAATTTGGTTCTAACTTCTTTTTTGTATTCCATTTTTTTCTTTAAAATAATGATATCATTTAACTTACAAGGGCTCATAAGGTATATCACTTCTATGATTGAATATAAAAATGCCCACCAAAGTTAATTTTAATTTACAATTTGCAACATTAAAGTCTTCTATGTTAGGTTCAAATCCATGGGTCATAACATATATGGATCAATCTTGACTGAAACCATTTATAAACAAGAACCTAAATTGGATTTGGGATTTAGCCGCTAGATTCAAGTTTGTTTATTAATCTAACTCACAATAGATTACAAAGCCAATATTTTTCGGGTCAAAACCTCTGAATGGTCAAAAAATCAGGCCTATTAATGCTGAGGCATCTCCCTCTCCACAGTAGGGTAGAAGTTTGATCCCGCATTATAACCAAAATGGTTAAGAACTTCGGCAGTGTGTGTGAGCGAGCATGTGGCACGTAGAATGAAGGGCAAAACCTAATGAGCGAGGTCAAGATCAGGAACCACGTGCTCCTCTTGCTTGCAAATAAGCACATGAAGTCACAGTTTCTGAAACTGCAAAGTGATTATGTTCTTCACAGTGATAATGTTCTTAAAAAAAATCATTAGAAAATGATCGTCTTGAAAAGTATATTGCCAATACTGGGTTACCGAGAAGAATCTTTGACTTCGTCATTTTTATGCAAGGCCCACTTGCTTCAATTTTTTTATATGTGAGGTGATATCGGGCTCAGGATGAGCTCACAAGTGTCAGGAAGAAAGAGACTTCTGACCTAACAAGGAATTAGGCAAACGATGACATGAAAGGCCCCTACTTAGCCAACTTGTACTCAAGTCAAGTTGGGCCTTTATAGGATTAATCACTTTCAAAAGTATATTGGTTTGCAAATAAGTGTCCATTTGGCCTTTTGACATTCAATTAAAAATTAATATTAAATTCAAATTTAACCCACTTGCTTTAAATTTTTTTCCCAAGCTTTTTTTTTTTTGCTGCTAGATTGGATAATTAGAATAGTAGATGTAGTTTAATCTACCCACCAATAGATTGAAGAGGCTATCGCAACTTGTGATTAATGGAGAAAAGAGCATGAGAGCACACACATTAAAAGAAAAAAAAAATCATGGGTCCGATTTTTTTTACAGCATATAAAAAAAAGAAGGATAAAGAATCCAAAAGTGTGGGTATGTATTAGAATTTTTTTTAAAAGGCATGAACATTTTTTTTTCATGTAAAATAAAATACATGGATACTTGAATATTTCAAAATGGTATAATTTTTTTGAAGTTATTTCAATTAAGTTCTCTCCATAATTTTTATAATATCTTGGCAGTACATTTAAAAGACCTCATGTGGGGTTAGGGCAACGCATTACTCAAATACCTAAGATTGAGATTTGAATATTTTTCAATGTGAGACTTGAACAAAGTCTCTTGATACTAATCGAATCACTTTGCTAGTAATCGTGCAAATTTCTCTTTATTGGCTCATAAGAAATAAAAAGTCCTAATCGTGTGTATAAAAGTGCAGCTTGGGCCTTAATTCCATACGAGCCCTTTTAAACCTGTTGGCGAGGAAAGAGGTTAGAAAAAGATTAAAAAAAAACCTTTTTTTAAGAGAAAGATATATTTGTCATTTTTCAAAAATTCTTTGTAGAGAGGACTTAAATTAAAAGAATTGTAGGGAAGTCTTATACTTTATTTTAAAATAATATGTGGATATTCATATACTAAAAAAAAAGAGACAACAGTACAACACTATTGTACGGATAGGGAAATTATAAAAAATGCCCACTTTTATAAATGTCACTTTTCTGTAATTTTTTTAATTATAGGACCCACGTTCGGTCAATATATATTATTTTCACAGAGACTATCCCTGTGGTCACAAATATACTCATCCAACTTTACTTCAATCAGAATAAAATGATATCACCAACACCAAGTCATTAAATTTAAGGGCCATAAAACCAAAAGATTGAATTGACTTCAAGAAGTGATAAATTTAGATAAGAAGAAAGAAAAAAGAACACAAGACAAAACGCCAAGCAATCGCGATTCCGGGCGGGCGCCGGCGTCCCATCCCTCATCCATTTTAAAATATGTTCTCTCTGTCGCTCTACTGTAGACGTCAGGTCATACCTCGTCCATTTGAAAATATCAACTCTCTGTCTCTCTACTGTAGAAGTCAAGCCATTGCGGCATAAAGAAACAAACAATGACTCTGTATCTTTCCCACGACCCCATGACTTTTGTCTATTTCTTTAGTCTCGCGTTGGCCGATCGTCTATCACGGCAGCAGAAGAAAGCTGCAATCTCTCCAATCTCTTCCATTTCTACTACTTTTGTTTTTTCATACAGAAAAGAAGAGAACACATGCTTGTCTCACTCTCGCAGGTAAGTTGCTTGGATCGATATGGAATGGTGAATCCTGCTCTTCTCCGTGATTGTTACTCGTTTCATTTTATTCGGGTTTTAGGGACCTGAGAGAGAGCTGCTGCTTGTGGAAAGTACATCGAACATTGCCTTCTGAACTCTCTCTCTCTCTCTCTAATTTGTTTGAGTCTGTTTATCTATCTACATAATTTCCTTTTTCATGGATGGTGGTTCCATGGTTTGGACTTTTTTTTTTTAAATTATTGTAGATTTTGTTTTTGTTGATATTTAGTCGTTGTATCTGTGTTATTAATTATTCATTGTTTATGTTTTGTTATTGATTGATGATGCATCTATGTGTTATTTCTTCATTATCATTTTATTTTGTTTACAAATGGATAGGAGAAGAGTTCTACTTTCTTCAATAGCTTACAGGTTTGGATATTGAGAGAAGTGGTGCATGATTCATCTGATTTCTTGGTTTTTCAGATGGTTGGAGCACGTGTTTGCATTTGGGTTGCCATTCTTGCTTCCTGGTCTTGTTACTCTGCAGCTCGTGTGGGAGCTCAGAGAACACAGCCATCTGAAGGTGAATTTTCTTGAATTTGAGTTGTTGCCCCTTGTGAAATGAAGGTTCATCCTTTATGCATACCTTCACTATATCTTCCTCTTTAGCTTTTTTTTTTTTTTTTGTGTGTTTTTCCTTCTTTCTTCTTTTCCTTTTCTGGTTGGGCTACTGGTACAGGACTAACAGGAGTGATACTTTCACTTGAGGACCCACAGATCGATCCCTGGGCATATATGTGAGACTAAGTTGCTAGCATCACTCAACCCTGAGTGTGTTGACTTCCTCTTTAGCCATTTATCATGCTGCTCTGATGTTATAAAGACTTGCAGTGCAGCCATAGTCTTGGCTTCAATTATTCCAAGCTGTGTCTTTGTATTTTATTGATTCTGATTTGCTCATTAGGCATATCACTTGATCATAACCTCTTGTTGTTTACTTTTATATGTTAATAATATTTTTGCTTTGTGGAGATGAAAAGTCTGGCATTGCTTGCTTCCCTAAAACAAATATTGCAGTCATCCTTTCACACGAAAGATTTGGGACGGTTTACATATTTCCTTAGTTTGGAAGTTACTCCCACTGCTATTGACAAAAGAATTCATTGATATGGTTCGAATGATGGACACAAAGACTTTCGAATTTTAATGATCCAATTGAGCTGAATATCAAATACAACATGACAATGGGGAACCTGTTTTGGATCATGTTCTCTACAGGACTTTGATTGACTGTTTTATTTATCTTCCCACTACTCAACCGGATATTTCCTAGTTGCTAGCCAATTTATGCCTGACTCACTTTTATCTTTTAACCTCAGATCTTGCTGCAAATTGCAGTGGCAGCTTGTCAAAGCATGTTTTTGTGATTGTCACATTCATAGGACTTCTAAACCATATGCGGAATGCCAGAGGTCCATTACAACTGTAAGGGAGCGCAAGCAGCTTATATATAGAAACCCTTTATGGCAATAACATTATGGGAAGTAATGCTAAACCGTATGGCCATATGCCGTACTTGGATTTGCCTTTTTATGACCATTTCCATTATGTGTTTTTACTCACTTTCAGTTTGTCCTCGTGACTAGCCTATGATGTAAATTCAAGTCTGGGTTCAGCTGAAAGTTTTTCTCATTTAATTTCTATCATCTATGACAAGTTATTTTCATGGGATTTTATTTCCTTCTTTAGGATTCATAGTTTTCAATTTCATTTCGTTCGAGGCACAATTCACTAGAACGTTTTAGAATTGGCCTGTGTTGGAATAGTATGCGCGCTTTTGGCCCGTTCCAGTCGTTCTGGCCCAATACTGGCCCCAAGTTTAGCCAAATTCTGTCCCATTCTGGACAGAGCAGAATGGGCCCTGCAAGTTTCATTTTCTTCTGTTTATCAAGTAGTTTTAGTAAGTTCACATGTGTCTTACTCATTCATCGAAAATAGTCAATTGTAGAGTGTAGTTTAATTTAAATTGTGTAAATATGCACTTTTAGTATTATTTTAGCATTTTACTTTTTTTTTTCATCCTTAGGCACTCTTTAGTTTTTTCATTTTCATCGCATCTTTTCTGAAACGGAACACTGGAATTGATTGGAATGTTGGAACATTCCACAACAGGGCCAAAGTGGAACAGAGACCAAAACGGAATAGACAACTATGATTGGGTTTACTTATCATGAAATTCTACTGACTGATTGTCTCAATTTGCAGTCACTACATTACAAGATATCAAGGAAAGTTTGATTGATCCTGATAATAATCTTAGAGATTGGGGAAAGGGAGATCCATGCACATCAAATTGGACAGGGATTATATGCAGAGTGACACTTGGTGATGCATACTTGCATGTTGAAGAGCTGTATGTCTTTCATACTTGTTAACATTGATTTTAGTCATTTCTTTCATAGTGTCTTAATCAAGTGATTGAAATCTTTCTATGCCCACCTCTCCCATGGTCTGTGAGGCCCCAGGTGGGCCCAGCCGTTGTCTTACGGAGGAGTGTCTCAGAGCATTCCCCCTTATTTTATTTTTCTTTAGTCAAATGAATCGACTTTTTGTGTGTGTAGAAAATAGACTTTTAAAGGTGTTTGTTTTACTATTGTTTCTTGCATTATGATAATGTCTGAGTGTTGTTGCCTGCTTTTATTGAACTGGTGGTCAGAATGAGATAAGCATTATTCAAATAGAAGAAAAGAAGTTTGGAGAGGAGGGGCTTGAATTTCTGTATGTCTAGAGATGCACAGACATGTATAGAATTGTTGTCCATACAAATATGTCTATGCATCTATCGGTTTATGATGCAGCTATGCATTGAATTTCTGTATGTCTAGAGATGCACAGACATATATAGAATTGGTGTGCATACAAATATGAAATATGTCTATTTATCTTTCAGTTTATGACACAGCAATGCATGGTTAGAAACAAGAATTATATATGCAGCTGTACAATTGTTATTGTGCAGTGCAAGTGTTTGTCAAAGACAGGAATGATGGATTGCAAGTGTTGGTGAAAAAATGTTATTTTCTCCTTCACACTCTGCTCAAACTTAGTGTCTAGTAAAAAAACAGTGAGTGTTTGCTTAAGAAGAAACAATATCAGGACACTATTAGGCTCCTTGAGAAGAAATCACAAGTTGAGTTTATGAGATCCCTTACTTTCTGCAATATTTATGGCAGTTTCCTTCTCACAATAGACGTGTAGCCATGTCGGATCAATGACAGTATGTGAAACAGCCTCTGAGATTTTATGTTCCATGGCCTGATGTTCTGCTTTAGCAGTGACACTAAGGATGTGCTTTTCTATGCAATAAGAGCCATGGTGCTTGCTAGATTTAGGTTTAGGTTTCAAGAAGTAGAAGAGGGAAAATGTAGAAAGAGGGATGCTGAATGTAGGTTGTGCATGAACTTAAAAGTGAGTTGTGAGCAATGCCTTAATATATACATATATATATTTATATTGTCAATATAACATTATGATGCTGTCACATGTGTCAATTGAACACAAATGACATAAACTGCCTGAATAATACTGCTACAGCAGTACACAAGGAATGGGCACTCTGATCTAGAGGTTTACAAGGAAACCAAGTGCAATCAATCTGCACCACTGCCTCCATACACATGGATTTAATGGAGTAAACCAATAGTAGAGTCTACCAACAAGACAAGAATGTTGTCTTCTTGACAACTGTTGACTGTTTCATACACTGTAGGAATTTGAAGTCTGAACTGCATGGTTGACCTTGCACTTGTATATAAAATGCACGAAACCCTCATAAAAATCTTAGAAAACTAGCTAAACAAATCTCCTACTGCAAATAGAGGTCTCCACTAATTTTCTCATAAAAATACGGCAATTACTGAATGAAAAAAGAAGAAAAAGGCCCAATTCCAGATCTGGACTTCCCAGACATACTCGCACAAAATCTGTCAGGGGGGCCCACATGGGCAATGCTACCACGAGAAAAGACCTCATGATTTTTAAGTACTCCTTTGGGCGACTCTATCCATATGCTTTTTGATAGGTTGGAATTGGGTTGGCCCATCAACCAATTCTTCAAAAATCAGCACATGCTCTGTGTTTTTTAAGAGACCGACTGTTCTGAAATTTCAAAATAGGCCCTGTTTTCTCTTTCTTTTCCAAACCAGCCCCTGTCTTCACTTTGCACTTAAAATTTAGGACTGTTTGGGACTCGGATCCTTGTCAATTCTCAATGCTTGCGGGCCTTCTAGTGATGCTCAATCTGCTCCAGGCATGTGTCTGTGACTTCAAATTTGTGATAAAAAGTCCATTCCATGTCACATTACGCAATTCCATATAAAATTCCAATTGCATCCACAATCGTGTCATTAATGCAACCCTTACAAAACAGAAAATAATTTAACTGACAATACTTTTGAGATGCACACAAAGGAGAATGTCCTTTCATTCAACAATTCCAGTTAACCCCTGCCCCTCCCTATGCATGCCCCAAAAAAAAAAAAAAAAAAAAAGAAGTTTCATTCTGTACACATCAAGCTTTATGTTGCTCAGCTAGGCTATGATACCCAGATACTTGTACAAGCTCAACGTATTTGTATCGGACTGATACGGTACTTGTACTGGTACCTAATATTGCACCAATACTTTCGGGGTAGAAGTTTAGTATATCCTACTTAGCAAGTCCATTATTTCATTTATTTCTTTAAGTTTTCTTACTTTTCAACGTAGAAAATGATAGAATTGAGCATAAACAATGATAATTTCATTAATTAAATTGTAATTTAAAGAAAAATTAAGAACACCCATATCTGTATCCGTGTCCTAAAATTTTCAAAGTGCAGAGTCATATCCCTGATCCCCGTATCCTTGTCCGTACCCATGTTCGTATCTGGGCATCATAGCAGCTAGGCAAAATTCATAACACAATGTCTATGTGAAAATCATTAGCGAAGATCAGAAATGGCCAAATCATCCTAAGATTTCTAGAATATCACAGAAGGTAACTTTTTGACAGGAGTCTAAACATCTCACATGGGTGTGTGTTGAAATATGATCAAATGTCTTGTGTAATTGATAAAGAACTAGAGGACTTATTGGATTAATTGGAAATGTAATAATCTTCCTTCTCTTGTATTGTTCCATTGGTTTGTAATGCCCTTCACCATTTGTCAACATCCAAAGCAAACCTGTTCTTTCTTTCTAAATTATGCACATTAGAATTTAGTGATTTCCATTTTAATGTTTGGAATGGAGCTTTTTTTTTAAATTACCACTTTGCTTAGTTTGGCCATGTTATTTCACATAATAATCTCATTGGATGATGCCATGTCAGAATCCGGTTGATATTCCTAAATGAAAAGCTCAAGGAATTAATATTTGTTGGATTAATCTTTTGCAATAATTTCATGTCAATGGTGCTAATAAAAACCTTTTCTCACTCTGATGCTTAATAGTTTTGGTTATGATGACAGTTCTAGCAATTACTCACTGATGTAACTGTAGAATATTTAATTAAATTGTTTCTTTGCCATATGATTTATGGTTTCAATTTTGTAGGCACTTGTTCAGGATGAACCTCTCAGGAACTTTACCGCCTGTTCTAGATCAACTATCTTATCTGAAGATATTGTGAGTTACTAAATGACTAAATCTTCTAAATGCAGAATCAAGAAAAAAAAGCTGATGTGTGGAAACTTACAACTGAAGTCTAATTTATCTTAATGTTGTCATGGTTTCACAGGCTTCTAGCAATCTGACAACTCCCCCTTTTTGTCCTGTTGTTTTGGAAGGAACTTTATGTGGAACAAGATAAGTGGACGCATACCAAAGGAGATAGGGAATATGACTGCTTTGAAACTCTTGTAAGTAGAATTGCATTATTTTGTATTTTCTTTTTCTTTGTACTACTGGCATTGAAAAGTAGGCTATAGGCAGCATGGTTTTAAAAAATCTGTTGCCTGTTTTGGTGGTAATGGTTGGAATTGGCAGCCATGCCAAATTGATAGTTGTTGTACAGTTGGTCACTCTTGGATATTAGCACTAGCAGTCCATTCTAAGGGTTTAATATTTTTAATTCTGAGTCCCATAAGTTATTGGTTGATTTGATGGGAACCCCAACACCCCACTGCCCCCAACCCACAACCAACACCACCACAAAAAACACACACAACATATTCACACACACACACACACACACACACACACACACACGCGCACGCACTCCAATACCTTTCAATTCCCCTCTCCCATGGTGGCATGCATCTTGCAACTTTTGTTTGGACAGCACCTTAAAAGTTGTACATATTTGCAAACACACATGTGGAGGTTATCACTTGGGCGACACTTGTTTGGGTGTGTGTTCTGAAGAGCTTACATTGGGTCACCATACAAGGTTATGAGAAGGTCTATACATAGATGCATGATATCCCTACCTCATCAAATCTCCATAGGGGTGGATTTAAAGGTCTCATAATCAACAATGAAAGTAGTATTAAAAAGGGGTGTTTTGATAGTGCCCACAGGTCACTGGGCCAACCCACGGGTATGACATCAAGGCAGGTTGCGAGTCAGCCCATGTTGGGCTGAGCCTTTAGCAAGATTCCGGTGGATTAGCATTTAGCACTACTTAGTAGGCAAGAAAGTTAAGCACCAATTATCTTTCTAGAATCATGGGCTAGAATTATTTGATTTGTTAGGTGAATAAAGATAATGAGCATTGATTTTAATTGGGATTGATTTGTTTGGTAGCCTAGTATCAGGGGCTGAAATTATGAAATTGGTCCATTTTTGAAGTTCAAAATTGTAATCGATCTCTATTTAAAGAAAGGAATTGATCAATGAAGGGGCAAAAATTCTAAATCACCACCCCAATGAAATTATCACTTTACATTCTTTTTTAATTTTTTTTATGTGGAATAGGAACAATAGAATCTCATGAAATAATGGTCTTATCTAGTGGGTATTACTAAAATTGTAATCTATTTGTATTTGTTATACTATTTTGTGGATATGTATTTTGGACATGCTAGGCATATGAAAAAGTATCTGAGTATCGTTGCTTAATGGGATGCACACAAATGTTATAGTGAGAACCAGCCTCAAGCTTTAAATTTGACAAGCACTTTGTGGGGCCCACCTTCAAGCATGATCGTGGTACGGTGAGATTGGAAGGTTGGTGTGGTTAGTGTGGATTGGGTGTGGTTTAAAAATTATCATGATCAGATGATTGTAACCATTTATTCCGGGTCCAAGATTACTGATCCAGAAAAACAGCTGAACCTTGGGGGGACTTGAATAAATTTTTTATTTTGTCAAATTGTGTTGAGTTTTGAACAGTGGAGGAACATAGAACATAATGCCCTTGATGAACACTGGACTGTACAGTTGTGTATGTTCTAACATATAATCCTTTAGAAGTGTCATACTAATCAAGTACCTACTTTGATTCTTGCTTTATTATAATTTCTTAAACTAGGGAATTGAGGATTGTAATACCCTAATCTTAGAGATGGTAGATTGTAAACGACTGTGAAAGGGATATATAAAGGTCAGAGGGGCCATCTCTGGCACTTTCAATCCTCTATTCTAGTATTTGTTGTCATGAAGCATCCTTAATCCACACTACTTTCCAATCCCACCCCATCATGGAGATTGGTAGACATCCAAGTGAGATGCATAACTTTTCTCAATTTTAAATTTCAAGCCAATTCTTATTTGGAAGTCTCTCACAGCTGGGTCTGCTCACAAATCACAAAGTTAGGATCTCTCTTACGGTGCCACTCCCTTACTACCCCTTCAGGTGGCATTCGTCCCAAGGTGATATTCATATGATAGATACCTGCCATTAATTTTAGCACAATATTTCATTTTATCTAATGGTTGAAGATGGGAAAATTTGAGGATCTCTGATCATAAGTATTATTCGAAAATCATCCAATTGGTGATGAAATTTGGCTAACCCCTAGTCAGTACACGGACCTTCCCACCCTTTCCCCAATGATTGTAACATAAAGGTTCCCATAGGGAGGTTTGTTGTCAAGTTTGCACCAGAAGTTCACTATGTAATGATGCTTTTTGTTTGATCATTATATTTATGGTTCTTGAGTGAACTTGATGCTGACATATCCTTTTTAAAAGACAGGGTAGAAGCATCGTTTATTTTTGTTCCCTTTTCATTTGTTTGCTGATTAAACACGTTGTATAAATGGTCAATTATTCTTTCTTTTATTCTTTAGTGTGTTACTTATGTCCAGACCAGAAAAGTTGACGTACCTAAATTCTATTACTTATGTCCAGACCAGAAAAGTTGGCGTACCTAAATTCTAACTTCCTATTTATGTTTTTCGTATATGCAGGCTCTTGAATGGTAATCAATTTTCTGGTTCTTTGCCTGATGAATTAGGTCATCTCCCTAATTTGAATAGGCTACAAATAGATGAGAACCAAATCTCAGGACCTCTGCCAAAATCATTGGCTAACTTGGCCAAACTACAGCACCTGTGAGTAGGTCTTTATTTGTAATGTTGTTATTAATTTGCAAAAGAGTTTTTATCATTTCCGTGATTTTATGGTTTTGAATTTGGCAGTCACTTGAACAATAATTCAATTAGTGGGCAACTTCCATCCGAGCTTTCCAAATTACCAACTCTTGTTCACTTGTAAGTTACTATAATTACTTTTCCTGTTGGCAATGCAATCCACTGTTATCTCTTATTTGAATTATTGATTACTCTCTGGCAGTTGATTTTTGTTAGTTATTAAGTGTTTATTAGTGTTATTCTGTTCAATATTCTTTCTTGGCAGTAATAAAGTGGTTTTTTGCAGCCTACTTGACAATAACAAGTTATCTGGGCAACTACCCCCGGAATATTCGGAGTTTCCAAGTTTGCTTATACTGTACGTTCTATCTTTGTACTTATTTTTGTGGAGAATATCTTTTTATTTTGACATCTGTTGATTCCTTTTGGTTTTTGTATCTCTTTTGAAGTGATTGTGCCTTGATCAATTTATACCTTGGCCGATCTTTATTATGGTGAATTCAAGGGTGATTGTTTAATTATTAGAAAAATGGGTGACTGTTAAATGCTATAATTTACCATGATGTTTCTCATGAAGGCTGGGCTACACGAGTAGCTTCAATATGGGGATTATTTATTCATAAATTTCTATTTGTGATTGATTTATTGATCTATGACTCCTATTTCAAATTGGCAAGCAACTATGTGAAAATTCATGATTATCCGTTTCAAATGGGCTATCGAGTATTAATTATTGCGTTGAATTTCTTTTAAGTCAACATAAATTTAGCACTTTGTGAGCATTAATTATTCTTGCTATTGGATTTTAGTAATTGCAGTCAAGCAACTAATGTAACTATTGTAGGATGTGGAGTGTGTTTTTTTTTTTTTCAATCATTTGTAGTCCCTTGGACAACTATATCTATTCCGTTTTTATTCATGGAGTATTCTTATCATGGACTAATATTGTCTTTTTTGAATTATTATAAACCATTATTCTGGTTGCTATTAATATAGTTTATGTGAAGGAAAACATGTTTATCACCATTTTTGAAGCCCTTTTGCAATGAAACAATAAACCAGCTATGATGTCATGGCACAAAAGGATGTCTTTTCTTCTTGTGGACATTTTTTAATGAGAGGCTAAACTGAGGTATTGTAGAATATCTGTAGACTTGGGGTGACTGTGACCCTCTTAGAGAATGCCCATTGTCACCTATACATAATGTTTATGAAAATGGAAATTTTGATATAAATCATTATTATAATCAACCAATCTAATTTTGGAACAATAATAAGCTTCTCCAATATCAAGTGTGTACTTAAATATTTTATTAATAAGCAATAAACTTACAATATCATTCCTCATTCATAATTTATTGAGTACTACAATTATTGACAATGATGTAGATTGGCCCGCAAAGGGGAGATCTACAAGTGTAGATGTCATTCCAATAGATAGACAACAATCTGGTTCCTTGAATTGTTAAGAAATAAAGTTGGCTTTTCTGTAAATATAGGAAATTCAAGAACAGTTTTGTAACTTTTAAACACTACACATTAAGTTTTTTTTTCCTTGTAATTTTGGAATATTTGATAATATAGATATAAGGTTCGGTCACCCAATCCAATCCATGATCAAATTGACTGAGCAGGCTTGGAAATAGTAGATACCAAGACTGGGCCAAGATCCAACCCATTCCACTTAGGACAACAACCCTTAGAGTTGCCCAATACTGGGGGTTGCAAAGTTTGACTTGACTCTTGACCCTTATCCGACTCCATTCGACACGCATAAGATGAGCTGCATCAGTAGAATGGGTCAACCACCCATTTAAATAGGTCAGTTTAGGGCGATCTTCATATCCAAACCAATTTAAATTGAATGATGCCTTAATAATTTAATACAATGGGCTTGCCTTTTGGTTGCCTGCTAAATTCAAATATTATCTCAATACTTGAAATGGATTGGGCTTGGGCAAACTTCTATAAGTTTGTAGGGTTTGGTTAGGTTAAATATGTTGACTGAAGTTAGAGGTCGGGTATGTGGGTTAGGTTGACCAGCATCAGGTGTGGGTTGGGTTACCTAACCCAATTTTAAAAATGGGTTGGATTGGATTGACCTTCGCCATGTAGACAACCATTGTCCAAATGATTTATTTTGCCCTGACGTGATCCATTTGCTAACCTTACTTAACACTGTTTCGATCTGTTTCTTCATTATTTGATCATGATTAGGAATTCTTTCTTATGAAGTTTTTTAGGGTGAGAATAGGACAGTGGATTTTTCCACAGGGAAAGCAAATGGGACTCACAATCCTTAGAAGATCTCACATTCAAATGTTTATCACAAGGGACTCAAAAATGTTTTGGTTCTTTGTTTAATTCCTTCCTATTCTATTGCTCTAGTGATTCTACTATTTAGGAACTTTAATTATTATGAGCTTTGATGACTGGCTGTATGTATTTTTAGGGTTTTTAAGTTTTAACTTTATTTAAATTGAATGTAAGGGGAGGTCCAGGTTAGTCTTGTTATTTTTCACATGAATTAAATAGAAGTTGCAATTCGCAAGCACTTTTCTCTTTCTTCTCCCTTCATTTGAGATATCTCCCATTGGGTTGAAAATCTACATCTACTTAATGGATTTAACGATCAAGTTAAGCTAATTTGTGACATTTCTCCTTTTTTGGTGTTGATTTACCATTGAGTGAATTGAGTTTGGGTTCACAAACAATCAGAAAATCATTTCGTTGACTACATCAGAATGTCCCATCAATTAGATCCAGTTGTTGCGGGGCTTTGATATCATCTCAAGATATAGAAGAGGAAGAAGAAAGGGAGTGTTTGGAGAGAGAGTTCGTGGTCCTTAGCTCCCATGATCTTATATTTATATTGGGATTTGGTATAGAGAGGGTGGGTAGTAACCCTAATTACCATTATCAAAAGAGATTACACTAATCCTAAGAGATCACTACTGTTACAAACACCTTTCTTAAAGATTACAACAAAATTATGGGACACTCAATCCAGAGGCCTAACATTCAATTCTATGAGCCCATTTGGCCCATTGCCCATAAATTCTAGGCCTAGCTATGTCATTGGCTGTTTTTGATAATATATGTAGGCTTATTTCCTTGAATGTAGTTGGTGCCTGGAGGTATGCTCGATATAGGCTTCTCTCTTGGGTTCCTGTCGGGTTTGGCATATGGACAACATTGCAGGTTTAACAGATGATCGATGATCAAAGTTGTGAAATTTTGTATCATAGGAGTTTATTGATAAGTTCTGGAGAGATGCCCTTATACACCCTACACATTAATATCTCTCTTGGTTTAATAGGGAATGAGATGTGTCAGAAGAGGTTATTAATAAGTTTGGACTACTGGTAGAGATGCTCTCATACACCTGACATGTTACTATCTCTCTTGGTTTGATGAGGGCAATGAGGTGTATCATAGGAGGCTATTGATAAGTTTTGACGACTATGTGTTGGTAGCTTGGTAGAGATGCTCTCACACATCTTCCACCTTAACATCTCTCTTGTTTTTGTAAGGGTGATGAGGTACTGATTTTACCATTTGAAGAAAAAAGGTAATGAATTTTAAATGCTGCTTATGCCATTCGTAATGAGTACTATTTACTAAATATAAAGATAATGTGTGGTTTTTTTGGGGGCTCATATGGTGAAGGCAAAGGACTTTGGGTTGATTTTAGTTTTCAAGGTAGGTCATATCAGAGAAGTGGTCGCCCATATTAAGTTTGTGGATGATACCATTCTATTTTTCTTAACAATTAGTGAGGAAGTCATCATCATCATCATCATCAAAGCCTTATCCCAACCATGCTGGAGTCAGCTACATAAATTCTGTTTCTCCATTCTATTCTATTTTGAGCCAAATCCTTTGATAAGTTAACCTTCTTCAAATCTGAATTAATGACTTCTATCAACATTTTCTTCGGCCTACCCTTACCTCTTGATGGGCTTTCCACCTGTATAGCCAAACTTTTTCTTACTGGTGCCATTATTGGCCTACGCTCAACATGCCTAAACCATCTTAAATGGGTTTCTAGAATCTTATCCCCTATTGGTGCTACTCTTAAATGCTCTCGAAAGTGCTCATTTCTAATTTTATCTTTTCTAGTTTTATCACACATTCACCTAAGCATTCTCATTTCCGCTACATCTATCTTATGAATATGCGTCTTCTTAATTGGCCAACATTCTGCTCCATATATCATAGCTGATCTAACCACTGTTCTATAAAATTTGCCCTTTAATTTCGTTGGCATTCGTCTGTCACAAAGCACTCCAGAAGCTAGTCTCTACTTCAGCCATCTAGCTTTTATCTTATAGTCCACATCTTCATCAATCTCCCCATCCTTACTAATCATCGAGCCTAGGTACCAAAAAGAATTTCTATGTGGTATCTCATGGGTTTCAATTTTGACAGTGGTTTTAACACGTTGTGTATGTTCACTGAAGTTGCAATCCATATATTTTGTCTTTGTCCGACTTATTTTAAAGCCTTTAGATTCTAATGCCCCCCACTATCTCTCAAGCTTTGCATTTATGCCATCTCTTGATTCATCCACTAATACTATATCATCTGCAAACAACATACACCATGATACTTCTTCTTGAATATGCACAGTTAACTCATTCATAATTAATGCAAAGAGATAAGGGTTTAAAGTTGATCCCTGATGTAAACCTATAGTCACGAGGAATCCACTTGTTTCTCCATATGTGATTCTCACACTTGTTACTGCTCCTTCATACATATCCTTAAAAATTTCAATGTAATCGCCGGGGACATTCCTTTTCTTTAAAACCCACCAAATTAAATTCCCCGATACCTTATTATAGTCTTTTTCCAAATCGATAAAGACCATATGTAGATTTTTCCTCTTTGCTCGATATTTTTCCATTAATTGCCTAAGTGAAAAGATCGCTTCTATAGTTGATTTCTCTGGCATAAAACCAAATTGATTTTCAGAGGAAGTGGTTACTCAAAAATGTATCTTGCCATGTTTTTTACTATCTTTTGGATTAAAGGTGGCACAGCCATGAATCCACGATAAAAAATAGATTAATCTACCAAAGGATTAGTCGAATTCAAAGTAGGATTGAACCACTAGGGCACCCTCACAAGAGGAGCAAACACCATAAGAGATAACATCTCAAAAGATAACTTTTATTAATTGAAACTGAGCATGCATAACAATGAGGCCTAACATCCTTGTATAAAGGAGTTGGTTTTATCCCTAAGCAACAATACTTCCTAATATTAGAATAATTCTAAACAAGATAAGAAACTCACATCAAAGTACTAATAATGTTCCTAAATAACTAGATGTCCAATTGGGTTTATGGATTGGGCCCAACAGTTTGGCTAACTTATGGTCTGGCCTGTATCAACTTTCCTTGGCTTGGAAAAACCTGACTCCAACAAGTTTTCCAACTTGAGAAATGCTAGTCGCACAAACTTTTGTCTTTTCTTCAAATCTGCATTTTCATGACATGGCTTAAAAGCTTGGCATGGTCGTTTACTCCATTGAAAAAGGCATTGGACATGTCACTTTTTCTAATAAATGAATTAAACCTGAATGTATGATCTGACTTGTAGATGCTACAATTGTTGGCAATCTATCATCCATGTATGATTTCTGAAGATGAATTCAATGTGGAAAATTTTAACAACTTGATCTTATTTTGAAACAACTGGAACAATTGATTTGACTTTTGATGACCTAATGTGAGTTGCTGGAAGTGGAGTTACAATCAGATCTCCAGGATGTTTAATGTCCTTGCTAACCTTCCTCACCTTTTGTGGCTGAAATAAAATGAGCAATATTCATGTGGATTACATCACACCAAATTTTTTCTTCATAATTGCCAATTATGAATGATACCAAGCATCTATGGGTTATTAGAATGACATAACCATTAGACCACGTAATTTGGTAGGGCTTGTGAAGGGGCTTACTGGGCAACTGAAGCTTATCAATGACCTCTTACGCTACAAAATTAAATGCACTGCAATTGTCAGCAATTAGATTGGCGACTCTATTTTTGACTCGTACTCGCGTATGAAACTTTTTAGACTGTCTCCATTCTTTTTCTTCCTTCTGATTGGAATTGAGAAGCCTGTGGATGACAATCATGGGATTATCTTCTTCAGCAAAAAGTCTTTCTACAACATGAACCCGTGGTCTTTGTTGTATGTGAGACCATCTAAGTATACGCTCAACATGAAGGGCTTTTAAGTATGCCTCGTGATTGGTTTTGCAATAATTCATATGCTCCAAGATGTCCAGTTGCAATCCTCTTATATAACGAGCCAAATCATGTATATGATCCTCCTATAATGCACATATCTCGTACAACTCCCAAAATCGGCGGTTATATTTATTAGCTGACAAGTTTTCTTACTTCAAAGTAAGAAATTACGCAATATAAAACTCATTCTCAAAATACTAATCTCTATATGTGTATTGATACAAAATTACTTGAATTTCATTAGAGTTTCCAAAAATTTCATGATGACTTGGATGCAAGGGCAACAAGATTTAACTTACTTAGAAAAAAATTGGACCAACCTAGTAGGCCAGGCTTTTTTTTTTTAAGCTCTTGGATGGGCTTGTGTCAGGGCGGGCCTAATTGCAGAACCAAACAGGCAAGACTTGGGTTAGGTCAAACCTGAATTTGTGACCCACTGGATATGGGATTGGAGTGGACTCAGGGCTAACTAGAGGCCCAACTGCTTCTCAAAAAGGTCGCACATGGGAGGGCTGTCTCCCTTCTTGACTAACTTGCAAAGAAAGCACAAAAAAAAATAAAAAAAGAAAATGAAAAAAAAAGAAAATGAAAAGGCTTAGAGGGCTTATCTGTGTAGTAGGTTGCAAGGGAGGGGCTGGAGACGGGGAGGTGCTGTGATAGGTGGATGGTGGTGCTATCGTAGTGGAGGTGCGCTGGCGGCCTGTTCGGAGCAGGTGATAAAGACCCGGGTATGAGTCTCTCTTCTTTGTTCCACTTCTCTCTGTCTTCTCTTTCTCTATTTCTTCTGCTTTTTTTTTCATTGCTAGGATGGGAATGTAGACGGAGGGGACCGGGTGAAGTGGCTGTGGAGTCGGAAGGGCGTGGAGTTGGCCGAAAGGGGTTCTGTTGGAGCTGACATGCGTTTTGGGGGTGGTTTGGCTGGATTTGGGTCTGTGGGGTGTGTTTTAGGGTTTGGGGATGTGGGTGTTGGTGATTGGTTGGGTTAATGTGCAATGTGTATGTGTAGTGGGGTCTTAATGATGGTTTGGGACTTCTGGGAGGGTTTTGTATAGAGGGCAGGGATCAGGAATTGGATTTTTTTTTTTTTTTGTGGTTAGGGATTTAGGGTTCTGGGTGAAGGTTGTGATGGGTTTCTGTGGGTCGGGAGGGTATGATTTGGTGGAAGGCAGGGGTCGGGAAAAGGCTTCGGTGTGTGTCAGGGTATCGGGGCTGGGTTATGGAAGTGGGTTGGTTGTTTGGGAAGATTGTGGTGGTGGAACTGTGGAAGTAACTGATGGAAGGGAAAGGTGAGCTTTTTTGTGGTTTGGGTTGGGTTCGCAGGGTTTTGGGGATTTCGGAATTGTGGAATGGTGTCTAGAGTGAGTTTTGTTGAGTAGTGGTTTCAATAGGGTTTTGATGGATTTGGAAGGGATTGGTTTCACGTGGATGGGGATTTTGGAATTGTGGAATGGTGGATGGGTAGGGGATGGAAATATGACGAAGATGATGGGATAGAAATCCAGGAAGGATGGTGTCTTTCTGGCAATTGCTCTTCATCTCTGATACCAGTTGGCGCAGCCACGAATCCATGATTGAAAAATAGATTAATCTCCCAAAGGATTGATAGAATCCGAAGAAAGATTCAGCCACTAGGGCACCTTTACAAGAGAAGCAAACACCATAAGTGATATCATCTCAAAAGATCATCGTCATCATCATCAAAGCCTTATCCCAACAATGTTGGGGTCGGCTACATGAATTCTATTTTTTCATTCCGTTCTATTTTGAGCTAAATCTTTCGATAAGTGCAACTTCTTAAAATCTGAATTAATGACTTCCATCCATGTTTTCTTTGGCCTACCCCTACCTCTTGATGGACCCTCCACCTGTATATCTAAACTTTTTCTCACCGGTGCCATTACTGGCCTACGCTCAACATGCCCAAACCATTTTAAACGAGTTTTTTCTAATCTTATCTCCTATTGGTGCTACCCCTAAATGTTCTCGAAAGCGCTCATTTCTAATTTTATTTTTCCTAGTTTTACTACACATCCACCTAAGCATTCTCATTGCCGCTACATTCATCTTATGAATATGTGTCTTCTTAATTAGCCAACATTCTGCTCCATATGTCATAGCTGGTCTAACCACTGTCCTGTAAAATTTTCTCTTCAATTTTGTTGGCATTTGTCTATCACAAAGTACTCCCGAAGCTAGTCTCCACTTCAGCCATCTAGCTCTTATCCTATGCTCCACATCTTCGTTAATCTCCATATCCTTACTAATCATCGAGCTTAGGTACCGAAAAGAATCTTTACGTGGTATCTCATGGATTTCAATTTTGACAGTGGTTTCAACACTTTGTATATGTTTACTGAAATTGCAATCTATATATTCTGTCTTTGTACGACTTATTTTAAAGCCTCTAGATTCTAATGCCCTCCGCCATCTCTCAAGCTTTGCATTTACACCCTCTCTTGATTCATCCGCCAATACTATATCATCTGCGAACAACATACACCATGGTACTTCTTCTTGAATATGCACAGTTAACTCATCCATAATTAATGCAAAGAGATAAGGGCTTAAGGATGATCCCTGATGTAAGCCTATAGTCACGGGAAATCCGCCCGTTTCTCCACATGTGGTTTTCACATTTGTTATTGCACCTTCGTACATATCCTTTAAAATTTCAATGTAACCTCTTGGGACATTCCTTTACTTTAAGACCCACCAAATTAAATGCCTCGGTATCCTATCATAGGCTTTTTCCAAATCGATAAAGACCATATGTAGATTTTTCCTCTTTGCTTGGTTTTTTTACATTAATTGCCTAAGTAAAAAGATAGCTTCCATAGTTGATCTCCCTGGCATAAAACCAAATTGATTTTCCGAAATCTTAGTCTTTTTTCTTAGTTTTTGCTCTATGATTCTTTCTCATAACTTCATAGTGTGACTCATAAGTTTAATCCCTCGATAGTTGGTACAATTTTGTATATCTCCTTTATTCTTATATATAGGTACTACAATGCTTCTTCTCCATTCATCCGACATTTTCTTTGTCACAAGTATCTTATTGAATAGTCTGCATAACCAACTTACTCCAACCTCTCCTAAGCATTTCCATATCTCTATCGGAATACCATCTGGGCCTGTTACTTTTCCTGTCTTCATTCACTTCAATGCCTCCTTCATTTCCACCCCTCTAATTCTACGGAGAAAAGTATACTCTTGTAATGAAGTATCCTCCTCAACTCTTGTATCGCCCAAATATTCTTCATTTAAAAGTTTACTAAAATATTCTTTCCACCTTTCTATAATATCGTTGTCCTTTACCAAAATATTTTCCTCATTGTCCTTGATACATTTGACATGATCTAAGTCCCTACTTTTCTTTTCTCTTATTTTTGCAAGTTTAAAAATATCCTTTTCTCCTTCTCTTGTTCCCAACCTATTATAGAGGTCATCGTATGCTTTGAACTTTGCACTACTTACTACTTTCTTAGCTTCTTTTTTTGCCTTCTTATACAACTCAAAATTTTCTATACTCTTAGTCCCCTGCCAAACTTTGTAGCAATGTTTTTTTTGTCGAATAACTTCCTGAACCTCCATACTCCACCACCATGTTTCTTTATTAATATTTCTCTTCCCTTTTGATTCTCCAAGTACCTCCTTTGCAACATTTCTAATGCAATTAGCCATTTGATTCCACATTACTGTAGTTTCTCCTTCAATATTCCATTCTCCTTTCTCAATCATTTTGTCCTTAAATATATTTGCTTTTTCCCCCTTCAAATCTCTCCACCTTATTTTAGGGTCCATTTTGTTTACTACTGCTCTGTTTTTACTTCTAATGTAAATATCTAAAACTCCAAGCCTATGTTGCGTAGTCAAACTCTCTCCTGGGATAATCTTACAATCTTTACAAGCCAATCGGTCCTGTTTTCTAACTAGAAAAAAGTCTATCTGACTCCTATTACTCCCACTTTTATATGTAATTAAATGCTCATCTCTCTTTTTAAAGTAAGTATTTGCTACTATAAGATCAAATGTCATTGCAAAGTCCAATATAGTGTTTCTGAATTCATTCTTTTCTCCAAATCCATGCCCTCCATGCACTCTCTCATATCCTCTATTATCTCTTCCTATATGCCCGTTTAAATCCCCTCCAAGGAAAATTTTATCACTATTTGGGATTTCTCGCATTAAATCATCCATCTCCTCCCAAAATTGTCTTTTCACACTTTCTTCTAGTCCTACTTGGGGAGCATATGCACTAATGATATGAATTATGTCTTCCTCTAGTACTAGTTTAATTGCTATAATTTTATCACCAAACTTCTTTACCCCCACAATTTTCTCTTTTAAATCCTTATTTATAATTATACCCACTCCATTTCTTGTATTACTCTTTCCTGCATAGAAAAGCTTACACCCATCCATGAGCTCCTTAGCTTTATTCCCTTTCCACCTTGTCTCCTGTATGCAAGCCACACTAATTCTGCTTCTTTTCATTACCTCAACCAACTCCATGCTTTTGCCTGTCAAGGTTCCTATATTCCAAGTAGCAAGTCTAATTTTCCGATTCCTCCTCTTCTTGTCATGGACTAACTTCTTTAACCGCATTAGTCCAAAGTCATGCGGTAGCCATTGCACACTTTTCACTGCAGCCGGGCGATGCTGCAATGCGTCGCTTAAAGCGGGGAATGCCCTAGCCTTATCGTGAAATATCATTTGTTCAGAATTCATGTTTGGGTTGTGACAAAGTTTTACGCTGGCTGTCACCTACTTAACGCAACCCTCCTCCTTTACCCGGGCTTGGGACCGGCAGCAAAACTGGCGGAGTTATCATCTCAAAAGATAACTTTTATTAATTGAAATTGAGCATGTATAACAATGAGGCCTAATATCCTTATATAGAGGAATTGGCTTGATCCCTAAGCAACAATACTTCCTAATATTAGAATAATCCTAAACAAGATGAGAAACTCACTAATATTAATCAAACTACTAATAATGTTCTTAAATAACTAGATGTCCAATTGGGCTTTTGGACTAGGCCTAATCGCTTGGTTGACTTATGGTCTGGCCTGCATCAATAGGTTAACTTGTCTAAAAGTGTGGTGGTAGGGGTTGGATGTTATGAGGATTTTGTTTAGTCATTTCAGATGGTATTCGTTGTAGGGCTGGGAGGCTTCTTGTTTGGTATCTTGGTTTACCGATAGGGACCAAGCTAAGGTCAAAGGCCATTTGTGATCTTGTTTTAGAGAATTTTCAGAAGAAGTTGTCTACTTGGAAGAGGGAATAATATATTTATCGTTGGGAGGGAGGATTACTTTGATTAAAGCTTGCTTGTCTAATTTGTTGGTTTATTATATGTTATTCATAGGTGGTGAAGCAAGATTGGACCAAATTAGGAGGAATTTTTTGGATGGGTGTTCTGAGAGGAGAAAGATATATATCATGAAGTGGAATGAAGATTGGCCAATACCCTTTGGTCGTCAATTCTAAATGCCTTCAGCTGCAGCTAGGTCCTCCCGCGATCCATTAACAATATGTTTCAGGAGTCGTCGTGTCCAACAGGTTCCCTGAAGGCAAGATTATGGGGCACCTCTCTTTTTTGGCTTCCAGTTGGACAATTTGGAACGAGAGAACTAGAAGATGTTTTGATGGTTTGGCTTTGTCTAAAGATGAGATCTTCAAAATGAAATTCTATGTTGCCTCGTGGGTCTTTGTCCTTCCAAACTTCTGGGGCATCTCTACGGATTCAATCATGTTTAATTGGAGGGAAGTCGTCTCCATATGACTACATCTGCTTCTCCTTCTTCCTCTGGTCTTAGTCTTCTTTTTACCTTTTTTGTTTTCTTTTTTTTTTTTTTTTGAGTGATGGCTATTTTTTGTGGGTTTTGTAGTCCCGCTTCTCGGTATAGATCTTTTATACTGTAAAGCTTTTGTTTAATCCAAGTTACCATTTCAAGAAAAAAGAATAAAGTGATTAAGCCTAAAAGGGAAAGGGGATTTAAGCCTTTGTAATCTTTATTTGCATAATTGGACCTTGTTGGCTAAATGGCTTTGGAGATTTGGATTTGAAAAAGAAGCCTTTTGGAGGAAGATTATTGTAAGTAAGTATGGTGAGGGGTGAGGATAGTTGGGTTTGGAATCCTAAGAAAGTTCATTAGTATAGGGTGTTGGATCTTTGGGGTGTCATTTACATTGTGGGTTGGGGGGGGGGTGTTCGTGAATATTATTCTATTTAGGGGGATTGCATGTCTTGGGTTATACTTATGTCTTTTAAGAGAGTCCTTTGTCAGTCCAAGGAAGTCCAATACAGGGAGTTATTGAGTTTTCTTTCTCACGTTTTTCTTTTTAGGGAAGGTGCAGATCTTCACATATGGAAAATCCTCTCCTTTGGTGATGTTCTCAGTGAAGGCCTTTTATTTAGTGTTAAAGCAGCTGCCCCGTCTGTTGGTAGCCTTTGCTCTTGTTTGGTTGGGGCTTGCTTCTTCTTGTGTGGAGGCATTTTGCTAGTTAGTGGTTGCAGGAGGGTTTCCATGTTTGACGTTTTGAAGAGGCATGGCTTCTTGTCTAAAGCTATTTCAGATGTGTTATGCGTAGGGACAAAGTGGTATCTATTGACCATTTATTTTTTCATTGCAAGGTTGCTGCCTTCACTTGGAGTCACTTTATTTCTAGATGCGGTTTATCTTGGTGTCTCCCAAGTTCCTTTGTGGATCTTATTGAAGTTTGGCGATATGGGCCATTTCATGGTGGCAGCCTTTCTCTTTAGAGGATCATTCCTTTTGCCATTAATCTGTGTGGAAGGAGTGGAATGCCAAGATCTTCCAAGGGACTTTTTCGTTGAAGGATTTCATTTTGGTGGTTAGTTTGAGGGTTGTCAAGTGGATCTTGGTTAGAAGGAGTTCAATGATTTTTATGTTCAGTTGGGAGGCTAGCATGGAGTGAAGGGTGGCTAGGGAGAGGAGGGTTATTATTATTATTATTATTATATATATTTGTGGTTTCCTCCTCCAGGATCTTTGGTTTTAATGTTGATGGAGTAGCATGAGGGAAGCCGGACGCAACAGATATTGGTGGGGTGTGAATGACAGAGTGGTGGTGTTGGGCCGTTGGCGTTGCTTTCTAATTCTGGGGATCTTAACTCTTTAGGATTCAAATAGAGTAAAGCCACTAGCCATCCTTGAAGCATTGCGGGTTTCCATTGCCTGCTATGGAAAGTGATTCTTTGAATGTGATTTTATGGGTGTCTAAACTGTACCAAAGCCTTGGAAGTTTCAGTTTCTAGTTAATGGGATCAAGTTCCTTGTTTCCTAGTTGCAAGTTGAGTTTTGTCAGGTAGTTAGATCGGCTAATTGTATGGAAGATAGTCTAGTGAAACAAGGGGTTGATAGGGTTGTTCTGTGGTGGTCCTTCCTTCATAATGTGGCCTTGGGTGTAGACACTAGTCCTATTCTTTTTTGGTGTTTTTCTGTATCTGTTTTGTTTTTCTAATAACATTGTCTTTCTCAATAAAAAAAAGTGTGGTGTGATGTGGTTGCCACTTACCATTGATGCACGAGGCATATTATTATGAAGATTGAAGACTACATGTCAATATGATCTGAGTGCAATGCGCCATTAAAGAAAAAACACATTTACCTTTCAGAAGGATAACTAGAAGGCTTATATTATGGTTCAAACTGTACTCAGCATGTTTATTTTGATTTTGAACATCCAATATACTAATCAATGTCTACATTTTAATCTACATGCACTATGGAAAATAAAAACTGATTTCGAGTGCCCTACCATTTTCTTTTTAATGCAAATTTCATGATAGTATATCTTAAATGTTCTACTGATGACATGTGGGTGCTTCTTTATCTCCTTATCCAATGTAAAATGATTTTGGAGATCCACTTTCTAGTAACATATGATTCTGTTCTTTTGGCCTTGTTTCATCATGCATCACCCTTCTGGTTATTTTTCTAAAAATAATTTATTATCATTTTTTTCCTTTCTAGCTAGTTATATTCCCTTGACATTAGAATTCTGAGTTCTCATCTCATTTTGGTACTTCACATCCAACTTCCACAATGAGGCTTTTTTATTCATTTTTTGTCTTGTTATGAACATGCATCACAATCTGTGATTAATGTGACAAGAGTTGTAAAATTGCACAAGGATCTCATGGCTATTGTCTTTCATTTTTCTCCTTTGTTGTTTTTGCAGTCAACTTGATAACAACAATTTCAGTGGGGGTGAAATTCCAGATTCCTATGGCAATATGTCAAAACTGTTGAAGTTGTATGGTTTTCTTTCTTGAACTTATTAATTTTTATTTAAATGGACAATATTCAAGTGCACACATCCCCCACCAAAATGGTGAGAGATACTCTTTTTTTGGAAGGTATTAATATGCAAAAGGACAAAGCCATCACATATCATGACACCTTTTTTACCTTGTTAGGTCTAAAAAAGGAAGTGTCATTCACCAAAATGGTGAGGAATGTATGCACATGAATATCCCCCTATTTAAATTATGATCATCAGTCAGGCTATCTGTTAGGAATAAGTAACCCTTATCTGGTTGAGAGAAGCTCCTGCCTTAAAAAGGCGTCCAAAACAGTTCACATGAAGAACACCATAGGTGTTATTTATCCTTCATTGTCTTCTCTTATCCACCATTTTCTAGTCCAACCACTTTCAATTTCCCTGTGATCTTTACTTGTAACAATCTTAGTAACAACTCTAATGCAATTGAAGGGAGGGGTGATTGTCATGCTGGAGATCAACTATTGTTTTCACTGATCATAAGTCACGCTTGAGTTCATTGTGTGCTCACTATCAACTATGGATACATTTCACCGGAGCGCAGATCTAGAGTATCCATGCAGTGCTTTTACGTTCTTTAATATTTATAGCTTAAGGCATCTTTTAAAAGGAAGGGGTATGAAGAGTTTGCCCAGGTCCCTTTGCTCACCAAAAATGATGCCCTTTACTTAACTTGAACCTGGAATGCAACTCGCTCACCCTCTATTTGAGTCCACTAGGCTAAGTTGCGTGGGACTCAACTGAGTCAAATCTAGTTGCACGCAAAGCCTTTGAAATTGCTTAAAGTGTGAAATATGAATCCAAAATTTAAAACTGTATAATAATTTCCGACAAATATGAATTTATGGACTCATTGAATTTTAGTTGTTATTAACAAATTGAAGCAGTTATAGGTGCTCACTTTTGGTTTTATAGTTCACTGTTTACGTTCATACAGATAAAAAATTTATCTCTATATCATTGGACCTTGCAAATATTTGGTTTTAATGTTCAAAACTCACTTCAGGCCTTGTTAGAGACCTTCCACACCGTCTTCAAACAAAACAATGGGGAAAGAAACTACAACCATATAGGACTTGGTCATCTATGTGAATTGGAGGGCGACTTGACTTGCAAATCTGAGCGCTAACTCATCAATTTTTTAAACCATGGAAATGCATATATATACTAGTTAATTATTTTGCACTGAAGAAATTGTTGAAACATTGTTGGTTGGGAAATATCAAGTTTTAGTCAATTACAAATGTACCATTAAAAAAAAATCAATGACAAATGTGACACCATTTCCATTTCGAAAAGGGGGAAAAAAAAAGAATGTGCCGTTAGTTGCTACACTTAATTGAACTACTGAAAAAAAAAGTTTACTGGATATAAATGTAATAATGTTATATAGTTGTTTACTGCTATTATCTTGACATTTTTTTCATAGAAATGGTCTTTTACCGGAACAAAGCTAGAACAGCAACAACAACAACGACAACAATTTATTGTTATTATCATTGTTGTTTGATTATTTGCATGGGGAAATTAGCTATTTGAAAATCTTAACTCAAACATGTTGTAAGACAGTTTTAGTATTTCTTATTTTGTCTTGCCGTGCACTGGAAACATTTATATGAATATTAAATAAAACAAAATTTATGTCAAGGACCCACAATAATTTTCTGAACCCAAACGTCTTTCCTATGTGCACGTGTGGGTGTGTTTTCATATGTAGATAAAGTGTATTTAATTTGACTGTCACTTCATTAGGCAGAAAGTGGCATTGAAGGATTTTTGAATCATCTACTTAAAGGTGTGTATTCCATTTCGTGAGAGAAAGATGATCGATTTGTGTGTTCTCTTACCAAGAAAGTTGGGAAAGTGAGCTTCATCAAACTCTTTAGAAGCTAATATCTTGATTATTGATATACATTCTCTAGCTTGAGGGGTGCGTGCAAGGTGCAGGAGATACATGGGTCAAAATATTCCTTTATCGATTGTCCTAAGCTGATACATAAAGACTGGTAGTTAATTTGTTGGTTGATCCTGTATGGAAGACCAAATTGAATGTGTTATCAGTAATATGATTTGGAGCAAAGATCCATTTGTATTGTTAATTATAAAGAGTGATCACAAAGATATTCCACTTAATTGATCAAGTAAAGAGGTCAGAAAGTTACATGGTTGTTTGCAGATGTTATGAGCCATATCCTAGTACTCCGATTTTGTACTTAAACATGCAACCATTGGTTTTGTTCTTTCCTTGTTACTATTATAAAGAGAGGAAGCTCTTTTCTCTTCAGCACTACTAGTGTTGGCTTTAGTAGACCACCCAAATAAGCCCCAGCAAGTCTCCTCATGTAACACACCGGACTACAATAAGTACAACCAGCACTACTCACTGTCGACATAGCCACCACAATGGAAACTAGACTTTGTGCCTGAAGTTCGATTGCTTCTCTTAGGTCAATCAACTTGAAATTCTGTTTCGGAAAAAAGGGGAAAAAATGGCACTTGGTAGTGGGTTCACTACAGAGCATGGGTCCTTCTACAAGGATTAACATGTAACATGCTGATCCTACAACTAGGATATCACATGTGCACATGAGCATAGCAGTCCCAAAATTACCTCTGCACCTCTACGCAGGGAAACAACGGAAAAAATGGTTTCCAACAACCACTTAGCAATTTATTAGCTACGATCTTCACTATAATCTCTAGAAACAACTCTACTTCATGTCACGGAGACCAATAAGTTACTAAAGGAAAGAAGCAGCCATTTTTGCTCATCCTTTCAACTTCCTACAACTAGAATATCCTGTTTCCACCTCTAGATTTGTGATTTACTGCCAAAAACAGTGCCAATCATTTCAAGCAGCATCTGAAAAGATTTAGGCCTCATCCTTCCAGGTATAAACTTTTTCAAACATGTAAAATAGGGAAAAATACTTTCGTAAACTCTTTGGTGTTCTTTTATGTTGTAATAAAATTTAATGCTTAAAAAAATATAAAATAAAATAAAATAGGGAAAAATATCCATAGGAAAAATTTTAAAAATGGCGAAAAAGAGGACCTCAGCCTTGGTGTCAAAGCAGCAGGAAAAGAAGATATCTTTTTCAACAGAGTTTAAATCACAACAAAATAACTTTTAGGGGGTCTAAGAAACTCTAGATATACCATCCATAATTGAACAATCACACCATTTATTTTCTCTGTCTACCATTGCTGACTCTTTGGCAATTTGGATGCTCAACAAGAAGGAAAACACAGAGGTTCCATAGACTCTTTTGTTTGATGTTTGACTTGTTCCTTTATTTGGAGGGTCCCATTCTGCTGATTTATCTTTGATTTTTTCTTTATGAACTTAGTAGCATGTGAGAGAGGAGGGAGGGAGGGAGATTTAAAAATATATATATGAGAATACCTTTATTATCTCTCAACTGAACTAAGGTGGTATTGTTATGTTTTGTTTGAATTTGCTGGAGTCTTAGGAACTGTGGCTTCTTATTTCTCTGTTTTGTTTGAATTTGCAGGAGTCTTAGGAACTGTAGCTTGCAAGGAGCTATTCCCGATCTGAGCAGGATACCTAATCTTAGATATTTGTAAGTTCTAGAGTACTTAAAAGAAATTTTTTGACGTAATAAAATTTTACCATATGACACATCGTATCATGTCCAGATGGTCAGTGATGAGCATCTCTAATTTGTTTAATGTATTCATTTCAGGGATCTCAGCTGGAATCGACTTACAGGACCCATGCCATCAAAAAAACTTTCTGATTTTATTACTACGATGTATGCAAAATTGTCAAGTTGGATTTGCTGCATTTGCAAATTGGGATACTGCGCTTGGCTAGAATTTAGCTAGTTTTTTATTTGATTGTTTATAGAAGTATCTTATTTGGGATATTTATGATTTGGCTTGACTTTAATGTGATGGAGGATATAATTATGTCAAACATTTGATGCTATTGTGCAGTAAGCTGTCACACAACAATTTCACTGGTTCCATTCCTGCAAATTTCACTGTTCTTCGTCATCTCCAGAAATTGTGAGATTGTCTTTATACTTCTTATTCTCTTTAATAGATTTTTTTGAGCAGTTTGTTTTTACTCTTCATAATCGACAGTTCAAGTGATTGTTCATTTAAATTGAATGCTTTCTTAAAATTCCATTTCTGGACTTTGCTATGATTTGTAAAATTTGCATATTGATTCATGTTAACATTAATTTTGTACACATAGATTGAATCTGGGCACTCTCCTGATGAGTAACTCATTTGCCATTGCAGATCTCTTGGGAATAATTCGTTGACTGGTTCGGTTCCATCAACCATTTGGCAGAATGTGATTTTCAGAGAAAATCAAAGCCTTATCTTGTAAGACGTAAATATCAGTCATAATTTCTATCCACAAGTCTTCTGCTTGTTTTCAATAATTTCTTACATATATCTATAAACTGCAAAGGCACTTTGGTTTTGCCATGGTCTTGTTAGAAAGTTTTGGTACCCCTGATGAACTTAATATGAGATTGATTCCATCAACCTCTTGCTAAAATTTTTTGCTCACATTGTGTTTGCAGGGATTTTCAGAATAATTTACTTTCAGATATTTCAGGCAACTTTAATCCCCCCTCCAACGTTACAATCAAGTATGTCCTTTTTTATAGATGTTCTAGCATCATTTAATCTCTTAATTCTTAAGTTTCAATTGTCGAAAAAAGTTATCGGTTCCCATGTCTGATGTTTTGATATGATGTATAGTATTAGAAGTGTATATAACCATGGAAAGTGGCATGGGTGCATCGCTGGAAAAAGTTATGAATCCTATGCCAAGATGGAAAGTGGGATGGGTCCATCACTGGAAAAAGTTATGAATCCTATGCCAACTCCCCTTCCATTCATATAGTGGGCCTAACTGATCTAAAGCAAATGGATCTGGACCATGGCTGGTTTCACTAGTAAATTTATGGTGGGCGATAGTACACCCTTTTTTTTTCTGTATATAATTCGGTAGCATTAAATTATATTAATGAGAGAAAAAAGTCCATACAAGCCATCAACACCACATTTTGTAGAAGACTAAGCATTCAGTGGGATGCACTGTTCATTTTATTGAGTGAAAAGCAAATGACAACACCTGTTTATATTTAAATTTGTTCATACCTACTAAGACATGAAAAGTCCTAAAATTCTATATTTATAGGACCTTATTTTTCTATCCTTTAGATTTTTATCATATATTTCAATAGAACCTCTTTTTTAAGAAGCTACCACATTTTCCCCCTTTGGAATGATAAGGAACTACAAAAATAGAAACATAAGATAAGTCCGAAAAGGGTCTGTATAAAAAATTCTAATATCAGGCTTGTGCTATTTGTGCCTAAATGGAAACGATACTGATTATGCATAGATGTAAAGCATTAATAGCTTAGAGCATGGATCTTGGGGTTAAATAAATAATAAATAACATTTTCGGGGAACAATAGAAAATGAGATAAATGAGAGGACAGAAAAAATCAAAATAATTTATACTACTCTAGCAAAAATCTGAAGCATCCAATTAGTGGAAGATAAAGTCTTTAGTTCACATTACCAATACAAAAAACAAAACAGTTGTTCAGAAAGTGCAGAAAAAGAATAAAATGAAAAAAAATAAGAGAAAATAGCCCAAAAATGCCAAATCATGAAAGATATTAAACAAAATGCACAAAATTTTCTAATTTATGCAATGGCATGATTTTAAGACTTCAGTCAGGCACTGACTTGTGGGAGTAATAGAAGTTAGATAGACTTTTTTCTAGTTAGAAAATGGGACCGATTGGCTTGTAAAGATTGCAAGATTATTTCGGGAGAGAGTTTGACTACGCAATATAGGCTCGGAGTTTTAGATATTTGCATTAGAAGTAGAAAGAGAGTGATAGTAAACAAAATGGACCCTAAAACAAGGTGGAGAGATTTGAAGGGAGAAAGAGCAAATATATTTAAGGACAAAATGATTGAGAAGGGAGAATGGAATATTGAAGAAGAAACTACGGTAATGTGGAATCAAATGGCAAATTGCATTAGGAATGTTGCAAAGGATGTACTTGGAGAATAAAAAAAAAAGAGACATATTAATAAAGAAACATGGTGGTGGAGTGTGGAGGTTCAGAAAGTTATTCGACAAAAAAGACATTATTACAAAGTTTGGCGGGAGACTAAGAGTATAAAAAATTTTGAGCTATATAAGAAATCAAAGAAAGAAGCTAAGAAAATAGTAAGTAGTGCAAAGTTCAAAGCATACGATGACCTTTATAATAGGTTGAGAACAAGAGAAGGAGAAAATGATATTTTTAAGATCGCAAAAATAAGAGAAAAGAAAAGTAGGGAGTTAGATCATGTCAAATGTATCAAAGACAATGATAAAAATATTCTGGTGAAGGACAACGATATTAAAGAAAGGTGAAGGAATATTTTAACAAACTTCTAAATGAAGAATATTTGGGCAATACAAGAGTTAAGGATGATACTTCATCACTAGAACATATTTTTCTCTGTAGAATTAGAAGGGTGGAAGTGAAGGAAATATTGAAGCGAATGAAGACAGGAAAGGCAACAGGCCTAGATGGTATTCCGATAGAGGTATGGAAATGCTTAGGAGAGGTTGGGGTGAGTTGGTTATGTAAACTATTCAATAAGATACTTATGATAAAGAAAATGCCGGATGAATGGAGAAAAAGCATTGTAGTACCTATATATAAAAATAAGGGAGATATACAAAATTGTACCAACTATCGAGGGATTAAACTTATAAGTCATACTATGAAGTTATGGAAGAGAATAATGGAACAAAGACTGGGACAGAAGACCAAGATCTCTGAAAATCAATTTGGTTTTATGCTAGGGAGATCAACTATGGAAGCTATTTTATCACTTAGGCAATTAATGAAAAAATATCGAGCAAAGAGAAAAAATCTACACATGGTCATTATCGATTTGGAAAAAGCCTATGATAGGATATCAAGAAATTTAATTTGGTGGGTTTTAAAGAAAAGAAATGTCCCCAGAGATTACATTGAAAATTTTAAGGATATGTACGAAGGAGCAGTAACAAATGTGAGAACTACATGTGGAGAAACAAGTGGATTCCCCGTGACTATAGGTTTACATCAGGGATCAACCTTAAGCCCTTATCTCTTTGCATTAATTGTGGATGAGTTAACTGTGCATATTCAAGAAAAAGTGTTATGGTTTATGTTATTTGCATATGATATAGTCTTGGTGGATGAATCAAGAGATGGTGCAAATACAAAACTTGAGAGATGGCAGGGGGCATTAGAATCTACAGGTTTTAAAATAAGTTGTACAAAGACAGAATATATGGATTGCAACTTCAGTAGACATATATAAAGTGTTGAAACCACTGTCCAAATTAAAACCCATGAGATACCACGTAGAGATTCTTTTTGGTACCTAGCTTGATGATTAGTAAGGATGGGGAGATTGATGAAGATGTGGACCATAGGACAAAAGCTAGATGGCTGAAGTGGAGACTAGCTTCTGAAGTGCTTTGTGACAGATAAATGCCAACTAAATTGAAGGGCAAATTTTACAGGATAGTGGTTAGACCAGCTATGACATATGGAGCAAAATGTTGGCCAATTAAGAAGACGCATATTCATAAGATGGATATAGCGGAAATGAGAATGCTTTGGTGGATGTGTAGTAAAACTAGGAAAGATAAAATTAGAAATGAGCGATTTTGAGAGTGTTTAGGGATAGCACCAATAGAGGATAAGATTAGAGAAATCTGTTTTAGATGGTTTGGACATGTTGAGCATAGGCCGGTAATGGCACTGGTGAGAAAAAGTTTGGCTATACAGGTAAATGGCCCATCAAGAGTGTAACAACCCGAAATCTGGGGCTCTTCAAATTCTTAAGTCGTTATCATGATTATAATACAATAATATTCATTAAGTAAATTCCAAGAGCAAGTCCAACCAAAATAAAGATTTAAAATCTCAATATTAATGTCTTAATAAGTCTTTACAGATTTAGCTAGATAAGATAAGGTTTTAAATCTAAGAGAACATTTCAAAATAAGGTTGGCCCCATCTATTAAACTAGCAAGTGCTTTGATCTCTCAATCAGCGGTACATGCCAAAGTCTATAGGCTGGTCACCGTCATTCCCCTTCCCTACCACGAACGCATTACCTATAGTGGGGTGTACCACTAGTCAGTAACGCTGGTGAGTAGAATTTCTAAAACCAACAAAAGTACATCACACAAATCTTTAAGTTTTCATATGATTCTTTGTAAAGACATTTCATAGATTTACCCTGAATAGTAATTTCATAATCCCGTTCAATAACATTGGTTAAAATTGTTATATCGTATTATCCTAAGGAATTTATATTCTTGTCGTGACAAAACTGCCACCATCCTCAATTGAGGGAATTCATATTCGTGTCGTGACAGAACTGTCACCCATCTTAAATCATAAGAGTTCTTATGTTTCCATAAGGAAATCCATATTCTTGTCGTGACAAAGAGTCACCCATAAAGGAATTCCATATTCGTGTCGTGATCAGATTGACACCCATCTTAATTCTTTGTAGTTGTTTTGTCAAAGGAGTTCGTATTCGTGTCGTGTTCAGTCTGTCACCCATTTTAATTCATAAGATCTTACGTTCCCACATAGGGTTCATATTCTTGTCGTAACGAAGAGTCACCCATAAAGGAATCCCATATTAGTGTCGTGATCAGATTGACACCCATCTTAATTCTTTGTAGATGTTTTGTCAAAGGAGTTCGTATTCATGTCGTGTTCAATTTGTCACCCATTTTAATTCATAGAAGATCTTACGATCCACATAGGGTTCATATTCTTGTCGTGACAAGATTGTCACCATTCTTCTTTCGAAGATCAGTTTCAAAAATAGATACTTGTAACAATTCAAATGCTGACTTCAGTTTAGTATATAGGCTATATAATAAATTCCATTAGCCATGCTTACATACTTCATATTGAAGTTTCGCCCCACCCGAATTCGTTATTGGTATTGCAAGTATGTGCCATTGACCATGTCTTTTACATAGTCATTTACCTTAATTTCTTACTTGATTCACAGTTCAACGATCATAGCATAAAAACTTTACTTTAATCCAGCCATCATATAATGATCACTTTACTTGTAATTCATCAGTCATAGAATTGATTCTTACTCACGATTCATCTGTCATATAGTTATTTCATCAATTAGAGCTGTCATATAGTTATCATTCATAAATTCATCAATCATAGAGTTGATATTTATATCTTTTACACTTAGATCAATATTATGATCAAGTGTTCTAAAGGTACTATATTTAATGTTCCTTCAAACACATGTTCTAATGATGATATCCATACCTTCCAGGATTGTTCAGTAAGGAGTAGTACACAATGAAATAACTGATATCGGTTAATGACTAGGACTGAAACAGCATAATTTTCATCTTGGGCTTATGTTCTTTGTAGTTTCACAATTAAAAGATCTTTCTTAAATGAAAGGTGTACAGACTTTAGAACTCAGAGGCTTTATTATAAATTTCTAATCTTAATCGTGGGTGAATAAAGTCATACACAGCAGCAAGAAAATTTTTATACAGAACCAATAACAAGACAGGGGTCTTACGTCTAGCTCTATTTGAGTTCTTTAGATGAAGAATACCAACGGTCCTTTCCGAATGGATCCACATTCATAGTGGTCAACTACCAGTCCCATACCAGATGTAAGGACCTGATTTTGGATCAGGTGGGCCACATGGCTGCACAGCTCACAAACAGTCCAATATTATTCTGACGACCTGAACTGGAAATGATCCAGTTTCTGATTTTATTTTCATCTTAATCAGTGATGAAACTGGTCATTAGGAAACTCCCTATTCATATTAACAAGCTGAACTATCATCTAAATAGAAAAGAGTGGTTTTTAGTACTCAATTCCTACAAACAGTCTCCAATTTATTTCTTTATCTGATCTGTTCTGATTAGTGAATCCACTACTGATTCAAAACAGAAAAAAAAATACATCCTTGGGTCATTAGAGAGTCCCAAAGATGATTTCACATTAGCATATTAAGTCATATATATATAGATATGGATAAAGTATTTGCTCAAGTATTTGCTCAACATATAATTGCAATAAGAAAGGTCTGTAAAAACAACTTTATTCAGTTCTGAATTTGATAATTGTGAATGAAGTTCTACTCACCTTGAGTAAGTAATGAGCGACCTTAGACCAGACATCCACTATGCAAAAACTCTTGTAGAACTCCTTTGCTTCAGTTATCAAGTATCAAAATGTTAGACTACAATCTTTCTACCATAGTAGAAATGACCATGGAAGAAGTCACTATTTGTAGGGCCTTAGACGTCTAACAGGGGGGTGTTCCAAACAGCACAACTGTTGGTAAGTATCTCTTCCTTGAAGAGTCACATGGAAAAACTGAATGGTCACATCTATCGGTGGGTACTGAAGAGTTTTCCTTGGAAACCAAAGAGTCACTACAATTGGATCTTGGTCAAATTCAAGAACTGAAAATTTGGGTCCAACAACACAATTTAACTATGAATTGGGCTGGCCAAATGGCCCATAGTGTAGTGCCTAGTTGGCTCACTCAAAAATTCAGGCTATTACAAAGCGGTAGGGGTAGGCTGAAGAAAACATTGATGGAGGTCATTGATTCAAATTTGAAGAAGTTTAACTTATTGAAGGATTTGGCTTAAAATAGAATGGAATGGAGAAACGGGATTCATGTAGCCGACCCCAACATGGTTGGGATAAGGTTTTGATGATGATGATGAGTCAGGCACTGACTTGGTGGCATCAGCCACCAAGTTTGTTACAACTTGACCGACTCATGCCATGATGCTAGGTCTCTGTTGTCATGCATGAGACTTGGCCAAGTTCAAGTGACTTGGTTGATAATGATTCTAATACAACCCGGCCAATTTGACTTGGACTCAGTCGGGTCTTAAAGCATCATGACATGAGGTGATTTCAATGTGAAATGAAGTAGATCCTTATTGTGGGGTTTGAACATGCACAATATCGGCTTTGCTCCATTGATTGGAGTGCCAACTCTTGTTTTTAGCTAAATAATCCAATTATGGTTCACCAAAATCTGTTTTCCCATCCTTTTGAAAGAAGATTAAGTTGAAATTGTAATGATAAGGACAAACAAAATCAACCTTTTGGTTGATATTCATGTTGGCTGTTTCGTGGGATGATGTGGCTGATACATATCACAATAGCACTGATTTTAAGGTCTCATTTTGCGGTGAACCTTCATAGCAATGTTGACTGCAAGCAGTTATGTAACCACTGATATTTTGAATCATTTTTCTGTCTTGTCAATATCATGTCATGTGAACTATATAAGTCGAACTACTTGGATAGTAAAAGTCATGTTTATGAGAAATCTTGTCTCGATCATTTTTCATAACTGGAAGTGTTAAGGTTTATTTTATGTAAAAGTGCTTCTCAATTCTCATGCTTAAGCCACTCCCCTGTACCATTGCAATGAAATTCACGTGCTATTTGCTCTTTATATTTCTGTAAAACATGGAGCATGTATCCAAGCTAATACCTATCAATATGATGTTTATCTTCGTTGACAATTGATGGTCAAAATTTAGTTTTAACAGTTTGTGTTTCAAGTTTGAATCTTGTTGCTTGTTGCATAATCATAATTTTGACGTGATGTTCAGACTTCAAGGGAATCAAGTATGCATGAATGCAAGCCTATTCAATATAGTCAAGTTCTGTGGATCTCAGAATGAAGGGGACGACGCACCACCTGGAAATTCAACGAAGTCCAAAAAAGATTGCCCTGTTCAATCATGCCCGACAGATTCGTATTATGAATATGACGAACAATGTTTTTGTGCCGTGCCTATTGGAGTTGGATATCGGTTGAAAAGCCCTTCATTCTCTGACTTTTATCCATACCAGAGCTCTTTTAAGGTGTTCCTGACGTCTGCGCTCAAGTTGAATGTTTCTCAGCTATCAATTGACTCATTTATATGGGAATCTGGACCTAGGCTGAGTATGTATTTGAAGTTCTTTCCTCTGTATGCTGATCACCATAGTAAATTCAACACAAGCGAGATCGTGCGAATCAGAAACATATTCACGGATTGGTCAATTATTGCAAATGAAACCTTTGGGCCGGCTGAACTGCTCAACTTTACTCTGGGACCTTATTTAAATGGTATCTGTTGAAAACTGTTTGTTTTAACTGCAAACTGACTGGCTTATCAGATTGTTGATGCTGTTAACTCTTGTTTTGAATGCGACCAATGTGCTTTTGTTTTGTTTTGTTTTGTTTTTTATGGTACAAATAGATTTTTGGTGGATGTGATGTAGAACTGGACTATCCTGGACTTGTTTAATAAGGCATTGCAGTTTCCTTGGGAGCAGTGGTGATTTATGGTGCTCAGATACAACATGGCTACGGCAAGAACACACCATGGATACAACATGGATTTTTCTTGTAAAATGAAATATCAGACTGATGCTATTACATTGTCCATTCCAAGCATCTGGGTATTGTAACTGACAGTTTTTTTTTTTTTTTCAATCGCATATCTTTGAACATATCGATTCCAAGGGAATGGCTATAACTGCATCTGGTTTAGTTGGTTAGCAGTAAAATAGAAACTATACTTATTTTATAGTGTACCATCACATTATATTTTAGATTTGTAAAGTGAAACATTACTTGTCAGTTGTCACAGTGATTAGGCAATGACTACTTAAAATGGAGCATTCAGGTTGAAATTTTGTTACTGGGGAATGTGATACATTTACTAGCATCAGAAGATTTGTTATCAATTTAAAGCCACTGGTATGACGTTAATCATAAATTCCAAGCAGAAGCAGGGTTACTTCTGGAATTCTGTTAGGAAAGAGGAGGCACTTTCCCAATGATACTAGTTGCTATCAGGCACCCAGATGCTGCGGGCTGCCTGTCAGTCATTTCCCTTTACTGAGCCATTAAATATTGCTTGCCGGGCAGGCTTCCATCCTTGTCATGTATTTTTTTCCCCTTTCAGAAAACCCCAGACTTCTCATACTTTTTCTAAACTATATGGTACTATCCTTGTTCACTTGATAGCGTTGATGCCACAATCATTTTGAAATCAATTTTATTTCAACTTGGATATGGCGTATTCAGATCTGTCTTATCACATTTATATTCTGATTGATGCCTTTTTATTGCTGCAGAACTCCCACCTCCAAATACAGGGATAAGCAAGGGCACTTTAGCTGGGATTGTACTGGGAGCAGTTGTCATTGCAGTTACAGCAACTGCATTTATTTCAGTCTTAATAATGAGAAGAAAGACAAATGATGCACGTGCTGTTTCAAGCAAACGCTTGTGTGAGTTCCTTTAAGATTACCAAATATTTGTTACATGTAATTCAATGATATATGCCTTAAAGACTTTTTTAAGCATGCTTATGTTATAGTGTATACGTGCTTTGTACTTTTTCACGAATAATTTTTTGTTACCGAAGTTGATATTGTAAGGCTACATCTTGTCTGAATTAATTGATCTCTTATTGACTGAAGTGATGGGTGTGTGTTATTGTAAATGGCCAAATGGCTATTTAGAGATTACAACCAAGGACATCAACTCAAAATGGGAAACCTAATCCCATAACAATAGGAAACACTAATAACTTCACAACCATTGCTGCCTCAGTGCAAAGGAGACAATTTCTCACCTGTACTAACTTCTCACTCTATTATTCCTCCCACCACCACGGGCTGGTGGCTGCTGTGATATGAATGGGACCATGTTAAAATTTGACAAATTTTACCATTCTTTGCTTCAATTTTCTATAAACATGGGTACTGAATAAGTTACACCAGGAAATACAAAGTGTAAGTACATTTTTTTCATAGGCTTTTCCTAACACTTCTCTTTCAATATTCTTTTACTTCTTTAGTGGTTGCTTCTCCACTCCATCTCCTCTCATTTTGTCCAGCTACATGTTTGCTATGCATTTTCTCATGCAGCCGGATTCTATTATTAATTAAGGTCCATTTTGAGGGATTGAATGACATCAAAACTTTGCAAATGTTCTATTATCAGACAACTTAATGAGCTACCCATTCATTGAGTCCTATATTTGGACAAGAATTATGGATGTTATGGCTTGTTAATTTGGGGTAACACCGTACTAATTGTTATGAAAATTAAGGTTTAAGATCTTAATTAATTAATTATTTTTTGAAATGGTAATTTGAATTAAAACAAAAGCCTTACGGTATAAAAGAGCTATACTGAGATGCGGCTGGTAAGAACCCACAAAAACAAGCCACCAACCAAAGGAAGATCTTAATTTATTTTATTGCATGCTAAAACTATCCTACTTAAAGTAGCTAAAGAATAAGAGCTAATCAAGGGTTCAGAACTTGAAATTGAGGTTGCGTTTAGCATTGCCTGTAATAAAATTTAAAATGATGCATGGATGAGTTAGGAGTTTTTCAAGAAAGGAGGACCTTCAACTGAGTCTTTTAAAAAAATTTATTGTTGATTTTTTACTTTCCACACTTATTATCCATGTTGGTATATATGTTTAGTGGGCATTTGTACATGTGAACAAAATTTAATTTTCTTGAATTTCAACATTCAATTTTCAACTCCATGCTTTGGCAACATTTTTGCAACCAGCATAGCTTTCTATCCTTACAGTTTTTCACTAATTTTTTTCCCTTACAAGATTGATGTTATTGAAGATAGATACTTAAAACACTTTTTTAAGACTAGGGTGACAACTCTCTCTCTCTCTCTCTCTCTCTCTCTTTCTCTCTCAGCATCAAGAACCCCAATTAAAATAGATGGCATGAAAGACTTCACTTTTGGAGATATAATTACGGCTACAAGCAATTTCTCCACTCAAGTTGGACGTGGAGGCTATGGAAGTGTCTACAAAGGCATTCTAGCTGATGGTACAGTTGTTGCCATAAAGCGTGCACAGGAAGGATCCTTGCAAGGTGAGAAAGAGTTCTTGACGGAGATAGAATTGCTGTCACGACTACATCATCGTAACCTGGTCTCTCTGTTGGGCTACTGTGATGAGGAGGATGAACAGGTGCTTTCTCTTGCTTCTATCGATGTTTAATTTTGTTGATGCCTTATTATGGTATATTTAGCTGTACTCCAATGTAAGGCTAAGAATCTTTTAGGAATTTGGTATTGGCTAGCTTAAGTTACTAATTTGTTGAGAACTATGGGTTGTCCAGTTGGTTGGGTGCCCTGTTTCTCACCCAACTACCTAGGGATCGACCCTTGAGGTCCCTTTTTGCCTGAGCAAGCTTTCTTTCCAGGGGGGAGCAGGCTTCTCTCCGCATGGCTGGAACAAAAAAAAAGTCACTAATTTGTTATTCATTCATTTGGGACTCACATGCAGCAACTATTTAGGTTGTGATAGAGAATTTTGTTTAACTATGATAAGCAGAAATGGGAGTGACCATACTTGGTATTTTCACTTGTCATTGATAGTTATTTGAGAACAAAGAAATTAACATAATTATCAATATCATATCTCAATCAAATCTAAACCAAGCTTTCTACTAGATATCGTGTTCTTTTTGAAATTGGATTATTATATTCTATTTTCTAAGACTTCTAGAAACTAGATGTGTGAGATAAAAAGGTAAAACCAGAATGCTATGCCTTTGAAGCTATATTTTGTGGTATCCAGAGTTATATTTTGCTAAATTTACATATTTTTTGAACATCACATAACATCTACATACATAGTCAATATACACGTTGCGATGACACTGCAGTCAAAACAGTGTCGCAACCTAGTATTAGTGTGTTTTACCCTGAGCATCATGATTTAGTTATTGTTCCCATGTTGCAAAGAACTAATGTAATCCTAAACGAAAGAAAATTTAGGACAAGAATCAGTAGCATAGTTGAAAGGTGCTTATTGTTACAATCCTAAGGTTGTGAGTTTGAGTCATATTATCATTCAAGCAAAAAGAAAAGCTTTTTCATTATGGAGATTGGGGCATATCTTGGATCACATGTTTTGTTTTGCTTAAAAAAAAAGAGAGTTGAGCTAAGGCAAAAAGAAAAAGGGGAATACTTATGGAATATGGATTCATTAAAGAAAGTAAAACGTAATAGATTTGTGAGATGGGAAGATTTGGTATCATTTGTAGATAATTTGCTAAAAGTTACACTTGTGGATTGTTTGAGATTGGTGTTCTACTACAAGAAGGTTGTCGAAGCATTCATTTCGGCTTCTAGTAGGAGAGGGGTGGTGGTGTTATCTGAACCTTTGATGCAGCATAGGAAAGAAGAATTGCCAACAGGTTACTCTCCAAGCCAAAAGGCTTGGGAATAAACTATCTAGGTCTCACAGCAAAGATAAATTCAACTCACTCTTGAAAAGGAAATGAAATCTTATTCAATATTGTAATCTGTCCCATGAGAAGGGATTACATCCTTTATATAGATCCATACCTTAACCTATTCTTGAAAACAATTCTAATTAAAATAAAATTCTAAATCAAATAAGATTAACTTTCTAATTATTCTCAAACTTATCCTAAAATTAAGATATTATTAAAATATAAACTACTGCTGGATTTGAAGATCTTCTCTTTATGGGCTTAGGCCCAATGAGTTGGCCAATCATGGATTTGGCCTGTATCAGTTCCCCTCTCTTGGAGGGAACTCGTCCTTGAGTTCAGTAAGTGTCTACCTGGGGCGAAAATCATTCGAACAAACTTCTAAGTCACTTTTTTGAGCTTCATTTTGGAGACATGACTTGAAAGTGTGATTTGATCTTTTCTCCCGATTAGAATTAGGTTGGAGGTGTAGTTTCTTCGGATAACTGCATGTAACTTGAATGTGTGAGCTGACCATTAGATGCTTCAATTGTAGACTTTGTATTAATAGATCATAATCTTTTATTAGCGATGATTGATCTCTAAAGATGAAATCAATGTGGGAAATTTCAATAGGAAAATCTTCTTGTGAAATTGTCGGAACAATTTATTTGTCTTCCGATGATTCAATTGATTTTTTTGAAATTAGTGGTGCAATCATATCCACTAGATGATTAGCATTGGCCATAAAAAGAATTTCAGGACCCTTGTCTTCTAATTCTTCTGAAGTATCATTTGTTATAGGAGTATTACATGATGTCTCATCTGACTTTGGCTTGATGTCTTCCATTGGTTGTTCTTACTTTGTAATGTATCCATGATAATTGTGTCTTCCTTTTGCTCTTCTTTTGGCTCTTCAGTTGTAGGAGATGATGTAGACAAAGATGGAAAGAGCGTGACCGATCGTAATTGCCACCTAAAGGTGTATATGCTTTTGTCATTATCTTTGTGAATATTTCGAACAGAAATCCATGGTTTTCCCAAAAGAATATGAGTTATATTCATAGGAATTACAGTACACCAAATTTTATCTACATATCCACCAATATTGAAATAACAATATTTCGCGATAGATAAAGGAGGAGGGTTATGTTAGGTAGGTTGACAGCAAGTGTAAGATTTTGTCACAACTCAAACATGAATTCTGAGATAACAATATTTTGCGATAAGGCTAGGGTGTTCCTTGCTTTAAGCGACGCATTATAACGTCGCCCGGTTGCAGTGAAAAGTGTGCAAGGGCTACCACGTGACTCTGGGCTAGTGTGGTTAAAGAAGTTAGTCCATGAAAAGAAGAGGAGGAATAGGAAAATTAGACTTGCTACTTGGAATATAGGAACCTTGACAGGCAAGAGCATAGAGTTAGTCGAGGTAATGAAAAGAAGAAGAATTAGTGCGGCTTGTATACAAAAGACAAGGTGGAAATGGAATAAAGCTAAGGATATCATGGATGGTATAAGCCTTTTTATGCAGGAAAGAGTAATACAAGAAATTGAGTGAGTATAGTTACAAATAAAGATTTTAAAGAGAAAATTGTGGGGGTAAAAAGGTTTGATGATAGAATTATAGTAATTAAACTAGTGTTAGATGAAGACATAATCCATATCATCAGTGCATATACTTCCCAAGTAGGACTAAAGGAAAGTTTGAAAAGACAATTTTTGGAGGAAATGGATGATTTATTGCGAGAAATCTCAAATAGTGATAAGATTTTACTTGGAGGGGATTTAAATGGGCATATAGGAAGAGATAATAAAGGATATGCGAGAGTACATGAAGGGCAAGGATTTGAAGAAAAGAATGAATTCGGAAACACTATATTGGATTTTGTACTGGCATTTGATCTTGTAGTAACAAATACTTACTTTAAAAAGAGAGATGAGCATTTAATTACCTATAATAGTGGGAGTAATAGCGGTCAGATAGACTTTTTTCTAGTTTAAAAATAGGACCGATTGACTTGTAAATATTGTAAAGTTATCTCAAGAGAGAGTTTGACCACGCAACATAGGCTTGTAGTTTTAAATATTTGTTTTAGAAGTAGAAAGAAAGCGATAGTAAACAAAATGGGCCCTAAAACAAAGTGGAGAGATTTAAAGCGGGAAAGAGCGAATATATTTAAGGACAAAATGATTGAGAAGGGAGAATGAAATCTTGAAAAAAAAACTATAGTAATGTGGAATCAAATGGCTAATGGCATTAGGAAGATTGCAAAGGAGGTACTTGGATAATCAAAAGGAAAGAGACATGTTAATAAAGAAATTTGGAGAAGCATACGATGACCTCTATAATAGGTTGGGAACATGAGAAGGAGAGAAGGATATTTTTAAGCTCACAAAAATAAGAGAAAAGAAAAGTAGGAAATGTCAAATGTATTAAGGATAATGAGGAAAATGTTCTTGTGAAGGACAACGATATTAAAGAAATGTGGAAGGAATATTTTAAGAAACTTTTAACTGAAGAACATATGAGGAATACAAGAACTAGGAAGGATACTTCATTAGCAGAGCATACTTTTCTCCGTAGAACTAGAGGGGTGGAAGTGAAGGAAGCATTGAAGCGAATGAAGACAATAAAGGCAACACGCCCAGATGATATTCCGATAAAGGTATGAAAATGCTTAGGAGAGGTTCGAGTGAGTTGGTTATAGATTATTCAATAAGATACTTTTGACAAAGAAAATGCCAAATGAATGGAGAAGAAGCATTGTAGTACCTATATATAAGAATAAGGGAGATATACAAAATTGTATCAACTATCGAGGGATTAAACTTATGAATCATATTATGAAGTTATGGGAGAGAATAATAGAGCAAAAACTTAAACAGAAGACCAAGATTGTTGAAAATCAATATGGTTTTATGCCAGGGAGGTCAACTATGGAAGCTATTGTTTCGCTTAGGCAATTAATGGAAAAATATCAAGCAAAAAGGAAAAATCTACACATGGTCTATATCAATTTAGAAAAAGCCTATGATAAGGTACCAAGGGATTTAATTTGGTGGGTTTTGAAGAAAAGGAATGTCCACAGCGGTTACATTGAAAATTTTAAAGATATGTATGAAGGATCAGTAATAAATGTGAGAACCATATGTGAAGAAACATGTGGATTTCCTGTGATTATATGTTTGCATCAGGGATCAGCCTTAAGCCCTTACCTCTTTGCATTGATTATGGATGAGTTAACTGCTCATATTCAAGAAGAAAGATCATAGTATATGTTGTTTGCAGATGATATAGTATTGGTGGATGAATCAAGATATAGTGTAAATACAAAACTTGAGAGATAGCAGGGCACATTATAATCTAGAGGCTTTAAAATAAGTCGTATAAAGACAGAATTTATGGATTACAACTTCAGTGGACATATACAAAGTGTTGAAACTACTGTTAAAATTGAAACCCATAAGATACCACTAGCTTTTGGAGTGTTTTGTGAGAGACGAATGCCAACGAAATTGAAGGGCAAATTTTATAGAATAATGGTTAGACCAGTTATGACATATGGAGCAAACTTGTAGCCAATTAAGAAGATGCATATACATAAGATGGATGTGGCGGAGATGAGAATGCTAAGGTGGATGTGTAGTAAAACTAGAAAAAATAAAATTAGAAATAAGCTCTTTCGAGAGCATTTAGGGGTAGCACCAAGATAGGATAAGATTAGTTTCTGGAGTGTTTTTGTGAGAGACAAATGCCAACGAAATTAAAGGGCAAATTTTACAGAACGATGGTTAGACCAATTATGACATATGGAGCAAAATGTTAGCCAATTAAGAAGACGCATATACATAAGATGGATGTGGCGGAGATGAGAATGCTTAGGTGGATGTGTAGTAAAACTAAGAAAGATAAAATTAGAAATGAGCTCTTTCGAGAGCATTTAGGGGTAGCACCAATAAGGGATAAGATTAGAGAAACCTGTTTAAGATGGTTTGGGCATGTTAAGCGTAGGCCGATTATGGCATCGGTGATGAAAAGTTTGGCTATCCAGGTAGATGGCCCGTCAAGAGGTAGGGGTAGGCCGAAGAAAACATTAATGGAGGTTATTAAATCAGATTTGAAGAAATTTAACTTATCTAAGAATTTGACTCAAAATAGAACGGAATGGAGAAACAGAATTCATGTAGCCAACCCCAACATGGTTGGATAAGGCTTTGATGATGATGATGATTATCCACCAATCTTGAAATATACTAAACATTTGTGAGTCACAGGAATAATAGAACCATTAGACCATGTTACTTTGTAAGACTTCGGGAGAGTCTCTGTAGGCCAATTGAGTTTGTCAATAACCTTTTATGCCACAAAATTGATAATGCTGTAACAATCAATAACTAGATTAACAATCAATAACTAGATTAGGTAACCTATCCTCACACGTTGCTCATGTCTAGAATATCATGGTTTGCTTCCACTATTCTTCTTCCATTTCAGTGGTGGTGAGAAGTCTGCGAATGAAAAGTGTGGGATTATCTTCTCTTATTTGCATTACAGGAGCTTTCGTTTGTTGCTGAGAATTTTCTTTCTGAGACTTAACCTGTCACATGTAGGACTGTCGAAACATATGCTCAACACAAATAGCTTCGTCGTATGCTTCATAAATTGTGGTGCAGTAATTCATCTTTTCTAAAATATTTGGTCTCAAGCCTCTGATAAAGTGAATCAAATCATGCAACTCATTCCGTTTCAACTCACATACTTGATGCAGTCTTGAAAATTGATCTAAATATTCATCAACTGAGAACTTATTGTTTCAAATTGAGAAATTGTTTAAATAAGAGCTGATTCTCAAAATACCAATTGCCAAATGTATGCTCATACCGTGTGCTTTGAAATTCATTAAAGGTTCCAAAGATGTGATATTGGCTTTGATGCAATATTCTCGAAATTCTTAAAAATGGACTGACCTGGTGGCTTAATCTAGTTTACAGAAATATGTAGATGAAAATGGATTGTTGATTGAAGCTCGGCTGGTAAAGATATCAGCTTGTGGAGAATTAAGGGCTGAGATCGATTCAGCAGGAAATAAGGGATGGGGTTGGTTCCTTATTGCTGGGCCCTTTTTTATTTTTTATTTTTATTTTTATGCTCAGCTGCTATTCTGGTCCGGCCAAAGTAGTACTCAAGCACAGCTGTTGGGCTTGCCTTGTGGCACGTGCTAAAGGCATGATACAAGACAGACCCATGGTCCCCCGTGGGTCAACCCATCTTTAGGCTCAGCCCACCTATCCTAGTTTCTTTAGGGTTTTGTTTACTTTAAGTTGTTTAAATAAGATGTTTAAATGATGTTTTAATCTCAGCCATCAATGTGATTGGATGGTCTAGATTAGTCTTAGGGTTAGTCTTTTATCTATTTAAGCATTGTAAAGCCTTTTTGGCTCAGTAGTTATGAATGATTAATGAAAAAAGTTTTGGGAGCTTCCCCAAGTTTTTTCAAGTTCTCCTCAAAATTTTTAATGCCTCTTGCAATTGGAGTTTGGTGAGAGCCCAATTTTCTAATGCCTCCTGTGAATGGACTTTGGTGAGAGCCCAATTTTCTTGGATCTCCATCTTTTACCTTACCCGCTTTACGTCTCCATCCCGTTCCACATTATTTGGTATCAGAGCCGAAGAACGATCCATCCTGGGTTCAAGTTTTAGCAATCTCCACACCTTCGGATATTCGCCTACGCTCATCGTCTACACAACCTTCATCATCGTTGCCGTAGATCAGCCCATAATGGCCGATCATCACCACAGGCCTCAGATCTGCATATTCAGATCCCATCTCTAGATCCTTCGCTAGTCGAGGGATCCATTTGCTAACCAACCCCAACACCCAAATCATCCAAACCCCTTTGGTCGATTGCAATCCAACGCACCCATTCCTATACCTCAGATCTCCAGAACCCCAAATCTGCCAAAAGCCCCAACATCTCTAAACCCCAAAGTCCCTAGATCCAATCACTCCCACCTAATCGAATACTGCCAAACCCAACCCTTGCTAACATCACCCTCAGACAACTCAAGAACCTATTTGCCCAATCTCGACACCCAAAACCCCATCGCATCATTTCCCGATTGAAACCCTCATACCAAATCCCCTTGGAAAAACCCATCCAACTTCTCCAAATCGCCGAACCCTAGGCCCCAGTCGAAAGCACACAAAGCCCTTTCGGCGATCTCCCCACCATTCTGACACTACCACCATCATCCTATGCCATACAGTCCTCCATTCCCACTATCCCACCACCTCTGAATCACCCAAGGGAAAGATAGAAGTATTAAAAAAAAAAAAAAAAAAGAGGAGCATCAAAAAAGAAAGAGGAAGAAAGAAGAGATCAGAGGACAGGCATACCGGTACCGTTTGCAGCTTTCTCCATCAGCCAGCGTCCTTGTCTTATAGGCGATCGTCAGCTACATCAGCATCGCTGCTCGCCGTGTGCTTCGTCGTCCACCGCCAGCAACAACAACTGTAACATCATGGTTTGCTGCGCTAACACTGCAGCATCACGTCGATTGTCTATCATCGTGGATCGTTGTCGTTGTCAACTTCATCGGACCAGCAGTGAGCACCAGCTCCGCTTCCACCATCCCCTCGTCGCAGCCATCACCGCCATAGCCGGTCCTCGCTTACCCTGCCGTCACTAGCTTGGCATCAATCCATCTTATCTTGCCGACACAAAAGTTCAGAAGAGAAAGAGGGGATCTTTACGCCTTTCATCTAATCTGGGCACGAAGCACAAGAAAGGTCGCGGAATTGGGTTGGGTAAGCCCGACCTGAGCCCAACATTTGACACCTTCGTTACTAGCTCAAGTGTAGCCTGATCCAGTACAAAGAAGGCCAACAGCAGATTGCTGATACCTTTGGTGATGTCTGCATAATGTCAGCATCTAGTCAAACATGGATTTGACCAAAATTGACGACAGCAACTTGTTTTCGCGAGATCGAGGCCATCCTGACTCCGATTTCAGCTCTGTTTGATCATGTGCGCTTGTTTTGAAGAGATCTCCACAACAGGTCAGATTGATTTATTTTTTTTAAAGAAAAAAAAGTGCGTTCTTCTAGAAAGTCTTCCATATGGAATCAGAAGAACTAATGCGGATAATTCACCGTGCTGTACTTAAAGCGACATATTCATTTAAGTATGGACAATGGTATGCTGTTAATAAAGCCTACTTCGATCAATTTCTAAATTTGAGACAAGGTAAGAAGTTATTAGTTCTCGAATACGGTGATGAATTTTCAAGACTATAAGCATTATGTGGACTAAATGAGAGTGATGAACATTATGTTACAATCTTTGTTCAAGGTTTGAGACCAAGCGTATGGAAAAATATGCAAAAAGGAGTGTAAAAATATGTATGAATCATTTTGGGAAGCGATTCGTGTTGAACGTTTGATAAAACGCTATCGCCTCTTGAAAGCTAAGTTACAAAAGGAAAAATCCAATGTTGTGGAACCACTTGTGGATAATATTCAGGCTGATATTAAGAAACAAAAGCAAGAAAGAAATGATTCCATGATCAATTCAGATGGTGTTGATCAAGCAAGGCAAGAGGAACAAAAAGAAATACACAATGAAGAAAACCACAAGGAGTCTCATCATCTCGTGGATCTACAAATAAGTCCCCTTCCTGAGGAGCAAAATACATTAGCAGTAGAATAGGTTATTGTTTTGAAGGTTGAAAATGATGATCAACAAATGCCAGCAATAAGTAAATTTGAAGACTAGAATATGGATAGCAATCAACCTGAAGCTCCAATGGATATGACTGTAGAATCATATTCAGAAAAGCCTGTCTCCACCGAAAAGAGAGCCAGTGTTGCAAAAGTTGTGCAACTCATTGATATCCCTCACATTGATTTCATCTTTAGGGATAGACTGTTGATAATAGAAGACTATGATCTACTGCTTCAACACCAACAATTGCTACATATAACTTTTAAATCATACATCAATGTTGAAGTCAAACATCAGCAGATACCATACCTTTAGTCCTTTTCTATCTGGATGAAAAGATTGATTACAGCTTCCAAAGCATGCGAAGAGGTTGAAGATCAAGAAGCACATCGAAGATTTATACGCTTGATATTTGACCTTGGAGGACTTCTACTAAAACTCGAGGTCGAGTTTTCTCCAAGCAGAAGAGAATTGATGCAGGACAGACCCATGGTCCCCCGTGGGTCGACCGGTCTTTGGGCTTAGCCCACCTATTCTAGTTTATTTAAGGTTTTATTTGCTTTAAGTTGTTTTAATAAGATGTTTAAATGATATTTTAATCTCAGCCATTAATGTGATTGGATGGTCTAGATTAGTCTTAGGGTTAGTCTTTTATCTATTTAAGCATTGTAAAGCCTTTTTGGCTCAGTAGTTATGAATGATTAATGAAAAAAGTTTTGGGAGTTTCCCCAAGTTTCTTCGAGTTCTCCTCGAAATTTTTAATGCCTCCTATAATTGAAGTTTGGTGAGAGCCCAATTTTCTAATGCCTCATGTGATTGGAGTTTGGTGAGAGCCAATTTTCCTAGATCTCCATCTTTCATTTTACCCGCCCTGCGTCTCCATCCCGTTCCGCATTAAGGCACATGTGTTGTGTTCCTCCATCCCGACGAACAACTGAAAAGCAAAGGGTCTTCGAAACCCTTTTTCATTGACTTCTGCTAGGGCGTCGAAAGGAAGGAGAAGGAAGAGAGGGGGGGCGCTAGCTTACGAGTTGCTCGCGAAGGCAGAGAGGCGGGCGTGGTGGGGTTGGCCTTGCTTGGCCAAGGTGCAGATGGGAATGCTCTCGTCGGTGTAAGGTACGCACTTTAACTCTCGTCTTATCCTCTCTTCTTCCTTTTTTTTTTTTTTTGTTCTTTTTGTTCTTGCATTGGGGATTGGACGGTTTTTGGAAGGGGAGGTTGCGGTGTTCGGCAAACTAGGCGGAAGGTAAGGGAGAGGGTTCATGCGAGTCGGAAGGGTGGGGTAGATGGGTTTGAGTGTTTCGGTATTCGTGGAAGTTAGGGTGGGACTTGAGGGATTTGGTGGCTGTGACGGGTGGAAGAGAAAGGGCATTCGGTTTTGTGAAGGGGGATCGAAGGATTTAGTTGTGGATGGGATTTGACAGGCATAGGGATGGGCTTGGGTGTGAATGAGGGTTTTGGACTTTAGGGTTTGCGATGATGGGGTGGTCGGGGTTGGTCTGTCGATGGGGGAGGAAAATGTAGATAAGTGGTCTTAGTTAGGTTGTTGGGTTTTGGGATTTTTTTTTCAGGATTTCTATGGGGAGGGGTTTGTTGTGCAGGGCTAGGTTGGAACGGTGACTAGGGTTTTGGTTGGCAGGGGATTGATGGGTTTTGGAAGTTTGGGTGGTGAGGTAGGCAGTGGAAGGAAGAGTTGCGGAAGGGTTGCGTAGGGGTGGTGGGACGATTTGTCTGGGATGGGATTTGATGTTGTGGAAGGGAATTTGTGGAGGGGTTGGGTGTTCGGTGGTGATGTAGATGGATGGGGAAGATGATGATGATGAATGATAATGAGATGATGATGAACGATGGATGTCATAAACGAAATTACTGGGATGGGGGTACATGGCTTACCTTAGATCGGATATTGGTGCAGTGTTTTGAGATCAGATTTTTTTTCTGATACCAATTGACGCCGCACGGGGAAAAAGAATAGCCAACGGGCTACTCTTCAAGCCAAAAGGCTTAGGAATAAACTGTCTATGTCTCACACTAATGACAAATTCAACTCACTCTTGAGAAGAAACTGAAATCTTATTCAATATTGTTATCTATCCCATGAGAAGGGATTACATCCTTTATATAGATCCATACCTTAAGCTATTCTTGGAAATAATTCTAATTAAAATAAAAGTCTAAAACAAATAAGATTAACTTTCCAATTATTCCCAAACTTATCCTAAAATTAAGATATTATTAAAATATAAACTACCGCTAGATTTGAAGATTGTATCTTTATGGGCTTGGGCCCAATGAGTTGGGCAATTATGGATCTGGCCTACATCAACCTTTGAAGTGGGGAAGGGGCCAACCTCGAGTGTTTATGCATTGTTGTGGTGGGTTATGGGAGTGTTTATACATTAAAGACTCACATGTAAAACTTACTCAAGCACTATGAAAAACTGTGTAATGGTTTTACCTACAACCCTTTGTTGGATCAAACTTAGATTAATGATATTTCTTCTAAATTTGCTCCTTAGAATATATTAGAAATCTGCCTAGCTTTTTCATTGCTATTCCATCTATGGAGGCTTCTACTCTGGAGTGGACAAGGGATATTCAGCTTCTGATTTCGTTGTTGTTGCATATGCAGATGTTGGTCTATGAGTTCATGCCTAATGGCACATTGCGGGATTGGATTTCTGGTAAACATTAATTATTATTATTATTTGTTTGATAAATTTGTGGTTATTATATCCAAAAGTCTGTACGGTTGCCTATGTAGTAACTAGTTCATGTACTGGTTTTCTTTTTTAATGGTAATGTCCGTTCATATATTGTTGGTCTACTATATTGTCTACACTGGTCTACATATTTGAATAGAGCCCATTTGGATGCGTGCAGAATAGGATATCTATGTTTGAATTGTTTGTTTTAATATCCATGGAACATAGTATGGTTGTAATGTTGTGTTCTCTATCCTGTTTTGTAGTTGCTGCATTCAGCAGATTATTACTAATTTTTGTATGTTTCTAATATTTCAATAGATGTTTATGGGGTTTATGGAAATTGACATCTCAGAATATTGTCAAGGGACCAAATCAATGCAAAAGTATTCTTGTGGGTTTATTGGTCTTTGGACAGACTTCATTGAACTTGTGTATGTCACGATGCCTCAGGCCGGCATTCCTGCATTACAAAAATACCATGAGGTTTGGCAATGTGACTTGTTTCTCATGAAACTGCAGAAGAAATTTGAGTCTGTTTGCTTAAATCTGATGATCCGAGTTCCCCACAAAACCCCCCCACCACACCCTGGCCCCCATCACTAGATAGTTGTCTTGTGGAATTGCTCTAGGACAAACAACGTCATGTTACTAAGGCTACTCTGGAGAAGAAAACTGAAACAACAGGTCCTCATGACATTGCCTATGTAACACAAACTCGGGGAAGCATCTTTTTTCAACTAGGGGCATTTGTTCATTTTTCTTTATGGTTTATTAAATACCCAAATAATATGTATTTTTTTTCTTTTCAGGTTAGAGCTATGATGTAGAATTCATCCATTTTAACCAAACTGCTGTTGGAACAGTACCCATATGTGTGATTGCTTGCACATATATTAGATAAATAGTGCATAATTATCTATTATTTGTCTGAAATTTAGCTGCAAACTGGTCCAAATTCTTATGCTCCTATGTCATTTCTAATGTTATCTGTGACTTGGCAGCTAAAGCAAAAGAATCTCTTAATTTTTCTGTGAGGTTGCGTATCGCACTCGGCTCAGCCAGGGGGATCCTCTACCTACACAGTGAAGCAGATCCTCCTATATTCCACCGAGATATCAAAGCCAGTAACATTTTGTTAGACCACAAGTTTACTGCTAAAGTTGCAGATTTTGGACTCTCACGGCTTGCACCAGTTGAAGACATTGAAGGGAGAATGCCTGGTCATGTATCTACTGTTGTCAAGGGTACGCCGGTAAGTGTAACAGTTATGATTCATTTCTGGTTGTTATAGTTTGTTCATTGCATTATTGTTATACTTCTTTCATGTTCTATTTTCACGAGTCATGTTTTTAACAGCATACTAATATTGTTGATTGATATTGCTACATCAAAGCCTAGGAACCTTTGGTCCAATCTATAGATCACATTTTCAGAGATCAGGATATCAGCAGCAGGCCCCTCATGTATATTGTATTTGAATGGCCAAGTGTCTTTACCATCTGTGCAATTTACATACTTGAGCCAATTGTATGACTAGCGACTATTTAATGTGGTCAAGGAAGCCAAATCTGTCCGTTAATGGTTTGATTTGTGAGCCCAACCTGATTATATTCAATCAACAAAAAATCAAGGAGAATAAAAGTAATCTGCTTTCCAATAGTTGCTAGATCCAATGTCAATGCCCTCAATCAATGGGAGATATCTCAAAGTAATAGAAGAATACAAATAAGGAAGTGCAATAATGCAAACTTTTATTCAAAGTTTAACAAAATATCCAAGAGTAAGTGGGCCGTTGTTCCATAGAAGTGCCTATATATATTCAATTTCCAATCATAAACTAGAAAAAAACTTAGCTTATAATCTAGCTGTTTATAGTTCAAAACATTAAAGAAAACCCATTTAAAAGAGTCCGATTGGAAAGGAAGTCCTCTTGACTGAATAGAAAATTTCAAGAATGTTGCACACGTTCCCAGCTTTGGATCTGGACAAGCTTGCATTTAATCTGCGGGCCCACTTGATATCTGATGGAACAATCTAATTGTTCTTGGCATCTTAGTGATCCTAAAAGGCATATAATTGGAAAGATTTACGCAAAGAAACTAAGCCATATCTTGTTTTATGCATTATTACAATGATCGACTTGGGCTTGAGACTAATGTAGTCTAGGCCCCACAAGCACCCCTCTTCAAATTAGATTAGGATTATATTATTTTTATTAGTAGATTTCTAATTAAATTGTTATTAAGGAAGTTTCTATTAATAGCGTAGGGTTTTCTTAGATATTAAGTTTGCCTTTACTATATATATATGGCATTGTAGAGAAGATATTCTCAGACTTGATTGATTAATAGAATTGGGTTTTATCCCTGAGAGGTGCGTCCTCGTTTGTTGAAGTCTTCTTGACAATTTGAAGTGTCCTTGGACACGTGCTTAGGCACCCCTATGCAAGCCCTAACCCTAGGGCCTTCATCAGAGACTTTTGGGGATCATGGGCCCACTTGTTATTCATTTTGAAACCAACCTCTCTCTAACATGGTAAGAAGTCGGATATGCTTTGAAAGTCCTTTCAAAAGGGTCTATATCTTTAGAAAACAAGATCAGCATTGGGATATATTGGACATCTCTAAACTCTAGGGACTGTGGACCCCATCTAGCTAGTGGATCCAATTGGCTGCTAAAAATTGGGCTATGGGCCCTAGCTATCTATTTGGTTGCTGCCCCTCATGAGTAGACACACTTTTGGGCTTGGATCTGGTAGGTCAAAACCTGATGGACATGCACTCTATTTTTTGTGGACTATTTGGGCTATTCAGGCCTAATGGACTGATCCATTTGGGTCATCAGGATGCTGTTTTGGATTCTTATATTATTTAGAACCCTTAAATTATTTTTGGTATTTATTCAAGGCCCATCTTTTTTTCTATAACAATAAAAAAATTATTTCACCAAAAGATAAAAGACAGCTAAGAAGGCATACAGGAAAACCAACAGACAACTAATTAAAAGAAGAACAACAAAAAACATTAGGTATCAGAAAGGATTGTGTCTCAAGAATGTCCTTCCTCTGCAAAACCATCGGCTATTGCATTGGCCTCTTTAAGAATGTGATGAAATGAAATATGAAGCTGTTTGGAAATATCCTGCACCTCCTCCACCCAATCTGCCAAAATCCTAGGACACATGGTCTTGCCTGATTCCCATTGAATAACAGAAAAAGAATCTCCTTCAATTTATTCAAGCCCCACCGTGAACATACAATTTCTGGAATCACTCAATTTTTCCTGATCGAACCTTTGGTAAGTTGGATCAAGGCCCCATTTGATCAATCACATTGATTTAAATACTTTAGGGTCTGATTTACCACATGATCCACTAAGTCCAGGCCATCTGCTTTTAGACCAGTGGTCACTTGAAGGGCTCACCTTGTGATTGCTCAGATCCTGCACTTTCCTGCCATAAATGTGCAGCTATATGGAAGACAAGCAACCTCTAGATGACCTAAACTAATGTTTGGAAACTCTTTTTAAAAAACTACCACACTGAATTATAATAGAAATTGTATCAAGCCACAGAAGTTGGACGACAGGTATATGTCAAACACAGCTGACTTAGATCCATTATTATTCTAGCAATTTATTCCCCTCCCTCCTTTTCCAGTCTTGAACTCTATCTTACCTCCCTAATTATGGACTAAACATTCTACGGATTAAGGGAAAGGATCAGTGTCTTGCGAAATTTGTGGAAACTTAACCACAATATGCATGGAATAGGGGTGTAAATCAAAATCATACCAAGTGTGGCCCCAATGTGGATGGAGTTTGTCCTTTAAATCACTCTGATCAGACTCTGAATTTTCATTTTCTCTGTGTTTGGACCTTTGACCAATTTCTTCTTAAGTATCTCTCAGTTTGATGATTTGGATCATCTGATCCGCAGTTTTCGGTCATACTGCAACCAGATTTCATCAGAATATCTTGCAATTTGTTTTATTTTTTACATAATCAGGGACTGATTTGTAAATAAGTAACAGCAAGCCCTTTTCTGTAATTTGTTTTACTAAAAATATTTTAATGTGATAAAAAAAAGGAGGTGCATGCCCAATTCGGTATTGTGCATTTTTCCCCTTGCAATTTGGCTTCCTTTGTGCAGTGTAGTCTGTACAGTAAATGAGTTGCAATGAAGGTTTGCACTGTGGACACCTTGGACTGGGAGTCTAGCTTCCACACAAGAACCAGCCATTGATGACTTTCCTTTTCTTGAGTAAATAACCAAAATTCTTTCATTAAAAAAGACCACACACAGACATCGGTCATAGCTGCCTTGCTTGAAGTTAGCCTTTTCAGGGTTTGATCAAATTTAGAAACCTCAGCTCAAGGTGCTTGCTATAGCTCATAAAGCTGCATAAACGAAAATCTCTCCTTTGAAATTTTCTGTAAAATCAGGTAGAAGACGTATTAGTATCAAAGACGATTTGATGTGCCACCAGTGGCCAACTTACATTGCGCTGCATGACTCATTGTCACTGACTCAGCCAATTGACCTGTGTCTTGTGTGACAGCTATCGGAATAGATTTCTTTCCATGTATATTGATAGTATTTGTAAATTATCCCAAATCAAAAGGGCTTCACCAATTGTAACATTCTAAAGATAGTGTTCAAAAGATTATAAATAGAGGAGGCCACAAGAGAGAAGGCACTCGACTCAATTCATTCAAACTGTCTGTCATCTATTTCCTTTGAGAATTTTTGAGGTTCTGTTAATTAGGAGTATTGATGGAAGTAGAAATTAGAAAACACTGGATGTAATGCACATTGAAAGAGTCCTTGACCGTGGAGCTTTGTGGATTTCCTCATCTTTAATCCAATCTTGTCACTCACAAACTCCTATAATTAAGGTCCAACTACAACTCATAAACAGGAAATTAATCCACTCACTAATAGGAGAGATTTACTCAAATTGATCGAACCAAAAATTCTCTCCCTTGCCCATGTATTTAAGAGTCTCCATATTTGGGTAGTGGACCCGTGTATGGCACCTGTTAAACCAATTTGGGCTTGGATGAGTATCAATTTGATCCCAATGGGTCGTTAATATTCTGATTTCTTCTCCTTTTAATTTATAACACTTATAATATAATTGAAACTGATCTTGATTGTCCAATTTCAGATTTTTCCCATTTTGCTTGATCGGGCCCTAAGAAAGCCGGGTTGGGACCCCATTTTGTCAGTGAAATGGATCTAAATACTTTGTGGCTTGAATTATGACAAGATTCTCAAGAATTTTCCATTTTGCTACTGCATAATTTTCCCTCTTTCTTAATAAAATTTAGTTTTACAAAAAAAAAATGTTGATAAAAACTTTATGAAAACTAAGTTCTAAGTTGATTCACTAACAAAAGAATAAGAAATTCTTGCTTGTTCAAAAGGTTTTTGTACTGAAAACAAATAAAAAACCCCATTTTCACACTTGTGCGATAATGTGGGACCATTATGCCTCTTAATCTGCATCAAATAAACATTTAGGTATGTGGGTTCCATTATGATTCCATCATTGTATTGGTGGGCCCACTATTGTTAGATTGTTTGATTGGATGAGACCCGACATGATTATATCATTTGACTAGTGGAGTTTGTTTTCTGCAGTTGGTTGGGTCCACCATAATGGATGTGTAATATAAATATTTTTGCTGTGAAGGGACTGTTTTGGAAAACTCGCTATTTTACTAGTGATTTTCAGGTATAACAGATGATTTCTCTACTTATGAATGTATTTTTCAGGGCTATCTTGATCCAGAATACTTCCTTACCCACAAACTGACAGATAAAAGTGATGTTTATAGCCTTGGAGTTGTGTTTCTAGAGCTATTGACAGGGATGCACCCAATTTCACACGGCAAAAACATCGTACGCGAGGTACCTTCTTTATCGTCTAGCGATGAAACCAATCTACCTTTGTATAGGCCAACAATGCATCTCATGTACTGATTAAGGCATTGTACCATAGGGTACGCCTACTGGAGGTTCCAGTACCAATGCACAAAAGGTCTAACTTGTAATACCATTATACTAGCCATTATTTGAAAATTTTCATGTGCAGCTGCGATGAATGCATTGTGGTTGGATACCACTATCTTAATGCCTTGTGATGTGAATCAGTGAGCATCCTTTAAAAAGACCACAAAACTTAGGATGCTTCAAGCAATGCATACATGGAGGGGCCCTATGGTTGAGCCCATGGTATTCATACCCTTCTGTGACTGTCAGGCATTGGCAGGGCTGTGGGACCTCCAAATGCCCCTGTGACCATTGGGTCCAGATTATATGTATGAAGCCCAAAAGGGCTTGTCCCATTTTATACGGGCGTAAACCTCACCAGACTGCCTATTTGGAGGAGTCAGCCAACCATGGCTCAGCGGCCCTTCCCTTCTCTTCATTTCTTTGCAATTAATTAAAGCAAAGAACAGTATATTTTTTGCTTCTATTAGATAGGTAATAAAAAAAATCAAATTTATGAAACAAAATAGCGAGTTTGACCAACTTCTGAATTGTCTGATTAAATTTAATAACTCCCTTATTAAATAATGCGAGCGTTGAACCTATGCCATTTCTAATGAAAAATTGTTGCAGTAGCTCTGATTTGGGCTGAAGTTATTTCATTTCAATGGTTTCCAGGTGAAATTGGCCTATCAGTCTGGCATGGTGTTCTCAGTCATAGACAAAAGCATGGGCTCTTACCCTTCAGAATGTGTTGAGCCATTCATTTCATTGGCCCTTAGATGTTGTCGGGATGAACCAGACAATAGGCCTTCCATGGCCGAGGTTGTCAGGGAGCTAGAGAACATATGGCGTATGATGCCAGAATCAGACAGTTCAGTGTCGGATTCTATTCCAACCCCTTCAGGGAAGAAGATGATGACACTCCCATCATCTTCATCAACCTCTGGTACATTTTTTTCGTCAGACATCTCCAACAGTGACCTTATTAGCGGTGAGAGCCCCATCATTAGGCCTCGTTGATACAACTTACGAGTATTTTGTACCTTTTTTTCCTCTTTTTTTTTAGAGTTCTTATATATAAATTGGCTTCTTTCATTTCACTTTTCTTTTCTTATCAATAATAATTACACTTGATTATTTGTAAGGAAGTCATGAATCTACTTTATTAGAATCTCACTGGGTGTGCATTGACCATTTGTGGACAGACAGGCATTTTGTATACTGTAAACTATAAAGGGATAATGTATGATGTAGCATACCACTTACTTTGATATGTTTTTATCAATGTTAATGTTACTTACAGGCAGCATATAATGCAGCCAGTTAAATCTATTAAAATAATTCCAGCATGAATTAATGTGTTTCTTTCAATGCTTGTGATTGATACTACTTCAATTAATTTCTTTCAGCACTGGTTGAAATGACTTCCTCACTCTTACTCATCAAGGTTTCGTAAAAGGGTAGTAGTAGGCAGTGTAGTATTCACTCACTCTCCATGATGAAAGCCGGATTCCCCTTGAAAGAGATAAAACTGATGTTCTTCATGTGTTCTCCATTCTTGTATGGGATTTGGTCTGTCTTGCGAGCCCAGAATTGAAGATTTGTTCGCGCTGAAGAATGTTGCCAATGAATTTTAAGGATGCTGCGAGTTTTTTTCTTTCCACTGGTGATTTTGGGTGCTCATTTTTTATTTCTTTTGAATTATATAAGAGGGAAATAATTTGGGGTTAATGCATTATATTGAATCTTGTCACATAAGATCGATGGGATGGTCACTAATGGGTGGCAATCCTGTTTCCTCATCTCATCACCGTGTGATCTCTTTTTTCTGAGATTCGCCTTAAACTGATTTTGGATATTTTGGGATCGTCTAGTAGTTTTCATTCAATCAAATTTGAGTATGTTACTAGGACTTGAATAGGGCTGCTTATGAACAAGCCTAGTATCTCTGGGGACTTGGATGCTGACTGGTCCTGTGAGATTTCAGACTGGTGTGAGAGAATCGGCTAATGGGAAATTTTTATTGACTGTTTGAAAAAACAGCTTTCTTTCGAGATCAATGGTTCTTCAGGAATCAATAAATCCCATTACATTTTTAATATAAAGCGATCGAATAAAATGCAGTGGGAGTTAAACGATGAAAGAGGTTTCAATTCTTATTGTCATCATCTTAGTCTTACTTCATCTAGTTCAGATACAGCCAGAAGCTAAATTAGGCCCGGGTTCAAGTCCAAGATGGACCCAGCCCAAACCATCAATTAACGGCTCTACATCCTAATTATTTAAATTGCATTTATTTTTTTTCTCTTTTCCTTTTTTTATTTCTTTGTGAATGGTCTCCAGGTATCTTTAAGATTGTAAATGACGGGTTGAGATTCTTTTAGAGACTGTCGTAGATTTTATGCAAAACATAAATGAATTGGACTTCACCTATAGGTCCCGTCCCATGTTAGAACCCTACCTATGAAAGAGTGTCACGTTTGTTTTCGGAATGTAGAAAGTCTGACGATATATCTTACAACTTGTCAAGGTTTTCGAAATAATACTAAAGATTCTGATTCTTAGCACACTTTTAGAAAGAATACATATTTTTAAACCGTTTTGATTTTCATTTTTTAAGTTTCGACGTCTTTCTATTTTTGACTTTTTTAGAGATAGGATAATCTGCTCTTTTGGTTAATTTCATAAATAATTATTTAATTGATCTGAAAACCTTGGTCAACCACTTTGCCATTAGTAATTGGTCAGTTTTTCATTGATTGAGGTCCTGAGGAATCCTTGGAATTTTATTTTTAAAGAGAAAAATAAAATCCCTTGCTCTTAAACTTGAGACAATTTTAATAAATGAAGAAAAATGTTATCCTACTTGAGCCCACTTTGATCGGTAGAACATGAAGATTTTGGGGGCATGTCGGATTTATAGATTATTAAGTCCAATAACATTCAACATAAGACATAAAACAAACTTGCAAATAAACAATCAACCACAAAAAAAAAGGCATACAGATTTTTAACGTGGAAAAAAAAAACTACGAATTTAACAAGAATCAACTATCAATCAACAACGAATAGTTACAAAATATATTTACAACTCTTATCCAGTCACTCTTTCGACCAAAAGATAGAGTTCTTCTTGCACAACATCTTTTGCCATAAGTCCAAGGGTGGATGCACATACAATTGACTGGAAATTTATCTAAAAACTATATAAAGTCGATTCAACCTATCCTCGCTTTAAAAAAAAAATGTCTAGCCCCCATCAATTTTCCCAAACCTTCTCTCTCACTCAAAAATTTTCAAATTAAAAGAAACCCACAAATCACACTCTGTATGGTTACCATACCTGCTCATTTATATTAGATTAACTTTTGACACATTTAAAAAATATGATCCCACTAATCAGACCTAAATCCTAATAAGCGATGAGTGAATATTTTCTTTCCTGCATGACCTTGCTTCTCAATTTCAGCTTTAGGGGTCAAACTAGCATTATTTTCAAGTTTGTATTAACACAAATAGAAGCCTATTTATATTCAAACACAAATTTTATTTTTTATTAATATAATGCAACTTAAATTAAAATGGACACAAATTTTATTTTTATTAATATAGTGCAACTTAAATTAAAATGGGCTTGAATACTGGACATAAATCTAATTTTATTTATTTAATTACTTTAGAACCTGGGACTATAGTTCAACTCTACTTTTTTTTATGATTAATAGTGGACGCGATCATACAAGGATATGTATCCCCCACCCACCCCCAACAAAACAAACAATGTTAGATGCTTCAACTTGTCTGTGCTGTTGTTTAATAATGGTATATAAATCTAATGAAACACAGTGTAGATAGATTATTAGACTGATGGGAGAATATTAGCATATACTCTTTTGGTGGATGCATGTTTATAGATATGAGTACTTGTAAGTGCTTTCTTTCCAATATAGTTGGGACAATGTTTTGATGATGATGATGATGATGATGTGCCTTAATTACAGTGTTTTTAACCCCCTTAATTATCTGGATCAATAAACTAAGGGTGACACGTATGGAATTGGGAAGGATGGTGCTTTATTTTATGTGTGACAGGGTCCTTTATTCTATGAAACCCTCATATGGTTTTTGGAAACAGTGTTGGTACAGATTTTAGCTATAAAGCTGAGTTCAGCCGAAGACAATAACATACAGATATCACATATCTGGTATCCTCCCTGAAGTGCCTGATGCTTCAACTTGTATGTGCAGTTGTTTAATATTGGCATATGTGCACACTAAACATGACTTGGATAGGTTTTATTTTTGTGCTGTGAGTAAATTGCGATGCCCTTTGTTAGAGGAATCTTCTTGAAAGATATTAGTACTTACTAAGTTTTGATGCGGACCTGGCAACTATGGACTGAGCCAATCAGCTGGATTCGATCCAATGGTCGAATCCCAAGGCTAACCTTGAAGGAGATCTTGGAATCCACTTCCAAGATAACAAAAAGAAAAAAAAAGGAAAAAAGGAAAAAAAAGGAAATGACAAAAACAACAACAATGTACACATCAGCCATAAGGATAACTCCTTTTTTTAACTGATAATAAGAATAAGCATTTTTTTCCCTAAATGAGGGATTTAGGACGAGCGGCCTGGTTCTTATATGTGCCTGTCATGTTTTGCCATGTGGCATCAATAATGTGTAAATTGCATGATTAGTATTGTTTGCAAAAATGAATATGGAAATAATTATAAATAGAGCACGTTTAAGGTTTTAAATCCCTTTGTTCTCTCATCTCAGGCACATCCAGTTCTAATACCTATTATGTCATGCAACAGTGCCAATTTTTATTAGTAGTGTCTTTGCCACCTCCAGCTAGAATGGATGAGGCAAGCAAGATGAGTACGATTATGATGTTGATAGTAATTGTGGATTTTAGGACCATACTGAATAATGCATGTTGTCTTTCAGGGCCAGGGTCTTGGTAAAGCTCTTGTTGAGCAGCTTATCCGTGCATTGCTGCAAAGGGATATTGGCAATATAACATTGTTTGCAGATAGTAAGGGTAAAGCCATAAAGAGTTGTTGTTTGAGAGTATTTCAATCAACATGGCACTCTTATCCTTCTGTGTGTTTAACTTTGGTTTGGTTTGTGACTTAATGTGGTCTCTCTTTTTTACAACCTTGTAGTTGTGACTTGTGATGATGTGCACCTTTCCATTTTAGTGAGGTTCTTGTGACCTTAATATATTGTTTTCTCCCATTGTCTGGAACTAGGAAGAAAGGCCCCACACACACACCGGTGACTAATAGTTCAGATTTCATATGCATGATGCTTAACATGATCTTGTTTCTTGTGATTTGCTTTCTGCAGTTGTTGATTTCTACAGAAATTTAGGTTTTGAAGCTGACCCAGAAGGCACAAAGGGAATGTTCTGGTACCCGAGATACTAATTCTCTCAGCTGTGACAAATTGCTTGGGTTTTAATGGGCCACACATCGAAGTTGTACTGTGCTGCTTGCAATCTGCCACATGGTGGTTTTATTGTGTTTATTTATTTCTTGGGTCTGTTTATAATAGTATGGAAACTACCAATTAGAAAAATATATATTTTTTAAATGATCCAAAAGCTGTTGGAGTTATGTTTTCTGTGATTATTGAGTTTGTTCTTGTGTTTAGGGCCTGTTTTACTTGATTTGTAATGAATGCCAGTGAGTTTGTAGTGAGGGGGCCTTTACTGAAGAGGGACGTGGAGGGGAGAAAAGTGAAGGGTCGAAATCTGTGGGAGGCCACCAACTTCTTGAATTGATTGCATGGCAAGAAGGGTGTGAAAACATTTCCCATTTAAGTGTGGGTATTTTGATGATCCTTGCAATTTGTGAATCTACACCTTTGATCCTTCTAATCTTTCAATAGAAAACTTTGGGCCCGTTTGTTAATTTAACTAGTAGGGTGAAGTGAGGTGAATGGTAATTTTAAAAAATAAAAAAATGAGAGGGGTTAAATCAATTCAATGATTAAATTTTGTATTTTAGTGAAAAGAGAATAAAATTTTTTGACTTTTTGTATTAAAAATAGATATTTTTTGTTTGTTAGTAGAATGAAAAGATAACTTTATGAATTTTTGTGTAAAAAGGTAAAAGAATTTTTTTGAAATATGGCATTTTAATTTGATTTTTTTTTTTTTGTTGTTGTGAAAGATGACTTTAACTTTACAATGAGGAAAAATTAACAAACGGGCCCTTAAGAATTAAAAGCTATTCATTACCACCTGGGCAAATGGGCCCTTGGGATTATAGAGCTGAGCAATTGTAGGTCCTCCACCCAATCGCAATGATTTGCTAGGCGTCAAATATGTACAGGTAGTTCCACATGGCCTTGTGATTGTTGAGTGGGCCCTATCCAGTGGCGTTCACTGAGAAACAGAGAAAATAATTCTTAAACCCTTTAATCACGAGGCTCACAGCAATTCCTTTTGTGACATCTGAGAGATTAGTCAACCCGGTGTTAGTCATTCTGCTCAACTAATATATCAACATCAGTGTGGAATTTGCGTTCTCTCATCTTTGTACGATTGCGCGTATTTTCAGATAAAAAGATTAGTCAAACGTCTCAATCCTGTGACTAGGCCTAAGCGTTGCAACTTCACGCAAATGCCACATGGACAATAATTGTTGGCATTAATTTTCCATTTATTTGAACTTCATTTGTGTTTCATTTTTCTTTTTTTTCTTCAGGGCTGCAAGTTGATAATTATCTTCTTCTATTTATTCTTTTATCTTGTTGTACATTGCTAGTTCAACCACCCAATACTTTTGATTTATAGTTTTGACATGCTTAACAAGTAGTTGAATAGTTCTTTTTTATATCACATGACTGCTAGATGTGCCCTTTCAAGAGTCAACTTTATTTTATCTGGTCGTACTCGAGAACCATTCGAAATGACAAGGAGAAATAGTTGGCTATGATTTGGCAGCTCACATGTCACCAGTGCTCTTTTTTTTTTTTTTTTTTGGCTCTTTTTCTCGAGTTGAAGAAATCCTTTCAACAACTGTGTTGCATCTCTATCCTTTGCTAATTTTTGGTTTTGGGAAAATCTCTTTTTTTTTTTGGGTAAATTTGGGAAAATCTCTTGAAAAATTTTTCAACTGTTGAATTTCTTGGGAGGATTGATCAAAGAGCATCAACCAATTGCCCCGTATAGTAGTTTAACGCATGTTGTATGGTTACTTGAAATCAACTTGATTTAATTATTATAGTGAACTCATCTGTGACTCCCAAAATGGATAGGTGCATCTGGTCTGACTTTTCATCTTGCGAGTTATTGATTCTATGGCCAACTATATTGCAATTGAGGTAGGGTTGGGGGGAGTATTTTTTACAATAATTGAAAATGGTTTGAGGGAGAACAATCTGTTTATTTATTTGCTACATTAGGGAATCAAACTCAAGTCCATGTCCCAAATGCGAGAGAATGATTTCTGTTGGTGTGCTATATATATCTTGGTTTCCAGTTTTCGAAGGTGGGCATTGGGCAGATTTGAAACCAATGGATAAGAGTCACTTTCTGCTGCCTTGCTAGACAGGTAGGATTATATTTAGCCGCAAAATTTTTTTAACTAATGTCTCTCTTTAAAAGGGGCCTTTCTTAGGGACGTTCATTGGCTCACCCAGCCCGCTTTGGGCCAGACTTACATATGTTATTAGGGCCCATTTAATAATTGGGCTGGACTTGGATTAAGTGCTAGTAATCCCAAAGCCTGGACCGTATAACAAATGCATATACTTCAATTTAATTAGTACAAATAATTGCTCAAAAGGCCATAAATTGATCAAAAGCCCTATTTGGCCCAGCCAGATTGATTAAACGGGTGGGCTTGGGCCTAAATTTTAAGGCCCATGTCGGCTTGGGCAAATGTTTCTAAATGCGGGATAGGGCTGCATATTCCTTAGCCTGGCCCATAAACACCCCTAACATTTCTGCCTCTCTTTTAATGTCCAAACAAAGAATGATACATCCTGGGAATGGCTATCAAACTTGTGCCAAAAAATTGCTGCAACTTCTTGGCAAGAGGACATTTAAAGAAGGGAAAAAGAGAGGAATCCATATCGTTAACTCATCCCAACTCATAACCATTGAGAAGCTGAAAAGTCAACCATCCATGTCACACCGTTTCAAATTTCCATCTTCCCTCACTCGTTGCACAGAGGGGCGTTTTCAATAGTGAAAACGCCAGGGTGCCATATAGACTTTCTGGGATATTATACATAATAGAAAGAATGGAAAATGCTCTCCCACGGCCACTAGCCACCTTACATGCAGTCTAGCTCTATAGGGGGCCGCTTAGGTCTACCTTTGATTAGTGTAGGCCTCTACCCATTTTCATCCCTTGAACTAGCATGAGGCCTAAGTTTACTCCCATCAAACCTTTATCAATTGTTGGATTGAATCTCTAAGAAGTCTATAGCTAAAATACCACCAAACTTTATGATAATTAAATTAAGGACTGGGATAATCTATTGCAGCTAATTTTTTTTACCCTTATTCACTACTAGACCTTTCTATTTGACCCCATCAAATTGTTTAGTAGGCATCTAAGTAAGCCCATGAGTCAGATTGCAACTTGCTCTTAGGAGAATATTTAGGTGGACTATTGGGCAGGCCCCACTATAAGATGTGCATGAGTGTGCACAAAAAAAAAAAAAAAAAAAGAAGTGCACATGGAATAACTTATCCATATCAAATGGTTATAAGGTGTGTGCAGGCATATAGAGTTAAAGAGATTGAAATATCTAGTTGTGGCCTACCCATGTGAAAAAAATGGATTTGATCATCCTAACGTCTTGATCAATTACCCACAAATTTTCACTGTTGAAATGGTGCATAGTTGATCGAATGGTCCAACCCATTCGATTGGGTTGTTTATATATAATGAGTGTAATTTTATCATGCTTGGAATACAAGGAGAATTAGGGCTATTACTTGATTTTCCGATTATCCGAAGGTTTCAACTCATGAAAAAATGGAGTGTGGAACCTATTTTAGGTTGCGATTCATAAATGGGTCTAGGTCTAGAACCCAATTTAGGTTTCGAATAATAAATGGATCCAATTCCAGATACATATAGATTCAGACCCGTAGACTCGGGACCCAACACAAAAGCTTGTAATATTGCAAAGTGTAGACCAAAAATAACTTTGATTTGACATTTTTTATATTTAATTTAAAAGACAGTAGACTTGATGCTGTATTATGAATTGAATAATATCCTTAATTTAAAAAAAAATAAAAAATGAGGAAGTACATCTTCTAGTGCAGTGCTAATTGACATCAGAATGAATGCACATCATGCTCAGTGTGCTAATTGTTAATGAAATGGATGTTGACGCACATCCACCAGTCCGCATCGTTGATTAAAGCATTGTCATCTTATTAGCTGTGAACGCACATCAACTAGTGTGGAGACTGGAGAGCCGATTTAAGGACATTGCCCTCTTGCAGGACGGCTTCAGATTAGCAATCTGTGCATGCAATGCACACTAGGGAAGGAATATTATTATTATTATTATTATTATTGTTGCACAGGTGCAATATATTTCTCAATTGGTTTTTGGGGACTTCAATTTATTATCGAACGGGTAAGAATTCAAGAGACCCTTCCACCACCTGTGGAATCTTTCTCGTTGTACGGGCAAGTCCTTTTCTTTTTAGTACAAAGTTTTTGACCTCTTCCTCTCCATTTCCGTTGTTGTTAGCCTTTGACAGTTTGAAAGCTTTAATGGGAGACGAATCGGCAAGCACGACCAATTATTTAGTAGGATCTAGAATCCATTGTAGAGACCATTTCTTGTAAGCATTTTCATACCTAACGTACCCCTCACATTTATGTGAGCTTGAGACTGCCAATTTCAACAAATTGGCATAAATCCTTTCACGTCAATCCTATCATATTTATAATCTTGTCTTTCGAACAACATTTGTTTAATCAATATGGGCTCACTTACGTTCTTAAGTCAATCCTACCATCCCCTATTTCGTAGATAAGGAGCAAGTCAAAATTTGAAAAGTAGCTACCTATTTGAAGTGGCATAAATGTGGGTTTGCTTTCATATTTTATATTCAAAATTATCATAAATTTGTCCATGTGCATTTACGTGGGTTTAATAGACACCATTTAGGCAATTAGTTTTGTGGGGTCAAATACCTTTAAAGACACCGTGTCGTAAAAAATGAAAAACTTAAAAACGAGGTTTGCTTTTTTGTGCTAACATCCAATTCTAATAACGGCTACTGTTCATTTACCATGAGATCCTCACCATTTGTCTATATGAGTTGTTAGCTCAATGAAATTGTTACGGTCCTAAATAGTGATAAGATTTAATTCTATGTGTCTCATCAGTCCCTAACACTTTTGTTAGGGACTGATGAGAAGTGCACATGGAATAACTTATCCATATCAAATGGTTATAAGGTGTGTGCAGGCATATAGAGTTAAAGAGATTGAAATATCTAGTTGTGGCCTACCCATGTGAAAAAAATGGATTTGATCATCCTAACGTCTTGATCAATTACCCACAAATTTTCACTGTTGAAATGGTGCATAGTTGATCGAATGGTCCAACCCATTCGATTGGGTTGTTTATATATAATGAGTGTAATTTTATCATGCTTGGAATACAAGGAGAATTAGGGCTATTACTTGATTTTCCGATTATCCGAAGGTTCCAACTCATGAAAAAATGGAGTGTGGAACCTATTTTAGGTTGCGATTCATAAATGGGTCTAGGTCTAGAACCCAATTTAGGTTTCGAATAATAAATGGATCCAATTCCAGATACATATAGATTCAGACCCGTAGACTCGGGACCCAACACAAAAGCTTGTAATATTGCAAAGTGTAGACCAAAAATAACTTTGATTTGACATTTTTTATATTTAATTTAAAAGACAGTAGACTTGATGCTGTATTATGAATTGAATAATATCCTTAATTTAAAAAAAAATAAAAAATGAGGAAGTACATCTTCTAGTGCAGTGCTAATTGACATCAGAATGAATGCACATCATGCTCAGTGTGTTAATTGTTAATGAAATGGATGTTGACGCACATCCACCAGTCCGCATCGTTGATTAAAGCATTGTCATCTTATTAGCTGTGAACGCACATCAACTAGTGTGGAGACTGGAGAGCCGATTTAAGGACATTGCCCTCTTGCAGGACGGCTTCAGATTAGCAATCTGTGCATGCAATGCACACTAGGGAAGGAATATTATTATTATTATTATTATTATTGTTGCACAGGTGCAATATATTTCTCAATTGGTTTTTGGGGACTTCAATTTATTATCGAACGGGTAAGAATTCAAGAGACCCTTCCACCACCTGTGGAATCTTTCTCGTTGTACGGGCAAGTCCTTTTCTTTTTAGTACAAAGTTTTTGACCTCTTCCTCTCCATTTCCGTTGTTGTTAGCCTTTGACAGTTTGAAAGCTTTAATGGGAGACGAATCGGCAAGCACGACCAATTATTTAGTAGGATCTAGAATCCATTGTAGAGACCATTTCTTTTAAGCATTTTCATACCTAACGTACCCCTCACATTTATGTGAGCTTGAGACTGCCAATTTCAACAAATTGGCATAAATCCTTTCATGTCAATCCTATCATATTTATAATCTTGTCTTTCGAACAACATTTGTTTAATCAATATGGGCTCACTTACGTTCTTAAGTCAATCCTACCATCCCCTATTTCGTAGATAAGGAGCAAGTCAAAATTTGAAAAGTAGCTACTGTAACACTCCGATCCCCTTTGAGCCGGATTAGTGGCTCATTAGTGTGTGTTTTGTTTTGTTTATTCTTTTGGACTTGGTTTTGGGCCTTGGATAGGTAGTTGAGTGACCTTTGACCTGGAATAGGTAGTTCTAAGCCCTTTTTCGTAATTTTGCTTTTGTTTTGCTCATATCATCTTTGCATCATCTTGGTGTCAGCACGCGTATTTCGTTGAGCTCGACAATTTCCGTAACTGTGTCAGATCCGTTTGGAGTCAATTGGAGAAGTTGGACCTTCGTGTGACTTGAACTGTAAATAGCTTAAACTCCATGGACCTTGTTTTAAACTTCAAAACCTATATTAGTGAGTCATCTTACAGATGTCTCTCCCTAGCTCATTTCCTTCTTCAACGTTGCATGCAAGGAGAATTTCAGGAGAGCCACGTTCTCTCTCCCTCTTCACTTCGGTTTCTTCTCTCTCTCTCTCTCTCTCTCTCTCTCTCTTTCGATTGGGGTTTTGCTACTCTTAGTGGATTGGGTTCTTCTCCATTCTCTCATCTTTGTGTATTGCTTGAGGTAAGTGGGTTCTTTCCCAACTCTTCTCTCTTCTTCTCCAATTGCACCTCCCATTCTATGATTGCTTTGTCTTCATCTCATGCATGGTGTATCTCTTTGATTTGCTTTGATTTTAGTTGCTTTGGGAGCTTGAGTCAGTGGATTTGGTAGAGATTTGAGGCAAGTATAAGTACAGACTTTTATAACACACATGGGTGCTCTATTTGAATGCTTTGATTTCCATCTTCTTTAGTGTATTTGATGTTTACAGCCAATGCTTGTGAATTTGGAACCTCTGTAGCTTGTTTGGGGATGTTTCTGTGTCAAATTTCAGTTTCTGTACTCAGCCCGAATCCATCTCTGTATTGTACGGCTAAGCCGTGAACTTCTACGGCTTGATTTCCAGAGACTCGAAATTTGAGTTTTGTTCTACGGCTAGGCTACGGCTAAGCCGTAATTTGTCCTACGGCTGAGCCGTAAGCTAGCCGTGACCCAACCGTACCCCAGCCGTGAATTAAATCTCTGATCAGTCGAAACTTTTCTGATATCAGTACTCCTACGGTGAGGCTACGGCTAAGCCGTGGAATGCTACGGCTAAGCCGTGGATTGGTCTACGGCTAAGCCGTATACTGACTGTAGCTCAGCCGAAAAAGGCATCAGATCAGAAGTGAAAGATGATCCGTTTAGCTGTGTTTTGAATGGAACCAAGGTGAAGCCGTAGTGCATATTACGACGAGCGTGTAAGATGTCTTCGGCTTAACCATAGGTCCCTCATGGCTAAACCGTTAGGCATGGCAATTCTGAAACATAACTTAGGATAATGGTGAGACTTGTAGGGCTCAAACACGGGTTGACCACTCATGTAAACCGGCCCAAATGGATTCTTGGAACGCATGAATAGTCTGTTAGGCTGTGACTTATTCATGTGAGTGTTGTTTTACTGTTAAGCACCTCCCCATGGGTGTTGGTTTAAGGGACGTCGGTGCACGCAAAGTTTTCGCAACACTTTGATGGCAACGGTGTATTGACTAACTTAAAACTACATCAACATGCACGGTTAGTGACAGTGAACAACTAGCTTAGGACTGGCTTGTAATGAACCTTGACTCCGTATTAATCTGAGATGCATTGCATATTGTTTATAGTTTTGCCCTCTGTTCTGTTAATCTAAGTTTATGCATTCCGTAGTCATTTTTGTTTTCGTCCTGTATCTCTGTTCTATGCTTCGTTCTGCACTATGCTTTGATCTATGCTGTGCTTTGGATTTATATCTATGCTCTGCTGGCTTTGTTTATCTCTGAGTTTGGGTATTCCCGGGTGGCTCTGCCCAGAGGTTAATATGTGAGGATAAGATCCGGTCTTTGTCATCGGTGAGTCCAAAGCGGATAATCTCCCTTTCTATGGATTTGATTTGATTGGTATTAGTCTGGCTCTACTCAGCCTCAGCCCTAGGATGCCCGACGGGGTTACCTCTGGCTTAGATCTCTGTATCTCTGTATTCACTGCAGTGTCGCTTTGTCTTGGGACCCCGGAACCCAGGAACCTGAGACCCACTTATACCCTGGCCCGGTCAGTGGTGTTCTCCTCTGCTCTGCTTTGCTCTGCTCTCTATTGGAGAGAACATGGTTAACGTAGTAGCCACTTAGTCAGTATTTCTATGTTTGATTCACATATCATGTTTTACTTCTATGCACGATTGGCTTAGTTTCCTAACATGGAACTCTGTATTTCATCTTCTGTCCTTATTATATTCACTTTGATACTATGAGTGTTACACCCCTGTTACTTATATTTGCTGGATCGTTGTATTCATTTGTGTTGTCTGTGGTGTTGCAGGCACAGATACCTTGCCCAGCTCCCCGGCGGTCGAGGAGGCTGCAGGGGCGAGTGTAGAGGCACCCTCCGGTTTGGCAGAGTGGGCCTGATCATCTCTGCCGAGTGCGTTCATGCATACTTCCAGTGGCTTTTTGTTTTGGGATTTCGAGTTTTGGTTTCAGGGGATTTGTATTTGGACTTTGGACTTGTATTCTGTATATTTTGTATATATTGATTTTGGTGTGTATTCGGTTTTATATCAGTGTATTTGTCTTTGTCTTATCCGTTCCGCATTTGTTTTAGCTTCCGCTATTTATTTTCCTTTGTTGCTTGCTATGATATGTACAGCTTCCGCGTACACTTAGTTCGCACGTGTTAGATCCCTTGTGGGCGTGCATCTGGACTGGGTTTGGGTGCACGTGCACGGGAGTACGTGTGTCACCGGTTTAGCTTTTTGCTAACCCCCGAATTCTGGGCTCGGGTCGTGACATACGTATTGTATGGTATCAGAGCATGCTAGTTATAAGCATGTAGGCATCTAAGATCGTGGTGAGATAACGCTATCAACTATTTGACTCGAGGTCTCATATGTTGATTTGGGGTTTGACTAACTCAGGGCCTTTTATATTTGCGTGTTGTGTTTCTTTTTTCTTTTTCAGGATGGCATCAGGATCAGGATCTCGAGATGAGAATCAACAGGGCCACAATGGTGATAGTGGATCGGTACCCCCACACATCAGTAGTGAGGAGCGGATGATGATGATGATGCAGTCTAAGCAGTCATTACAGGCACAGATGGCATCCATGGTAGATAGACAGAGTCAGGCTGCCGCAGTAGCATCACCTCGTATAGATCAGCAGGTGATTTTCCAGCCTAAGGAATCAGATCCAAATGCTCTTTTCGACAAGTTCCGTAAGCGAGGGGCGACTGAGTTCCATGGGATAGAGGACGCATTGCAGGCTGAGCAATGGTTGGAGCAGACTGAAGAGCTTTTTGATACGATTGTGTGCAGTAACAAGCAGAAGGTAGTTCTCACAGCCTCTATGCTTCGGAGTGTAGCTAAGACATGGTGGAGGAGTGTTAAGACTTCATTTCAGACTATGCCCAGTGCCACAGTTTGGGAGACCTTCAAGCAGCAATTCCGTCGTAAGTTCATACCTCTCCACATTCAGCGAGCCAAGGAAGTGGAATTCTTCAACCTTCAGCAGAGACAGCTGTCAGTCGCAGATTATGTACACAGGTTCACAGAGTTGTCTCACTTCGCAGAGGATATGGTGAACACGGAGCAGAAGAAGGTGACTCGCTTCGTCAACGGTCTGAATCCGAGACACAAACGCCACGTGGTTGCTTGTATGTGGCCGGCTACATTGGACGACGCTATTGACAGGGCCTATGATGCAGAGGCCATCTTTGAGGAGGAGCGAACAGAGGCTAAGAGGGCAGCAGGTTTCAGTGGCAGAAGTCAGTTCCAGAAGAAGTTCAAGGGTAAGCAGGGCAGTCCGAGCAGTGCTCAGGTGATTTGCGGTCACTGTGGGAAGGATCACCCCACAGACAGATGTTGGAGGAAGATTGGGGCTTGTTTCGGTTGTGGCTCTACGGATCACAGGCGGGCCCAATGCCCGAAGTTTCAGTCCTCGCCACAGACGAGACATGCAGGATCTACAGCTCAGGGCAGATCTCAGCCAGCTCGCCCAGCCCAGAAGCCGAACCGCCAGACAGCCCGAGCATATGCTGCTACGCATGAGGGCGCGGAGGAGGCCACGGTAGTGGAAGGTAAAATTTTAATTTCTGATGCTGAAGCTTTAGCCTTATTTGACTCAGGGTCTACGCGTTCGTACGTAGCACCCCATTTTGCTGTGCAGCTTCGACAGCGACCCACACCACTTCCATATTTGTTGTTAGTATCCACTCCGGTTGGTAAACGGGTGGAGTGCAGTGTCTTCTACCCTCAGTGTGATGTGCGGATAGCTGGTCATCAGCTCCCAGTAGACCTCGTGTTGCTCACGACACTGGATTTTGATGTGATCCTTGGTATGGACTGGCTTGCGAGATATCATGCGTGTATCAATTGCTACAGCAAGGCTATCTACTTTGATTTGGGCAGCGGATTCCGATTTGAGGGCAGCCAGATGAAGTGCCCAAGACGTGTGATCTCTGCTTGTAAGGCAGACAGGATGCTTCGTAGGGGATGTGAGGGATTTCTTGCATTCATTTCAGAGAAGAAAGATCAGCGACAGCTCAGTGAGATCCCAGTAGTCAGCGAGTTTCCGGATGTCTTTCCGGAGGATGTGCCAGAGTTGCCACCAGTTCGGGAGGTAGAATTTGCTATTGACGTGGTACCAGGTACAGCACCTATCAGTAGAGCTCCATATCGTATGGCACCTGCAGAGTTGTTGGAATTGAAAAAACAGTTGCAGGATCTGTTGGATAAAGGGTTCATACGCCCAAGTGTTTCACCTTGGGGAGCTCCTGTATTGTTTGTTAAGAAGAAGGATGGCAGTTTCCGGATGTGCATTGACTACAGGCAGTTGAATAAAGTGACTATCAAGAACAAATATCCATTGCCTATGATTGACGAGTTGTTCGATCAACTTCAGGGTGCAGCTTACTTCTCTAAGATTGACTTGAGGTCAGGATATCACCAGCTCAGGGTGAAGGATGAGGATGTTCCTAAGACAGCTTTCAGGACTCGGTATGGACACTACGAGTTCCTTGTCATGCCATTTGGATTGACGAACGCACCCGCAGCTTTCATGGCGTTGATGAATAGGGTGTTTACTTCCTTCTTGGACCAGTTTGTTGTGGTTTTCATAGATGACATATTGGTCTATTCGAAGACTGCTGAAGAACATGCAGACCATTTGAGGAAAGCATTGCAGCTGCTTAAGGATCACAAGTTGTATGCAAAGTTGTCCAAGTGTGAATTTTGGCTCGAGCAAGTTACATTTCTGGGTCATAAGATTTCTAGAGACGGATTGATGGTGGATCCGGCTAAGATTGAGGCAGTAGTCCATTGGCCCCGTCCTAGATCAGTGACAGAGATTCGGAGTTTTCTGGGTTTGGCGGGATATTACCGCAGGTTTGTGCAGGACTTCTCGAAGATCTCAGCCCCACTGACTCAGTTGACTCGGAAGAAGGTCCCGTATGAGTGGACAGAGAAGCGTGAGCGTAGTTTCCAGATGTTGAAAGAAAAGCTCACTACGGCGCCAGTGTTGACTCTCCCGGATGGTAGTGAAGGATTCGTGATTTATTCCGATGCTTCTCGAGTTGGATTAGGCTGTGTACTGATGCAGAATCAGAAGGTGATTGCCTATGGATCCAGACAGCTGAAAGAACATGAGAAGAACTATGCCACACATGACTTGGAGCTAGCAGCCATTGTATTTGCATTGAAGTTGTGGCGACATTACTTGTACGGTGTGAAGTTCGAGGTCCATTCCGATCATCACAGTCTGCAGTACTTGTTTGATCAGCATGACTTGAATATGAGGCAGCGTAGATGGTTGGAGTTTATCAAAGACTATGACTTTCCGATCAAGTACCACCCAGGCAAAGGAAATGTAGTTGCAGATGCACTTAGCAGGAGGACAAACAGCCTTCAGGTGTTGGCAGGATTTTATATGCTTGTGCATGATCAGCCTGTAGAGGTTCGGATGGTAGGTGAATTGGTGACATTAGCTACTACCGTCGTATTTCAGCCTGAGGTGATTCAGCAGATTAAGGATCGCCAGTTTGAGGACCCCCTCCTGGTGAAGTTCAGGGATCGGATTGCAGATCGACCGGATTTCAGCCTGGTAGATGGAGTTTTGTACTTCCGGAATAGATTATGTGTCCCCGTTGTGGATGAGCTGCGAGATAAGTTGATGACAGAGGCGCACGATGCCCGATATGCGATGCACCCAGGGAGTACGAAGATGTACCGGAACTTGAAAGATAGATTTTGGTGGAATAATATGAAGCGGGAGATCGCAGGGTTCGTAGCTCGATGTTTGACCTGTCAGAGGGTAAAAGCTGACCATCAGCGACCTCCAGGATCATTGCATCCATTGCACACTCCGCAGTGGAAGTGGGAGCACATTACGATGGATTTCGTCTCCGGTTTTCCGCCGACCAGTAGAAAGAATAATGCGATCTGGGTAATAGTGGACAGATTGACCAAGTCAGCACATTTCCTTCCGTTCAAGAAAGGGATGACATTCACGGAGATGGCTAGGAAGTTTGTTGACGAGGTAGTCAGATTGTATGGCACCCCGGTATCGATTGTGTCGGATCGAGACAGTCGTTTTGTATCTTCATTCTGGAGAGCATTTCAGGAAGCTATGGGCACGAAGTTGAGTTTTAGTACGGCATACCACCCCCAGACTGATGGACAGTCGGAGCGTACCATTCAGACGTTGGAGGATATGCTCAGAGCTAGTGTGCTGAACTTTGAGAAGGAATGGGATATGCATCTGGCATTGTGTGAGTTTGCTTACAACAACAGCTTCCATGAGAGCATTGGTATGGCACCATATGAGGCACTATACGGACGCAAGTTGTCACGACCCGAGCCCAGAATTCGGGGGTTAGCGAAAAGCTAAACCGGTGACACACGTACTCCCGTGCACGTGCACCCAAACCCAGTCCAGATGCACGCACACAAGGGATCTAACACATGCGAAACAGACGAACGCGGAAGCTGTAGATATCATAGCAAGCAACAAAGAAAATAGCGGAAGCCAAAGCAGAAACAAATACGGAAGCGACAAAGACAAATACACTGATAGAAAACCGAATACACACCAAAATCAATATACACAAAATATACAGAATACAAGTCCAAAGTCCAAATACAAGCTCTCAAAAACCAAAACGCAAAATAAAAGCCACTGGTATGCATGCACGCACTAGGCAGAAGTGATCAGGCCCACTCTGCCAGACCGGAGGGTGCCTCTACACTTGCCCCTGCAGCCTCCTCGACCGCCGGGGAGCTGGGCAAGGTATCTGTGCCTGCAACACCACAGACAACATAAATGAATACAACGATCCAGCAAATATAAGTAACAGAGATGAAACACTCATAGTATCAAAGCTGAATAAATGACAGAATAAGGATTTCAGAATTTCATCTTAGTAAGCTAAGCAAATCGTGCATAGACGTAAAGCATGATATGTGAATCAAACATAGAAATACTGACTAAGTGGCTACTACGTTAACCATGTTCTCTCCAATAGAGAGCAGAGCAGAGCAGAGCAGATGAGAACACCACTGACCGGGCCAGGGTACAAGTGGGTCTCGGTTTCCTGGGTTCCGGGGTCCCAAGACAAAGCAACACTGCAGTTATACAGAGATACAGAGATCTAAGCCAAAGGTAACCCCGTCGGGCATCCTAGGGCTGAGGCTGAGTAGAGCCAGACTAATACCAATCAAATCAAATCCATAGAAAGGGAGATTATCCGCTTTGGACTCACCGATGACAAAGACCGGATCTTATCCTCACGTATTAACCTCTGGGCAGAGCCACCCGGGAATACCCAAACTCAGAGATAAACAAAGCCAGCAGAGCATAGATATAAATCCAAAGCACAGCATAGATCAAAGCATAGTGCAGAACGAAGCATAGAACAAAGATACAGGACGAAAACAAAAATGACTACGGAATGCATAAACTTAGATTAACAGAACAGAGGGCAAAATCATAAACAATATGCAATGCATCTCAGATTAATACGGAGTCAAGGTTCATTACAAGCCAAGTCTAATCTAGTTGCATCACTGTCACTAACCGTGCATGTTGATGTAGTTTTAAGTTATTCGATGCACCGTTGCCATCCTAGTGTTGCAATATAATCCTCATGTGCACCGAAGTCCCTTAAACCAACACCCATGGGGAGGCGCTTAACAATGAGCAACACTCACATGAATAAATCACCGCCTAACAGACTATTCATGCGCTCCAAAGAATCCATTTGGGCCGGTTTACGGGTATGGTTAACCTGTATTTGAGCCCTATAAGGTCACACCATTAGCCTAAGTTTAACTGATATTTAACAGGTCTTACGGTTTAGCCATGGGTGACCTACGGCTTAGCCGTGGCATCCTACGGCGTAGCCGCAATATGCACTACGGCTTAGCCGTGGTTCCCTTCAGAACACGGCTAAACTGTCAGCTTTTCCACCTCTGATCTGATACATCTCACGGCTGAGCTACAGTCAGTATACGGCTTAGCCGTAGACCAATCCACGGCTTAGCCGTGGCATCTCACGGCTTAGCCGTATCCACACCGTAGAAGTACTGATACCAGAAAAGTTTCGACTGATCAGAGATTAAATTCACGGCTGGGGTCACGGTTTGGGTTACGGCTAGCTTACGGCTCAGCCGTAGGATAATTTACGGCTTAGCCGTAGCCTAGCCGTAGAACAAAACTCAAAATTCGAGTCTCTGGAAATCAGGCCGTAGAAGTTCACGGCTTAGCCGTACAATACAGAGACGAAGTCGGGCTGAGTACAGAAACTGAAATTTGATACAGAAAAGTCTCAAAACAGGATACAGAGGTTCCAAACTCACAAGCATTGGCTGTAAACATCAGATACACTAAAGAAGATGGAAATCAAAGCATTCAAACAAAGCACCCATGTGTGTTATCAAGGTCTGTACTTATACTTGCCTCAAATCTGGAAATCCACTGAATCAAGCTCCAAAGCAACTAAAACCAAAACAAATCAAAGCAATCACACATGCATGAGATGAAGACCTAGCAACGGAGAATGGGAGAAGCAATTGGAGAAGAAGAAGAAAGAATTGGAAAGAACCCACTTACCGAACCACAAAACATAAATAGAGAGAAGAGAAGAACCCAAATCCACTAAAGGACCCAATCCTCAAACGATCAAGAGAAGGAAGGAAGAGAGGGAGAGAAGGAGAGAGAACGTGGAGAGCTCCTCTGGAATTCCTTGCATGCAACGATCAGGTGAAATGAGAGAGAGAGACACCTGTAATGACTCATGTATAGATAGTTTTGGAAGTTTAAGTCAAAGTCCAAAGAGTCTGGGTTATTTACAAATCAAGTCACATGAAGGTCCATCTTCCCCAATTGACTCCAAACGGATCTGACACAGTTACGGAAATTGTCGAGCTCAACGAAATACACATGCTGACACCAAGATGATGCAAAGATGATATGAGCAAAGCAAAAGCAAAATTACGAAAAAGGCTTAGAACTACCTATTCCAGGTCAAAGGTCACTCAACTACCTATCCAAGGCCCAAAACCAAGTCCAAAAGAATAAACAAAACAAAACACACACTAATGAGCCACTAATCCGGCTCAAAGGGGATCGGAGTGTTACATCCTCCCCCACTAGGAATCATTCCGTCCTCGGAATGACTACCTACCTGCGCAAAGAGATGTGGGTACTGGCGCGCTAGCTGCTCCTCTAGCTCCCAAGTAGCCTCATCTGGACCATGATGCTCCCACAACACTTTAACCCATCTGATAGTCCTGGTACGGAGAATCTGCTCTCGTGTGCCAACGATGCGAAGCGGACGCTCAACGTAAGTTGCATTAGGCTGAATCTGGATATCATCGTAGCGAATCACATGGCTCGGATCTGGCACATACTTACGGAGCATCGACACATGGAAGACATCGTGCACACCGGAGAACTCAACTGGAAGCGTCAACCGATAAGCTAAATCTCCAACTCGGCTCTTGACTTCGAACGGTCCTACATATCTCGGAGCTAACTTACCCTTCTGACCAAATCGAACTGTGCCCTTCATCGGGGAAACTTTAAGGAACATCCAATCTCCGACTTGGAATGCCAAAGGTCTCCTCCGAGTATCAGCATAGCTCTTCTGCCTGGACCGAGCAATCTTCAAATTCTCTATCACTTTCTGCACTTTCTCCGTCGTCTCTGCTATGATCGTCGGACCATGAAAACTCCTTGCTCCTACCTCTTCCCAGCACACCGGGGTCCTGCACTTACGTCCGTAGAGAGCCTCATAGGGTGCCATACCAATACTCTCGTGGAACCTGTTGTTGTAGGCAAACTCACACAATGCTAGATGCGTATCCCATTCCTTCTCAAAGTTCAGCACACTAGCTCTGAGCATATCCTCCAACGTCTGAATGGTACGCTCCGACTGTCCATCAGTCTGGGGGTGGTATGCCGTGCTAAAACTCAGCTTCGTGCCCATAGCTTCCTGAAATGCTCTCCAGAATGAAGATACAAAACGACTGTCTCGATCCGACACAATCGATACCGGGGTGCCATGCAATCTGACTACCTCGTCAACAAACTTCCTAGCCATCTCCGTGAATGTCATCCCCTTCTTGGACGGAAGGAAATGTGCTGACTTGGTCAATCTGTCCACTATTACCCAGATCGCATTGTTCTTTCTACTGGTCGGCGGAAAACCGGAGACGAAATCCATCGTAATGTGCTCCCACTTCCACTGCGGAGTATGCAATGGATGCAATGATCCTGGAGGTCGCTGATGGTCAGCTTTCACCCTCTGACAGGTCAAACATCGAGCTACGAACCCTGCGATCTCCCGCTTCATATTGTTCCACCAGAATCTATCTTTCAAGTTTCGGTACATCTTCGTACTACCGGGGTGCATCGCATACCGGGCATCGTGCGCATCTGTCATCAACTTATCTTTCAGCTCATCCACAGCGGGAACACATAATCTATTCCGGAAGTACAAAACTCCATCTACCAAGCTGAAATCTGGTCGATCTGTACTCCTATCTCTGAACTTCACTAGGAGGGGGTCCTCAAACTGGCGATCCTTGATCTGCTGAATCACCTCAGGCTGAAACACGACAGTAGCAGCTAATGTCACCAAGTCACCTACCATCCGAACCTCAACGGGCTGGTCATGCACAAGCATATAGAATCCTGCCAACACCTGAAGACTGTCTGTCCTCCTGCTGAGTGCATCTGCAACTACATTTCCCTTGCCTGGGTGGTACTTGATCGGAAAGTCGTAGTCTTTGATAAACTCCAACCATCTACGCTGCCTCATATTCAAGTCATGCTGATCAAACAAGTACTGCAGACTGTGATGATCGGAATGGACCTCGAACTTTACACCGTACAAGTAATGCCGCCACAACTTCAATGCAAATACAATGGCTGCTAACTCCAAGTCATGTGTGGCATAGTTCTTCTCATGCTCCTTCAGCTGTCTGGATCCATAGGCAATCACCTTCTGATTCTGCATCAGGACACAGCCTAACCCAACGCGAGAAGCATCGGAATAAATCACGAATCCCTCACTACCATCTGGGAGAGTCAACACTGGCGCCGTAGTGAGCTTTTCTTTCAACATTTGGAAACTACGCTCACACTTCTCTGTCCACTCATATGGAACCTTCTTCCGAGTCAACTGAGTCAGCGGTGCTGAAATCTTCGAAAAGTCCTGCACGAACCTGCGGTAGTATCCCGCCAAACCCAGAAAACTCCGAATCTCTGTCACTGATCTGGGACGGGGCCAATGGACTACTGCCTCAATCTTAACCGGATCCACCATCAATCCATCCCTAGAAATCTTATGACCCAGAAATGTAACTTGCTCTAACCAGAAATCACACTTAGCCAACTTTGCATACAACTTGTGATCTCTAAGCAGCTGCAATGCTTTCCTCAAATGGTCTGTGTGTTCCTCAGCAGTCTTCGAATAGACCAATATGTCATCTATGAAAACCACAACGAACTGGTCCAAGAAGGAAGTAAACACCCTGTTCATCAACGCCATAAAAGCTGCGGGTGCGTTCGTCAAACCAAACGGCATGACAAGGAACTCGTAGTGTCCATACCGAGTCCTGAAAGCTGTCTTAGGAACATCCTCATCCTTCACCCTGAGCTGGTGATATCCTGACCTCAAGTCAATCTTAGAGAAGTAAGCTGCACCCTGAAGTTGATCGAACAACTCATCAATCCTAGGCAATGGGTATTTGTTCTTGATAGTCACTTTGTTCAACTGCCTATAATCAATGCACATCCGGAAACTGCCATCCTTCTTCTTGACAAACAATACAGGAGCTCCCCAAGGTGAAACACTTGGGCGTATGAACCCTTTGTCCAACAGATCCTGCAACTGTTTCTTTAATTCCAACAACTCTGCAGGTGCCATACGATATGGAGCTCTACTGATAGGTGCTGTACCTGGTACCACGTCAATAGCAAATTCTACCTCCCGAACCGGTGGCAACTCTGGCACATCCTCCGGGAAGACATCCGGAAACTCGCTAACTACTGGGATCTCACTGAGCTGTCGCTGATCTTTCTTCTCTGAAATGAATACAAGAAATCCCTCACATCCCCTACGAAGCATCCTGTCTGCCTTACAAGCAGAGATCACACGCCTTGGGCACTTCATCTGGCTGCCCTCAAATCGGAATCCGCTGCCCAAATCAAAGTAGATAGCTTTGCTGTAGCAATTGATACACGCATGATATCTTGCAAGCCAGTCCATACCAAGGATCACATCAAAATCCAGTGTCGTGAGCAACACGAGGTCTACTGGGAGCTGATGACCAGCTATCCGCACATCACACTGAGGGTAAAACACACTGCACTCCACCCGCTTACCAACCGGAGTGGATACTAGCAACAAGTATGGAAGTGGTGTGGGTCGGTGTCGAAGCTGCACAGCAAAATGGGGTGCTACGTACGAACGCGTAGACCCGGAGTCAAATAAAGCTAAAGCTTCTGCATCAGAAATTAAAATTTTACCTTCCACGACTGTGGCCTCCTCCGCGCCCTCATGCGTAGCAGCATAGGCTCGGGCTGTCTGGCGGTTCGGCTTCTGGGCTGGGCGAGCTGGCTGAGATCTGTCCTGAGCTGTAGATCCTGCATGTCTCGTCTGTGGCGAGGACTGAAACTTCGGGCATTGGGCCCGCCTGTGATCCGTAGAGTGTCACAACCCGAGCCCAGGGTTCGGGGGTTAGCAAAAGCCAAACCTATTACAATACGTATGTCACAACCCGAGCCCAGGGTTCGGGGGTTAGCAAAAGCCAAACCTAATGACACACGTACTCCCGTGCATGCACACGTAGACCGAGTCTAAATGCACACGCACAAGGGAACAAGCACACGTGCCAAGCAAGTATGCGGAAGCTGTAAATATCAGAAACATAAACAACTAATAGCACAAGAAGAGGATACAAGGAAAGGACTGACATAATTACATATGAACGTTTACAAAAGAACAAAAGGATAAATACAATAGTGACATGTCATGACATATACAAGTCTGAAAATCCTCAAAACATGACTCCAACATGATGCATGCCATGAACGCGCTCCCGTGGAGTGATCACATCCACTCCTCTAGGCCTGATGGGGCCCCGGGGGTCTCATCTGGAGCCTGGCCGACCGGCGAGGGTTCGGCAGGGGGATCTGGGCCTGCAACACCAAAAACAACTGTGAATACGAAGATTCAGCAAAGTATAAACCATAGCAAGTTAACACACGCTGTGTCTAATAGAATAAAGAACATCATGTTATTAAAGAAAGCATTTTCGTATACTAGGCTATCATGCAAGAAAGAAAGATGCTGTGTGAATCAAGGATAACATGCTGTGTACATGACTAGTGGCTACTACATTACCATATGCTCCCAAAAGAGGGATCTTGTAACATGCAAAGAACACCATTGTCCGGGCCAGGGTACAATGGGTCTCGGTTTCCTGGGGTCCGGTTCCCCAAGACAAAATCCATACTGCAGCAGGTCCTTATAACTATACCAAATTCACCCCGTCGGGATCCTAAGGCTGAGGCTAAGTAGAGCCTGACCATACAAAGTCAATCATGAAAACCTGAGTAGATCGTGATCATATATCATGCGTGCATATCTGGAATTGAACATATCATACATGTATACTCAGGGTAAATAATCTCAATGTGAAAGTAAAGTAACGGGATACAAGTAATCATGTCAGAGTGTGAGATCAATGATCGAATGCAATATGGTATGCAACAAATCATGCGAAATCGAATCATCTTAAGTTACAAACCAATTCTAATCTAATTATCCGGTGTTTCTAACCGTGCATGATGTAGTTTTAAGTTATTCGATACACCGTTGTCTAGTGTTGCCTGGAATCGGGCGATGCACGAAGTCCCTTAAACCAACACCCATGGGGAGGTGCTTAACATCCGGATAACGAACATGAATGATTCGCAGCCCTCGAGATCATTCACGCGTAGTATCACATCCGTTGGGCAAGTCTCGGTGCTCTACATTCTATCATGAAGGTCATATAGGTCTTATCGTTACACCTAGCCTTATTCTTCATGTGTGGTTACGGCTTAGCCGTGTGTGTGCTACGGCTTAGCCGTGTGTGGTCTACGGCTTAGCCGTGGCTGGACCGTAGAAGGTCTGTCAGTTGCTGACTCTCAGTTATTCCAGAAATTGCACCCTGTATTGTTCTACGGCTGGGCCACGGCTGAGCTACGGCTTAGCCGTAGGGCATTCCACGGCTTAGCCGTGCCCTAGCCGTAGAGGAAAACTGGGTTTTTCTCCTCTCTGGATTGTGAGCCGTAAGAAGCATACGGCTTAGCCGTACCTGTACGAATTCCATTTCCTGAAACATGTACAGAATAGCTGGGAATGCATCATAGGGGCAATTTATCAATGGGAATACACAAGAACTGAAGCAATGAGTATCAAGTGAGCTGTAAACACTTATTTCCATATCAATACATGTAAGATCAACCCAATTCAATGCATACCAACATGGGTTCTCAATGTTATGGTTATACTTGCCTCAAATTTGGAATTCAAATGCACAATGGTAGCCCTTGGATCCAAACACAACCTAACACACAAACAAAACCACATGTATGCATGAGGGATGGAGAGAAATCAAAACACAGACACACCAAGCACGATGGAGACAAGAGGGAGAAGAGATGGAGAAAGGAGATGAGAGAGTGGAAAGGTTTCCAACTCACCTTTCATGCAAGAACCTCACAGTAGAGCTTGATCGATGGAGGTTGGAGAAGAGAATGCAAGGAAGCAAGGAAGTCTCCACGTGCACAGTGAGGGGAAAGAGAGAAAACGAGAGAAGGAATATGAGTTTGATCGATGGGTGAGATATATAAGCTCAAGGTATAGTCCATATTACAAAGAAGTCCAAGCTAGAATGCTAATTTCAGTTTGAGTCAAATCAAGGTCCAATCGAATCACACGACCTCGGTTGCAAATGACGTAGTTACGAAAGTTAACGGGCTCAACGAAAGACACGTGTTGACCTCAAGATGATGCAAAAATGACCATGTCTAAGAAAAGCTAAAATTACGAAAAAGGGCTTGATCTACTTAATCCAGGTCAAACTCAACCCAACTACCTATCCATGACCCGTAACGAAAACAAAACACAAACAAAACACAATTAACAACAAAAACAAGATTAACTATCCGATAAACGGGGTCAAGCTGGGTCGGAGTGTTACATCCTCCCCCACTTGAGAATCATTCCGTCCTCGGAATGAACACTAACTCAAGGTATTGTCCGCTTTGATACCATCTGTAACAATCCGCCCCGCACCATCGAGGTATTGTCCGCTTTGGACTTCCCAAGAGGTCACCCATCCTGAAATTGCTCTGACTCAAGCACGCTTAACTTTATAGTTTTTTTATGGAAGTCCTCACGGTTTTGTCCTCAAAAGGCGCCTCGACAGTTTAGGACGGATTATTACTTATATTCTTTCATTCACATGTACTTTTTGGGACTGGGTCGTTACAGGCCCACCAGCTTCCGCCGGATATGTCCCCATATCCACATATCTAGACTGTCGGACCGAAGACGGCCTCATAAGCGATGTGGGACTTCGTTCCTCCTCCTTCGTTCCCCCCTCCTATTTGTGGAGGGCAGGATTCGAGAGGGAAGCAGGATTCGAGTGGTCCCCAAGGGGTCCGGCCTAACGGCCTCACCCTCCACCACTCAGAGGAGAGCCATCCCCTGCTCTGATACCATCTGTAACAACCCGCCCCGCACCATCGAGGTATTGTCCGCTTTGGACTTCCCAAGAGGTCACCCATCCTGAAATTGCTCTGACTCAAGCACGCTTAACTTTATAGTTTTTTTATGGAAGTCCTCACGGTTTTGTCCTCAAAAGGCGCCTCGACAGTTTAGGACGGATTATTACTTATATTCTTTCATTCACATGTACTTTTTGGGACTGGGTCGTTACATAGAGCCACAACCGAAACAAGCCCCAATCTTCCTCCAACATCTGTCTGTGGGGTGATCCTTCCCACAGTGACCGCATACCAACGGAGTACTGCTCGAACTGCCCTGCTTACCCTTGAACCTTTTCTGAAACTGACTTCTGCCACTGGAACCTGCCGCCCTCTTAGCCTCTGTTCGCTCCTCCTCAAAGATGGCCTCTGCATCATAAGCCCTGTCAATAGCGTCATCCAATGTAGCCGGCCACATACAAGCAACCACATGGCGTTTGTGCCTCGGATTCAGGCCGTTGACGAAGCGAGTCACCTTCTTATGCTCCGTGTTCACCATATCCTCTGCGAAGTGGGACAACTCTGTAACTTGTGTACATAATCTGCAACTGGCATCTGTCTCTGCTGAAGGTTGAAGAATTCCACTTCCTTGGCTCGCTGAATGTGGAGAGGCATGAACTTCCGACGGAATTGCTGCTTGAAGGTCTCCCAAACTGTGGCACTGGGCATAGTCTGGAATGAGGTCTTGACACTCCTCCACCATGTCTTGGCTACACTCCGAAGCATAGAGGCTGTGAGAACTACCTTCTGTTTGTTGCTACACACAATCGTATCAAATAGCTCTTCAGTCTGCTCCAACCATTGCTCAGCCTGTAATGCATCCTCTATCCCATGAAACTCGGTCGCCCCTCGTTTACGGAACTTGTCGAAAAGAGCATTTGGATCTGATTCCTTGGGCTGGAAAATCACCTGCTGATCTATGCGAGGTGATGCTACTGCAGCAGCCTGACTCTGTCTATCTACCATGGATGCCATCTGCGCCTGTAATGATTGCATAGACTGCATCATCATCATCATCCGCTCCTCACTACTGATGTGTGGGGGCACTGATCCACTATCACCGTTATGGCCCTGTTGATTCTCATCCCGAGATCCTGATCCTGATGCCATCCTGCAAAAAGGAAAAGAAACACAACACACAAATATAAAATGCCCTGAGTTAGTCAAACCCCAAATCAACATATGAGACTTCGAGTCAAATAGTTGATAGCGTTATCTCACCACGATCTTAGATGCCTACATGCTTATAACTAGCATGCTCTGATACCATACAATACGTATGTCACGACCCGAGCCCAGAATTCGGGGGTTAGCGAAAAGCTAAACCGGTGACACACGTACTCCCGTGCACGTGCACCCAAACCCAGTCCAGATGCACGCACACAAGGGATCTAACACGTGCGAAACAGACGAACGCGGAAGCTGTAGATATCATAGCAAGCAACAAAGAAAATAGCGGAAGCCAAAGCAGAAACAAATACGGAAGCGACAAAGACAAATACACTGATAGAAAACCGAATACACACCAAAATCAATATACACAAAATATACAGAATACAAGTCCAAAGTCCAAATACAAGCTCTCAAAAACCAAAACGCAAAATAAAAGCCACTGGTATGCATGCACGCACTAGGCAGAAGTGATCAGGCCCACTCTGCCAGACCGGAGGGTGCCTCTACACTTGCCCCTGCAGCCTCCTCGACCGCCGGGGAGCTGGGCAAGGTATCTGTGCCTGCAACACCACAGACAACACAAATGAATACAACGATCCAGCAAATATAAGTAACAGAGATGAAACACTCATAGTATCAAAGCTGAATAAATGACAGAATAATGATTTCAGAATTTCATCTTAGTAAGCTAAGCAAATCGTGCATAGACGTAAAGCATGATATGTGAATCAAACATAGAAATACTGACTAAGTGGCTACTACGTTAACCATGTTCTCTCCAATAGAGAGCAGAGCAGAGCAGAGCAGATGAGAACACCACTGACCGGGCCAGGGTACAAGTGGGTCTCGGTTTCCTGGGTTCCGGGGTCCCAAGACAAAGCAACACTGCAGTTATACAGAGATACAGAGATCTAAGCCAAAGGTAACCCCGTCGGGCATCCTAGGGCTGAGGCTGAGTAGAGCCAGACTAATACCAATCAAATCAAATCCATAGAAAGGGAGATTATCCGCTTTGGACTCACCGATGACAAAGACCGGATCTTATCCTCACGTATTAACCTCTGGGCAGAGCCACCCGGGAATACCCAAACTCAGAGATAAACAAAGCCAGCAGAGCATAGATATAAATCCAAAGCACAGCATAGATCAAAGCATAGTGCAGAACGAAGCATAGAACAAAGATACAGGACGAAAACAAAAATGACTACGGAATGCATAAACTTAGATTAACAGAACAGAGGGCAAAATCATAAACAATATGCAATGCATCTCAGATTAATACGGAGTCAAGGTTCATTACAAGCCAAGTCTAATCTAGTTGCATCACTGTCACTAACCGTGCATGTTGATGTAGTTTTAAGTTATTCGATGCACCGTTGCCATCCTAGTGTTGCAATATAATCCTCATGTGCACCGAAGTCCCTTAAACCAACACCCATGGGGAGGCGCTTAACAATGAGCAACACTCACATGAATAAGTCACCGCCTAACAGACTATTCATGCGCTCCAAAGAATCCATTTGGGCCGGTTTACGGGTATGGTTAACCTGTATTTGAGCCCTATAAGGTCACACCATTAGCCTAAGTTTAACTGATATTTAACAGGTCTTACGGTTTAGCCATGGGTGACCTACGGCTTAGCCGTGGCATCCTACGGCGTAGCCGCAATATGCACTACGGCTTAGCCGTGGTTCCCTTCAGAACACGGCTAAACTGTCAGCTTTTCCACCTCTGATCTGATACATCTCACGGCTGAGCTACAGTCAGTATACGGCTTAGCCGTAGACCAATCCACGGCTTAGCCGTGGCATCTCACGGCTTAGCCGTATCCACACCGTAGAAGTACTGATACCAGAAAAGTTTCGACTGATCAGAGATTAAATTCACGGCTGGGGTCACGGTTTGGGTTACGGCTAGCTTACGGCTCAGCCGTAGGATAATTTACGGCTTAGCCGTAGCCTAGCCGTAGAACAAAACTCAAAATTCGAGTCTCTGGAAATCAGGCCGTAGAAGTTCACGGCTTAGCCGTACAATACAGAGACGAAGTCGGGCTGAGTACAGAAACTGAAATTTGATACAGAAAAGTCTCAAAACAGGATACAGAGGTTCCAAACTCACAAGCATTGGCTGTAAACATCAGATACACTAAAGAAGATGGAAATCAAAGCATTCAAACAAAGCACCCATGTGTGTTATCAAGGTCTGTACTTATACTTGCCTCAAATCTGGAAATCCACTGAATCAAGCTCCAAAGCAACTAAAACCAAAACAAATCAAAGCAATCACACATGCATGAGATGAAGACCTAGCAACGGAGAATGGGAGAAGCAATTGGAGAAGAAGAAGAAAGAATTGGAAAGAACCCACTTACCGAACCACAAAACATAAATAGAGAGAAGAGAAGAACCCAAATCCACTAAAGGACCCAATCCTCAAACGATCAAGAGAAGGAAGGAAGAGAGGGAGAGAAGGAGAGAGAACGTGGAGAGCTCCTCTGGAATTCCTTGCATGCAACGATCAGGTGAAATGAGAGAGAGAGACACCTGTAATGACTCATGTATAGATAGTTTTGGAAGTTTAAGTCAAAGTCCAAAGAGTCTGGGTTATTTACAAATCAAGTCACATGAAGGTCCATCTTCCCCAATTGACTCCAAACGGATCTGACACAGTTACGGAAATTGTCGAGCTCAACGAAATACACATGCTGACACCAAGATGATGCAAAGATGATATGAGCAAAGCAAAAGCAAAATTACGAAAAAGGCTTAGAACTACCTATTCCAGGTCAAAGGTCACTCAACTACCTATCCAAGGCCCAAAACCAAGTCCAAAAGAATAAACAAAACAAAACACACACTAATGAGCCACTAATCCGGCTCAAAGGGGATCGGAGTGTTACATCCTCCCCCACTAGGAATCATTCCGTCCTCGGAATGACTACCTACCTGCGCAAAGAGATGTGGGTACTGGCGCGCTAGCTGCTCCTCTAGCTCCCAAGTAGCCTCATCTGGACCATGATGCTCCCACAACACTTTAACCCATCTGATAGTCCTGGTACGGAGAATCTGCTCTCGTGTGCCAACGATGCGAAGCGGACGCTCAACGTAAGTTGCATTAGGCTGAATCTGGATATCATCGTAGCGAATCACATGGCTCGGATCTGGCACATACTTACGGAGCATCGACACATGGAAGACATCGTGCACACCGGAGAACTCAACTGGAAGCGTCAACCGATAAGCTAAATCTCCAACTCGGCTCTTGACTTCGAACGGTCCTACATATCTCGGAGCTAACTTACCCTTCTGACCAAATCGAACTGTGCCCTTCATCGGGGAAACTTTAAGGAACATCCAATCTCCGACTTGGAATGCCAAAGGTCTCCTCCGAGTATCAGCATAGCTCTTCTGCCTGGACCGAGCAATCTTCAAATTCTCTATCACTTTCTGCACTTTCTCCGTCGTCTCTGCTATGATCGTCGGACCATGAAAACTCCTTGCTCCTACCTCTTCCCAGCACACCGGGGTCCTGCACTTACGTCCGTAGAGAGCCTCATAGGGTGCCATACCAATACTCTCGTGGAACCTGTTGTTGTAGGCAAACTCACACAATGCTAGATGCGTATCCCATTCCTTCTCAAAGTTCAGCACACTAGCTCTGAGCATATCCTCCAACGTCTGAATGGTACGCTCCGACTGTCCATCAGTCTGGGGGTGGTATGCCGTGCTAAAACTCAGCTTCGTGCCCATAGCTTCCTGAAATGCTCTCCAGAATGAAGATACAAAACGACTGTCTCGATCCGACACAATCGATACCGGGGTGCCATGCAATCTGACTACCTCGTCAACAAACTTCCTAGCCATCTCCGTGAATGTCATCCCCTTCTTGAACGGAAGGAAATGTGCTGACTTGGTCAATCTGTCCACTATTACCCAGATCGCATTGTTCTTTCTACTGGTCGGCGGAAAACCGGAGACGAAATCCATCGTAATGTGCTCCCACTTCCACTGCGGAGTATGCAATGGATGCAATGATCCTGGAGGTCGCTGATGGTCAGCTTTCACCCTCTGACAGGTCAAACATCGAGCTACGAACCCTGCGATCTCCCGCTTCATATTGTTCCACCAGAATCTATCTTTCAAGTTTCGGTACATCTTCGTACTACCGGGGTGCATCGCATACCGGGCATCGTGCGCATCTGTCATCAACTTATCTTTCAGCTCATCCACAGCGGGAACACATAATCTATTCCGGAAGTACAAAACTCCATCTACCAAGCTGAAATCTGGTCGATCTGTACTCCTATCTCTGAACTTCACTAGGAGGGGGTCCTCAAACTGGCGATCCTTGATCTGCTGAATCACCTCAGGCTGAAACACGACAGTAGCAGCTAATGTCACCAAGTCACCTACCATCCGAACCTCAACGGGCTGGTCATGCACAAGCATATAGAATCCTGCCAACACCTGAAGACTGTCTGTCCTCCTGCTGAGTGCATCTGCAACTACATTTCCCTTGCCTGGGTGGTACTTGATCGGAAAGTCGTAGTCTTTGATAAACTCCAACCATCTACGCTGCCTCATATTCAAGTCATGCTGATCAAACAAGTACTGCAGACTGTGATGATCGGAATGGACCTCGAACTTTACACCGTACAAGTAATGCCGCCACAACTTCAATGCAAATACAATGGCTGCTAACTCCAAGTCATGTGTGGCATAGTTCTTCTCATGCTCCTTCAGCTGTCTGGATCCATAGGCAATCACCTTCTGATTCTGCATCAGGACACAGCCTAACCCAACGCGAGAAGCATCGGAATAAATCACGAATCCCTCACTACCATCTGGGAGAGTCAACACTGGCGCCGTAGTGAGCTTTTCTTTCAACATTTGGAAACTACGCTCACACTTCTCTGTCCACTCATATGGAACCTTCTTCCGAGTCAACTGAGTCAGCGGTGCTGAAATCTTCGAAAAGTCCTGCACGAACCTGCGGTAGTATCCCGCCAAACCCAGAAAACTCCGAATCTCTGTCACTGATCTGGGACGGGGCCAATGGACTACTGCCTCAATCTTAACCGGATCCACCATCAATCCATCCCTAGAAATCTTATGACCCAGAAATGTAACTTGCTCTAACCAGAAATCACACTTAGCCAACTTTGCATACAACTTGTGATCTCTAAGCAGCTGCAATGCTTTCCTCAAATGGTCTGTGTGTTCCTCAGCAGTCTTCGAATAGACCAATATGTCATCTATGAAAACCACAACGAACTGGTCCAAGAAGGAAGTAAACACCCTGTTCATCAACGCTATAAAAGCTGCGGGTGCGTTCGTCAAACCAAACGGCATGACAAGGAACTCGTAGTGTCCATACCGAGTCCTGAAAGCTGTCTTAGGAACATCCTCATCCTTCACCCTGAGCTGGTGATATCCTGACCTCAAGTCAATCTTAGAGAAGTAAGCTGCACCCTGAAGTTGATCGAACAACTCATCAATCCTAGGCAATGGGTATTTGTTCTTGATATTCACTTTGTTCAACTGCCTATAATCAATGCACATCCGGAAACTGCCATCCTTCTTCTTGACAAACAATACAGGAGCTCCCCAAGGTGAAACACTTGGGCGTATGAACCCTTTGTCCAACAGATCCTGCAACTGTTTCTTTAATTCCAACAACTCTGCAGGTGCCATACGATATGGAGCTCTACTGATAGGTGCTGTACCTGGTACCACGTCAATAGCAAATTCTACCTCCCGAACCGGTGGCAACTCTGGCACATCCTCCGGGAAGACATCCGGAAACTCGCTAACTACTGGGATCTCACTGAGCTGTCGCTGATCTTTCTTCTCTGAAATGAATGCAAGAAATCCCTCACATCCCCTACGAAGCATCCTGTCTGCCTTACAAGCAGAGATCACACGTCTTGGGCACTTCATCTGGCTGCCCTCAAATCGGAATCCGCTGCCCAAATCAAAGTAGATAGCTTTGCTGTAGCAATTGATACACGCATGATATCTTGCAAGCCAGTCCATACCAAGGATCACATCAAAATCCAGTGTCGTGAGCAACACGAGGTCTACTGGGAGCTGATGACCAGCTATCCGCACATCACACTGAGGGTAAAACACACTGCACTCCACCCGCTTACCAACCGGAGTGGATACTAGCAACAAGTATGGAAGTGGTGTGGGTCGGTGTCGAAGCTGCACAGCAAAATGGGGTGCTACGTACGAACGCGTAGACCCGGAGTCAAATAAAGCTAAAGCTTCTGCATCAGAAATTAAAATTTTACCTTCCACGACTGTGGCCTCCTCCGCGCCCTCATGCGTAGCAGCATAGGCTCGGGCTGTCTGGCGGTTCGGCTTCTGGGCTGGGCGAGCTGGCTGAGATCTGTCCTGAGCTGTAGATCCTGCATGTCTCGTCTGTGGCGAGGACTGAAACTTCGGGCATTGGGCCCGCCTGTGATCCGTAGAGCCACAACCGAAACAAGCCCCAATCTTCCTCCAACATCTGTCTGTGGGGTGATCCTTCCCACAGTGACCGCATACCAACGGAGTACTGCTCGAACTGCCCTGCTTACCCTTGAACCTTTTCTGAAACTGACTTCTGCCACTGGAACCTGCCGCCCTCTTAGCCTCTGTTCGCTCCTCCTCAAAGATGGCCTCTGCATCATAAGCCCTGTCAATAGCGTCATCCAATGTAGCCGGCCACATACAAGCAACCACATGGCGTTTGTGCCTCGGATTCAGGCCGTTGACGAAGCGAGTCACCTTCTTATGCTCCGTGTTCACCATATCCTCTGCGAAGTGGGACAACTCTGTAACTTGTGTACATAATCTGCAACTGGCATCTGTCTCTGCTGAAGGTTGAAGAATTCCACTTCCTTGGCTCGCTGAATGTGGAGAGGCATGAACTTCCGACGGAATTGCTGCTTGAAGGTCTCCCAAACTGTGGCACTGGGCATAGTCTGGAATGAGGTCTTGACACTCCTCCACCATGTCTTGGCTACACTCCGAAGCATAGAGGCTGTGAGAACTACCTTCTGTTTGTTGCTACACACAATCGTATCAAATAGCTCTTCAGTCTGCTCCAACCATTGCTCAGCCTGTAATGCATCCTCTATCCCATGAAACTCGGTCGCCCCTCGTTTACGGAACTTGTCGAAAAGAGCATTTGGATCTGATTCCTTGGGCTGGAAAATCACCTGCTGATCTATGCGAGGTGATGCTACTGCAGCAGCCTGACTCTGTCTATCTACCATGGATGCCATCTGCGCCTGTAATGATTGCATAGACTGCATCATCATCATCATCCGCTCCTCACTACTGATGTGTGGGGGCACTGATCCACTATCACCGTTATGGCCCTGTTGATTCTCATCCCGAGATCCTGATCCTGATGCCATCCTGCAAAAAGGAAAAGAAACACAACACACAAATATAAAATGCCCTGAGTTAGTCAAACCCCAAATCAACATATGAGACTTCGAGTCAAATAGTTGATAGCGTTATCTCACCACGATCTTAGATGCCTACATGCTTATAACTAGCATGCTCTGATACCATACAATACGTATGTCACGACCCGAGCCCAGAATTCGGGGGTTAGCGAAAAGCTAAACCGGTGACACACGTACTCTCGTGCACGTGCACCCAAACCCAGTCCAGATGCACGCACACAAGGGATCTAACACGTGCGAAACAGACGAACGCGGAAGCTGTAGATATCATAGCAAGCAACAAAGAAAATAGCGGAAGCCAAAGCAGAAACAAATACGGAAGCGACAAAGACAAATACACTGATAGAAAACCGAATACACACCAAAATCAATATACACAAAATATACAGAATACAAGTCCAAAGTCCAAATACAAGCTCTCAAAAACCAAAACGCAAAATAAAAGCCACTGGTATGCATGCACGCACTAGGCAGAAGTGATCAGGCCCACTCTGCCAGACCGGAGGGTGCCTCTACACTTGCCCCTGCAGCCTCCTCGACCGCCGGGGAGCTGGGCAAGGTATCTGTGCCTGCAACACCACAGACAACACAAATGAATACAACGATCCAGCAAATATAAGTAACAGAGATGAAACACTCATAGTATCAAAGCTGAATAAATGACAGAATAATGATTTCAGAATTTCATCTTAGTAAGCTAAGCAAATCGTGCATAGACGTAAAGCATGATATGTGAATCAAACATAGAAATACTGACTAAGTGGCTACTACGTTAACCATGTTCTCTCCAATAGAGAGCAGAGCAGAGCAGAGCAGATGAGAACACCACTGACCGGGCCAGGGTACAAGTGGGTCTCGGTTTCCTGGGTTCCGGGGTCCCAAGACAAAGCAACACTGCAGTTATACAGAAATACAGAGATCTAAGCCAAAGGTAACCCCGTCGGGCATCCTAGGGCTGAGGCTGAGTAGAGCCAGACTAATACCAATCAAATCAAATCCATAGAAAGGGAGATTATCCGCTTTGGACTCACCGATGACAAAGACCGGATCTTATCCTCACGTATTAACCTCTGGGCAGAGCCACCCGGGAATACCCAAACTCAGAGATAAACAAAGCCAGCAGAGCATAGATATAAATCCAAAGCACAGCATAGATCAAAGCATAGTGCAGAACGAAGCATAGAACAAAGATACAGGACGAAAACAAAAATGACTACGGAATGCATAAACTTAGATTAACAGAACAGAGGGCAAAATCATAAACAATATGCAATGCATCTCAGATTAATACGGAGTCAAGGTTCATTACAAGCCAAGTCTAATCTAGTTGCATCACTGTCACTAACCGTGCATGTTGATGTAGTTTTAAGTTATTCGATGCACCGTTGCCATCCTAGTGTTGCAATATAATCCTCATGTGCACCGAAGTCCCTTAAACCAACACCCATGGGGAGGCGCTTAACAATGAGCAACACTCACATGAATAAGTCACCGCCTAACAGACTATTCATGCGCTCCAAAGAATCCATTTGGGCCGGTTTACGGGTATGGTTAACCTGTATTTGAGCCCTATAAGGTCACACCATTAGCCTAAGTTTAACTGATATTTAACAGGTCTTACGGTTTAGCCATGGGTGACCTACGGCTTAGCCGTGGCATCCTACGGCGTAGCCGCAATATGCACTACGGCTTAGCCGTGGTTCCCTTCAGAACACGGCTAAACTGTCAGCTTTTCCACCTCTGATCTGATACATCTCACGGCTGAGCTACAGTCAGTATACGGCTTAGCCGTAGACCAATCCACGGCTTAGCCGTGGCATCTCACGGCTTAGCCGTATCCACACCGTAGAAGTACTGATACCAGAAAAGTTTCGACTGATCAGAGATTAAATTCACGGCTGGGGTCACGGTTTGGGTTACGGCTAGCTTACGGCTCAGCCGTAGGATAATTTACGGCTTAGCCGTAGCCTAGCCGTAGAACAAAACTCAAAATTCGAGTCTCTGGAAATCAGGCCGTAGAAGTTCACGGCTTAGCCGTACAATACAGAGACGAAGTCGGGCTGAGTACAGAAACTGAAATTTGATACAGAAAAGTCTCAAAACAGGATACAGAGGTTCCAAACTCACAAGCATTGGCTGTAAACATCAGATACACTAAAGAAGATGGAAATCAAAGCATTCAAACAAAGCACCCATGTGTGTTATCAAGGTCTGTACTTATACTTGCCTCAAATCTGGAAATCCACTGAATCAAGCTCCAAAGCAACTAAAACCAAAACAAATCAAAGCAATCACACATGCATGAGATGAAGACCTAGCAACGGAGAATGGGAGAAGCAATTGGAGAAGAAGAAGAAAGAATTGGAAAGAACCCACTTACCGAACCACAAAACATAAACAGAGAGAAGAGAAGAACCCAAATCCACTAAAGGACCCAATCCTCAAACGATCAAGAGAAGGAAGGAAGAGAGGGAGAGAAGGAGAGAGAACGTGGAGAGCTCCTCTGGAATTCCTTGCATGCAACGATCAGGTGAAATGAGAGAGAGAGACACCTGTAATGACTCATGTATAGATAGTTTTGGAAGTTTAAGTCAAAGTCCAAAGAGTCTGGGTTATTTACAAATCAAGTCACATGAAGGTCCATCTTCCCCAATTGACTCTAAACGGATCTGACACAGTTACGGAAATTGTCGAGCTCAACGAAATACACATGCTGACACCAAGATGATGCAAAGATGATATGAGCAAAGCAAAAGCAAAATTACGAAAAAGGCTTAGAACTACCTATTCCAGGTCAAAGGTCACTCAACTACCTATCCAAGGCCCAAAACCAAGTCCAAAAGAATAAACAAAACAAAACACACACTAATGAGCCACTAATCCGGCTCAAAGGGGATCGGAGTGTTACACAAGTGTAGGACCCCTGTGTGCTGGGAAGAAGTAGGAACAAGGAGTTTCCATGGTCCGACGATCATAGCTGAGACGACGGAGAAAGTGCAGAAAGTGATAGAGAATTTGAAGATTGCTCGGTCCAGGCAGAAGAGCTATGCTGATACTCGGAGGAGACCTTTGGCATTCCAAATCGGAGATTGGGTGTTCCTTAAAGTTTCTCCGATGAAGGGCACAGTTCGATTTGGTCAGAAGGGTAAGTTAGCTCCGAGATATGTAGGACCGTTCGAAGTCAAGAGCCGAGTTGGAGATTTAGCTTATCGGTTGACGCTTCCAGTTGAGTTCTCCGGTGTGCACGATGTATTCCATGTGTCGATGCTCCGTAAGTATGTGCCAGATCCGAGCCATGTGATTCGCTACGATGACATTCAGATTCAGCCTAATGCAACTTACGTTGAGCGTCCGCTTCGCATCGTTGGCACACGAGAGCAGATTCTCCGTACCAGGACTATCAGATGGGTTAAAGTATTGTGGGAGCATCACGGTCCAGATGAGGCTACTTGGGAGCTCGAGGAGCAGCTAGCGCGCCAGTACCCCCAGCTCTTTGCGCAGGTAGGTAGTCATTCCGAGGACGGAATGATTCCTAGTGGGGGAGGATGTAACACTCCGATCCCCTTTGAGCCGGATTAGTGGCTCATTAGTGTGTGTTTTGTTTTGTTTATTCTTTTGGACTTGGTTTTGGGCCTTGGATAGGTAGTTGAGTGACCTTTGACCTGGAATAGGTAGTTCTAAGCCCTTTTTCGTAATTTTGCTTTTGTTTTGCTCATATCATCTTTGCATCATCTTGGTGTCAGCACGCGTATTTCGTTGAGCTCGACAATTTCCGTAACTGTGTCAGATCCGTTTGGAGTCAATTGGAGAAGTTGGACCTTCGTGTGACTTGAACTGTAAATAGCTTAAACTCCATGGACCTTGTTTTAAACTTCAAAACCTATATTAGTGAGTCATCTTACAGATGTCTCTCCCTAGCTCATTTCCTTCTTCAACGTTGCATGCAAGGAGAATTTCAGGAGAGCCACGTTCTCTCTCCCTCTTCACTTCGGTTTCTTCTCTCTCTCTCTCTCTCTCTCTCTCTTTCGATTGGGGTTTTGCTACTCTTAGTGGATTGGGTTCTTCTCCATTCTCTCATCTTTGTGTATTGCTTGAGGTAAGTGGGTTCTTTCCCAACTCTTCTCTCTTCTTCTCCAATTGCACCTCCCATTCTATGATTGCTTTGTCTTCATCTCATGCATGGTGTATCTCTTTGATTTGCTTTGATTTTAGTTGCTTTGGGAGCTTGAGTCAGTGGATTTGGTAGAGATTTGAGGCAAGTATAAGTACAGACTTTTATAACACACATGGGTGCTCTATTTGAATGCTTTGATTTCCATCTTCTTTAGTGTATTTGATGTTTACAGCCAATGCTTGTGAATTTGGAACCTCTGTAGCTTGTTTGGGGATGTTTCTGTGTCAAATTTCAGTTTCTGTACTCAGCCCGAATCCATCTCTGTATTGTACGGCTAAGCCGTGAACTTCTACGGCTTGATTTCCAGAGACTCGAAATTTGAGTTTTGTTCTACGGCTAGGCTACGGCTAAGCCGTAATTTGTCCTACGGCTGAGCCGTAAGCTAGCCGTGACCCAACCGTACCCCAGCCGTGAATTAAATCTCTGATCAGTCGAAACTTTTCTGATATCAGTACTCCTACGGTGAGGCTACGGCTAAGCCGTGGAATGCTACGGCTAAGCCGTGGATTGGTCTACGGCTAAGCCGTATACTGACTGTAGCTCAGCCGAAAAAGGCATCAGATCAGAAGTGAAAGATGATCCGTTTAGCTGTGTTTTGAATGGAACCAAGGTGAAGCCGTAGTGCATATTACGACGAGCGTGTAAGATGTCTTCGGCTTAACCATAGGTCCCTCATGGCTAAACCGTTAGGCATGGCAATTCTGAAACATAACTTAGGATAATGGTGAGACTTGTAGGGCTCAAACACGGGTTGACCACTCATGTAAACCGGCCCAAATGGATTCTTGGAACGCATGAATAGTCTGTTAGGCTGTGACTTATTCATGTGAGTGTTGTTTTACTGTTAAGCACCTCCCCATGGGTGTTGGTTTAAGGGACGTCGGTGCACGCAAAGTTTTCGCAACACTTTGATGGCAACGGTGTATTGACTAACTTAAAACTACATCAACATGCACGGTTAGTGACAGTGAACAACTAGCTTAGGACTGGCTTGTAATGAACCTTGACTCCGTATTAATCTGAGATGCATTGCATATTGTTTATAGTTTTGCCCTCTGTTCTGTTAATCTAAGTTTATGCATTCCGTAGTCATTTTTGTTTTCGTCCTGTATCTCTGTTCTATGCTTCGTTCTGCACTATGCTTTGATCTATGCTGTGCTTTGGATTTATATCTATGCTCTGCTGGCTTTGTTTATCTCTGAGTTTGGGTATTCCCGGGTGGCTCTGCCCAGAGGTTAATACGTGAGGATAAGATCCGGTCTTTGTCATCGGTGAGTCCAAAGCGGATAATCTCCCTTTCTATGGATTTGATTTGATTGGTATTAGTCTGGCTCTACTCAGCCTCAGCCCTAGGATGCCCGACGGGGTTACCTCTGGCTTAGATCTCTGTATCTCTGTATTCACTGCAGTGTCGCTTTGTCTTGGGACCCCGGAACCCAGGAACCTGAGACCCACTTGTACCCTGGCCCGGTCAGTGGTGTTCTCCTCTGCTCTGCTTTGCTCTGCTCTCTATTGGAGAGAACATGGTTAACGTAGTAGCCACTTAGTCAGTATTTCTATGTTTGATTCACATATCATGTTTTACTTCTATGCACGATTGGCTTAGTTTCCTAACATGGAACTCTGTATTTCATCTTCTGTCCTTATTATATTCACTTTGATACTATGAGTGTTACACCCCTGTTACTTATATTTGCTGGATCGTTGTATTCATTTGTGTTGTCTGTGGTGTTGCAGGCACAGATACCTTGCCCAGCTCCCCGGCGGTCGAGGAGGCTGCAGGGGCGAGTGTAGAGGCACCCTCCGGTTTGGCAGAGTGGGCCTGATCATCTCTGCCGAGTGCGTTCATGCATACTTCCAGTGGCTTTTTGTTTTGGGATTTCGAGTTTTGGTTTCAGGGGATTTGTATTTGGACTTTGGACTTGTATTCTGTATATTTTGTATATATTGATTTTGGTGTGTATTCGGTTTTATATCAGTGTATTTGTCTTTGTCTTATCCGTTCCGCATTTGTTTTAGCTTCCGCTATTTATTTTCCTTTGTTGCTTGCTATGATATGTACAGCTTCCGCGTACACTTAGTTCGCACGTGTTAGATCCCTTGTGGGCGTGCATCTGGACTGGGTTTGGGTGCACGTGCACGGGAGTACGTGTGTCACCGGTTTAGCTTTTTGCTAACCCCCGAATTCTGGGCTCGGGTCGTGACAGCTACCTATTTGAAGTGGCATAAATGTGGGTTTGCTTTCATATTTTATATTCAAAGTTATCATAAATTTGTCCATGTGCATTTACGTGGGTTTAATAGACACCATTTAGGCAATTAGTTTTGTGGGGTCAAATACCTTTAAAGACACCGTGTCGTAAAAAATGAAAAACTTAAAAACGAGGTTTGCTTTTTTGTGCTAACATCCAATTCTAATAACGGCTACTGTTCATTTACCATGAGATCCTCACCATTTGTCTATATGAGTTGTTAGCTCAATGAAATTGTTACGGTCCTAAATAGTGATAAGATTTAATTCTATGTGTCTCATCAGTCCCTAACACTTTTGTTAGGGACTGATGAGAAGTGCACATGGAATAACTTATCCATATCAAATGGTTATAAGGTGTGTGCAGGCATATAGAGTTAAAGAGATTGAAATATCTAGTTGTGGCCTACCCATGTGAAAAAAATGGATTTGATCATCCTAACGTCTTGATCAATTACCCACAAATTTTCACTGTTGAAATGGTGCATAGTTGATCGAATGGTCCAACCCATTCGATTGGGTTGTTTATATATAATGAGTGTAATTTTATCATGCTTGGAATACAAGGAGAATTAGGGCTATTACTTGATTTTCCGATTATCCGAAGGTTCCAACTCATGAAAAAATGGAGTGTGGAACCTATTTTAGGTTGCGATTCATAAATGGGTCTAGGTCTAGAACCCAATTTAGGTTTCGAATAATAAATGGATCCAATTCCAGATACATATAGATTCAGACCCGTAGACTCGGGACCCAACACAAAAGCTTGTAATATTGCAAAGTGTAGACCAAAAATAACTTTGATTTGACATTTTTTATATTTAATTTAAAAGACAGTAGACTTGATGCTGTATTATGAATTGAATAATATCCTTAATTTAAAAAAAAATAAAAAATGAGGAAGTACATCTTCTAGTGCAGTGCTAATTGACATCAGAATGAATGCACATCATGCTCAGTGTGCTAATTGTTAATGAAATGGATGTTGACGCACATCCACCAGTCCGCATCGTTGATTAAAGCATTGTCATCTTATTAGCTGTGAACGCACATCAACTAGTGTGGAGACTGGAGAGCCGATTTAAGGACATTGCCCTCTTGCAGGACGGCTTCAGATTAGCAATCTGTGCATGCAATGCACACTAGGGAAGGAATATTATTATTATTATTATTATTATTGTTGCACAGGTGCAATATATTTCTCAATTGGTTTTTGGGGACTTCAATTTATTATCGAACGGGTAAGAATTCAAGAGACCCTTCCACCACCTGTGGAATCTTTCTCGTTGTACGGGCAAGTCCTTTTCTTTTTAGTACAAAGTTTTTGACCTCTTCCTCTCCATTTCCGTTGTTGTTAGCCTTTGACAGTTTGAAAGCTTTAATGGGAGACGAATCGGCAAGCACGACCAATTATTTAGTAGGATCTAGAATCCATTGTAGAGACCATTTCTTGTAAGCATTTTCATACCTAACGTACCCCTCACATTTATGTGAGCTTGAGACTGCCAATTTCAACAAATTGGCATAAATCCTTTCACGTCAATCCTATCATATTTATAATCTTGTCTTTCGAACAACATTTGTTTAATCAATATGGGCTCACTTACGTTCTTAAGTCAATCCTACCATCCCCTATTTCGTAGATAAGGAGCAAGTCAAAATTTGAAAAGTAGCTACCTATTTGAAGTGGCATAAATGTGGGTTTGCTTTCATATTTTATATTCAAAATTATCATAAATTTGTCCATGTGCATTTACGTGGGTTTAATAGACACCATTTAGGCAATTAGTTTTGTGGGGTCAAATACCTTTAAAGACACCGTGTCGTAAAAAATGAAAAACTTAAAAACGAGGTTTGCTTTTTTGTGCTAACATCCAATTCTAATAACGGCTACTGTTCATTTACCATGAGATCCTCACCATTTGTCTATATGAGTTGTTAGCTCAATGAAATTGTTACGGTCCTAAATAGTGATAAGATTTAATTCTATGTGTCTCATCAGTCCCTAACACTTTTGTTAGGGACTGATGAGAAGTGCACATGGAATAACTTATCCATATCAAATGGTTATAAGGTGTGTGCAGGCATATAGAGTTAAAGAGATTGAAATATCTAGTTGTGGCCTACCCATGTGAAAAAAATGGATTTGATCATCCTAACGTCTTGATCAATTACCCACAAATTTTCACTGTTGAAATGGTGCATAGTTGATCGAATGGTCCAACCCATTCGATTGGGTTGTTTATATATAATGAGTGTAATTTTATCATGCTTGGAATACAAGGAGAATTAGGGCTATTACTTGATTTTCCGATTATCCGAAGGTTCCAACTCATGAAAAAATGGAGTGTGGAACCTATTTTAGGTTGCGATTCATAAATGGGTCTAGGTCTAGAACCCAATTTAGGTTTCGAATAATAAATGGATCCAATTCCAGATACATATAGATTCAGACCCGTAGACTCGGGACCCAACACAAAAGCTTGTAATATTGCAAAGTGTAGACCAAAAATAACTTTGATTTGACATTTTTTATATTTAATTTAAAAGACAGTAGACTTGATGCTGTATTATGAATTGAATAATATCCTTAATTTAAAAAAAAATAAAAAATGAGGAAGTACATCTTCTAGTGCAGTGCTAATTGACATCAGAATGAATGCACATCATGCTCAGTGTGCTAATTGTTAATGAAATGGATGTTGACGCACATCCACCAGTCCGCATCGTTGATTAAAGCATTGTCATCTTATTAGCTGTGAACGCACATCAACTAGTGTGGAGACTGGAGAGCCGATTTAAGGACATTGCCCTCTTGCAGGACGGCTTCAGATTAGCAATCTGTGCATGCAATGCACACTAGGGAAGGAATATTATTATTATTATTATTATTATTGTTGCACAGGTGCAATATATTTCTCAATTGGTTTTTGGGGACTTCAATTTATTATCGAACGGGTAAGAATTCAAGAGACCCTTCCACCACCTGTGGAATCTTTCTCGTTGTACGGGCAAGTCCTTTTCTTTTTAGTACAAAGTTTTTGACCTCTTCCTCTCCATTTCCGTTGTTGTTAGCCTTTGACAGTTTGAAAGCTTTAATGGGAGACGAATCGGCAAGCACGACCAATTATTTAGTAGGATCTAGAATCCATTGTAGAGACCATTTCTTGTAAGCATTTTCATACCTAACGTACCCCTCACATTTATGTGAGCTTGAGACTGCCAATTTCAACAAATTGGCATAAATCCTTTCACGTCAATCCTATCATATTTATAATCTTGTCTTTCGAACAACATTTGTTTAATCAATATGGGCTCACTTACGTTCTTAAGTCAATCCTACCATCCCCTATTTCGTAGATAAGGAGCAAGTCAAAATTTGAAAAGTAGCTACCTATTTGAAGTGGCATAAATGTGGGTTTGCTTTCATATTTTATATTCAAAATTATCATAAATTTGTCCATGTGCATTTACGTGGGTTTAATAGACACCATTTAGGCAATTAGTTTTGTGGGGTCAAATACCTTTAAAGACACCGTGTCGTAAAAAATGAAAAACTTAAAAACGAGGTTTGCTTTTTTGTGCTAACATCCAATTCTAATAACGGCTACTGTTCATTTACCATGAGATCCTCACCATTTGTCTATATGAGTTGTTAGCTCAATGAAATTGTTACGGTCCTAAATAGTGATAAGATTTAATTCTATGTGTCTCATCAGTCCCTAACACTTTTGTTAGGGACTGATGAGAAGTGCACATGGAATAACTTATCCATATCAAATGGTTATAAGGTGTGTGCAGGCATATAGAGTTAAAGAGATTGAAATATCTAGTTGTGGCCTACCCATGTGAAAAAAATGGATTTGATCATCCTAACGTCTTGATCAATTACCCACAAATTTTCACTGTTGAAATGGTGCATAGTTGATCGAATGGTCCAACCCATTCGATTGGGTTGTTTATATATAATGAGTGTAATTTTATCATGCTTGGAATACAAGGAGAATTAGGGCTATTACTTGATTTTCCGATTATCCGAAGGTTCCAACTCATGAAAAAATGGAGTGTGGAACCTATTTTAGGTTGCGATTCATAAATGGGTCTAGGTCTAGAACCCAATTTAGGTTTCGAATAATAAATGGATCCAATTCCAGATACATATAGATTCAGACCCGTAGACTCGGGACCCAACACAAAAGCTTGTAATATTGCAAAGTGTAGACCAAAAATAACTTTGATTTGACATTTTTTATATTTAATTTAAAAGACAGTAGACTTGATGCTGTATTATGAATTGAATAATATCCTTAATTTAAAAAAAAATAAAAAATGAGGAAGTACATCTTCTAGTGCAGTGCTAATTGACATCAGAATGAATGCACATCATGCTCAGTGTGTTAATTGTTAATGAAATGGATGTTGACGCACATCCACCAGTCCGCATCGTTGATTAAAGCATTGTCATCTTATTAGCTGTGAACGCACATCAACTAGTGTGGAGACTGGAGAGCCGATTTAAGGACATTGCCCTCTTGCAGGACGGCTTCAGATTAGCAATCTGTGCATGCAATGCACACTAGGGAAGGACCAATAGATTGTAGAGGTTGTCGCAACTTGTGGTTAATGGAGAAAAGAGCAAGAGAGCACACACATTAAAAGGAAAAAAAAATCATGGGTCGGATTTTTTTTTACAACATATAAAAAAAAGAAGGATAAAGAATCCAAACATGTGGGTATGTATTAGAAACTTTTTTTAAAAAAGGCATGAAACTTCTTTTTCATTTTAAATAAGGTACATGAATACTTGAATATTTCAAAATGGTACAATTTTTTCGTAGTTATTTCAATTAAGTCCTCTCTATAATTTTTATAATGTCCCTACAACGCATTTAAAAGACCTCATGTGGGGTTAAGGCAATGCTGCACTCAGATACCTAAGATTGAGATTTGAATATTTTCGATGTGGGACTTGAACAAAGTCTCATAATATTAATCGAAGCACTCATCCATGTGAATTTCTCTTTATTGGCTCATAGGAAATATTAAGTCCTAATTGTGCGTATAGAAGTGCAGCCTTAGTCTTAATTCCACGCGAGCCCATTTCAAATCATTGGGAAGGAAAGAGGTTAGAAAAAGATTAAAAAAAAAACCTTTCTTAAGAGAAAGATATATTTGTCATTTCTCAAAAATACTTCGTAGAGAGGACTTAAATTATAAGAATTGTAGAGAAGTCTTACACTTGTTTTTTAAAATAATATTCGAATATTCATTTACTAAAACAGAGAGACAACAGTACAACACCTGTGTGTACAGTTGGAAAATTTTAAAAAATGCCCACTTTTATAAATGTCACCTTTCTGTAAATTTTTTAATCATAAGAGCCACGTGGAGTCAATATCTTTTTCAAATAGATTATCCTTATGGTCACAAGTATACTTATCCAACTGTACTTCGATCAGAATAAAATGATACCACCAAGTCATTGAATTCAAGGGCCATAAAACCAAAATATTGAATTAACTTCAAGAACACATAAATTTACATAAGTATGCATCAATCAAATAAAATTTTCACTACATGGACTTGCATGAGCATCAGCGTCCGAATCGGAGTGGACTCGTAATAATAAAAAGGGGGCCGTGCCCACTAAAATGACCCATGTAAAGAGGAAGGATGAAAGAACGCAAAGACAAAACGCCAAGCAGTCGCGATTCCGGTCTGATGTAGAAGTCAAGCCATTACAGCGTAAAGAAACAAACCATGGCTCCGTCTCTTTCCCACGGCCCCATGATTTTTGCCTATTTCTTTAATCTCGTGTCGGCCAATTGTCTATCACGGCGGCAGAAGAAAGCTGCAATCTCTCCAATCCCTTCCATTTCTACTTTTGTTTTTTCATTCAGAAGAGAAGATAACACATGCTTGTCTCCCTCTCGCCAGTAGGTTGCTCTTCTCCGTGATCGTTACTCGTTTCATTTTATTCGGGTTTTAGGGACCTGAGAGAGAGCTGCCTCCTGTGGAAAGCACATCCAACATTGCCTTCTGAACTCTCTCTCTCTCTCTCTCTCTCTCTCTCTCTCTCTCTCTCTCTCTCTCTCTCTCTCTCTCTCTCTCTCTAGTTTGTTTGAGTCTGTTTATCTATCTACATCATTTCCTTTTTCATGGATGGTGGTTCCATGGTTTGGACTAAATTCCATATTTGATTACTCTTTTTTTTTTTATTATTGTAGATTTGGTTTTTGTTGATATTTATTCTTTGCATCTGTGTTATTAATTATTCATTGTTTTTGTTTTGTTATTGATTGATGATGCATCTATGTGTTATTTCTTCATTATCATTTTATTTTGTTTACAAACTAGCAACCAAGGCACGGCTTAAGCCCGGGCCAAAAAATAAATTATGGTAAAAGTTGAAATTTACTAGAAAAAAACATATAAAAAAACCTGCAAGTAACATATCTGACCTATAGCCTATGTTAGTTTATTCTTAAATTTGAAAAATCAATTAAGAGCTTACCCAAATAGTTCTACATATGAAAGAATCGTGAAAATTACATCCAAAGCATTAGATAGCAGTTATTTGGAGAAAATATATTTATTGCAAAATAAAATTTTGATTATTATATCCATCAGCCTTGACTCCACACTGCCACAAACTTGAATATCTCTTTGCAGAAAAAACTTAAAAGAATATATTGTAAATTTAGTTTTAAATGAAAAGTGGAAAAAGGAATGACATAACTTTTGGTCCAAGTTATGTAGATCTGATGTTATCTAAAATAAAAAATCAAATGATCACAAAGAATTTGCATGAAATAATTTGATCAAATTTTCCCATTATTAGAAGTTGATGTTGCATGTTGAGCCTCCATTTGTCCCGATGAAGTACTTGCCCCAATGATTGCAGCGGTCTCATGATTTTTTTTTTTTTGCAAAACTGCATATAGATAAATCATAACAATTTAGCAAAAGAAATTGATTAAATTATAATTTTATTATTTAATTATAAGGAAATAAATAACTTACATTCTTCTATATGTGATAATAAGAAAGTAGGATTTTAATTTATACTATATGATCTCTTTTCAAATGGCCATTATTTTTGTTAATCTATTTTGGGATTCCTTTCTTCTAATTTTTCTCTTTTGGTGGGATTTTGAGTAGAGAAAAAATAATAATGACATTACGGATTAAAAAAAAAAGAGGAAAACATGAAGACTGTGCTATCACCCATCAAGTAAAAAACGTGTGCTCTTGTCATCTGAGCTGCACAAATTATAATAACAATGATAAAAGTAAGTCATTTATTGATAGGATGATTCTAAAATCGAGAATATTTAAAAAGAGGATGACGCTACAAAATAAAAAATCCATCCAAGCTTTTCAAATAAATAATTTATTAAAAGATCACAACCAATAAAGATTTTACTTGAAATTCCCTTTCAATGGCATGGGCAGATTCTAATAGCTTCCTGGGAGGCTTCTTTCTCAACACATAGTGCATAGCAAAAGCTCCAGAACCCACTTTGAGCAGAAACATGGGATTCGACTGCCCATACCCAAACTGCATAAACAACACAGAATCTGTAATCTTCAAGAAACACCAACAACTTCAAATCAAAAAAGAAACCCAAAAAGATACACCAAGTTTGAATCTGATTCTGACCTGAGAAACAGAGAGTTTGGAAGGAGAGGGAGGAAATCTATGGACATTGGCCTAAGCATAACGAAGCGGGCATCCTCGTCGAATCAATGGGCTAGCTGTACGTTCACCAATAGATCTGAGGTCGGATCACCATGGATCACTTCAGGAAAGAATTTGCACCACAATTAGACTCGCATCTGCACCATCAGATGCATTTCTAGTATTATGATAGAATAATATACAGACACCACAATTCCACATTCCAAGACAACTAAAGGAAGAAAAAATCCCAAATCCATGACTACCCCAATTCAATTCTTACTTCGAACTCCTCTCTACACTAACTAATTCTATCTTGAACATCAACCATACAATTCCTAGTTTCTGAACAGCATTCCAAGAGAATCCATAATACTAAAAAATAAAAAAATAGCCGAATCACAAACTACCCCAAACCGATTCTTATTTAGAATGGCAGAAAAGATGACGAAATAGAACTGAGACACCATACCTTGAAATGTCAACTGACGAATCAGCCTCCAACAAGAACAACTGCAAGAAGAAAAAGAAAAAGAAGTAAAGGTAGTTGCTTTAATGGCTCCGCTTGGAAAACCATCTGATCGGGAGAGATTAGGAACGAAAAGGCTCAAATTTGATCCAAAGCTAGCGAAGCAGAAAGCAGCAGAGCAGAGAGCCATGAACTTGACTTCTCAAGTCTAGAAAGATGAGAGAGAGAGAGAGAGTGAGTGAGAGAGAGTGAGAGAGAGACGTTTGAGTTGCAAATTCAAGATCTGATCATCATTTCCAAGCTTCTTTGTATGATGTCGATGAAATCAATTCGAGATTGATCACTGTAGCAGAAGAAGAGGGAAAGAAGGCGTAACAGTAGCACTCGCTTTCGTTTGTAAGCGTGAGATCTAAAGCAGATGTTTGGATTCACGGAGAGATCGAGAGGAGACGGAAATCAATGTTGGCTTCTTCTGCGAACTACTCTTTTTTTTTTTTTTTTTTGTGTTGGACTGAGACAAAGGTTGAAGTTGGTGTGGATTAGATGGCGGTTATGGAAGGAGAGGGAGGAAATCCATGGATGTTGATCACCATGGATCACTTAAGGAAAGAAAGAGAGATAGAAATATAAGATAGCTTTTTCTGGTAGAGAAATCATAGGTCAGTGGAGAGATTTTAAGGGATTATAGAGAAGAAATAGATAGAAGGTCTTTTTAATCGGATCTTATCCAACGCTATCACTTAAAAAGATTTTAGGAACCCAATGCCATTGGGATGCTGATATGGTGCTCTGGCCTAGATCCAAATCGTAAAATTCCAATTCATAAATTCTTACTATGGATTAAAAAAGCTATCTTATATGTAATTATTGTTTGTGTTTCTTTCTTCTTGTTATTAATGAAATTTTGTGCTGTCCATAAAAAAGGCAAAGACCCCTTGAATTAAACGGATGGATGGACTAAAGCAATCAAAGCCATAGCCCCTAGGGAGCTAATAGTATCTCTCCCGGTCGTGGCCGTGAAGAACGCGTTTTGGCCTTGAGAAGGCATTAATTAAGAATATAAATGACGTAGATTTGGACTTAAGAAGGGAAACACTTGTTTGTGTCTGTTGAAATCAGAGACGCACAATCATAATTTCATGTAAGACAAACAGTAATAATTAATATACTTGAAGAATTAATATCCTTGAAGCTTTGAGAAAGCCCCAGTCCTTATGAAAGGTCTGGATCAAACTATTTTTTATTAATGGGACCCATATGTTAGTTTGATCGATGGTTGAGAATCGATGAGAAACGACCTTTTCTATTTCCGAGGGCATAATGTCTTAACCTTTATATATATTAAAGCTCTAAGAATGGAGGCCTTTGAGGGGTGCCACATCAGCATTCCTTATTTTTCTTTTTTTCTAGAGCTCCACGTCAGCATTCTAAAATACTAAAATCTCTACTCCTATAATTTCTTTCATTCCCTCTTATTTTTTAGGCAATTAGTATTTTTTAAACTTGGATCTCCTAAAATCTCTCTTTTCATCCTTTAAAATCTATAATTGATTTTCCCTCTTAATATCTAATCATTCCGTTCATATCCCCTAAAATCTCTCTAGAGTTTTCATATCGCCATCGAAGAAGAAGAAGAAGAGTCTTCGAAAGGGCTACAAACGTTGAAGTCAAAAATAGTGGTTAAGTTGCAGCATAGGCCCTTTCGGGGAATGAAACATTTCCACTGACCTCTGCTAAGCCCAAGCCAAAAAATAAATTAAGGTAAAATTTGAAATTTATTATAAAAAAAACATATTAAAAAACCTTATAGAAATGCAAGTAACATTTCTGGCCTATAGCCTATTTTAGTTTATTCTTAAATTTGAAAAATCGATAAAGAGTTTATCGAAATAGTTCTACATATAAAAGAATCGTGAAAATCACATCCAAAGCATCAGATAACAATTCTTTGGAGATAATATGTTTATTGCAAAATAGAAAATTGATTATTATATTTATAGATTGATCCCATCTCTTTCTTGAACACAGCTATGAATTTAATAGTAACTTTAAATGTTTACCTGAGGAGGCCCACCAATGCCTGTGCTAAGCCGGGGCCAAGAAAATCAAGTACATCTCAAATGTTTTAATATTGTTCAGCATAAATAATAATATTCATAGCGACAATGGCATGGATACATCTTATTTATAAAAAAATTGTATGCATAAAAATACAAAATTGTAAATCATACCTAATTTGAGAAATACTGAAATAGTAATAGCTAATTCCTTTTCTTTTGATTTAATAGTATCATGCAATAATCATCAACACCTGATAATCAAATAAATAAATTAATTAACATTTTAATCCCAATGGACTAACCATCAGCAACAAATTAAAACACTTAATAAAAAACATTGAAATTTAATGTTTTTTTTAAATTTATTTTTGAATACTTTGAATTTAATGAGAATACAATGTACAGTGGTCCACTTTAATAATAAACAATTTATCAATGGAGCCGACATTGATAATAGTAGCTACATGAAAATCTTCCTGGTTTTAAATTCTATCAATAGAAACATATTTTTGGAATGCTGAATAGAATGATTAGATATTAAGAGGGAAAATCAAGTGGAATTTTAGAGGATAAAAATCGAGATTTTAGGAGATTCAAGTTTAAAAAATACTAATTGCCTGAAAGATAAGAGAGAGGGAGAGAGATTGTAGCATTTTAGAATGCTGACGTGGCGCTCTAGAAAAAAAGAAAAATAAGGGGTGTTGATGTGGAACCCTCCAGAAGCCTCCATTCTTAGAGCTTGAATATATATAATGGATAGGAGAAGAGTTCTGCTTTCTTCAATAGCTTACAGGTTTGGATATTGGGAGAAGGTGCATGATTCATCTGATTTCTTGGTTTTTCAGATGGTTGGAGCAAGCGTTTGCATTTGGGTTGCCATTCTTGCTTCTTGGTCTTGTTACTCTGCACCTCGTGTGGGAGCTCAGAGAACACAGCCATCTGAAGGTGAATTTTCTTGAATTTGAGTTGTTGCCCCTCGTGAAATGAATGTTCATCCTTTATGCGTACCTTCACTATATCTTCTTCTTTAGCTTTTTTTTTCCCCTCTTTCTTCTTTTCCTTTTTTGGTTGGGCTACTGGTCTAGGAGTGGTTCTTTCACTTGAGGACCCACGGATCGATCCCTGGGCATATGTGTGAGATTAAGTTGCCAGCACCACTCAACCTTGAGTATGTCGGCTTCCTAGTTAGCAATTTATCATGCTGGTCTAATGTTATAAAGACTTGCAGTGCAGCCATAGTCTTGTCTTCAATTATTCCAAGCCGTGTCTTTGTATTTTATTAATTCTAATTTGCTCATTAGGGATATCACTTGATCATAACCTCTTGTTATTTACTTTTATATGTTAATGATATTTTGGCTTTGTGGAGATGAAAAGTTTGACATTGCTTGCTTCCCTGAAACAAATATTGCAGTCATCCTTTCACACGAAAGATTTGGGACGGTTTACATATTTCCTTAGTTTGGAAGTTACTCCCACTGCTATTTACAAAAGAATTCATTGATGTGGTTCGAATGATGGACACAAAGACTTTCGAATTTTAATGCGCCAATTGAGCTGAATATCAAATACAACATGACAATGGGGAACCTCTTTTGGATCATGTTCTCTATAGGACATTGATTGACTGTTTTATTTATCTTCCCACAACTTAACCGGATATTTCCTATGCAGATAAAGTCGCAAGCCAATTTATGCCTGACCCACTTTTATCTTTTAACCTTGATCTAACTGCAAATTGCAGTGACAGATTGTCAAAGCATGTTTTTGTGATTGTCACATTCATAGGCATTCCAAACAATATGCGGAATGCCAGAGGTCCATTACGACTGTAAGAGAGCACAAGCGGCTTATATGCAGAAACCCTTTATGGCAATACTATTATGGGAAGACAGGGCCGGCTCAGGAAAATATGAGGCCTAAAGTGACAATCCTAAACGGGGTATTTTTTTATTTTTAATATTACTATAATATTTTATTTAAATTTTATTTTTTTTCATTTTTTGCAATGTAATATTACTATTTAAGTTTTTATATTCAAATTTTCTAATATATCTTTTTCAATTAATAGTGTGTCTAATCTACTTAATCTTTTTTGTGACATTGTTGATCTAAATTAGGATTTTATTAATTTTAATTTTGAAAAGCTTCTTTCTATAAAAGAAACAGATACATGTATTGTCAATATTTTTCTAGTAGACATATTTAATATTTATAAATTATAACTAATAATATTTACAAATAAAATGAACACTAACGATATAAACATATAATATGAGCTTGTAGTTAATTTTTTTTTAAAAGCATAAAACCATAAAAGTTAATTTAGTGATTTATCAGTGTTGGCCACAAAGATTATAAATGTGGATTACTTTTGAATTTGATGTAGCTTCTTCAATATGAAAAAAATGATTATATTTGAAGTTGTCTTCTAAGGATTTCAAGCAGCATAGATATAGAGGGAAAAATGTGCAAACTGAAGGATTTTCAAAACAAAAAATGATTTCTTGCTTATTGTGATTTTAGGGTTTTTTTAATGGCAACATTTTCTCAGTGTGAAAATGGTCTTTAATTCTTTTTTTGAAATATGAAAAGATAACACTTGTTTTTTCTTAACTGTAAAAATATGGTAGTTGCTTTAATTACTTTTATGAGGCCTTAAGTTGCTATAATTATTTTTTGAGGCCTTATTTTTTGGGGGGCCTAAAGCAAAAGCTTTTCTGGCCCAATGGTCGAGCCACCCCTAGACCGTATGGCCATATGCCATCATCTTCCTTTTGCATCCATTGCTTTGTGAGTTCGAGTCACTAGGCTTTTTACCATACTTGGATTTGCCTTTTTATGACCATTTCCATTATGTGTTTTTACTCACTTTCAGTTTTGTCTCTGTGACTAGTCTATGATGCAAATACAAGTTTGGGTTCAGTTGAAAGTTTTTCTCATTTAATTTTTATCATCTATGACAAGTTATTTTCATGGGATTTTATTTCCTTCTTTAGGATTCATAGTTTTCAATTTTGTTTCATTCTAGGCACAATTCACTAGAACGTTTTAGAGTTGGCCTGTGTTGGAATAGTATGTGCACTTTTGGCCCATTCCAGTCGTTGTGGCCCAATACTGGCCCCAATTTTAGCCAAATTCTGTCCCATTCTGGACAGAGCATTTCATTTTCTTGTGTTTATCAAGTAGTTTTAGTAAGTTCCCACGTTTCTTACTCATTCATATGAAGTGAATACTAGAAAATAGTCAATTGGAGGGTGTAGTTTAATTTAAATTATGTAAATATGCACTTTTGGTATTATTTTAGCATTTTATTATTATTATTATTATTATTATTTTTGCATCCTTAGGTACTCTTTAGTTTTTTCATTTTCCACGCATCTTTTCCGAAATACAAGACGGGAATTGATTGGAACGTTGGAACGTTCCACTACAAGGCCAAAGTGGAATAGAGACCGAAACGGAATAGACAACTATGATTGGGTTTACTTATCATGAAATTCTACTGATTGATTGTCTTAATTTGCAGTCACTACATTGCAAGTTATCAAGGAAAGTTTGATTGATCCTGATGATAATCTTATAGATTGGGGAAAGGGAGATCCATGCACATCAGAATGGACAGGGGTTATATGCAGAGTGACACTCGGTGATGCATACTTGCATGTTGAAGAGCTGTATGTGTTTCATACTTGTTAACATTGATTTTACTCATTTCTTTAATAGCGTCACAATCAAGTGATTGGTTGATTTAGTAAGTTATTTCTGAGGCTTTGCATTACAAGATTTCTTTTACCCCAAAGAAGATTTACTTTGTTTATTTTAGGCATTTGCTTCTTTACATACATCTTGCACAATCTTACCATGTGACACATCATGGGGCCCACTATTTGACCAATCCAAATGGACCATCTTTGCACTGACCCGAATGGACTAGACCGTTGGCTCTAGTGTAAATCTTTTTAAAAATATAAAACCATTAAACTTGTGGGCCATAGATCAAGGGGTTATGAGCATTGGATTGACTTGAAATTTCATAGTTGGGTAGTCTCACTAGGATCTTTGAATCCCCACATCTCCCATGATCTGTGAGGCCCCAGGTGGACCCAGTTGTTGTCTTGCAGAGGAGTGTCTCAGAGCATTCCCCTTTATTTTATTTTTCTTCCGTCAAACGAATAAACTTTTTGTGTGTGTAGAAAATAGATTTTTAAAGTTGTTTGTTTTACTATTGTTTCTTGCATAATGATAATATCCGAGTGTTGTTGCCTGCTTTTATTGAACTGGTGGGCAGAATGAGATAAGCATTATTCAAATAGAAGAAAAGAAGTTTGGAGAAGAGGGGCTTGAATTTCTGTATGTCTAGAGATGCACAGACATGTATAGAATTGGTGTGCATAAAAATATGTCTATGCATTTTTTGGTTTATGATACAACTGTGCATTGAATTTCAGTATGTCTAGAGATGCACAGACATATATAGAATTGGTGTGCATACAAATATGTCTATTTATCTTCCAGTTTATGAGGCAGCTATGCATGGGTAGAAACAAGAAGCACATATGCAGCTGTACAATTGTTATTGTGCAGTGCAAGTGTTGGTCAAAGACAGGTATGATGGATTGCAAGTGTAGGTGAAAAAGAAGTTATTTTCTCCTTCACACCCTCTCAAACTTAGTGTCTAGTAAAAAACAGTGCGTGTTTGCTTAATAGGAAGCAATATCAGGACACTATTAGGCTCCTTGAGAAGAAATCACAAGTTGAGTTTATGAAACCCCTAACTTTCTGCAATATTTATGGCAGTTTCCTTCTCACAATAGATGTATAGCCATGTTGGATGAATGACAGTACGTGAAACAGCCTCTGAGATTTTTTGTTCTATGGCCTGATGTTCTGCATTAGCAGTGACACTGAGGATGTGCTTTTCTATGCAATAAGAGCCATGGTGCTTGCTAGATTTAGGTTTAGGTTTCAAGAAGTAGAAGAGGGAAAATGTAGAAAGCGAGATGCTGAATGTAGGTTGTGCATGAACTCAAAAGTGAGTTGTGTGCAATGCCTTTATATATATACATCTATATATATTTATATTGTCAGTATAACATTATGATGCTGTCACATGCGTAAACGGAACACAAGTGACATAAACTGCCTGAATAATACTGCTACAGCAGTATGCAAGGAAAGGGCACTCTGATCTAGAGGTTTACAAGGAAAACTAGTGCAATCAATTAGGGCCGGCTTGAAACAAGTTGAGGCCTAAAGTGATAATTCTAAATGAGGCATTTTTTATATTTTTAATATTATTATAAATATTTTATTAAAAAATTATTATTTTTTCTTTTTTTTGTAATCCAATATTGCTAATTAAGTCTTTATAATCAAGTTTTGCTAACACATCTTTTTCAATTGATAGTATAGCTAATCCACCTAATCTTTCATGTGACTTTGTTGATCTAAATTAGGATTTTATCAATTTTAATTTTGAAATATTTCTTTATGTAGAAGCAACAATTATAAGTATTGTCAATATTTTCTAGTAGACATATTTAATATTTATAAATTATAACTAATAATATTAACAAATAAAATGAGCACTAACTATAATTAACATATAATATTGGCTTGGAATTAAAAATAAAATTTTTAAAGCATAGAACCATAGGATCTAATTTTGTGATTTATAGTTATGGATTATATTTGAATTTGATGCAACTTCTTCAATATAAAAAAAAAAAGAGATTATATTTGAAGATATCTTCTATGAATTTTTTTAGAATAGAAAATGATTTCTTGCTTGTTGTGATTTTAGGGTTTTCTATTTTTCTTTAAATGGCAATATTTTCTCAATGGTGAAAATGAACTTTATTATTATTATTTTTTTGAAATATGTAAAGATAGTAGTTGTTTTTTCTGGAATGTAAAAAGATAGTAGTTGCTTTAATTATTTTTATGAAGCCTTATTCTTTATGAGAAACAAAATAATGATAATTGCTTTTTTTGAAATTTAAAAAGATTTAAGTTGCTTCAATTTTTTTATGAGGCCTTATTTTTTGGGATTGAAAAAACAAAGAGATAGGAATTGCTTTTTTTTAGGGCCTTATTTATTTATTTATTTTGGGGGCCTAAAGCAGAGGCCTTTCTTGCCCAATGGTCGAGCCACCCATGCAATCAATCTACACCGCTGCCCCCATGCACATGGATTTAATGGCGTAAACCAATTGTAGAGTCTAACAACAAGACAAGAATGTCGTCTTCTTGACAACTGTTGACTGTTTCATACACTGTAGCAATTTGAAGTCTGAACTGCACAGTCGACCTTGCACTTGTATATAAAATGCACGGAACCCTCATAAAAACCTTAGAAAACTAGCTAAACAAATCTCCTACTGCAAATAGAGGTCTCCACTACTAATTTTCTCATAAGAATACGGCAATTAGTGAATGAAAAAAGAAGAAAAAGACACAATTCCAGATCTGGACGTCCCAGACACAGCCTCACAAAATCTGTTGGGTGGCCCAGATGGGCCATGCTTCCGCAATAAAAGACCCCATGATTTTGAAATACTCCTTTGGGCGACTATCCATAGGCTTTTTGACAGGTTGGAATTGGGTTGGCCCATCAACCAACTCTTAAAAAATCAGCACATGTTCTGTGTTTTTTGAGAGACTTGACTGTTCTGAAATTTCAAAATAGGCTCTGTTTTCTCTTTCTTTTCCAAACCAGCCCATCTTCACTTTTTACTTAAAATTTAAGACTGTTTGGGACTTGGATCCTTGTCAATTCTCAATGCTTGCGGGCCTTCTAGTGATGCTCAACCTGTTCCATGCATGTGTCAGTGACTTCAAATTTGTGATAAAAAATCCATTCCACATCACATTATGCAAAACTTACATATAAAATTCCAATTGCATCCACAATCGTGTCATTAATGCAACCCTTATAAAACAGAAAATAATTAAACTGACAACACTTTTGAGATGCACACAAAGGAGAATGTCCTTTCATTCAACAATTTCAGTTAACCTCTGCCCCACCCATACATGCCCAAAAAAATAAAAAAAGGGAAATTTTTTTTTTCATTCTGTACACATCAAGCTTTATGTTTCTCAACTAGGCAAAATTCATAACACGATGTCTATGTGAAAATCATTAGCGAAGGTCAGAAATGGCCAAATCATCCTAAGCTTTCAAGAATATCACAGAAGGTAACTTTCTGACAGGAGTCTAAACATCTCACACATGGGTGTGTGCTGAAATATGACCAAATGTCTTGTGTAATTGATAAAAAACTAGAGGACTTATTGGATTAATTGGAAATGTAATAATCTTCCATCTGTTGTATTGTTCCATTGGTTTGTAATGCCTTTCATCATTTGTCAACATCCAAAGCAAACCTGTCCTTTCTTTCTAAATTATGCACATCAGAATGGAGTGATATCCATTTTAATGTTTGGAATGGAGCTTTTTTTTTAAAAATACCACTTTGCTTAGTTTGTCCATGGTATTTCACATAATAATCTCATTGGATGATGCCATGTCAGAATCTGGTTGATATTCCTAAATGAAAAGCTCAAGGAATTAATATTTGTTGGATCAATCTTTTGCAATAAATTCATGTCAATGGTGCAAATAATGACCTTTTCTCACTCTGATGCTTAATAGTTTTGGTTATGATGACAGTTCTAGCAATTACTCACCGATGTAACTGTAGAATATTTAATTAAATTATTTCTTTGCCATATGATTTATGGTTTCAATTTTGTAGGCACTTGCTCAATATGAACCTCTCAGGAACTTTACCACCTGTTCTAGATCAACTTTCTTATTTGAAGATATTGTGAGTTACTAAATGACTAAATCTTCTAAATGCAGAATCAAGAAATAAAAGATAATATGTGGAAACTTACAACTGAAGTCTAATTTATCTTAATGTTGTCATGGTTTCACAGGCTTCTAGCAATCTAACAACTCCCCCTGTTTGTCCTGTTGTTTTGGAAGGAACTTTATGTGGAACAAGATAAGTGGACGTATACCAAAGGAGATAGGAAATATGACTTCTTTGAGACTCTTGTAAGTTGAATTGCATTATTTTGTATTTTCTTTTTCTTTGTACAGGCTACTGGCATTGAAAAGTAGGCTATAGGCAGCATGGTTTTAAAAAATCTGTTGCCTGTTTTTGGTGTTAATGGTTGGAATTGAAATTGGCAGCCATGCCAAATTGATAGTTATTGTACTGTTGGTCACTCTTGGATATTAGCACTAGCAATCCATTCTAGGGGTTTAATATTATTAATTCCGAGTCCCATAAATTATTGGTTGATTTGATGGGAACCCTAACACCCCACCGCCCCCAACCCACAACCACCACCATAAAAAAGAATAAAAAAGAAAAAAAAAGACTACACACACACACTCTCTCTCTCTCTCTCCAATACCTCTCAATTCCCCTCTCCCATGGTGGCATGCATCTTGCAACTTTTGTTTGGACGGTGCCTTAAAAGTTGTACATATTTGCAAACACACATATGGAGGTGATCACTTGGGCGACAATTTTTTGGGTGTGTGTTCTGAAGAGCTTATGTTGGGCCACCATACAAGGTTATGAGAAGGTCTATACATAGATGCATGATATCCCTACCTCATCAATTCTCCATAGGGGTGGATTTAAAGGTCTCATAATCAACAATGAAAGAAGTGTTAAAAAGGGGTGTTTTGATAGTACCCACAGGTCAGTGGGTGAACCCACGGGTATGACATTAAGGCAGGTTGCGAGTCAGCCCATGTTGGGCTGAGTCTTTAGCAAGATTCTGGTGGATTTGCATTTAGCACTACTTAGTAGGCAAGAAAGTTAGGGTAAGCACCAATTATCTTTCTCGAATCATGGGCTAGAATTATGTGATTTGTTAGGTGAATAAAGATAATGAGCATCGATCTTAATTGGGATTGATTTGTTTGGTAGCCTAGTATCAGGGCTTGAAATCATGAAATTGGTCCATTTTTGAAGTTCAAAATTGTAACCGACCTCTATTTAAAGAAAGGAATTGATCAATGAAGGGGCAAAAATTCTAAATCACCACCCCAATGAAATTATCACTTTACATGCCTTTTTAACTTTTTTTTTGTGGAATAGGAACGATAGAATCTCATGAAATAATGGACTTATCTAGTGGGTATTACTAAAATTGTAACCTATTTGTATTTGTGCAGAATCACTTGCAAGTATTGTTATCCTATTTCGTGGATATGTATTTTGGACATGGTAGGCATATAAAAAAGTGTCTGAATATCATCGCTCCATGGGATGCACACAAATGTTATAGTGAGAACCAGCCTCATGCTTTAAATTTGACAAGCACTTTGTGGGGCCCTCCTGCAAGCATGATCGTGGTAGGGTGGGATTGGAAAGTTGGTGTGGTTAGTGTGGATTGGGTGTGGTTTAAAAATTATCATGATCAGATGATCGTAACCATTTATTCAGGCTCCAACATTATTGATCCAGAAAAACAACTGAACTTTGGGAAAACTTGAAATAATTTTTTTTATTTTGTCAAATTGTGTTGAGTTTTGAATAGTGGAGGAACATAGAACATAATGCCCTTGATAAACACTGGACTGTAAAATTGTGTATGTTTTAACATATAACCCTTTATAAGTGTCATACTACTCGAGTACCTACTCTGATTCTTGCTTTATTATAATTTCTTAAAATAGGGAATTGAGGATTGTAATACCCTAATCTTAGAGATGGTAGATTGTAAACGACTGTAAAAGGGATTATATAAAGGTGAGAGGGGACATCTCTGGCACTTTCAATCCTCTATTCTAGTATTTGTTGTCATGAAGCATCCTTAATCAAAACTTAGACTTTCCAATCCCACCCCATCATGGAGATTGGACATCCAAGTGAGATGCGTAACTTTTCTCAATTTTAAATTTCAAGCCGATTCTTATTTGGAAGTCTCTCTTAGCTGTGTGTGCTCGCAAATCACAAAGTTAGGATCTCTCTTACGGTGCCACTCCCTTACTACCTCCTCAGGTGGCATTCATCCCAAAGTGATATTCATATGATAGATACTTGCCATTAATTTTAGCACAATATTTCATTTTATCTAATGGTTGAAGATGGGAAATTTTGAAGATCTCAGATCATAAGTATTATTTGAAATTCATCCAATTGGTGATGAAATGTGGCTAACCCCTAGTCAGTACAAGGACCTTCCCACCCTTTCCCCAATGATTGTAACATAAAGGTTCCCATAGGGAGGTTTGTTGTCGGGTTTGCACCAGAAGTTCACTATGTAATGATGTTTTTTGTTTGATCATTATATTTATGGTTCTTGAGTGAACTTGATGCTGATGTATCCTTTTTAAAAGACAGGGTAGAAGCATCATTTATTTTTGTTCCCTTTTCATTTGTTTGCTGATTAAACACACTGTATAAAAGATCAATTATTCTTGCTTTTATTCTTTAGTGTGTTACTTATGTCCAGACCAGAAAAGTTGATGTACCTAAATTCTAACTTCCTATTTATGTTTTTCGTTTATGCAGGCTCTTAAATGGTAATCAATTTTTTGGTTCTTTGCCTGATGAATTAGGTCATCTACCTAATTTGATTTTGCTACAAATAGATGAGAACCAAATCTCAGGACCTCTGCCAAAATCATTAGCTAACTTGACCAAACTACAGCACATGTGAGTAGGTCTTTATCTGTAATGTAGCTATAAATTTGCAAGAGAGTTTTAACCATTTCCGTAATTTTATGGTTTTGAATTTGGCAGTCACTTGAACAATAATTCAATTAGTGGGCAACTTCCATCCGAGCTATCCAAATTACCAAGTCTTATTCACTTGTAAGTTACTATAATTACTTTTCTTGTTTGCAATGCGATCCACTGTTATCTCTTATTTGAATTATTGATTACTCTCAGGCAGTTGATTGTTGTTAGTTATTAAGTGTTTATCAGTGTTATTCTATTCAATATTCTTTCTTGGCAGTAATAAAGTGGTTTTTTGCAGCCTACTTGACAATAACAACTTATCTGGGCGGCTGCCCCCAGAATATTCGGAGTTTCCAAATTTGCATATACTGTATGTTCTATCTTTGTAATTATTTTTGTGGAGAATATCTTTTTATTTTGACATCTGTTGATTCCATTTGTTCTTTGTCTCTCTTTTGAAGTGTGCCTTGATCTATTTATACCTTGGCTGATTTTTTATTATGGTGATTCAAGGGTGATTGTTTAATTATTAGAAAAATGGGTGATTGTTAAATGCTATAATTTACCATGATGTTTCTCATGAAGGTTGGGCTACACGAGTCGCTTCAATATGGGGATTATTTATTCATAAATTTCTATTTGTGATTGATTTATTGATCTATGACTTTGATTTCAACTTGGCAAGCAACTATGTGAAAATTCATGGTCATCCGTTTCAAATGGGCTATCGAGTATTAATTATTGCATTGAATTTCTTTTAAGTCAACATAAATTTAGCACTTTGTGAGCATTAATTATTCTTGCTATTGGATTTTATTAACTGCAGGCAAGCAACTAATGGAACTATTGTTGGATGTGGAGTGTTTTTTTTTTCTGAAACGTTTATAGTCCCTTGGACAATTATATCTATTCCGTTTTGATTCATGGAGTATTCTTATCATGGACTAATATTGTCTTTTTTGAATTATTATGTACCAATATTCCGGTTGCTATTAATATAGTTTATGTGGGGGAAAACATGTTTATCACCATTTTTGAAGCCCTTTTGCAATGAAACAATAAATCAGCTATGATGTCATGACACAAAAGGATGTCTCTTCTTCTTGTGGACATCTTTGAATGAGAGGCTAAACTAAGGTATTGTAGAATATTTGTAGGCTTGGGGTGACTGTGACCCCTCTTGGAGAATGCCCAGTGTCACCTGTACATAATGTTTATGAAAATAGAAATTGTAATATAAATCATTATTATAATCAACCAATCTAATTTTGGAAAAATAATAAGCTTCTCCAATATCAAGTGTGTACTTAAATACTTTATTAATAAGCAATAAACTTACAATATCGTTCCCCATTTATAATTTAGTGAGTACTACAATTATTGACAATGATGTAGATTGGCCCACAAAAGGGAGATCTACAAGTGTAGATGCCGTTCCAGCAGATAGACAACAATCTGGTTCTTTGAATTGTTAAGAAATAAAGTTGGCTTTTCTGTAAATATTGGAAATTCAAGGACAGTTTTGTAACTTTTAAAAATTACACATTTATTTTTTTTTTCTTGTAATTTTGGAATATTTGATAATATAGATATAAGGTTCGGTCACCCAATCCAATCCATGATCAAATTGATTGAGCAGGCTTGGAAATAGTAGATACCAAGATTGGGCCAAGATCCAACCCGTTCCACTTAGGCCAACAACCCTTAGAGTTGCCCAATACTGGGGGTTACAAAGTTTGACTTGACTCTTGACCCTTATTCGACTCCATTCTACACACATAAGTTGAGTTGCATCAATAGAATGGGTCAACCACCCATTTAAATGGGTCAGTTTAGGGTGATCTTCATATTTAAACCAATTTAAACTGAATGATGCCTAAATAATTTAATACAATGGGCTTGTCTTTTGGTTACCCGCTAAATTCAAATATTATCTTAATACTTGAAATGGATTGAGCTTGGGCCAAACTTCTACAAGTTTGTAGGGTTAGGTTCGGTTAAATATGTTGACCGAAGTTAGATGTCGGGTATGTGGGTTGGGTTGACCAGCATCAGGTGTGGGTTGGGTTACCTTACCCAATTTTAAAAATGGGTTGTATTGGATTGACCTTCAACATGTAGACAACCATTGTCCACATGATCTATTTTGCCCTGATATGATCCATTTGCTAGCCCTACTTAACACTGTTTCAATCTGTTTCGTCAGTATTTGATCATGATTAGGAATTCTTTCTTATGAAGTTTTTTAGGGTGAGAATAGGATAGTGGATTTCTCCACAGGGAAAGCAAATGGGACTAACAATCCTTAGAAGATCTCACATTCCTTAGAAGATCTCACATTCAAATGTCTATCACAAGGGACTCAAAAATGTTTTGGTTCTTTGTTTAATTCCTTCCTGTTCTATTGCTCTAATGATTCTACTATTTAGGAACTTTAATTATTATGAGATTTGATGGATGGCTGTGATGTGTTTTTAGGGTTTTGAAGTTTTAACTTTATTTAAATTGAATGTAAGGGGAGGTCCAGATCAGTCTTTTTTTTTTTCACATGAATTAAATAGAAGTTGCAATTCACAAGCACGTTTCTCTTTCTTCTCCCTTCATTTGAGATATCTCCCATTGGGTTGAAAATCTACATCTACTCGATGGATTTAGCGATCAAGTTAAGCTAATTTGTGACATTTCTCCTTGTTTGGTGTTGATTTACCATTGCGAGAATTGAGTTTGGGTTCACAAACAATCGGAAAATCATTTAGTTGACTACATCAGAATGTCCCATCAATCAGATCCAGTTGTTGAGGGGCTCTGATACCATCTCAAGATATAAAAGAGGAAGAAGAAAAGGAATGTTTGGAGAGAAAGTTCGTGGTTCCTTGGCTCCCACGATCTTATATTTATATTGGGATTTGGTATAAAAGGGTTAGTAGTATCCCTAATTGCCCTTATCAAAAGATATTGCACTAATCCTAAGAGATCACGACTGTTACAAACACCTTTCTTAAAGATTACAACAAAATTACGGGACACTCAATTCAAAGGCCTAACATTCAATCCTATGTGCCCATTTGGCCCACAGCCCATAAAGTCTAGGCCCAGCTATGTCATTGGCTGTATTTGATAATATATGTAGGCTTATTTCCTTGAATGTAGTTGGAGCCTCGAGGTATGCTCAATATAGGCTTGTCTCATGGGTTCCTATCGGGTTTGGCATCTGGACGACATTGCGGGTTTAACAGATGATCGATGATCAAAGTTGTGAAATTTTGTATCAAAGGAGTTTATGGATAAGTTCCATAGAGATGCTCTCATACACCCTACAAATTGATATCTCTCTTGGTTTAATAGGACAATGAGATGTATCATAGGAGGTTATTAATAAGTTTAGACAACTGGTAGAGATGCTCTCATGCACCTAACATGTTACTATCTCTCTTGGTTTGATAAGGGCAATGAGGTGTATCATAGGAGGCTATTGATAAGGTTTGACTACTATGTGTTGGTAGCCTGGTAGTGATGCTCTCACACACCTTCCACCTTAACATCTTTCTTGTTTTTGTAAGGGTGATGAGGTACTGATTTTACCATTTGAAGAAAAAAGGTAATGAATTTTAAATGCTGCTTATGCCATTCGTAATGAGTACTATTTACTAAATATAAAGATAATGTGTGGTTTTTTTGGGGGGACTCATATGCTAAAGGCAAAGGACTTTGGGTTGATTTTAGGTTTCAAGGTAGGTCATATTGGAGAAGTGGTCTCCCATATTACATTTGTAGATGATACCATTCTATTTTTCTCAACAATTAGTGAGGAAGTGGTTACTAAAAATGCATCTTGCCATGTTTTTTTATTAACTTTTGGATTAAAGGTGGTAGAGCCACGAATCCACGATCGAAAAATATATCAATCTCCTAAATGATTAATCGAATCCAAAGAAGGATTCAACCACGAGGGCACCTTCATAAGAACAGCAAACACCATAAGTAATAACATCTCAAAAGATAACTTTTATTAATTGAAACTGAGCATGCATAACAATGAGGCCTAACATCCTTGTATAGAGGAGCTAGTTTTATCCCGAAGCAACAATACTTCCTAATATTAGAATAATCTTAAAAAAGATAAGAAACTCATATCAAACTATTAATAATGTTCTTAAATAACTAGATGTCCAATTGAGCTTATGGATTGGGCGCAACCGCTTTGCTGACTTATGGTCTGGCTTGCATCAATTCTCCCCAGCTTGGAAAAACCCGACTTTGACGAGTTTCCCAACTTGAGAAATGCCGGGAGGAGTTCGACCGCAAGGTGAGGGAAACTTCCTCCTAGGTCTAAAATCAGTTGTACAAACTTTTGTCTTTTCTTCAAATCCGCATTTTCATGACATGGATTAAAAGCTTGACGTGGTCGTTTACTTCATTGAAAAAGGCATTGGATGCATCGCTATTTTTTATGAATGAATTAAGCCTGAATGTATGATTTGACTTGTAGATGCTGTAATTGTTGGCTGTCTATGATCCATATATGATTCCTGAAGATGAAGTCAATGTGGAGAACTTTAACAACTTGATTTGATTTTGAAACGACTGGAACAATTGATTTGACTACTGATGACCCAATGTGAGTTGCTGGAAGTGGAGTTATAATCAGATCTCCAGGATGTTTAATGTCCTTGCTAACTTGATGAAATTCTGTATTGGCTGCTTATTCTTGTTCTTCTTCAACCTTTTGTGGCTCTTGATTTTCACGATTGTATTCGGAATTTTTCATGAAATCAGCTTTGCCTTGACTTTCCTCAGTTGTTGCATCCTTGATGTCTTTTGGAAATGCCTTTAGTGCAATCATATCTTGTATTTCTTCTTTGTGCTCTTTTTTTTGTTCTTCAGTGGGAATGTAGAGGATAATGGAGTTGTGTATGGTAAGGGGACGAGCATAATTTGTTTTCCTTCCCACACAATTGTATAGGTGTTCATCTCTTTATTGTTGTGCACTTTCCGATAAAAAAGCTATGGTTTTCCAAAAATAAAATGAGCAATATTCATGTGGATCACATCATACCAAATTTTGTCTTCATAATTGCCAATCTTAAATGATACCAAGCATCTATGGGTTACTGGAATGACATAACCATTAGACCATGTAACTTGGTAGGGCTTGCGAGGGCCTTAATGGGCTACTGAAGCTTATCAATGACCTCTTGCGTGACAAATTGAATGCACTGCAATTGTCAGCAATCAGATTGGCGACTCTGTTTTTGACTCGTACCCGTGTATGGAACTTTTTGGACTGCTTCTATTCTTCTTCTTTTTTCTCACTAGAATTGAGAAGGCTGCGGATGACAATCGTGGGATTATCTTCTTTAGTAAAAATTCTTTTTACAATATGAGCCCGTGGTCTTTGTTGTATGTGAGACCGTCTAAGTATACGCTCAACAGGAAAGGCTTCTAAATATACCTCTTGATTGGTTTTGCAATAATTCATATGCTCCAAGATGTCCAGTCGTAATCCTCTTATATAACGAGCCAAATCGTGTATACGATCCTCCTGTAATGCACATATCTCGCACAACTCCCAAAATTGGCTGTTATATTTATCAGTTGACGAGTTTTCTTGCTTTAAAGTAAGAAATTACTCAAAATAAAACTCATTCTCAAAATACCAATCTCCATGTGTATTGATACAAAATTGCTTGAATTTCATTAGAGTTTCCAAAAATTTCTTGATGACTTGGATGTAAGGGCAATAAGATTTAACTTACTAAGAAAAACGTTGGACCGACCTGCTTGGCCAGGCTTTTTTTTTTTGTTTGCTGTTGGATGGGTTTGGGTCGGGTCGAGCCTAACTACAGAACCAAACAGGCAAGACTGGGGTTAGGTCAAACCTGAATTTGTGACCCATTGGATATGGGCTTAGGATGGATTTAGGGCAAACTAGAGGCCCAACTATTGATGAAAGAGGTCGCACATGGGAGGGCTATCTCATTTCTAGACTAACTTGCAAAGAAAGCACAAAAAAAAAAAAAAAAAAGAAAAAGCTTGGAGGGCTTATTTGTGTAACAGGTTGCAAGGGAGGGGCTGGAGACGGGGAGGTGCTGCGACAGGCGGATGGTGGTGCTGATGACTCCGGCAGGCGATGGTGGTGTTATCGTAGTGGAGGTACGCCGGTGGCCTATTCGGAGTAGGTGATAGAGACTTCGGTATGAGTCTCTCTTCCTTGCTCCTCTTCGTCTTCTCTTTTTTTTTATTTCTTTTGCCTTTTTTTTTCACTGTTAGGATGGGAATGTAGATGGAGGGTTTCGGGCGAAGTGGTTGTGGAGTCGGAAGGGCTTGGAGTTTGCTGAAAGGGGTTCTGTTGGGGCTGACAGGCGTTTGGGGGTGGTTTGGCTGGATTTGGGTCTATGGGGTGTGTTTTAGGGTTTGGGGATGTGGGTGTTGGTGATTGGTTGGGTTAATGTGCAATGGTTATGTGTAGTGGGTTCTTGGTGATGGTTTGGGACTTCTGAGAGGGTTTTGTGGAGAGGGCAGGGATCGGGAATTTGACTTTTTTTTATGGTCAAGGATTTAAGGTTCTGGGCAAAGGCTGTGATGGGTTTCTGTGGGTTGGGAGGGTATGGTTTGGTGGAAGGCAGGGGTCGGGAAGGGGCTTTTGTGGGTGTCGGGGTCTCAGGGCTGGGTTACGGAAGTGGGTTGGTGGTTTCGGGAGGATTGTGGTGGTGGAGGTGACTGACAGAAGGGAAGGGTGGCTTTTTTGTGGTTTGGGTTGGGTTCGTAGGGTTTTGGGAATTTTGGAATTGTAGAATGGTGTCCAGAGTGAGTTTTGGTGAGCAGCGGTTTCAATAGGGTTTTGATGGATTTGGAAGGGATTGGTTTCACATGGATGGGGATTTTGGAATTGTGTAATGGTGGATGGGTGGGGGATGGAAAGATGATGGGATAGAAATCCAGGAAGGACGGTGTTTTCCCGGCAGTCGCTCTTCATTTTTTATGCCAATTGGCACAACCACAAATCCATGATAAAAAAATAGATCAATCTTCCCAAAGGATTGTTCGAATCCAAAGAAGGATTCAGCCCCTAGAGTACTCTCACAAGAGGAGCAAACGCCATAAGAGATAACATCTCAAAAGCACAAGAGGAGTAAACGCCATAAGAGATAACATATCAAAAGATAACTTTTATTAATTGAAACTGAGCACGCGTAACAATGAGGCCTAACATCCTTATATAGAGGAGTTGGCTTGATCCCTAAGCAACAATACTTCCTAATATTAGAATAATCCTAAGCAAGATAAGAAACTCATTAATATTAATCAAACTACTAATAATGTTCCTAAATAACTAGTTGTCCAATTGGGCTTACGGACTGGCCCCAGCCACTTGGCTGACTTATGGTCTAGCCTGCATCAATAGGTTAACTTGTCTAAAAGTCTGGTGGTAGGGGTTGGATGTTATGAGGATTGTGTTTAGTCATTTCAGATGGTATTCATTGTAGGGTTGGGAGGCTTCTTGTTTGGTATCTTGGTTTACCAATAGGGACTAAACTAAGGTCAAAGACCATTTGTGATCTTGTTTTAGAGAATTTTGAAAAGAAGTTGTCTACTTGGAAGAAGGAATAATATGTTTATCGTTGGGAGGGAGGATTACTTTGATTAAAGCTTGCTTGTCTAATTTGCCGGTTTATTATATGTCATTCAAAGGTGGTGGAAGCAAGATTGGACCAAATGAGGAGGAATTTTTTTTGGAGGGCTGAGAGGAGAAAGATATATATCATGAAGTGGAATGAAGATTGGCCAATACCCTTTGGTCGTCAATTCTAATTGCCTTTAATTGCAGCTGGGTCCTCCCACGATCCATTAACAATCTGTTTCAGGAGTTGTCATGTCCAACAGGTTCCTTGAAGGCAAGATTATGGGGGGCCTCTCTTTTTTGGCTTGCATTTGGACAATTTGGAGTGAGAGAACTAGAAGATGTTTTGATGGTTTCGCTTCATCTAAAGATGAGATCTTCGTCAAAATGAAATTCTATGTTGGCTTGTGGGTCTTTGTCCTTCCAAACTTCTGGGGCATCTCTATGGATTCAATCATGTTTAATTGGAGGGAAGTTGTCTCCATATGACTACATTGGCTTCTCCTTCCTCCTCTGGTCTTAGTCTTCTTTTTACCCTTTTTGTTTTCTTCTTCTTTTTGAGTGGTGGTTGTTTTTTGTGGGTTTTGCATTGCCGCTTCTCGGTATAGATCTTTTATAGTGTAAAGCTTTTGTTTAATCCAAGTTACCATTTCAAGAAAAAATAATGAAGTGATTAAGCCTAAAAGGGAAGGGGATTTAAGCCATTGTAATCTCTATTTGCATAATTGGGCCTTGTTGGGTAAATGGCTTTGGAGATTTGGACTTGAAAAAGATGCCTTTTGGAGGAAGATTATTGTCAGTAAGTATGCTGAGGGGTGAGGATAGTTGGGTTTAGAATCCTAAGAAAGTTCATTAGTATAGGGTGTCGGGTCTTTGGGGTGTCATTTACAGTGTGGGTTTGGCGCACGCGCGGGGCGGGGCGGGGGGGGGAGGGGGGTGTGGATTTTGATATGATGATTGGGTGGGAGTGGGTCTTGTGCATGTTTTATTTCTTAGAGTGTGCGGAGTGGTATCCAATGAAGAGTATTCAGTTCGTGAATATTATTCTATTTAGGGGGATTGCATGTCTTGGGTTATACTTATGTCTTTAAAGAGAGTCCTTTATCAGTCCAAGGAAGTCAAGTACGGGGAGTTATTGAGTTTTCTTTCTCACGTTTTTCCTTTTAAGGAAGGAGCAAATCTTCACATATGGAAAATCCTCTCCTTTGGTGGTGTTCTCGGTGAAGGCCTTTTATTTAGTGCTAAAGCGGCTGCACTGTCTGTTGGTAGCCTTTGCTCTTGTTTGGTTGGCGCTTGCTTCTACTTGAGTGGAGGCGTTTCGCTAGTTTGTGGTTGCGGGAGGGTTTCCATGTTTGAAGTTTTGAAGAGGCATGGGTTCTTGTCTAAAGCTATTTTAGATGTGTTATGTGCAGGGACAAAGTGGTATCTATTGACCATTTATTTTTTCATTGCAAGGTTATTGCCTTCACTTAGAGTCACTTTATTTCTAGATGTGTTTTATCTTGGTGTCTCCTAGGTCCCTTTGTGGATCTTACTGGAATTTGGTGATATGGGCCATTTCATGGTGGCAGCGTTTCTCTTTAGAGGATTATTCCTTTTGCCATTAATTTGTGTGGGAGGAGTGGAATGCCAAGATCTTCCAAGGGACTTTTTCGTTGAAGGATTTCATTTTGGTGGTTAGTTTGGGGGTTGTCAAGTGGATCTTGGTTAGAAGGGGTTCAATGATTTCTATGTTTAGTTGGGAGGCTTGCATGGAGTGAAGGGTGGCTAGGGAGAGGAGGGTTTTTTTTTTTGTTTTTTTGGTTTTTGTGGTTTCCTCCTCCAGGATCTTCGGTTTTAATGTTGATGGAGTAGCACGAGGGAAGCTAGACGCAACAGATATTGGTGGAGTGTGAATGACAGAGTGGTGGTGTTGGGCCTTTGGCGTTGTTTTCTAAGTCTGGGGATCTTAACTCTTTAGGATTCAAATAAGGGAGAGGTACTGGCCATCCTTGAAGCTTTGCGGGTTTTTATTGCCTACTATGGAAAATGATTCTCTGAATGTGATTTCATGGGTATCTAAACTGTACCAAAGCCTTGGAAGTTTCAGTTTTTAGTTAATGGGATCAAGTTCCTTGTTTCCCAGTTGCAAGTTGAGTTTTGTCATGTAGTTAGATTGGCTAATTGTATGGAAGATAGTCTAGTGAAACAAGGAGTTGATAAGGTTGTTCTGTGGTGGTCCCTCCTTCATAATGTGGCCTTGGGTATATACCCAAGTCCTATTCTTTTTTGGTGTTTTTCTGTACCTGTTTTGTTTTTCTAATAAAATTGTCCTCATTAATAAAAAAAAGTGTGGTGTGATGTGGTTGCCACTTACCATTGATGCATGAGGCATATTATTATGAAGATTGAAGACTATATGTCAACATGATCTGGGTGCAATGCGCCATGAAAGAAAAAACACATTTACCTTTCGGAAGGATAACTAGAAGGCTTATATTATGGTTCAAACTGTACTCAGCATGTTTATTTTGATTCTGAACATCCAATATACTAATCAATGTCTACATTTTAATCTACATGCACTATGGAAAACAAAAACTGATTTCGAGTGCCCTACCATTTTCTTTTTAATGCAAATTTCATGATAGTATATCTTAAATGTTCTATTGGTGACTTGTGGGTGCTTCTTTATCTCCTTATCCAATGTAATATGATTTTGGAGATCCATTTTCTAGTAACATATGATTCTGTTCTTTTGGCCTTGTTTCATCATGCATCACCCTTCTGGTTATTTTTCTAAAAATAATTTATTATCATTTTTTTCCTTTCTAGCTAGTTATATTCCCTTGACATTAGAATTCTGAGTTCTCATCTCATTATGGTACTTCACATCCAAACTTCCACAATGAGGCTTTTTGATTCATTTTTTGTCTTGTTATGAACATGCATCACAATCTGTGATTAATGTGACAAGAGTTGTAAAATTGCACAAGGATCTCATGGCTATTATCTTTCATTTTTCTCCCTTGTTGTTTTTGCAGTCAACTTGATAACAACAATTTCAGTGGGGGTGAAATTCCAGATTCCTATGGCAATATGTCAAAACTGTTGAAGTTGTAAGTATGTTTTTCTTTCTTGAACTTATTAATTTTTATTTAAATGGACAAATCATCAGTCAAGCTATCTGTTAGGAATAAGAAACCCTTGTCTGGTTGTGAGGAGCTCCTGCCTCAAAAAGGCATCCAAAACAGTTCTCATGAAGAACATCATAGGTGTTATTTATCCTTCATTATCTTCTTTTGTCCACCATTTTCTAGTCCAACCACTTGCAATTTCCCTTTGATCTTTACTTGTAACAATCTTAGTAACAGCTCTAATGAAATTGTAAGGAGAGGTGATTGTCATGCTGGAGATCAACTATTGTTTTCACTGATCATAAGTCATGCTTGAGTTCATTGTGTGCTCACTATCAATTGTGGGTACATTTCACCGGAGCATAGATATAGAGTATCCATGCAGTGCTTTTATGTTCTTTAATATTTATAGCTTAAGGCATCTTTTAAAAGGAAAGGGTGTGAAGATTTTGCCCATGGCCCTTTGCTTACCAAAAATGATGCCCTTTACTTAGCTTGAACCTGGAATGCAACTCAATCACCCTCTATTTGAGTTGACTAGGCTGAGTTGCGTGGGACTTAACTAAGTCAAATCTAGTTGCACGCAAAGCCTTTGAAATTGCTTAAAGTGTGAAATATGAATCCAAAATTTAAAACTGTATAATAATTTCCGACAAATATGAATTCATGGACTCATTGAATTTTAGTTGTTAACAAATTGAAGCAGTTATAGGTGCTCACTTTTGGTTTTATAGTTCACTGTTTACGTTCATACAGATAAAAAATTTATCTCTATATCATTGGACCTCGCAAATATTTGGTTTTAAAGTTCAAAACTCACTCCAAGCCTTGTTGAAGACCTTCCACACGCTCTACAAACAAAACAATGGGGAAAGAAACTACAACCATATAGGACTTGGTCATATACGTGAATCGAAGGACGATTTGATTGGCTACTAACCAAATCTGAGCGCTAACTCATCAATTTTTTAAACCATGGAAATGGATATATATATCATCATTATCATCATCGCCTTATCCCAACCATGTTGGGGTCGGCTACATGAATTCTATTTCTCCATTCCATTCTATTTTGAGCCAAATCCTTCGACAAGTTAAACTTCTTCAAATCTGAATCAATGACCTCCATCTATGTTCTTTTCAGCATACCCCTACCTCTTGATGGGCCATCCACTTGTATAGCTAAACTTTTTTCCACCGGTGCCATTACCGGCTTATGTTCAATATGCCCAAACCATCTTAAACAGGTTTTTCTAATCTTATCCCCTATTGGTGCTACTCTTAAATGCTCTTGAAAACGCTCATTTCTAATTTTATCTTTCCTAATTTTACCACATATCCACCTAAGCATTCTCATTTCTGCTACATCCATCTTATGAATATGTGTCTTCTTAATTGGCCAACATTCTGCACTATATTTCATAGCTGGTCTAACTACTGTCCTGTAAAATTTGCCCTTTAATTTCGTTGGCATTCATCTGTCACCAAGTACTCCAGAAGTTAGTCTCCACTTCAGCCATTCAGCTTTTATCCTATGCTCCACATCTTCTTCAATCTCATCATCCTTACTAATCATCGAGCCTAAGTACCGAAAAGAATCTCTACGTGGTATCTCATGGGTTTCAATTTTGATAGTGGTTTCAACACTTTGTATATGTCCACTGAAGTTGCAATCCATATATTTTGTCTTTGTACGACTTATTTTAAAACCTCTAGATTTTAATGCCCCCCGCCATTTCATAAGTTTTGCATTTACACCATCTCTTGCATTTACACCATCTCTTGATTTATTCACCAATATTATATCATCTGCAAAACAACATATACCATAGTACTTCTTCTTTAATATGCACAGTTAACTCATTCATAATTAATGCAAAGAGGTAAGGGATTAAGGTTGATCCCTGATGTAAACCTATAGTCACGAGGAATTTACCTTTTTCTCCACATGTGGTTCTCACATTTGTTACTGCTCCTTCATACATATCCTTAAAAATTTCAATGTCACCTCTGGGGACATTCCTTTTCTTTAAAACCCACCAAATTAAATTCCTCGGTACCCTATCATAGGCTTTTTCCAAATCGATAAAGACCATGTGTAGATTTTTTCTCTTTGCTCAATATTTTTCCATTAATTGCCTAAGTGGAAATGGATATATATACTAGTTAATTATTTTGCACTAAAGAAATTGTTGAAACGTTGTTGTTTGGGAAATATCAAGTTTTATTCAGTTAAAAGTGTACCATTAAAAAAAATTCAATTACAAATGTGGCACTAATTCCATTTCGAAAAGGGAAAAAAAAAGGATGTGCCATTAGTTGCTACACTTAATTGAACTACTGAAAAAAAAAAAGTTCACTGGACATAAACATAATAATGTTATATAGTTGTTAATGCTATTCTCTTGACATTTTTTTCATAGAAATGGTCTTTTTCTGGAACAAAGCTAGAACAACAACGACGACGACGACAACAATTTATTGTTATTATCATTGTTGTTTGATTTTTCCCACGGGGAAATTAGCTATTTGAAAATCTTAACTCAAACATGTTGTAAGACAGTTTTAGTATTTCTTATTTTGTCTTGCCGTGCACTGGAAAAATTTATATGAATATTAAATAAAACAAAATTTATGTCAAGGACCCACAATAATTTTCTGAACCCAAACATCTTCGCTGTGTGCACGTGTGGGTGTGTTTTCATATGTAGATAAAGTGTATTTAATTTGACTGTCACTTCATTAGGCAGAAAGTGGCATTGAAGGATTTTTGAATCGTCTACTTACAGGTGTGTATTTCATTTTGTAAGAGAAAGATGATCGATCTGTGTGTTCTCTTACCAAGAAAGTTGGGAAAGTGAGCTTCGTCAAACTCTTTACAAGCTGATATCTTGATTATTGATATACATTCTCTAGCTTGAGGGGTGTGTGCGAGGTGCTGGAGATACATGGGTCAAAATATTCCTTTATCGATTGTCCTAAGCTGATACATAAAGAGTGGTAGTTAATTTGTTGGTTGATCCTGTATGGAAGACCAAATTGAATGTGTTATCAGTAATATGATTTGGAGCAAAGATCCATTTGTATTGTTAATTATAAAGAGTGATCACGAAGATATTCCACTTAATTGATCAAGTAAAGGGTTCAGAAAGTTGCATGGTTGTTTGCAGATGTTATGAGCCATATCCTAGTACTCTAATTCTGTACTTAAACATGCAACCATTGGTTTTTTCTTTCCTCGTTACTATTATAAAGAGAGGAAGCTCTTTTCTCTTCAGCACTACTAGTGTTGGCTTTAGTAGACCACCCAAATAAGCCCCAGCAAGTCTCCTCATGTAACACACCAGACTACAATAAGTACAACCTGCACCACTCACTGCCGACATAGCCACCACAATGGAAACTAGACTTTGTGCCTGAAGTTTGATTGCTTCTCTTAGGTCAATCAACTTGAAATTCTGTTTCGGAAAAAAGGGGAAAAAATGGCACTTGGTAGTGGGTTCACTACAGAGCATGGGTCCTTCTACAAGGATTAACATGCTGATCCTACAACTAGGATATCACATGTGCACATGAGCATAGCAGTCCCAAAATTACCTCTGCACCTCTAAGCAGGGAAACAAAGGAAAAAATTGTTTCCAACAATCACATACCAATTTATTAGCTACGGCCTTCACTATAATCTCCAGAAACAACTCTACTTCACGTCACGGAGACCAATAAGTTGCCAAAGGAAAGAGAGCAGCCATTTTTGCTCATCCTTTCAACTTCCTACAACCAGAATATTCTGTTGCTACCTCTGGATCTGTGATTTACTGCCAAAAACAGTGCAAATCATTTCAAGCAGCATCTGAAAAGATTCAGGCCTCATCCTTCCAGGTATAAACTTTTTCAAACGTGTAAAATCAGGAAAAGTACTTTTGTAAACTCTTTGGTGTTCTTTTATGTTGTAATAAAATTTACTGCTTAAAAAAATATAAAATAAAATAAAATAGGGAAAAATACCCATAGGAAAAATTTTAAAAATGGCGAAAAAGAGGACCTCAGCTTTGGTGTCAAAGCAGTGTGAAAAGGAGATATCCTTCTCAACAGAGTTTAAATCACAACAAAATAAGTTTTAGGGTTCTAAGAAAATCTAGATATACCATCCATAATTGAACAATCACACCATTTATTTTTTGTGTCTACCATTGCTGACTCTTTGGCAATTTGGACTCTCAACAAGAAGGAAAACACAGAGGTTCCGTAGACTCTTTTGTTTAATGTTTGACTTGTTCCTTTATTTGGAGGGTCCCATTCTGCTGATTTATCTTTGATTTTTTTCTTTATGAACTTAGTACCATGTGAGAGAGGAGGGAGGGAGATTTAAAAAAATATATATGAGAATACCTTTATTATCTCTTAACTAAACTATGGTGGTATTGTTATGTTTTGTTTGAATTTGCTGGAGTCTTAGGAACTGTGGCTTCTTATTTCTCTGTTTTGTTTGAATTTGCAGGAGTCTTAGGAACTGTAGCTTGCAAGGAGCTATTCCTGATCTGAGCAGGATACCTAATCTTAGATATTTGTAAGTTCTAGAGTACTTAAAAGAAATTTTTTGACGTGATAAAATTTTACCATATGACACGTCGTATCATGTCCTGATGGTCAGTGATGAGCATCTCTAATTTGTTTAATGTATTCATTTCAGGGATCTCAGCTGGAATCGACTTACAGGACCCATGCCATCAAACAAACTTTCTGATTTTATTACTACAATGTATGCAAAATTGTCTAGTTGGATTTGCTGCATTCGCAAATTTGGCTACTTCACTTGGCCAGAATTTAGCTAGTTTTTTATTTGATTGTTTATAGAAGTATCTTATCTGGGATAATTATTATTTTACTTGACTTTAATGTGATGGAGGGTATAATTATGTCAAACATTTGATGCTATTGTGCAGTGAGCTGTCACATAACAATTTTACTGGTTCCATTCCTGCTAATTTCACTGGTCTTCATCATCTCCAGAAATTGTGAGATTGTCTTTATGCTTCTTCTTCTCTTTAATAGATTTTTTTGAGCAGTTTGTTTGTACTCTTCATAATCGACAGTTCAAGTGATTGTTCATTTAAATTGAATGCTCTCTTAAAATTCCATTTATGCACTTTGCTATGATTTGCAAAATTTGCATATTGATTCACGTGCACATTAATTTTGTACACATAGATTGAATTTGGGCACTCTCCTTATGTGTAACTCATTTGCCATTGCAGATCTCTTGGGAATAATTCGTTGAGTGGTTCTATTCCATCAACCATTTGGCAGAATGTGATTTTCAGAGAAAATCAAAGCCTTATCTTGTAAGACATAAATATCAGTCATAATTTCTATCCACAAGTCTTCTACTTGTTTTCGATAATTTCTTACATATATCTATAAACTGCAAAGGCACTTTGGTTTTGCCATGATCTTGTTAGAAAGTTTTGATACCCCTGATGAACTTAATATGAGATTGATTCCATCAACCTCTTGCTAAAATTTTCCGCTCACATTGTGTTTGCAGGGATTTTCAGAATAATTTACTTTCAAATATTTCAGGCAACTTTAATCTCCCCTCGAACGTTACACTCAAGTATGTCCTTTTTGATAGATGTTCTAACATCATTTATTCTCTTAATTCTTAAGCTTCAATTGTCGAAAAAAGTTATCGGTTCCCATTTCTGAAGTTTTGATATGATGTCTAGTATTAGAAGTGTATATAACCATGGAAAGTGGCATGGGTGCATCACTAGAAAAAGTTATGAATCCTATGCCAAGATGGACAGTGGGATGGGTGCATCATTGGAAAAAGTTATGAATCCTATGCCTTCCATTCATATAGTGGGCGTAACTGATCTAAAGCTAATGGATCTGGACCATGGCTGGTTTCGCCTGTAAATTTATAGTTGGCGACGGTACACCCTTTTTTTTTGTATATAATTCAGTTGCATTAAATTACATTAGTGAGAGGAAAAAGTCCATACAAGCCATCAAAACCACATTTTGTAGAAGTCTAACTAGTCAATGGGATGCACTGTTCATTTTATTGAGTGAAAAGCAAATGACAACACCTATTTATATTTAAATTCATTCATACCTACTAAAACATGACAAGTCCTAAAATTCTATATTTATAGGACCTTATTTTTCGATCTTTTAGATTTTTTTCATATATTTCGATAGAACCTCTTTTTTAAGAAGCTGCAGCATTTTTTCCCCCTTTTGAATGATAAGGAACTACAAAAATTGAAACATAAGATAAGTCCAAAAAGGGTCCGTATAAAAAATTCTAACATCAGGCTTATGCTATTTGTGCCTAAATGGAAACGATACTGATTATGCATCGATGTAAGGCATTAATAGCTTAGAGCATGGATCTTGGGTTAAATAAATAATAAATAACCTGTTCGGGGAACAATAGAAAATGAGATAAATGAGAGGACAGAAAAAATCAAAATAATTTATGCTACCCTAGCAAAAATCTAAAGCATCCAATTACTGGAAGATAAAGTCTTTAGTTCACATCACCAATACAAAAAACAAAACAGTTGTTCAGAAAGTGCAGAAAAGAATAAAATGAAAAAAAAAAGAATAGAAAATAGCCCAAAAATACCAAATCATGGAAGATATTAAACAAAATGCACAAATTTTTCTAATTTATGCAATGGCGTGATTTTAAGACTTCAGTCAGGCACTGACTTGGTGGCATCAGGCACCAAGTTTGTTACAACTTGGATGACTTATGCCATGATGCCAGGTCTCTATTGTCATGCATGAGACTTGGCCGAGTTCAAGTGACTTGGTTGATAATGATTCTAATACAACCTGGCCAATTTGACTTGGACTCGGTCAGGTCTTAAAGCATCATGACATGAGGTGATTTCAATTTGAAATGAAGTAGATCCTTAAAAGAATAGCGACATTGTAGGGTCTGAACATGCACAATATTGGCTTTGCTCCATTGATTGGAGTGCCAATGCTTTTTTCTATTTAAATAATCCAATTATGGTTCACCGAAATCTATTTTCCCATCCTTTTAAAAGAGATTAAATTGAAATTGTAGTGATAAGGACAAACAAAATCAACCTTTTGGTTGATATTCATGTTGGCTGTTTTGTGGGATGATGTGGCTGATACATATCACAATAGCACTGATTTTAAGGTCTCATTTTGCAGTGAACCTTCATAGCAATGTTGACTGCAAGCAGTTATGTAACCACTGATATTTTGAATCATTTTTCTGTCTTGTCAATCTCATGTCATGTGAACTATATGAATCAAACCACTTGGATATTAAAAGTCATGTTTATGAGAAATCTTGTCTTGATCATTTTTCATAACTGGAAATGTTAAGGTTTATTTTATGTAAAAGTGCTTCTCAATTCTCATGCTTAAGCCACTCCCCTGTACCATTGCAATGAAATCCACGTGCTATTTGCTCTTTATATTTCTGTAAAACATGAAGCATGTATCCAAGCTAATACCTATCAATATGATGTTTATGTTCGTTGACAATTGATGGTCAAAATTTAGTTTTAACAGTTTGTATTTCAAGTTTGAATCTTGTCGCTTGTTGCATAATCATAATTTTGACGTGATGTTCAGACTTCAAGGGAATCAAGTATGCATGAATGCAAGCCTATTCAATATAGACAAGTTCTGTGGATCTCAGAATGGAGGGGATGACGCACCACCTGGAAATTCAATGAAGTCCAAAAAAGATTGCCTTGTTCAATCATGCCCGACAGATTCGTATTATGAATATGACGAACAATGTTTTTGTGCAGTGCCTATTGGAGTTGGATATCGGTTGCAAAGCCCTCCATTCTCTGACTTTTATCCATACCAGAGCTCTTTTAAGGTGTTCATGACGTCTGCGCTCAAGTTGAATATTTCTCAGCTATCAATTGACTCATTTATATGGGAATCTGGACCTAGGCTGAGGATGTATTTGAAGTTCTTTCCTCTGTATGCTGATCACTCTAGTAACTTCAATACAAGCGAGATCGTGCGAATCGCAAACATATTCACGGATTGGTCAATTTTTGCAAATGAAACCTTTGGGCCATATGAACTGCTCAACTTTACTCTCGTGGGACCCTATTTAGATGGTATCTGTTGAAAACTGTTTGTTTTAACTTTTAAGTGCAAACTGACCGGCTTATCAGATTGTTGATGGTGTTAACTCTTGTTTTGAATGTGACCAACGTGCTTCTGTTTTGTTTTGTTTTGTTTTTTATGGTACAAATAGATTATTTGTGGATGTGATGTAGAACTGGACTATCCTGGACTTGTTTAATATGGCATTGCAGTTTCCTTGAGAGCAGTGGTGATTTATGGTGCTCAGATACAACATTGCTACAGCAAGAACACACCATGGATTTTTCTTGTAAAATGAAATATCAAACTGATTCTATTACATTGTCCATTCAAAGTATCTGGGTATTGTAACTCACAGTTTTTTTTCCTTTTTTCAATCACATATCTTTGAACATATCGATTCCAAGGGAATGGCTATAACTGCATCTAGTTTAGTTGGTTAGCAGTAAAATAGAAAATATACTTATTTTATAGTGTACCACCACATTATATTTTAGATTTGTAAAGTGAAACATTACTTGTGAGTTGTCACAGTGATTAGGCAATGACTACTTAAAATGGAGCATTCAGGTTGAAATTTTGTTACTGGGGAATGTGATACATCTACTAGCATCAGGAGATTTGTCATCAATTTAAAGCCACTGGTATGACGTTAATCATAAATTCCTAGCAGAAGCAGGGTTACTTCTGGAATTCTGTTAGGAAAGAGGAAGCACTTTCCCAATGATACTAGTTGCTATCAGGCACCCAGATGCTGCGGCCTGCCTGTCAGTCATTTCCCTTTACTGAGCCATTAAATAATGCGTGCTGGGCAGGCTTCCATCCTTGTCATGTATTTTTTTCCCCTTTTAGAAAGCCCCAGACTTCTCATACTTTTTCTAAACCATATGGTTCTATCCTTGTTTGGTTGATAGCTTTGATGCCACAATCATTTTGAAATCAATTTTGTTTCGACTTGGATATGGCGTATTCAGATCTGTCTTATCACATTTATATTCTGATTGATGCCTTTTTATTGCTGCAGCACTCCCACCTCCAAATAAAGGGATAAGCAAGGGCACTTTAGCTGGGATTGTACTGGGAGCAGTTGTCATTGCAGTTACGGCAACTGCATTTATTTCAGTCCTAATAATGAGAGGAAAGACAAATGATGCACATGCTGTTTCAAGAAAACGCCTGTGTGAGTTCCTTTAAGATTACCAAATATTTATTACATGTAATTCAATGATATATGCCTTAAAGACTTTTTTAAGCATGCTTATCTTATAGTGTATAGGTGCTTTGTACTTTTTCACTGATAATTTTTTGTTACCGAAGTTGATATTGTAAGGCTACATCTTGTCTGAATTAATTGATCTCTTATTGACTGAAGTGATTGGTGTGTGTTATTGTAAATGGCCAAATGGCTATTTATAGATTGCAACCAAGGACATCAACTCAAAATAGGAAACCTAATCCCGTAACAATAGGAAACACTAATAACTTCACAACCATTGCTGCCTCAGTGCAAAGGAGACAATTTCTCACCTGTACTAAGTTCTCGCTCTGTTATTCCTCCCACCAAGATGGGCCCATGGCTGCTGGGATATGAATGGGACCATGTTAAAATTAGACAATTTTTACCATTCTTTGCTTAAATTTTCTATAAACATGGGTACTGAATAAGTTACACCAGGAAATGCAAAGCATAATTACATTTTTTTTCATTGGCACATTTTTTTCATAAGTTGTTCAGTATTCTTTTTCTTCTTTTGTGGTTGCTTCTCCACTCCTTCCTGCATCTCCTCTCATTTTGTCCAGCTACATGTTTGCTATGCATTTCCTCATGCAGCCGGATTCTCGTATTAATTAAGGTCCATTTTGAGGGATTGAGTGACATCAAAACCTTGCAAATGTTCTATTATCAGACAACTTAATGAGCTACCCATTCATTGTGTCCTATATTTGGACAAGAATTATGGATGTTATGGCTTGTTTATAATGGGGTAACACTGTACTATTTGTTATGAAAATTAAGGTTTAAGATCTTAATTAATTAATTATTTTGAAATGGTAACTTGAATTAAAACAAAAGCTTTACAGTAAAAAAGAGCTATACTGAGATGCGGCTGGGGAGAACCCACAAAAAGAAGCCACCAACCAAAGGAAGATCTTAATTTATTTTATTGCTTGCTAAAACTATCTTACTTAAAGTAGCTAAATAAGAAGTGCTAATGAAGGGTTCAAAAGTTGAAATTGAGGTTGCATTTAGCATTGCCTGTAATGAAATTTAAAATGATGCATGGATGAGTTAGGAGTTTTCAAGAAGGGAGGCCCTTCAACTGAGTCTTTTAAAAAAATTTATTGTTGATTTTTTACTTTCCACACTTATTACCCATGTCAATATATATGTTTAGTGGGCATTTGTACGTGTGAACAAAATTTAATTTTCTTGAATTTCAACATTCAATTTTCAACTCCATGCTTTGGCAACATTTTTGCAACCAGCATAGCTTTTTATACTTAACAGTTTTTTTCTAATTTTTTTCCTTTACAAGATTGATATTATTGAAGATAGATACTTAAAACACCTTTTTAAGACTAGGGTGACGACTCTCTCTCTCTCTCTCTCTCTCTCTCTCTCTCTCTCTCTCAGCATCAAGAACCCCAATCAAAACAGATGGCATGAAAGCCTTCACTTTTGGAGATATAATTACGGCTACAAGCAATTTCTCCATTGAAGTTGGACGGGGAGGCTATGGAAGTGTCTACAAAGGCATTCTAGCTAATGGTACAGTTGTTGCAATAAAGCGTGCACAGGAAGGATCCTTGCAGGGTGAGAAAGAGTTCTTGACGGAGATAGAATTGCTGTCACGATTACATCATCGTAACCTGGTCTCTCTGTTGGGCTACTGTGATGAGGAGGATGAACAGGTGCTTTCTCTTGCATCTATCGATCTTTAATTTTGTCAATGCCTTATTATGGTAGATTTAGCTGTACTCTAGTGTAAGGCTAAGAATCTTTGAGGAATTTGGTATTGGCTAGCTTAAGTTACTAATTTGTTGAGAACTATGAGTTGTCCACTTGGTTGGGTGCTCTGTTTCTCACCCAACTACCTAGGGATTGACCCTTGAGTTCCCTTTTTGCCTGAGCAGGCTTCTCTCCATGTGGTTGGAACAAAAAAAAAAAAGTCACTAATTTGTTATTCATTCATTTGGGACTCACATGCAGCAACTATTTAGGTTATGATAGAGGATATTGTTGAACTATGATAAGCAGAAATGGGAGTGACCATACTTGGTATTTTCACTTGTCATTGATAGTTATTTGAGAACAAAGAAATTAACATAATTATCAATATCAGCTAAATTGAATTTTTTTCCTTTTTCTTTTGTTTTTAACTTATTATATGATATCATACCTCATTCAAATCTAAACCAAGCTTTCTACTAGATATATGTAACTTCTTTTTGAAATTGGATTATTATATTCTATTTTCTAAGACTTCTAGAAACTAGATGCGTGTGAGATAAAAAGGTAAAACGAGAATACTATGCCTTTGAAGCTATATTTTGTGGCATCCATAGTTATATTTTACTAAATTTACATATTTCTTGAACATCACATAACATCTACATATACAGTCAATATGAACGTTGCGATGACACTACAGTCAAAACAGTGTTGCAACCTAGTGTTAGTGTGCTTTACCCTGAGCATCATGATTTAGTTATTGTTCCCATGTTGCAAAGAACTAATGTAATCCTAAACGAAAGAAAATTTAGGACAAGAATTAGTAGCATAGTTGAAAGGTGCTCATTGTCATACAAGCCTGAGGTTGTGGGTTTGAGTCATATTATCATTCAGGCCAAAAGAAGAAGAGCTTTTTCATTATGGAGATTGGGGCATATCTTAGATCACATGTTTTGTTTTGCTTAGAAAGAAACAGAGTTGAGCTGAGGCAAAAAGAAGAAGGGGAATGCTTATGGAATATGGATTCATCAAAGAAAGTAAAACGTAATATATTTGTGAGAAGGGAAGATTTGGTATCATTTGTAGATAATTTGCCAAAAGTTACACCTGTGGAGTGTTTGAGATTGGTGTTCTACTACAAGAAGGTTGTTGAAGCATTCATTTTGGCTTGTAGTAGGAGAGGGGGTGGTGGTGTTATCTGAACCTTTGACGTAGCATGGAAAAAAAGAATAGCCAACAGGCTACTATCCAAGCTAAAAGGCTTAAAAATAAACTATCTAGGTCTCACGGCAAAAATAAATTCAACTCGCTCTTGAGAAGGAACTGAAATCTTATTCAATATTGTAATATGTTCCATGAGAAGGGATTACATCCTTTATATAGATCCATACCTTAACCTATTCTTGAAAACAATTCTAATTAAAATAAAATTCTAAATCAAATAAGTTTAACTTTCTAATTATTCTCAAACTTATCCTAAAATTAAGATACTATTAAAATATAAACTACTATTGGATTTGAAGATCTTCTCTTTATGGGCTTAGGCCCAATGAGTTGGCCAATCATGGATCTGGCCTGTATCAGTTCCCCCCTCTTGGAGGGAACTCGTCCTTGAGTTCAGTAAGTGTTTACCTGGGTTGAAAATCATTCGAACAAACTTCTAAGTCACTTTCTTGAGCTTCATTTTGGAGACATGACTTGAAAGTGTGATTTGATCTTTTCTCCCAATTAGAATTAGGTTGGAGGTGTAGTTTTTTCGGATAACTGCATGTAACTTGAATGTGTGAGCTGACCATTAGATGCTTCAATTGTAGACTTTGTATTAATAGATCATAATCTTTTATTGGCAATAATTGATCTTTAAAGATGAAATCAATGTGGAAAATTTCAGTAGGAAAATCTTTTTGTGAAACCGCCGGAACAATTGATTTGTCTTCCGAGGATTCAATTGATTTTTTTGAAATTGGTGGTGCGATCATATCCACTGGATGATCAGCATTAGCCATAAAAAGAATTTTAGGACCCTTGTCTTCTAATTCTTCTGAAGTATCATCTATTATAGGAATGCTACATAATGTCTCATCTGACTTTGGCATGATGTCTTCCATTGGTTGATCTTGTTTTGTAATGTATCCATGATAATTTTGTCTTCCTTTTGCTTTTCTTTTGGCTCTTCAGTTGTAGGAGATGATGTATATAAAGATGGAAGGAACGTGACCCATTGTCATTACTGTTAATATCTAATGGGCCTTGACCCAATATACATTTAAGCACATGTGGGTAGACTTAGTCAAGAGAATCAATTGTACATAATTAGATGCCTTTTGTGTTAGATAGTGATTGCTGTAAATTATTATGATTAACATAACTTAAGCTGTAAACAAGGCAAGTTGTGATTATAAAAGGGGATGAAGATCAATCTCCCAAAGCAAGCAATTCATTACAAAATTTCTTGTTTTACTTTCTTGCTCCTGGGTTCATTTCTTAGCATTACTTTCTTGCTCCTGGGTTCATTTCTTAACATGGCATCAAAGCCAACGTTTATCATCTCTCACGTGGCAGGATTTCTTCATCAGTCCTTCTTTGTCGACAGAGATAGGGAAGGATTTCAGACCTGATTAGAGTGGTAGCTTGCACTCTCGTGAAGTCTAACAGATCCAGGATCTGTTCTCAGTCTTTCAGATCAAATCAGAAGGTTACAGCCCCTTCTGATCACGTCTGATCACTTGTGGCCCACCTATGATCATCAGGATGATTCTTAGTATATACTCCAGTATGGTCGCCTGATATTCCTGAGTATTTTGGTGATTTTTCAGAATTTTTTTGATATACAGAGGTAGGCCTATTATTCCGATTTGTGGTTTTTTAGTTTTGTGCCTCTGATTTCATCACAGTCGTCGGAATTCTTGATTGTGGATAGATTGTGCTCAAACTGCTTTTGTTAGAAGGGTATTTTGCATACGTGCATCACTGTTCGCCTTGATCCTCAGTTTACTGCATCAGTGGGTCACTCATCTTCATTTTTCCACAAAATTTGTGGTTGCCTGGGCTCATTTTTTTGTGTCTCGTGTGCATAACACACTGTTTTGCTAGCCATTCAGTGTTAGACACTGATATCTTTTAATACTGTTTCTTGCCTTACTGAAATGGAAAAGAGTGATATTTCTTTGATTAAATTTAATGGAAAGAACTACTCTTCTTGGGCTTTTCAACTCCAACTTTACCTTAAAGGTAAAGAGTTATGGGGTCATATTGATGGCTCCGATGCTAGACCTTCTGAGGCAAAGGCTGATTCAAAATGGGAGACCAAGGATGCTCAAATTATGAGTTGGATTCTGGGATCTGTTGATTCCCAATTTATCCTTTATCTCAGACCCTACAGAACAGCCAAGGAAATGTGGGATTATCTGAAACTAATTTATCAACAAGAAAACGCCGCACGCCGATTTCACTTGGAACATGAGATCTCTCAATTTACACAAGGGACTCTGACTGTCCAAGATTACTATTCCCAATTTATTAGTTTATGGACAGATTATTCTGAGATTATCTATGCTGACCTTTCTGGCCCCTCTTTAGTCACCATTCAAGGGATCCACAAGACGAGTCAACGGGACCAGTTTTTAATGAAATTGTGAGGCGAATTTGAAGCTATTCGATCCAATCTTATGAGTCGGGTGCCTTTACCCACAATCGAAACATGTCCGAGTGAACTTCTCCAGGAAGAGCAGCGTCTTGCCACTCAAATCTCACTTGGACAGAATACCTCTCGAGGGCCCATCAATGTTGCTTATGTTGCCAGAGGAAACTTCCCCGGTCGGGATATGAGCAAAGTGCAGTGTTATAGTTGCCAGAAATATGGTCATGTTGCTACTCAATGTCCTACAAAATTTTGTACCTACTGCAAGAAAAAGGGTCATGTTCTTCCAGAATGTCGAAAGCGACCTCAACATCAGCCTCAGACGGCTCACCTTGCTACCACTGACGTCTCTTCCAATGCCTCAGTTGCTATGATCAACGCATCTGCATCTACTCCCTCCTTAACTCCTGAAATGGTTTAACAGATGATTGTGAATGCCTTTTCTGCTCTCGGTGTTTCAGGTAATACCCATTCCACCTCTACTTGGTATCTTGACTCGGGGGCCTCTAATCATATGACCTTCTCCTCTGACAATTTATCTACCATAAGGCCTTATGATGGAAACCTCCGAATCAATACTGCCGATGGGGGAAGTCTTCCTATTATTGCTATTGTTACTGTTCCACATTCTTTACCTTTGCAAGATGTGTTCCTTGCTCCCAACTTAACCACAAATCTGTTTTCTGTTGGCCAACTTGTAGACAATAATTGCTCTATCTCATTTTCTCATTCTGGTTATGTTATACAGGATCAACTGTCGGGGAAAGTAATAGCGAAGGGACCTAAGTGTGGACATCTCTTTCCACTTCAATTTTCAACACAAGATAGGAATAAGTTTGTGGCTGCCTTTTTGTGTGCTTCTGGTTTCAATAAACACCAATTATGGCATAATAGATTGGGGCATCCCAATTCTAGGACTTTGATGTTTTTGTTAACTTCTCCGTTGTTCAAATCTAATAAAGTTTCACTTATTGATGTGTCATTTGATTGCACTAGTTGTAAGATGGGTAAAAGTAAAGCTCTTCCTTTTCCATTGCATGATGCTCTTGCTTCAAAATGTTTTGATATCATTCATAGTGATGTTTGGGGAATCGCACCGGTATTGTCTCATTCTCAATTTAAATATTTTGTTACATTTGTTGATGATTACAGTCGCTTTACTTGGATATATTTTTACAATCTAAATCTGAAGTTTTTCACACCTTTCAAACTTTCCTTGCTTACGTTGAAAATCACTTTTCTACCTCCATTAAAATCCTTCGCTCGGACTCCGGAGGCGAATATACCTCTACAGAATTCCAACAATTTTTACAGGCTAAAGGGATTATATCCCAACGAACGTGTCCCTACACTCCCCAACAAAATGGAGTGTCCGAACGGAAAAACAGACATCTCCTGGACATAGTTCGCTCTTTCTTATTGGAGTTCTTTGTCCCTGCCAAATTTTGGCCCGAAGCTATTTCCACCGCTGTCCACTTGATAAATCGGTTGCCTTCTCCTCGCCTTGGTAATCAAACACCAAATTTTTGTCTGTTTCAGACCCAGCCCACCTACTCTCACCTGCGCACCTTTGGATGTGTTTGTTTTCCTCTTCTTCCTCCCACAGAAAGAACAAAACTATCCGCCCAATCTTCACGGTGTGCTTTTCTTAGCTATGCCAATGGTCAAAAAGGCTTTCTTTGCTTTGACCCAAAGGTTAACAGAATACGGGTTTCTCGACATGTCATATTCTTCGAAAAACAATATTTCTTTCAGACCCATGTTTCGTCCATGGATACTACTCCTATCTCTTTTCTTCCAAGCTTTGATAGTCCTTCTTCTTCTCCACCTGACCACCTTAAACCTTTTCTTGTGTATGAACGGCGAAGGTTGCATAGAGACACCACATCGGGACTTCCTTAACCTATTACAGACTCCACAGTTGATCCCGGCACAGTTGCTCCTGTTCCTCTTCGGAGGTCCACTAGACCTTCCCGTCCCCCAGATCGTCTCGGCTTTACTCATGCTTCCTTACTTGCTACCCTCTCCTCTACTCACATTCCTACCTCTTATTCCCAAGCAGTGCAACATGATTGTTGGTTACAAGCTATGCAGGAGGAACTTGATGCACTACAAGCTAATCACACCTGGGATGTTGTACCCTGTCCATATTCTATTAAACCCATTGGATGCAAATGGGTCTACTCTATTAAACTGAAGCAGGATGGTTCATTGGATCGCTATAAAGCTCGATTAGTGGCTTTGGGGAATCGACAGGAGTATGGTATTGACTATGAAGAAACATTTGCTCCCGTAGCTAAGATGACCACTGTGCGCACTATTCTGGCCATTGCCGCATCTCAGTCCTGGCTTCTCTATCAGATGGATGTTAAGAATGCTTTTCTTCATGGCGACCTCCAAGAAGAAGTTTATATGCGGCTTCCTCCTGGCTACCCTTCCACTTCGGCTACAGATGTTGCTAAGTTACGTGGTTCCTTATATGGTCTTAAGCAAGCCCCACGAGCATGGTTTGACAAATTTCGCACTACTATGCTGCAGCTCGAATTCGCCCAAAGCCCCTATGATCCCTCGCTGTTCACTCGTTCGACAGCTCAAGGCATTACCATCCTTCTCGTCTATATTGATGACATCATTATCACAGGGACACATAGTGCCATGATACACAAACTCCAAATGTCCCTTCGAGATGCCTTTCATATGAAAGATCTAGGTCCATTGACCTATTTCTTGGGATTGGAAGTCCGGCAAACTAAAAAGGGCATTTTCTTTCATCAACAAAAATATGTCTCCGATCTCATTGCCCTTGCTGGTCTGCAACAGTCTACTCTAGCAGACACACCTTTAGAGGTGAACGTCAAGTTAAATAAGCACGATGGTGACCTTCTCCCGGATCCAACCTTCTATCGTCGTCTTGTCGGTAGTCTTGTTTATTTAACTATTACTAGACCAGATATTGCCTATGCCGTTAATGTCCTTAGTCAATTCATGATGGCTCCGCGACATCTCCATTTGGTGGCTATTAAGCGTATTATTCGCTATCTTCTTGGCTCTCCTGCTCGTGGACTATTTTACCCCATTGGCACTCCTATCCAACTTACTGCTTATTCAGATGCCGATTGGGCTGGCTGTCCTCACACTCGTCATTCCACAACCGGTTGGTGTGTTTATTTGGGCGAATCCCTCATTTCGTGGAAATGCAAGAAACAAGATAAAGTCTCCAAATCATCCACTGAGGCCAAATATCGAGCCATGTCTTCTGCTTGCTCTGAGATTCTTTGGTTTCGTGGCTTGCTTTCTGAAATCGGTTTTATGTAGTCCACTCCTACTTCCCTTTATGCTGATAATACCAGTGCCATCCGCATCGCTGCCAATCCTGTCTTTCATGAACGCACAAAGCATATCGAGGTTGACTGTCATTTTATTCGTGACGCATATAATCGAAAAGTCATTACTCTTCCCCATGTTCCCATTGAACTAGAGCTTGCCAATATCTTCACCAAAGGTCTTCCTCGACCTCGTCATGACTTCTTAATGCGCAAATTGTTATTGTTTGACCAACATCAATTTGAGGGGGGATGTTAATATCTAATAGGCCTTGACCCAATATACATTTAAGCACATGTGGGTAGACTTAGTCAAGAGAATCAATTGTACATAATTAGATGCCTTTTGTGTTAGATAGTGCTTGCTGTAAATTATTATGATTAGCATAACTTAAGCTGTAAACAAGGCAAGTTGTGATTAGATGCCTTTTGTGTTAGATAGTGATTGCTGTAAATTATTATGATTAGCATAACTTAAGCTGTAAACAAGGCAAGTTGTGATTATAAAAGGGGATGAAGATCAATCTCCCAAAGCAAGCAATTCATTACAAAATTTCTTGTATTACTTTCTTGCTCCTGGGTTCATTTCTTAGCATTACTTTCTTGCTCCTGGGTTCATTTCTTAGCAATTACCACCTAAAGGTGTATATGCTTTTGTCATTGTCATTGTGAATATTTCAAATAGAAATTGATGGTTTTCCCAAAAGAATATGAGTTATACTCATAGGAATTACAGGACACCAAATTTTATCTATATATCCACCAATCTTGAAATAACAATATTTTGTGATAGGTAAAGGAGGAGGGTTGCGTTAAGTAGGTTGACAACCAGCGTAAAACTTTGTCACAACCCAAACATAAATTCTGAGATAATAATATTTCGCTATAAAGCTAGGGCGCTCCCTGCTTTAACCAACGCATTGTAGCATCGCCTGGTTGCAGTGAAAAGTGTACAAGGGCCACTACATGACTCTTGGCTAATTCGGTTAAAGAAGTTAGTTTATGAGAAGAAGAGGAAGAATAGAAAAATTAGACTTGCTACTTGGAATATAGGAACCTTGACAGGCAAGAGCATAGAGTTGGTCGAGGTAATGAAAAGAAGAAGAATTAGTGTGGTTTGTAAACCGGAGATAAGGTGGAAAGAGAATAAAGCTAAGGAGATCACGGATGGATATAATCTTTTTTATGCAGGAAAGAGTAATACAAGAAATGGAGTGGGTATAGTTGTAAATAAGGATTTTAAAGAGAAAATTGTGGGGGTAAAGAGGTTTGGTGATAGAATTATAGCAATTGAACTAGTGCTAGAGGAAGATATAATCCATATCATCAGTGCATATGCTTCCTAAGTAGGACTAGAGGAAAGTGTGAATAGACAATTTTGAGAGAAGATGGATGATTTACTGCGAGAAATCCCAAATAGTATAAGATTTTACTTAGAGGGGATTTAAACAGGCATGTAGGAAAAGATAATAGAAGATACGTGAGACTGCATGGAGGGCAAGGATTTGGAGAAAAGAATGAATTCGGAAACACTATATTGGATTTTGCAGTGGCATTTGATCTTGTAGTAGCAAACACTTACTTTAAAAAAAGAGATGAGCATTTAATTACCTATAATAGTGGGAGTAATATGAGTCAGATGTACTTTTTTTTAGTTAGAAAACAGGACCGATTGGCTTGTAAAGATTGCAAGGTTATCCAAGGAGAGAGTTTGACCATGCAACATAGGCTTGTAGTTTTAAATATTTGCTTTAGAAGTAGAAAGAGAGCGGTAGTAAAAAAAATGGCTCTAAAACAAGGTGGAGAGATTTGAAGGAGGAAAGAGCAAATATTTTTAAGGACAAAATGATTGAGAAGAGAAAATGGAATCTTGAACGAGAAACTACAGTAATGTGGAATCAAATGGCTAATTGTATTAGGAAGGTTGCAAAGGAAGTATTTGGAGAATCAAAAGGAAAAAGACATGTTAATAAAGAAAATTGGAAAAGCATACGATGACCTATATAATAGGTTGGGAACAAGAGAAGGAGAGAAGGATATTTTTAAGCTCGCAAAAATAAGAGAAAAGAAAAGTAGGGACTTAGATCATGTCAAATGTATCAAGGACAATGAGGAAAATGTTCTGGTGAAGGACAACGATATTAAAGAAAGGTAGAATGCATATTTTAGTAAACTTTTAAATGAAGAATATATGGGGGATACAAGAACTATGGAGGATACTTCATTAGCAGAACATGCTTTTCTCTATAGAATTATAAGGGTGGAAGTGAAGGAAGCATTAAAGCGAATGAAGACAAGAAAGACAACAAGCCCAGATGATATTCTGATAGAGGTATGGAAATTCTTAGGAGAGGTTGGAGTGAGTTGGTTATGTAGACTCTTCAATAAGAAACTTGTGACAAAGAAAATGCCGGATGAATGGAGAAGAAGCATTGTAGTACCTATTTATAAGAATAAGGGAGATATATAAAATTGTACCAACTATCGAAAGATTAAACTTATAAGTCATATTATGAAGTTATGGGAGAGAATAATGGAACAAAGACTTAGACAGAAGACCAAAATTGTTGAAAATTAATATGGTTTTATGCCAGAGGGGTCAACTATGGAAGTTATCTTTTTACTTAGGCAATTAATTAAAAAATATAGAGTAAAGAGGAAAAATTTACGCATGGTCTATATCAATTTAGAAAAAGCCTCTGATAGTATACCGAGGAATTTAATTTGATGGGTTTTGAAGAAAATGAATGTCTGCAGTGGTTACATTGAAAATTTTAAGGATATGTATAAAGGAGCAGTAACAAATGTGAGAACCACATGTTGAGAAACAGGTGGAATCCCCGTGACTATAGGTTTATATCAGGGATCAGCTTTAAGCCTTTGCCTCTTTGCATTGATTATGGATGAGTTAACTACGCATATTTAAGAAGAAATACCATGGCATATATTATGTACAGATGATATTGTATTGGTGGATGAATCAAGAGATTGTGTAAATGCAAAACGCGAGAGATTACAGGGGGCATTAGAATTTAGAGGCTTTAAAATAAGTCATCCAAAGACAAAATATATGGATTGCAACTTCAGTAGACATACACAAAGTGTTGAAATCACTGTCAAAATTGAAACCCATGAGATACCACGTAGGGATTCTTTTCGGTATCTGGGCTCGATGATTAGTGAGGATAGAGAGATTGACGAAGATGTTGAGTATAGAATAAAAGCTGAATGGTTGAAGTGGGACTAGCTTTTGGAGTGCTTTGTGACAGACGAATGCCAACTACATTGAAGGGCAAATTTTATAGGACAGTGGTTAGACCAGCTATAACATATGGAGCAAAATGTTGGCTAATTAAGAAGATGCATTTACATAAGATGGATGTGGCAGAGATGAGAATGTTTAGGTGGATGTGTAGTAAAACAGGAAAGATAAAATTAGAAATAAGTTCTTTTGAGAGCATTTAGGGGTATCACCAATAGGGAATAAGATTAGAAAAACCCGTTTAAGATGGTTTGGGCATGTTGAGCGTATGCTAGTTATGGCACTGGTGAGGAAAAGTTTGGCTATCGAGGTAGATGGCCCATCAAGAGATAGGGGTAAGCCGAAGAAAACATTAATGAAGGTTATTAAATCAGATTTAAAGAACTTTAACTTATCTAGGGATTTGGCTCAAAATAGAACGGAATGGAGAAACAGAATTCATGTAGCCGACTTCAACATGGTTGAGATAAGGCTTTGATGATGATGATGATGATCCACCAATCTTGAAATATACTAAACATCTGTGAGTCATGTGAATAATAGAACCATTAGACCATGTGACTTTGTAAGACTTCGGGAGAGTCTTTGTAGGCTAATTGAGTTTGTCAATAACCTCTTATGCCACAAAATTGATAGAACTGTCACAATCAATAAATAGATTAGCTAACCTATCCTCACATGTTGCTCGTGTCCAGAATATCATAGTTTGCTTCCATTCTTCTTCTTCCATTTCAGTGGTGGTGAGAAGTCTGCGAATGAAAAGTGTTGGATTATCTTCTCCTGTTTGCACTACATGAACTTTCGTTCGTTGCTGAAAATTTTTTTTCTGGGACTTAACTTGTCGCATGTAGGACCGTCGAAACATGTGCTCAACACAAATAGCTTCGTCGTATGCTTCATAAATTGTTGTACAATAACTCATCTTCTCTAAAATATTTGGTCTCAAGCCTTTGATAAAGTGAATCAAATCATGCAGCTCATTCTGTTTTAACTCACATACTTGATGCAGTCTTGAAAATTGATCTAACTATTCATCAACTGACAACTCATTTTGTTTCAAATTGAGGAATTGTTCGAATAAAAGATGATTCTCAAAATCCCAATTGCCATATGTATGCTCATACTGTGTGCTTTGAAATTCATTAGAGGATCCAAAGATGTGCATATTAGCTTTGATGCAATATTCTCGAAATTCTTAAAAATGGACTGACCTGGTGGCTTAATCTAGTTTACGAAAATATGTAGATGAAAATGGATTGTTGATTGACGCTCGGATGGTAAAGATATCACCTTGTGGAGAATCAAGGGTTGAGATCGATTAAGCAGGAAATAAGGGATGGGGTTGGCTCCCTATTGCTAGGCCCTTTTTTTATTTTTTGTTTTTATTTTTATGCTCAGCTGCTATTCTGGTCGAGCCAAACTAGCACTCAAGCCTAGCTGTTGGGCTTGCCTTGTGGCACGTGCTAAAGGCACGTGGGTGGTGTTTCTCCAGCCTGACGAATAGTTGAAGAGAAAAGGGTCTTGGAAACCCTTTTTCATCGACTTCTGCTAGGGCGTCGAAAGGAAGGAGAAGGAAAGGAGGGGGGGTTGGTCGGCGCTAGCTTCCGGGTTGCTCGCAAAGGCGGAGAGGCACGCGTGGTGGGGTTGGCCATGCTTGGCAAAGGTGCAGATGGGAATGCTCTCGTCGATGTAAGGTATGAACTTTTACTCTCGTCTTATCCTCTCTTCTTCCTTTTTTTTTCTTTTTCTCGTGGTGGGGATTGGATGGTTTTTGGAAGGGGAGGTAGTGGTGTTTGGCAAACTGGGTAGAAGGTAAGGGAGAGGGTTCGTGTGAGTCGGAAGGGTGGGGTAGATGGGTTTGGGTGTTTCTGTATTCGTTGAAGTTAAGGATGGGACTTGAGGGATTTGGTGGCTGTGACGGGCGGGAGGGAAAGGGTGTTCGGTTCTGTGAGTGGGGATTGAGGGATTTAGTTGTGGATGGGATTCGACAGGTGTAAGGATGGGCTTGGGGGTGAATGAGGGTTTTGGACTTCAGGGTTTGCGATGATGGGGTGGTCGGGATTGGTTTGTCGATGGGGGCAGAAGATATAGATGAGTGGTCTTAGTTAGGCTGTTGTGGGATTTTTTTTTTCAGGATTTTTATGGGGAGGGATCTATTGTGTGGGGCTGGGTTACGATGGTGACTAGGGTTTTGGTTGGCAGGGGATTGACGGCTTTTGGAAGTTTGGGTGGTGAGGTGGGCAGTGGAAGGACGAGTTGCGGAAGGGTTGGGTAGGGGTAGTGGGGCGATTTGTCTGGGATAGGATTTGATGTTGTGGAAGGGAACCTGTGGTGGGGTTGGGTGTTCGGTGGTGATGTAGATGGATGGGGAAGATGATGATGATGAATGATAATGGGATGATGATGAATGATGGATGGCATAAATGAAATTACTGAGATGTGTATACGGCTTACCTCAAATCGGCGATTGTGATAAAATGTCTTAGGCCCAGCAGGCCACCAGGCCCAAATAGCTCGTCAAGCCCAGCAGGTCACCAGGCCCATTAGTCAAAACAGTTGTATTTTCCTCCTGTAATTATGGGATTTAACAAATTGTAACAAACTGTATATATGGAACACTCTATATAAGGAGAGCAAAACTCAGATGGAAATAAATTGAATTCATTGATCTAAAACTGTCTTCAAGTTTTAGTTTCTCTGTTTCAGTTGATTTGTCATGGTATCAAAGCCCATCATCTCTCAGGTGGCAAGATTTTCTTCATCAATCCTTCTTTGTCGACAGAGTTAGGGAAGGATTTAAGAGTTGATTAGAGTGATAACTTGCACTCTCGTAAAGAATAACAGATCCAGGATCTGTTCTCAGTATTCCAGATCAAATCAGAAGGTTACAACATCTTCTGATCACGTCTGATCACTTGTGGCCCACCTATGATCATCAGGATGGTTCTCAGTATATACTCCAGTATGGTCGCCTGATATTCCTGAGTATTTTGGTGATTTTTCAGAATTTTTTGAAGCACAGAGGTAGGCCTATTACTCTGATTTGTCGTTTTTTAGTTTTGTGCCTCTGATTTCATCACAGCCGTAGAAATTTCTTGATTGTGGATAGATTGTGCTCAAACTGCTTTTGTTATAAGGGTATTTTGCATACGTGCAAAACTGTTAGCTTTGATCCTCAGTTCAATGCATCAATGGGTCACCCATCCCCATTCTTCTACAAATTTTCTGGTCGCCTGGGATCATTTTTGTGTATTGTGTGCACAACACACTATTTTGCTCCATCCTTACTGGCCATTCAATGCTGGACACTGATATCTTTCTGTGGGCCAGCATTTTCTCCTACATAGCTATGATTGTACTTACAGTCTGGTTGGATTGGTTTCCTGTCTCGCTGTTTTCCTGAACTTAGTGCTGTTTCCTGCCTTATTGCAATGGAAAAGAGTGACATCTTTTTTATTAAATTTAATGGTAAGAACTACTCTTCTTGGGCTTTTCAACTCCAACTTTACCCTAAAGGAAAAGAGTTATGGGGTCATATTGATGGCTCCGATGCTAGGCCTTCTGAAGCAAGGGCTTATTCAAAATGGGAGACCAAGGATGCTCAAATTATGAGTTGGATTCTGGGATCTGTTGATTCCCAATTTATCCTTTATCTCAGACCCTACAGAACAGCCAAGGAAATGTGGGATTATCTGAAAATAATTTATCAGCAGGAAACGCCGCACGCTGATTCCACTTGGAACATGAGATCTCCCAATTTACACAAGGGACTCTGACTGTCCAAGATTATTGTTCCCAATTTATTAGTTTATGGATAGATTATTCTGAGATTATTTATGCGGACCTTTCTGGTCCCTCTTTAGTCACTATTCAAAGGATCCACAAGACAAGTCAACGGGACCAGTTTTTAATGAAATTGCGACCAAAATTTGAAACTATTAGATCCAATCTTTTGAGTCGGGTGCCTTTACCCGCAATCGAAACATCCCAAAGAACATGTCCTACACTCCCCAACAGAATGGAGTGTCCGAATGGAAAAACAGACATCTCCTGGACATAGTTCGCTCTCTCTTATTGGAGTCCTCTGTCCCTGCCAAATTTTGGCCCGAAGCTATTTCCACCACTGTCCACTTGATAAATCGGTTACCTTCTCCTCGCCTTGGTAATCAAACACCATACTTTCATTTGTTTCAGACCCAGCCCACCTATTCTCACCCGCGCACCTTTGGATGCGTTTGTTTCCTCTTCTTCCTCCCACAGAAAGAACAAAATTATCCGCCCAATATTCACGCTGTGCTTTCCTTGGATATGCCACTGGTCAAAAAGGCTTTCTTTGCTTTGACCTAAAGGTTAACAGAATACGGGTTTCTCAGAATGTCATATTCTTCGAAAAACAGTATTTCTTTCAGACCCATGTTTCTTTCATGTATACTACTCTTATCTCCTTCCTTCCAGGCTTTGATAATCCTTCTTCTTCTCCGCCCGAACAACTTAAACCTCTTCTTGTGTATGAACGGCGAAGATTGTATAGAGACACGACATCGGGACTTGCTCAACCTATTACAGACTCCACAGTTGATCCAGGCACGGTTGCACCTGTTCCTCTTCGAAGGTCCACTCGACCTTCCCATCCCTCAGATCATCTCGACTTTACTCATGCTTCCTTACTTGCTACCCTCTCCTCTGTTCACATTCCTACCTCTTATTCCCAAGTAGTGTAGCATGATTGTTGGCTACAAGCTATGCAGGAGGAACTTGATGCGCTACAGGTTAATCACACCTGGGATGTTGTGCCCTGTCCATCTTCTATTAAACCCATTGGATGCAAATGGGTCTACTCTATTAAACTGAAGCAGGATGGTTCCTTGGATCACCATAAAGCTCGATTAGTGGCTTTGGGGAATCGGCGGGGGTATGGTATTGACTATGAGGAAACATTTGCTCTCGTAGCTAAGATGACCACTGTTCGCACTATTCTTGCCATTGCAGCGTCTCAGTCCTGGCCTCTCTATCAAATGGATGTTAAGAATGCTTTTCTTCATGGCAACCTCTAAGAAGAAGTTCATATGCGGCTTCCTCCTGGCTACCCTTCTACTTCTGCTACAGACGTTGCTAAGTTACGTCGTTCCTTATATGGTCTTAAGCAAGCCCCACGAGCATGGTTTGACAAATTTCGTACTACTATGCTGATGCTCGATTTCGCCCAAAGCCCCTATGATCCCTCTATGTTCACTCGTTTGACAGCTCAAGGCATTACCATCCTTCTCGTCTATGTTGATGACATCATTATCACAGGGACTCATAGTGCCATGATACACAAACTCCAAATGTCCCTCCAAGATGCATTTCATATGAAAGATCTAGGTCCATTGACCTATTTCTTGGGATTGGAAGTACGTCAAACTAAAAGGGCAATTTTCCTTCATCAGCAAAAATATGTCTCCGATCTCATTGCCCTTGCTGGTCTGCAGCAGTCTACTCCCGTAGACATACCTTTAGAGGTGAACGTCAAGTTAAATAAGCACGATGGTGACCTTCTCCCGGATCCAACCTTCTATCGTCGTCTTGTCGGTAGCCTTGTTTATTTAACTACCATTAGACCAGATATTGCCTATGCCGTTAATGTCCTTAGTCAATTCATGATGGCTCCGCGACATCTCCATTTGGTGGTTGTTAAACGTATCATTCGCTATCTCCTTGGTTCTCCTGCTCGTGGACTATTTTACCCCACTGGCACTCTTCTCCAACTCACTGCTTATTCAGATGTGGATTGGGCTGGCTGTCCTGACGCTCGTCATTCCACAACCAGTTGGTGTGTTTATTTGGGCGAATCCCTCATTTCGTGGAAATGCAAGAATCAAGATAAAGTCTCAAAATCATCCACTGAAGCCGAATATCGGGCCATGTCTTCTGCCTGCTCTGAGATTCTTTGGCTATGTGGCTTGCTTTCTGAAATCGGTTTTATGCAGCAACTCCTACTCCCCTTTATGCTAATAATACCAGTGCCATCCGCATCGCTGCCAATCTTGTCTTTCATGAACGCACAAAGCATATCGAGGTTGACTGTCATTTTATTCGGGACGCATATGATCGAAAAGTCATTAGTCTTACCCATGTCCCCACTGAACTAGAGCTTGCCGATATCTTCACCAAAGGTCTTCCTCGACCTCGTCATGAGTTCTTAGTGCGCAAATTGTTGTTGTTTAACCAACATCAATTTGAGGGGGGATGAAAAAATGTCTTGGGCCCAGCAAGCCACTAGGCCCAAATAGCTCGTCAGGCCCAGCAGGCCACCAGGCCCATTAGTCAAAACAATTGTACTTTCCTCCTGTAATTAAGGGATTGTAACAAATTGTATATATGGAATACTCTATATAAGGAGAGCAAAACTCAGATGGAAACAAATCGAATTCATTGATCTAAAACTCTGTCTTCAAGTTTCAGTTGCTCTGTTTCAGTTGATTTGTCAGATTGGAGCGGTGATCTGATCTGAAACTCTGTTTCAGTTGATTTGTCAGATTGGAGCGGTGATCTGAGATCAGATCTTCTCTCTGATACCAATTGATGCCACATGGGGAAGAAGAATAACCACGGGCTACTCCTTAAGCCAAAAGGCTTAGGGATAAACTATCTAAGTCGCACACCAATAACAAATTCAACTCACTCTTGAGAAGAAACTGAAATGTTATTCAATATTGTTATTTGTCCAATGAGAAGGGATTACATCCTGTATATAAATCCATACCTTAAGCTATTCTTGGAAACAATTATAATTAAAATAAAAGTCTAAAAAAAATAAGATTAACTTTCTAATTATTCCCAAACTTATCCTAAAATTAAGATACTATTAAAATATAAACTACTACTGGATTTGAAGATCTTCTCTTTATGGGCTTGGGCTCAATGAGTTGGCCAATTATGGATCTAGCCTGCCTCAACCTTTGGCGGGGGGAAGGGGCCAACTTTGAGTGTTTATGCATTGTTGTGGTGAGTTATGGGAGTGTTTATCCATTAAAGACTCACATGTAAAACTTACTCAAGCACTATGAAAAACTGTGTAATGGTTTTACATACAACCCTTTGTTGGATCAAACTTAGATTAATGATATTTCTTCTAAATTTTCTGCTGAGAATATATTAGAAATCTACCTAGCTTTTTCATTGCTATTCCATCTATGGAGGCCTCTACTCTGGAGTGGGCAAGGGAAATTCAGCTTCTGATTTCGTTGTTGGTGCATATGCAGATGTTGGTCTATGAGTTCATGCCCAATGGCACATTGCGGGATTGGATTTCTGGTAAACATTTATTATTATTATTTGTTTGATAAATTTGTGGTCATTATATCCAAAAGTCTGTTACGGTTGTTTATGTAGTAACTAGTTCATGTACTGGTTTTCTTTTTTAATGGTAATGTATGTTCATATATTGTTGGTCTACTATATTGTCTACACTGGTCTACATATTTGAATAGAGCCCATTTGGATGCGTGCAGAATAGGATATCTATGTTTGAATTGTTTGTTTTAATATCCATGAAACATAGTACGGTTGTAATGGTGTGGTGTCTATCCTGTGTTGTAGTTGCTGCATTCAGCAGATTAGGTCTAATTTTTGTATGTTTCTAATATTTCAATAGATGTTTATGGGGTTTACGGAAATTGACTTCTCAGAATATTGTCGAGGGACCAAATCAATGCAAAATTATTCTTATGGGTTTACTGGTCTAATATTGAACTTGTGCATGTCACGATGCCTCAGGCCGGCATTCCTGCATTACAAAAATATTATGAGGTTAGGCAATGTGACCTGTTTCTTATGAAACTGCAGAAGAAATTTGAGTCTGTTTGCTTAAATTTGATGATCCAAGTTCCCGCCCCATCACTAGATAGTCATCTTGTGGAATTGCTCAGGGACAAACAGCGTTGTGTTACTCCGGCTACTCTGGAGAAGAAAAATGGAACTACGGGTCCTCATGACATTGCCTATGTAACACAAACTCGGGGAAGCATCTTTTTTCAACTAGGGGGCATTTGTTCATTTTTCTTCATGGTTCATTAAATGCCCAAATAATATGTATTTTTTTCTTTTCAGGTTAGAGCTATGATGTAGAATTCATCCATTTTAACCAAACTGCTGTTGGAACAGTACCATATGTTTGATTGCATGCACATAAATTAGATAAATAGTGCATAATTATCTGTTATTTATCGGAAATTTAGCTGCAAGCAGGTCCGAGTTCTTATGCTTCCACATCATTTCTAATGTTATCTGTGACTTGTCAGCTAAAGCAAAAGAATCTCTTAATTTTTCTATGAGGTTGCGTATCGCACTCGACTCAGCCAGGGGGATCCTCTACCTACACACTGAAGCAGATCCTCCGATATTCCACCGAGATATCAAAGCCAGTAACATTTTGTTAGACCACAAGTTTACAGCTAAAGTTGCAGATTTTGGACTCTCACGGCTTGCACCAGTTCACGGCATTGAAGGGAGTATGCCTGATCCTGTGTCTACTGTTGTCAAGGGCACGCCGGTAAGTGTAACAGTTATGATTCATTTCTGGTTGTTATAGTTTGTTCATTGCATTATTGTTCTACTTCTTTCATGTTCTATTTTCACATCAGTCATGTTTTTAACAGCATACTAATATTGTTGATTGATATTGCTACATCAAAGCCTAGGAACCTTTGGTCCAATCTATAGATCACATTTTCAGAGATCAGGATATCAGCAGCAGGCCCCTCATGTATATTGTATTTGAATGGCCAAGTGTCTTTACCACCTGTTCGATTTACATACTTTAGCCAATTGTTTGACTAGCGACTATTTAACGTGGTCAAGGAAGCCAAATCTGTCCGTTAATTGTTTGATTTGTGAACCCAACCTGATTATAATCAATCAACAAAAAATCAAAGAGAATAAAAGTAATCTTCTTTCCAATAGTTGCTAGATCCACTGTCGATGCTCTCAATTAATAGGAGATATCTCAAACTAATAGAAGAATACAAATAAAGAAGTGCAATAATGCAAACTTTTATTCAAAACTCAACAAAATATCCAAGAGTAAGTGGGCCGTTGTTCCATAGAAGTGCCTATATATATTCAATTTCCAATCATAAAGAAGAAATAAACTTAGCTTATAATCTAGCTGTTTATAGTTCAAAACATTAAAGAAAACCCATTTAAAAGAGTCCGACTGGAAAGGAAGTCCTCTTGACTAAATAGAAAATTTCAAGAATGTTGCACACGTTCCCAGCTTTGGATCTGGACAAACTTGCATTTAATCTGCGGGCCCACTTGATATCTGATGGAACAATCTAATTGTTTTTGGCATCTTAGTGATCCTAACAGGCATATAATTGGAAAGATGTATACAAAGAAACTAGTTTATGCATTATTACACTGATCAACTTGGGCTTGAGACTTTTGGGGATCATGGCCCCACTTGTTATTCCTTTTGAAACCAACCTCTCCCAAGATGGTAAGAAGTCGGATATGCTTAAAACAAGCTTTGAAACTCCTTTCAAAGGATTAGAAAACAAGATCGGCTTTGGGATATATTGGACATCTCTAAACTCTAGGGACTGTGGACCCCATCTAGCTAGTAGATCTAATTGGCTGCTAAAAATTGGGCTATTGGCCCTAGCTATCTATTTGGTTGCTGCCCGTTGTTGGTAGACCCACTTTTGGGCTTGGATATGGTAGGTCAAAACCTGATGGACATGCACTCTATTTTTTGTGGACTATTTGGGCTATTCAGGCCGGATGGGCTGATCCATTTGGGTCATCAGGATGCTGTTTTGGATTCTTATATTATTCGGAACCCTTAAAATTATTTTTGGTATTTATTCAAGGCCCATCTTTTTTTTTATAACAATAAAAAAGTTATTTCACCAAAAAATAAAAGACAGCTAAAAGGGCATACAGGAAAACCAACAGACAACTAATTAAAAGAAGAACAACAAACAACATTAGATATCAAAAAGGATTGTGTCTTAAGAATGTCCTTCCTCTGCAAAACCATCAGCTATCGCATTGGCCTCTTTAAGAATGTGATGAAATGAAGTTTGAAGCTGTTTGGAAATATCCTGCACCTCCTCCACCCAATCTACCAAACTCCAAGGACACCTGCACCTCCTCCACCCAATCTGCCAAAATCCAAGGACACATGATCTCTCCTGATTCCCATTGAATAGCAGTAAAAGAATCTCCTTCAATTTATTCAAGGCCCACCTTGACCATACAATTTCTGGAATCACCCAATTTTTCTTGATCGAACCTTTGGTAAGTTGGATCAAGGCCCCATTTGATCAATCAAATTGATTTAAATACTTTAGGGTTTGATTTACAACATGATCCACTAAGTCCAAGCCATCCGCTTTCAGACCAGTGGTCACATAAAGGGGTCACCTTGTGATTGCTCAGATCTTGCACTTACCTGCCATAAATGTGCAGCTACATGGAGGACTAGCAACCTCTTGATGACCTAAACTAATGTTTGGAAACTCTTTTTCAAAACCTACCACACTGAATTATAAGAGAAATTGTATCAAGCCACAGAAGTTGGACGATAGGTATATGTCAAACACAGCTGACTTAGATCCATTATTATTCTAGCAATTTACTCCCCTCCTTCCTTTTCCAGTCTTGAACTCTATCTTACCTCCCTAATTATGGACTAAACATTCTACGTATTAAGGGAAGATAAGGATCAGTGTCTCGCGGAGTTTGTGGAAACTCAACCACAATATGCAAGGAATAGGGGTGTAAATCAAAATCATACCAAGTGTGGCCCCAATGTGGATGGAGTATGTCCTTTAAATGACTCTGATTAGACTCTGAATTTTCATTTTCTCTTTGACTTTGGACCTTTGACCAATTTCTTCTTAAGTATCTCTCAGTTTGATGATTTGGATCATCTGATCTGCAGTTTTCAGTCATACTGCAACCAGATTTCATCAGAATATCTTGCAATTTGTTCTATTTTTTACATAATCAGGGACTGATTTGTAAATAAGTAACAGCAAGCCCTTTTCTGTAATTTGTATTACTATAAATATTTTAATGTGATAAAAAAAAGATGTGCATGCCCAATTCGGTGTTGTGCATTTTTCCTCTTCCAATTTGGCTTCCTTTGTGCAGTAGTCTGTACAGTAAATGAGTTGCAATGAAGGTTTTGCACTGTGGACACCTTGGACTTGGGGTCTAGCTTCCACACAATAACCAGCCATTGATGACTTTCGTTTTCTCGAGTAAATAACCAAAATTCATTTCATTAAAAAAGACCACACGCAGACATCAGTCGTAGCTGCTTTGCTTGAAGTTAGCCTTTTCAGGGTTCAATCAAATTTAGAAACCACAGCTCAAGGTGCTTGTTATAGCTCATAAAGCTGCATAAATGAAAATCTCTCCTTTGAAATTTTCTGGTAAATCAGGTAGAAGACGTATTAGTGTCAAAGAGGATTTGATGTGCCACCAGTGGCCAACTTATGTTGCGCTGCATGACTCATTGTCAATGACTCAGCCAATTGACCTGTGTCTTGTGTGACAGCTATAGGAATAGATTTCTTTCCATGTATATTGATAGTATTTGTAAATTATCCCAAATCAAAAGGGATTCACTAATTGTAACATTCCAAAGATAGTGATCAAAAGATTATAAATAGAGGAGGCCACAAGAGAGAAGGCACTTAACTCAATTCATTCAAACTGTCTGTCACCTATTTCCTTTGAGAATTTTTGAGGTTCTGTTAATTAGGAGTACTGATGGAAGTAGAAAACACTGGATGTAATGCACATTGAAAGAGTTCCTTGACGGTGGAGCTTTGTGGATTTCCTCATCTTTAATCCAATCTTGTCACTAACAAACTCCTATAATTAAGGTCCAACTACAACTCATAACAGGAAATTAATCCACTCACTAATGGGAGAGATTTACTCAAATTGATCGAACCGAAAATTCTCTCCCTAGCCCATGTATTTAAGAGTCTCCATATTTGGGTAGTGGGGCCATGTATGGCACCTGTTGAACCAATTTGGGCTTGGATGAGTATCAATTTGATCCCCATGGGTCGTTAATATTTTGATTTCTTCTCCTTCTAATTTAAAACACTTATAATTTAATTGAAACTGATCTTGATTGTCCAATCTCAGATTTTTCCCTTTTTGCTTGATCGGGCCCTAAGAAAGCCGGATTGGGACCCCATTTTGTCGATGAAATGGATCTGAATACTTTGGGGCTTGAATTATGACTAGATTCTCAAGAATTTTCCATTTTGCTCTTGCATAATTTTCCCTCTTTCTTAATAACATTTACTTTTACAAAAAAAAAAAAAAAACATGTTGATAAAAAACTTTATGAAAACTAAGTTCTAAGTTGATTCACTAACAAAAGAATAAGAAATTCTTGCTTGTTCAAAAGGTTTTTGTACTGAAAACAAATAAAAAACCCCATTTTCACACTTGTGCGATAATGTGGGACCCTTATGCCTCTCAATCTGCATCGAATAAACATTTAGGTATGTGAGTTCCATTATGATTCCATCATTGTATTGGTGGGCCCACTGTTGTTAGATTGTTTGATTGGATGAGACCCGACATGATTATATCATTTGATTAGTGGAGCTTGTTTACTTCAGTAGGTTGGGTCCACCATAATGGATGTGTTATATAAATATTTTTGCTCTGGAGGAACTGTTTTGGAAATTCGCTATTATACTAGTGATTTTCAGTTATAACATATGATTTCTTTACTTATGAATGTATTTTTCTCACAGGGCTATCTTGATCCAGAATACTTCCTTACCCACAAACTGACAGATAAAAGTGATGTTTATAGCCTTGGAGTCGTGTTTCTAGAGCTATTGACAGGGATGCACCCAATTTCACGTGGCAAAAACATCGTGTGCGAGGTACCTTCTTTATCATCTAGCGATGAAACCAATCTACCTTTGAATAGGCCAACAATGCATCTCATGTACTGGTTAAGGCATTGTACCATAGGGTATGCCTACTGGAGGTTCCAGTACCAATGCACACAAGGTCTAACTCACTATACCATGATACTAGCCATTATTTGAAAATTTTCATGTGCAGCTGCGGTGAATGCATTGTGGTTGGATGCCACTATCTTAATGCCTTGTGATGTGAATCAGTGAGCATCCTTTAAAAGACTACAAAGCTTAGGATGCTCCAAGCAATGCATACATGGAGGGGCCCTATGGTCGAGCCCATGGTATTCATACCCTTCTGTGACTGTCAGGCATTGGCAGGGCTGTGGGACCTCCAAATGTCCCTGTGACCATTGGGTCCAGATTATATGCATGAAGCCCAAAAGGGCTTGCCCCATTTTATACAGGTGTAAACCTGGCCAGACTGCCAATTTGGAAGTCAGCCAACCATGGCTCGGCAGCCCTTCCCTTCTCTTCATTTCTTTGCAATTAATTAAAGCAAAGAACAGTATATTTTTTGCTTCTATTAGATAGGTAATAAAAAAAAATCAAAGTTATGAAACAAAATAGCAAGTTTGACCAACTTCTGAATTGGCTGATTAAATTTAATAACTCCCTTAGTAAATAATGCGAGTGTTGAACCTATGCCATTTCTAATGAAAATTGTTGCAGTAGTTCTGATTTGAGCTGAAGTTATTTCATTTCAATGGTTTCCAGGTGAACTTGGCCTATCAGTCTGGCATGGTGTTCTCAGTCATAGACAAAAGCATGGGCTCTTACTCTTCAGAATGTGTTGAGCCATTCATTTCATTGGCCCTCAGATGTTGTCAGGATGAACCAGACAATAGGCCTTCCATGGCCGAGGTGGTCAGGGAGCTAGAGAACATATGGCATATGTGTTAACCAAAATGGCCCATTCTAGTAACTCTGAACGGATTAGATTCGCACACCAATGGGTATGATTAAATGTACATGGATTTCCAAAAATTGCATGGCATACCTGTAACCATCGCTAATGGAGACGGAATGGATGCCAAAGTGGGTCTTACAACTCCCTCAGTCTTCTCTTGATGCCAGCAACTCGATGGTGATGCTCAGCCTTTGATTTGAATTCGTATGAGTGTATGTAAGTGTGAAGAAGAGGGAGTTTCCCGGCTTTTATAGCCATCTCACCATCACTGATGGCTGCAACGTCTCCCATTTATTATGGACCGTTGCAAGCTTTCATTCATGGAGATTTAAGGGAGGAGAAACTGAAGAAACGTGCATGGGCAGTGAATGGCAGTGAAGAGGAGAGAATGGACATTACTTTCATGAGCGGTGGTCATTTGGACCACCACTCTTGTCTTCCAACAATCTCCCACTTGGTCCATATGACCACTATACATCCATTTAGTATATATATAGTGTATAGAAAATACTATATATATATATATATATTTTTTTTGCAAACGAATTTTGAAAACGACTCTAACTGATGCGCATCATTTGAAAAAACACCGATTATCCATGAAAACTGTAATGCTAAGATCTTTAATCTGAGATTAAGTTAGTTTACTAGTGCGAACTGTGGCGGTTACACATCTTTACGATATATTTCCTTCCACAATCACAGCACCAGTATCCTTTCCTAATCAAGAACTTAACTTTAATATGACTACTTTAATGGGAACTATTATGTCATAATACTTCTATATTCTTACTTCATTGCATAATTATCACATGTGAATATATAACAAAGTAAGAGTTGCAAAATCGTTTCTTTAATTGATCATTGAATAGTGTCATACATTATTGATTCCTTCAAGGCATATCTTTCAATCCCATACTCAATACATGGTCTTTAAAATCATTTGGCGCCAATGCCTTTGTTAATGGATCAGCAACCATGAGCTTCGATGGAGCTCCAACAATTGACACTAAACGATCTCGCACCTTTTCCTTCAAAACAAGGTACTTTACTTCCAGAAACTTTGATTTACTGGAACACTTGTCATTCTGCGCAAAAAGTCGAGCAGCATTGTTATCGCAGTAAATCTTTAGCGGTTCAGAAACACTGCCCATAATTGTAAGTCCCTTGATGAAGTTACGCATCCATAATGCGTGACCCGTGGCTTCAAAGCACGCCACATATTCTGCATCAAATGTGGATGGAGTGACTAGCGATTGTTTTGCACTCCTCCACGACACTGCCCCGCCAGCCAACAAAAAGATGTATCCAGATGTTGACCTTCTAGTATCGAGACAACCCGCAAAGTCAGAATCTGAATATCCAATGACCTCCAGCGTATTGGATCTCTGATATGTGAGCATGTATCTTCTAGTGCCGTTGAGATAACGCATCACTTTCTTGACAGCTACCCAGTGAGGTATGCCTGGATTACTTTGATATCGACTTAACATCCCAACTGCAAAACTAATATCTGGCCTCGTGCATGTCTGAAGGTACATTAGACTTCCTACTGCTGCCGCATAAGGGTATTTATTCATTTCTAACTTTTCTATATCAGTCATGGGGCATTGATCTTTACTAAACCTATCTCCCTTAGACATTGGGGCAATTTGTGATTTACTCCTTTCCATTCGAAAACGTTTGAGAATACTTTGCACATAGGCTTCTTGACACAACCCGAGTAATCCTCGAGATCGATCTCTGAATATCTCGATTCCTATTACAAAAGTTGCTTCACCCATATCTTTCATGTCAAAATTATTCTCAAGGTATACCTTAGTTTCTCGGATCATACTAAGGTCATTACTGGCTAGTAAAATGTCATCTACATACAGGACTAAAATAATGAACTTGCTCCCACTGATCTTAAGGTAAATACAATGGTCAACTGGATTTTCGGTAAAACCGAAAGATGTAATAATATGATTGAACTTTAAGTACCATTGTCTGGAAGCTTGTTTCAGCCCGTATATTGACTTCTTTAACTTACAGACCAGCCTTCGATTATTACCTTGTTGAACAAACCCTTCAGGTTGTTCCATGTACACTTCTTCATCAAGATTCCCATTCAAAAACGCTGTTTTAACATCCATCTGATATAGCTCTAAGTCATAATGAGCCACCAGAGCCATTACAATTCTGAATGAGTCTTTCTTAGATACTGGAGAGTAAGTTTCGTGAAAATCGAGACATTCTCTCTGAGTGAATCCCTTAGCCACTAGTCGGGCTTTAAATCGTTCAACTTTACCTTTAGAGTCCTTTTTGGTCTTAAAGACCCATTTACAACCGACGGTCTTGGACCCTTCAGGTAGTTCAACGAGATCCCAAACGTCATTTACAGCCATGGATTCTAACTCTTCTTTCATAGCATCTAACCATTTATCAGAATTGTCATTGTGTACAGCTTCATTAAAAGTTTTTGGATCTTCTTTAATTCCAATATCCGATTCTTCTAGATACACAACATAATCATCCGAAACAGCAGGCCTTCTCATACGAGTCGACCTTCTCAATACTTCCGGATTTTCTTCAGGGATGTTTGGTTGTATTGGAGGAGTTGGTTGTGTGTCTTGAGGAATTGGATCAACAGATTGTTCTGGGAATGTCCCTAGATCGAGTGGAATCATTAATCCATCTTGAGTAGAGGATTGAGGCCCATCTCTAATCTCCTTATATATAATGTTTCTAGCCTCGCTACTTCCACTGTTGTCATGATTCTCCAAAAACTTAGCATTATGGGACTCAACTATTCTTAGTGAATGATTAGGACAGTAAAATCGATACCCTTTATACCTCTCTGGATAACCAATAAAATATCCGTTTACAGTTCTAGGGTCTAACTTCTTTTCTTGTGGATTATAAACTCGCACTTCAGATGGACATCCCCAAACTCTGAAATGGTTTAAGCTGGGTTTCCTTCCAGTCCACAACTCGAAAGGAGTTTTGGGAACTGCTTTACTGGGAACCCTATTTAAAATATACATTGCCATCTTCAGTGCTTCACCCCACATAGACTCGGGTAACGAAGTATTACTAACCATACTCCTAACCATATCTAAAAGAGTTCTATTCCTTCTTTCAGCAATTCCATTCTGCTGAGGAGTTCCAGGCATTGTGTATTGGGCAACAATACCTTCGGATTCTAGGAATCTTGCAAACGGACTAGGGTTACGGCCCACTTCAGTGTATCTACCATAGTATTCACCACCATGATCCGATCTCACAATTTTGATCTTCCTATCTAATTGCTTTTTCTACTTCTGCCTTGAATATTTTGAACATAGTCAAAGCATCAGATTTTTCTTTAATAAGATAGACAAAATCAAAACGTGAGTAATCATCTATAAATGTAATGAAATATTGTTCTCCTGTAAAACAAGGTATATCTATCTTTCCACAAACATCCGTATGGATTAACTGCAGAAGTTCAGAACTTCGTGTGGCAGTTTTCTTGACTGTTTGTGTCTGTTTTCCTTTAATACAGTCAACACAGACACCGAAACTAGTGAAATCAAGGGTTGGTAATAACTCATCCTTCACTAATCTCAACATCCTCTCTTTCGCGATGTGTCCTAACTGTTTATGCCACAACATGGAGGAGTTCTCTTTTATCAGTCCTCTTTTCATGTCAACATTCATTCCACAAGAAACTTGGTGTGTAGTCAGTGATTGTGTATATAAAATATCTAACTGTAACTTATATAAACCATCACACAATAAACCACTACCAATCATTATATTATTAAAAAATAGTTTCAAAGATCCTCTATCAAAATTAAAGATATATCCTTTCACATCCAATTGAGAAATGGAAATCAAATTTCGGGAAATCTCCGGAACATAGAAGGTGTTCGGCAGATCTAAAACGAATCCGGTATCTAGCACCAGCCTATATGTGCCTACTGCCTTGACTCTTGACTCCTTCCGGTTCCCCATAACGATGGTTCGTTCCCCATCACTTGGCCTCCGGGTTGAAAGGAATCCCTGCATACAACCAGAAATGTGAACGGTTGCACCAGAGTCTACCCACCATGTATTAGATGGGACATTAATAATATTGGTTTCACATACAAGAGATAAATTTCTTTGCTTACCTCTTTTCTCAAACCAATTTTTCCTTTTGAGGCAGTCCTTCTTGAAATGTCCTTTCTTGCCACAAAAGTGACATTTTTCAGACCCTTTCTTCCCCTTTCTCTTCATCGGTTTCTGACCTTTCGGATCTACCTTGGGCGTGTTGACATTGCTCTTGAGGTTTCTAAAACCTTTCCTGCCCTTAAATTGGGAGACTAAGTTTACTTGAAATTGCCCCTCAGCCTTAAGCCTCCTCTCTTCTTGATCACATCTTGCGATCAGTTCAGTTATGGTCCACCGACTAGAGCTCTGATTGTAGGTAACCTTAAACGGGCCAAATGCAGGGGGAAGGGAATCCAGAATGAATTGGATCAAATATCCATCTGAGATACTCATGTCTATATCCTTCAACTTGGATGCAAGGTTAGACATGAGTAGGATATGTTCCCTAACTCCCTTCGTCCCATCATACTGCATGTTTGTTAATTTGTTCATTAATGTGGCACCTAATGCCTTGTCAGTCACTTCAAATTGTGACTTGATCTGTTCTAAGAGTTCCTTGGCATGTTTTCTTGGATCAAGTGATCCCCTAATACTCTTAGAAACTGACGTCATTATGATCTTTTGGCATTTCTTATCACATTTGTGCCACTGTTCATGTTTGGCCTTTTCAGTTGCAGAACTCTGTTCGGTGAGGGCAGGAGGCATGGGCTCATCTAAGGCCATCTCTAAGTCGAGAAAAGTTATGGTCAATGCTAACATGTCTAACCACTCGGGGTAGTTTGATCCATCTAATAAGGGAATGGTTCCTAAACACGAGGGAAGAGTCAATAATCTGGAGGAAGAAGCTGTAAAAGAAAGAAGATATAAACTATTACTTTCACAATTCTATAATGCTTTGAATTCACAGGGAAGCTTACAACAAAATAATAATTTGACATCATTACAAATAACCTTTGGGTCAAGTGCAACATGTTAATTTTATTATTCGCAATTATTTGATAAAACCACAATTTATTAAGTGAATAAGTGAGATCCCACCTTTGGGCATAGATCAGCACGAATTCACAAAATATCTTAATGTGTTTGTATCCCAATTTTCAAATAATCGAAAGATAAACTCCTTTGGGTCGATTATCTATCCCTTAAGTGAAATTGCAATTTAAGTGTCATATGTGATATCTCTTATTCAATATGAAAAATATGAGTTTCATCGTAACTGGGCCACTTTGGTGACTACCTAGTTAACTCATAATTTCAAATTGAAACCTATGACACTAATTTATTTATCAAACATTCATGCATGTAACAAATTATAACTCAAACAACATTAATCATGTAAACAATAAGCGGAAAACATGAATTTAAATGAGTTAAACATGCATAAAACCTTATGATGTTATCATTGAACCATTGGATCGGGAATTACATTCACTAATATGGTAGATTTCGTCATAAGAAACACAACAAAAGAAACGGATCGAAAATCCGATATCATATGTGTCCGTTATGATCAAAATAAGGTTTTGATCGTCCATTTTTCCTTGATCTGGCCTTGATCTGATCACATTTAAATGATCCAGTCCCATCAGAAAGATTACAGCATTTAAATATATCAAATGGACGGTTCTGATCGGAACGGATTAATTTTATAATGACCCAATTATTCAGAAAACATAATGATCAACATTAATCATACTGCATTCAAATCAGGCCAGGCCAGTGGGTCGGGTCAGACCCAGGTCATAAATTGACCTGTTCAGTCCAGTCAGGCTTGACGGGTTGGGCTGGGTCGAAACTGACCTGTGAAATAACTGGAAGCCCAACGCTACTAGGTTCAGATCAGGTCGGGTCAGGTCAGGTCGGACCTGACCTGTCATTTATATCTTCTGTTATGTCGGGCTGGGCCAGGTCAGTCGACCCGGGTCAGTCTGTAACCCGAAACCGAGGCCCAATCTACTTTGATTCCAGTTGAACCGGGTCAGTTTAGCGGGTTGACCCAACTAGAAACCCAGACCCATCTTTTCATGGGTTACCATCCAGGTCATCGGCCTGACCCGCAAGCGACCCGGATGACCCGAAACTCGACCCGTACTGTTCATCGTCCCCTTCACAGAGACAGTGAACAGCCGGGTTCCCCAGTCACGCCGGCAGGGGCCGCGGACGGCGGCTGGGGTCCCGCCCGAGGCCGGCGACGGCAGCGGCAGTGGCTGCCGGTCCTTTCCCGTCGCCGGCCGGCTGCGACGAAATTTTTTTTTTTTTTTGTTTGGCAGCGCAGCGCTGTGCTTGCGCCGCGCGCAGCCTGCGCAGCGCCCGCGCAGTGGCTGCGCGCCCTTGCGCAGCGTCAGGGGCGACGGCCCAAGCCCCCAGCATCCGGTTTTTGTTTTTTGTTTTTTTTTTTTACACTGCACTGCTCTGTATACCCAGAAAACAGAGTTTCCGGTTGTCTGCAAATCCAACCCGTCCACCACAAATACCAGTGGCTCTGATACCACTTGTTAACCAAAATGGCCCATTCTAGTAACTCTGAACGGATTAGATTCGCACACCAATGGGTATGATTAAATGTACATGGATTTCCAAAAATTGCATGGCATACCTGTATCCATCGCTAATGGAGACGGAATGGATGCCAAAGTGGGTCTTACAACTCCCTCAGTCTTCTCTTGATGCCAGCAACTCGATGGTGATACTCAGCCTTTGATTTGAATTCGTATGAGTGTATGTAAGTGTGAAGAAGAGGGAGTTTCCCGGCTTTTATAGCCATCTCACCATCACTGATGGCTGCAACGTCTCCCATTCATTATGGACCGTTGCAAGCTTTCATTCATGGAGATTTAAGGGAGGAGAAACTGAAGAAACGTGCATGGGCAGTGAATGGCAGTGAAGAGGAGAGAATGGACGTTATTTTCATGAGCGGTGGTCATTTGGACCACCACTCTTGTCTTCCAACAATATGATGCCAGAATCAGACAGTTCATTGTCGGATTCTATTCCAACCCCTTCGGGGAAGAAGATGATGACACTCCCATCATCATCGTCAACCTCTGGTCCGTTTTTTTTCGTCAGACATCTCCAACAGTGACCTTATTAGTGGTGAGAGCCCCATCATTAGGCCTCGTTGATACAACTTACGAGTGTTTTGTACCTTTTTTTCCTCTTGTTTTTTTTAAAGTTTTTATATATCAATTGGCTTCTTTCATTTCACTTTTCTTTTTCTTATCAATAATAGTTACACTTGATTATTTGTAAGTAAGTCATGAATCTCCTTTAATAGAATCTCACTGGGTGTGTGCATTGACCATTTGTGGACAGGCTGGCATTTTGTATACTGTAAACTGTAAAGTGATAATGTATGATGTATCATATCACTTTGATATGTTTTTATCAATGTTAGTGTCGCAGCAGCATATAATGCAGCCATTTAAATTTATTAAAATAATTCCAGCATAAATTAAAGTGTTTCTTTCAATGCTGGGATTGATAGTACTTCAATTAATTTCTTTTAGCATTGGATGAAATGACTTCTACACTCTACTCATCAAGGTTTCATATAAAGGTAGTAGTAGGCAGTGCAGTATTCACTGACTGTCCATGCAGTATTCACTCACTGTCCATGATGAAAGCCGGGTTACCCTTGAAAGAGATAAAACTGATGTTCTTCATGTGTTTTCTATTCTTGTATGGGATTTGGTCTGTCTCTTACGAGCCCAGAATTGAAGATTTGTTTGAGCTGAAGAATGTCGCCAATGAATTTTAAAGATGCTGTGAGTTTTTTTCTTTCCACTGGTAATTTTTTGGGACTCATGTTTTGATTTCTTTTGATTTATTTAAGAGGGAAATAATTTGGGGTTATGCATTATATGAAATCTTGTCACATATGATCGATGGGATGGTCACTAATGCGTGGCGATCCTGTTTCCTCATCTCATCACCGTGTGATCTCTTTTTCTGAGATTTGCCTTAAAACTGATTTTGGATATTTTGGGCTCTCCTAGTAGTTTTTCTTCAATCAAATTTGAGTATGTTACAAGGACTTGAATAGGGCTGCTTATGAACTAGCCTAGTTTCTCTGGGTACTAGAACGCTGACTGGGCCTGTGATTTTTCAGACTGGCGCAGAGAGATTCGGCTGATGGGAAATTTTTATTGAGTGATTGAAAAATAAAGTTGCTATTTCAACATCACTTTTGATTCAGTTTGGACATGGATTTAAAAAAAAATTCTTATAATTTTGCCCATACAAGAAAGGACCAAGAAGCCCATTGTCCCTTAAAAACTCAAATTCTTAATTTCTTTTCATACACGCATACCCATCTTCTCCTTTCCTCTTACCTTTTAGAGAGCATCGCCCCTTTCCAAAAACAATAGAGACCATCTTCTTTATGAAATGCTTTTCTTCCAATTTGAGTGAGCCTCACACTCATGTTGCAAGTAATCATCTTCTTTCTTTCTCATTTCTTTTGGTCCTATCAAACATCATATTTTGTAAGGCTTTCCAATCAAATAGTCCAATGGAGGCGGAGATGTACACTCAAAAATAGTTTCACAGTTGTTGCTCTGTTCAGCCCTGCAAGACTGAATAGGACAACCAAATGTTCGGCCTCTTAAGGAGGAGTAGTTCAACTAACTATTCCTCCTTGAGAGGCCGAATAATTAGTTGAACTGTTCCTCCTTGAGAGGCTGAACATTTAGTTGTTCTGTTCGGTCTCGCAGCGCCAAACAGAGCAAAAACTGTGAAATCAAAAAGAAGGAAACATAATAAAAAACCTAAAAAAATTAAACTTATTCAAGCTAAACATCCACAAAATCAAATAGAGATGAGCTCTCTATGTTTGGATGGATCAAATGTGTAGAGAAAGTGATAATGGAGGAAGAAAGAAGAGAAAAAAGAAGTGTAGAGAAAGAAAGTGAAATTTGTGTTTGGGTAAGTGGGGTTATGTTAGGTATATGGGTGACTGTAAAGAGTAAAAAACTAATGATATTAACTTAATTACATGTGTATAGAAAGAAAATGTGTAAATTGAGTCAAAAGTGGTATTGAAATAACAGCTTTCTTTCAAGATCAATGGTTCTTCAGGAATCAACAAATCCCATTACATTTTTAATATAAAGCGATCAAATAAAATGCAGTGGGAGTTAAACAATGAAGAAGGTTTCAAGTCTCATCATCATCTTACTCTTATTTTATCTAGTTCAGATAAAGCCAGGTACATAAGCTAAATTAGGCCCAGGTTCAAGTCCAAGATGGACCCAGCCCAAAGCATCCAATTAACGACTCTACATTCAAATTATTTAAATTGCATTTCTTTTTATTCTTTTTTTCCTCTTTCAATTTGTTTGTGAATGTTCTTCAGGTATATTTAAGATTGTAAATGACGGATTTAGATTCTTTTAGAGACTCGCAGATTTTTTGGAAAACATAAATGAATTGGGCTTCAGCTATAGGTCCCGTCCCATGCTAAAACCCAACCAATGAGAGAGTGTCACGTATGTATTTGGAATGTCGGAAAGTCATTGACGATATCTCTTGCAATCTGTCAAGGTTTTCGAAATATTACTAAAGATTCTGATTCGTAGCACAATTTTTGAATACATATTTTAAAGTGGACTTGGGTCATACGTTCCTACATATTTTCTCATGCTATGATAGGTTTAGGGACTAAGTTTTTGCTACTTTAGGACCCTGCGTAAAAGAAATCACGATATATTGGCAAAAATGACTCTCCTCTCCCCTTTTGCACGCCGTTGTGCTCCCTCTTTTCCAAACCCATCAGTCCCATCACATCAGATAACGTTTCCACAACGCTCCATTTTGAACAAAAAGCTCCTCTGTACCATATTTCTCTCCAACAGGTATGCCATAAATTAAATGTAGTTGGAATTGGGTATCGTTGGCATCTATACGACGCCATGATTCAAGCATGCGTCGCCTGTTCGTCTCTAGTTGTCGCCATTCGATGTTATCTGCGGATGTTCAGATCCCAAGTTCTGCCCACAAGTTATTCCTTCTCGCCTTTGATGCCGGATGCGGAATTGGGTGAAGCAGTTCATGGTCGAATTTGGAAGAGTGGCTTTGAATCACAGGTGTTTGTTCAGACAACATTGATTAATTGCCACTCCAATCTTGGCGAGCTTGGGGACACGTGGAACGTGTTTGATGATATGCCTGACGGAGATGTTGTTACATGGACTGCCATGATTTTTGGGTACGCCCGTGTTAAGGATTTAGTTTCTGCTAGAAGGGTGTTTGAAGAAATGCCAGAAAGGAGTACTGTGTCGTGGAACACATTGATAGCTGCCTATACGAGGTCAGGAGACGTTGAATTTGCGGCGTCTTTGTTGAGCCAGATGCCTTACAAGGACGTGGTGTCATGGACAACCATGATTTTATCTTTTGGTTTACCCCCTTTTTTATTTCAACAAATAGATTCTATCTGCTGGTTCTCTCCCTTAGATTTTATTTATTAGTTCTCCTCCTCTATTTCTATTCAAACATTGATTTTATCCGTTGGGTCTCTCTCTTATATTTTATCTGTTGGTGCTCCCCCATTCTTAGATTTTATCTGTTAAGTTTATCAATCTCTCTTAGATTTATCTGTTTGTTCCCCATCTCTCTTAGATTTTATCTATTGGGTCTCTCTCTTATATTTATCTCTTACTTCTCCGCCTCTCTTAGATTTTATTTGTTGAGTTTACACCTCTCTCTTCGATTTTATCTGTTAGTTCTCCCCTTTTCTTAGATTTTATCATATGTGTCTCTCTTATATTTATATGTTGGTTCTCCCTCTCTCTTAGATTTTATTTGTTGAATTTACCCCTTTCTTAGATTTTTTGTGTTGCTTCTCCCCCTTTCTTAGATTTTATGTGTTGTTTCTCCCCCTTTCTTAGACTTTATCCGTTGGGTCTTTCTCTTAGATTTTAAAGGTTGGTTTTCCCCCTTTGTTGATTTTATTTGTTGAGTCTATCCCTCTCTCTTGGATTTTATCTATTGGGTTTCCCCCTGTTAGATTTCATTTGTTGGTTTACTTTCTCTTCCAATAGATAGATTTCATTTGTTGAGTTCAACGACTGAGGATCTTTTGAAAAAAGATGACTTCATCTATTGGTTTTTTTTTTTTTTTGGGTTATGGGATTCATTCTCTCTCTATCTCTTCTTCTCTCTTCATTTCCAATAGTTTTTTCCCATTTCATTCAATAGATTTTATATGTTGGGTTTTTTTTTTTGGGTTGTGGGGGGTGGTTTGGATTTGGTTATGGGGTTCAGTCTCTCTCCATCTCTTTTTTTCTCTTCATTTCCAATATATTTTATCTATTGCATTCAACTGATGTTATCTATTTTGTTTAATCAAAAAGTACGAAACAAATAAAATCTTTTTTTTTACTAAATTAAATATCCAACATGGAGCCCACCTTTCAAACAAATTCCTCAACCAAGCTCTATACATAACAACCAGTCCCCATCTCCAGCTGTCCTAAATTGTGATCACTTTGTAGTTTATGGGGATACCCTTAACCATAAGCATCGGTTTGTGATTCCTATATGGACCAAGGCATAGCTAGCAAAATCCAAAACTATAAGGTGGGTGCATGTCATGTGCATACAATCATGATTTTACACTGGACCACACTAATAGATAAAATTTTAGTTAAAATCAAACAATTAAATTTATTTTTTTGAAATTTTTGTGTTGGTTGGGGGAACTTACATGTTGGAAATTTCCATTTTCTCATGATGAGAATTCATTTGTTGTGTTTTTTTTTTTTGGATGTGGGGTTCATTCTCTCTCTCTCTCTCTCTCTCTCTCTCTCTCTCTCTCTTAAATAGATAAATGTAAATATATTAATTCATACTTGACTATTAGTAGACAGATGAATTTATCTATTTGTTCAATAGAAAAATATCAATTAAATAGAATCTTTTTTGGATTAATTTAGTCACTTTTTTTTACTGAAGGGATGAATTCATTTGGCTGCACCTTCTCATCTCCACTTATTTCTCCCTCAATATATTAAACAGATGAATTCATACTTGGATACTAGTAAACAGATGAATTCACCTGGATACTAGTAAACAGATGAATTCACCTTATTTTTTTTTAAATTCTTTCATCGATAGGTGAATTCATCTGTTTATACAACAATTGTGATAACAGTTCTGGTGATGCCTAGCATCGTTGTCAAAACATCTGGTGGGTTTGCTAAGTTATTACAACAGGCCAATTTGGGGCGAAATAGCAGGACTTTGTTAGGGGGAAATACTATTTGGGGGAAATGGGTTTTTTTCTTTACACTTGAAGGTACTGTTTTTGGGTTTTCCCTGAGATAGGAGATGAAATGAGAAGACCCAAGTTTTCTAGGTTAACTTTTAAGGGCAGATGCATGTTGATGAAATGGGATGAGAATGACTCTTCTACCTTGGAACAATTGGAAAAAAAACAAAAGTCAGCATCGGTGCCTTGAGTTTTTCAGTAAAAATGAATATAATCTGATTCGTTATTGTTGCATCTTCAGAGCGGAGGTTTAATATGTTGGCTTTGTAGACAGTCACCAAGGTAATGTCTTCGTCAAAGGTAGAAAAGCAATGCTATGGTGGGTTTACAATGTAGGTGGAGTCGAAGATTTGAGCATCAAACCATCTCTTCTGAAACCATCCCCCTTTCTCCATAAACCAACTTCAGCATGGTATATTTTTCTTATTGTGGGTCAAACCAAACTCCATTTCTTTTGGTAGTTTAGGTTGAACAAAACACCTTTGCCTACTAAAATGTGGCCGGCTGAGCCAGCTCCGTGACATCGAAGGGCATGAAGAAATCGATAATTAAAAGATTGTTTGAAAACAGATAAATTTATTTGTTTATGCAACAAAAAATTTTGAACAATCACATTTTGGGGGGAAAATTCGAATAAATGAATTCATATGTATGCACCCTCTCTCTCTCTCTCTCTCTCTCACTTTTTATCTTTCAACATAGAAAGCAATCAATGTCTTAAAATTCAAGTCCAAATCAAACTTAGGACTAATAACAAACAAATGATCTAAATAGATGAATTCATCGGTTTTGTCATATATTAAAAAAACATTAAATAGATAAAAATAATCAATATGGATCTTGCTTTGTAGATCTTGAAAAAAGGATTCCAAATATATAAATTTTATCATAAATAGATAAATGTAATGAAAGTTATAGAATTTTAAAGTTTGCAAAAAGAATAAAGTATAGCGGACTTCACTATTCATTAACATCAATATAATTATAATAGTCTAGGGGTATTTTCATCAATTTTTGTCTTAAATACTAACCAAAATGATCTAATGCAATAATAAATTACTTCAATTAGATTTTGTGGGTTAAGCAAAATGTAGTTGGACCTAATGAGGTATAAAATCATTTATTGGGACCGACCTCTAAATATCCTTATTTTTAAAACTGTTTTGATTTTCATTTTTTTTAGTCTCGACGTCTTTCTATTTTTAACTTTTTTAGAGATAGGATAATCTACCCTTTTATTAATTTCACAAATAATCATTTAATTGATCTGAAAACCTTGGTCAACCACTTTGCTAGTAGTAATTGGTTAGTTTTTCATTGATTGAGGTCTTGAGGAATCCTTGGAATTTTATTTTTAAAGAGAAAAAAAATCCCTTGTTCTTAAACTTGAGACAATTTTAATTAATGAAGAAAAGTGTTATCCTACTTGAGCCCACTTTGATTGGTGGAACATGAAGATTTTGGGCCGTTCCAGATTTCTAGATTGCAAGTTCAATAATATACAGCAAAAGAAATAAAATAAACTTGTAAATAAATAATCAACCATGCAAAAAGAAGGCACGCGAATTTTTTAACTTGGAAAAAAAAAAACCCACCAATTCAATAAGGATCAACTATCAAGCAATAGTAAATAGTTACAAGATATATTCACAACCCTTATTCAATCACTTGTTCGATATAAGGATAAAGTTCTTCTTGCACAACTCTTTTTGCCACGATTCCAAGGGCAAGCTCTCATATAGTTCATTGAAAGATTATCTAAAAACTATATAAAGTCCATTCAGCTTGCCCTCGCTTAAAAAAAAATGTCCAACCCCCATCTGTTTTCCCAAACCTTCTCTCACGCTCAAAATTTCTCAAATTAATAGAAACTCACAAATCACACTCCGTAAGGTTACCATACCTACTCATTTCTATTAGATTAACTTTTGACACATTTAAAAAATATGACCCCACTAATCAGACCTAAATCTTAATAAGCGATGAGTAGATATTTTGTTTCCTGCATGACTTTGCTTCTCAATTTCAGCTTGAGGGGTTAAACTAGCATCATTCTCAAGTTTGTATTAACTCAAATAGAAGCCTATTTATATTCAAGCACAAATTTTATTTTTATTAATATAATGTAACTTAAATTAAAATGGGTTTGAATTCTAGACATAACTCTAATTTTATTTATTTAATTACTTTAGTACTTGGGACTATAGTTCGACTCTACTGATTGACACCTTACTTTTTGCCATTTTCTTTATTGTTATCTAGTTATATTAAATGGCTAAGAAAAATGGGCCAATGGCCAATGGTTGCCTTGCGTTCATTAATTTCAAAAGGAAAGCTTCATTTGAGAAGAATAGAAGAACAATAATAAAGAACATGATAAAGTGTGTTGGCTATTTATCTCATGCTAGTGTTATCAAAGAAAAATATTCGAGTAAGAATAGCCCTCACTGTTTTTTCTATAAGAACTATAGGTGATGCTTATCTATCACTAAATTCAAACCTTGCAATGAATAGAAATCCTTTAAAAGTCATACGTCCTAAGGCATCAAAATGGATTGGGCAATAGGATTGACTATACATCCATTCAGATGGACTAGCCTTGTGGGGCATGGATGAAGGAATTAGGAACATATAATTGGAGCTAAACTTAATATGCGGGGTGGTCCTGCATGGATATTTCATCCCCCCTAGTTTCGTCCTTAGATGGGACCGACAGTGAGCTCCACAAAAAGTTCAAACGGATACTCTGTGTTGGCAGTTATTCCTAAAAGTATGCTCGTTATAAGGAGATAGTAGAATTTTTTTATTAGCTCTTAAAACTCAATTGACACATATCATTTTGGACATCACTAAAACTCAATCTTTTTTAACAAGGCCCCGACAATCAAAAATCCTGCGTCTACTATTGACCACACATCCACACACTTCCCCTCATACCACTAACCAAATTGATGAAGACATGGGCCACAATCATTTTATATATAGTTGCCAAGTTGCAATGGAAGGCAAAACTCTCCTGTCACAAAAGAGTTTCTTTCCTCCCTTAACGTGTGCGCGTGCGTCATGAGAAGCGTGCGATCGACATGAAGGTCATAATGGTAATTTCACTTAAATAGTCGTCAAAATCTCCAACTAGGGTTTGAAAACCCATCACGATATAAACCGACCAAGACCCTTCCATTTCCAAAACCCTAACCCTAGCAGACAGCAACAAAGACTCGTCCGCCATGGGAAGAAGTAAGTTGCTTCGATCTTTCATCTTTTCTTCTTCTTCTCCTCGATTTCCTGTACCCTTTTGGTTTGCAATCATCGAATGTTTTCGAAGAAATCGTCGTGTTTCAATGTGATTTCAACGTCGTTGTAGATATTCGTTTACTCGATTTGTTCTTTTTATTGAGAATCTTCAGAATCTCGATATTTCCATGACTCGTAGATCGATTTATCTATGTGATCTGATTTTGTTTTAGGGATTTTAGGATCTGATTTGATCTGTTCCGATTGGATGTTGCTGCCCTACTCCTTTGTTTAATTAGGTTACGTACTTCCATTTTTATGAAACGTGGTGTCTCGGGTCGATTAGATTTAGATGAAATCATATGGTGATTTGGCGATGTTGGAGAAATGCAAAGACATCTGCTGATCTGTGTTTTGATGATTGGGTTTTTTTTTCCTTTGGCAGGTTCTTCCTTTTGTTTTGTATCTTTGCTTGAATTATGATAGTTGGAGATGCTATTTCTTTGGTAGTTGTTTTGGCTGATATGAGATTCTTAGGCCTGCATTTGTTAAGAGTGGGGTGATGGGGGGTGTATGTATAAATTCAATGTATGGTGGGATTATCTGGTTTTGTGATTTAATGTTTGCACAAGTGTGTGCTTCAACCTATTGTTTCCCAATTTCCAACTGGTCAGTGGAGGAGACTAGTAGGTTAATATTTTTAATTTTAGATGATCTTGTATTCTTGAATCTGTTTTCATTGTTTATGTGAAGAGTGTAGATGAATATATTCAGGAGGTAACCAGGAAGAGTGTAGATGAATATATTCAGGAGGTAACCAGTTTCTTATTTTAAAGGGAAATTTACATATAAACACACGTTTCATTTTGATAATTACAAATAACAACTAGCAACTGCTGTTAAACTAAATTTTTTTGGAGAAACTAGCTTGTCTCACATTTGAAGGCCTATGTTTGACCTTTGATTAAGTCCACTGCATTTTATTATGAAAGGTTGGCAACTTTTTAAGGCCTAATATATTCAGAGTTCAGACTAATATAGTGATTAAATCGACTCAGATTTAGTGGTCGTATTGTTGCCCCAAAGATTGAAGGAATACAGTAGATTTTTGTTAATTAATTAAAAGTTGTCCATCGAGTGGTGATCAAGGTGGTTAATCAAGTTTTTTTAGATTATTAGAGGGGTTATTTTGATAAATTGGTGGGCAGCTTATATATACATATTTTGTAGTTGTTGAAAATACAGAAGGTTATGTGTAGACTCCCTATTCAAATTACATTTTTTTTCTCATGGATCTTATGAGGATGCATGCTAATCATGGGGAAGAGAGAAGAGGGGGGGGGGGGGGGGGGGTGGGGGGCGCTAATTTTACATGTTTTTCAAGGTGAAGAAAAGGTTACCTCAATCTTACCTCTTCAAAGTTCCATCCCTTTGAATGTGTGTCCTACAGTTGTCTAGTCTGATGAGTAGCAATACAAAGAAGCATGCCAATGTCTTTTTGACTTGTAATGTGGTAAGTTACTATGGATCTGATGGAACAAAGACCAATGGAAGGAAGAGAATGCAGCCAACTAATTTCCTGATGGTTGTTTATTGGTGTATTATGTGATAAAACAGACAAAAAATAATGGATAATGAAGCCCAATACTAAATATATGCTATTTTTTAACGACATCATTTATGCCCAAGCTCTGGAAGGGCACCATGGATAAGTAGGGTCAAAGACATTTGCGTGGCTAGGCTCACCAGAGGGGCTCAGCCCTCACTGCTATAGCCAAGTGCGACATTCCACCAAACTGACCTTGACTGTACTGTGTCTATGAGCATTAGAACTCTTCTTGTTCTTCTTCTTGGACTATAACAGTTGACTATAATGTGTCTATGAACACAATAATTGTTATGGTCAACTGAAATGTTTTTATGAACATTAGAAATCTTCAGTCAACTCTTTCAATTTCATTGTTTTTGTTTAAACTGGCAGTTGAAACTTTTTAATAGTTTGTTGTTGCTCCAGAAGTGCTTGGCGCCCTATATTTTGGGCATTGCACCACTACATTGTTGTGGATGCAGGGTATAGGCTTGGCGTCTAGCTTGAGCTTCATGTCTTAACCACCACATTATCATGAATACAAAGAACACTGGTTTTTCTTTTTAAAATAAAGTTTTGGATACACTGACAATTTGACGTATTTGGGAATCACAGAATGCTATATTATCTGACTTTGATTTAACTTATTGCTTGAATGTTCTGTCCTGAAATTAGAAAGATATTATACATCAGAATGACAGTCTCCTATAATGCAATCCATTTTTCTGCTTGCATGATATCGTAACAACTTTTTGGGGTTTCTTCTCATTTACAGGACCAGCAAGATGTTACAGGCAGATCAAGAACAAGCCATACCCAAAGTCGCGGTATTGCCGTGGTGTACCTGACCCAAAGATAAAGATCTATGATGTTGGGATGAAGAGAAAGGGAGTCGATGAGTTCCCATTTTGCGTTCACTTGGTGAGCTGGGAAAAGGAGAATGTCTCAAGTGAAGCCCTGGAAGCTGCCCGAATTGCTTGCAACAAGTATATGACGAAGTTTGCTGGAAAGGATGCATTCCATCTCAGGGTTAGGGTTCACCCTTTCCATGTTTTGCGCATCAATAAGATGCTTTCATGTGCTGGAGCTGATAGGCTCCAGACTGGAATGAGGGGAGCATTTGGCAAGCCCCAGGGGACATGTGCCAGAGTCAGTATTGGTCAGGTGCTCCTATCTGTACGCTGCAAAGACAATAATAGCACCCATGCACAGGAAGCCCTTCGTCGTGCCAAGTTCAAATTCCCTGGTCGCCAGAAAATCATTGTTAGCAGGAAATGGTAATATTTATTTCTCCATTGAATATCTAATACTTCATATTCTTGGACTTTTGGGTCAAACTTCCTATCTTCTTAACAGAATATGCTTTTGGATAATGGGACAGATCCAGCCCAATGCCTGTAGCCCCACTTGTGTAAGAGGACACCCTTGGCACTCTGCCTCTAATTATGACAATTAGGTCCCATTCACTTAACTAATGCAATTTAACAAGTTAAAATTTCACCCATCCGCCTGCGTGGTAGACATAATGGAACTATCTACACATCTAGCTATCTAAGATGAAAGAATAGCAATAGATTTATATTTTATTTCATTTTATTGTGTTGTCTTTTTTTTCAAGTCTTGTTTTGTTTAAAACACTACTGCTAGTGTTAGAATGAATGTTCATATAATTTGGTGTAAATTCCTGAAACAATTCCTAAAATTCAGAAGTAGAGAACCTCCCAAATAAGTGACAGGCTTTGGAATACAAGTTTGAGAATATCTATTAGAGTTATATGTTCATGTAGTTTGTAGTTGTAGAGAAAAATGATGTGGAAATCATAATTTGTATCTATATATTTTTTAGTTTGGTGTTCTTTTGGTACCCTAGCCACCCTAGCCAAGGGGGCTGGGTCCCAAGAGAGGGCCTGCCCATGTGGAAATATAAGCCCACACATGCGGGAAAGATGGCATGTCGAGGAATCGAACCCTGCATGTCCAAGTGAGAACTGCTGCTGGAGCAATTTTCTTTTGGGTTTGGTGTTGGAAATCCAGTAATACTAAATTCATATCGTCATACTCATGCGATTTTGAGGCTTAGGCCTTGGAAGTTGACCCATTGGTCAATGTTCCCCTTAACTGTCATTAATTCTAATTCCATTTTTACTTCTCAAGAACCATATCTTATTTGGTATTTGCTTTTAGTTTCCAATCCAGTTGACAGTGTATAAAGCATTCTTTCAATTAGACACTCCACAGAAAAAATAAGACAGTAAATAAAAATTTATAGAAAGCTGATATATATTTTTATTAAATGATCAACTGTCGACAATGTCGTAGCTTACATTGATTTTGTTCTTTTCAGGGGTTTTACCAAATTCAGTCGTACTGATTATATGAAATGGAAGGAAGAGAACCGAATTATTCCAGATGGTGTCAATGCCAAGGTGTGTTTTCATCCATTCCTCCTTCTCGCTTGAGTGATTTCTGAACAAGGGATGCACATTGGTATTTTTAGAATTATTAGTTGTCATCACTATTTTGTTTTGGTAAAGGCAATTTTCACTACTATTTTTTTTAAAAGGAAAAAATATAAAGAGAAAAATATATATATTAATGTTATTTTGTTTTTGGAGGTGGTTTGCGTTTCATTAACGTATTCTATCTGTAACGGACTGTAATTAATTTCCTGCGGTGTAATGGTTATGGTCCTTCGGCAGGAGTTGGGAGTATTAGATGGTCTGTCTGTATCACCTGACATACGTTGCCATTATTCTGCATTAGTTACCGATCTTGATAAATCAGTAAAAGGACTGGTTATTTATTTCTCATATCTTGTGTCTACATGACGGTGGTTTCACTGTTTTGTGGTTTTGTTGTAGCTTCTTGGTTGCCATGGGCCTCTTGTCAACCGCCAGCCTGGGAGAGCTTTCTTAAATGCTACTGCCTAAACTTGTCTCAGGGGAGAGTGCTGGAACCTACTGGGATCATCTATCCTTAGGTGGGACTTGTTTGGAGCGGGTGTGCTATCCACACCATCCATCCTTTGGTTCCCTTGAACTTCTCTCGTTATTGATAACTTCACTTTCGCTATTTTGGTTGAATTTCTATTCCTTTTGTTTTGGTAGTCGGACTACTTTCTATGTATAACTTCAAATGCAAGATTTGCTTGGTGTGAACTTTTTTTTTTTTAAATGTTATGTCGGATTTCTTTATTTTGCTATAGTTGTTGTGATTGATGATCGCTCATAACCTGGTTATGTCGGATTTTGTTATTTTGCTGCTGTTGCTATTTATGGTTGGTCATGTTTATAAGATTGTTTAGCAAAAAACTGCCTCTTCTTACCAGTCTCATCAGAGTTTCATCTAGCTAGGCACCTTTTTCTCACAAGAGGACCTTGTGTTACCTTGCCCTTGTCTGAGGGCCCTTCCTATCTCTGAGGTCAACTTTCCTTATATGTGGGTTGGGCTGAGCACCTATGGTTACAAAAAAAAAAAAAAAATGTGGAGCCAGTGGATCTTTACGTAATTCATTTTTATGATGCAAGTGCACAGGTGTAATTCCCAATTATCTGGAGCTACCTCAAAAATGAGGATGAGATCGTAAGAGCCATCTGAACAGGGGCTGTCTGGGAAGCAGAGATCCCATGGGTTTTCTAATCATTGTTCTTGGGGAACAGTCTTGATTGAGTGATTCCCTTGCTTGCCCAAATGTGTGCTTGTAACTTTTGGTTATTCCGTACTCGAGGGCAAGTGCACGTTTGGCACTTTACTAGAATATATAGTGGGAACTGCTATATATGCACAGAGTTTTTCTCTCCTACACAGGCTAAAAATTAAAATAAAAAAAAACTAAAAACTTTTCAAAATGCCCTTCTCTCCATATACACCTCTCTCTTTTTCGGCCCGGCGTTAAGCTCCGGTTGGCAAAGGGCTCTCTCTTTTCCCTCCCTCTCGCCTTCCTCCTTTTTCCCTCCCTCTCCCTCTCCCTCCCATCTATTCTCTCTCTTTCCCTCTCCCTCTCTCTTTCATCCCCCTTCCTGCCATCTTCCCGCAGCAGGGAGATCGCAGGAAGGGGGAGGAAAGAGAGAGAATAGAGGGAGGGAGAGGAAGAAGAAGAGGAGGAAGAGGGAAAGAAAGAGGGAGGGGAGGGAGAGGAAGAGCCCCTCCGTCGGCCGAAGCTTGTAGTCAGCAGTCGGAGATTGGTCAATGGGGAGACCGATCTTCCCGTAGCGGGGAGATGCCGGTCTCTCTACCGTGGGGAGGCTGGCTGGGGAAAGGGGAAGGGAGGAAAGAGGGAGGGAGAGGAGAGAAAGAATAGGAGAAAGAGGAAGAGGGAGGGAGAGCCCCTCCGCTGGCTGGAGTGGAGGAAGGGAGGGAGATGTGTAGGGAGAGAATAGGTGGAGCTAATTTGGAAAGTTTTGTTTTTTTTTTTTTATATGGGTAGTGTAAGAAGAAAAGAAAGATGAGAACAAATAGTATGACTCTATATAATAACAAAGTATAGCAACGTTAACAAAGTATAGTAAGGTTGGGTATTGTTTTAAGGGACATGAAAAGATCTGTGGGTTATATTAAAAGTAAAAAATTTTAAAATCCTCATACTTAAAAAAAAGAAAAAAAAACAGACAAAACCATGTATTTTTTATACAAAAATTCAAAACAACAAAATCACCAAAAATAAAAAAAATTATTACATTATGATTAGACTTCATATTTTATTTGCTTTTAATTCGACGCTTCACCTCATTACATTTATACATCACATCCAAACAGACCAGGCGATTGCTTATATGAAGAGTCCGAGGACTTCGGATCCTCTCGAATGGACTTATATAATCTCAGTTCTTACATGAAATGTTCTGCTTATTCCATCTTCTCTCTCCCGTCCGAGAGTCAAAAGTGAAAGTAGGGAATGTTTGGCAAGCGTTTCCCTTCACTGCTTTTCGGTGCTGTGATGAGAGCAATGAATGATTCACGAGTAGTTCATATTTCATAGCATAAAGTAGGACGAGACGAAACATAGGCAAGGAGCGTCCTTCTGCAGAGCATAACTTTCGTTTCGACTCCTTCGAATGACTAGACCAATAAAAAATCATAAGGAGCAAGTTTGTGATCATAAAAATTCTATTTTGGGGTCGTCCATTAACTTCTATACTAGATGTTGGTTCTGGCAAATAAAAGATTAATGCGTATGGCCAGCTCAGGTTAGAGTTGCTCGTGGCTGCACTCATTAAGCTGGATTTGAATACATCTTTAGGCTTGTTGACTTTGCTTGGTGCCAATTCTGGTTTAACTGTTACATGGGCCAGCATTGCACATAGATTTGTTCTGGGTCGAGGATTTTTTGCAGTATTGTTTTATGGTGCAGATGCGACACTCCCTTTTAATGTAAAGAGGCGCATGTATTCAGAAAAGGGGGCTGGGTTATGCTTGAACCTCAATTATAGCAACAGGACAACGTCTATGCAAAAAGCTTAGTCCACACCAAGTCAATCTAGCAAAGAACTGCTCAGGTTGACCAACTTATTAACCTACATTTACATGTAAGTTAGAGTTAAAGATCCAGACAGGCCCAAACACAATAGAAACAGACTGTCACAGGCCAGACAGGCAACCCGGATCAACGGAAGCCCTGGCCTGGGTCTGGACTGTTTTTTCAGACCTAAGGCTGAGGGGCAGTCCTTGGCCGGTTTTCTGGCCAGATGTTTAAAAACACCTGAGGCCCTGCATGCTTAAAGCCCAAAATAGGCCGTAAAGAAAGGGCATGTCAAACTTGCAAATGCACCAAGAATATAACCAACTTTTATTGGGCGGAACAGCTGAACCAGCTAGCCTTGGACTAGCTTCAGCCTGGTCAAACCGAGGCCATGAACACCCCTAGGATTTTTGGTCTTTGAAAAACAGTACCGAATTGATGTACAACCAAACTCAAGAAATTATTAACATAAAAAATTGGAACCAGATGATTCAGGTTAGCGAGGTTAAACCCTGGAAGAAACAACTAATACAAAGACATTATCCATGCTTCATTACTATTATCCATAGTCATATGGGATGCCAAACAAAATATCACATACGACAATGGATAGATCCTCATGAAAACAGAAGACAAAACAAGGATACAATCACAGCTTTGTTGCAGTCAAAAACTTTCACTGCTAGATGCAGTTATATGAGAGGCTGTTCTCTCTTACCTCTCTTTGCATCTCTCTGAGTCTCAGCCTGCCTCTTTGATCCATTTTCCTGCTTTAGTTCCTGAGAAACAGATTCATTGTCATCCTCAATGAGTTTCCGGATCTTCACTGGTTCATCTGCACTTTTTCCTTTTGCTTTAATGATCTTTTCTTTGTTTTCATGGTTTGAGAGCTCAGACGCTTTGACAATATAAACCTGCAAAAAGTACTCCAAACAAGTGATTATTCTTACTTGTGAATATATGTCAGGCCAATAGCCTTGAAGAAAACTATAATCGCATGCATCTAAGATTTTCTAATTGGCCTCTAATGTCGACAGTGTCTTCCTCATTGTACATTGCAATCTACAAATGCAATTTCTGCCAGTTTTGTCAAATCATTTTGTGAATATTGCCAATGAAATAAAGAATTGCCCCCAAAGATTATCTCCTCCTCTTATCATATGAATGTGATGATCTATTGAAGCACAAGTCTTATGATTGGGGTGCCAATTTGGCTTTCAAAAGCATGTGATTTTCAAACATTTCATCCCCACTCTTTACGGAGATTGTGATAAATTTGAGAAATCATCAGTAGAGTGATCTCTCACATGAGTTCAATCACAAAAGAAACAATTACAAGGAAGCCAAAACAGAGACATGTTCAAGGATTCAAGGATAGAGATGAGTTGTAAAGCAAGAACATCACTAAATCCATCTTACCGGTGATGGCTCAGTCTGCTGGATTCTAAAGTGAATAACATTCATAGAAAGACGTAGTTGAAAAGCAATCACTGGGTATAAATGGTGATTAGATGTTTGTGAAGAACCAACTGGAGAAGACATGACTTATTCTCGTTCTCAGAAAAAGGGATTCCATCTCCTTTTAGGTGCATAATCACCCCCATTAATGAGTTTGGCAAACAAGCAGAGTTTGAATGGCTTTCTTTACTCTGATGAAAATTTCCACTCTTCTCCTTCTAACCACTATTAGATACTCATGATGGGTGGACAGCACCATCTCTCAGTTGAAGGTCGTGTGCCCCAATCAAATTAGGGTTTGGTGAGGGCCCAAATAAAGGATGGTCTGGATCACCCTATCAGTGTCCTTAGCAGATTTTCAAAGGTGACACTACTCACAGTATCACAACTAGTGACATTGTGACTACGGGCATCTTAACCAGGAAAAAAATAGACATCATGTACAAAGCACTTTGCTGATCATTTCTAAAATTTATTAACTGTACCATCTTTTAAGTAATTTAACTTTTTTCTTAAATCCCTATTTTAAATACATAAAGAATTTCTTGCAAGGATTTCACAAACGAAATTATCCTAGCTAAAGATCTCTTTTATTTGACTTTCTACACAACATTTGTATGTGTCACCAAAGTTCAGCTGACCGTCATTCTTATCCAAAAAAATGAAATTTCCAACTTTCGAACAGGTGCAAGTAAACACCCATCAACACCCACCCATTAGATTTTGGAAATTATGGACAGGTCACTTTGACTAGTAATAATCACAAGTTTAGGCAAATTATCTAACAAAAACTACGGTAAGATACAGGTTTAGTTCAAATCAGATTCCTTTGTGTCAATAGTCAATAACAAAGTTAATATATTACCGATATGTTGCATCAGTACAAGCTCAGTCATTTCAAGTTCTTACCTTATGAGCACCCACTACATGAGACGTTTAACTGCACAAAATATCTAAGCATCTGGATTGATGTTAGAGTAGCAATCGATACATCTTTCAATAGGAAAGCAAAAAAGAAATATTTCAAGCTGATGAACGATGAAGAAAGTGTAGTGTGTAAAGTTTGATACAACCTTGAATCTTGCAGGCTTGATCAATTCAAATACCAAAGCATCCCCTTCATCCAACCCATGATCCAAGGCAAAACCTCTCCATCCACCGCTAATACCCGTTCTGCTTCCAATATAGATTGCATCATACTCAGAGCCATTTTGATCCTCCAAGACCATCTTCAACTCTCTTGGAGGAAGGTGGTTCTTGCAGAACTTAGTGGGAAGACCCTTGAGATCAAACCAAAATAAGTGCAAATGTAGTATAAGTTTTACCTTCACAATTTAATTTGAACTAAAATCTTAACATTATGATGTGCAGAGAGGATACTGACTTCATATTTAGAAATACCTACATGCACAATGACTTAATCAAGAGAAACTTGTCATGAGCTTACACAATAAACACCGCCTACACAATAAACAGTTGGAAAATAGTGCGCGTAAACAAGATCTTACAAATATGAATAAGCTGTACACCAAAATTATCTAGACTTCCAGAGTGCTGATTTTAGTCATTGTCCCATTATGGAACAACCAATACAGGTACGGGATCTACACATGTGATGATCTAACTATTTTACATCTTGTCTGTAGAAAACCAACTACTACTTCTTTTCTTTGTTTTTTTTTTCTTGTTCTTTTCATTATTTTTTATTTTTGTGTGTGTGTCGGGGAGAGAGAGAGAGAGCTCTGACATAAGTCCAACTCACTCAAAAGGTGACCAGCGCTGCATGGTCTATGGCGACCTGCAACAAGAGAAGTAACGAAGAAAAAGCTAACACAAAAATTGGGTCGAAGCCAGAGAAAAGAAAAGAAAAGAAGATCGATAGCCAACTTTTCCAGCACCTTTTTGAGTTTCCATATTTGGGCCTACCTTTATTCAATCCAATCCGATAACACACCAGCCCCCCTTGAATATGCACTGATCCAATTTTCACACTGCTCTTGCTCTAGACAATATTCACTTATTGTCCTAATCCCACATAATCCCCTCATCGACATCCAAACCTTTCCATTGAAATACCTACCTCGAATGCTATACATCCAGGTGGGCCCAACTGAAGAGGGACATTTTTTCAGGAGAAAACGGAAAGTTTTTCTTTTGGATCGGCAACACATATATGCATTAAAGAAGGGAAAATAAATACAAACTTACCAGCCAAAAACAACTGGAGACATGTGAACGGAGCATAGATTTGACAAAAGATGGGTGGCCTGAACCCAAGTTACTTTGAAGTTTCACTGCACTATCCAATGCATGCAATCGCTCTTCATTAGATGGAACTCTTCCCACGCCTGATGATCTCCTAGGATAGCTGAAATTTCATAATAACAGGAATCATCAACTCAATAGCTTGACAGAGAGAAGGTATTCAAGATTAAAAGACAACTCATATGTCTCTGAAACTCAACCTTCTGCGGTACTCCGGAATGTCAAAATCAACCTGTTACATATTCAGGAGAGAATTCAATCAGTACATGCTGCTCAAGTCATGAGCAAGTGTATGGCTCTGCACAGTACATATAGAATGAAGTATGGAATTTAATGTGTGCATGCACGCATAATCTACCTATTGCTGGTGAACTGGTATTCCAAATGTAAAATAAAGATATGAAGCTGTATAGCTCGTTTTAGAGTAGTCAAGCCAGGTGGTCAAATCAACACCCAGCATAAAGAACAAAGAAAAGATGAAAAAGATGGTAAATGGAAGTGAATAACAAGAGCTGCTACAAGGAATTTTGTACAACACAGGCTTGGAAGAGCACAGAGGGGGGCCTTTTTTAGCAGAATCCCTACTAGCGAGTGTCCAGTGAACACAATCCAAGTTGTGTACTTGAGTCTCCAGTCTCTCAAGATTTTCTACCGGATAGAGAGACAATAGTCCTAGTGATAATAGTCCTATTGTATTTTACTAGTTATGTTGACAAAATAGTTAAGAATCTATTACAGAGGGAAGTTGATGCAATACGGACCAGGCCTAAGAAATCAAATGGGCCCACACATTGACCCAGGGGTCAACCTGGTCCATTGGGTTCAGTCCACAGGGACAATTGATTGAGAGCTACTGTGGCAACTTCTATTTTTATCCTACTTCTAATTGTTATTACTTGTTTAATTACGATTAGGAAGTTTCCTACTTTATTTAATACAGAAAGCCTTAGTTGTTAAGAAATAGGTTCATTGCTCTACAAATAGTTGAGTCCTCCATTGTAGTTGCTTATGCTTCTTCCAATTAATGAATTCTGAGTTTTCTCTCTAGTTATGGCTTGTTTCATGGTTGTGAGTGCGCTTTAAGGCTGGAATCTATCTTTGGATTCGATCAATCCCTTGGGAGATTAGTCTAAATTATGATCGAGGATCCAGGGCTGCGCTAAAAATCATTCACTTGTGTCATACAGCTAAGGTTTTTTCCTTCTTTATCCCGGAAGGTGTTGTCTCATTCCCATGGTATGAAGCCATGGAATATCTAATGCAGCGTAAGGCCAAAGTGAGATTTAAAGGCCTCCTCCTGCATCAAAATTGCATAGATTCATATATAATAGATGCAGTCATGCAGACGCCCATGCTTTGCATGTATCCTGGGAATCACAACCTTGCAAGGAATATGAGGTGACAGACAGATTTGAGCCGCACAAGCTTCTATTATAGAAACAGCAGACATTTATGAACATTCATGCCAAATGGCAACGAACACAATGCAAATCTTGTAGAATGATTCATGATCAGTCATCATTTTGAGTATGCTCCATAAAACCCATTAGAATGCTTAAAGTTATATATGCTGTCATGACTTCAAGGAGAGAGATCTTACTTCTTGATATGTAGGAATCACAACTCGTTCTCGTGAAGAGCGTCTTAGCTCCAGATTCTCAAGGCTGATCTTTGATTTGGTTTTCACAGGGGGAAGCTACAATGCCATAAAAAAAAAAAAAAAAAGAGTCGTCAACTGAAGTTTAGATGCCTGACTTCTATACATTAATCAACAAGCTATATAATTTTATTTAGGAAAACAAGGACGTTTCAGTTTCCCAAGAGAGGTGTATTCGACCAGATCAAAGAAACTAGTCCTATCAATGACTAACTAAATGTTTTCCATTAAGAATCAAAATACACTTTAGAAAATCAATGCAGCTGAATAACTTTACAATATATGAGAAATTGGCTTTGAATAAGCAGAAATACCATTAAATAAGAGCATGCCTGCTAGAAACCAAAAACACAGCAGGTTTAAATAGTTCTACATTTAAGTCTACTAAGAGGAGATGTTGATGTGCATGAGAGAGAGAGAGAGAGAAAGCGAGTAAGAGGTTGTTTGTATGCTGAGTATGTTCAACTGTTCCTACAGGTTCTAGTAAATGACCATTAAGAATCATAACAAGAACTACTAAGGTTCATATTGTAACAATCATAATCCATTAAATGACTATTAGATATTGCAATATACTCTTGCCCCGTTGCACCAAATAATTAAAAAAAAAAAACACTACTAGCGCCACCCCCCCCCCAACAAAACAATTGAAACCCACACACACATAAAATTCATGACTGTCCAGTTGTTTCTGCGATTCTTCACACCATGATGTTATCTTTATTTTACTTGGAGTTGTTGTACAGTACCACTATTTACAACGTTGCTATTAATTTTGAGAGATTAGTCCGTTTTTGGGGTTTCATCATGTATGCCATTAAAGCTTTCTCTTCATCAACTCGCACTAATCTTCACATAAGTTAATCAGGTGGTAAAAATAATAGGACTAGAAGGGAGTGCCTAGAAAGGACTCATTTGATTGATCAAAGCCAATTTTAGGCAAGACTCCATTCTCACAGCTCAAATGTCTTCCACAATTCTGGAGATTTTGCAGAATGATCTGAAAATGAATTGTGGCACAGTTTGGAGAAACAAAGGATGAATAGGGATGTGTCCGTTGCTGCTAGTAGTCTGTAGATTCTATCTGTTTTTTTTTTTTTTTTTTTTGGTTTGGTTTATTGGTAGAATGCTCTTGTACAGTTGTACCTATAATTTTTTCCCACTGTTAAGTTGGACTATTGGTCATAAGTGATACTTTAAACTTGACGACCCAGGGATTGATCCTTGGGAATGTGTGAGATACCAGGGTGCCAACACCACTCAACCATGAGTGTGTTGCATGTTTTGGTTTTCTATGACTATTGATTCATTTGTATGATTTGTGTATTCCTCTTCTTTATCTTAAGACAAATTTCTTGTTACAGATTCAAAAAACAAACAAACAAACAAACAAACAAACAAAGCAGAAGAAAAGAAAGAAGTGCAGAATGCTAAACAAATGACCAAAGATACTAATATGAGAAAAGGGAATAGGATTGCTGATTCATGGTGGATAGATGTGAAGTCTTCAAATATCTTGAAGCCATGCCAATGGAGTCTCCTTGCATTGCAGTTTCCTAGGAGTCTTCACACAAAGCTAAGAGAGTTTGATTACACTCAATTTCGAAAAGAGAAAATTTTGCATTAATTTCTTGGGTGAACCTTTAGAACCTTTATATAGAGTAGTGAGAAGTGACCAACAATCTTGGTTCTAAAACTATCGTGGCAGAGGCACCGAGTGCCCCCTTTCCCCCTTCCTCTTCACTATAGTAACAAAGGCTATTAGCCATCTTCAGTTAGCAGGTGACACTATTTTGTTCTGCTCATCTAGGAGCAAGGAAGTTGTAGCACTAAAGAGAATTTTGTGATGCTTTCAATTAGTCTCAGGGTTGAAGGTGAACTTGAACAAGAGCTCTTTGGTAGGGGTTGGTTGTTCCGATGATGTGATTCATTCTTTGGCTAGTAGCATTCATTGTAAGATAGGAAGGCAACCAATATTGTACCTAGGTCTCCCTTTGGGCACTAAAACAAGAGCATCGTCTCACCAGTGGTGAAGAAGTTTGAGAGGAAATTATCTATGTGGGAACGGAGATATCTCCCGAGGGGGCAGAATTACTTTGATTAAAGCTTTTATCTCTCTAGTTTGGCAATTTATTATATGTCCTTATTCAAAATGCATAAGGCACTGAGCTCGAGGTTGGACAAGATTAGGAGGGGTTTTTCTATGGGTTGGTCAACGTGAAAGAAGGAAAATTCATCCATTAAAGTGGAGTGAAGTCATAAAGCCGAAATCAGATGGGGGTTTCGGTCTTGGGGAGTTGGAGACCCATAATTGGTCTTTACTAGCCAAATGGTAGTGGAGATTTGGAGAAGCGAAGATGCTCTTTGGAGAAGGATTATTGCCAACAAATATGGGGTGGATAATTGGGGATGGGTTCCAAAGCTAGTCCCTAGGTACAGATTGTCAGGTAAGTGGGGTATATAGGGTCCCATTGCTAGTATGGGGAGTGAGTCCAATGTCGGGAGGAAACTTTTGGTAAAAGGGTGGGATTCTTGGTGGGGGAAGGTAGTTTGGTCTGTTTTTTGTTGGATGATTGGTTGGGGTTGAGTCTTTTGCATTTCCGTTTTCCTATAGTCTTTAGAATTGTGTCTAGCAAAGAGTCTTTGGGTAAAGATTGTTGTGTGGTGAGAGGCAATGTGTTTTTTGGGGAATTGTCCTTTAGGAGGTCTTTGCATCATGGGGAGGAAGTTCAATATGGAGAGTTGTTGGAGTATTTTTCTAATATTTTTTTAATGCAGTGATGAAATGGATTAGTGCATTTGGAGACCGTCTTCTTCTGGGGAGTTTTCCGCGAAGGCCTTCTAATCGGCTTTGACAGATTCACCAGGATTGCATCCCTTTTCCGCTATTGCTTGGGTTGGTTTAGTTCTTCCCCAGGTGGAGGTTTTTTGTCGGTTGTTGGTGATTGTAAAGAGGGTGTCTACTGCAGATTTCTTTAGAAGGAGAGGTATTCATTAGTCCATCTCAGACACTTGCATTATTGATGCAGGGCAGATCCATGATTGGCTAGCCTATTGGGCCCAAAACCAACAAGGCCTAGCAGTAAAGATTAGTTTTTATTATTAGGAGGAGTCTTGTATTTTTATAATAGTAGGTACTTTCTTACTTGTTTAGGATTCATTTATTTTTAGAAGTTTATCTTATGTTTAATTTAGAATTCTTTGTTTGGATTGAATTAGGTTATTTATTTAATTAGAGAGTATCTTAGCTATAAATAAAGATATAATCCCTCTTCATGGGACACATAATATTGATATCAATAAACTTAGAAGTTTGGTTCTCAGTTGAGAGAGTTATTGTTTGTCTTTGGTAAGGCATCTAGACATTCTCTCCTTAAGCCTTTTGGCTTGGAGATTAGCCCGTTGGCTATTCTTCTTCCTTGCGCTTCATTAATTGATATCAAAACGAAGATCCAATCTCAAATCGCCGCTTCAATTGCTAATCCGAAGTAACCCATCTCGATTCACCATTCTGACATTTTCACCCCTACCTTTCCCATCACTGCCACATACCCCCACAACCACCAGACCCCAGTGCAAAGACCGAACCGTTCCAAAATCCCAAAATCCAATCCAAAATCCGAAACCCTAGACCAACCCTTTGTCACCATCCCAAACCCCTCCCCACAGAAAACCTAATCCAACCCACCCTAATCAACCATCAAACCCCTCTACGAGCCCTATTCCCTCCGTCCGACCATCACCCCTCTTTGACACCCTCACTACTGGACAACACTGAACCAACCTCTCCACCGAAACCCCATTACAGACCCTCAACCCTTGACAAATCCCATTAGACGTTCACCCCCCCCCCCCCCCCCCCCCCCCTCTCGGCTTTGCAAACCCACCCCACTTCCTTGTCCACTAAAACCCAAACCCAAGCCTTACAAATGCACACCATCCGCTAACACTACCATCATTCCGAGACCCCTACTCCCACTGAAACCCAAACCCATCCCGCCACTCCTTGGTATCAAACCCCCATCCATCGAAAACAAAAAAAAGGGAGCAACAGAAGAAGAGAAGTAGAAGAAGGAGGCTTAGATCGAAGGGCGTACCTGGCACCAAGGGACTGCAGCAGCAACGCCGCTCCTCATCGCATGTCTGCACCACCATTGCAATAACCTCCATCCTCGCCATCAGCAGCACTCCTTGCTCCTCCCTCATCTCCAATCAGCATCTCTAGTAGCAGTAGCAGGAGGCTCCTCTATGCCCCTTCAAGTTCGATAGCAGTCGATGAAAAGGTTTTGAACCCTTTCTCCTTATTTCTACGCAAAGTCTTCAAGTAGGGCCTCACACGTTCCAGCTTCCTGTGACTAAAGCCCAAACCCATCTTTTGGGCTTAAGTCCAGGTTAGGCCCAAATCCAAAAATAATAATAACAATAATAAGGTCTACTTTGAGCAGTTCCTCAATCTCCGACAGGAAGATTTGACAGTTTATGAATATTTGATTCGATTGTCAAGACTGCACCAAGTTTGTGACTTAGAATGAAATGCACTGCATGATTTGACTCGCTTTATCAAAGGTTTGAAGCCAAACATTCTTAAGAAGATGAAACCACGTCACCAAGTTTATGAAGCATACAAGGAAGCTTTTCGTGCTGAGCAAATGCTTCGACGGTACCACTTGCAACAAGTTAAGTGTTGAAGAAAAAATTTTCGGCAACACGCAACCTCTTCATCTACCTCATCACCATCAATTGGAGAGTCAAAAAAGAACACAAAGAAGAAACAAATTCCAATGGTGATTTTGAGAAGCCTGTTCAAGAAACAAATGATCTCATAAAAACTTCAAGTGAAATCAGTTGCGAAACTTCCAAAATGGGTCATGTTTCATCTGAACTTCAAGAGGAAGAACATAATTCTCTTTTTAGGGACAATGCTAATCTATAAGAACAAGTGTTAATGCGAGATGACATACAAGCAGACATTAATCATCCAATGGATCTAATTGCCACATCGTGCGACAATTCAATTATTCCAATGGTTTCGCAAGAAGATGTGTCCACATTAATTGAAATGCACCACATTGATTTCATCCTCAAAAATCAACTAATGCCAATCAACAATTATGCTATTCTATTACAGCGTTTACAATTAAAGCAATAATGGTCAGATCACACCATCAAGATACGAGCAGCCATCAGAAACCGCAACGCCTCCAACCTACTTCTGAGTGGACTAGAAAATTCGATCCTACTTTCAAGGCATATCCTCAACATAACACTCAACTAGCGACACGACAATTTGTTCAAATGATTTTCGCCCTAGGTGGACATTTACAAAACTCGAAGACGAATTCTCCAAATGGGGAGAACTGATGCAAACTAGATCCATGATTGACCAGCTCATTGGACCCAAAACCAACAAGGCCCAGCAGTGAAGATTAGTTTTTATTATTAGAAGAAGTCTTACATTTTTATAATAGTAGATGCTTTCTTCATTGTTTAGGATTCATTTATTTTTAGAAGTTTATCTTATATTTAGTTTAGGATTCCTTATTTTGATTGAATTAGGTTATTTATTTAATTAGAAGGTATTTTAGCTAAAAATAAAGATGTAATCCCTCTTCATAGGACACACAATATTGACATCAATAAACTTATGAGTTTGGTTTTTAATTGAGAGAGTTATTATTTGTATTTGATGAGGCACCTAGACATTCTATTCTTAAGCCTTTTGGCTTGGAGATTAGCCCGTTGGCTATTCTTCTTCACTGCGCTGCTTCAATCATGTGTGGTAAAAAGAAGGAAACGATGAATCAACTTTTCTTGCATTGTGAGGTGGCCTCGTACCTTTGAAGCTTTTTCATTCATAAGTGTGGTTAAAGTGGTGTCTCCCTCAAATGATCTTGGAATTGGTAGAATATCGGCGAGGGGTCCTTTCTTCGGGTGTGGTCTTATCCTTGGAGGATCACCCCCTTTTGCTAGCCTTCGGTCTATTTGGAAGGAAAGGAACAAAAAATGGGAACATATCCTTTGCCTATCATCACAAATAAAATAAGAGTTGTGAGTGTGCAAAATGATTATTGTCAATGCCCTGCCCTTTATGCCTTTCAGATAAGGAACTGATTGACCACCTATAGTTCATTGTATGCCAGCTGAAGAGATATAAATTTTGATTCTCAACTAGTTCGAATGTAGCTGGGTATCTCCACAGTCCATTCTTGATCTCTGACACTTGGAAGTTTAGGATGGGGTCTTCAAGGGCAAGATTTTGTAGTGATCATCTTTTCTCACAATTATTTGGGTCATTTTGAAGGAAAGGAATCTGAGATGTCTTCAAGGAAAATCCTCTTCTACTGCAGATGTCTTTGCCAAATCCAGCTTCAGCGCAATATCATATGTTTCTGTACGCAGTTTCGGGGATTGTCCACAGATGTCATCATCTTCTTTAAATGGAGGGAGGTGGCCTCTTCCTAGTCCTGATTTAAGTTTCTGTAAAAGCTACCTCCTGGGCCCTTCTGCTTTGCCATCTATTGCTTGGATGCCTTTTTTGTTGCTTTTGCCGTTTCCCCTTTTGCTTTTGTTTGGTTGATGGCTGCAAGTTTTTGTGCGATGGCACTGATAATGATTTCAAGCAGAAAAGCAGAAAAAATAATAAAGAAATAAAAGGTCCACTTATTGTGGTTTCTGATTGTGTGTGCTGCCCCAAATGCATAGCATAACCAACAACAGTCGTAAGCTTTACCAACATATCCAAAGATACTAAATTTTAAAAGTACAGCCAAGAAAACTCTTAACAATCTAAACAACCCATCCCATAGAATTAGTCACAATTCTCTTGCATCATTAAAGAAATAAAGGAATAAACAAAGCAAAAGTTCATATAGAGATTCCAAATAAGAACAAACTTTAGCTTACCTGTGGCTTCTTGCTAGAATCCGTGACCTCCGAGAGGCTTTTCGAAATGTTCATAATCCCCAAAGCCTTAAACAATATTAAAGTACAATCAGTAAAAAAATAAAATAATAAAAAAGTTATCTATATGCATTTGCTTGATAAATTCTCGGCTGCAAGTATGCGAATTATGCACAGACATATCCATGCACCTGACAGAAACAATTAAAGCTTGTACACAAGATTTCAAAACAGCTGAATGCCCAACAGCAAATATACATTTACTTAAAGAACAAAAATACAGCTGCTTTTCTTTTTCATTGTTCTTTTTCCATTACTCGCACCCAATATTTCTAAGAGAAGAAACTGAGAAAGACTCTGTATCGCTCTATCGCTCTCTTTCAGTCTCAGATCCAAAAACTGTATCAGAAAGTAACATACAAATAGTTCTATTTGGACAAACGCATCCTGCCCAACCCACTGTTTGCAATGGCCAAACTCACAAAACACACACCCACACGCATATCCCATGTGGGGTTTCATCGTGATAGTTGTTTCTCTTCATGGAAACCACTTCAGCTCTGGAAACAACTCCTTCTTAGCCGTTTGGTTGTTGCAAAAGTGTCAGGGAATATTCATCTATTCCTTTATGATTGATCCTCTATCCCTCCCTGAAGCAATTTTAAGCCCAGTTTAACTACCACTTTAGAGAAAGTGGTTTTCTGGGATTTTGCAGAAGTGGGGTACCTTCCTGGAAATCAAATTTCCCATGGCAAAAGCATGCATCCCAACCCACTTCCCCAAAGCACTCAAAAATCTTGCACAGCTGAGCTTTCCAACCAACCCAAAGAAAGAGAAAAAAAAAACATGAAAACAGAAAGACCCATCATCGAAGAAAGCTTCACATGCAAGAAGAAAGTAGCTTTCCCTTACAAAGCATCCGCTCCCCATATGTATTCCCAAAATACCCACTACTTGAAAAGAGAGAAGAGAGAGATTGGTAGATGGATAATACCTGAAATCTCTTGAGATTCTCTTGGAGCCTCTGCTTACGAGCTTCTTCATAAGAAGTGTTGCTGTTGTTGTTGAGAGTATTGTTTCTGTTTGTGTTCCGGATTCTGGCCATGACGGAAAAGAGGGAGATTTGCTGGTGCCAAAAATGCAAACTCACAAAGGAATAAGAAATATCATCTCATGTCATTTCAAGGGCGGGAAATTGAAAATAGAAATAGAGAAACACAAGAGAGAGAGAGAGAGATAAAGGAAAAATCCCTCCCTCTTTCCTTCCTTCCCAATTCCCTTTTCTAAAACACCTTAGTTTTGAAAATCTCCTCCCTTTTATTGACATTGCATTCATTCCCTAGGACCAGAAAACCTAGACTGGCCCTTTCTTTATTTTTTTATTATTATATGTATCGTTATTAATTTGCTTTCGATTGAGATGGTGGAGGACAGGACAAGCACACTAATTCCAAGCTCTTCCAGAGATAGCCACCTTACAGATTCTTAGGTGGGACCCACTTCGACATCCAATTTCCCCTTTGCTTTAAACTGAAAAATACGACAAAGGATTTCTAATTGAAAAGATTGAAACTCGTATTTGCCTAAAACAATGATTTTAGGTGGTTTGGATTTTATAGATAGTGGACCTAATTAATGATTTATAAGGTTGGTTGGGCCTGCACAGTGGGTAATTTAATAATTTCCTCCTGCATGCAAAGGGCCACGTTGATTTTGTGATCCAAAATCTGATTATTACATATTCTATTCTTACAAGATTTTTTTATTTTTTAATTCCAGTAGGAGTTGTAATCCAAACTATATAATTTATTAACTAATAAACCCTAAGACTTTGAAGCTTATTCTCTTAAATCCTCAAATCTAATTCCTACACTTTTGTGAGTTAATCTGAACAATTCCATATTCTTGTATTAGTGGCAAACATCATGAATTGAGTTTCAAATCTTAATTATTTGGATTTTGACAAAATTTCTAAACAATAATAATAATAATAATAATAATAAAATTCCAAGAAAACCAAAATTCAACTAGAACCGCTGGGTGTACTTATTTATTACTGTGAAAATAATAATAATTTTGACAAACATGATAAATATAAATGTAAAGCCCAAATTCATTTTCCTATCCCATGCATAGGAGGCAATAGGAAGATGACCTCTTATTATCTTGGCCATGAACATGGTAGTCCCTACTTTAGATGTATGCACTTAATCGCTAGCTGTAGCAGGCTGGCAGCCAATGATTTTGTTTCACTAGAAAGGTAGGCAATGGTCGGGACAGATTAACAATTTAGGTAACATGATGTAATTGCCCAACCTAAGCACAGTCCACGTGTAAATGTCAACTAATACATTCATGCGTGGTTGAAACTAAGTTTGCGCCGAACACAAAGATCGCTGATGCTACACTTCCAATTTGCATCCCATTGATATCTGAGCATTACAAAATCCACACCCAAAACATTACACATAGACCAACGAAAGCTGTCATGGAAAGTTTGAACCCAACCCCATCCAAAGCCGCATTACAAACAGTCCCACCATCACTTTAAGGTTGACAAATTTGTTGAACTGGATTAAACCTGTTAAAATAACTGATGCAAAGGACTACAATTGTCAGGATGGATGATTGCATGCATGAACCACACAATCTGTGATCAAAGCAGTTGCACATTAATCCACACGAATTCTTGTTTAGTGTTTCTATGCAGCGGATTCAACACTTTCCACTTTCCAGTTGCATGTGAATTTTGGATAAAAAAACCCATTACAAATATAGATATATAAAAAAAAACTGAAGATATTTTCTTATTCTCGACTTTTTCCCCATAGCTACACAACGTATTCACCTGCCTCAACTTACACAACAGATTCACCTGCCTCAAACTTGCAGAAGTATGAACGACTTCAGGCATGGGTGAGTTGACTTAGATGATGACCCAAATGAGTTCTCATATCACTATACTTCATCTGACGGCCTCTGGGGCTGAATTGCAGTATGGCGTGTGCAAGCAAACCAACCTGGTGGATGTCAGACAAAAACAAGCAAAGCCCAGTCCCATCACAAGCCCATACGTGCTCCGCTGGGCATCCAATTTAAAAGCTCGCCTGGCTATGCTCCCAAAGCTAGGAAGCAATGTACCACATGCGAATACCATCCAATGGTCTAGCCATCTGTAGTCAATGCCTGCAAGTATTGCCCCGATTGCTGAGACTGGACCTGCAAAACCTGTAAGTGCTGCAGCTGCGAGGGCCCCACGCCAGCTGTCAGTTGCACCAAAGATGCAGCTTGCCACAGCTGCCCCCCGAGGTAGCCCATGGAGTGAGACTGGTAGGACCATATGACGGCCAAGACCATATGCTTTTGGTGCAGCAACTCCAAGAGCAAGCCCCTCTGCCAATGCTTGAAAGGCGATGGCCCCACACACCAAGAATGACTGGAGAGTGAGAGCGCTAATTGATATACTCGACGACGGCAAGTCATTGACAGAAGCCCTTTTGCGGCTTGCAAGCTTCAAGATGCCTGAGGTTGAGATGCGGAAGAACACAGAGCCTGTGGCTAACAGTAATAAGATAGTAAAGAACCCCATTTTTGCAGACATACATAGCTGCAAAGGTCGCCATACTGCAAGGACAAAGGCAATTCCGGAGGCCGCACCAGTTAAAAGTGAATGTTGGAAATGGAAGGTCAGGGCAAAAGAAACCAGAAAGACGCCACCGAGCAATGGCCCAAGACCAAAAAGTAGTGAAACCAAGAAGCCAGAAGCATCCTCAGAACTGCATTACAAAATCAACCCAAAGCTTCACAAAAACTCAAGAGAAGACACGCATGTACACATTAGTATAAGCACACGTGTATTATTAGAGGAATAACTGTAGAAGGCATGATCTATAAATATCGGGTAACTGGAGCCCATAAAATTAAATAGATGCAAACACAAGTTCATAGTTAAAGTTCAGCAACATCCAGTGTTGGCATCCCGTTTGGATATAGGGGATCGCACCTACTGCATCTACAGTTACACCTATTTTTATGTAAATTGTTCAATAGTACCACTCCACATTACCACTTGAAAAACAAAAAACCTTCTAAAACATGTCCTGCCAATTGCCAACCACCTCAATGGACGTATGAAAACAGTAGTTTATGAAACTACTGGGAATTAATATTCAAAAAAGAAAAATAAAACAAGTGCACAGATGAGGACCAATTAAATACTGTGCTGTTTTGCTCACGCACTTCCCATTTGATTCTATACTTGGGGAACATAGCATTCACTGGTGAGGTTGCATCGCTTAAAGAAGCAGCAGCAATCCTTTGCACCAGTGGGAGTTGCGGCAACTAGTATTTCCCATAGAAATATCAGAAAATAAGAACAAAAAACATATATTTGGGTTTCTTCCAAATAGACAGGTGAGACTCTGACATGTATTTTTATAGAAAAAGAAAATTGAAAAAGAGTGGACATTTACACAGCTTTGGGAGAAAAAGGCAGAAGAGAAGTCATTGTCAAGAATAGCCAAGCCGTTTGAGCTCGGACGATGTTCAGCAAACAGAAAAACTCACCTATAGCCATGGCTAAAAGTCTGAAGCAATGTGCTTAGAGTCTCCATAAATGCTACAGCAAGCGTAGCAGCAGATGCAACCTGAGATGGAGAAGCTTCCTGGAAACAAGGGAAATAAATAATAAATACTCCATGAGAAAGACCATGCCAGAGATAACTATGAATAATACATCACTGGTCAAAAGGCCCATAACAGAAAAGATGCGGCTCCAAATTGAAGGCATATTCAAGTCATAAAGCACATATAGACAGCTTGCCCCCTCAAAAAACCAATAGCACATGCTTTCCAGGTCTGATTAGAATTTCATGACATTTTTATGTCAATGCAACCAACGGTTGGCAATGCGGAACGGAATGGAGACGCGGGCGGGTAAGGTGGAAGATAGAGATTTAGAAAAATTAGACTTTCACCAAACTCCAATTGCAGGAGACGTTAGAAATTTTGAGGATAACTCGAAGGAACTTGGGGAAGCTCCCAAAACTTTTTCATTAATCATTCATAACTACTGAGCCAAAAAGGCTTTACAATGATTAAACAGATAAAAGACTAACCCTAAGACTAATCTAGACCATCTAATCACATTGATGGCCGAGATTAAAATATCATTAAAACATCTTATTAAAACAACTTAAAGCAAATAAAACCCTAAATAAACTAGGATAGGTGGGCTAGGCCCAAAGACGGGTCAACCCACGGGGGACCATGGGTCTGTCCTGCATCAATTCTCCTCTGCTTGGAGAAAACTCGACCTCGAGTTTTGGTAGAAGTCCTTCAAGGTCAAATATCAAGCGTACAAATCTTCGATGTGCTTCTTGATCTTCAACCTCTTGGCATGCTTTGGAAGCTACAATCAATCTTTTCATCCAGATAAAAAGGAACTGGACGTATGGTTTCTGCTGATATTTGACTTCAACATTGATGTGTGATTTGATCGTTAAATGTAGCAATTGTTGATGTTGAAGCAGTAGATCATAGTCTTCTATTGTTAACAGTCTATCCCCAAAAATGAAATCAATGTGAGGGATATCAATGAATTGCACAACTTTTTCAACACTAGCTTTCTCTTCGGCGGAGACAGGCTTTCCCGAATGTGATTTTGCATTCATATCCATTGGATCTTCAAATTGATTGCTAACCATATTCAAGTCTTCACCTTTACTTATTGTTGAGATCTGTTGATCATCATTTTCAACCTTCCAAACAACAACTTGTTTTGCTGATAATGTATTTTACTTTTTAGGAAGTGGATTTATGATCAAATCCACAAGCTGATTAGACTCTTTGTTATTTTCTTCACTGTGTATTTCTTCTTGTTCCTCCTGCACTGCTTGATCAACACTGTCTGAATTGATCATGGAAGCATTTCTTTCCTGGTTTTGTTTCTCAATATCAGCCTAAATATTCTCCACAGATGGTTCCACAACATTGGATTTTTCCTCTTGTAACTTAACTTTCCAGAGGCAATAGTGTTTTATCAAACGTTCAACACGAATCGCTTTCCAAAATGCTTCATACATATTGTTACACTCCTTTTGCATGTTTTTTCGTACGCTTGGTCTCAAACCTTCAACAAAGATTGTAACATAATGTTCATCACTCTCATGTAGTCCACATAATGCTTGTAGTCTCAAAAATTCATCACCGTATTCAAGAATTGATAACTTCTTACCTCGTCTCAAATTTAGAAATTGATTGAAGTAGGCTTTATTATCAACATACCATTGTCCGTATGCAAATGAATATGTCACTCTAAGCATAGCACGGTGAATTATCAACATTAGCTCTTCTTTTGATTCCATATGGAAGACTTTCTAAAATAATGCACTTTTTTTGTAAAAAAATAAATAAATCAATTTGACCTATTGTGTAAATATCTTGAAAACAAGTGCATAGGATCAAACATATCTAAAATTGGAGTTCGGATGGAGGAGATCTTGTGATTTGAAGATGGATGGTTGAGATTGAATTTATGACAAGTCCTTGATTGATAAGAGCTGCCTCAATACCTACACCATGTTGTAGATCTTTTCACCATGAGCGTGCAGGATCAAACGGATCTGAAATCGGAGTCCGAATGGCCTTGATATTGCAAAAATAAAATTATGCCATTGATTTTTTTTTTGTCAAATCTGTTTGACTAGACTGCTGATGTCACACCGATGTCACTGCTGATGACAGCGTCTGCTGCTGGCTTCTGGGCTACTTTGTAGGACTGGTCAATCTGACCCATGAGTTGGCTTGAATTGGGCTGGTCACCAAACTAGGCTAGGCTTCATCTGGATCGGGTCGAACCAACTTAATTGGAAAAGTAGGCCCACCCTTTTAATTTAATCTCTCTCTCTCACTCAGAGCTTGAAAGAAAAGAAGGCTTACAAACCCTTTTCTGCTACTTGTGGAGATGATGATGAGGGCAAAGGGATGGCACGCAAACTGGGCTAAGCAACAACGACCCGATGAGATTGGCGGTCGTCACTGTTGTTGAGGACATGCGACGGTGATGCCAAACGGTGACGGCAAGTGGGCAATGTGATGACGAAAGCAGTGGATGCTGGCGGCAGTGATGGCTGACGGCAACACACAAGGGTCAGGGATGCTCCGAGATGGGCTTTTGGCGATTTGCAATGCACCAGGTCCGTTTTTTCTCTTCGTCCTCTTTTCTTCCCTTTCTTCTTCTTCTTCCTTTTTCTATTTGTTTTTCTGCTATGCACGCTCTCTCTCTCTCTCTCTCTCTCTCTCTCTCTCCTTTTTTTTTTCTGGTCCGGCTAGGGTCGGGACTGATGACAAAAAAGGGGAGAGAAGAGGAAGGATGGGGTGGGATTTTAAGAAGAGGGGTTTGGGTCGGCCAAGTGTGGGGCCTTGGTTAGAAGAGTAAGGCTGGGTCGTGCGTAGGTAGTAAACGAGGGATGGATTTACAGTGATGGCGTTAGGGATGATTAGGTAGAAGGGGATTGCTGTTTTGGATCTCAGATTCGGGGTGGGTATGGAATGTGTGCTAGATCTAGGGTTTCGATGATCGATGGGTCTTTGGGGCTTCAGATCTGACAAATCTAGGCCCTAAGGTTGTCAAGGGGTTTTTCCATGATGGGGATTTCAAGAGGCAATGGGATATGGGTTTTGGCGCCGATGTTTGGATCTAGGGAAAACTTCAGAGAGGGTTTCAGTAGCTATGGGTGTCGGAAGGAAGGGGGACTACAGATTGGTGAAGAAGATGGTTTTGCAACAACAATCAAATGCCGAGAAAGGAATCTAGGATGGATCACTCTTCGTCTCTGATACCAAATAATGCGGAATGGAATGGAGACAGGAGACACAGGGCATGTAAGGTAGAAGATGGAGATTCAAAAAAATCAGGCTCTCACCAGACCCCAGTTGCAGGAGGCATTAGAAATTTCGAGGATAACTCGAAAAAACTTGGGGAAGCTCCCAAAACTTTTTCATTGATCATTCATAACTACTGAGCAAAAAAGACTTTACAATGCTTAAATAGATAAAAGACTAACCTTAAGACTAATCTAGACCATCCAATCACATTGATGGCCGAGATTAAAACATCATCAAAACATCTTATTAAAACAACTTAAAGCAAATAAAACCCTAAATAAGCTAGGATAGGTGGGCTAGGCCCAAAGACGGGTCGACCCACGGGGGACCATGGGTCTCTCCTGCATCAGTTGGCATCACTCCAAAGAGTGGCTGGACAGCTTTTTTGGTAGAACAGTTCCAGTGCTGCTCTAGTGGAAAGGGGTTTAAATATTTACCATTCCAAAAAAAACAAAAAAAAAAATCAAATACATATATATATATATATTTGCCGCCACTAGGCAGCCTAAACAGTAATACAGTTTTGACCCACAGTGGTTCAAACCTTGAAAGCATCTGGTAAGACCTCTGCAATTACCATCCAGATCATACAGCCAGCAGCAAAGCCTGTACAGAATGGCAAGAACTTGTGGAACGCATCGGCGCATATGAATGAGGGAACAGCAACAATAGGCTACAATAATAATAATTAGGCCATCAGTCAACAACATCAAGAAGAACAAGAAAATTTTCCAGAATGTTGAAGAAAATACAAAGAAAATAATATTTCGCTGGTATAGCCAAAAACGAAAAGAAAAGAGGAGAAAAACATAAAACAATATAAGAATCATTCAACAGTGTTGAGACAACTCTGTTGTCTTCATTGCACCTAGCCAGTTCCATACAGCAGGGACCACATCTGATCAAAACATTCAGTTGAATCAAACCCTTCCCTGGTGTAAAAGTCAAATAATCATGCGTGCGTACAATTCAGTTGTGAATATCACTGTGGGCAGAATGGTATTCTGCCTATGCCAATGCATTGTGAGTTTAACTGGATGCTATGAAAACAGCCACAGAATACTGAGACTATTTAATTGGTAGCAATCTTTCTCGCTTAAAGCACAGCATAAGGACAATCTCTCTCTTAAAGCAGGGCATAAGGACAGCAGCAGCAGCAGCATTGGCAAGAATTACAAATATGTCCATAGCAAAATATGTGAGCTGTGTCAACACCTTGGAAGAGTGAGCAACAAAGTAGCCTTCTCTTATCAAGGCATCAACTTCAACTGTAACTGCCACCAATTTGGGGTTTTTTTTTTTCCTTTCATCAAGAATAATGATAAATGGTGTTATAAGGAAAAAGAATATATATTTCAGGCGGACCAGATGAGGAGATCCAGGCAAGGCCATGAAGAAACCAAAAGAAGCTTAAGTGCAAATGATAATGACCCACATGCTAACATGGATATGTGGATTTACAAGAAATGATATGGTTGGGAATGAGAAAATTAGAGGAAGCTTGAACAGAGACTACCATTCCATACATTAGAAGGCCAGAAACAGCCACTGTCCAATTTATTAAAGCTACCAGAGCAAGGAAACAGAAAGAAGAGAGTGGTGAAGTGCCAAAGAGCATGACTCTGAATAGTCCGACTGGAAAGGTAGAACTTACAATTGCTACCTTTAAGTGGATGGGATAAATGCATGTTGATAGTAAATTGTTGTTGGCACCTTGCTGGTATATTGAAAAGCTTGAGGCCAGGTTATAGTGCTTAACATACATTAGTCCAAGAAGGTATCATTTTTCTTGTTGCGCCTTAAAATACATTAGTTAGAGAGGGTATCATTTTTCTTGTTTGCACCTTTTGACGTTGCATATTTCAAGCTATTGGTAATTCGTTTTAGCGTGACAACCACTCTGCCTTCTTCCAAGATTCAGTCTCCTTCATTGCCACAAACTAGTTCCCTATTCGCCCTTCACTATTTCATTCACTCACACACAAGGACATACCCCAAAGAGATGCAAGCAAGAGCTCACCTGTACCAAGGCTAATTATGACTTTTTTTTTTATCATGGTTTTTCATGCCCATTTTAGAACAATTTCATAAACAGCCAATAGCAAGTTTGACTTTGATAGGACAAAATTAAGATGGTGGTGATGATGATCATGATAATGAAGATGTTGCTGTAGATGATGATGATGATGATTGAGAAGAAAACACCATGCAGGATGCACCATACTGAGCAAACTCATCGACTTAAAAACAAAGTGACAGGGTGATCTAATCTGTTTCCTTCCAATCCACAATTTTCCACTAATGCACCGTGGCTGGACTGGTAATTCATAAGGAATGGTTTTTTTTTTTTTTTTTTTTTTTGAGGGGAGAGATGATATAATTAAACAACAAACAACGCAATATAAGTAAGCAAAAAGAAATATGAAAAAGCAACATGAAAGGGTGGCATTGAAGATGTAAAATAAGCAGTTACAAGTCTTGACACGAACACAAAACATTTCCAACTTACATATTCCATCAACCCCTTGTACACCTACAGTCTGCAGTGGAGTTGGTGTTTAAGAAGATTTTATAGCCACCAAATGGACATGGTGAAAATAGAGGTGATCCAGCATATACATTTATTGAATAAAGAACTCATTCTCAAGTCTTCTGTTCTGATGATGATAAACGATCCCTTAAATGCAGAAAAGAACTTTTGATCTGCCTTAGAAACATCTTTAAGACTGAAAATTCAACTCAAGAAACCACACTCCCATGCATGAAACAAAATCAATCATAAGCAAGGATGAAAATAGTGGTTGCGGCGGGCGTAGCGGCCCGTCACCAAAACAATACGTAGCGGGCGATACGTAGCGGTAGCGGCGATACGTAGCGGCGTAGCGGTGTGATTTAAAAAAGTCTTCAAAAAAATCCGAAAAATTTCCAGAAAATCCAGAATATTGGAAAATGATGGAATATGTGTTTGTTTTGCAAAAGCAACTAGTATATGAGTATGTAGCGGTCCCCTCATTGCATGAGATCCTGTATCGCTGTATCAATAAAAAAGAATATGAATAATCAATGTTTTTCATATGGATTCATGTTGTTTAGTTATGTCAACTTAAATAGTAACTTAAAGCTTATAAAAAAATATATTATAAACAAATTTCATCAAGATTCATTCAAGAATGAAAGATAAACTATGTTCAAACTTTATAAAAAAACAATATACTAATCTACTTAAAGAGCAAAAACTTTGTAATGGAGGAATACCTTGCTGATTAGCTTTAATATAATACCAAAGGGAATGTCTTCCAAGAATCACATTGCTTTGGATGTTTTTGTTAATGATTTTACTGTTTTTTTGAGAGGACTTGAAAAATGGAGGCAAGGAAAGGGACTTGGAGCAGTGAAGAGGAGAGAGGATAAAAGTTAATAGGGAAAAAGTGGGTCAAAAAATCAGCTGGGGGGTTTTAACCCCCCCAGCCAATATGTATCGGCCGATACATTTGTGAGCGCCAATATTCTCTAAATAGCGTAGCGCCCATTAGCGCTACACCCGATTTATCGGCCGATACGCTTCGTATCGGCCGATATTTATATCCTTGATCATAAGAATACACAAACACAATTGTTTTAGTTCTTACTTGGGGTAAAGATGTAATCACACTCCACAACATTGCATTTTGGGGTGAAACCCCTCTTGATGAAAGGACCATGCTCACAGCTAATCCTTCTGGAATGTTGTGCACAGCAATAGCCAAAGTCACCAACAGACCTTGAGTTAGTCCTTTGGAACCGGCAAAGGAAACTCCAACACCAGAACCCTCGCCGAAAGAATGAAGAGTCATTATACCAATAACAAGAACCACCTTACTTGCATCTGCACCCTTTATGTCCAGCATGCTTACTTCCCCATATTGCTCAAGAAACTGCACAAAAACTAGGATGATCATAAGCTATGAGTGTTTCAGATTCCTTTTATGTTCAAAAGTCATGCTGAGAAATAACAAATAATGCAATAGATTCAAATGCATGACGCCATGATTCAACTGTGCACACCAATGCATGAGCACTAGATCAGTTTGACTTAAATATGAGAGTGGCTCCCCTTACACCTTCAAATAAAATACGTCCATCTTAACTGTATTCTATCGAGTTAAGACAACACCATATGGAAAAAGCTTGAAAATTAGCTTTGAACACAGAAAGAAACGTGCCCAAAGTCCCAAACATTACAGTAAGTTGTACAGAGATAACACCATAAGGTAGATCAAATGCACACACCAATTGCTTGGATGACTACACTAAAGGGGAAATCATAGGTAGACGCTAGACCAAATACACAGAATATAGTAAAGCTTAATGAATACAATAAAGAGCAAAAAACAACTTTTGAAAATACGTATCGTGTGAAATGAAAAGCCAATAGCTTTCAATAACTTCATAAACAGCCGTTTGAGAATTAACAGCTTTGAAAGAATTGAGGACAATGGGAAAAAACATTCACCAAACACACAATTCAAACGAGATCTCAAATGTGAAATTCAAACGAGATCCCAAAAGTCGATAAACAACACAAAAGTCAACTTCAAAATTTGACAAAGGAATAATGTATATGTAAGAATAGAAGGTTAGCATATAACACTGGACATCAAAAAAGAGCTCAAATGGGATTAATACATTTATAGGTGCATTTCTTTTTGGGTTTTCATTTGTATTTATCAGTGAAAAGAATCAATAGTAGGTGAGGCTAGAGCAAGGGCATAGATCTTAAAATTCTAGACAACAGCATTATGATAATTGATAAACTAGTACACCAGAAACAAGATCAATATAAAGCTCACAAAACGATGGTAAACCAGAAAAGCAGAATGCAAAGCAAAAAGGAATATCATAATTCCTAAGAATATTTAAATAAAGGAATAATTTAATTCTTAAGAATACTTAAATTAGTGTAAAGCAATGTAGCTGAAAATAGTTCACCAAACCAGAAATCTGAGAATTATAGCAGAAAGCACAATATCAATCACGCAAGAATAACGATAAGATCAATAGAGAAAGAAATTAAAAGGCACCAAAATGCAATAAAATGAAATTATGGAAATGCACTGTTCCTTGGTCGAGGTGCCCAGATATGTCAAGATAGAAAAGCTTGGACGGGAAATTCACTGCCTTAAAAACTAGAACATGCCCTACATTTTAGATTTACGTAAAAGAAAAAAATTCAGTGTAAGTAACTCAAGCCATTACCTTCTTACAAAGCAAAATGAAAATGCCTCCACTTAAAATCCCAATTACAACCCAGATGCCACTACCGTAGGCCTGTCCTTCTTGTACAAGGTCAAAGCTTGCAGCCACCATCACCCCAGCTGCCATTCCATTGCATACTCCTGCCCACTGAGGCTCCAGCTCCACAAAGAAGAATGGTATAGCACCCAAACCTGTGGCTGCTGCCATTGCAAGAGTAAACCAGGCAACTGTGGACACAGAGACTCTACCACTTCCACCTTTCCTATCATTGGCCCCATGAAAGCCAGCCTCTGTGCCAGTGCCATCTATAACAGTACTTTCCAAATTCTTATAAGGAGCACTCACTATCTTTTGTTTGATCTCCTTGTCAGGGTTTGCTACTGCATAACCATGCACCACCAAAAAAAGAACCAAAACCAGCAGAATTGGCTTGATCCTTGAAGCCATGGCTGCTCACAACAAAAATATCCACTCAATCCTGGCCTCCAGAAGCATACAGGGAAATGATAAGAGAATCCCTTGAAAAACCAATAATCCAGTTGATGTGCTCAGGAGCCAACAATGACATGAAACTCCCCCATTATGCACAAATATCACATATCAGCACCAGTTGGTATCCCTTGATTGATGACAGAAACAAGCCAATATCCAAAATCCAAGAGGCATCAAAATGCTGCTTCAAAGAAGATCCATCCTCCAGTTTTAGAAGATCTCCTATATCCACATGCAATTTTTAATGGAAGTGAGAAAAGCTCATCATGGAACATGTGGTTCATAGGGTCACTTTAACATGACAACATGAACCGCCCTTCACTATCAAGTTAAAAGAATTCCATGAACCACACGCGATAACACAAAACATCGAGAGCTCAGCAATGAACAACATCAGAAATAAAGATCGGTATATCCCCAAAAAATAAAAACATAATGAACTTAAGATTTCTCACCCCTCAAATTGCTGATGGTTTGCAAGATCCCAAAGTATAGTTACTTCCTTCTTCTTGTATCGATGTTTTTATTTCCAGTAAGAATACCTTCTAAAATTGGAATAAGAAAAAAAATATTTTGATATTGACCTCCAGTCCTGCACCACATAAAAGATTTAAAAAAAAATACAAAATTGTTTCAGATGAAAACGTAGGAAGAAAAATAAAACACATACAGAACCTATTAGCGTAGTTTTTACAAATACTTTGCATTTCACAGGCATCTCCAGTTGAGATGTTGCAAGAGATTAAATGAATAAATAAGTAGAACAATACAAAGAATGGACCACAAATGTAGTGCTCAAACTGAGGACAGCGTCAGTAGGAATTTGACTGGGTCTAGAATTCCAGTGACAAAGAGAAGGCATGATGTTATTCAAAATGAAACAAAAGATCTGAATTTGTGGATTGTGTTTGGTCACTATAATTTCCATCCAATAAGGATTTTTAGATTAGAATGCTGGTCACATAAAGCACCGACGGTGAAAAGGATTTCTGACCAACAACCAGAGCAGAAAATCCAAACTTTGCCACAGGCAAAGCGGGATATGGATAAAATTCCCTAATTCAATGAGGAACATGCTAAAAGTATGGAAAACACAATCACTCATCCAGCCAACAATTACTTCTCTATTCCACACCGGAGAAATATACGAAAGACGAACTGAAAAATTCTAAAAAGACACCCTAATTACAACAGGGAAAAATGGTCTTCCTATAAACTACCATGTAAAAAAGACACTACGTTTGCACACAAAGAAGTAATTGATCGAAAGCCTCTTATATCCAATTGATGATAAGCAGCTCTCAGGATAAGATATCAGCGAATCAATCCAATTATCAGAAATGGAAAAACAATCCTCCTATCAACTACCATTTCCCAACGAACTCCTAAACTTCACTACAAAATGACAATCCCTGAACAATGAACCGAAATTCTTCATAACAAGATTAAATGAGAAAAAGCAAACCAACAAACTTGATCCAAGAATAATGAGGACGCGAAGGAAGACAAACATTACTTGCTGGTCAATGAAAGCACTTGAAAACCATAATTTTGTTAATGAAGGTTCTGAAAAGCGCTAACTTCTTCCAAGAACCCCTAATTGATCAAAACTTACTCCTAAATAAACCCCCTTACTTACACTGCAGAGCAAGAAATCGCTGTAGAAAACTGGAAAGCTGAAAAGCACTAACTTACCTAAAAACCCCAGTTTGATTACCAAACATTCCCCCCAAAACACTAATTTTTGCAGCAAAGCAACAAACAGAGACTCTTCATAAAAAGAGATCAAATCAGAGAAACCAAAACAACAAGGTCGATTCAAGGAGGATAATGTGAAGGAGAAAAGATTCAATCTTGGTCGGTGACTGCACCTTAAATCGCTAATTTGATTAAGCAAGGCCCCTGAAAGGCCCAAATCTCCGACGAAAGGACCCTAATTAACAAAACCGCTATTCTTCTCTTCCATCCACTCGGCGATCGCCCCTGAAGAAAGCCCTAATTGCGACCCCGAAATCAGATATCAAAAATTCAACGAGGAAAAGACTTTCATTAAGGAAACGCGACCGAGAAGTCGAGCAATAAGCAAAAGTATGTGCTTTTGTGAGGCCCCCACTCGTTTGTGAAAAACCATTTACCTGGAAAGAGGAAGAGACAGAGAGACGAAAGGGAGACGTTTTGGGGAAAACCGGTTTTCTGCGGTTTCGAAGAGCGGAAAATCGGTTTTCCAACAGCCAACAGGAATTCTTCTGTGGGCAGGAATCCTGGTTTTGGATGGAGGTCTTTGAAAATTGCAAGTGGGTGGAAATTACAGTGTGGGGCAAGTGCAGGGAGGAGGAGAGCCTCGGTCTCGGCCTCGGGACGACCTTCTCTGCTCCGGTGGGGCCCACGCTCAGAGCCCCCCCGGTCGTTTAGCTGTGGGGCCCACGATCGGTGCCGCTCGTTCGTCCTGACGCGGGAGTTGATGGTAAATATCAGAGCCGTTGGATCTTAATAACTCGAAAGTCAATGGTGGGGATTTGTGGATGGTGGTGGGCCCTCGGTCATCCGACGCGGAGGGTGGTTGTGCGAATATTTCGCTTCGAAGGAATATGCCCCCCCGTATGAATCCAGCACGTAACGTCGTAACCATCAATTAAAATTTGGGTGGTTTTTTTTTATTTTATTTTATTTTTTGATAAAGTTGGGTTGACAACACTCATGGTTGACAGGCCGGGCCTAGTTGGAACTTTTCCTGTAAAGTAAAGTCAGAAAAAAGTTCAAAGCACTAGAAAATTAAAAAAAGTTCAAAGCACTAGAAAATAATGTGATGATCTTTTTATAACTCTAATGACTAATCCATTTTACCTTTGCGGTACGGTCTGTTTGTGCAGTAGGGTTTTTCATAGACAACTAGAGCCAACAAGACGCTTGAAGTCCCCGGGTATTTTCGGCGTCTTCTTCTGCTTTTTGGTGCAAAGATGAAAAAGAGTGGAAATCGGCCATTTTACATGAATCTTCATTGCAAGACAGGATGCCGCGTTCCCACCTCCCTACATTGGAAGCGCAAAATCAGGTTTCCACAAACAGATACTTGTGTTAAAAGTATATGATTTTTGTCATTTAGTTGTTTAACAATATTATTTTTTAACTCTAAAAGAAAAAGAATGGTAAATTTTTAAAATTTTTATACTTGTGATATGACTCACATCTTTTTATATATCTTGAAAGAAGGTTCTACTTCACTCTACTCTACTTAACTGTGCCGTCCAAAATGGAGTAAAGAAAAAAATAGAGTGATGATATCCCTATTTATACTAGTCTAGATATGGAGCTTTTCATTTTAAGAGGCTGGTCATTTAGAACGTTACTTTTTGCTCACTGAATTTTTAATTTCTACAGGCTACTTTGCCTTGGAGCATTTTGCTTTCAGTTTGGGGGATGATAACATCTCAAATTCACATAATAACCTCCAAATGTTAGCTACTAAACAAGCCCTTTGAAGACAAATGATCATCTTCATCACCTGTCATCCGGAAGGCAAGGATCTTTTGAGAAAGTAGGGTCAGTACCGTGATGGCTAGAGAGCGTCTTCTTTTACTAGTTGAAATTCTTCGAATTCTACAATTTGTGATGCTCTATTAGAGCTAACATTCGTTGAATTACATCAACAATATATAGAATAAGAAAGAAATTGTATCCATATGAGTTATTGGTCAATTTGTAAGCAGTGAATTGGACTTTCAAGAATTTATGGTAAAATGGGTTTCAAAGAGATTGTTTAGGACACAATAAACCCGCAAGTGAAAGCAACAAAACTACTTGAAGTGCTTTCTCCACTATTGGATCCTGCTTATGGGGGCCACTTCGATGCATTCCTATCATTGGAGATGGGATAAATGGAAAGGTTCCTATACGATAAGGGTCAAGCTAAAAATCAATCATAGTAGACCCTTGTGATCAAAATTGGATCCCAAATGTGTTCATATGACTCAATCAAGGTGGGGGTGGGGAGGTGGAGGCGTATCCACTCATTTCTCAAAAGAATAACAAACCAAACCAAGTACCTTTACTTCGCTAATAAATCATGTTCTTTATAAACCATACCCGAATAAGCACGAAAAATGACACATTGGATCTGCATGCTAAGACCTCATTAGCCCCTGAAAATAGTTTACCTGTTACTGTATATACCTGTGATTCATAAAAGATGGAGAGATAAATAAATAAATAACCAGGCACCCAGGTATAGTTTCCAAAGGCATAACCCCCTCATTCATGCATAGGCCAATTTACCGGTCCTGGGTTGGCACAGGACCCCAACAGAACCTGGATCAGTAAATTTTTTTTACCCATGTTCGAACCACGGAGAAACTGAACTAATTGCACAAAAAGTTACCTGGATGTGCAGAAAGAAATTGCCCTTGAAGGAAACATTTACCTTAGCAACCTCCTTTACCATATTTGGTCTCATTTTCTAGGGAAAGTGGGGATAACATTCGGAGTATCTATCCAGTCTAGGAAAAGTAAATGCCTCACCAAATGGCAGGGGAAGCAGTAAATTCCCCATTTTTCAGCGAATTTTCTCAGGTGACTTCCACAGTTCCACCTTGTTCAGAACTCCAAGTCTCTGTAGATTATCTCCACAGAAATCCTCTTTGAATGCTGGGATTTTCTATTGTTGATAATTACAGCAAGTGAAGAACTCAATCCACCCCCAATTAGTAGTAGTATATTCCCCCACTTTTAACCATCAAATACTTTCTCCACCTTCACCAAATACCAAGTGGCCTCGAAATTACTACCCCAAAAGGAAAAACATCACCCACATGGGAATCATTAATCACAGTTTACATAAGTTAATGAATCCAATGAATATACCAATTTCTAAGTATACAACAAGCACACACAAGGGGGGAAAGTACAGGTACATCAGACATCTATAGCAGATCCTCAGATTCATTTCTCTTTTGACTCTGTTGAAAAAAAATTCTACTATCAAACTCACTAGCTTTAACAGCATCTCCAGGCTCAATTGAATAGTACCAGGAGCTGAATCAAGGCGGTTCCAAAAGGTAACCAAGAAACCATCAGAGAGGAAACAGATAACTCCCTACCTACCAGTTTTTGCACGCTTCATTCCACTGTTACCAAAGGGAGAAACACTTCCGCTTGGTCGAGGACTCTCTTCTCTAAAACTTGAGTTCAAAAGAGCCAGTTCACGTAACTGCTGCCTCTTATAGATATCCTGTGACTCATCCTGCAGAGGTTTACAGAGGAATATTAGCTGCTATCTAAAAAATAAACTTCAAGAAGATTCAGAACACAAAACATGTGCACATGTTTGCACGCTCAGGATTGTTTATGAATATGAAACAATTCCGAGAAAGACGACCCTCATGCAAAGCTGATGATTGAGAATTTGTGAGATTCAGGCAACTCATCAGATTCCATGAAGAAGTTGCCAAGGCCTAAAAATTATTCAGTCCCTCATCAGGTGGGCCACACATGTACATTAAATATGTACTATTGTTCGACTTGTGCTAGCCGCCCATCTGTGATGCATATGCATACTTATGTCCATCTTTCCCCCTTTCTTTTGGTTTTTCATTGTCATAGCTACAAATCCCAACATAGAATCCATGAACCAGATTTAATCCAAAATACATAAATGGGAAGCTCATAGCATTTGTTCAGTACTTCTGAAATCCATTTTGCATTTTTGGGCCCTCCACGAATGCGTCAATGGGAAGCTCACCTTTTTTTTTTTTTTTAATTCAATAGTTCTGAAATCCATTTTGCAATTTTGGCGCCCTACACAAATGCATTGACTTTCTTTTTTTTTTTTTTGTGAGCATGTATGCACATGTTGATGCAAACCCTAGGGTTAGGGCTTGCGTTTAAGTGCTAAAGCACAATGGATAAGTATTGCATCACAATAATAGGCCTCTACAGAGACGATAAGACGAGGACGCACCTCCGAGGGATAAAACCAACTCAAGTTCTATTAATCAGAAGTCTGAGATTTCCATCTTTACAATGCTATAGAAATAAGAATAACAAACTTAGGGCCTAAGTTACCTAATCAAACTAAGAAACAAATGCAGAATTAGAAACTGTCGTACTTACAACTATTTGAATAAAATTAGAAATCTAATGACAAATAATTAGGAAACAAGACTCATAAACTATTTTGCGGGGTCACATACGTAGGTCACGGCTTTCCTGCAAAGATCCATTAGATTGCTTCACATATGCATGTGTGTTAGGAGAAACCATATGAATTTTGTCGGTTTTCCCATGGTTCCACAAACCCAACTTTTGTAAAAACCCACAAACACTGGGACGACAACATCCACAGCTCTTTCAAAATGAGGTTTCCAACTCTAGTCTGCACACAACCTTACCGAATGCAAGACAACATGGAAAAAAGCAGTGCCCTATAGAATTTCAGACAGGCACTGAAGGCGCCGCCTTCCACAATGATGAGTCAACAATTGACCTGCCTGGAATTGCCAGCATTTTCGCCACTCTCCAGCAATTGTGGAACCCATTTTCCCAAGGTCCAATGAAAACAACATAACACTTTCATGCTATGGCTCAGATTGACTATGAACAGCAATTTCCCTTAAGCATGTTGTCAGTGGATTGTGGAATTGAAAGCAATCCATTATCATCAAAGCCTTGCTCGATCTATTTTGTGGTTAGATACATGAATTCTGTTTCTCCATTCTAGTTTATCTTGGGCCAAATCCTCAGACAAGTAGTACTTCTTCAAATCCATCCTTACCACTTTCATCCATATCCTCTTCGGCCTACCCCTTTTCTTTGAGAGGCCATCAACCTGCAAAGAAAAACTACTCACCGGTGAGTCGGTGACATCATTGGCCTGCATTTGACATGTCTAAATCATCTCAAACGACTCTCTTAATTTATCACCTATTTGATGCTACCCTAAGTGCCTCAAAATGTACTCATTTCTAACTCTACCTTTCCTAGTTTTACCATGAATCTCAACATTCTCATCTTGCTATACATTTTCTTTATGTGTTGTTTCCTAATCGACTAACATTCTACTCCATAGGTCACAACTTGTCTAATAGTCTAGGAAGCACGGTCACCTCTTCGGGGCCGGCGTATCAATGTCCGACACATCTGAGACATGGACACGCTTGAACAAGTGAAAAAAGTGCCTTGTATTTTTTTTAATATAAATTTCGAACACGGTTCGGACACACGCCGAACATGGCTAGGACATGGACACGCTTTGAACACGGCTCAGACATACGCCGAACATGGCTGGGACATGGATACGCTTCTGACATGGCTAGGACACGTGAAAAAAGTATCCTATATTTTTCTTTTAAAGTGTCTTTTTTTGTTTATTTGATATGTTTGTTAGTTAGTACTTGAATTTTTATTTTTTGATTGCTAAATTGATTAAAAACTTAAAATGATATTATTTTTTTAGTATATGATTATATATATAAATAAATAAATATTATTAACATATCCCCGACGTATCCGTAGCTTACTTTTTGAGAAATGCTAGGTCGGCTTATACATGTCGTATCGTATCCGTATCCTATGTTCGTGCTTCTTAGCTAATCGTCGTCTTGTAAAAAATTATCTCTGAGTTTCGTAGTTAGGGCAGATCACGGAGCACTCCAAAAGCAAGTCTTCATTTTAACCAACCAGATCTTATCCTATGCTTGACATCCTCCTCAATCTCTCCATCCAACTATGCTAGTTTGTTGTAACTGCCAATCCCAATCCCAAATAAAAGGGGGTTGCATTGGTAGGTTCACTTGATATTGGCGTAACCTTGTCACATCTACAACAAGAGTTTTGAGATGCAATATCCATCGTGCTGAAAATTGAAGCCATATCAGAAATCATAGGATTTTTTAACTAATAATAACTTTAAAAATAAGGAAAAAATAGTTATTCATTGCATCCATTTACATAGATAACAACATGGTCATATTAGTGATATCAGATATCATAAAACAATATAGTATCAATAGCCAACAGTTAAATATATTTAAGACATCAATTTTACTAGGAAAAACAAAAGAGTTAGAGTGGATTTTTTTTTATTCTTGTCAAATAAAAAAAAATACAAACCGTCAGCATTGTGTGGTTAGGATATCTCCATAAGTTTAAAAGGTGTTCATGAATCATGAAGAAAAAACAAAATATAATAATAATAATAATACGAATGTAAGACAAAATCCATACATATGGTCAAATGCTCTAATCACATGGCTATTCCTTATTTATCTCTAAAACCTCCCTAAAACCATACATTTTTTAAGAGGCTTCATTAATCACTAAATAGACTATTTACATAGTAGAAACATAAACAAAAAGAAAGAAAGAAAAGAAAAACAAGAGAAAAAGAAAAGAAAGTAAAAAAAAAAGAAGAAAAAACACCTAATATTAGCCATTCAGTTGAGAACAAACACCTCATCCAATACATTATAAAGCAGGGTTGTCAAGGGCCAAGGCTTGTCCAGGCACGGCTCACATCTAGCTACCTATCAATACCGAAACTACAATGCTTTTTTTGTTTAAATTTATAGAATTTGTATTTTTTTAAGAGAATATCTGCTCCATTTGTGCACTTGGAATTACTTACACTCCTCTAAGGGGATGTATTCAACCAAACATATGGATTCCATGTAATTTTTCACCCTTTAAAGTAAAGCATTTTACAAAAAAAGAGAGAAAAGTTAAGTAGTTAGTTTGTCACACCTCTAATGCCTAGGCATTTTAGGTGTATTGGTTTGTGGTTAGCAACTTGATATTGTATAAGAGCTAACACATCCCAGGTTCGAATCTACGTGGGGAAAAAAAAGCACCAAGCCACATCTTGTCCGAGCATGTGCTTCGAGTTCGGGCGGTGTCCCACCTAAAGGGAGGTGTTAAATAGTTTGCCGTACCTTTAACACCGAGGCATTTTTGGTGTATTGGTTAGCAACTTGAGAACTTAGGTGTACCAATTTATGGATTGATAACTTTTAGTATGTGTGTCTTTTCATAGAAATGCATCATTATTTTATTAGTTCTTCCACAAGGTTGCGAGAGCATCTCCAACAAACTAGCTAAATGCATTTGTCAGCTAAAGTAGCTAACAAAAACTCACTTTTTTAGCTCCAACAGACTAAATAAATGGCTAGCTATTATACATTACAAGTAAAGGGCTAGCTAAATCTAGCTAGCCACTCTTGACTTGCTAAATCTTAAAATATTATTTTTTTAAGATCCTTTACTTTTGATTGGATGGTTGAATATTTAAATTGTTTAATTGAGTTGATTGGATATTTACAATAAATATTAAAAGAAATAAGAGCATTGCTCGGGATGGCACTAGCAAAAATAGATAAAGACACTTTTTCACTAATTATTTTAGATATTAAATAGAGCACATAGCCGGAGATGCTCTAATTGAAACTTAGAATTGCGCATAACTGCATATAAATGTAGCTTATAAAAAATAATTCATCATTGAGATAAAATAAAGTCCTTAGCATGGAGGACCAAGTGAAGATGGATCTCCCATGCATGACTCCAAACAAGATAGTGTATTCCTTTGCCATTCTTGGGACTTGTGAGGCTCACCTAGATTGTGGGGAGGGCATTGATGGGTTAGAACATGGATTAGGGGTGTCTTGAACACCAGTCAAATCAAATGATCAGCCCTTGATTTTAGAGTCCTCAAAATTAAATTGATGAATATCATGCAAAATCATTGTGACAAATCCAATGGTGACTCATGTTTGGATTACTGTTGAGCTAAGACTAGTGCCAATTCAGAGGAGGTTATATCCATAAAGGAATAGGCGGAGGAAAAGGCAGGAGCCAGAAAAATGGTTGTTAATTTAGACATAGCAAGTCTCTATCATTATTATTTTGTATAAAATGACTTGGTTGTTTAAAAAACATTAGATTGTTTGGTGATTAAAGAGCTAAACACTTATATGTTACGTGTTCAAGCTATGCTACATTCATTTTTATAATTTATAACTAATCAAAAAACCAAATCACGTTTCATATTGCCCGACCAAACTGATACATCAGCCATATGGGTGATCCATATCCGCTCATTGGCCGATACATATGGGATAGTGGTATCCCACTGGACCCCACATCAGACAGGCAAAAAATTATTAAGTATTGGCTGATATGGAGTGTCTCGGATAACATTCAAAGCCAGAATGACTTGGGCCCACAGACATATGCCTAAGCCAAGCCGAAACAACATCACGAAGGCGTGAGACAAGGAATACCAACAAAAAAATGTGGGCCATTATGGACAACAGACAAGGCCCAAGAGAGCCTGTCCCAATAAAGACCTGTTTTAAGCCCAAGAAACAGCCTGATAAATGCCTGTTCAAAGCCTGATCCAGGCCAAAGAGAGGCCCAAAAATCTTGACAAAAACCTGTTTTATAAAAATTTATATTAAGATAACTAAATTCGGGCCAGGCTGGAATGGGCCTTCTGGCCATGTATGTTACAGTAGAGCCCACCCAATTACTTATCAGACTGAAAACCCAGGCCGGGCCCAACCCAAGAACTAAAATGCATAGACCTATACCCCACTAATGGCACCCATGTATAACCCTGCATTAAAGACATTCCTCGAGGTAGATAATCAGATTGTTAGTAGATGGAGAAAGAAGGCAATTATTATGATAAAAACGTTTCCACGTACAAAGATTCAAGTATACTCGAGAATCAGTAAAACTAAACATAAGTGTGGAAGGTCATAAATACCACGGGTTTAAGCAATTCTTCTATAATTTCCTGTGCCTGTCTCAGCCTCGTATCAACAATGTTGATGGGTAGCTCAGCCTCAATCAAGATGTGCAGTGGATCATTGAGGTGCTCATATCCTGGTCTACCCCTCAATTTCTCCTCCTTCAAGGTAACAAGTCATACAAAAATAAGACCAGCGTATGACATAACAAATTAATAATAGATTGTATCTAAAGCAGAAAAAGAAAAGATTGATTTCTTCAACCTGAAGACTAAAATTTCATTACAACCAATCCTGTAGAACTAAGTTTGTTATCTGAAGGCATTACTCCTAGAATAAAAGGAGATAAATTCTATCCATCCACCAAAAAACACTTACCCGTACTTTACAGCTAGGCTGACAGCTCAATACACTGAACTGTCACATTGGACAGCACCATAATGTGGATCATCATCATGACCACCACCATAATGTTGATAACAATAACAATAATATTATAAAACCTATAAACACAGTTTGGGTACCAACGAAGGGTGGGACAATATCAAACATGCTTTAACGGAATACCCATCAGTGCTTTGGCCCATCTGATTGATGCTTGAATGACCGATTGATGGGCCTAATCCAGAATGAGCACATCAAGATTCAGGACAATATGCAGACCTGACGCAATAGGGATTCCAAAGCAGGCTGGCAAAACCAAAAGAGCAGAAAACGCAAGGCAAAAATAACAAGTAAACATTTTGAATACCCCAAATCCCACTCTCCAAAAAAAAATAGTCACTAAAAAAAGAAAAGAAATGCAAGAACATCCAGACACAATACAATGACAATCAGGATATGGGTAATGTGTAAGAAGGAAAATGTAGTAGCCAGGAAGAAAAATTGAAGTTATAAGCTCATAAGGATACTTTATTAACCAAAGTTGAAACTTTACATATTGACTAAGTATCTTGATTTGGCCCTCATGTATGGACCCTTTTCTTCCTAGGAAAATTGGAAATAATTAGAAAATATAAAATACAGATCTGCATTGTTCTGATAGAAACTTAGGTGTCTTAGATGTAAATAAAATAACAAAACAAAGAATTCCAAATTGTTCCAAATGAAACATTGTATTTTACATTTTGGACTAGTACCAAACACGGAAGAAACCTATACATGCCAGGCAATACGTCTTGGTTTCGGTCAAATCCCACAAACATGTATATAACAAAGGCTATTACATCCCACTTTCCTAAGAAAATCCATATTGCAACATATATGCGTGTGTGCACACGGCACTGCCCAGACTGGAAATCCTTACCAATGTAAGCAACCAGAACTTCATCCAGATCATTCAAAGAAAACTCGAGAAATGGCATTGCCATGTTTGCATTTAAATCTAACGAGCATGTTGGTGAACCGGAGAACCTCTAGCTAGACTAAGGTCTGCCTTAGTAAATTGCCACTCTATTGTACTTTATGGGCAATATTTGAGAAGTCGTGTTGACGTAGAATGGATAGGCCCACAAGTGGGGCCACCCAAGATTATTTAGGAATATTTTTTTATTTTCTTTTATTTTCCTAATTATTTGTGTGTAGGTTTCTGACTTTATTGAAATAATTGTAATTAGGATAATTTCTGTTGCTGAATTAGGTTTTCTTAGCCCCTAAGTTTGCTTTTCTTAGTTATATTGCATTGTAAAGATTTATTTTTCATACTTGACTAATAGAATTTGAATAGGTTTTATCCACTGAGGTTGGCTCTCCTGTTGAGATCTCCGTGGAGATCTTGGATAGTGTTTGCAGACACATGCTTCGGCACTTTCACGCAAGCCCAAACCCTAGGGATTGCATCACTTGCAATAAAAATGTCTGAAGCATTTTGTTTGTCTTAATGCTCTTATGGGACTTTGGTTTCTATTCCTGAAACCCAATGGGCTTCTTAGAGTTTCTGATCTTAGAGTTGGGCCCCACATCTTTCTGAATGGACTAATCTAAGCATTTAAATTTTCCTTGGACATATCAGACTCTGATTGGCAAGATAGTTCGGACATCACCACCTTCATTGACAGAGACTTGGAAAACTTTATTAGCGTGTATCTTTCAGCAAGATCATTGCCATAATTTCAGGTGCAAATGTAATTTTGTAGTAGAGTTTTGGAAAGCTAGAAAAAAAGAGAAGGGGGAATATTGGGAAGGAGCTGGCAGTTTGGCGGGTGTAGAGGGGGCGGGGTGTTTTGGTGGGGTGGGGGGGGGGGGAAGAGAGAGGAGAAGAAGAAGAAGGAATAACAGAGAACAAGATTGAAAATCATGGAAATATGTGTGGAGAGAGAGAGAGAGAGAGAGAGAGGAGGAGGAGGAGGAGGATGAAAGTAAGAACGAAGGAAATAAAGAGAGTAAGGAGGAGGAATAACAGAGACTTACTTTTGCCAGTTTCAGCCGATCGAGATGGAAAGATGATTTCTTAAGTTTGGGTTGCGAGATGGAGAGACAGATAGAGATGGGGAGAATATAAAGAGAAAGAAAGAGGGACAAGAGAACGAGACCTATGATGATTGGATTTAGACTTTAGTTATTAGCTGTTCATTGTCCTTTATTTTAGTAGTGCTGTTCATTGATGGGATTATCCATCGCACCTAGTGTCCTTCCCCTATATTATATTATTTATATATAGACAACTAAGCTACAATTTTCTCTCACTGTTTAATATTTTGTAGAATTCCTTATAACTTTGAACTTTCATCAAATTGTCCATCTAGGATCACCCATAGCATGACTCAACAACCTCTCCATTAAATCCTTATCCAGCCTATCTAGGAGATACTGACTTCTAAGGCCCATTAGAAGAATTTCTGATGGGTATTTTGCATGTTGGGGTTTTGGGGACATGATGTAATGGCTTGCCTGCTGGCATTTTTAAATGCCATGTCCATTTGCAGGAATTTCTGAATCCCAACAAGTTGAAAGGACTCAAATGACCTTGAGAATTTCAGAATTTCACCTCCTTTTACTTTTTGGTGGAATTTCTAGATGCTAAAGTACAATGGAGCATCTAGGAATTCCACTATGTATGGGAATTTAGAAATTCCTCAAACATAAATTCTATGAATTCTTGCAAAGAAACAAGCCCCTAACTAGTTTTCTCCACAAATGTTTGAAAAAGTTATACACAAATGTTTGAAAAAGTTATACAACCAACAGCTTGTTTGACGCAACCCTCCTTTACTGGGGCTCGGAACTGGAATATGACCAATATTGAGTACTGACTAATCATATTTCAATAAAATATATTACCTCTAGGTATATTGGACCCCAGATAACATTCCCTTGCATGTATCATGTATGACTCTTACCAACCAATTTCAAAAGAAGAAAGTATACAAAAACGCAAAAACTTTCTTTAGAAAGTACCAGATTTTTTAAAGCCAATAAGAAATATTATACAAAAGAAGCTAAACATTAGCAATAAAAATAAAAAGGAACAATGCCAGAAGACAATATGAGAGAGAGAGAGATAGAGAGAGAGAGGATCTAGAAGCTCCCTTTTTGTTAGAAGATCTCCATCCCATTCTGAAACCTTAGTGCACAATTAAAGATGACTATACCAGACACAATGACAATATCAATCTCATTCTATGAATCAATTTTCCCAGGAAAATCAGCACGTGATAAGGCCCATTGGACAGGGCAGGCAGAGAACTATATGGACATAGTCACTTTTGTACAATGAAGCACGGGTACCAGTACGGATACCAATACGGGTACGGTATATGTACGCTAATATGCAAAATCCTAAAAAAAGAGGATACGGATATGGCTAGGGTACGTCCATTAAAGAATTATATTATTTAAAATTTTAATAATGCAATATGCTAATAATTAGAATAGGTTAGAATTCTTAAATGCAACAAGCCAACAATTACTTAATACCATTACAAATTCAACCTAATGAAAAGAAAAGCGCACCAGCAATATTATTTTTTATATTTCATAATCCAGCATTCCTTCCTCCGCCTCCTCCTCCTTCTTCTTCCTCCTTTCCAAATTCTTTTTTGTTTTTTTCTATTGGAAACGAGGGAATTGGAGATGGACTAGGGCTGAAGTTTTTTTCCTTTTAAGTTTGTTGAGAAGGGTTAGGGTTAAAGTTAAAAATTATATTTTTAGCTTTTTCAAACTCTTACAAAAGTTTTTGCAAAAAAAAAAAAAAAAAAAAAACTCTTAGAAAAGTACCAGGAACGTACCCCTCCCGTATCCACAAACGCACCCATCCCATACCCACAAAGTCAAAACATACCAGGTACGTTTGATCGTACCCGATACGTTTTTTGCCGTATCCATACCCGGTATGTGCACGGGTAAGTACCCATAGGTATGTGTACATTTTGGAAGTAGTCATGCTCCATAGCTTTTGTACAATCAAGTCCTAAGAAAATTGCACAGGGGGAACATATGTTAGATGCGAACATGAGATGTCAACAAGTCATCAGGAAGCACATTGAAAAACCTAACACGCTGATGTTCCTAATTTTATAATGATAAAAGATACTTTCACGAACTTTTTTTTTTTCAGAATGGTTAGAACTTTGAGTTAATAGATCATATGAAAACATAAAAAAAAATGCACAAGGAATAGAAGTATCTAGACCGCTAGAAAATATATCAAATAAATATCAAATAGCACATAATCATTGCCAAATGAATAAGCAAAGATTAAGAATTTTGTGCTAGTAGATCTCCATGTGCAGGATATGAGTGTCAACAGCACTGCCATTTTTATTACATGCATTGTCACCTTTATACAGAATGAAACCATTGTAGTCAACTACATGCCGACAGCTATCTTAATCCAACTCCAAGCAACACAATCAGGTCACCTAGTAAATATCAAGCATCATGATAGAAGTAACTCTATTGCAGAAAGAAATCCAGTAAACCTATAATAGGAAAAGAACATCTTTACCTTCCCTGGATCTTTTATTGAACCTTTTCCTCTGATGTACACACGGCAACCTGTAGAAGCTTCCACCCGTTTTAGTGAATTGCCCCTGGGGCCAAGAAGGCGCCCAACAAAATTGAACTGACACCATGTGAGAGGAATTAGTGTAGATACAAGAAAAAAAAATCAAGAAGCAACTTAACGGATGGAAATGAGCAGGACCCCAACCAGACCCATACAAAACCAAATCCATGCGACTAATTTTTGTATGGGCTAGGCCCAGAACACTTCAAGTCCACATAACTGACAAAAATGGGTTCCCAAACCCGACCATTAGCCAGTTAATACATGGACTTTGGCTGCATATCATGGTACATAAGTAATTTATTCAATAGAATGGAACATACAAACATACATGCATACATTATAAAAGCCTTATTTCATCAGAATAATATAAAAAAGATTTAATATATACATATAGAAGGGATACACAGACAATTTATAGAATCCAACCGGACTTAAGGCCTATGCCCCAAGAAGGTCACCTTGTGAGATCCCAAACCCTAATTCCTTTAATTTCGGATTTATTATGCCTAATTTTGCTCGATTTGGGGGTTAGGGATGGGTCAATTTAGGATTCTGTGTAATGTTGGGAGTTAGATGTAAATTGGTTGGGTTGTAGAGAGGCCCTTAGGTGTAGTTTTACTTTTAGATGGGCCTTCGGAGAGTTTCCAATTACAACCTTTAAAATACCCAATCTTCCCCTTGATCCTCTTTCTTTTCTCAAAAGATGATTAAGGGGTAGATTGGGTATTTTAAAGGTAGTTATTAGGATTTCTCCAAAGGACTTCATCTGAATGTAAAACTACACCTAAAGGTCTCTCTACAACCCAACCAATTTACATCTAACCCCAACACTATCCAAAATCCTAAATTAATCCCTCCTCGCCCCCAAATTAAGCAAACTTAGGTATAATAAATCCGAAATTAATGGGGTTAGGATTTGGGATCTCACACACCTATTAATTAACCAGGCCCTAGAAGCCCAGGCCAGCAAATGTGGCACATAACTATGCCTATGCTGTAGTTGTGCCAGACCAGAGCTTGATCTAGGCCCATAAGAAACATTTATTAATGGTAACAGTATTTTATTAAGATGAATGAAATGTAAATGTATGGATACATGATATATCTGTACAGACACAGTTGAATACTCAAGAAATCTTGCAAAGTCAACTCTAAAAGGTTGTGACTCTCAAGGTAAACACTCGATTTATATTTTTGTACCCAAAAAGAAGCAATAAATACAGGTTTTCAGTCAAGTACTTGACTGAATTTCAAATTGATTACATTGAGTCCCTCAAAATTTTAAGAGTACTGAGTTTTAAAAAAATTGGACCTCGCTGAAACGACATACATTAGGGTAAGTATCAACTGGAATGTCCAATCGCAAAATCTTCTTGACAACAAATGAGCTTGGGCTTGCTGGTGCTCCTTGCCAGTCCATTGTCATTCCTTGCGGCACACCCAACCTCTGTTGAAAGATGGTGCAAAGGTCTTTTAGTTCTGATTGGAGCAAGTAGTAAATTTACAAGAAAAAGAAAGGTAAAGAATAGCCATTATTGCATTGCATCGCACTTCATCCACATCCATTTCCATTAGTTAAAAGTACATGGACACAAGCACAACAAATTAAGCAAATCAGGTGGTACTAGCCCTGTCCATCAACTGGTCAGGCAGGCTGCAATAACTAAGTGCACTAATATTTACCTCCTGCTGTAGACCATTCCAGGAACCTAAACCCATTCCTCCGGCATTAGATCCAAGGCTTGCAGATGCCATGGGGCTGGGACTTCCATGCTGCAACCTGTCATAGTCGCCAAACCCATGATTGGAGACCATAGCAGAGACTCGTATAATCTCTGTTCCCAAGAGAAATGACAGAATAAGAGATGAATAATTTTTCAATGCCTAACATATGAACTAGAAAAAAAAGACTAAAGATGCTTCTTATTCACAAAACTGAAAAACAGATAGATCAAGGACAACCTTTAACAGAATCAATGAAGAAATATAACTAAAAAGTCAGGCTATTCATGTTAATAACAGCAGATCCAAGAATAGAAAAGTGTGAATTTGCATGAAGATGAACCAACCTAGATATTTCTCAGATGCAATTTTATGCCAGGTGTCAAAGCAGAGTTAACATCATTCATCTAGATCTTGGACTCATATAAAGCGAATTCTTATTCAATGCTTCCCCTTTAATGGAAGAAAACTTTAAATGGAAATAAATCGCATGTTTCATATGCAGTCAGTCCAACAATGAATATCACTCCAAAGTGATATTTGGAGATATCACCTATGACATAGGAGTATGAAATCTAAGCATTTGCATCCATAGAAAAGGGCCCCCTAGCATAGAATTGTTTATCAACTCTCTTTCAAAACACCAATACACATACACACAAAATTGAGGTTTAGTTACTTTAATGGTGAGAATAATTTAGGGTAACTATGGACACTTGGTCCATTGCACAAATTATTGATCAGTATATAATATGTTTAATGAATGTATTTTGCAAGGTGAAACAGTGTATAGAGTGAGCTTCTTTGGGCAAGGAATTAATTAATGATTAGACAATCTATGCATCCAACAAGGAATCTTGCGCACCAAGATGCACCATGATCCATGATGCAACTAGTTGAAACCAATAATTTATCCTTCTTTTAAACTCACAATCTCACAGTCGCAATGATGAGCATCAATAATTGCTCTTTTAACAACTTCTAAAAGGATCAATTACTTTAAGCAATCTTTTAAAATATGCATATTCATCTGCAAGATAGAATAAGGCTATAATAATGATCATGATGATGCAGATATGACTGTTCAACATGTGATAAAAACCATAATCCATGTCTTATAAGATAAGGTATCCTAAAAGGATTTAAAACATTGGCGTATCATAAGAATAGGCATGTATTCCAATTAGATGCTAATACATATAATAGTATTTATGTTTTGTTGACTACGTTTTACAGACACTATAAACATAATATTAAAAGGATGCTAATTACAATACTGTACACATCCTTTCTTCCATGGCTTCACTGAAATCCTTCTTTCTTGATCCACAATTTTGCAACATACAACACATTCATACTTTCCTTGTGATGCTTTGAATGCCAAAAATGTAAAAACTCATACATCTAACATTATATTTTATCAAGTCCAAGGTTCCCTGAGTGGTTCGCTTCCTCTTATTTCCCTGCTTTCACCAGTCTAAGTCCCTTCTCTACTATCTCAGAATCATATTAATAATCAATATATGTTTAGTTATGATGTCCATGTGGAATTGGTATATATTACATATTTCTCTTTTATTTTTTCTGAAAACTATCTATCTATTATATATGTCTTTTTATTTATTGCTGCCACTTTTTTTTAATAATTTAATTATGTAGTTACTGCTCTCTTTGTTATTCTGTCACCCTGGGATTTGAATTTCAATCTCCTTTTCTATGCATATTGCATTTGTACGTGTCCATATATAGCAAGCAGTGGTAAAATTACCAATAAAAATGTATACATAATATGTACGAGTCACTCTATCTATACATTTTGTCTTTATCTAAAACATGCACCTAACTGAATCAGGCATGTACCTCACATTATGCCTTGTGCCCCAGGCTCCAACTACCCTTTTGTGCCTTGTTCCATAACTCCACTGGTCTGTTCGATGTGATATCTCTTGTTATTTTGAACTACATATTGATATTTTACTTGAAAATTTGCTCATTTATTTAGCACCTTGAATTTCTGAAAAGACATCTTTCATATTATAAAAAAAAATGTTTATTTCAGGATATATCAGCCACATTAGTTACATATGCAGCCCATGTTGGGTTCTGACAAACCAAGATACCTGATAAACTCTAACAAGAAACAAACCAGTCTAATGTCCACAACCTCAGCAGTATATGATACAGCTCCTTCAGCTTCGAAGACCATATATCAGAGAAGTGGACACTAGGTTGGGTTCTGCTCCATTCCCCAACTGTTGAGTACTGGAAAGCCATGACACTTAATAATCCCTAACATCAAGCATACCAGTTCATACCTCAGCAACATATGATGCAGCATCTTGGGTATCTAAGACCATTCATAAGAAAATTAGAAACTAGATCATGTTGACTACAAATGGCACAGGATGATGAGATTCGATGCCAGAAAATACAGTTTTAGGTTTCAGGTGTACATGAAAATTTCTTATACATGCCAGCTATGCACATTATCACAAACAAACAAACAAACACAAATACATATATGTTTTTATGTGTGTGTCCCACATTCCTTAATTTCAATGTCTGGCATGAAAAAGGAAAACTTTGTAGTTCTTAAAAACCTAATAATGTTCAATTTGAGCTGTACAATTTGATTTAACTCCTGCAGAAAATTATTCACGATCTGATGTGAGTCCTCTTTAACAAGTATCATAGACAACATATAGGACTTACAATTACAATAGCATAGGATAGTCTGGTTTGTAGTTAGTACCAGTCTTAGTGATAGTTATGGATTTGCAGGCAGATTAAATTGAATTGCAAGGACACTTTAAAGGCTAAATTCTTTCGTTGCCTGACTGCTTCAGATGCACTGCATTGAAATATCATGGAATGCTATAGATTAACGTAAGTTTGACAAAAAGATGGTTCATTCAACCATATCTTTAGCATACTCTTTTTGCCGCATAGTTGCTCAAATCTAAATAAAAAATTATCCCCGATGGCATTTTGTCAAGCTCTATGGTCAACCTGGCCTGCTTAAAAGGATCTAATCCAATTTGGAGAATATTATTCGTATTACTAGAATATAGGTTTGGTATAGTGAAAATAAAAATCTAGCCTTTGGTTTGCAAAGCAGAGGCAAACTATCAAAATGCAATCAAGAAAATAAAATCATATGTCAAAATCACACAGTCCGAACACCTATATTTATCTGCAAATGGCATGTGTGCCAACAATTCCAATTTTAATCATCCATCTATGAAAGGTGTGCATCGTGACTCCTCACATTATGGATTGAGGGCAAGGTTTTGCAATAGCAAATCTCCAAAGAACGGCAATAAGCTTAAAGAGAGCCTGAATTTACTTTTTTATAACAGTAAAAATTTTATTGCTCTCAAAAAAACAAAATACAAATACAAAAAATAAGCCTGCATTTACTTCATTCCTGGAAGACCTTGAGTCTTTTGATATGCACGTCCATGCATATTAATTCGCAAATAGTGATCACTCAATAATCAAACAGTGCAAGAGTTCAATCAAGCTCAGAAGCCAATTTCTAATATGCTAAGCTCACCCCACACATTACACATATAAATAAAGTAAATGAAAGGAATGCATAATCACAATCAGCATTCAGTGGTGATAATAATACTATAAGCAACCTCTATTTCCAGTCACCAGTCACCACCAGCTTTACAATCAACACGAGTTTAGAACACTTAAAATAGAGAGGGAAAAAAATAGCAAACAAAATATCCTTCTCCATTTCAATTCATATGCCAAAATGCAGCAACACATTAACAAACTAGAGCTCATCATATCGATCTAGCATTTCTTTATGGCAATTCTTCTCCCAAGCCATGTAATGGAATTAAACAGAAGCAAGATGCAAATCAGGAACTCAAAAACCAGAGAGTCCCAAAGAAAAACTCAGATCTGGAACCATCCAAATGCCCAAAAGCAGTCACCAAAGAACTCACCTTGATTCAACAAACGGCTGCATATGGGAAGAACTTGCATGAAAGGGCCAATCTTCTGATGTTCTGCCAACAGCTCTGTCAAGTACTGACTAAAAGAGGAAAACCCAGAATGCAAAACACTCAATTCAATCAAAATTCATAAGGGAGGAAAAAAAGACAGGAAAAATTAGGTAGAAAGGAAAACTATGTTGATCAAAGGCAAGCCCACTTAAAAAAGATAACTTACTCCTAATTTTCTCCTGCAGTACCATCTAACTACTGACTAACAAAAGAAAAAAAAGAACCCAAAACACCCAAATCAATCAAGAAACAAAACACAACATCATTATAGGACAAAGAATAGGAAGAGATAAGAAAACATTACTGAATCTCACTTTTTCATTCCCAGTTTCTCAGTATCTGTAAAACACTTACTAAACCCAAAACAAAAACTCAATAATCAAAACACCCAATTCAATCAAACCTCATAAACAAACAACCCAAGAAAAAAAAACTACAAACCAAAAAAAAAACCCAATGAAAACAGGGGCTAATAAAAAAAATAACAGAAACCCAGAACCCAAAACACCCAAATCAATCTAAATCCAGGAGCAAAATGCAAAATATCAAGAATCTGGAAATGACCCATTGATAAAAATCGTATTTTTTGGGGGGTTTTCGGTAGTACCTATCCATATCTGGCGCGGTTCTTATCTGAGGTGAAGCAGCCCTCGCCGGGGAGAAGTTGTGAGAATATAACCCTGACATGTTTATCAGACAAAGGAGGCTCTGGAGAAAGAAGATGAAAAGAAGAAAAGGGGTAGAGAGAGAGAGAGAGAGAGAGAGAGGCTGCTGCACAAGGCTCTCGTTGGGATGCAAAGAAAGGGGGTTCTAGTCCCTTTTATTTAACCCCTGCAGAAAAATAAATGTTGGGATGATGATGGGAGGCTCTTTGGCTATTCGAGGGTTTAAATAGCTGTAGGGGTTTAAGAGGGGGCTGTGTGTGAACTGTGAAGGCTGAAGAGCCTATGTATATTTGTGACAACATTTTTACAGTAGGAGAGAGAAGAAGCTGGAAAGAATCATAGCAATCCTGTTACAAAATACCACCGAATTTTGTAAATATTTTTTCAAATGCTACCGATATTTTAAAATATCGCATTATTACAAATACACCCAATATCTTGAGTTATCAAAAAAATAAAGGGAGAATTTCTCGAAATGCTAATGAAACGAAAATACAACTTTGAAGTTGTGGGTTTAAGTCATATTATCTTGACTTTTCTAGATTTGAATTTTGAGTGATGGTTAAGTATTCAGTTTTCATCTTTGTTTCTTCTTTTTTTCAATATTCACAAAATAGAAGGTTATACAATGGTCTTTTTTGTCATCAACTTCTTTTCTTTTTTTGATTCTTGACCACTCATAGAAATATGAAGTTTTAGAACTCCTATGAATTCAAGTACATGAAACAAAGAGGTTGGAAGTAGATCATTTAGAAATTCCCAAAAATCCTGCCAGACCATGCCTTGCCGAATTTTCGGTATTATATGTTTGACAGTGAAAATTCAAACACCACAAGAATTTGCTACAATAACATGGCTGGAATAACAGTACTTGAAATACCCCATATTTTAGAATTCTGAATGTTTTCTTTTTTTAAAGATAAGCATTTACACAGAATCCAATAACAAATTTTCACAAGATGTTGAAGTTCTCCACACAATAATTTTCAAACTCGTGCTGTCAAACAGTCCCTAGATTAATACAGTATCCGCCAAAAATCTCTCGACAAAACAATATAAATCATTGAATGAGACCGTGATGCCTACAGAGTGTCTTGTTTTACTTGTTGAAATTATTCGAATTCTACAATTTGTGAGGCTCTATTAAGAGCTAACATTCGTTGAATTACATCAACAATATATAGAATAAGAAAGAAAGGGGTTAATCTGAATTTTCGACATTTGCAATTAAACAGTCTCCGCTCTGAATTATATTAGGACTGGAAGCCATCCATCCTTGGAGTAGATTCTTTATTCAACCAAAACCTGCCATCATCCTCTGATCAAAGAACTTTCATGCCATGAATGCTTGCTTTTCTCAACCATTTTGTAACCTAGAGATCATGTAACTAGCTGTGTCTAATGGCCACAGTTTCATGTTTGGATCAAATGAATGAAAGATTCAGACTCCTTGAATTGGCTACGCTAATAGAGATGTGGGGTTGAAAAGTAAATGTAGCATTTAGTGTGCATGAATGGATCCAGATCACACATTCGAGGATCTTGGTTATCTGATATTGGGCTAGCAACTGGATGGGTGAAAATAAAGCACGACCAGTAAATGGTTCACATTTAACTAACTAGAAAAAGACACCGGTTGGAAACTGATCACTGGAGGAGATTTTCAGTGAATTGCCTACCCAAAAGGCCACAGTTCATCCTGCTACTAGAATGGTCATCATCACTTACATGTACCCATTTTGTAAGGAATAGTACTAAAAGTGGAACTATTGGTTGACTCCAGAATGTATTGGCCCATGCCTCATATATAATTGGGATTGAGGTGTATTGTGTAGGGTGGTGGGGTTTAGGAGTTTGTTCATAGGACCTAGTAATGGTACTAAAAGGCTTCAATGTTCTCACATGAAAAGGATGGAAGGGTTGTCCTCCCAGTACCAACCTAATTTATCCCATGTAATATTTATAGTTACAGCAATCAATAATAGATCCCTCTCTCTCATCAAGACTCAGGACCACCTAACCGTGGGCTCACCCTAGCGGCGAAGTCTTACCTACAAAATGAATGCTACAAATACGCAATGCGTGAAGCGCATATGAGCACACCACATTCACAATAAGAAGCTTGCCATGTACTTCCCATGGCCAAAGAATATATCAGCAGGAATGTCGGTTCAGTTCTGGAGTAGGATCCTCTTTTGGGTCAAGTACTGTTCCAATAGGTAGTTCTCCATAAAAAGACCAATGCCTTTACCATCTTGCCTAGTGTGTGGTAGTTCTTAGGTTAGATTGTTAGGTAGTTTTATCTAAACAATCGTATGTACCCTGCTAGACAATGTGTATATATGCTAGAAATTGTTTCCACTGGAGGGCTCATTTTAGGGCAATCCCTTTGTAAAATTGAGTAAATTGATTCGATGAATTGAGGATATATGATTGTAGTTACAGTTAAAATTGAGAACTTTACTTCTGGTAGATGAAATTTTTATGTTTTTATTACACCATTTCCAATCAAGTGGTTAACAATCATTGGTTTTGTTTGTAATGGAAATGGAAATAATTGTAGACTAAACTGGAGCAATTAACCACTAACTAGAATAGCAAATTCCTATACATTTAAGTAAGCTATTTCCTCACTGTCGTTCTTGTCGTTCTCTTTTTAGTTTTTTTGGCAGTAAGTTACTGATTTGTTCCTCTTGTAACTTTCTTTTTGGTGCAAGAAGATGGTAACTATGTTACAGTACAAAAAAGAAACTTACAACCTAAAGATGCAAGCCAGACTAAAGCAAACCAATAGCTACATCTAAAGCTAACTCTTAAGAGCTGAAGTAACAGTAAAACTAAACAACATTCAAACTACCTTTAAGCTACAAAAGAAACTTGTCCATCATTCAATATCGCTGAAATTCCCATCTAGGCTGTTCGGCAATTCCCAACAGACAGTCAAAGAAAGCTCACTCAAAAAACTCATTAACCCTGTTGAAGGGCTATAGATCTTTGTGGAACTAACTCATTAAGAAGTGTGAATGATCAACTCCATCAGGTGGCAATGAATGGCCCACGGCAGAGAAGAAAAATGGTAGAATAAAACCTCATATGAAGGAACTTTTCAAGCTGACTCTAAATAGATGTTATGTGACATTGTGATAATGACTATTAGGGAAGCCAAATCTCAAAACTGATTTTCAACCTTAGAACTCATCTAACTAACCTTGGTAGCTTAGAATTAATTAATGAAATGAGAAGCATGACCCAAGACTCCACACAGAGTCCCCAAAATGTTGACTCGACTTCTTTGAAATCTTAGCCGGTATAGAGACCAAATGACAGCTTTAAATCACATCATTTCATTAAGAACACAAATTGACTCATCACAGTTTCCTTGGTTCAAAAAGACCGGTGAAGGGAACATTACAAGGAAAAACAGTCATTAAGGTATTGAAAGGACCTCATGTGCATGGTACAATCTCGGGAAACTGTTGTCACTTCTGCAATACTTTGGACTGAGGTTTTATAACATTGGAGTCCATTTAGTAAGAGAGATTCATGAGAAAGATGCCGGACCAATAGTATTAGCTATGAGTTTACATTGATTATTATAGTTGTATTGTTCTGGCCTGCCCCAATCACAGTCAACCCTATAGCTGTGAATTATGATTAGTGCTGACACTATCATAATCTTATCATGTTGATCTACGTTGTGAATTCTACTTTCTTCATTCAATGTTGAATTGTATTTCATTCTTAATTTTCTATAGCCAATTGCCTAATCTCATGCAACTACGTATATATATGTATATGAAAAATATTATTATGCATCTATCCCTCATCATAGGGTGAGGGACGCTCCCTTTTTTGAAAAATATTAATGTGCAACAAAACAAGACCATCATACCTCATTACATCTTTTTTTATTATGTTAGGTGAAACAAGAGAGTGTCCCTCACCCTATAGTGGGGGATAAATGCATAATAATCTTCCTATATATGAGAAATATTATTATTCATCCATTCATCACCACGGTTTGAGAGATGCTTACATGGTATTCCTTATTTGCACATGAGCATTTCTCTTTTTTTCATACTAATATTCTCCAAAATATTCTCCATATTGATAGATGTATACCAACATTCTTCGTATATATATTTGTATGAAAAATATTACTATGCATCTATCTCTCACCATAGAATGAAGGACACTCCCTTTTTTTAAAAGTATTAATATGCAAGAAGACAAAACCATCACCTCATCACACTTTTTTGACCATGTTAGGTCAAAAAAGAAGTGTCTCTCACTAAAGGAAGTGTCTCTCACCCGAAGATTACTATGCATCTATCCCTCACCATGGGGTGAGGGTAGGGCCGTCAAAGGGCCGGGCCTGGGTCAGGCTTAGGTAAGCCATTATCTTACCCTCACATGTGCGAGTTGGGCCTAACTGAGTAAAGGCTCTCGACTTTTACGGCGGCCTATAATTTTTAAGCCTTTACCCAACCCTCAAGGGCTAGGGCCGAGCCAGGGCAAAAAGAAAGGAGGATTTTTTTTCTTTAATGTAAATAAATCTTTTATATGCAACAGCCTATACTACCGCTACCAACCAACCTTATACAAACCTTTCCCCTTTGTCCGGGCTGGGGATCGGCAATGCACTGCAAAAGACTGTATGGCGGAGTTAAAAACTTTTTTTAAGCATTGGTGTTGGCGTTTAGGGCATAGCAGTGTTTAGGGTTTTTTCTTTTTACCTTTGTCAATGAGAGGGAGTTGCTTATGTACGATGAAATTTAGAGCTTTATCTTTTAAAAGACGAAAATACCCCTCAAATGTTACTATGTTATGACTGTTGGCTGGGTATTTTGATAAATTCTCACAAAGTAAAAAGTGGAAAACACTTAACTGTAGCATGGACATGGCTTTTGTCAAAAAATTTAACAGGCCCCAAAGGCTTATGTATATTATATATTTCATATTAAGATTTAATAAATAGCGGGCCCGGCGGGGGCCCCTCAGGCCTGATTAGTCAAACCTAAGCTCAGCCTTCTAGATGCAAGCTTTTAAAAATAGAGCCCTACCTTACCATCAGGCTTTAGATGAAAAAAATAAGCCCTTGTTTTGATGGCTTTTCCAGATTGGGCCGGGCCGGGCCCCCTCTCTAAATGGCCGAATTGACAGCCCTAGGTGAGGGTGGTGAGAGAGACTCCCTTTTTTTAAAAGTATTAATGTGCAATAAAACAAAATCATTTTGAGGAAAATTACTATGCATTCATCCCTCACTATAGGGTGAGGGACACTTATTTGGTGAGGGACACTTCCTTTTTTGATCTATCATGGTAAAAAAGTGTGATGGTTTTTTTTCTTGCATATTAATACTTTTTAAAAAAGGGAGTGTCCCTCACCCTATGGGGAGGGATAGATGCATAGTAATATATATACTTGTGCATGGGACATGATTATCATTAAGGCATAATTCAAGGTTCAATAATATATGTAGACTCAGTCTCACTGTGTGGAAAAGTCCATTTAATCAACACCTTTAAATATTAAAAATTATTAAAAGTCCTAGTCAAGCATTGCACGAGCTTTGTATGTCTAGCATTTTCTTGTTTGATTTTGTTTTCTCTTCTGATTGCGGAGTAGTTCCATATTGATATCTTTCTATTCAAGTTATGAAGAACTAGCACATTTTAAGTCTCAATCTAATGAGATGGACCAAATGTCTCTCTATTTTCTCAGTCTTCTCGAAATAGTATTAGTGAAAGAACATGTGCTGCAAATAAAAATGGAATGAGAAAAATGAGAAATCTAAAATATTAAAACTAAATGTTTACATATAGATTTCAAATTTTCAAGAAATTTTTAGAAGAAGGAAGAAAGAGAGAGAGAGAGAGAGTAAAAAAAAATCCTTAGCAAAAATGTTAGTTGACAAATAAAATAAAAACCCTGTTTGGAAAGAGAAAGAAAATGTAAAGTATATAATGCAAAAGAAATTTGAAAGAATGAACAATAGGAAAAGGAATAAAAAAAAGGGCAGCCCAGTGTACGAGGCTCCCACATAGCGGGGTCTGGAGAGGGCAAGATGTACGCAACCTTATCTTCATTTTGAAGAGGCTGTTTCTGTGACTTGAACCCGTATCCTCCAGGACGCTACCGGTAAGCCTTTACCGTTGGGCCAAGCCGCCCTTCGACAATAGCAAAAGGAATAATTAAAATAAAATAAGTTTCTAAAAAAACTGATGCATTCAAAATGGTCATATTTTATTCTTTTGCTGATGAGGGATTCTCGTGGTTTTTCACTAACAGGATTAACCCCCTTGTGAAAATGGTGACTTTTGAAAACCCGATTTCAATAAACAAAAATTCAAGCAAATAAAAAATGAAGCAGTAGAAAGTTGTTGGATTTATGTCTTGTATTTTGGGTTAACAGAATAGAAGATTACGCCATCGATGCAATAACGTACTTGTCAGCAAAGTATGTTAAGATATAGCAGGTTTTATCTCCTTGTGGTTCGAGTTGTGTGAAATCCAAATCAAGGTGGAGATTGTTGAGTTTATGTCTTGTGTTCCGATTTAGCCGGATTAGTCCATTAGGTTAGCCAAAAACCGGATTTAGGTCAAAAGTATTTTGGTCATTATAACAGGGCTTTTTTAGGGGTTAAGAAAGCAAAGATTGTAAATATGATATAATCTATAAAGATCTTGGCCGAAGAGAGTGCCATTTCTTACTTGTAGTGTTTCGAACACCACGTAGGAGAGACGATAAAAGAATGAAAATCTATGTATTCTTTGCTTGTGATAGTAAAGATAGTATTGTTTCTATGTCCGTAGACGTAATTCTATTTAGGTGAACCTCGTAAATCTTGTGTCTATCTCTTATTCTGCGTGGCTTATTTGTCAATTGCAAGCTATGCACTTCCGCACATGCATAACAAAAACTTACCTCAAGTACACAATCTATCACTTGAACAATCTTTGATCTTTAGGAGATACATTCAGACAAAGAATAATTGTACACCAAGAAATTAATATTGAAAAATAGAATGAGCAAATTCATGTCATATAGCATGCTTTATATAATGTTTCCAAACAAAAAAAACTAAAACATTATAGTGCTTCTAATCCTAGCCATCCATTACTTCTTAAGAAAAAAAGTTTGCTAATAAAGTCCTTATACAAACTCATTAACTCATAAGGAAAGTAATAATTGACAAGTGTGATTAGATGGTCCAAGAGGATCATTAAGGAGCGCTGTTTTGATTTCTAAATTGATTTAGAACAATTCTTGCCATCCAAACTAACTTTTGACCTCTTTCTTTTGTTCTTTCTCTGATTATGTTGGATCATGGGCCCCTTTCTTCGATCAAGCCAATATAGATAATCAATAACTCGATCTATCATAGGGTCCATTAATTCCACGCCAAGTGGCCAACGACTCCTGCATCAAGACCTATAGTTTAGTGCATTTTTAAAAAGGGAAAAGGGTGAACAATCATGCTTGTTAAAAAACCTTGGTAAGATAAAAAAAAAAGAAAATTTTATTATTATTGAGAAAAAAACTAAAACCGACACACACACGCACAATAAATATTTATGGCCAACCAATCACCAGATTATTTAAAAACGTGGCAGATAAAAAATGTATATTTAAAAACGTGGCACATAAAAAATGTAATCACAGTCATAAATCCAATCATATGTACCAATTTCAGAATATTCATTTTTCCTCTTTATTTTACTACTAGAAAAAGTTTTTTTTATTGTAATTTACCATTTTGCAGAGTGAAGTGTTTTACAGTTTTATCATATGGGAGCACACGTCGGACGGCCATCAACTTGACTTTTTAATGAAAGGAACACGTCTAGCTCAAAAAACACTCGCACCTTATTTTAATGTATTGGATGTGATGTGAAATGGCTGCACCACCATATCAAGTCATTGCCATGAATGGAGAGGCAATCTTTTTGCTTACATGACATTTGAAGGACTACCTTTTGTCGTTGCAGACATAGGCTTTCCATGTTGATGCCTACAAGCCCTAAGACCCTTTTTATGGTAACTTGATAGGATGCTCCACATTCGATGGACAATTCATATCCAATGGTTCATCACCCAACTTCAAAGGCTCATTTTACATCCCATAGTCTAGTGCAAGGTCTAAAATGCACTCAAAATGAAGTAATTAACAATGATCCTCTCTTTTTTAGGGTAATAGTAAAAAAGGTAACTCTTAAAAACAAATTCTTCTCAATGTTGAGACATCCAAAAATACATTAAAGAGCCTAGATTTTTGTTGTTTTTGTAGATATAGTCTATCTATTAAAATAATTTTTATATCCTTCTTTTTGTACCCAACCAAAGAGGCTAGAGCCCTCAGGTAAGAGAAGAACACATTAGATGAGGTGAAGAACCATAAGATGAGAAAAGGTGGCCTCCCATGAATGATTTTAGACAAACAAATGAGAATTGCCACTTCTTACCATTAGTTGTTCTCAATTTTCGAAACAATTTTAAAGTTTTCTCTTCATAGGAATATAAAAGTTAATGGTTTAGATGTCATAACAACCATGGAGAAAAAAATCAGCCATTGCCAAAACAAGAACTCTTGCATAAGCACGTCATCATGCTAAGTGTAATTTGTCCCATCATTAAATATTAAGTGTGTCACCGAAACCCATTAAATCCACGAAATTGATGGGCACATTGTGTGTGAACATATAAAAGAAAGAACAATTTATCTTCTACTTATTCAATACGAGATGATGATTTTTAGTTATTAACTGACTTTTTATTTTGAGCTTTAATTTAGAAGTTTTAGACTTGATATTCAAGAATACCAAATGAGTTTTTTTTTTCCTTTTTCCCTTTAGCTAACCTATGGGATTTTTTCCTGGGAATATCACATGACTGCTTTTAAAGATTTCAGTGGGAGCCTTCAATGCAGGGTTTCCCTTTTTTTTTTTGGTGGTGGAGATTGAAAAATCTTCAATGTGCACTATTCTTGTGTGGGACTGGCATGGATGAAATCTTCGCAACCCACACCCTCCTGTATTTCATGGTCCAGTGGAGCCTGCAATATTTTCGAAAGTTGCAAGTTAAATTTAGAATACCTATTTAAGAACCTTCCTCTTGAAATTGTTGAAAAATTAATACTTATTTAAGAACCTTCCTCTTAAGATTGTTGAAAAATTGATAAAATCTCTCTCCCATCTCTCTCTCAATTAGCATTGGATTCCCTTCTCATCTACTGAAAAGTATACGACAGTGCACGTTGATTGTAAAGAAACAATGTGGGGAGTTGCAAGAAAGCATTTGGGTGCAGCCAATTAATAATTCATCTAGAGATGCATCCCTCTCTATGCATATGCCAACAAAAGAAAACAAGTGAAAATGCTACAATGCATGTAATCAGAGTTGTCATTCCAGTCCTCCCAAGCGAAAGAAGTCTTAGCATCCAAAGGAGGAGACAACTGCATGACAAACCAATCAATGCAGATATCTAATTGTACGGTGCCGCAGGTGCAACAAAAAAAATTTGACCTTAGAGTACAATAATATGCCTTCCAGTTCATTACTGGGTTGGGTCCACTTCAAGTGAAGTGGGCTGCAGTCAAAGATTCTTATTGGTCAGACGATCTTGCCCGTTAGCAAGTGACCAGCAATGGACAGTGGAGCCCATTGGTTGTGGAGTTGAGTTTCAGTCTTTCAGATCAAGGGTCCAATCTGATGAAGCTAACAAATTGGAGGTCCCATTGCTGACCCCTCAAGTCATTCTTTGTCCATGAAACTTAGGAGTTGCAACGCTCAAGTCCGGATAAATTTGGGTTGGGTTGATCTTTGAATTTGTGCTTATAAGTTATAAGCCACGTATGCTTACAAGTTATAAGCACATTTACCAAGTGCTTGTATGTTTAAATACAATTGAATTTATAGGAATTTAAAACAACATGGGGTCAAAAAGATTTATCAATGAGGCAAGGAGGCGATGGATATCAGTTTGCCTTCTTAGGATTTGATTTGCTATGGTAATGGCGGATGGGGGCATTGATTTATTATCTCCCCTTAATTCAATTTTCTTTAATAAATGAGATTATTGGATGCCATGTTCATCCATGGTCATTTATGAATCTTCACATCTGTCTCTTCACTCTGAAGCACTTCCCAAAAGAAATTTCCTGGAAGTCATAGGGTTCAGATTTTCCATGCAAGCAAACAGCCTAATGAGTTCAAAAAGGTAGAGTTAAGGTCAGTTTAGTGGGTTCAGTTGCTTGAACCAAATTCAAACCTGACTAGTTCATTATTTCTGATTGGCAAAAAAAAAAAAAAATCAGGTAGGATTTAGGTCAGGTCTGAGTTGTATGGACCAATTCAAAACCTGAATAGTTCATTACATATCTGGTTAGAACTAAAACGTCGAATTGACAAATACTAGCTTAGATTCAGATGATCACATTGGCAGGTCGGGTCAGGAATGACCCACCTGTAAGGATTTTATAGTTAGTAATACTTCAAAGTTATCAAGGCTGACTTGTTAAGTCTAGCAGACGGGCACTCCCACGTCCACCAGTGAGTTGTTATACTTGGATTTGCATTAGCGAAGAGAATATTCCTGCTTAATTCTACCATATATTGCTAAGATCCCAAACCCCAAGCGACAACCGTATATGTTGTGCAGATAAAATCACAATCACAGCAATAGACATATGAATCTTTTTAAAAAGGGTAAATTTTCAAAATTGGAAAAAGATCCACGTCCAATAAATGACAAAATATTCCACTATCAAAGAGCTGAAGAGAAATATAATTATAAGATTTTGTAGAGACCAGGTCTAGTCCCTAAGAAATAACAAATTTATTGGGTTTATGTCATGTAGTCCCAGTTTACCGAATTGGTGCATATGATTTGTCTTGGATCAGGCTTTGAATTATAGGTATTTTGGTCTTTGTACTAAACTTTCTTAGGAGTTAAGAAAGAGAGTGTTATATATATCATGTAAAATGTAAAATGTAACATGTAATTCAATACCTAAGCAGAAGAGTGCAGTAAAAAATACAATTTTCTTTTTTACCATCAATATAAGCACATCGTCGAACCACGTAACTCTTTAGTGTATGCTTGTCTTTCTTTTCACGTGTAACTTGATTGTCAATTGCACATTATACACTTCTACATGTGCACAAGAAATGGCATCACAACCTAAGTTGTGCCATGCAGAGAAGGCTAGGCTCGGTTGCAGTTTTGAAACACGGAGGAAACTCCCTCTCAGGTTTTAAATTGGTGTAGAGAGTGAGCTCTAGACTTGTGTTGGTTTCGGTGGAGGAATCACAAAGAAGCCACATTGTGATTCACTTAGAGAGAGAGAAAAGTCTCTATTTGTCTTTTGTAAAGAAGAAACAGTGACGGGTGTGAAAAAAGGTTACAATAAAAAAAAAGGTTACAATAAAAAAAAAGGAAAGGTGTGTTGCTTGGGCTTGGATTTGAACAAAAGGGGTTCTATTTGTTGCCGTCAAAGAAGAAGACATGTTCTTCTTCATCGCATGCATGCTGCCACTGCCTCTGCCAATGGCCGCTCCTCTCGCATGCCGTTTTCCTTGCCGGTTCCCCTCCATCCACTCATTGCCGTTATATAATCGGCGTGCCTGGAGAGGAAGGGGGCTGGGGTTACAAGGCTTCCTGTTGTAGTTACAAGGAGGAAGGAGACTAGAGATTCGAGCCTGGGCTTCCTCCCAGGTTAGTTTTGGGTCTAGCTCACGTTGGGTTAACCTGACTTGTTTGTAGCAAAACCCAGTTTAAGCAGGGTGTAGGTTAGGTCCGGTAGCGTTTTACCTAAACCTGTGTTTAGAGCCCAGTCAGTGCAGCAGCATAGTGTTGACATCAGCAAGGTGATGTTAGCATCACATTAGAGGTACACTCAAAGGTAGTTTGACTGGGTTTTGATGGTTGAAAATTTTTTCTATGATATCTTGATCATTTGATGTCTAATCTGGTATTCATTTGTGCCTATAGACTCATTTCGAGCACATCTACTTAGTGAAAGAGGGAGATTGACTGTTTAACGATCAACATGAGGTTTAATCGATTGGAACGTAGAAACTTATTTTTACGATATCAGAGCCATCCATATTCGGATTTCAGATCTGTTTTTTCCATCGTACTCATGGTAACGAGATTTATAGTGTCATGCAAAAATTTTACAATAATGGAAGCAAAATTTAAAGTTGCAAAATTCAACAGCAGAAATGACTTTAGCTTTTGGCGCATGAAGATGAACGCTTTATTGGTAAGCATTCAAGGGTAAGAATGCCATTCCTGTAATGATGTCAGCTGACAAGAAGGAGAATATGTTGGATAGGGTATATGGAGTTATTTTGCTATGCTTGAGGGATGAAGTGCTATGAAAGATTGCTAAAGAAAAAATCGCTGCTGGGTTGTAGCAGAGATTAGAGAATTTGTACATACCAAGTCTTTGACGAGCCATTTGTAGCTGAAGAAATGGTTGTTCACTTTCTAGATGTAAAAATTTATATCTCTTGATACCCATCTTAATGCATTTGATAAAGTTGTTATGGATCTGAAAAACATAAATGTTTTGATTGGTGATAAGGATCAAGCTATTATGCTGTTATGTTCTTTACCACTGTTATATGAGCATTTTGTTAATACCATGATGTATAATAGAGATATTCTTTCAAAGGAGGATATAGAGACAGCCCTGGCCTCTAAAGCATTGAAGAAAAAAGTTGTGTCTAAAAACAATGATAAGTCGGGTGAGGATTTGGTTGTAAAAGGAAGAACAAAAGACTCTAATAACATGTGCAAACATAGATCTAAGTCTAAACCTAATAAGAAGAATATTGAATGCTATTATTGTCATGATAAAGGGCACATTAGAAAAAGCTGTCCTAACAGGCAAAGGAAATTAAAATAAATATAAGATTCATTCTCTGATGAATTAGTCAATGTTGGAGAGGGAAGTTCAAATTTTGATGCCGATGGTGCATTTTTTGTGATTACAAATGTTATTCATTGTTCGTATGAATGGATTCTTGATTTTGGTATTCTTACCATATGTGTTCCAATATGGATTGGTTTACCACTTTTTGTTAGATCAACGGTGGTAGTGTCTTGATAGGCAACGATATTGCACGTAAGACAGTTGGGTTTGGAACAATTAGAATCAAGATGTATGATGGAATTGTGAAAAAAATCGGCATGTCCTTGATCTGAAAAAGAATATTATTTCTCTAAGTACCTTAGGCTCCTATGATTACAAATTCTCAGCTGAAGGTAGAGTAATGAAGGTTGTGAAGGGTGCTGTGGTTTTATGAGAGGCAATAGAATTGGAAACTTGTAAGAGATGAGAGAGAGTGAGAGGAATGGAGAAGTTGCTCCAATAGGAGATTAGAGTGAGTGAAGAAGAAATAAGGTGGTTAGACTCTTTTAAATCATAATTCCTGAAATTTGCAAGCAAGTCCAAAGGTTCATGGATTTTACAATTTGAGTCAGTTGGATTCCAATTGGGCCAAGATGGAACCGAATATGGCTGGGTCAAACATGAAAGTTATCCCATTTAATTAAACATTCATGATACAATTAACATGATGCTAATACGATGCAAAATCATGTAACTCTAATTACAAGAAGATCCTTGACTACTTAAGGAATGTTCAAATATGACCTAACTACCTATCTATGACCTAAACCCAAGGAATTTGGATTGAATTAATCAAAATAAGTATTAATTAGAGTAAAACAAGGTCAATTATGATTAACTCGGGTTTGGACCTTATAGTTTTGTCTGGAAATACTGTTTTAAGTGGAGCAGTAGTGTCTTCATTAGATAACTATGATTCTATCTCACGCGTTTATGGCACTTATGCATGTGTCACATGAGTGAAGGGCTTGACAATGCTGAGCAAGTGGAATTTGCTATGAGGCACAAAGACATATAAGTTGAACTTCTGTGAGAAATTCATTTTCGAAAAACATAGTTTCAAAACTGGTATTCATCCCACAAAAGGTATCTTTGATTACGTTCATTCATATGTATGGGGTTCTTCCAAAGTCTATTCTAAGGGTAAGTCCCAGTATATGTTGACTTTTATCGATGATTATTCAAGGAAAGTTTGAGTTTATATACTGAAATGAAGGATCAGACCTTTGAAACATTCAAGCAGTAGAAAGCAATGGTTGAGAACCGGACTAATAGGAAGGTGAGGAAGTTGAGAATAGATAATGGCAAGGAGTACAGATCGAATGAGTTTGAGAACTCTTATAAGGATAAAGGCATATTTCATCATGACACCACCACAAGAACTCCACAGCAGCATGGAGTTGCAAAGAGGAGGAACAGAATGATCTTGGAAATAGCTCGTTGTATGTTGTTTACTGCAGAATTGTCTAAGGATTTTTGGGTTGATACAGTACATGCTGTCACAACCCGAGCCCAGGGTTCGGGGGTTAGCAAAAGCCAAACCTGATGACACACGTACTCCCGTGCATGCACACGTAGACCGAGTCTAAATGCACACGCACAAGGGAACATTCACACGTGCCAAGCAAGTACGCGGAAGCTGTAAATATCAGAAACATAAAACTAACAATGCAAGAAGAGGATACAATAAAGGACTGACATAATTACATATGAAAGTTTTACAAAAAGGACCAAAAGAATATATACAATCATGACATGTCATGCCAAATACTAGTCTGCAAATCCACACAAAACAAGACTCCAATGATGCATGCCATAAGCGCTCTCCCGTGGAGTGATCACATCCACTCCTCTAGGCCTGATGGGGCCCCGGGGGTCTCATCTGGAGCCTGGCCGACCTGCGGGGGTTCGGCAGGGGGATCTGGGCCTGCAACACCAAAAACAACTGTGAATACGAAGATTCAGCAAAGTATAAACCATAGCAAGTTAACACACGCTGTGTCTAATGGAATAAAGAACATCATGTGATTAAAGAAGGCATTTTCGTATACTAGGCTGTCATGCAAGAAAGAAATATGCTGAGTGAATCAATGAATACATGCTGTATACGTAACTAGTGGCAACTACATTACCATATGCTCCCAAAAGAGGGATCTTATAACATGCAAAGAACACCATTGTCCGGGCCAGGGTACAATGGGTCTCGGTTCCCTGGGGTCCGGTTCCCCAAGACAAATCCATACTGCAGCAGGTCCATATAACTATACCAAATTCACCCCGTCGGGATCCTAAGGCTGAGGCTAAGTAGTGCCTGACTATACGGAGTCAATCATGAAAACCCTGAGCAGATCGTGACAACATATCATACGTGCATATCTGTGAGTGAACATATCATACATGCATACTCAAGGTAATTAAACCACGATATGAAAGTAACGAAACATACGTAATCATGTAGAGCGTTGAGATCAATGATCGAATGCAATATGTTGTGCAACAAACCATGCGAAATCGAATCATATTTAGTTACAAACCAATTCTAATCTAATTATCCGGTGTTTCTAACCGTGCATGATGATGTAGTTTTAAGGTATTGATGCACCGTTGTCTAGTGTTGCCTTGAATCGGGCGGTGCACGAAGTCCCTTAAACCAACACCCATGGGGAGGTGCTTAACATCCGGATAACGAACATGAATGATTCGCAGCCCTCGAGATCATTCACGCGTGGTATATTCCGTTGGGCAAGTCTAGGTGCACTACATTCTATCATAAAGGCCATATCGGTCTTTTCTTTACACCTAGCCTTGTTTGTCTTTCATTAGTCTAGTGTGGATACGGCTTAGCCATGTGGGTGCTACGGCTTAGCCGTGTGTGGTCTACGGCTTAGCCGTGTCTGGGCCGTAGAAGACCTGTCAGTTGTTGACTCTCAGTTATTCCAGAAATTGCACCCTGTATTGATCTACGGCTGGGCCACGGCTGAGCTTCGGCTTAGCCGTAGGGCAATCCACGGCTTAGCCGTGCCCTAGCCGTAGAGGAAAACTGGGTTTTTTTCTCCTCTCTGGATTGTGAGCCGTAAGGTTCATACGGCTTAGCCGTACCTGTACGAATTAAATTTCCTGAAACTTGTACAAAATGTCTGGGAACTCATCAACAGTGGAAGTTTCAATCGAAAGGAATAGCATATGAACCAAATGGGCTGTAAACACCTTGTTTCCACATCCATTCATGTAAACTAAGCAAATCAAAAGCATACCAACATGGGTTCTCACACTATGGTTATACTTGCCTCAATTGGAAATCAATTGCACACTTGAAGTTCTAAAGCCCAAATCACAACCTAGCACAACCAAAACCACCTGCATGCATGAGGGATGGAGAGAAATTCCAAAGACATACACACCGATAAGAACAAGAAGGAGAAGAGATAAAGAATGGAGAGGAGAGGAATGGAAAGAATCCACTTACCTCACATGCAAGGAAGTAACTTCCTCAATTCCTCAATTTGACTTAATCGATGGAGGTTGGAGAAGAGAATGCAAGTGAAGAAGGGAGAGACTCCACGTGCAGTAAGGACATGCAGAGAAAATGAGAGAAGGAACTTGAATTGATCGATTGGGTGAGCTTATATAAGTTAGTGGGTTAACCAAATTGCAAGAGAGTCCAAGTTAAAAGTGCTAATTTCAGTTTGAGTCAAATCAAGGTCCAATCGAATCACACGACATCGGTCACAAATGACGTAGTTACGAAAGTTAACGGGCTCAACGAAAGACACGTGTTGACATCAAGATGATGCAAAAATGACCATGTCTAAGAAAAGCTAAAATTACGAAAAAGGGCTTGGTCTACTTAATCCAGGTCAAACTCAACCCAACTACCTATCCATGACCCGTAACAAAAACAAAACACAAACAAAACACGATTAGCAACGAAAACAAGATTAACTAACTGCTAAACGAGGTCAAGCTGGATCGGAGTGTTACACATGCTGCATGCTACTTGATTAACAGGCTCTACACTTGAGATTGTACGTTGCTTCTGGGGTGAAAGGAAATAGGTTATGGTGTACTGATTGGGATTCATGCAGATTTATCATTAGCAGCGATTTAGAATGACATGGGGATGATTTACTCGATGCGAAAAAGCATGTAGAGAATACTGAAGCAAGTAGTAGTAATGGCACCGTTTAGGTGCAATTAGAGATCTCGGTTAGGAAAGAGAATGCATATAGCTCCTCCTGGGATACAAAGGATAATCAGACTGAGCAGCACACGGGTATAACCCAGAAAGTGAGAAAATTGCCAATCAGATATGGTTTCAAGGATATGTCTGTAATATATGATATGGTTATATATGTATTGACGGTTGATCCATCCACACATCTGGAGTCAGTGGAAGGGCAGAAAAATAGTCAATAGGCAGCAACTATATATGAAGATATAAAGTCTCTTGATGATGGAAACTTGGCCATCGGATGTAAATGGGTCTACGAAGATAAAGAAGGAACTTCTCATGCAGGTGAGTGAAGTTTCAGATTTTTTATCATGTATGCAATTCAGAGATATCATTATATGGGTTAAAGCAAGTTTATGAACAATGGTATAAGCGATTTGGAGCATTTGTAAGGTTCTAATCCCAACTAACCTCGATTTATATTAATTAATCTTGTTTTATATTAATTAAAATATATTTGGGCTAATTTAACTCAAACCCTTTGGGCTTGGGTCATGGATAGGTAGTCAAGTGGGGTTCAGACTTTACTTAGGTAGTTAAAGACCTTTTTGTAATTTGTTATTGCATCATATGGACACCTCATTAGTTGCATCTTGTGTAATTTTTCATGTAGATCATCTTTCATGTTGGGCTTGACTTGATTCGGACCTATTTTGGCCCAATTAATGTCCATTTGACCTAAATTATAATTATTCCAAAAACTTGGACTTGCATTAACTGCAGGAAATCCCATTTAAAAAGAAAACTCAACATTTCCTATCCTCTTCTTCTCCTTCTTCTCACTGAGCTCATCTCCCTCTTCACTTTTCTTCATCCTCACCTCACCCTAGGGCTGCCAACCAAGATTTGAAGCTTTGCATGTAAGATAAAAAGCTTCCATTCCTCCTATTCATCTTTTCTTATGTATTTACTCTTTGGAAAGCACCTTCTCCTCCAAGTTACAGCTCCTTAAGGTGAAGTCTCTACTTCCATTTTACATTTTTGGGTTTGTTAGAGTCAAGAAGACTCAATTACATGACATGCATGCATTCTACATCATATTCACTAGTTGCATGTCTTTTATGTAAAGAACCCACTTCCCATTGAGGATTTCTCCTAATCACACATCAAGAAGGAGTTGAGTAGGGTCAAACTGTAACAACCCGCCCCGCACCATCGAGGTATTGTCCGCTTTGGACTTCCCAGGAGGTCACCCATCCTGAAATTGCTCTGACTCGAGCACGCTTAACTTTATAGTTTTTTTATAGCAGTCCTCACGGTTTTGTCCTCAAAAGGCGCCTCGACAGTTTAGGACGGATTATTACTTATATTCTTTCATTTACATGTACTTTTTTTTTGGGACTAGGTCGTTACAGGCCCACCAGCTTCCGCCGGATATGTCCCCATATCCACATATCTAGCACAATGTCGGACCGAAGACGGCCTCATAAGCGATGTGGGACTTCGTTCCTCCTCCTTCGTTCCCCCCTATTTGTGGAGGGCAGGATTCGAGAGGGAAGCAGGATTCGAGTGGTCCCCAAGGGGTCCGGCCTAACGGCCTCACCCTCCACCACTCAGAGGAGAGCCATCCCCTTCTCTGATACCATCTGTAACAACCCGCCCCGCACCATCGAGGTATTGTCCGCTTTGGACTTCCCAGGAGGTCACCCATCCTGAAATTGCTCTGACTCGAGCACGCTTAACTTTATAGTTTTTTTATAGCAGTCCTCACGGTTTTGTCCTCAAAAGGCGCCTCGACAGTTTAGGACGGATTATTACTTATATTCTTTCATTTACATGTACTTTTTTTTTTGGGACTAGGTAGTTACACAAACACTGTGTTAAGGCAAGTATTGGAGTATATATGGTATTACATGTATGTTTAATTAGTTGATTCTTGGATTGATCATTCAAAGTTTAAAGTGAAGCTCTTTCCTCTTTAAATTAAGCCCGCATGTGTTCAATGGAATGAATTAGATTATGATTACGAAATGTAGGTGTTTGGATGAACATTTAAAAATTATAGTGATATGTAGAGGCAATGGGAAATTCATTATAACCCTTTAAATTAAGAGTTTTGTACTGAACTCGGACTTCAAAACCACTTTCAGGTTTTTGAAGCTTACGGTGAAGCCACAGCTAAGCCGTAAATATATACAGCTCAATGTCCCGAGAGTGTTAAAATTCATTTTTGTACTATGGCTAACTTTTGACTAAGCCGTAGAATGAACTACGACTAAGTCGTAACCACCCCGTGACCAAGCCATAGGTTATTCTATGGTAAACCTTCCAGAGAGCCCCCAAACCAGGACTTTCTCTATGGCCCACGCACTACTACGCCGTGGATTGTGACACGGCTACAGCGTATCCTAGCCGTAGGCTTATCATGGCTAAACCGTAGGTCAACATATGGTTGAACCGTAAATGCGTATGAAATTAAGAAGAAAACCTGAGCCACTTGGCTAAGCTGTAACATGTACACAGCTAAGTCACAAAAACACTGGGAACTTAGGATATTAAGGATTTCCAATGACCTTGTAGGGCCTTAGTGATAGAACATTCTTTCTAACTAAATCAGTCCAATGGTGATCAAATGATAAGGAAGATGAGTAAAGAGCTATCATTTATCCTCTTCGATTTTCCAGATGAATTTTTGATGTTACATCATGGGTGTTGGCATAAAAAGAGATGTCTTTTACGTATATAATGTAATGCAAAGATTTGACAATACAATGACACCTGACATTTTATGAATACATCGTATTGAATGACCTTGTGATCACTGATTATCTAGCTTAGAGTTGGCTAGTAAACGTCCTTGGTACCTATATAAATCTGAATGCATTCATATTGTTAAAATACATTGCCCTTAACATGATTTAGTCATGAGCCCACTTTTCTTGGTAAACCTTAAGACAAATCAGACCTGAGCTTTTATTAAGTACGTGTCTGTCAGACCTGAGCTTCTACTGATGCGTGCCTGTTAGTTAAATGGGTGTAGCTAAGGTTGAAAGGGTTCGAGCCCTCTTAACTCATAAAAGTATGCATTGTTCAATTATCAGTTATCTTATTAATTCTGATTTCCATGATTGAATATGATTTCAAGACCGACATTTCCTTATGTACAATATGATAAGTATAACTGAAATATATGAAAGAAATGAATTCGAATCGGTCTTGATATGTTGAGTTGGCACTACTTAGCTTGCGCCCTTATTAGGTTCGACGGGACCAGTTTGGATATCTTTATATTGCTACTGCAGTAGTCCATTGAGAAGTTGTCGTCGGTCCTCGGGAAACTAGTTTGATCCCCTAGCGACCCATTTGTATGCTCCCTCGAGATGATATGCTTTCTCTTAGGAGAATATAGCCTTGTGGTTTCTAATTAGTATGTATGATATCGTGTTTATGATTCATTACACATGTTACTCATGCACAACTGTTATTGCCTTTTTTAATCAATATATACTACGAATTCACTTGATACATTATAATAATTTCATATATCTCTGTATTTGCTTAACCGTTATGTTAATAGTACTACCCTTGGTGTTACAGGTACGTAATCAAATCCTGATACGAAGGTTGATGTATCCGCAGAGGGTGCCCCAATGGTACCTAATGATATAGAAGAGTGGAATGATGACAACGTATTCTACTAGTCGTCTTCCGAAGAGCATCAAGTAGTTATGTTGGGCTAGCTATGTTGATCTTGTTTATGGAGACGCTTGAACTGGGTATTGTATATAAGACTTGTTAAGAATTTTGTATTTATATTAGTGATGAGAAATAGTTAACTACAAGACTTAAGTTATGCTATGATTGTATGATATCCTTTCTATGGTTGCTGATGATCATTAAAAGTGCATTTCACAGGTTTCGCTTATGCATGAAATTAAATTTACGTGTCGAAGGATATGCCTCACACGTTCCTGTGGAATCTCCCTTGTAGGAATTCGTGTATATCTTTCATGGCATGGATTACTACGGGATTACGTATTCATATCATGGGGGCCTATTTTAATCCCTAATTCCCGGGATCGGAGCGTGACAGCATCCATGGTGAAATTGGTTAAGAATAAGTTCAAGTCTTTCCTAAACTTGATCTGCATTACTCATCATTGAAGAATGAAGACTGTGCCCAACGACAAAGGGCGCAAGGACATACCTTTTAACGAGGTACGTGGAGCTGAAGATATTATCGGTTATTCTTCTAATGGTTGGAATTCAAGCCAATATGAAGATTGTTGGGTTTATGTCTTGTATTCCGGGTTCACTAGATTAGTCCAAAGGGTTAGTCTTGAACTAGGCTTTGGGTCAAGGGTATGTAGTCTTTGTACTGAGCTTTCTTAGGTGCTAAGAAATAGAGTATTATACATCATGTAACATGTAATCCTAAACTTAAGCAAAAGAGTGCAGCAAAAGAGTAGAATTTTTTTTCTTGTCATGGATGTAGGTACATTGCCCAACTACATAAATCTGTCATGTGTACTCTTGTATGCTTGTCTTTTTTCTTGTGTATGGCTTGATTGTCTGTTGCAGTTTTACGTGCTTCCACATGTATACAACAGAATCTATTTTCTTATTCTCCCAATTTATCTGCATATTTTCTTATAGTTTTCTGTATGTCCACTTTCTTTTTCCTTTTCTTAGAAGAGAGCAATAAACCCTCCAAGAAAACTAGATTTGAGAGACTCTCTTTTGCAGAGTTTTCCTGTTTTGAAACTGTCCATTTTGTTTCTAATGACTTGTAGTGACTAGTGATCATGGGAAAAAGTCACCCACAAGCCCAAATACATTTAAAAACTTATTTTTGGAGATTAGTTGCTGTTGAAGTGGATTTTAAGATGCTCAGGGGTCAGCCGTCAGTGCCTATCTAGCATTCAGAATGGTGAAATATTGAAATTTTTATTAGCCAAATTCCACATGCCATCATTCTGAATTCTCACCAAAGAAATTATCCGAAACCATATCTTTCTACATTTCCACACAAGGATCCTAATATTGGAAAATTTTGAATATTATATATAGAATTATATATATATACATATAAGAAAAATTTTGAAAACAACCCCTTTTCTCTCTCTCTCTCTCTATCGTGGGTCCCACATTGAGTTAATCTAGATACCCCCCTATACACATAAATATATGGTCAAAAGTCAAAACTTGACACTTATTAAATTTTTTCACCATTGGATTGGAATCATAATAAAATGACAATTCTAAACTATTAAATTTTAGGGCCATAAATCAAAAGGTAAGGATAATCTTGTGGACTCAAGATTTTGCATGTAGGTTGGCATCATATAGATATTTCATTCAGGACTTTTATGATCATCATGCATCATAATTGGCCCAATTAGAAGGGGGTTTTCTCCTAAAAAATGCCTGGGCACAGTGTAATCTTCCCTATATCTATATCTTTCTCTGTCTCTCTCTCTACATATATATGTGTTTAGATGATGCTTTCATAAGAACTATTTGTGGGGCCCACCTAATAATCTATCCAAACCGTTCATAAATAGAGACCTCCTAACGATCACCAATCCTGAGGTTTGGCACCCATCTAAAAGGACTAGATCAATGGATGGAAGGTTGATTTTTTTAATATAAATCCATTAAATTTGTAGGCCATGGATGAAGGAGTTAGGTGCATGGAATTGGAGTCAAACTTGATATGTGGGATGGTCCCACAAAAATCTTCCCACGCTTAGTCCCATTTTCAAATGCAACCCACAATTGGGCTCCATGGAAAGTTCTCATGGTGATTCCGTGAGAATAGTAAGGGTCTAAATAGCTTGAGTAATATTAATATTTGATGGTCTATTTTGCTTTAATCATATAACATTTAATAGTCTTAAATAAATACTTTATATTTTTAAAACTCTTTTATCCAATTTATCAATGCACTCTGCATCTTATTTTATATTAGATCTAGCTTTTCTCATGTTGATGGCAACTCCAGATGCAACACATAGGTTCGATGTAGGATCCAGATACGAAACCGGATCTATAGAGATAGGTTCAATGAAACATACTAAAGTATCTTCTGTTTTCGTCAAGTATTCTTTTCCAAATCAACACAATTATTCAGCGTGACCGCCCAGATTCCATCAGTTGGGTTCCCCAGTCTTTCCATCTATTGGCGGTCCCTTATACTATAAAAGAAATTAGCACAAGACAGTTTTGTGTAAGATCAGTTGAAAGGTTGCCATTAAGTACTGAAGTGTTGGGGACAACTCTTACCTGAAATCTCATAATAAACCTGTTTTATTACTAAATTGGATGATGATAGAGAATTGCATGAAATACATATATATAAAGAAAGCCTCTCAATTCTTGTTTTATTCATTTAAAATACTGAAAATAGCAAGATAACATACAACTATAGCTAGCTAGTGACATTTATGTGAAAGACGATCATCGCAAAGAAATATATATATATATATATATATAAGTAGAGGAGATTGATATGGATCATGAGCTAAGCAGTTGGATAAGAGGCTTGCATTGCAATGCCACAAAGGCCTTCTTCAGCATCAACATCCTTTTTCATCTTTATGTATCCCTTTTCACCCCATGTAGTGCCCCATGAGTTCTTAACAAGCCAGTAATTGGTACCATCATCAGTAGTCCCATAGCCAACTAGTGTAACAGCATGGTCTAGATTGGTACCACAATCACCGTCAAAAACATCACCGTCATAAACACCAGTTTTGTAGTGTTGAAATGATCGTCCACTAGCTTCAATGCCAACGGATATTGGCTGGTATGCAACAGCTTTCATTAGTTCGCTCTCACTGTTGGCGGGCACATCTTGATGGCCAGTTATCTGAGCAACATTTGAATTCTCAGTGTTACATGTGCCCTGATATCCCTGGTAGGGATAATTGTCTTCAGTTGTAAGGCCTCCGTTTTTTCTAATGAAATCAAAGGCACCATCCGGTAAGCCACCATCACAGCCATGGTTATAGCCTTGGGTGTCACAGTCCACTACCTGTTGCTCTGACAGAGAGAGTAATTTTTCTGTTCTCAGCTTGACAATTCCTTCCACAGCTGCTACTGCTGAGAAGGCCCAACAGCTTCCTGTTCCATTCCACAAATCATTTTATCACATGATGGTTATCACGCAATTAACTGCATATATGTATATAAATGACATTGATCATTTCTCATTTTAATTTCATTATTTTGCTGAAAAAAGAAAAGAACAGGAAAAATCATGGGTTTTCAGTTTTCACTATATTCATGACCCACTAATAATAAATTAAAAGTAGCACTGGCTAATAAGCCGTTCTTAATACTGACATATAGTTGCGTTACACTCACCGCAGTGAAGTTGATTTTTGACACCGGTCACAGCACCCTCATTTCTCCAGTCTTTGGTAGCTGGTACTTCAGTGACATTCTTGTACATAAAGGGCGTTGCCTTCCTGGAGGCATGGTTGGGCCGGTATCCGTTGTGAAGCGCCCTGAACTCCTCATTAGTTTGGTCTGCGAAGTCATTGATGCTCAGCTTGTATGGTCTGTCTCCAGCATTGTTGAAGTTTTCTATGAAGGCCACATTGTCCTTGAATATTTTGAAGCGCTGCTCCTTCTCCGCCGCATCTTTATACACGCGCCCATGCTGTGCCATCCATTGTTCATGCATTTCAGACACGGAGGTTTCGTAAAGCTTACGGCCCAGGCCCTGATAGGCCCAAATAGCCAAGATGAAGATGCCTACAGAAAAGAAACATTGGTATTTGGAAGCCATGGATGTGTGTTGTGTTGGTATTGGGACTTGGGAGCTTCTACTGCTGTTTATGTAAGATGATTGAACAATTTGAAAAGTGGATGGAAATGCACGAAGGTGGCTAACCGTTTATATAGGCAGCAGAGTTGAGCGTATTCATTACTCTAATCTAATCAATAGGGCGATGATTGCGCAGAGCCCATTTGGATGTTACTAAGAGTGAGTGACACCTATACAGTGTGAAGGTCCGGAACTGCCTGGATTATTACCGTATCCGATGGTGGGAGGCCAACTTGAGTGGACAGGAACTTTCTACAGATGTGGGCCTAGTTTTTGACAATCCTAATCGTTAATCATGTACGTCTCTTCACAAATGGGTCACAGCCCAAGATCCTCTCATACAAGTTGACTGACGAGTCTTCTACTCTGGGTGGAATATAGATGAAAATCTGTGTGACAACTAGTGGAATCCTATTCAATGCGGCTGAACCTTTGGGGGTGGGGACTCTATTTGTCTCCGTGTGTTAAATTTTCTCATGTGGGAACTTCCCTCATTCGGACGTTACTATTGCTTCTTATTAGAGAGGCGGGGTCTCGGTCGTTGGGATCCCCTCCCCACAACCCCACACCTCTCTGCCTAATTGGGACATTTTTTAAATTCTTCAATATAAATAAAATTTACGTTGATTTCAAGTTGTTATTCGTCATACTGCTTTTCACCAATGCAAGCTCCTAAAGTCTTAAGAGTTGAGATGGTTGGCCATCAATATCATCAATAATGGGCCTGCTATACTTTACAGTGACAAACGAAGGGTCTGATTGTTTCTGTAAAACTTCCGATTGTAATTTACTAGAATGTAATTTTTCCTACTTCCCATGTTTGAGCATTGACCTGAGTGGTAATAGTTCAAATTTTTACCAAATATTTGAAAACTAATCGAGTTGAATCAACTAGGCATTTTCTTTTTCTTGTTTTCATGTTTTAACATTGTTCAAAATATTCTTTTTTGTTTTTTTTTTTTTTGTGATGACAATTGTTCAGAACCTGAAACAACAAAATTGGGCTAAAATATCAATCAAAGTAAAACTACAAAATGTTTTCAATTCTATTTCTAATTGGACCGAAAAAACTTGGCATATATCAGAGGGTGGTTGGGCTCAGTGTATGGACGTGGGTAACTTTTTACCATATCTGATGTGATCATGAAACCACAAATTCTCAACAATCAACATGTCATCAAATGGTAAGTATAAAACTATATATTCCCAATGCGTTAACCTAAAAGTGTATCTAGTGGGCTCCATCAAAATTATATGGGCTCCAGAACCTCTCCATTATTTAGTGTCACCAACATAGTTTCTTTAGTGGCCCTTCTGTCCATCTATTGGTGGGCACTCGTATTACAGAAGAAATTTTCAAAAGAAAACTTTGTGTAAAATCGGCTGAGAGTGCTATCAAGTAAAGCGTCGGAGACAACTCCACCTAAAGTTAAATGAAAATAGAGAGAATTATATGAAATATAGGAGAACCTCTCGACTCGTGTTTTATTAATGTAAAATATTGAAAATAGTGAGGTAACATACAATTAGTGAGTTCTTGCCTACCTCGATTTGTCCAATGTGATCATATCACCTCACCTTGATTTGTCCAATGAGATCATGCCACCAACTCATACTAAGAAAGAAAAAATAGCTATATTTAATTACATGATTTGACTTCCTAATTAATACGACAAGGGGAACATATATAATGATTTATGAGCCAAGCAGTTGGATAACAAGAAAACATGGCAATGCCACAAGGGCCTTCTGCAGCATCTACATTCCTTTTTATCCTTATGTATCCCTCTTCACCCCAGCTAGTGCCCCATGAGTTCTTAGCAAGCCAGTAGTCGGTACCATTATCACTTGTCCCATAACCAACTGCTGCAACACCTTGATTTACTTATGTACCGCAATCACCATCTAAAACACCAGATGAGTAGAATTGAAATGATTGTCCTCTAACGTCGATGATAACAGTTGCTGGCTGGTTCGCAACAGCTTTCATTAGTTCAATCTCGCTGTTGGCGGGTACACTCTCATAGCCAGTTATCTGAGCAACATTGTCCATGGTCATAGATCAGTGTTACATGCGCCCTCAACTCCTTGGTAGGGATAATTGTCTTCAGTTGTAAAACCTTGGTTTTGTTGAATGGGCTCCAAGGCCTCATGTATGTAGCCATATTGACAGTCTCTGCAATCCTTGGTGACACAGTCCACTAGTGGCTGCTTGGACAGAGAAAGTAAGTTACCTGTACTTAGCTTATGTATCCCTTCCACAGCTGCCACTGCTGTAAACGCCCAACAGCTTTTTGTTCCATTTCACAGATAAGTCCATATGATGGTCATGAGGCAATTAAATTAACTGCATATATGTATATAATTAAATTGTGGAAATTCAAGAAGCACTATATTTGTAATAAATTCACCATACTTTTTATTGAGACATTCCTCTCTTTTTGTACAGTTGGGAACATAATTCAAATTCAAACAATACTCATTTCTAACCAATCTTAACTAATCTCTATCTCTAATATAATTGAAATCCTTTTTTCATTTTAATTATATGTTATTTTTTTTAAAAAAATAAGAACATACCATAAGTTCAGCAACTTTACAAACTTTCCAAATGAATTTTAAACATTAACCAATCCTGGATTGGGTGGCCCATAGGCCCACAAATAACAGAATGCCAGGATCGATATTATTAAAAATCAGGTATTGGAAGATTTTGAGCGTTCTAAATGAGCCTGGTCCCGTGAACATTAATGTACTTTTTTTTAAAAATGTGGTTAAGTAGATTATTCTATCTTAGGCCTTTCACAGGAATTTCCATGAACTAAATCATTTTAGTAGAGTCTTATATTTGAGAAATATAAACCATTTAGATTCACCACCTTTCATGAATTGATATTATTTTTTTAATTTAATTGTTGAGTTTTAGTTACAAAAATAATTGCATGCATTGAAGAAATCATTCTTAGCTTAAACTTTAAAAAAACTTGGCCTTATAATTATATAATTAAAAAGAATGTTTGGATCCCCATTCTCGTTGAAGTTCATGCGCATACAAACTATCATTATATTGGTCTCTGTAGAGAAAAAAGTGTATCTTTAAATATAAATAAGAAGCAACAACAAAATGAAAGGGATCAAAAGCGATCGTCGCATAAGCATTAAGTATAATTCATAACATAAATAATTAAATAAAGATGAGATGAGTCAATCATGTGTATGTATGAGCTTTTGCAGCATTTTATAATGGATATGGCCGGCATTCATATCCCATTTTATTATAGCTAAGTGAATGTTATAAGTACATTTTAAATATTTACATATGTAAATATATACAACATAAAATATAAAAAAGTAGGAAGATAAGGGCTAAGGCCAGTAGGGCAGGGCTACTATTCTTCAAGCCTAGCCATCACAATCAATTTAACTCAATTTCAGCGCCTATTAAAAACTTATTCAAGCCCGGCCATCAGGTTTTAACATAAAAAATAGAAGTCAGACATTTCAAGGGCTTTTTGAGGGGAGCTAAGCTAGGCCTCCTTGTCTCGAGGCCAATTGAGACTCCGACACAATGCACACACCACAAGACCACATGTCCAATGACAGACATTAATGTATAATCATATTGTATTGCACTAACCGCACTGTTCTTGATCCTTGACGTCAGTTACAGGCTTACAGCACCCTCCTTCCCTCAGTACGTCCTTGGCAGATGGCACATCAGAGACATTCTCATACATGAAGGGCGTTGCCTTGAGGGAGGCATGGCTAGGCACAGGCCGGTTCCCGTTACGAGAGGCACTGAACTCCTCATTAGTTTGGTCTGCAAATGCATTGATGCCTAGCTTGTGTTGTTTGCCTCCAGCACTGTTGAAGGACTCTATGAAGGCCACATTGTCCTTGAATATATTGTAACGCTACTGCTGCTCCGCCACATCTTTATTATACTCACGCCCATACTGTGCCATCCATTGTTCGTGCAAGTCAGACATGGACATTTCAGTTCCTGTTATGCCCAAGGCCTAAATAGCCAAGATGAAGAAACATTGGTATTGGAAAGCCATCGATGGTGTTGGGACTAGGAGCCTCTACTACTGTTAATGTGAGATAATTGAAAAAGTATGGAGGGGATTGAAATACACAACCGTGGCTTGACTGTTTATGGAGGGACTAGTGTTAGTGTAGAAGAATTTCAAATAACTGCATTTATAATTTAAAATTCAAACATTAATTCTTATTCCTAAAATGCCTAACACCTAATCTTTTAACTCTAATTGGGAAACCATATCTGTTAGGAACCATTCCATCCCCCAATTGGTTAGAAAGGATCTGTTGTTCAAAAAAAAAACAATAAAAAACAACAAAAAAAAAAACCATTTGGATGTTATTAAGAGTGACACATATACAGTTTCACGTTCCGGAGATGCCTGGATTTCCGTATCCGATGGTGGGATGGGAGTCCAACTTGAGTGGACAGAAACTTTCTACAGATGTGGCCCTAGTTTTTTGACAATCCTAATCGTTAATCTTGTAGGCCTCATCATAAATGGGTAATAGGCCAAGATCCTCTCATACAACTTGACTGACGAGTCTTCTACTTTGGGTGGAGTATAGATGGAAACCTGTGTAACAACTAACAACGAGTGGAATCCTATTCAATTCGGCTCCGTGAGTGAAATTTTCCCCTGTAGGAACATCCCTCGTTCAGACGTTATTTTCTCAGCGACCAGCTGAGGAGGTTGGGATTGTATACAAATACAAACTCACACATGCGAGATAATGATATGCATACAACTTACATATATCAGATAATGGGACCACATACGTGAGAGACACATACTACTCATACATGCGAGTAATGGAGACTTGAATGTATGAAAATACATCACACAACCTATACATGTGGTGATAAAACTCATATATACAAAAAAGGGGGAGTGAGGTTTGAACCTCAGAGCTTTCAATAAGAACCAACACTCCTTACCACTAAGGTAATGGGCCATTTTTACTTATTAGAGAAGCGGGGTCTCGGTCTCTAGAAAAAGCTAGGATCCCCTGTGATAGTCACACCTCTCTCTGCCTAATTTGGACGTATTTTTAAATTCTTCAATAAAAAGAAAATTTCAGTTGATTTTACGTTTTTATTCATTAGGTTGCTTTTCACCAATGCAAACTCCTAAAGTCTAAGAGTTTAGATGGTTGGGCAGCATATCATCATTGTGTGGGGTTGAATTTCAACGACTTGCTACTGATCGATGCCAATTTCTTTCTCACTCTTTATTTTAATGTCTAGTATTTCTAGTGGAATATACATTTGGAGTTAAAGTTTGTGACTCATGCACTAAGTTATCATCTTCGTCTTTCATTTTCGGTAGTCAAAATTTGATTGCTTTATTAAAAAACCTAATTGTGATGTTTCAAAGAATTAAAAATTAGGGTTAACGTTGATTCAAGAGTGATCTAATGTTTATTTGAACAACACATACTAAATAATTTATTTATAGCTCTAATGCGTATTCAAAGTAAATCTATTTGAATCAAATAAAACTTGCCAACCATGTTTTGATGGTCCATATTATTAATTAATAAAATAAAATATAGTGCATGAACTAGTAAAAAAGGCTATAACTAGGAAAATTTCAACTGAAACAATCTTACTAGTATCCTGACTACAAACAAAACTAGGTACATTACTTAAACTATGTAACTACTATTAGTATACTAAGGTATTTAATAGTGCCTTCCATATTCTAGTTTCATTTCACAACACTATGAAATTAGCTTATTTCATTTAATTTTAGTTAATATTTTTTATAACGACAAAGTAGCTTGTTTTGTGTATTCTTTTAAAAGTGGTATAAAAAGATTGACTTTGTATAGCAGCTCAAATAAAGGAGGGTAACATCATCGTGTAGAAAATTATTATATATTATAATAATATTAAAAACTTATTTCTTCTAGCTCTGGCCCTACTGTAGCCCTTCAAAGTGGGGTAAGGGCTTCGATATTGTAAGCCTGTTGTGGGCTTCAAGAACTTTTGTTCAACCTAAGCCCAACCCGCACATTTGACGGTAGGAAAAGGGCTTACTCAAGCCTTTTGACAAACCTAGTGACAACTCGTGAGAGTGAAGATCAACTATAGTGTAGAAAAATAATGGGATTTGCTTGCTTTTGCTGTTTTCACATATTTTTCAAAAATCCACCATTAGAGTCTAAGATATATGGAGACTTTTATACCATAAGATATATAAGTTGTAAATATAAGAATATTAGCCCTCCTCATAAACTATGTGTGTGTATGTTTTTTTTTCTCTTTTCAATACGCACATACTGATCACGAGTTACCAAGCAGACATTGTACACACCTCTAGTGAGGCCTACCTAGTTGTCCATCCAAGTGGACTAAACCTCCTATAGTACACACATCTCTCAGGTTTTGGATCCATTCAAATGGATTGAACTGTTGAATAGACTATACACCCCATGTGAATAAACTGAAATAGTAGGCCCTGGATGATAGGTTAAGGATAATTGGATCGGGTTGATTTTTTGTTACGATGAGCAATGAGCTCACCTAAAGATTCCATACACACACATTTAAGTAAAATTCATATGCGCGGATATGTCCCTCACTATACTATTGTGAGGGAAAGCTTGATGGAGCCCACCTAGGGCCTTCCCACTCACGAGATTGGGAGAATGGTAAGAGATATTTTAGATTTTCCCAAGTAATCATGTTTACAGTCAATTCCATGTCTCTAGTCCCTTCATCTATGGACGACAAACTTAATAACTTTATATGAAATAAAAAATACAACCCTCGATCAAACTATCCATTCCATTCAGATTGGTGGGAACTCGGTGGATTTGGTGTAATTAAGTGGGTTCTGTGTGTGTTAATTAATGGTTAGGATGGATTATAAAGTTGGGCCATAATCTAATACTTGGGGACTACGCATAAGGATCTTTCGATACCCCCCCCCCCCCCCCCCCCCTCCCTTCTATCTGCCCAGTCCTGTGACGAGTGGGTTCCTTGGTGAGCCCTATCTATCTACCTCTCACAGTACCTTGATAGATGTTCTCATAGGACCAAAGCACTATAACTTTGGATCCCCATCTCCTTTTTGAGGTGGGCCCCACAAAGAGCAAGTGATCCCTATGCCTGACATGAGATGCATCAAGGTCGACCCCACAATAGGTGGGCTTTCTGTCACGGTGGAGTTAGTGTTGTCTACAGTGGCAGTTTTGACATTTCATCAACAAGATTATTTCCTAATTGACAAGGGCTGGGTCACACCAATGGCTAGATAGTAGGTTCATCTAGTCATCATGGGTATAATAGGCTATCTTTTATTATTAGTGGTCCCAGATTGACCATTGATTAGAATTCACTAGATCCCCCCATCATAACATTCATGTGGTCCCATTAGCTCCAGCCCATCTGCCAATTGGGACTACCAACTTCTGCATGAGACATTCAACATTTCTCTATCCTTCGTACCAATCTAGGTAGATGGATACAATCATCCTTTCATCAGAGACAAACATGGTAGTCGCCACACAAAATTTTAGTCAAGACTAGTCAACTTGTATTGGAGCATCACCGGCTTTGACCCATATTTCATGGACTCTACTAGATAAACGATTAGGCTTGTCTAAATACTGGGTCCACTTCTGTAGAAAGTTTCATTAATAGAAAACCATGACCTGACTAGTTGCTCCCCACCATCTTATACGGTAACTTAGGTTGGTCCTAAACGTCAAATGTGTAGAAGGTGCCATTGTTATTACTTAATAACATCCAAATCTGTCTCTGCGCATTCATCGCCTCATTGACCATGCAAAAAACTTTAGAGTAACGAATACACTGACACTGCTGCCATATAAACAGTTTGCCACCTCTTGTGTGTTTCCATCCTCTCAAAACTTGGTCAATTTTCTAACATAAGCAGTAGTAGAAGGTCCCAATGCCAATACACATCTATGGCTTCCAAATGTAACAATGTTTCTTGTATAGAGGATTCTTCATCTTGGCTATGTGGGCCACTAGAATAATGCATCCCTTTATAAATTAACTGGAAACTTGTTCAGTACTAATGAGACAGCATTATATGATGTTGCATATAGAGAGGAAGATATTATTATTCTATGGTTGGAAATCGGATGTGCCAAGTCAACGCTTGTCAAGTCCACTGCAGCTGCGGTTAGCGTGTGAGACCAACATATCTTTGATCAGATATTTTAAGTGGCGATTTATTACACTCCTCTACTAATGTGATGGTCTAGTACATGTTTGGCAAGTCTAAAATTTAGCCTCTTATTGTCTAAATGTCTAAAATTTATAGAGTTAGAAAAATAGAGGCGTTTGGCATGTGTTTTTAGCTCTATTTAATTTAGAGAAATAGAGGTAAAAGCTCTATTTTGAAGAGGAGGCTACATGATGCATTTCCAAATAAGAGGAAGAAAAAAAGAGGCGCCCAGCTACAGTGAAAAACATGGATCACGCCCAGTATGTTTTTTTTATTTTTCTCGAAATCCGAGCTCCTAAATCTACATCCAAACTGTTGAAAATGTTCACATGATCAATTACGGCCACCCATCCAAATTTCAGCCGTTAATTCATCCTGAATCTCGAGATATGTGCAAGAAAGTGTGAGTCATTGGATGTTAGTTTTTGAATTCTGTGGGGCCCAAACACAAGATCCAAACTATTGGAAATGTTGGGAAGACTAAAAACGGCTATGGGGTCAATTTTCAAGGATTGATTCCTTGTGAATCTCAAGATATTTATGAAAAGCTTTCAACCATTGAATTTTTATGCTGAATTTGTAACTAGTCCACAAGCAGCCCCTTTTTTTATTTATTATTATTATTTATGGGACAGTAAATAATAATCCAAACCATTGAAAATGTGTAGAAGGTCAATGACCATTATGAGACCAAATTTTAGCCGTTGGATCATCACCAAACTTGAGATATTTATGTAAAAACGTGAATTATTAAATATTTTTTTAAAAAATTAGGGGCCTCAAACACAAGATCCAAACCGTTAGATCTCTTTGGGAGGCCAAACATGGTTATGAAGTAAAATTTCAAGGCTTAATACCCACTAGATCTCAATATATTTGTGAAAAATTTTCAACTATTGATTTAAAATGGTCTATTTAAAATAGATGCTTTCATTCCCAAACACATATTTTAATTCTAGCATCTTTTTTTTAGAGCTCTTTTTTTAATAACTCTATTTTAGATGGTCTATAAAAATAAGACTAGACCTACCAAACAAGCCCTTAGTGAGTAGCTCTAGTGTAACCCCTAAAGGTTTACTTAGATAACTCATTTCTCATCATGGAGTTGTAAGTTAATTACGATTTATATCTCCATAAGGAGACTTACTAATACAGGAGTGCAAATGGGTAGTGGTCTTAAAAAATGGAAAACCCACATAGATATGTGGTCATTTGACCACATCTAAGTTCAATAACTCTAACAGACACAAGACTGCACTTTAGTAAGTTTGTTCATAGCAAGTTTGGCAGGCCATCTAAAAAGATTTCCACACAAACACAGCTCAAGGCTTGCCTGTTAACTTGGTCCAGTTAATAGACCTGTATCAAACTAAAAAGCCCAAAACCTCAGCCCTTTGACCCTGGCTCCAACTACTCGCAATCCTAGTTGTTTCCTAATCAACCCTTCTTTTGTTAATTTCATCCATTGAGGATGATATTAAAGATGAGAAATGAGAGGAAAATTTGGTTGCTGAGGAGGCATAACGTTTTCATTGGACTATTTTAGAAAGAGAAAGTAATGAAATTATGTTTAGGTTGTTTATTTGCATGGAATTGAATTTCAAAGTATACATAGTAAAAAGATTCCACCTTGCCACTGTGAAAAGTATACATTTCTCAGAAGTCCTAGGAATTCTTCATGCAAGGGGGCCCAAATCTCCAACCATGCTTCCACTGTCTTAAATACATGCAATGTACCCTGCACATGGTAAATCCAACCTGCTTATGCCGCATGCCACTGAATTGTTCCTCATCCAAAAAAGACTCCAATCTTAGTGGTGGGATTAGATTAATCACATGCAAAACAGTGATTTATTCAATTGTAAGTTAATCAAGAATTTTGACTGTGACCAATCCAATTATAGTTCACACCTTGATTGAATCAAATTCTTTAGGATGCCTAGATACTCAAGGTTGTATAGTGTAAACGACTTGCATTTATGCATAATGGGCCTGCTATATGCGCAGTGGCAGCGAGCAATATGAAAAAACGAAGGGTCTGATTGTTTCTGTAATACTTCCAGATTGTAATTTACGGAATGTAATTTTTCAACTTCTCCTGTTTGAGCATTGACCTGAGTGGTAATTGTTCAAATTTTTACCAAATATTTGAAATCTAATCGAGTTGAGTCAACTTGCCAGTTTCTTTTTCTTGTTTTTATGTTTTAACACTGTTCGAAATATTCTTTTCTGTTTATTTTTGGTGACGAAAATTGGTCGGAACCTGAAACAACCAAATTGGGCTTAAATATCGGTCAAAGTCAAAACTATAAAGTGTTTTCAATTCTGTTTCTAATTGGACCAAAAAAAACTTCGCATATATCAGAGGGCGGTTGGCCTCAGTGTATAAATATGGGTTAACTTTTTTTATATATGATATGACCGATCATGAAACCACAAATTCTAAACAATCAACATGTCATCCAGTGATAAGTATATAACTATATATTCCCAATGTGTTAAGCTAAAAGTGTATCTAGTGGGCTCCATCAAAATTATATGGGGCTCCAAAACCTCTCCATTATTCGGTGTGACCACCCTCGTTTCATTAGTGGTGTCTCCTATCTTTCCATGTATTGGTGGGCACTCGTACTATCGAAGAAATTTTCATAAGATAACTTTGTGTAAATCAGCTGAAAGAGTGCCATCTATTACCAAGTTTAATGATGACAGAGAGAACTATGTGAAATATAGGAGAGCCTGGCTCATTACTTTGGAGACAACTCTGCCGGAAGTCTGAAAACAAGCCTGGTTTATTACCAAGTTTAATGATGATAGAGAGAATTATATGAAATATAGGAGAGCCTCTCGACTCTCGTTTTATTCATTTAAAATATTGAAAATAGGAAGGTTGCATCCAACTAGCGAATTGTAGTGATAATAGACTGTCATCCCATACTATATCTGTACAATGGTTTATAAGCTAAGCAGTTGGATAAATGGCAAACATGGCAATGCCACAAAGGCCTTCTGGAGCATCTACGTTCCTTTTCATCCTTATGTATCCCCCGTCACCCCAGCTAGTGCCCCATGAGTTCTTAACAAGCCAGTAGTCGGTACCATCATCAGTTGTCCCATAACCAACTACTGCAACACCATGATTTACTTCTGTGCCACAATCACCATCAAAAACACCAGATGAGTAGAACTGAAATGATTGTCCTCTAACGTCAATGATGACAGCTACTGGCTGGTTCGCAACAGCTTTCATTAGTTCAATCTCGTTGTTGGGGGGCACAGTTCCATAGCCAGTTATCGGAGCAACATTGTCCATGTTCATAGATTCACATGCGCCCTGAACCCCTTGGTAGGGATAATTGTCTTCAGTTGCAATGCCTTGGTTCTGTTGAATGTACTCCAAGGCCTCATTTATGTAGCCATATTGACAGCCTCTGGAATCTTGGGTGGCACAGTCCACTAGCTGTTGCTCGGACAGAGAAAGTAAGTTACCCGTACTCAACTTGTTTATCCCTTCCACAGCTGCTACTGCTGAGAAGGCCCAACAGCTTCCTGTTCCATTCCACAGGTAAGTCTATCGTATGATGTTCATGAGGCAATTAAATTAACTACATATATATGTTTATAAATTGTGAAAATTCAAGAAGCACTATATTTGTAATAAATTCACCATGCATTTTATTGAGACATTCTTCTATTTTTACACGGTAGTGAATACATTCAAATTTAAACAATACTTATCTCTAACCAATCTTAACTAATCTCTATCTCTAATATAATTGAAAACCATTTTTCATTATAATTATATTTTACTTTGGAAAGATAAGAACATATCTTAAGTTCAGTAACTTCCAAACTTTCCAAATGAATTTTAAAACATAAACCAATCTGAGAATGGGTGGCCCATAGACCCACAATTAACAAAGTGTCAGGATCGATGAATTGATCTGGTATTGGAAGATTTTTGAGCATTCTAAATGGGTCTAGTCCTCCAAACATTAATGTACTCATTATTATTTTTAGATTTGGGCTTCACAAGGGACTGGATATTGTCACACAACTAGGCCTATCAAAGGGCTAGGCTTGGTGTTGTACGTATCATACCCTCAATAGATGAGGTGCTCAGCCCATCCTAAGTAGAGCCTAGGTTACCCCTGAGGGTCATGATGGGCTTAAGGCCTCAAAACAAGAAAGTTATTATCTTTTTTTTCCAATGTTACCAAGTATGAGTATCAGCTGAGCATTGTCTTTCTTGACTCTATGGCAAAGGGAGCACTATGAAAACAATTGAAGAATATAAATTGACTCTAAAAGCTTTCTTTTATCAGACAAAGTCATATATATTTGGTGACTTTGTTAAAGAAGAAAAAATGGTTTAAGAGATTATTCTATCTGATCATACCTCTCATAATAATTTTCACATGCTAAATCATTCTATTAGGGTCTTATATTTGAGAAATATAAACAATTTACATTCGCTAACTTTCATCAATTGACATTATTTTTTTAATTTAATTGTTAGGTTTTAGTTACAAAAATAAATGCGTGTATTGAAGAAATCATTATTAATTTAAACTTTAAAAAATCAGGGCTTATAATTATATCATTAAAAGAATATTTGGACCCCCCATTATCCTTGAAGTTCATGCACATACAAACTATCATTATATTGGTCTTTGTAGGGGAAAAAGTGTATCCTTAAATATAAATAAGATGCAATAACAAAATGAAAGGGATCAAAAGCAATCATGGCATATGCATTAAGTATAATACATAATATAAATATTTAAATAGAGATGAGGTGAGTCAAGGATGTGTATGTACGAGTTTTTACAACATTTTGCCAGAATTCATATTCACATTTAATTATTGCTAAGTGAATGTATTGAGGATATTCTAAATATTTTCTCAACATTTACATATACAAATATATACTATATAAAATAAAACAAGTAGGAAGATCAGAGCTAAGGCCAGGCCTGTCTAATATTGGCCAAGCTTAACCCCCAAATTTCATAGCCCTGAATTTTTAGGGCCTATAAAAAATTTGTCCAAGCCCACCCATAAGGTTTTTCACTTAAAATAGAAGTCTTCATATTAAGGGCTTCTTGAGGGTCGGGCTGGACTGGGCTGAACCAGGCTCCCTTTTTCTGAAGGCCAAATCGACACGCCTACATACAAACAGTCACACCACATGTCCAACAAACAACATTAATGTATAATCATATTGTATTGCACTCACCGCATTGCTCTTGGTCCTTGACGCCGGTTACAGCACCCTCTTCTATCCAGTTCTTTTCAGATGGCACGTCAGAGACATTCTCATACATAAAGGGCGTTGCCTTGAGAGAGGCATGGCTAGGCCGGTATCTGTTATAGGCTCTGAACTCCTCATTAGTTTGGTCTGCAAATTTATTGATGCTCAGCTTGTATGGTTTGCCTCCAGCATTGTTGAACGACTCTATGAACGCCACATTCTCCTTGAATATATTGCAGCGGTACTCCTTCTCCACCGCATCTGTATACACACGCCCATGCTGTGCCATCCATTGTTCATGCATTTCAGACATGGACATTTCACGACCTGTTAGGCCCAAACCCCGATACGCCCAAATAGCCAAGATGAAGAAGGCCACATGAAAGAAATATTGGTATTTGAAAGCCATCGATGGGGTGGGAGTGGGAGCCTCTACTACTGTTTATGTGGGATAATTAAAAAACTGTGGAGTGGATTGAAATTCACAACGGTGGCTAACAGTTTGTTTATATAGGCACTCGTGTTAGTGTCGAAGAATTTAAATAACTGCTTTCATAATTTTAAATTCAAAACTTAACTCTTATCAAAAAGTACCAAACACTGATCTTTTAAATCTAATCGGGAACTGTATCTGTTATAAACAATTCCATTGTCTCTAACATCCCCCGAGTGGATTAGAAATGATATATTGTTAATATAAATAAAATTAAACCATATGATCTTCAAAGATAAATTAAAAAATTTTAATAAAAAAAATTAAACCATATGATCTTCAAAGATAAATTGAAAATTTTTAATAAAAAAACAATCTTAAATATTCTTGCTCGCAATTTCTTCTAGAATCTTTGATTGTCCAATTTGATAAAAATGGTGAAATTGTAAGGTTTGAGTATTTGAAATTGCACCCTGGGCCCCGCTCTAATACTATAAGGAATCTCAAATAATTACATATATTAAACCTACAAGAATTGAGGCCTCTGAAGGGTGCCACATAAGCAATATTTTTTTTTATTTTTTTCTAGAGCGCTACACTAGCATCTTGGAAAATTACATGTGGCACCAATAAATCACTAATTCCCTAAAATCTCTCCCCCTCTACCACCATGCCTAAAATCTCTCACTCATCTACCTTGTTTGCACCCATTTCTCATCACATCTAAACTCACTCCCATTTTAACTTATCTCCTAAAATCTATCCTTCTACTACCATCCCTAAAATCTCTCCCCTATTCACGTTTTTTACACCGATTTAATTAGAGCCCATTTTAAATTAGAAGATTCTCCTTTCATTTGTGGAAAGTCAAGGTGCCATAAAAAAGACTATTCCAAGAAAAATGCTCTTACATTGTCAATACATGGCAATGAGTGCATTGAGCACATGCATTGAGCACATAAAGCGTGCTTGGCAATGACGGCATGGATAAATTGGCCAATTGAATGTTAAGTAAGAGGCTCGAGGAGGAGAAGAAATGTGCAGGTATTGAGTCGGAAGCCATAGTTCTCAAGTCAAGGTAAAGCAAGAATGTCAGTTTCCTTCCAGTTGCTTTTTTTTTAGTTTTTCTTTATTATTTACCTTTTCTTTTCTCCTTCCTTCCATTTGTCAAATCAAAAGATCTTATTGAAAAGCTATTCAAGTTTTGAATTTTTTTTCCTATTAAAGTAGAGTAGTCTATGTTTTATAGTGCATACATAATACACTCGGTAATGAGAAGAGAATTCCACTTATGTGGGGCTCATTGTTAGACAAGGGAACCTTTGTTGCTATGAGATTTATAAGATCTGTTTGAGAAGTCATCCACATTTCATAAGTATTTGATAGTAAAAAGATAATTCTTATTCAATTATCATAAGTATTATGATGATGTGCATGACTCTTATTCAATTATCATAATCATTCTCTTATCATGTTTGATGCATCTCTTCCCACTAGAATTGCTTATCATGTTTCATTTTTTGACCATATTCCATCTTCAATGGGCTTTGTCAAATGATTAAATTTTGATTCGTAGTTTATATGCTTTTATACATTTTTTTGTTTGAATAAGTTTTCATAAAAAAAAAACTTTTAAGAGTAATACATACTATATTCAATAATTTTATATTTATTTTTTCCAAAAATATTTTAAATTTAAAAAACCATAGATTTTAATATATTTTAAATTTTTTTGGCCCTTGCGTAGCACAAGAAATCAGTAATTCCCCTAAAATGTCACCCTCACCACCATCACCTATAAACTCACTTGATTTTAAATTATTCCCTATAATTTCTCCTTCATCCATGGCACCCTAGATCACTCTTGTTTTAAAATTTTCCCTTCAATCGCTCCCTCTTCCACAGTTTTTCTTGGCTTGCCACATCACTTTGTGCAACATTTATTTTAAAATAAAAAATCATATGGTTCCTCTCTAAAATGTCTTCCTCTTTAATGATTTTCCTAAAATCTCTCATTCCCTAAAATCACTCCTATATTCCCATATGATTCATTGAGTATCGGCCAACTCAAGAATGTTGGCTAAATCCCATTTGTTGCTTAAATGATAACATGCTAACTTTTCTTGTGAGCTTATTTATAAATATTTGGCACGAATCAAAACAGGTGGCTCCATTTCTTATAGAAGTTAGGCCCACCATCAAATTATAATGTTAAAAGTTTAAATAGTTTATTACAAAGTTTATAAAAATTCAAAAAAGTTGAGATGTTATAAAATTTAATAGTTTATTTTTTTTCTTTTATTTAAACCATGAGAATCATTCAGTAAGCTCCTTACATTTTCAAACATTTTCTATTTTTTATTTTATCCCTTTAGTAGGATAACTTTAAAAAATATCTAACATTTTATATTTTTATAATTTTTTTAATAAACTATTTAATTTTTTTTTATGGAGGCCCAAGCTAAGCACGGGCTTTCATTGCTAGTTGGATTCATTAAGATATTTTCACCAAAAGAAGAATAACATAAAGAGATGATTTGAAATCCAAACCTTAAATCTTATCCCTACCATACATACACCTAATCTTTATCTCTAACTGAAAAACCATTATATATATTAAAGCTCTTAAAACCGAGGCCTCTAAGGGGTGCCACATCAACACCCTTTGTTTTTCTTTTTTCCTAGAGCGCCACGTCATCTTTCAAAAATTCCCCCTACCACCTCACTCCTTTAGATCTCTCTTTCCCTTATCACTAAAATCCTTATCATCATCATAATCCCATAATATCATTTGATTCCAATTTTTAAGATCTCGAATCTAACTCCATCCTTATCATCTCACGTCACATACATCCTCTATCTTTATCACCCAATAAACCTAAGACGTTGGCCTTCGCAACGAGGGAATTGAGGTAGTGGTGGTAGAGGCCACAGAAAGCGGAGGCGAAGTAGAATCCGCCACCATGGTAGTAGACGAGGATTGGGAGATCTCGACGAGCTTCGTCGAAGTCGAGTTTGGGGAGGGAGAGGCGAGCTGAAACTCCTAGCTCGTGTAGGATTGTGACGTCCTTGGAGGAGATGCCGTCGAGATTAAGAGAGGGAGCGACGAAGTCATTATGACATAGGCGTTGCACACGCCTGTCTTTGAAGACGACGAAGTAGGGGTTGAAATCATGAGCTATGTGTAACACTCCGACCCGAGTTGACCCGGATTAGTGGGTAATTACGTGTGTTTTTATCGCTAAGTGTGTTTTGATTTTGTTTGTTTTTGGTTTGAGTTGTAGAGAGATCGTTTGGGTTGAGTTTGACTTGGTCTAAGGAGTTTGAGCCCTTTTTCGTAATTTTGGTTTTTGATTGACCTTGTCAGTTTTGCGTCATTCTGACGTCAGCGCGTGTACTTCGTTGAGCTTGTCATTTCTCGTAACTGTCTTAGATCCGAATGAGTTCGTTTGCTCTCGTTGGACCGTCATTTGACTTAAACTGATAATCGTGTTAACTAATTGGACTTGTTTGTAAATTTGGCTCAAATTAAGTTATAAATATCCTACCAAACCCCTTTTCTCTCTCGATCGTCTCTGTCTCTCAGCTCACTCTCTCCAGCTCGTCTCTCTCTCGGTTCAGCTCTCTTTCTCTCTTCCCCCATCTCTGATTCGATTGCTTGAGGGAGGAAGAAAGGAGCTCGTTCGCGTGTGTTTTCCGGTGGACTGAGCCAACCACGAAGTGATTCCATTTGTGAGGCAAGTATAAGCCCAAGATGTGTGAACACCGATTGATAGTGATTTGATTGTTGTGTTTTTATGCTTCATTGTGTTTCTCAGTATTGGACAGCCCCATTGAGTTCATTTCACTGTTATTTGCTGTTTTTCAGTCGTTTCCTTCAGTTTCTGTATGACTGTGACAATTCCAGAAAAATGAGTCCGTGCACTCACGGCTACGCCGTGAAATGTGCTACGGCTAAGCCGTAAAATGGCTTACGGCTAAGCCGAGACCCAGCCGTAACCCAAACCGTAGAACAGTACAGACTGTTAGCTGAAAATAACTGGATGTTGGCAATTTGCCATTCTTCTACGGCCCAGCCTGATCTAAGCCGTACATTGTCTTACGGCTAAGCCGTGGACCAGGATACGGCTGAGCCGTAGAGCAAAATACGGTTGAGCCGTAAATCCGGATGGATATTTGGGAAACCTCAGCTCAGCCGCAGTGCATAGTACGGCTAAGCCGTAAGATGCCACGGCTAAGCCGTAAGGTTACCTACGGCTGCACCGTGAGACCCTGAGAATTAAATGAAAAGGGACTAGGTTTAAGCAAAAGACCGTATATGACTTTCATGTTAGAATGTAGCTAACCTGGACATGCCCAATGGAATGTTTGAATGACATGAATGATCTCAAGGGCTGTGAATCATTCATGCTTGTTATCCAGTTGTTTAGCACCCCCCCATGGGTGTTGGTTTAAGGGACTTCGATGCACACTCGAGACACTGCAACACTAGACAATGGTGCATCGGATAACTTAAAACTACATCAACATGCACGGTTAGAGACGCTGGATAATTAGTGTAGGATTGGCTTGTAATGGATCCTTGATTCGTATAAGTACTGGATTGGTTTGAGTTGTACAGCATATTGATTACGGTTTATGCCCTCTTATGTGTTCTACGCTGGACCTCTCGATTCTGTGGGAAATGCAGCAACCCCAGAGCGAAGCCCGGGTGGAACCATTCTATTATTGTGTATTGTGTTATACCGTTGCTCCATTGGAGAACTTGCATCAGTTATGAGTCAGTGATTGTGATTGATACTCATTGTCAGCACTTCCTGTAATTGCTTCTGTACATTCAGTATCAGTATATGCGATGCACTTCCTATTGTTTGTTCAGCATGATATGTGAGATCTGTAAGTGATAAGTGATATGATATGATTGATTGATTGAGGTGCATCATCCGATTGATTGTGATTGGTATTGGCACTACTGAGCCTCAGCCTTAGGATACCCGACGGGGTTAACTTTGGTTTAGTTTAAGTGTTTACCTCTGCAGAGTGTCTTGTCCTGGGACTCCGGACCCCGGGAACTAGAGACCCATGCGTGCCCTGGCCCGGTCGCTGGTGTTCTCATCCTGATTGCTCTCGTAAGGGAGAAAATGGCCAATGTAGTAGCCACTTGATTGTTACCTGTTTATGATTCTGATAGCATGCTTATTCATTTGCATAAATTGTTTAGTATACGAACATGCTTTCTATGGATATTGCATTATGATCATTGTTCCGTATTATTCCGTATTCGACACAATTTGTGTTATCTTCTTGTTGGCTTATACTTTGCTAAGTCGTTGTACTTATGTGTTTGTCTTGTGTGTTGCAGGCTCAGATCCCTCTCCCGATCCTGCATCGGTCGACCCGACTCCAGGAGAGGCTTACGAGGCCCCCTCCGGCCTAGAGGAGTGGACTTGATCCATCCTCCAGAGTACGGTTTGCATCATTTTGGGTTTCCCCATTCCTTGTCTGGGAGTCTGTTGAAGGGACTTTTTCTGTAATTGTAATGTGGGCTTGAGTGATATCTGTATATTGTATTTTGATTATTTGGGAGCCCTCTTCCGTAACATACGTTCCTGTATTTGTTATTGTTATCAGTTCATGTTATTTTGTAATCTCCCATTGTCTTGATACTGTGGTATGCCTTGATACGTACAGCTTCCGCGTACAGTTGTTTGCACGTGTGAATGATCCCTTGTGTGTGTATGCTTGGACGGGGTCTAGGTGTGCATGCACGGGAGTACGTGTGTCATTGGTTAGACTTTCTCTGACCCCCGGTCCCTGGGCTCGGGTCGTGACATACGTATTGTATGGTATCAGAGCATTGTCTCTCAGAGCGTTGTTTCTCAGGGCATTGTCTCTATCTTAGTGTGTAAGCATGTAGGCATATAGGACGTGGTGAGATTTCGTAGTCCAGTTCTGGACTGTTGTGTGTGGTCTCCTTGTCTTGTGAGTCTGTGTGAGTTACCGAGTGTGATAGCAGATTGACTTTTGTGTTTTGCAGGCTATGGCATCGGGATCTGGAACACACAACAACAATGATCAGGGAGATAACGAGAGTGGGTCAGCCGCTCCACAGCCACTCGTGAATTTCGACGAGCGCTTCTTGACTATGCTGCAGGCGATCCATTCTTTGCAAGCGCAGGTCGTTTCGATCGTAGACCGACAGAGTCAAACGCCAGTTCGGCCTGCAGAGCAGCCAGTGGTTTCCCAGCCTAGAGAAAGCGATCCGAATGCGTTGTACGACAAATTCAGGAAACGTGGAGCCACAGAATTCTATGGGAATGAAGATGCATTGAAGGCTGATCAGTGGCTAGAGCATACCGGAGATCTCTTCTCTACCATCGTTTGTGATGACCGGCAGAAAGTCATGCTTACGGCCTCGATGTTCCGAGAGGTGGCAAGGACGTGGTGGAAGAGTGTCAGTGCAGCCTATCTGACTATGCCTAGTGAAACAGTGTGGGAGACGTTCCAGAAACAGTTCAGAAGGAAGTTCATTCCTGCTCATGTTCGTCGTGTGAAGGAAGTTGAGTTTCTGGCCTTACAGCAGCAGCAGCTGACCGTTTCAGAGTATATTCACCGCTTTACCCAGTTGTCCCATTTTGCTGAGGACATGATCAATACCGAGGAGAAGAAGGTGAATCGTTTTATTACTGGTCTGCATCCGAGATATGCGAATTTCGTGACTGCTTTTCAGAGACCAGCTACTTTTGACGATGCGGTCGATAGAGCACACGCTGCGGAAGCCAACCACCTAGCAGAGAGAGCTATGGACTTCAAGAGGAGTGCACCAGTGAGTTCCAGGGGACAGATTCAGAAGAAATGGAAAGGGAAGCAAGGAACTTCGAGTTTCCCCGGGAGCAGATGCGAGTTTTGTGGATTTGGACATCCGACGGAGAAGTGTTGGAAGAAGTCTGGAGCTTGTTTGAGTTGCGGATCTATGGAGCATAAGATAGCTCAGTGCCCGAAGACCAGGACTTTCCAGTCATCTAGATCTATGGGGTCATCCAAGTCTCTCAGTTCAGCAGCTTCGAACAGCCCCCAGCCGTCTCGCCAGAACCAGAAGCCACAGCGTCAGACTGCTCGTGTGTATGCAGCCTCCCATGATCATGCAGAAGATGCGAAAGTGGTGGAAGGTAAAGTTCTCATTGCCCGAGCTGAAGCACATACACTATTTGATTCGGGATCTACGCGTTCGTATGTTGCACCTCGTTTTGCGGAACAGTTACCGCAACCCCCTCAGCCGCTACCCTATGTGTTAGTAGTGTCCACTCCTGTGGGCAAGAGAGTGGAGTGTAGTGTATACTACCCTCTGTGCGACGTGGTGATTGAAGGTCGCCAGCTGCCAGTTGATTTGATCTTGTTGTTTATGTTGGAGTTCGATGTGATCCTTGGAATGGACTGGCTAGCGCGGTATCGTGCCTGTGTTAACTGTTACAACAGGTCGATTTACTTCGATTTTGCGAAGGGGTTTCGTTTCGAGGGCAATCAGGGGAGATGCCCGAGGCGTGTCATCTCCGCATGCAAGGCGGATCGTTTGATACGCAGAGGTTGTGCAGGATTTCTTGCCTTCGTCTCGGAGAAGAAGGAGGTGAAGCAGTTGAGCGATATTCCGGTAGTACGTGAGTTCCCGGATGTATTTCCGGAGGAAGTACCTGAATTACCCCCTGTCCGAGATGTAGAGTTTGCGATCGATTTAGTGCCCGGTACAGCACCCATTAGTTTAGCTCCTTATCGTATGGCCCCTGCTGAGTTACTCGAATTGAAGACGCAATTGCAAGATCTTTCGGAGAAGGGTTTCGTACGGCCGAGTGTGTCACCGTGGGGAGCCCCAGTGCTGTTTGTGAAGAAGAAGGACGGTACCTTACGGATGTGTATAGATTACCGGCGATTGAACAAAGTCACGATCAAGAACAAATACCCATTGCCGCGTATTGATGAGTTGTTTGACCAACTTCAAGGTGCCGCTTACTTTTCCAAGATTGATCTGAGATCGGGGTATCATCAACTCCGGGTGAAGGAAGACGATATTGCGAAGACTGCTTTCAGGACACGGTATGGACATTTTGAGTTTCTCGTGATGCCATTTGGATTAACCAATGCGCCTGCTGCCTTTATGGCTTTGATGAACAGGATCTTCGCTCCTTTTCTGGATCGATTCGTGGTGGTCTTTATTGATGATATTCTGGTGTATTCGAAGACCCCAGAGGAGCATGAGGAACATCTACGTCGAGCCCTGCAGTTGTTGAAAGAGCATCGCTTATATGCCAAGTTGTCGAAGTGTGATTTTTGGCTCGAGCAGGTAGCTTTTCTTGGTCATACCATTTCACGAGATGGGTTGGCAGTGGATCAGATGAAAGTTGAAGCAGTGATGAATTGGCCCAGCCCAAAGACTGTGACGGAGATACGGAGTTTTCTTGGATTAGCTGGATATTATCGTCGCTTTATTCAAGATTTTGCCAAGATTTCAGCCCCGTTGACTCGCTTGACCAGGAAGAATGTTCCATTTCATTGGACGGACGAGTGTGAGTACCATTTCCGGATGTTGAAAGAGAAGCTTACTTCGGCTCCAGTCTTGACGTTACCAGATGGGCATGAAGGATTTATGATCTATTCTGATGCTTCTCGAGTCGGTTTGGGATATGTTTTGATGCAACATGGCAAAGTGATCGCCTATGGCTCGAGACAACTTCGAGAGCACGAGAAGAACTATGCTACACATGACTTAGAGTTGGCAGCCGTCGTTTTTGCGTTGAAGATGTGGAGACACTATTTGTATGGCGTGACATTTGAAGTGCATTCAGATCATCATAGTCTACAGTATCTCTTCACGCAGTCTGAGTTGAATATGAGGCAACGAAGGTGGCTTGAGTTGATTAAGGATTTTGACTTCCCCATCAAGTATCATCCAGGGAAAGGCAATGTTGTTGCAGATGCCTTGAGTAGGAAATCGGAGATTCTTCAGGCTTTGGATAGCCTTTATTTTGTGAGGCATGCACAGCCAGTGGAACTGCAATTGGCGGAGAATTGTTTGACACTTGCCAGTACAGTGAGCTTTCAGCCTGACATCATTCAGCGTATCAAAGACCAGCAGTTTGAAGATGCGATGTTGAAGCGAATTCGGGATAACATTGCAGATCGACCAGACTTTCGTTTGGAGGGTGATGTCTTGTATTTCAGGAGTAGGTTATGTGTGCCAGCAGTAGATGCTTTAAAGGAGAGTTTGATGACCGAAGCACACCATGCACGTTATTCTATGCACCCTGGAAGTACGAAGATGTACCGAGCTCTCAAGGACAGATTCTGGTGGAACAATATGAAGAGAGAAATTGCTGGGTTTGTTGCCAGATGTTTGACTTGCCAAAAGGTGAAAGCTGACCATCAGAGACCTCCAGGTTCCTTACATCCTTTGCACATTCCCCAGTGGAAATGGGAGCACATTACGATGGACTTTGTTTCGGGTCTACCCCTGACGAGCAAGAAGAACAGTGCCATTTGGGTGATCATGGACAGATTGACGAAGACAGCCCATTTTCTTCCATTCAAGAAAGGCATGACATTTTCCGAGATGGCGAAGAAGTTCGTTGATGAGATCGTGAGATTACATGGTACGCCTGTATCGATTGTGTCAGATCGAGATAGCCGCTTTGTTTCTTCGTTTTGGAGAGCATTTCAGGAAGCCATGGGAACGAAGTTGAGCTTTAGTACGGCGTATCACCCGCAGACTGATGGACAGTCAGAACGAGCTATTCAGACACTTGAAGACATGTTACGGGCCAGTGTGCTGAGTTTCGAGAAAGAATGGGATCTGCATCTCTCGTTGTGTGAGTTTGCGTATAACAATAGCTTCCACGAGAGTATTGGAATGGCACCCTATGAAGCTTTGTATGGGCGGAAATGTAGAAGTCCTGTTTGCTGGGAAGAAGTTGGAACAAGGAGTTTCCACAGACCGACGATCATTGCTGAGACTACAGAGAAAGTTCAGAAAGTTATTGACAATTTGAAGATTGCCCGATCGAGACAGAAGAGCTATGCAGATACGCGAAGAAGAACCTTGACATTTCAGCTTGGTGATTGGGTATTCTTGAAGGTCTCACCGATGAAAGGTACAGTACGGTTCGGTCAAAAAGGCAAGTTAGCGCCAAGGTATGTGGGTCCATTTGAGATCAAGAGTCGGATTGGTGATCTAGCGTACAGGTTGATTCTACCCGTGGAGTTTTCTGGAGTACACGATGTTTTTCATGTGTCTATGCTTTGCAAGTATGTTCGAGACCCGACGCACGTGATTCGATATGATGATATTCAGATGCAACCTAACGCGTCATACGTTGAGCGCCCGCTCCGTATTGTTGGGACCAGAGAACAGCTCTTGCGTACGAGGACTATTCGATGGGTCAAGGTACTTTGGGAACATCATGGACCTGATGAAGCCACGTGGGAATTGGAAGATCAGATGGCGCGTCAGTATCCTTACCTTTTTGCTCAGGTACGCGTTCATTCCGAGGACGGAATGATGTCTAAGTGGGGGAGGATGTAACACTCCGACCCGAGTTGACCCGGATTAGTGGGTAATTGCGTGTGTTTTTATCGCTAAGTGTGTTTTGATTTTGTTTGTTTTTGGTTTGAGTTGTAGAGAGATCGTTTGGGTTGAGTTTGACTTGGTCTAAGGAGTTTGAGCCCTTTTTCGTAATTTTGGTTTTTGATTGACCTTGTCAGTTTTGCGTCATTCTGACGTCAGCGCGTGTACTTCGTTGAGCTTGTCATTTCTCGTAACTGTCTTGGATCCGAATGAGTTCGTTTGCTCTCGTTGGACCGTCATTTGACTTAAACTGATAATCGTGTTCACTAATTGGACTTGTTTGTAAATTTGGCTCAAATTAAGTTATAAATATCCTACCAAACCCCTTTTCTCTCTCGATCGTCTCTGTCTCTCAACTCACTCTCTCCAGCTCGTCTCTCTCTCGGTTCAGCTCTCTTTCTCTCTTCCCCCATCTCTGATTCGATTGCTTGAGGGAGGAAGAAAGGAGCTCGTTCGCGTGTGTTTTCCGGTGGACTGAGCCAACCACGAAGTGATTCCATTTGTGAGGCAAGTATAAGCCCAAGATGTGTGAACACCGATTGATAGTGATTTGATTGTTGTGTTTTTATGCTTCATTGTGTTTCTCAGTATTGGACAGCCCCATTGAGTTCATTTCACTGTTATTTGCTGTTTTTCAGTCGTTTCCTTCAGTTTCTGTATGACTGTGACAATTCCAGAAAAATGAGTCCGTGCACTCACGGCTACGCCGTGAAATGTGCTACGGCTAAGCCGTAAAATGGCTTACGGCTAAGCCGAGACCCAGCCGTAACCCAAACCGTAGAACAGTACAGACTGTTAGCTGAAAATAACTGGATGTTGGCAATTTGCCATTCTTCTACGGCCCAGCCTGATCTAAGCCGTACATTGTCTTACGGCTAAGCCGTGGACCAAGATACGGCTGAGCCGTAGAGCAAAATACGGTTGAGCCGTAAATCCGGATGGATATTTGGGAAACCTCAGCTCAGCCGCAGTGCATAGTACGGCTAAGCCGTAAGATGCCACGGCTAAGCCGTAAGGTTACCTACGGCTGCACCGTGAGACCCTGAGAATTAAATGAAAAGGGACTAGGTTTAAGCAAAAGACCGTATATGACTTTCATGTTAGAATGTAGCTAACCTGGACATGCCCAATGGAATGTTTGAATGACATGAATGATCTCAAGGGCTGTGAATCATTCATGCTTGTTATCCAGTTGTTTAGCACCCCCCCATGGGTGTTGGTTTAAGGGACTTCGATGCACACTCGAGACACTGCAACACTAGACAATGGTGCATCGGATAACTTAAAACTACATCAACATGCACGGTTAGAGACGCTGGATAATTAGTGTAGGATTGGCTTGTAATGGATCCTTGATTCGTATAAGTACTGGATTGGTTTGAGTTGTACAGCATATTGATTACGGTTTATGCCCTCTTATGTGTTCTACGCTGGACCTCTCGATTCTGTGGGAAATGCAGCAACCCCAGAGCGAAGCCCGGGTGGAACCATTCTATTATTGTGTATTGTGTTATACCGTTGCTCCATTGGAGAACTTGCATCAGTTATGAGTCAGTGATTGTGATTGATACTCATTGTCAGCACTTCCTGTAATTGCTTATGTACATTCAGTATCAGTATATGCGATGCACTTCCTATTATTTGTTCAGCATGATATGTGAGATCTGTAAGTGATAAGTGATATGATATGATTGATTGATTGAGGTGCATCATCCGATTGATTGTGATTGGTATTGGCACTACTGAGCCTCAGCCTTAGGATACCCGACGGGGTTAACTTTGGTTTAGTTTAAGTGTTTACCTCTGCAGAGTGTCTTGTCCTGGGACTCCGGACCCCGGGAACTAGAGACCCATGCGTGCCCTGGCCCGGTCGCTGGTGTTCTCATCCTGATTGCTCTCGTAAGGGAGAAAATGGCCAATGTAGTAGCCACTTGATTGTTACCTGTTTATGATTCTGATAGCATGCTTATTCATTTGCATAAATTGTTTAGTATACGAACATGCTTTCTATGGATATTGCATTATGATCATTGTTCCGTATTATTCCGTATTCGACACAATTTGTGTTATCTTCTTGTTGGCTTATACTTTGCTAAGTCGTTGTACTTATGTGTTTGTCTTGTGTGTTGCAGGCTCAGATCCCTCTCCCGATCCTGCGTCGGTCGACCCGACTCCAGGAGAGGCTTACGAGGCCCCCTCCGGCCTAGAGGAGTGGACTTGATCCATCCTCCAGAGTACGGTTTGCATCATTTTGGGTTTCCCCATTCCTTGTCTGGGAGTCTGTTGAAGGGACTTTTTCTGTAATTGTAATGTGGGCTTGAGTGATATCTGTATATTGTATTTTGATTATTTGGGAGCCCTCTTCCGTAACATACGTTCCTGTATTTGTTATTGTTATCAGTTCATGTTATTTTGTAATCTCCCATTGTCTTGATACTGTGGTATGCCTTGATACGTACAGCTTCCGCGTACAGTTGTTTGCACGTGTGAATGATCCCTTGTGTGTGTATGCTTGGACGGGGTCTAGGTGTGCATGCACGGGAGTACGTGTGTCATTGGTTAGACTTTCTCTGACCCCCGGTCCCTGGGCTCGGGTCGTGACACTATGTCATCGTTGCAATTGAGTCCATTACTGAAGAAGGCAAGGCGAAGAAGAAGAGGAAGATGTAGGTTGGAATGGAGAGGTTTCTGTGGTGAAAGGTAAATATAAATAGGCAAGTGGAGATCATATGTAATTAAAAAGTTTGGGTTGAATTATTGGTATATCTCTCTCACTCATAACTATAACAAAATAAAGTTTGAACAAAATCCATACAGAGAAGTCCATGGATTCCTGAAGGGCGTGGTCGCTGGATCTTGAGCAGGAGTCAAGGATCTGCCCTACAACATAAGAGAGCCCTACTCCTCTGCTTTGGGCTCCTGGACCCACTACCATGCCTCTTCCAAGGCAAATCTTCTTACAATCCCTTCTTCTTCTTCCTCTCTTTCAATTCCATCTTTCAATCCAATATATGATGATCATACCCTTTCCAAGCTTTGACAACACTAGATCTTGAATCCTTGGCCTGTCTGATTTGGTTAAGGACAATCGAAATGGCCTGTCCACGTGGCATAGTTTGTGGGCCCTATGGTAGATGTGACCGGCAGATCTATACCTCACTACATTAATGTGCTGGATGTACTGTCAATTTTAATTGTGGTTCTTTTACCTGGATTTTGATGTAATTTGAGTTTACTTGATGTGTAGGATGCTAAACCTGAATTCCAAACTATGATCAGTTTGTTACAATTATAGATTTGAGCGCAATCGCATGCAACCCGATTTGACTTAAATCTTTAGCCAGCAAAATCTGATCAAAAAGAAGATCGGCGGTCATTGCAAAGAACCCACTGAGGTCTGCTGGCTGGGTTTTGATCTACGAACTCTGGCTCTTGTTTCTACTCTGGTTTCTGATTTCCTTGTATTCAAGCTTTTGCTTCATCAATTCTCCTAAAATATATCCTTATCCCACTCCTGGGCGACTTTGGGGACCTACTCCCTTTATAGATTTGATCCACTATGACCCACCACCTAAGAGAACTAAATTGGTGGAGGTGTGAAACTACTCTATGTTTTATCCTTACCAATTTTTTTTTTCACCATTTTTCTTTCTCCTTGCAGGTAAAAAAATCTGTAGAAATCCAATGCCTGTTTCGCACATTCTTGTGATAGTGTTAATATAACAAAGTGCACCATGATCAAACTTGATTTCTTACTATGTGACCATCTTCTTTTAATTTTATTTGAGTTTCATATTACCTTTTTCCTATTTATATTTTATCTTCATCATTTTATTTCTCCTTGTAATTCAAGGAACGGTTGTTCAAGGGATGTTCAATTATTGAAAATCAGTTATTACAAATAAAATTGCGCAAATAGAAAAATAAACCAAAAATAGCAATATTATTACTCGTCTTAATTTTTTTTACCCATTTGTATTCATCATGTATACGACCCTAAGCCTAAACCCAAAAAAGAAAAGATAAACCTAAAATAGAAAGATTAATATTAAAAAAAGAATGTATAATTTTTTCTTTATAATATTTTAATATATTCTTATTTTTTTGCCCGGGCTTAACACGGGCTTTTGTTGCTAGTATTATAACAAACCATTCTGTTGTCTCTAGCAGAAGTAATTTGATTATATTTTTTTTCATGGCCAATGAGAGCCCTATTTGGATGTTGATTAAGTAAGACTGGCATCTAGTGGGCTCCATCAAAATTGTGTTCGCTCCAAAACATGACCACCATAGATTGTCGCCACCTTGATCCAACACTTGTATGCGTCCCTCATCTTGTCCATCCAAAAATTGCCCCCGACCCAAGGAAAGAACTGGGCACAAAAATAGTCAAATGCAAAGCCCCAGTCGAAAGAGTGTCACTAAATGTGTTGGAGGCACCAGTACCCAACCCAATCCAGACGGATTTGGGGCCTCTGATTGATTTTTTTTATTTTTTATTTTAAAAAAAATTGTAGAGCCCTTAGAATCTTTACACATGACCTTTAGTAGCGTGTCATCATTCATTATCAATTAAGCTAGTATAACTTTGGGATTTTTATGTATAAATTCATTCTAAATATAGATTAGCCGATTTGATTATGAAAAATACATATTTAAAAAATTAGGGTGGGGTGTGTATATATATATATATTTGACAAATTTACTCTCATAAAGAATAGTAATAATATCGTTACTTAAAAATTATATACTTGTAGGAAAAAAACATATATGGATCAAATTTTAGTATTTATTCACCTCGGCATAAAGATATTATGAATCAAAAGTATTTTAAGATTAATATTTTTTTGAAGATAATATTTTATTGAAGAAATTATGAATCAAATGTTAGAAACTGAAATTAGGTGTAGAATCTATAAAAAATGGTAATGATATCTTTATTTAAAATTGTGCTACGCTTGCCCACGACCTGCAGTTTTGCTAGTCAAGCAGTGTAGGGATAAGTAGCCCACCCAAATTTATACCACTAGATTAGGACGGCAACAGGGTGGGTTTGGTACGGGTTGGGGTAAACTCAAACTCGCCCCGTCTCAAATTTATCTCATCAAAACCAGTCCCGCCCCGTGGCAAGCCACTGATGGTAAAACCAACCTGCCCAATTTGAGTGGGTCAAGTCAAATTTAAATCTTAGAACCTTATAATATGTAAAAATGGATGAAAATGCGTATAATAGAGTTTAAACATACCACATTCCCTTCTCATATGCTTTATGTTATACCCAAAACCACCTACAACATATGAGTTTTGTCTATTACTTTAATAATAAGTATATGAATATTATATATTCGGGGCATGGCTGCTTTAGTCAATGAAATTCAAATCCACCCCGCCTAAAAAAAATCATTATCAAACCCACCCCTAATAGGAGCAAAGCAGGGTGGGGCGACTCCCTATGATACCTTACCCATTGTCATCCCTACCTTGGATACAATTGAGAATGTTGGTGACCTAGCTTTGTTTCTCCCTCTCAACAAGTAATACAAACTTACTCGCCCTAGCACAACTACATATTGTTTTAACGAGCTGGACCATCCCAACCCAATGATGAGTCAGTGGTAGCTGGTAAGGCATTTTCGTTTCCATATAGACGGCTAGGGTTTGATTGGTTTTCACATATATAACAAGAGATCAATCTCTTTGATGGTGTAACACTTGTGGAGTGTGTAAAGGGTGTTTTGAGTTGACTATTTTTTAGAGCAAAAAATTAAAATGACAGAGAGCACGTCCCGAGGAAGCCCAAATTAATGTACATTCTCCTAAAATGAGCATTTATACGTATAGCTTGGATCTACTATAGTAGAGAGATCACTCACTGTAGGGAACTTGGTAGTAATTCATCCAAGATACACATCATGGTGTGCAAATTGCGGTCTTCACTTCTCAAAAGAGTCTTAAATGGCTGTTTCAATTAAAGCTTACATTTTCATTTGAATCATATATTCATACTCCATGTACAATAAGGCCAGGACAATATCCATTGGCACATGCTTGTGGCCCATCCTGATGAACGAGTCATCAGGCACCATGAAATTTTGTTGTATGCAAGGCTAATATAAGATCAAGGCCACGTATCCTCCTTGTTACCCGCGAACTAAACTAATGTAGAATTTGAAACATGGTTTCTAAATTCTAGCACTGTATTGGCCTAATCCAAAACTTAAAAATGCTCGTCGATATATTGGTACTTTATGCATATCAAATTTCTTTCGTCCTTTTTTAATTAAAAAAATTTTAAAATAAAACATACACATCATTATCTTTGCCATCTTCTACTCTAGGAGGTATTTGGATCCAGAATAAAGGGGGATAAGTTATTTTTTATCTTATCTCACTTATCCCGCGTTTGCTTGCATTTTTAGTGAATGGACTTGGATGGTATTAGCTATCCAATTCTACCGAAAACACACTCTATGTGTTCTAAATATGAATAAATAAACAAAAAAAAAAGGAGGGGGTTTGGTAGGATCTGCAGTGGACAACCAATGTTTAAAAAAAAAAAAGGGTTCTTCAATCAAAATTCTTGATCAATTTATAAGGCCATGATGAAAAACAATCCCAACCATCCAATCTAAGGAGTTTTCTTGCAGTTGGATAGCAACTACATCCATCGGAAGGTCAGACAGTCAGGATTGTCCGGTAGGGTAGCTTTCCTGCATCGTCCATCCTAGTTGATTGATCTTCATCAGCGAAAACTAGGCCCCACCTGAAAGGAACAGCAGATCGAACAAAGCTTCCATCTTTTTAACGGCCGAGCGACGGCATGTTTAACAAATAGGGATGCAGTAAACGCACACCGAGCCCAATCTAGAAGAACAAAAAGAAACTCTTCTTCTGCTTGGGAATTTCAGAGGTGGTTTTGGCAATTCTTCTTCTGGGAAGATGTCGATGAGGTGGTTGGAAGCTGTTCTTCCCTTAGGAATCATCGCTGGGATGCTTTGTGTGATGGGAAATGCTCAATACTACATTCACAAAGCTGCCCACGGCAGGGTAAGGGGGAAAATGTGTGTGTGTGTGTGTGTGTGTGTGTGTGTGTGTGTGTTTTTGTAGTTTTTTATTTTGTTTCTTCTTCATCTTCTGAAAATTTTCAGCCAAAGCATATTGGAAACGATGTGTGGGATGTTGCTATGGAAAGGAGGGACAAGAAGCTAATGGAGAAATTGGCTGCTCCACAGGATTAAGTGAGATTCTTGATCTGGACTATGTTGGGAACTTGGAACTTGTTGTGATTTGATGATTTCTGGTGTTATTTGATTCCATGGTTGATGGGTTTTGATTGATTCTGTGCTTGGATTTCTGGGTTGTCATTATTTTGGGCTTCTGGGGTTTGTGGGTTTCTATTGTAAATCAGATGCTGATGGTTTATGGTGCTAATTTGATTGATGGACGATGATATTCTGTTCTGTTTTGTGTTTGGGTTTTTGGGTTTCCATTATTTGAGTTTCTGGAGATTTTGCCTTGATGGTCGATGAATATGACTTGGTTTTTGCCTGGATGTGGTGGTGGGCTTGGTGGTTTTGTTTCTGGGTAGGTAGTTTTGGGAGTATTGATTTTTTTGTGTTCTGCATTAATAGTTGATGGGTTAAAAGTAGGTCTGGACTTGTGGGTCTCTTGTATATTTTCCTGATGTTACTAAGTTTTGTGGTTGATGATTTTGCATCCTTCTGTGTTATTGGGAGTTGCTAAGCTTTGATGTAGCAGCATAGTTTTCCATTTTGATCAATAGAAAATGTATTTATTTTCCATTTGAGATTGGGATAACTGAGAGCATGTACGAACTATAGAGCAAAAATGATTTACTATTTGAAAAGAAGTTATATTATTAGATTGGAGTCGTGTTTCTTATATTGGAGTTTTGATGAACTGTCGTATCATCTTCATGTGATTACTAGTTTACTTTATTTTGCTTTTATTCACTAGATGGTTGTTCTTATGATGCTGTCAAGACCACATCCATGGGATATGGGATCGTTGTTGACCCCATTTTACTAAGTGATTTTTGCGGGTGCTTGGATTTTCATTACTACGATATCAAAAAGTTCATACTTGGATATTTCCAATCTTTCAAAAAGAGAGAAACAATAGGAGGTGGTTAAACACAGTTAAGTCATTTGAGAGTGGATAAGAGGTGCTGTTGATGTCCCATTTTTCCACGGGGTCCATAGAGGACAAGAAGAAAAAGTGGTTCTTTGTTTGAGTTTTTTTCTTTTTTTTTTTTGGGTAGAAGTTTGAGGAGGATGTCAAAAAATGTCCAAGCATGATTTATCACCTTATAATCCTCTTTCTGTGGTGATTATTCAAGGGATACTGGGATAGACTAGGATGTGCACCTTGCACATGAAAAGTACTTGCAACTCCAGTTCCAAATTTGTTGAACTTCACACTGTGTGGAGGGTCTTAAAGGGATTGCATAAATGTGCAAGCATAATGGCAAGGAGGTGCTGTTTTATGACAGCAGAAAGGTCTCCCTGAAGAGCACACGTGGTGGGCCTAAATTAAAAATGCTATATGTTTATGGAAGGACTATTTTCAGCATGACAAGTAGTCTGAAAAGCTAGGTTAGGAGTTAGTCAACTCTTCATATCACTTGAGCAAAGATGCTACCTTTGACTGTACTAGTTAGTAATAATGTGTAGATTGTTAGGAAAGATTGTTAATTCGAGAATTATTGGATTTTAGGACTTGTTTGTCAAGTGGACTGGCTATTCAATTTCTGATAAAGGAGACGAATGAAGCTTTGATGAACAAATGTTTGCGGTACATAAGAGGAATCAGAAGCTTTGTGGAAGTAGAATCCAAGTATAAAGTGGAGGATGGCTAGAAGGTTAGGGAACCTACATGCACAAATCAAGTATCTGGTGTTACATTGTGAAGGTTAGAGTAGTGTTCCTGCAAAGAATTCAAGTTATGCTAATAAGGGGTGACAGATATTTTTTGGAAGAATAAATGGGTAGAGCAAGAACTGCTTGCTACTTGTTCCCAACATTATTCAGTATGTGAAAGGTGTCAATTATGCCAGATCCTTAAGCTTTTCAAAGTTGTTCATGGGATTTATAAACCTTGGGCTGAGATGATAGAATGGTGTGTTGGCCACTTGGCTTCAGTTTCTAGAAGCCCTGAGGTGAAATCCTTATATAATTGCCGAATATCTCAAGGAGGGTATCCTAGTGGCTTGGTTCACATGTGATCAATTAGAACTCTTGAAGGTCACAGTTGGGTGACACCGTATGATGGCATTTCATTGATGCACCATTTAAGCTATAGGTAAATGGTAATTATCAATGGGTGTACACTTTGCCTTAGTGATGGTGAGAGTGCACCACCTCCTAACTGTTCAGTTTCTAGAGAAGTGTGGTTTTCCATCATTTCTTGGTTAGTGGTTGAGTGGGTTGTCTACATGACTTGGAATCTCATGTGTTGGGTCAGCGTTAAGATCCTTTGAATGTTTTACTTCATGGAAGCCACTTTGGAAAGAAGGGATTAGTGGATGCTTTGACACTATGTATTTTTTTCTGGAGTTTATTGCTTTTATCAGGAGTTGGTTATCTCATGTGCTTTGACATTGAAGCTTGTTTTAGGTGTGTCAATGGACCTCTTGTGTAGGAATTGGCTGGAGGTGATAGCAAATATCATGTTCATAACTCTGATCTCAGTTTGATGGAAACCAGCTTGAGAAGATTGCTACAAAGCTTTGATGCTACTGCACTTTGCAGATGGATCTCAAATTCATGGGGGATGTTGGGATTGGAGGTAATGCAGATGGATCTCAAATTCTCTCTGTCAAAGTCCAAAGAGCATGTGGGAATTCGATGCTTTTATGCGTTGAAATTCATATATTTGATGGTGGGTGAGAGTGTGGTGTGCCAATTGATTGTTTTCTCTTTGACAACAGAGGGATATTCCATCTATGCCTTAAAGTGGACCAAGGAGATGTATGACTTTCTTTGGAGATTGGCATCCAATTTTGATGACTTGTAGGACATCTTTGAACCTCGGTTTATATAATTTTCACATGTTCTGGAAAGGCCAACTCGGCATCTGTCCTTAAGGCTAGTTGCGAGGTTCTTATTGTTGCAACCATGTGGTTCCGGGTTTGATCATGTTATAGGGGGAACGAGGCTGGACTATTAGTGTTTTTTTAGCCCCTCCAACTTTGTGTGTATCCTTTGTTGAGGGTGGGCTCAACTCAGGCTGCTCCCCTTGTATGTTTCTCTTTCTCTATTAAAATACCTATTAAAAAAAGGGAGAAAATATCAGGTTGTAGGAAATTTTTTGTTTTTCTGTGAAACTTGGCTGGCTTATTTAAATGAATCTAGGAGTTTTGAATAGGGTTTTTCCCTTTTATCTATGATAACGATAGTAAAGGTTTGGACAAAAAGGGTTATCTTCCTCTTATACAACAAGGTGGCTAGTTGTGTGGTAGTGTTTGAGTATCACTTCTATAAAAATGTCTACATACTCCTACAAAAATGTCTTACATATAGAAGTTAAGACAAACACGTTGGCAAAGCCTCAAGAGAGAAAAGTTAGAAAGCTAGATGAACGATTGATGCTTCTTTTTCCGTCAGCACTCTATTTCATTTATAAAACAAAACAAAGGTTTATACCCATGCCGTAAGGCAACACCAACCTACTTTATAAGGACCATAAATAGTAAGGAATTTTCGATTAAACCAACATTTTAACTCATTCTCCACCAACTTTTTGATTGGTTACTAGTTATCAGGAAAAAAGAAAAAAAAAGGAAAAAAAAACCTTATTGATTGGTTACTGATATAGACATGAACCTCAGATGCCAAAATTGATAGGGGAGAAGAGGGTAGCAAAGACTAGAAGTACAGTCCCAAGTGGAAGCTTGATGACAACAACACAACCAAGGATTCTCCTCCTTTGGTTGAAGTACATGTGCAACAATGGAAAACTCATGAATTTTGTGTATGTAGTGTGATGTATAAAAAATAAAAAATGCATGTCAATATAGAGGGACTAATCTAGTCATCCACCCTACTCAAGGTTGTGATTCAGTCCTTAGGTGATGGGTTTGGGCTGAATTAGGGTTCCGGGGAATGGATTGTCGTAGAGGTTGTGGTTTTAGGGTTTCGGTGGTGGTGTGGGGGTTTAAGGGGTGCGAGTCCGAAAGAGGGAGGATTCTCGTCAGATAGATTCGGTCGAGAGTTTTGGAGAGGTGGGTTCGGAAAGGTTTGGCTGGGAACTGACGACAAAGGTGGAGGAGAGGAAAATGATGAAAGAGGACTAGCAGAGACAAAACGATCAGGAAAGGGATATGGTTACCTCGAATCGGCGATTAAACAAACAGTGATCCGAGATCGGATCTTTACTCTGATACCAATTGAAGCAGCATAGAGAAGAAGAATAGCCAACAGGCTAATCTCCAAGTCAAAATGCTTAAGGATGGAATGTCTAGGTGTTTCACCAAAGACAAACAAAACTCTCTCAACTGAGAACCAAACTCAAATTCTTATTCAATATCAAAGTCTATCTCTCATGAAGAGATTGCATCTTTATTTATAACTAAGATCTTATCTAATAAAGGAAACAACTAATTCAAATCAAATAAGAAGTTCTAAACCAAACATGACTAGACTTGCTAAATATTAAGAAAGTAACTAAAGCAACTACTAATAATATGATCCCTCTACTCTACTGAGCCTTGGGCCTGCGATTATAGACTTTCAAACGAGGCCCATTAGTATGGCCTGCATCAGAGAGTCTAGATGCTTTGCAATTGGTGCATTACAAGAAAATGATTAAAGCGCCTATGACCTATGACAACAATATTTGCCTATGAAAAAGTTTACAAGAAAATGATTAAACTAGATATGACCTATGGTGTAGAATATTGGCCAATTGGGAAACAATCTGACAACAAATGCCAAAAATAATAGTAGTAGAGATGAGAGGGTTAAGAAAACTATGAGGGTAAAGAGGTTTGGTGATAGAATTATGGCAATTAAACTAGTGTTAGAGGAATACATAATTCATGTCATCAGTGCATATGCTCCCTAAGTAGGACTAGAGGAAAGTGTGAAAAGACAATTTTGGGAGGAGATGGATGATTTAATGCGAAAAACCCCAAATGGTGATAAAATTTTCCTTGGACGGTATTGAAACGGGCATATAGGAAGAGATAATAGAGGATATGAGAAAGTGCATGGAGGGCAAGGATTTGAAAAAAAGAATGAATTCGGAAACACTATATTGGACTTTGCAGTGGCATTTGATCTCGTAGTAGCAAATGTTTACTTTAAAAAGAAAAATGAGCATTTAATTACCTATAAAAGTGGGAGTAATAGAAATCAGATAGACTTTTTTCTAGTTAAAAAACAGGATCGATTGGCGTGTAAAGATTGCAAGGTTATCCCAGGAGAGAATTTGACTACGCAACATAGGCTCGGAGTTTTAGATATTTGCATTAGAGGTAGAAAGAGAGCGGTAGTAAACAAAATGGATCCTAAAACAAGGTAAAGAGATTTGAAAGGGAAAAGAGAAAATATATTTAAGGACAAAATGATTGAGAAGGGAGAATGGAATATTAACGGAGAAACTACAGTAATGTGGAATCAAATGACTAATTACATTAGGAATGTTGCAAAGGAGGTACTTGGAGAATCAAAAGGAAAGAAACATTAATAAAGAAACATAGTGATGGAGTGTGGAGGTTTAGGAAGTTATTCCACAGAAAAGACATTGTTACAAAGTTTGACAGGGGACTAAGAGTAGAAAATTTTGAGCTGTATAAGAAGGCAAAGAAAAAAGCTAAGAAAGTAGTAAGTAGTCCAAAGTTCAAAGCATACAATGACCTCTATAATAGGTTGAGAATAAGAGAATGAGAAAAGGATATTTTTAAGCTCGCAAAAATAAGAGAAAAGAAAAGTCGGGACTTAGATCATGTCAAATGTATCAAGGACAATGAGGAAAATATTCTGGTGAAGGACAATGATATTAAAGAAAGGTGGAAGGAATATTTCAACAAACTTCTAAATGAAGAACATTTGAGCGATACAAGAGTTAAGGAGGATACTTCGTCACTAGAGCATAATTTTCTCCGTAGAATTAGAGGGGTGAAAGTGAAGGAAGCATTGAAGCGAATGAAGACAAGAAAGGCAACAGGCCCAAATGGTATTCCGATAGAGGTATGGAAATGCTTAGGAGAGGTTGGAGTGAGTTAGTTATGTAGACTATTCAATAAAATACTTGTGATGAAGAAAATGCCGGATGAATGGAGAAGAAGCATTGTAGTACCTATATATAAAAATAAGGGAGATATACAAAATTGTACAACTATCAAGGGATTAAATTTATGAGTCATACTATGAAGTTATGGGAGAGAATAATGGAGCATAAACTGAAAAAGAAGACCAAGATCTCTGAAAATCAATTTGGTTTGATGCCAGAAGATCAATTATGGAAGCTATTTTTTCACTTAGGCAAGTAATGGAAAAATATCGAGCAAATGGGAAAAATCTACATATAGTCTTTATCGATTTGGAAAAAGCCTATGATAGGACACCGGGGAATTTAATTTGGTGGTTTTTAAAGAAACGAAATATCCCCAAAGGTTACATTGAAATTTTTAAGTATATGTATGAAGGAGCAGTAACAAATGTGAGAACCACATGTGGAGAAACAAGTGGATTCCCCATGACTATAGGTTCACATTAGGGATCAGCCTTAAGCCCTCATCTTTTTGCATTAATTATGGATAAGTTAACTGTGCATATTCAAGAACTATGAAGTACGGACACTTGTATAGGGTTCCCGTGTCCGTGTCGGACACGTGTCGAACACGGACATGGCTCGGACAAGTGTCCGACACGCCAAAAACATGTCCTATCTTTTTTAAAAATTTTTTAGGATGCGGACACGGCTCGAACACGGGATGTACACAGCTCAGACACAGGATGGACACGGCTCAAACACGGGCCGGACACGTCGGGACACGGGGTGGACACGTCAGGACACGGCAGAAAGAAGAAAAAGCTTCTACTGTTTTTTTTTTTTTTTTGCTACTGTTTTTTTCTTTTTTTCAGAATTGTTGCCATAGTTTTTTTTTTTTTTCTGTTTCTGTTTTTTAGTTTTTCAGAATTTCTGCTACTGTTTTTTTTTTTTTTCGTTTTGTTTTTGCAGCTGCTATTTTTTCTAATTTGTTGTTGCTGTTTTTGTGTAGTCTTTTCAGAATTGCTGCTACTATTTTTTTTTTTTTCTAGAATTGTTGTGTTGCTGCTGCTTATGTTTTCTTTCTTTCTTTCTTTTCCGAACTACCACTGCTGCTTTTCTTTTTTTTCAGAACTACTGTTGTTGCTGCATTTTTTTCTCCAAAACTGCTGTATTTTTTTTTTCACAGTTTATTTTTCAATTGATGCGCCAAAATTAGAGGCTGTGCTATTTACTGATGATAGGAGTGTTGGTGGGGATGACGATGTCATTGAAGTTGTGTCAAATGATGAATCATGAATGAAGCAAGGATTTTTTTTTTTTTTTATGGAGTGGGGTAATGGAGGAGGGATCTTTTTTGTTGTTTTGATTCTGATGTAATTGTGACTTGTAATGTTGATGATGTATTATGGCCTACTATTGTATTACATTATGCAATATGGATTTTATTTTTGACTGTTCTAGTATTCTATGTTTCTTTTTTATTAATTGTGACATTATGCTTTTTAATTTGGCTAAAAATATAACTATTCTTTAATTTTATGATTATAGATAAATATATATTTATTATTTGCCATGTCCTAGCCATGTTCGTATCCTAATTTTTTAAGATTTGCCGTATTGCCATTGCCGTATCCGTGTCGTGTCGTATCCGTGTCCCGTGTCTGTGTCTGTGTCTGTGCTTCTTAGTTCGAGAAGAAGTACCATGGTATATGTCGTTTGCAGATGATATAGTATTGGTGGATGAATCAAGAGATGGTGTAAATGCAAAGCTTGAGAGATGGCGGGGGGCATTAGAATTTAGAGGCTTTAAAATAAGTCGTACGAAGACAAGATATATGGATTACAACTTGAACAGACATATTCAAAGTGTTGAACCACTGTCAAAATTGAAACTCATGAGATACCACGTAGAGATTCTTTTTGGTACTTAGGCTCGATGATTAGTAAGGATGGGGAGATTGATGAAGATGTAGAGCATATGATAAAAGCTAGATGGCTGAAGTAGAAACTAGCTTCTGAAGTGCTTTGTGACAAATGAATGCCAACGAAATTAAAGGGCAAATTTTACAAGACAGTGGTTAGACTAGCTATGACATATGGAGTAGAATGTTAGCCAATTAAGAAGACGCATATTCATAAGATGGATGTAGCGGAAATGAGAATGCTTAGGTGGATGTGTGGTAAAATTAGTAAAGATCAAATTAAAAATGAGCACTTTCGAGAGCATTTAGGGCTAGCACCAATAAGGGATAAGATTAGATAAACTCGTTTAAGATGGTTTGGGCATGTTGAGCGTAGGCCAGTAATGGCACCAATGAGAAAAAGTTTGGCTATACAGGTGGATGGCTCATCAAGAGGTAGGGTAGGCCGAAGAAAACATTGATGGAAGTTATTAATTCAGATTTGAAGAAGTTTAACTTATCGAAGGATTTGGCTCAAAATAGAACGGAATGGAGAAGCAGAATTCATGTAGGTGACCCCAACATGGTTGGGATAAGGCTTTGATGATGATGATGATGATGATGAAAGATGAGAGGGTTGAGATGTATGTATAGGAAAACAAGGAAAGCTAGAATTAGAAATGAGCATATTTGGAGCATTTAGGATATCAATAAATGAAACATTAAGAGAGAATCGTTTGAGATGGTTTAGGCATGTCTAATGCAGACTAGCAATGGCACCAGTGAGGAAAATTTCTCCATGCAAATTGATGATCCCTCAATTAAAAAGGGTAAGTTGAAAAGGATATGGATGGAAGAAATGATAGATATGAAGAAGTGCAACTTGTTAGATGATTTAACCTAGGATAGCTTGGAATGCCCAAACAAATTCATGTAATTGACCCCAAGGCTTTGATGAGGACGATGGTGATGTATCTTTCTCACCCTTAAATTGTCTCTGCTGCCTCTTGGTGTTGATAATGCAAGTACAAAAGGTGGATGCAGATACATATAGCACTTTTTTAACTTTGAAATTTCCATTTGATAAAACACGCAATAGAGAGGTACCATTCAACGTACACACTCACTCTAGGAAGCTAATATTCAATACTTGTGCCCTGTCTTGCTGTTCTGAAAATCAGAATAGTAACTGAAAACTCTTTTCTAGTATCAGGTACCTTGTTCCATGAAACTGGCAATTTCAACAATTTCAAATAAAGAAACATTGAGAAAGTATGTAAATGGTCATCTTATTATAATGTTGTTTCTTCTCATCTTCTCTTATCTTTCATTCTTCTACTCTCTCTTCTATCTCGATGTACACGGTCCTCTCACTTTGGTTTGGCCCGGATCCACAATTGAAAAATAGGTCATCTTCAATGGGACTGATCAAATCCAAGGATGGTTTATAAAATCTAGAACACACTCACAATAATGGGAAACACCATATTGAAGATAAAACTTAGAGAAAACCTTTAATTAACTGAACGTAAGCATGCATTACAATAAAGCCAGGGTATCCTTATATAGAAGAGTAGGATCATTCCCCAATATTGTTTGAGCACTGAAGAATTTCTAGTATTTGAAGAAGTTTAAATAAAATAGGAAATCTAATAGGAATTAGCAATCCTTGTTAACCAATAACAAAAAAGTAGGGATAGGGAGAAATTTAGAAGCCCATAGTAGCTCTTGGTCACAATTGGGCCAATGGGCTGAACCCAATGGACCAGGTTTACTAATGGTCAATGGTTTCCTCTGATTGACTTGAGCCTATCTTGGACTGTACTGCATCAATTCTCTCCAGCTTGGTAAAACTCAACAACGGCGAGTTAATAGATTGATAATACTCATAGAGATCTGGATTCAAGTGCTGAAAGTCAGTAGCTGAGAACGTCAATGATTTTATCTGCAAGTGGAGGAGCTGCTAGTAAGACAATAGGTTTGTTTTTCAGATTCAGATTCATTCTCATTGTCAGCCCATGGTAGTGTGTGAGATCTGCAACATTGAAGGTTGGACTAACGCCGAGATCTGAAGGTAAATCCGCACTGCATGACACATGAGTATTCCCAACAGTTGGATCAATGACAGGACCTATAAGAATGATGCTGATAGTTGTTGCCGAGTCCAAGATGCAAAGGCCTATGACCAGAGACTACCTTAACTAGTTGCTATGCAAGGAGAAGCTACACAAGAGGAGATACAATTCATTGATAAACTACCCATCATAGGCCAGAAAAGATATTCAGTTCCCCTGTGCTATGCCTTACAGGAAGCAGTACGCTTTGACTCTTTCCGTAGTGAAAAAGCAGAATTATATATATTAGCTACTCTGTAGGAAATGAAGAGGGATTACTACCAAAGCATGAGGCAGAAAAAGGTGTTTTGTGTGGTGGGGGTCTTTATAAACAGCCGTCATTTGCCTCATAGGGAACTACTGCCCTGCCTCTCACATTTTAGATGACCCCCCACGAAAAAAATCAGTCCTATTTCCCTATAATACAGGTATTTTTCATGTCAGATAAGAACCCATAGCTCAGTTGGAAGGTTCTCCTTGTCACAGCCAATGGCTTTTGCAGGTTCAAGTCTTGTTACTATTGAGAAGTGTAGTTCATCAACCATCTAATAGCCAATGCTCATTACCTCCATCATCATCAAAATCCTGTCCCAACTCTCAACTATGTTGGTCAACCATATAGATTCTGTTTCACCTTTTCGATCTGTCTAGGACAAATCCTCAGGTAGGTTGTACCTCATCAAATCGATCCTTACTATTTCCATTCATGTCCTTTTCAAGCTGCCCTTTTCCTTTGAGGGGACCATCAACCTGCATAGAGAAACTCCATCAATTTGGTATTGAAGTGCACCCTTAAATTTTGCTTATTCTGTCTTGCGTCTATATATATTTATATTTATATGAAATTTTAGAACAATGATATGATAAGAAAAAATATCAAATGAAAACCTTATGAGACCTCCACTTTACTTTTTTGGTGCAGCCCACAACTGGTCAATCAACCCTTTGTGTGGCAAATCCAACTTGTATATTTGCCAATACATTTCTAACTACTCATATATTTGCATTAGTACATACACTTGCACCTGTCCTAAATTATCATTGTCAAACTCATTGTATTTTGGCGAAGTTTTATGGTCAACCACTTATCAGATGCAATCACTTAAATTTGTCTCACTAGCTGTGTATGGAGTACCAATAGAGATGGGACTGTTATCTTACCTTTGTGCTTTGCTTATTTGTCTCATGTCTGAGTCTCCATTTGATTTCCATGTGGTCTTGTTGATGCATGCATGATAAGAACATATATTAATGAATGCATTATTTGTTAGTCCATGTTTAATTTGCTTCTGCAACTCCTCTTACACTTTTGATTCCTTAATACACAGGAAAGAGCTTGTTACATGCCCATGGATTGACAAACAAGAGAATAAACTGCTCATCTGATCCAGCAGAATCTGTGTCGAAAGCGGGCCTATGTAGCTTTTGGAACTATAGTATTTTTATCATTAGATGTATGATATTACTCTGTGACTTTCTGCAGCTCCTAGTCTGCATACATTATTTGCTTCAGCGAATTCATCAATCACCTGTTTATTTGAACCTGAACCATTAATGTTCTAGGGTTTAAAATCTGGGATAAGAGCTCTCATTGATTTTTGGATAGTTAAGAAAACCGTTGGAGTAGGTTTCAGTCTCATCATGATGCACAATTCCGTTTAGTCATTGTTAAGTTGCACGAATCCTGGGCATCCAATTGCAGACTTGCTTCGATGGCTCATAGTGTGGAGAGAAGGATGTCAACAGGATGGGCCAGCCCGGCCCATAGGGTCTTCGGGTCTGGATAAAGGGCCCGTTTGTTTTTCGGTGATTGAATTGCTGGAAATTTCACTTGTATTCTGAAAGAGGTCAATGGGAGGAGACGAAGGTGAATGCATGAAAATGGCGACCAAATAATCTACCCTCTTAGTGGTTGTTTGCCTTTCACACGTGATGGAAAAATGAGAGTTGCATGTGTAAATGTTACATATGCAAATGTTAAACACAATATTTGTCAAGACTACTATTTTCACAAGTAAATAAGTATATTGTATTTATTTGGACTTTTTCACAATCCTCAAAATTCATTATAATATGTTAAAGTCAAGGATTTTGGCTTTAATTTTGATTGGTGGTTATAATTTAAGAAGTTAACTCTTTTTTTTCAAATATTTTCAGTTTTGTCTCCAGTTATTTTTTCCGCACTTTCAAAGTTCGAGAACTCTACCATTCCCTTTATTTCCTAATTATCCTATTTTCCTTCCTATGTCATTAGCTCTTAGATTATATAAATAGGAGCGCCCATAACCTTTTCTTCTTCTTTTTTTTTCTTGTTTTTTTATAAAATTCATGGATATTTTTTAATGCATGAATATATAACAATGTTGACCATACCTATGTTGAGCATGAATTATTATGCTAGTGAAGAATTAATTTATGAAACTAAACATCTTGATATTTATCATTAATAAAAAAATATTGAACAATTTGGATCATGAATTTAAGGTCCACAGAAGGACATAATATTAATCCTTTTTTTTTATGATGACCTTGGGTGTCCTTTTTGCCAGGCCCACCTTTGAACCTTTGGCGTCGGACTTGGAGGTTATTCGATTCTGACGTACAAAGACTAATTCATGCAGGTACATACATCGTCGCACACATAGGACATGAATGATGCTAGGGGCAAGAGTCGAACTCAAGATCATGGGGAGCAAACCCAAGACTATTATTAAGTATATAAGTTTGAGGTTTTTAAAAAAGTACTTAAAATCTATGAATATTTAATATAATTAGGTTTAATATCTTGGGTTTATTAGTTCAATAAATAAAGTTGACCGCATGGATTACAAATATGATGGCCCCACAAAAATGCAATTACTATGTAAGAAGTGTGAAGTGTATTTCACTTTTTGGTAAGATGAGTGTGAATCACTTTCACACCTGTTTTTCAAGTGAAAATTTTGTTCCATAACTCTATTGCATGTGAATCATTGACTTGCAAATGACTACAAACAAAAGGACTATGCGTTAGTAGAAAATGATGCAACGGGAAATGGAAAATGAATGACCAGCCGTCATTTGAATAATTTAAATTCTATGAAAGTTAAGGTTTCATCTACATCTCTACCTTATATCCTTTGCTTAAAACCTCTTTAATATTCTTTGTTGGTGCTCATTTGACCTTAAATCCATCTGCATTTAATCCCATATAAACGCAAAACCTGATGGATCAGTCATGGTACTGATGCTTCTCAGCAAGGGCGTCATGAACCAATTCTATATTCTAACTGTTATTTTTCTATCTTCAAGTTTACGTTTGGATGCTTGAGTTCAACCTGATCGAGGGATGACAGGGTTGCAACTGGGTATCCAAGTATTCAAAGTTTTCTGTTTTGAATAAAGCGTGGGGTTTGGGACTGGATTCAAGCACATAGGATATCGAACATTCGGCCGAATTTGGATCCTTTAATGTTTCAACCCAAGTATCCAAAATCTAAAATGATTACATCCTTATATTACAAGTATAAATAGGTTTGAGGGATTCACGCGACTTGCATTGATATTTGAGTCTACTTGCATTTATTAGTTCCACTTGTATATTTAAAAATATATATATTTTAAAGTTTTTTTTATTTAATTTTATTGTTTCACTCCATATCTTATTTTAGATCCGGATTTGGAATCAAAATCAGATACAACACATAGGTTTCATATTGGATCTTGATCTTAATCTATGAAGATGGATTTCTGTTTTGCCCTCCAGATCCAACTCATTTGTATCCCTAATGGCAATAAGTAGATCATGGACTAAGAGGGATAAAAATGAGCCTAGCAAGTTTGGAGCCTTTTACCCGTTATGGATTTTTTTTTTTTTTTGTTGGGACCCTTCAATCATGAGCATTTTCAGATGTTACATTTGATATCCGGGTAAAGGATACTGGCTTCCTGTTGCAGAACCCAATGAGTAGCATTGGATTGTCAAAAAAAAAAAAAAAATACTGTTGACCACTCCAGTGAACCTACTGATGTGATGTTTTTTTTTTTTTTTTTTGTTAAGGGGTAACTTATGATGATTTTTTCGATAAAATTTTTAAAAAATAAAATAAAATAAGAGGCTATTCCATGTCATAGAGGCACCCTCGGTGTCGGACAAAGATATCCTAACCACCCCATGCTATATAGCCTCTTACACTCAAAATGTGGAGGTTCCATAGCCGCCTGTCATTGCGTTATGAGAAGAATGTGACCAATTTAGCCACGCAGCACTTTTCTACAATTTCTTTTGTCGCCCATTTTGAAGAAGGAAAACAAATTTACAGTAAGGTATTCTTCTTAAAAGCCAGAAATGCTTCTACCCATTTTCTTTGCACATCGCATTTCCTCTATACACTGATGTGTACCAGCATCAAGGTGTTTTGACCTTTTGTGCTTTCGATCAGGCATACCATAAAGTGCAACGTTGCTGATCCACTACATCTTGAAAACGATTGCATTTGTCGTCTGTTGCATTGGATTCTTTCTCATTGGCACAAACTAATCATATCAAAGACAGCGACCCTGTAAGCACCCCCCATCATAACGCTAAATTGTTAGCAAATGTTAGGCACCTTCCTCAATTCGCTACACATCAAATCAAATGGGCCCCTAAATATATGAGAAGCCATTAAGGCGTGCTTTGAAGTTTTAAACAGAAATTTTGATTATCTATTCAGAAACTATTCAAGTGTGCCATAGATGAATAAATAAATGGCATTAATATAATCTGGGTGTATTCCATCATATAATATACAATAAAGACTCACGATCTCACTGACCTACTTCGTATTAAGCATTGCACATGTGTCTGGAATGTGGGTGTTAAATAACCCAGTTAATGACAGACTGCATTGAGCAAGGTTTAAACAGCTTGGTTGTCTTCACATTCACCACAGCAGAAATGCAGAAAATGACAAGATGTTATTAACCGGTTTGTCCTAGTAACCAGTAACCACTAACCAACTAGACTGTTGATGACAACTGTGGAGTGCTTGGACCTCACTACTTAACTTACTCCAATGCCAAACAGGCCAAAGGACTAGTAATAATAACAATAGAAATGAATCTAGGCACGTGATTCTACCTTCATCTCTTTCCTATTACATGGGCGCACTCCCACATTCTGAGTAGTGCTAAAAACATTTAAGTCCTTTCATATTTCCTGCTGATACTCTAGTTTCCCTGTAATGTATTGAATTCTTCCATAGTCATAATAAAGAATGATTTTATGTAAAGAGTATCAATGAATTGAGGGGTTTGAGGAGATATGGATAGGACCATTGTGTTTGGTTTGTAGTTTGTATTCCTCTTTAACCAGAATGGTTCATTGGGTTAGCCAAGGACTGAATTAAAGTTATGAGTATTTTTTGTAATTATACATGGGCTTTTTTGGGAATAAGAAAGTGGAGATTATACATTAATGTAATTTGAAACCTTAGATTTTGAGTTGAAGAGATGTGAGAACGCTCTTGCCTGTGGTGTCTCCAGTACCATGTAGGAGAAAGGATGCGAGAGAGTGGCAGTTTCTATATGCTTTGCTGGTTATAGTGAAGATGATCGTCTTTGTGCTCGCGGATGTAGCCCTGTTTGAGTGGATCACGCAAATTTTTGTGTCTTTTCCTCCGTAGTTGCTCATTTGTCGATCATGTTAGTTGTATATGTGCACAACGTGTGGTGTCATAGCCACAATAATTGATGTTAGGTTTTAGTCTTGTATTCCGACTTAACTGAATGGGTCCACTGAATTAGCCATGGACTAGTTTAAGGTCAAGGGGATTTTGCAAATTTTACCGCGGCTTTTTGGTGGCTAAGAAAGCAGATATTATATATGTGTATAGCTTGTAACATTAGCTTTTGCAGAAGAGATGTGAAAGCTCTCTTGCCTGCGGACGTAATCCTCAATGGATAAACTACGTAAATCTCTTGTCTTCTTGTGTGGTTGATTCTCGATTGATGTTTACACATGTTTTTGTACACATGCACACAACAATTGGTGACATCAACATCAGTACGGTCAAAGCTAGTTTGATCGGGGGATCGACGGCAAAAACTTCATATTGCAATATCTCGATCATCCGATGTCCAACCGGAAATTTGTTTGTACCTACGGACTCATTTTGAGCAGATCTATGCAATAGTGGATGAAGATTGACAATTGGACAGTCAACAAAAGAGTTTGATCAAATAGAGCGCGAAAAACTATTTCTGCGATATCGAAGCCATCCGAGGTCGGATTTCAAATCCGTGTCTTCCAGTGTGCTCGTGGTGACGAGATCTACAGCATGGTACAAAAATAAGAAAAGAGAAGATGATTTTCCCCCACTCGCCTAAACCGAGAAATATGGATTTGCATACCTCGATAGGAGATGTCTTGCCTTGATTGCAGAAGGAAGAAGGAGTTTAGGCACCATCAACTTTTCTGGTGGAGAAGATCTGAACAGATGTGGGTTCAGGTCAAAATCAGTTCAACTTGACCTAGTTATAGAAGTAAGCTCATCAACACCGCAATCCAGTTCAGGTCAGAGTAACCCAGTTTAGCATTGGATCATACCTAACCCACGTGTGCAGAGCCCAACCTGCCAGAACAAGGGCATTGCTAGCCAGTTTCAAGTCAAATTGGAACAGACCCGAGGTTGTAAGCTTAATAATAGGAGTTGCCGACCGAATTGAAGATGGTTTGTAGATTCAAACGAAGTTTTTCGTTTGGAATTCACAAGTTTTTGAATCGCATGTGATGTCGTTCATCTTGTCAAAGCCAAGCTAGTGAAGTAGAAATAAGGAGGAGTTGATGTCATGCACCTACCGTAGCAGTTGTTAAACATGTGTTTAATTGATCGAAGGCCAACTCAAATTGAGGTTTTTCACCGTTCAAAGGCAGAGGTTGTTCTGCAATTGTGGAATCATTTGGACTTGGATTCCCGATCGTTTTTCACGTGCATGCTTATGGTGTTTGGATCTTCATGGTGATATTGAAGATAGGGTACTTTGACTATTAGATAGTGAGTGATTTAGAAATCGATATCACTCAAACTTGTCAATGGATTTGAGCCTCAAGTTCGAGGTGGAGTTTGACAAGAAGATGAACTTTGCTTAAGTTCAGATGGTTGTTCAACATGCCCAGAGTGTAAAGAAAGGAGATTGTGTCATCGATGCAGAGACGTATCATTGAGCAAGGTAAGTGAAGACATTGCCAATTTTATCTCCAAATAGCTCAGGTTATGATGAATCCAAGCCAATGTGGAGATTATTAGGTTATGTCTTGTATTTCGGTTTAACCGAATGGGTCCTCTAGGTTAGTCAAAGACCGATTTAAGGTCAAGGGTATTTTAGCAATTTTATCGGAGCTTTCATAGTGGCAAAAAAAGCAGAGATTATATATGTGTATAGTCTGTAACCCTAGATCTTACAAAAGAGATATGAGAGTTCTCTTGCCTGTAGATGTAGCCCCCATTGGGTGAACCACGTAAATCTCTTCTCTTGTTATGTAGTTGATTGTCAATCGGTGATCGCTCACGTTTTTGCACACAAGCGCACAACACATTGTCTTCTGCGCAGGAACTATGTTAGTCATTTATGGACCTTGTGGATCTTTACCTTTAACCCTTTGCCTCTAAATCATAGAAATTAAACAAACAGTAAACTCAATACTTTCTCAAAAGATTAAAAAATGCCCGTACTAATTCTCAGCTCCAAGTTCCTCCTACTGTTTGGCAGCCTCCACTGCTGGACCCAAGCCTAAACCCCACATCGAGGCCCTCTGTTGCCGCTGCTGCCCTAAACCACCTCATCCTTCTCACTGCTGGACCCCATGTGCTTTAAGCAGCCCATGAGCTTTTAGCCATCCCCGGGCCATGCTCCATCCTATGCCACCTGCTCACATCTACAATGTAAAATTGTAGGGAAAAAAAAAATCAAGTTTTATGCTCATGAATGCTCAGGTTACCCATGTGTATGCTCACGATGGCCAATCCAGTTCAGAATAACCAGATACTCATTCAAAGAATGTGCAGGCTCTTCGAGTGTTTTAATTGCACAGGGACTTCAGGTGTCTACACTTTATCTCAGGTTCCTTCTTCAACATGATCCATGATGGACAGTTCAGAAGATCCAGTGCACTCATAATATCATTGCACTTCTCCAGTGGAGCACTGAAAGAGAAACAATTTGTTTCGTTGCTTTTGCTGACTTCAAGATTTGCTTCGGCAGAAAGTTTCTAAAAGCATGCTCCCAGCTCTTGATATGATACATATAAAGCAACAGCTCCAACAAATGGCCATGTCCAACTAGTGCTTATACCACCTTCCCAATGGCATTTATCGATTTGGTAAAAGACTAGACTATGTAATTCTGGTAAGAATTTCATAAAAGCCTCCTCTTGCACCTCCCATTGCCATCATTTGATGATGCTCTCTCTCTATCAGAGGTATGCACCTGATAATGTTTGATCCAAGTGGCAATCATTTGAGAGTAGCTAGACCATATACTAAATCTAGTAATATCGAGAACGTCTCCTCACCCGAGTGGTAAAGAGTGACAGTTCTCATTTGGCTGCACAAGGTTCGAACTTTGGGTACGCAACCTCTTCCTGTGTATGCGGGCTCCCTTTCCACGTAAGTAAGCTATCTTCCCATGTGTGTGGGGTTTCCCTTGGGTCCCAGCTCCCGTGGCTGGAGTACCCAAAAAAAAAAAATCAAGTAATATCAGGCAGACAGGCACTCAACTTGACAGTTGACAACATATTGACTGTTGAGACTTTGGAAGTAGTCTGTACCATATCAAGGTCCACACCCTCTATCTGACTGAGGATGTGTAGGTTTCAAGATTCCAACGTCACTTCCCTCTTATTTCTCTTCCTCCTGGACAGGTCCATGATGCTGCACTCAGAACCAAAGTTGATTCATCCCCATTAAATTGAGTACAAACTCTCTCTCTCTCTCTCTCTCTCTCTCTCTCTCTCTTCTTTTCTTTTTCACTTCCTCTCTTAAAGAAGAATATGAGGGCGGCTTAAGGTAATGGACAAAAGGGGCAGATTCATACCTGTGTTGTGTCCCCCTTTGTATGGCAGATGCATGGTCATTAATCTTGGAGACATTGACAGGTCAGGGTTCAATCATAACTCCAAAATGCATCAGTAATCAGTCCCCTAATCATTTCCAATGAGCTTTGACACAGGGAAAAATGTCTCTCTATGTGTGCAAGCAACCATATGATGAGTTTTGTATGGGCAATGAAGCTGTTGAGCAACGGCAGCAACGCAATGTGAAGCACAGTGTGCAATGCATGTAAAGAACTATTTCCAGTCAGTAATCAGTCACTTAACCATTTTCCAGGAGTTTTGACAAAGGGAAAAGGCACGGCTGTGACTGTGAATCAGCAAGTGTGCGTGCAATAATATGATGAATTCGTTGCAGGGGCATGCAACCAACTATTCCCCATTGACTGCAATGGGTGACCTGCAGAATCCCCTCTCCCAGTTACATATATATATCAGGGGGGTTCTTGTGTAGGTCTGGATTAAGAGATAGATGAACCCCACCTAAAGTTCTCACAAAAACAGATGGTGAGGGGCGTATGCACATGAATATTCTCCTAGGATGTGCACCTTCTACCTCTTGTTTATTCAAAAATGAATTTTTGTCTAGGCCATCATCACTGTTGAAGCCTTATCTCATCTATTTGGGTTCTACTAAGAGCACCTAAATCATGAGCCTATCTATATTTTCCTAAAGCAACCCAAAGCTACATATTGTATAAAATTGTAAATACAACGAAGTGGGTATAGTCATGACAGCATTAGTTCCCACTCTCCCCAAGCTGACAGCATTAGGTGGTGGTGGGAGGAAATAGAGGTTCTCAAGCAGAAGCAGCACATTAGATAGAAGATTATTACTTGTAAGAGAGTCCATTTGACATATCCCAATGCCCAATAAATTAGAGTCATATATGTAGGGTGTGAATCATATATGTGCATGATATATTAATAATTAAGTTCTGGTGGAATCAGGGTCTGTAATTGTGTATTTATTTCACTATTTGGCAGAAATATTAAAATATCCACGTGATATATGCATGAAGTGTCAAATGCCAGACAAATTTCTATAATGTTCATCAGCAACCAATTTTGGCAAACAGCAATTTCATATCGTCTATATCAGAAAGTAACTTGAATTAATAGCTGTCACACTTAAGATGAAAAGGAAAGAAAGCATACCATTTCTACGATGCATAAACATAGTTGCAGATGTCCACAGTATTCAAATAACCAGACAGCAGCTAAGCACCATCAAAAGCTAATGAACACTATTCTCAATTTTATTAGCAAGCACTAGCCTGGAATACAGAAACTGAATAAATAATGAAATGATTCCAGCCTGTATTAAGAAGAAAATGCTCTCTGAGGTAGACATGAATTCAACTGCCACAAGGAGAAGAAGAGACAATGGACAATGGGATATGAACAAATAAAAACACATTGAAACTGCTAGAAAAGAATGTGATTCAAATGAATCATCAATGCAGTCACCCTGGCTGAACTGAACAAATGACAGCTTTAAGATCAAACCCGTATCTTCAAACTGACTCAGAGGGGAAACCGAGGCGGTAATCTATACATATCAAACACTTGAAAAAGGTATCCGCGACTTGCTCCTCTCAAAACAGCCAAGATCAATAAATTAAGGATAAAGAATCACAAAGGAGAGTGCAAACAGGTAATGCTTTCTCGCTCAACAACTTCAAGGCACATATTCATTCTCTAGCATCGGCTGAGTCCGAGTTCCCATGGCCATTGGTGCCCTTGATTCCCCAATTGATATCATTTGCAATGACTCCCCAATCTCAGCCTGGTGCTCCATCTCCTCCATCTTCTTATTCTTCTTATACTTCTGTAACCACACCAGAAGCAAAGCAAACAGAACCAACACTACAGACCCACCAACCACAGGTGCAGCAATCTTCCATACCCTTGAGTTGTTCTTTTTACCCGGCCCTGGAGGTGCGGGAAGCGGGCTTACAGACGGGGGCAATGCTGGTGCAGGTGCAGGTGCAGGTGCAATGGACTCAACTACTACAATTGAAAAATGCCCTTGACGATCAGTCGAGCAGACATTGCTTGATGTCAAATTGCTAAGCGCAGGGACACCTTGCAAATCAAACCAGATACACTTGGGAGTTAACCCAGCTGGGGCTGTTGTCACATTGGTAAACTGAATTGTAATGGGCTCCTGGGACGCTCTTATATCTAGTTCTTGTAGATTCGTAGCAGATAGATTCGCCGCATCATAGGCAAGAAGGCCTAAAACTGGAGCCAAAAAGGTGTAATTAGAGCCACCATAATAGCCACGAGACCAATTGCCCAAATTCTGGTATACCAGCATCAGGCGAACAACATAAGGTTGCACAATGACTCCGGTCGGGATATTGAATTCCTTATAGCCCTGAAATCCTCTACTTCTCAGGCTCCCATTCCTCAGCCTCAATGCGGCTAATTTTATACCCGAAAAATTAGATGGAACCTGCGCATCGAACACTCTACCAGTCCGTGGGTGACGACGCAATGCCCTGTAAGCATAATCCTGAAGAAGAGCATCTAGCGATCGTGCCGAAGCACTGTTAGACTGGGCTCTAGCTTCAGGCCACGAAGCAGCAGATGCCAAGGCCAGACACACCAAGAAACTGTGCATTAGCTCCATATAATTACTCCAGAGAGAGATTTTCAGGAGCTCAAGCAGGATTTCTAAGCAATTCAATGCGGATCTTGGCTCATCAAAATTAGATCTTTTGTTGTATAAACTATAACTAATCTCCTCCGCATTCTTCGAATAATCCAAACCGAGCCCCAATTCTACGGCATTCTTCAGCAGGATCACCACAGGACTTAAGAACAGTTTCTCGATCGCTCAGATCTCTGAAAGGGGATGACCTAAGCTCGGATTTCCAGAGACTTTCATCTAAAAGAGGAAAGACTCGGTTTTTTTCATCAAAACAGAAGCACAAAACCAAAATCAGACACCAAAAGTTCGCCAAAATACCTGATCAGAGAGCTCAGATCATCGATTTCTGCCTGCAAAAGCTTGAAGCCACCATCAATGGCTCTCTTCATCGGCATTTCGCTGTGGAATCCATCTAAGAAACTACAGCTTCCAAAAGAGACCGCCCCCTTTACCAATTTCACAGAAGAATCCCCGAACAAGCCCTAGAGAACTTCAAAATCCTTCCTTTCTTGACGAAATACGGAAATCACAAGCAGAGGAACGAGCCAGAACCCTAGAAGCTCCACATGAACTCCAACGCACGCACCGCTGCAGAGCAACATACTTTTATAGCTAAACCCCACTGTTTTTCTCTTGACGACATTGCCCTCGTTTTTAATCCTATTTCCTGGTTTCAGAATTTTGGGGCTTGTTTGCAATTTGGTAAAAGATTTGACCTAGTCAGGTGGGAACCATTTGCAGGAATTCAGACTCGACCTACTTGCACCCCCTTGGTTCACGACCTTTACAAGTACTAATTTGTCGGAGGCATTCATTGTTTCGGGTCCACCTAAAACCAAACTAAAAGTTGAATTGATCTAGTCTAGTTTAGTATGATAATGGATTTCTAATTACTTGATTATATTATTTGAATAAAATGGCACAAAACATTCACCTATGGACTTGCTGTTTGTATCCAATCGAAAATTAGGTCCGAGCAAATACCCGAATAGCTGAATGATGTGTATAAAAATATCATATATTATATAACATGATAACTAGTGAATATTGTGCTGATTTTATTCTGGACCACCATACATGAGGTATAACAAAAGGGCATCTCATCTCACATAGCCAACCAGGGATTAATCCCTAAATGGATAGGTAAACCCACATGTAGTGAACCACCCATCAAAAAAAAACAAAATGGTAGATGGTCACCTTCTATGATTTGTTGTGAATATCTAAATAGAAAAATAATCATATGAGAACTAGTTTTCACCATTTGTTTTTGTAAGAAATCTAAGTAGAGCCTATTTATCATCCAATCCAAATCATACAATACACAAAAATTCCTCTAATGGTCACATGCCTTAATTTCGGTTAAATCAGAATTTACTAAACCGTTGGATATACCATGCACCAATATGAATGTTGGGGCTTGTTGGCAATTTGATAAAACATTTGACCTAATCAAGTTAGGTGGGAACCATTTGCATGAATTCAAACTTGACCTATTGCACCCCCTTGGGTCACTCAGACTTGACCTATTGCACCCCCTTGGGTCACTATCTTTACAAGTACTAATTTGTCAAAGGCATTTATTATTTCGCTTCAACCTAAACCCTAACTAAAAGTTAAAATGACCTAGTCTAGTTTAGGATGATAACGGATTTCTAATTACTTGATTATATTATTTGAATAAAATGACACAAAACATTTACCTATGGACTTGCTTTTAGGACCTAATTGATAATTAGGTACTAACCCAAACTCGAATAGCTGAATGATGTTTATAAATATATCATATATTATATAAAATGATAACTAGTGAATATTGTACTGATTTTATTCTAGACGATACTACACAAGGAATAACAAAAGGGCATCTCATCTCACATAGCCACAAGGGGACTAATCTCACATGTATTGAACCACTCATCATGTAAAACCAAAATGGTAGATGATCACCTTTTGTGACCTATTGTGAATATTTAAATAGGAAAATAATCCTATGAAAACTAGTTTTTACCTTTTTTTTCTTTTTTTTTTGTTAGAAGTCTAAGTGGGGCTCATCTATCACCCAATTCAAATTTTACAATACACAAAGATTTCCCTATGGTCACATGCCCCAATTTCGATTAAATTAAAATTTACTGAAGCGTTGAATAAACTGTGCGCCAATCTAAATGGACTAGATTTGTGGGTCACAGATGAAAGTATTAAAGTTATGTAATTGGCGCAAAGTTGATATTTGAAATGGTCCCACATAGATCTTTTCATCCTCTTGGTCTCATTCCAAAATGAGACTTACAAGTGGACTTCTTAAAAAGTTCTCACGACAGTGTGTGCAAATACTTTTCATAGGATTAAAGCCCATTAAGAAAAATAACCCTTAGAGAATTAGTTCTAACCACTTTTTTGTATTTATGTACTATAATTTGATTGTATTTAGGTCTCTAATTGTGTTTAGTTTTGGTAGGGTCTAGGTATAAGCCCAAACACATCTTAAATGCCTTCTGAATTGAATTAGAGTAAAGTTGACCTTTTCCTAGCGCATTTACTTCTCCAGTGAACTTAAACTTTTAATTAAAACAGTAACTTAGGAATAGATTCGCATGTTTTAATGCAATTAGTGAGGATGGTAATGACAGGTGGAATAATACAATGAACCCCACTCATTTATTAAGCGGGTAAAAACTGGCAACTAACAATAAACCACTGATTTAAAAGGAGTTAACTTGGAACCAAGAACTACCATGTCATGTTTAAATTGTATTGATGGGTTGGGTGAAGAATTTCTATGCAACTATAGACTCAAAAGTCAATAATGAAACAAAAAAACTTAAGAACTTTCTAATCATAAATGCCCATTTAAAAATATATTTTAGTAATGTAAAAGTTAATGTTTAAAAGATCATTCTAGTACACTGGGGTTTCAAAATAATTAAGTAGGCAAACAGGGACTACAAAATAAAGCTTTCCAAAAAGTTGCTTTAGTTGGGATGCAAGACAGAAAGAGTGTGTGAGATTTAAGACAAAAGTATCTCTTTCGACGAGAAGGAGATTGGGAAGAGATTTTGAGAGAGAATTTGAGAATGAGAACCTCTCTTTTGTCATAACATGCGTACACATACGCAGTGTGAATGATACCTAATTTTACTAGCTCATAACATGACTGCACACAGGCAGCGTGCATGATAACTACTTTTACTTGCTTGGATAAACCATGTCACATCACGTCTCTGGAGCCCTTTCACTTTAATAAACAACAATTCTATCCGACTCCATCTATTTGGACTACTCAAAATAAATATTTATCTTGTTCTATGCAGACATCCTCAAATTTTATTTGAATAACAGTTGGAGCACACTATATAATTGAGTGGATATATAATAAAAAAATGTGATGAATTGAATATATAATTAAAAATGTGATCAATAACTGGTACATAAGAAGGGTTTATGTTTTCAGGGGCTCATATGTTTAACAGGTGAGTCTCAATGTAGAGTTCCGCTAGCTCTTTGCTCCTTTGTCCTTCATCTTGTTTGTTTCAGGATATCTGTTGTGTGAACAGTTGTATGGATATTGACATGCTGTTAGTGCGGGAGATGTCCCATGGACCGCTGAAATCTGAACCCAAAACAGAAAAACAAAACCAAAGGAATTTTAGCTGTAACCAGACTTTTATAGTGATACGGTTTTGAACTGCACTTTGGACGCAGATTAGGTCGGGTGGGAGCCATTCCAAGCCCCCTTTTTCTACAGATACTCCCAATGCGACACCAAGCTCAAACCCAAGTTTCAACCCAATCCCCTTCACCCAAATCAAACTCCTAACACATTCGTAATAATTCGAGCCCAATCCAATCAACCCATTTTCAACTAATTGAAAAAAAAAAGGGTACAAAAAAATTCCTAATTGAAAAGAATAGTAAGAATGGCAATGGGTTGGTTTAAATCGATGACCAACCCCGACCCACTCCTATTGGGTTGGTTTTTTCGGTGGTTCTTTTGGGCCTGTTCTTTTACAAGAATTACTGCAAGGAATTTGAGTAGTTGGAGTATTTGAAATATGATGTGACATTTTGTTTTTTGGCATTTTCAAATCCCTTGATTTTTTACAAGCATTTCTGAATTTCATCTACTTGAAAGGTTTTAAATAGATTTGAAAATTTTATAATTCTACTTGCTTCACCTTTTGCTGAATTCCTGAATGCTCAAGCACAAAAGAGAATGCAGGAATTTCACTATGTTTGGAAATTCTAGAATTCCCCAAACATAAATTCTCTAGATTCTAGTAAAAGAACAGGCCCTTTAGGTTCTGAGCAGGTACAATTTTGTGGTCCAACACCTGGGTCAAATTTAAATTTTTGTCTACACTGCCTCACCTCTCCCGCTTATGATCAGTTTAGATTTTTTATTGCTAGAATATTATGCACAAAACCCTTGCATCTAAGTTGGTAGTATATTGATCAAAGTAAGAGCGGCATTTAGGTTTTCAAATTTCAAGTCCTCCTGATCTTATTCAATATATATAAATATGTACACATATGATTTGGGCAATTTAAATAAATATTCACCATTAAACTTGATATGATGCATACTTGTCAGAGAGAGGGTCGGGTTTGGATGCTTTGGTTTCGACGTGACCAATACTAAACACGCACTCTTGCCATCATATAGATCAATTATATATATTAAAGCTATAAGAATGGAGGCTTTTGGATGGTGCCACATCAACAATATATTTTTTTTTTCTAGAGTGCAACATCATGTTCTAAAAATATCAAGAAATGTTTTTTTAAAATCTCTCTCTCTCTCCCCACCGTTTTTGCATTAAACCTTAAAATCTCTCCCTCTACTCTCCTTTTTCTCATATATTCCATTTATTCTACAAAAATCTCTCTATTTTAATGCTATTCAAGCCTCTTCCTCATCAATTCAAAATTTTCCCCTAAAATCTTTCCTCCCACTAAAATCACTCCCTCTATCCATTGTTTCTATATCACACCTAAAATCTCATAATCAAGATCACGCTACCTACGATGAGTGAAGGTTTGCCTGGTATGGCTCCAGTTCAGCGACTTTCAAATGTTGGTATTCCATAGTGCAAGGGGGTAGCTACTACAAAGTCTTCATGCAATGCTCATAGTAGTATTTGCTTTTATATATATATATCAACAAATAGTCTTGGTAGTGTGTTACTTCTTTATCCATTAATAGCTTTCTGTTTTGACTTCTGATAAACTCAGTTGTAGCAAGATAAACACTTAATATGAATTTACTACTACAAAAATTGTAGATTTATGAACCTCAACCATTACGTCACTTTTTTGGGTGCCCTCCTTTCATGCAGAGCTCATTTTTGCTAATCAAGATTCGATATAAATGGACCTATCATGGATGTAAGATGCCTATTGCCTAAACTCCCAGATGAACATATATAGAGTTAGTATGCTTTAAATACATTCTAAAAGCTATGTCTATTTTATGTGGATAGTTATATATGCTTGGTAATGTAACTAAACACTACGTTGATACTTGTGAGAAACATTTCAGCAAATTCTACCATACAACTTTTTTTCTTTTTTAAATAACAAAATATTGTGAAGGAAAAATAAATAATGCTAAATTTTATTAATCTAGTGATTTTTAGTAGACTCAAACTCACTCATATAAGCATACTTTATATTTGAAGCTCTATTCCTATACTCAAACTCAATATGCAAGCATACTTTATAATTAATGCATGTTTCCTATAAAACTTCTTAATTCTTTATTTTTTATGTTTACAATACTTTTTTTCACTTTTTTCTCATTTTATAATTTAAGTGGATTACTCATACGTTTTTAATTATGTTATAGTGCTACTATGATTTTATGAATGATTTTAAAATTTTAGATAGGATCAAATATTTATACTTTGTTATGTTTATTGAGAAAATGTATTTTATGTTTCCATTTTTAGGTGATATATATTAACTGTTGGCCTTTAGCTATTATACTTTTTTTTACAGGACAACTACACTTTTGACCAGACTAATCCCTTCACTCCCAGGTGAAGTCAGGTAAAACCCATGAGGTGTGATAAGAACCATTTGATATTCAAACCTAATAAGAATATTAGACTCAAACTTTTTCAATTATCTTCTCCAAAATTATACTTATATTATTCAATTATCTCCACCGATTTACCAAATGCAATAAATTAATTTATAAATTATTTTATGTTACATTAATATAATATTCAATTATCTCTACCGATTTAGCAAATGCACTACATTAATTTATAAATAATTTTATGTTATATTAATATAATATAATTCTAAGCGCAAATAATACAACAAATTTTGAAATGTGACTCTTTTATTATAGGGCCTGAGCTAAGCACGGGCCTTTGTTGTTAGTTCTAACTTAATCTTTCTTTGCTAAAAAAAATATTCATTGAAGAAAATAGGGGGTGATTGGACCCCTATTTATGGAGTTTGTAGATAGGAGACCTACTCTCAGGAGCTGAGAAAGAGAGGGATAGAAAGAAACAACACCATGTGGTAGGTTTGTCAAATGTGAGTGCGAGATGAGGATGTTGGGATGAAAAAATGGAAAGGAGATGGGAAAAAGGAAGTGAGATGAGGGAGAGTAAAGGAAGTTGAGACTATAGAGGAAATGATGTTTAAAAAATCATGTGCAAATGAGTTTTTTTTTTCCAAAATTTTCAACTCCTTTGTTGAAAAGAAGTTGAATTGCAAAAACCATGGCACATCTCTTTCTCCCAGAGGCCCTTTTGATCCAATGGAATTGAACTTCAAGAAAGTTTAAGAAATATATTCTTGTTAAAATTAAAAAAAATAATGATGAAGGTCCATAAATCAATTAAATAGTTTCCCCTTTAATAAAAAAAATAAATTGGAAGGGATGGTTATGAACAAAGCTATCACACTAATAAGTCTATTTGTTTACACCTTTACCTTATATCCCCGCTCCTCACTGACTTTTTTTCCCCCCACTAGATGAGTGAGTGGTACACAACTAGCACGACAACCTATCTTCCTAGAGATTGATCTCTAGGCAGATGTATGAAATGGAACCCTTGCTACTAGGGTGTTTTGTCTTTTTTGATTATCACCTCTTTAGTAATCCAATTTATAATGCAAACAGAACAAGCTTAAAAGGGTTTTTGAAAACTTGATAAATGAATGCTTCAAAACATTAACTGACAATAAAGCTCACTTATATCATCATTTTACCTTTGAATGCATGTATTAACCATTCAATGCTTCAAACACTTTAATAGACAAGAAAAACCTTTATAACCCTTTTTAATACATTAATTGACAGTAAAGTTCACTAATATCTTCTTTTCACCCTTGAATACATGTATTAACCATTCAATGCTCCAAATACATTAATTGACAAGAACACCCTTTTTTTAGAATTTTTCACATAATTCTTAAAATAAAAACCTTTTAATCCTTTTTTAACCATTGGTTTAATCCGACGAGACCACTTCATAATCAGTGCCTTCAAAATTAAATACTAAGCCTCCAACAATTCACCTTTGACGCTATTGACCCAATCATTACTACCACGAAGACCCAAACCAAACAACCTAAAAGAGAAGAATATATTTGAAAATTGTCTTCTTATAAGCTAACAGCCTTAATCTAGTAATCTTTTATTAAAAAATCATTCATATTTGAATCTAATTAGCGCGGAGTTAGTGAGGCAGATTAAATTAGTTGTTAAGAATGAGAATTGTAGAAGGGCAAACCAAAATTACACTTGGTCCTCTTCGAATTTTATAAGGAAAACATAAACCTGAATTGCCCTTTTTTTTTTCAAATGGAATTGAATTTCAAGAAAATTGAAGAAATTTTATAAGAAAAACCTAACCCTGACTTGACCCAAGTTATAAGTCTAGTTTACCTTATAGGTGACATTTTTAGTTTGTACTCAAGCAATCTGAGGACGCAGTAGCATCCTGAAGAACGTAGGTTCAAGTCACAGAAACAACCTTTTCAAAATGCAGATAAGGCTGTGTATATCTTGTCTTCTCCAAATCTTGTTATGCTGGAGCCTCGTGCACTGAACCACCCTTTTTTATTCAAGCAACCTAAGGCAGACCTAACCAACCCAACTTGAATTTGAATTGGGTTCTTATTTTTCATCGAGACCAATTAAACCCCAACATACCAACTCTCGTCACGGTTTTAGTTAGGTATAAAGTCAGTGGAATTTGCGTCAGGCAAATTGTACCTAACATTATTTACTAAAGTCGTCTACAATCATCACTATAAAGTGAAGTTATCTTTCTTAAAGTCATTGATTATATAAATAAGCAGTTCTCAGGAAAGGGATATTGTTTTATCCCATCATTTATCGGATTCCCTAATATTTATTGCTTAATTTTAAAAGATCTCAATTTTTTTAGTGAAGAAAGCGATAAAGAGGGAATGATATGCAGTGACGATGTAGATGGAATCATCCACTTTCTTTGGATTTGTCATTTGATTTTCTAAAGTTATATAGACCTCATTCCAACTAACTTTATAAATAAAAAAAAAAGGCAAGCCCAATTTCCATCCGTACACGAATTCCACAGATTTATTGTGATAATTTTGACAGACTTTGTTTTTCTCTGATGTCACAGCCCCTTAACTCTATTAAAATATTGCTTATGGGATAAGTGATCGTTTTCCAAAAATGAATTTGTAGGACCCTTTATATAACGCCCGACCTCACACCCATGTATGATATTGTTCGCTTTGTCCCATGGACCTCTTTGTTTGTAGTGGGCATCAACCCACTAAAAGGCCTTATACAAGGTATTTGTGTAAGCTATACATATATGCCCAATCGCTTTCCTCTCTATAGTCGATGTGGGATTCCAAGATGTCATAATTCACCCCCCTTTGTGTTGCACGTCCTTGTGCAGTAGCTTACCAGTCCATGTAACCTGTTAGTCCTTTTGAGCTACTCACATGGAAACCCTCCTACTTGCACTAGACCATGGCAAGGACCTACACTCGAACTAGTTGAAAGTCGGCTCTAATACCATTTGTAATGTCCCACCCCACACGCATGGAGGATATTGTCCACTTTAATCTATAGGTCTCATGGTTTTGCTTTTAATGAGCCTCAACCAGCCAAAAGGCCTCATCTTGGGAAGGCACCAAGCATGATATTAACTGTTATCAGAGTGCACAATGGATGTTTTGTTTGTCACTCAAGCAAGCAAATACACTAACAAGATAAGTCCCCAAGTATAAGGCCTTACAAATGGTATCAAAGACTACCGCCAGCCGAAAATATGAGATCCCCCAATCCCATTAGGAAAGCTCTTAAGATAAGATCAGGACAAAGCCAAAGTGCGAGAGCCAATAAGTAAAGATAGGAGAATCTGTAGGGGACACAGGTGTAGAATGTTTCACTCCAATATCGCTTGGCAAAGTTAGATGAATCCACAAGGAGACATGTGGCCTTAAAAGGGTAGATTCTAACACCACAATTCACGTTGCTTATAAATAAAATATAAGCATGTTATATAATAAACCATGTAGCTTACTACTAGTAACTTAGATTTAAACATTTTAAGTCACATGACAGGCTTAACAAGTTACTAGGTCACTAGGTGTTATCTGTTTCTTAAGAATAAATCAATCCTGCATTCCTATGTTTTCAATGAGATGAGTTGATTAGTTTTTATCTCATTCTAAAAGAAATTGTGCCACACCAAATAACAAAATATGCCCTCCGAAAATTTAAAAAAAAATCCTTTTTTATCTAAGAATTCTCTCATTATGGTAACACGCAGCTACTTATGGCGTGCTCGACGAGCAATGTTCGTCCACAAGCAATGCCATGATCAAAATTCAACGTTAAGTCTTTAAAGCAGACAGCTCCACCTTTTTTTATTAGAAGCTTCTGCGAAGTTCTGCGAGGGAAAATTGGAACATTTCAAATAACACTTGGAAAATATCAGTGATCGACATCAATCGGGAAATATCAACAAGAGACATGAATTGGGCCAATAAGTCAATTCCCCCACTCAATCCAACAACGACCCTTTTTATAACATGAGTTGTAAGACATGTGAACGAGGTGTTAGGTTTGCAGAAAACTTTTTCGTCCATGCATGAAAAAGAGAACCCATTTTCACGACAAAGATTCCAGATGACTTGCCCTTTTCCCTTTCTTTTTAAATGGATCCAAGTGGGACACTGCTTCCATTGATTTTATAAGTTCCACTTCTTCCTAAAATCAACCCATCTAAACCTCAGTGGGCCTTCTTAGTTGATGGCCCTTATTACAGGTAAGAACCCTATTAGATTTTCTTGAGAAATAAGAGAAGCCAATAAACCTAGAAATCAGTAAATCACTCTAGTCTCAATCCATCTTCTAAGACTTACACTGATTGGAGTGAAATATCATGATTTAAATAAAATATACAAAAAACGTGGGCTATGTTGCTTGAGTGGATTAGATTTTATCAATGTGGGTCCCATTGATGGATTCAAGTGGAGCACAGTACTATTTTAGGGTGCAACACAGGTGCAGTGTAGTTTAGTAGCCATCCTTCGTCTTCCATCCAAGCCAGGCCAGCTCACAGTGCGCCGCATTCATAAAAGCAAGTTTGGCGTGATGTGGGAAGAATAGAATAAACTGGACTACGATACCCCGTGCGTGGAGTGCACAGAGTCCCACTTGGTGCCAAAACTGCACACGGGTGTGGACTGGAGGGATGGAACCTGCGACCCACCACAATTTAGAATAATTGGAGCCATTGATTATCAGTTTTTCTTGATTTGGAGGTTATGAGCACTCGAACTTAGAAGCAAGATGTGACACTTCCGGACTAGTGCTATTTAGAACTAGTTAAATACTCAAATACAAACTATAGTTTCCAACGCTGCCCATTTTTTGTGGGCCTCATTACACCATCCATGTCAAAAAGGCTCTTTTAGTTCCAGCTACTTATTTGATAGGTTTAAGTCCACGTGGAGGGGGAAGATCGATGAGCCTGAAATTGGATCCTACAAAACTTTCCTTTTGAGAATTCTTGAGTTGAAAAAGTGGAATTTTACAGTTGAGCTCACCGATTAAATATCTGAATAACTAAAATTAAATGCCCATCTAATGTATGAGACATTTTGAAATTTTACTTTAATAAAAATTGGTCCACAACGGTGTAATTAATGCGATTTCAAGCATTGTGAGATCAACTCCTATTGAGTTAAAATTAGAAAACCTTATTTATCATGCGACATTTATTTTGAGCTGTCTAAATTTTAATAAATGGGCTATACTTTATAAGTTTTACGCCATCCAACTCAATATTCTACTGCCTAGTTCTCCTTTATATCCTGTTAGAAAAACATTAAACATACTGACGTTTCACCTTCATAAAAAGAAAAAATAAAAAAATTGACATTTAACACTACAATACAAAGTACAAACGAGTCCCATCACTAAGAGTGGGGTCTTCTACCAAACTAGAAAAAAGATAGGGGTCAATTTGAAATAATCTTAAACAATTACAGCAGTAGTTGCCTCACAGGATTTCGATGTCCACACTTGCAATATTAACGCAGTAGAAATCAAAGATTCCGTGCATGAGGAGGACATGGACCACCAGCTTTCTTGAGGACACGTGACACATCATAATTGGCCTTATGTTCCCAATGCATGGACCTTCGATTCCGTTATGCATGCAATTGAACCTTCGATTCCGTTGTGCCTGCAATTTGGACTTGTGATTATGTATATGCATGCAATTTGGACCTGCGTTTGTATTATAAATTCGTCTTCACAAACTACCAAAAACAACATTTTTTTTCTTCTTTCTCTATTTTGTCATTTTAATGGTATTTTATGTTTTTCCATTCGAGTATGTAGAGAATGGCATTGAAGGCCAATTTTCCTTTGATGATGAAAATTCTGTGATGTCAAGCAAAAAGCTTTTTGCTAAGATGAAATTTTTTAACAAGTTGATATATATATATATAAATTACTATGCATCCATTTATATATATAAAAATAATTGTGAGCATCTTTTCCTCACTATAGGGTGAGGAATGCTTATATGGATTTTCTTATTTGTATTTGAGTGTTCATCTTTTGTATTTAACCATAAGTGACATTTCATTATTTACATATGAATATTTTTAATTATACAAGTGTCCATCACCTTATGATACGGGAAGGACACATAGTAGCATTTATCACCATAGGATAAGAAATGCTTATATGGATTTTCCTTTTTGTATTGGAGCGTTCATCTTTTGTCTTTAACCATAAGTGATATTTCATTATTTACACATGAATATTTCTAATTATACCTATAGCATGGGAAGGATGCATATTAACATTCCTCATATATATATGGCATTTTTTCATTGAAAGAGAGAATTTTGAAATAACTTTCTTATTCTTGAAACTTATTTTTTATAATAATGGTGGTGCTTGGAATTTTTTTCTTACCACCAAGTAAAATGAATTTTATAGGTTCACAACTTGAAGTTAAAATTTGATAAAACAATGGCTAAGATAAATTGATGGAGCTGATTTTTATATGATTTAACGCATTAAAGTTTGATGGTCTAATTATTATAGATTTTCTTCGCTTCAATCGAACAATGGATAATGGTTTCACAAGCATAAGAATGGGTAGGATACTATGATAAGAATGTGAAAGGGCTTGGGCTGTGCTAATCAAAGGTGGACCCAATTGGACTCCATATAGGTGGATTGTATGTTCAGTCCAATCCTGCATGGGAGAAGATTCTCCATAGATTTAGTGCCTAAAGGTCTTTTTTGGAAGATCCTCTAGAATAGATTAATGCAATCAATCTCAATATTATGTATGCAAACAATCAACTGCGCAACGAAAATAAATCAAACAAAAGCACACACCACAACAAGACACAGTTTTTACATGAAAACCCAAACTGGAAAAAAACCACGAGTCCAACTTGGACTAATAATTAAGCACTATGAATTATTACGCAGTTACAAGTTACTTACAAACATCCGCATGACTCTGTAACGTCAACTTCTCGTAAAGAATCACTTTAAAACAACCGCCTGCCGTTGCCGACTACAAATTCAATCAACTAGACGCCCTCTAGTTGTTAGTTTGACTCCTCAGATCTTCTACGCTTAAGATCTTCTACAAGAAATGTAAAAGACAAGAATCGCTAGAATAGAACTTCAGCCCTTTAACTCTTCAATGAAAATTCTAGAAAAAGTGATCTCCAATAAGCAATCTCTACTTAAAGCAATGAAATTTGTATTCCATGTATTAGGGTTGAGAGAAAATCCTTTTTTATATCTCCAAATGTATACCTAATAAGTATCGTTCAACCAGGAAAGGAGTCGGCAAGAAACAGGCAAGTTCCTCTTTAAATCGAACTAAAAAATTGTAAATTGGCAAACTTTTTTGCACCTATCCGACCGGTCTAATTAATGGTTTGATCGGTCGAATTAAACCTCTGCCAAGGTAAAATTTCAGCACTTTTTCTTCAAATTTTCGGAGGCCATAACTTTCTCGTTTTAACTATGATTGAGGTAATCTTGTGTTCTACGGATATCTACTCTAAACGAACTTTCCAACGGTAAGTCGCTTGCCTATATTTGACGCTCAGTTTGTGATATATGACCTTTTAAATTCATGTTGTCCATAAAAAATCACTTCAACTTGACGCTCTTTCTTCGATTTCTTCACTTCAGTGCATCTGGCCACTAAAACCACTGTTCATACTTAAGAATATATATAAAATACAATACCAATGGACTCAAATTTTGTCCAACCCATAAATTAGCTAATATAAAAATCCTCACAATGCCATAATACAATATTTTCATAGATTGAATGATGATGTAATAACTTGTTCTCTAATTCAGACATTTTTAATATTTATTACATGGCTCTCATTGTTTTAGTGAATATATTGAGTGTACGATGGAAGTGCGTATGTCACAAGGCTTTTCAAGTAGAAGGTTGACAACATGATCCAGATAATGACTAGCATGAATGCCGTGGAAAAGTACTTTACTTCTTGAAATGGTAAAAAGAAAAAAAAATGGAGGTGTTTAGATGGTCATTTTATGGGGTGGTACATTTTCTGTCCCCTTCCCCCTAGCTCCCTTTGTCTCCATTTTTCCATAATTTTATTTTCACATACTAAAAAAGATATATTTTCATTGAAACCCAAGATTATGATCGAACCTCAGGAGTCATAAAGCAGAATATTGCTTGCACCAGCAAAAGTAGCACCTGTGCATAATGAGAAAAGAACAAGTAATTAAGGAGATATATTTTAGTACCGATCAGCCCTGCTTGCTACAGGACGGTATGGTGGCAATTCTTAACCTGATCCGATGGCTCAACATAAACAACGACCTTGTAATTCAAATGTTGACCTATAGATGATAAAAATTTAATTGTTACAACGATTTAGAATTGTGTAATAACCTCTTCAGTAAAACGAGTGAAACTCTATCGTGAAGTTTGGATTTTAGGAAATAAAGTCCCTCCAAGTTATCATCAAAATTTACTTCAATAGGGGATTATACACTATTGAATTGACTATTTGATAAAAACAATTAATACAATATTATGCAAATTTATTATTATGCTTTTCATCAAATGGCCAATCATAGTAAAACATTTTATTGATACAAAATTTAAGAACACTTTAAATATATATATGGATATATGAATATATTTGGAGAGAATTTATTTAAATGTTTTAGATGTTAATGTTTAAAAAAATGGGTTTTGGGTCAACTTTGGACCACAATAGGTGTGGGTCTCACACGTCTCCTGAGGTTGGTTCAAGTGTTAATGTGTTCTCCTCCATGAGGAGATTAAACCCAAACCATTGTTTATTGAAAACCATTAAGATATGAATAAGAAATTGATTCCTAAAGTGATTACTTAAGCTTGTATATGGTAACAAAAAAGGGAAGAAGGGAATCTCACATTGCTTGTCAATTAAAGTGTGTTTGCTTATATATATTAAGTGTAGAGATATAGTTTGGGTCCCAAGGGGTTCTTATATTTTACTATTGAGGGAAGACATATATGACGCCAAAAACAATACCCGTGCCGCCTACCGGCGGTCGGGTCGAGTTGGGTTAGGTTGGATCAAAAGTCCATAACCCAATATGAGTCGGATCCTAGGCCCAACCCATGAGCTCTCCAAAGAATATATCTTTTTATCAAAAGACAGAGTTACTGTTCATAGTGTCTCCTTTGGTATGGCTGTACCTTTTTTTTTTTTTTTTGCAAAAATGAATAGAAGCATCTGTTCTTAGTGACTGTTGACTGTTCATAACAGTCACCAGTTCACCAATTTAAAGTCCATCTCGAATTACATTCAGTGTTGTACATTTTTCTTTTTGCATTTTATCATCTGTGTGAGAGAAAGTTCAAGAATATAGTTTTGTTTGCTGGCATTGTAGATTGTAGAGCTGTTTTTAGTGTAAGTTGATCATTGTATCATAGGATACAAATGTCTGTACACCATAAACACTGCAGCAGGGATGAATTTTATCTTAAGAACTTAGTATTGAAAACTAACTTTGATCCTATTTTGTAAATTTGAATTTATAAGTTTCTTCTTATTATGTTGTTTTTCTATATTTGAAACCATAATCACAAAAGAATTTTAAATCAGTTAACAGGTGCGCTCCACTTTGGATTCCACTCCTTCAGCCGTGGATTTCTGCGGGAGGATCCAGAGCAAGGACCTGTGGAAAAAGTAGATGCAAGATCCAATCATGGTTAAGCAATTGATATGGTGGATTAAAATTCTGGAAGGTGTGTGTTATACTCGTGATAAAGGAGATGGTGCTCTGTGTAAGCTTTCGTACAATTCTCCCTGTCTGCAAATGGCGCTTGTCCATTTCATTGCCTTCCCTTGTCGTCTACTTCACATGATTGAGGTAGACTGCACTGGACAGATCATATCTCTATGCATCATTATTTTATATTTTTTTATTTGGTTTGAGGGTCCTGTCCATGGATAAAATATTGATATCTCATACATGAACGTTACGATGTAACATCAAATTGTTTGATAAAAGAAAGCACCAGCAGCAGTAGCAGTGAGTCAAGTACTCCAAGGCCGACACTGGTTCATAGTCCCTGTTAAATTTTTATGTTCCCTCCTTGGTGAATTCAATCCATTGGTACACAGGGTAACCACTGGGGTTGGTGGGGATCTTAATTTCAAAATGTGCAGGTGCTTGTCTTAAGAAATTATAAGAATTCTCGCTTGTTCTAATCCAGCTGAGGGGCAAAGCTAAAGGGGCTGGCCTCCAAAAGATTTGCATATATATATATATATAAAAATAAAAACTCACATATATAAGAAATGAAATTATAAGAGCTCACACAAGCAAGAGAGGAAATTTTCTTTTGATATTTCTAATTGTTGTCCTCCCATCAGATTCAATGTAGCATTTTAGGTGCTAAAATTTTGAGACTGATACCCATCGAAAGTCACACTTCATTGAAGTAATTTCATGAATTTCAACCATTCAAACAAAAAATTCAAAATTATTGAAGGATAACAATGGTCCATGCTGTCAAGAATTTTCAATATAGAAAACTCCTATAAAAGAATACGTAAATATACTAATCATTGTTGGATTTTATCGCAATAAATTTACATGGTGTATAGCTATTCAACCTTGAGAGCTTAAAATTAATGGACTGGGATTATTTGATCAGCCTAATTTCTTAGAGTTGATTTGTGATTAGTTGAGCTAAGTCATTCGATGGTGAAATCTCTAAGTCCCATGTTCTAATTTTGCTTTCGTAGGAAGTCGTGACGAGATATATACATGGCTTAATCAATCATTAAAAATAGCAAACAAGAGTCTTACATGTGATAGCCAAATTGTTGAAACGAATTGTACAATACACAAGAAACACCGGCAACACTGACTTAAAAGTTTTGATTGAAGAAACATCTCCAACGTTCATGGGTCAAGGACTTTTATTTATTTAACAGATCACAAAACCTAGAGGTCTTAGTGAAACCTGCATTAACAGGCTGGTCTGTTCTGATATTTTAAACACTGGTATTGACATTGGACATGAACTTAAGATTGGCAATCTAATTTTCCGAAGGCGGGCGGCTGGGATCTACTCAAGTGTTATAAGGTCTCTGTGTTGGGCCCAGGCTGATGTAGATGTCATAATAGCTAAATGGGCCGTGCTTTCTTTTTTTTTTTCAGAATAAATATTGAACATCCAAAAAAATGTTTAATATGCTATGCAGATGAATCAAACTGTGCAGGACAACCGTTGGGCCCCAAAGGATAAATTGAGCCCATCCCTCTCGTCCATATTGTACTGAGCTCATGGGTTCTATACTGATCCGAATGGACTTGAGTGTCAGAGTGAGATAATTAAATTTGAGGGCCAGATCAAGAGGTTAGAGCAATGGGATCAGCTGTCAATTTTATATACTGAGTGTCCATTTCGATCTTTCCATACTCTACGTCGGCAATGATTGTTGGGGAACTAGGTGAGCCCCATCTGGTGGGTTTTCACCAGTTTAGCAAAGATCTATACTGAACCCACCCAACCCTACTTTGACACATGAAACCCCATCTGAACCCTACAAGGAACAGCATTATGAATAAACTATAGCATCATTATCATCATGACTCATTGCCTTACCCCGTGAATTTGTGTCGGCTGAAACAATAGGTTGGATCAGGATCCCATAATCACTACACATGTCAGTGGTTTAGGGCCCAGTAATTCCATACAACTGAATTCCAAGGTATTATAGGACTTTTTTTTTTTTGAAAAGGTATTCTAAGACTTGGATTTATTGAAAAACCAAAGTTGAGTATCCAAAAAATGGTCATCAAATCTTAGCAAAGTCAATATCTATTTACTTCTCTATGGTAGATCCTTCATCCCTTGTTTTTTTAAGAGAACGATGTTTTGGTGAGGTCCTATTCTCTAGGATCACATGAATCTGTGCCAATCATTTGGGCGTGGAGTATTGTGCACAAAAGAATATTTTCCCCTTAATAATTCTTTGTTTAATTAAACTCGTTAACCATGAATTTCTATGCATTTAATTCAATGCAAACAAAGCAATTAGCTCCAAAGTTGAATGAAGCATTATACTGTTGGGGACTTTTGACGAGGTTCAGTTACAAATATTGAGTTATGTATGAAAGAATATGACTCCTTTTTCTCATTGGTGTACATATGCGCTATATATATATATATATTTTAAGAGATATGCATTGAGCACGAGAATTCATAGTTAAAAATCCTTGAGCGAAGGTATTCTAAGCAGCTCATAATACATTGGAATTCACTATCAAATGAGTTTCACCAAAGGGCTATTAAAGAAGTAGAGTGTTAATGATGTGAGGACTGAAGTAAAGGATTGAAGGTAGCAATGTAAATGAAATCTTGACTTTCTTAGAATTTGAATTATTAAGGTGATTGTTACGTATTTATTTTTCATCTTTTCTTGATTCACTTTCTATTCAAGGAAAGGTTATTTGATAGTCATTTTTGTATATGCAACTTTAATATTCATTTTTAATCACTGATGGTATGAATTCCTAATGTGCAATTCCTATATTTTTTCTAAGCAAACAAACAAGGCCTTAAATGCTCAAATTATTAGAATGTTAAGTGCTTTACCTTTTTGAGGATTTGACTTGGGAAAGATTGTAAGGAAGGAACAGAATTTACGTAAACCATTCCAACATAGTTTGGACAAAGCTTTAATGATAACAATGACGAAGTGCCTTGCTTTTATAGTTCAGGTCTACACCAGATGAATGAAAATGCGTTTGTGATTTATTTAAGATTGGAATTCTACTGTTCAGGGCTGGGTTGGTGGAATTCTACTGTTCAGGGCTGGGTTGGTCTGAGCCAATGCCTGTAGACGCCCAGCCTATATTAGTAGACCGGGTTTACTATCCATTCTAGAATCCAGTCCACTGGCTTTAGATTGGGCCTGGCCTGGCCATTTGCAAACTGTATTTGCCTTCTGGGTTAAATATACAGGACTAGTTTGGGCCTCTGACCACACACAGCCTAGCTCCAGTCCATTTCATTACTTTCCCAGAATTGACACGGTCAAATCCAAAAGCCTAGAAACAGAGCCCAAAGTAGCCCAATATGGCGTTGGCCGTGTGTCAGCTGTATTTAAATAAACTGAGTGGCTAACAGTTGGTCTTTTACCACTAACATGTAACGAGGTAAACCCTAAACAGGGGTACAAGGACTGGTAGAGTAGGTACAGGATAACCCACTTTTCAGGATTCAAATGACCTTCACTGTGAAACTTAAATAAAAACAGTTAAAATGGGGCAGCACTGGCCCATAGAAAAGGTAAGGGAAACAGATAACTTGATCTTTGAATTGATGATATTTTCCAGTTTGCTTTTGCACTTAACAGTGATTAGGCAAGCATTACAGCCCACCTTCTACTTGTACATTTTTTAGCCACTTGCAACTGAGGAAACCGTAACTTGGAATGGTAAGGGGTCAGTTCTGAGTCAGAACAATCCTTGCCTATACCCAAATAACAAAAAAATGCCATCAGTTATGGGTCTGGGTCAGGGTACAAGTTCGGTCTGAAAAGATCAGTTATGACAGCATCTTTGCCATCTCCTTAGCCTCTATGTTTCATGCCCAATCCAAACACACAGAGGTTGATTATCATTTTAAACGAGAAAGAGTTCTTAGAAAAGATCTTGAAGGGATTATGTTTCCACCCAAGATCAAATAGCAGACATTTTTACCACAGGTCTTCACCCAAAAAGGTTTTCTCATCTCAGATCCAAACAGCTAGTATCTGCAAGACCCATCAGTTTGAGGGGTGCCGTTAGTATTAAAGATAAAAGGTCCAGTCACAGCTAAATAATGCAGACTGAGACAAGCTGGCCAACTCATGTATCCAACACAGTAGAAACGGTTGAGTGTACACCTACGGCATGATAAGAAATCAGTTAGTAATTGAACTCTATTCAGTTGAGTCACACCTATTAGTCTATGTATTCACAGGCTTCTGTACCTGAATGATGAGATCAGTGAAACAGTAGCTCTTCATCCTCTTCTTCTTTTTTCTGCGTCTCAGCTTCTCTCTCTTCTTCTTCTTCAGGTTTACAGTTTTCACTACGACCCGTTTCCTCTTCTTCCCTCCTTCTACTGTTCTCCCTCTCTTTATTCCTCGCTTCAAATCCAAGCATCGGATTCTCTGCAAAATCATGGTTATCTCTGCTTTTGTTGGGTTTGGCTCAAAAGGTCCTTATTGGGCCTGAGTGGAGGGCCCAGTTGATTAGGGTTAGCATCATATATATATTCTCTTCTTGATGTCTTTTGTTCTAGGGCAACCAAGAGGGCAAGGAGAGGGCAAGGAGAGGGCAACCAAGAGGGCAAGGAAAGGGGCAAGCAGAGGGAAAGCTAAGGGGCAACTTAAGGGAAGGGAACACTGAGAGCATTGTAAAGGGGGTGAGAAAGAGATTTCTAAGTAGTAAAATCTTGTGCCCGTGGATATAGGCAATCTTGCCGAACCACGTAAATTCTTGTGTTTTCTTTGTGTGTGATTGCTTGGTAGTTTTTCCTCGTTGTGGTATGTGCTTGGCTAGATCAAGAACGAACAGCTTTACCTTCTTCCCCGCTGGAGGTTTCATCATCATCATTGCTTTTGCAGAAAATCCAATGCTTGGATTTGAAGCGGGAATAGAAAGAGGGAGAATAGTAGTAGAAGAAGAAAAGGGAAGAAGAGGAGCCATAGGTGAGCCTCATCGCCGAAGAATCACATGCCCGTGGTGTCAATGTGTCTGGGTCTGTAATTTGCAGCGGGAGGAATGATTTTGGTCGACTGACTGGGCCGCCCGCTTCCCCTTTTCAGCTTTCCTCGTTTTCTCTCGAGGCAAATCGGAGCTGCGCGATTCGAAGGTCTAATGGACTTTGGTGTGTTGGGGAGAAGGAATTTCAGAGAATTATTTATCCCAGGAATGAGTCTTTGGAGTCTATCGTTGCAGGTAACGATTTCACATGCGGATTGGTGACTTCCAACTTGACTATCATCCGTTGTCGTCCCAATTCAACTTGGTTTAATCAGACAACGGCTCTGTCATTGCCTCAGATCATTCCAGGGACATGTACTGATGCCCCCTGCAGTTGTGGTACGTATTTAAAGTGTGAAAGTTACTGTTCTGGCTCTCAGAAGATTTGTAAATTTTGTGATCCGGAATTACCACAACCACCATCACCAGCTCGAGTTCCAAATAGGACTCTAAGCACGATTGTTGGGGGAGTAGGCTCTGTTTTGGTTATCAAAACTGTCATACACTGGTTGTGGACTGGAACTTGCTGTTGCAAGCTCAATAAAATCCAAAATTCAGCTCAACCTACTGTTGCCACAAAGGTCAATCCTAGGGCCGTGTCATTGGCTCCATTGAGCGGACTGTCAAGGTCGTCAACCTCTAGGCGCTAGAGGTCACGTGCAATGAGGCGGCAGAGAAGTGGAACCTCTTCTAATCATACAGACGGGGCGGCGGAACTCACCATATCGGTTGTGTCTGCTGCCAGTGACTACTTATCACAGGAGAATAAGAGGAAGCTTTGGGACTGTCTACAAAGGAAAACCTGTAGATGGGAGAGAAGCTGCAGTTAAGCGGGGAGAGACGCGGCCGAGGGAAAAGAAGTTTAAAGAAGAAGGAGAGTGCATTCCAGTCAGAATTTGCATTCCTCTCTCGGCTCCACCATAAGCACCTGGTGGGACTGGTGGGTTTCTGTGTAGAGAGGGAGGAGAGGCTCCTTGTTTATGAGTATATGAAGAATGGAGCACTGTATTGTTGGGAAAAGGCGGCGCAACGGAAACAACCCGCGATCAACGGATCTACCACGATCTACGCAAGCAAACACACCATCAAGCAATCACACACATGACACAACAGTTTTACGTGGTTCGGCAACCATGCCTACGTCCACGGGAGGAGAGAACTCATCTACTATGATCCCATCTCAATCCCCCTCAGGATCTAGGGTTACAATACATCAATATATATAGATCCCGCTTTCTTGGCCACCAAGAAAACACATACATAATGACTAAAATACCCTTAACCCTGAGTCTCGGTTCTGGCTAACCCAGACGACCAATCCGGCTAAACCGGAATACAAGACATAACCCAACAATCTCCACCTTGGCTTGGATTCCGTAAATCCTCAGAGCCACCTTGAGATACCTGGTAATGTCTTTCACACACCTTGCTGAAGGGTACGTTTCCGCACACGCTATGATCTAGCGTGGCCACAGTTGCCTCCTTTGACCTCAACACCACCGTCTTGAACCTTCGAAGTGCTCTCCATTTGTTGCCACATGCATGCATCCTTGCAACACAATGAACCTAACTTCCGTCCGTCAAAACAAAACTGAAGACCTCCCCGAATCCGGATCTCACTGGTACCTTGTGAATTCTTCCTTCTGTCTCCATCCCGGTGTTCTTTCCGTCAAATCTACAACTGTCCTGTTCTAGTCTGTTCTGGTGGGTTGGGCACAGTACATGCGGGTTAAGAATGACCCGATGCTTAAACCGGCTTACTCCGACCTGAACAAAACTACTTTTTCCCGAGAAAATCATCTCCGTTCAGGGTTTCCTGGATTTCCTCTAGATGATATTATTGAAGATCCATCAATCCATCTTCCAATGATCCGTCGCATCTAACTCCACCTGAACCACAAATTTCCTCCCCTGTTATTTGATGTCTTCTTCACTGCTCCACCTGAAAAAGCATCCCCTATCAACCTGTAGAGATTTCTGACCATCTCACCCTCCATGATGACCAATGTTCCCTTTTCCACCTTCGTAACTCCACCCGCTACAGTGCACTTGCAGCCTTTGAAGTATAAGGTACACAAAGAAATCCAATTCTTCGTAATCCCGGAACATATATCACAACTGTTAGGGTTTGAATAACATCATTATACATCTGGATTTCTACCGTTCTTATCTCAAATGCTCATCCGTTGCATTATCCCCCCATAAGAACAAATCCATCAACCATGATAGTTATTTGCATCAAACTAATCTCTACGCGAACATATAATAGAAAGAATCTGAATCCCAATACCATGAATCAACAACCGGATTCATACCTGTAGCGACCAAAACTGATTCCCTGTCAACCGAATCCGAGCTTTGTTGCACACTACCTCCTTCTGATTCTGATTCCTTTTGCTTTTTCTTCCACTTTGGCATGTCGCTCCTTCCCGATCCCTTCGACGCGGATCTAAGCTTCTCTGATACCACTTGTTGGGAAAAGGCGGGGCAACGGAAACAACTCGCGATCAACGGATCTACCACGATCTATGCAAGCAAACACACCATCAAGCAATCACACACATGACACAGCAGTTTTACGTGGTTTGGCAACCATGCCTACATCCACGGGAGGAGAGAACTCATCTACTATGATCCCATCTCAATCCCCCTCAGGATCTAGGGTTACAATACATCAATATATATAGATCCCGCTTTCTTGGCCACCAAGAAAACACATACATAATGACTAAAATACCCTTAACCCTGAGTCTCGGTTCTGGCTAACCCAGACGACCGATCCGGCTAAACCGGAATACAAGACATAACCCAACATGTATGACCATCTCCACAGTAACCAGAGCAGCAGTTGCACCAGTGTATTGAATTCATGGAGGATGAGGATGAAAATATTACTGGATGCTATGAGGGGGATGGAGTACCTACACAGCTATGCTGTTCCACCCATCATACACAGAGACGTCAAGTCTTCAAACATTTTGCTTGATGCCCATTGGACTGCCATGGCCGGCTTAAAACAATTTGAGACCTAAAGCGACAATCCTAAATGAACTATTTTTTAATTTTTAATATTATTTTAATATTTTATTTAAAATTTATTTTTTTCATTTTTTGTGATGCAATATTACTATTTAAGTTTTTATATTCAAATTTTCTAACATATCTTTTTCAATTAATAGTATGGCTAATCTACTTAATCTTTTTTGTAACATTGTTGATCTAAATTAAGATTTTATCAATTTTAATTTTGAAAAAAATTTTTCTATAAAAACAACAGTTACAGGTGTTTTCAATATTTTTCTAGTAAACATATTTAATATTTAAAAATTATAACTAATAAAATTAAAAATAAAACGAACACTAACTGTAATAAACATATGATATGAGCTTGTAATTAAAGTTTTTTTAAAAGCATAGAACCATAGAAGCTAATTTAGTAATTAATCAGTGTTAGCCATAAATATTATAGATGTGGATTACTTTTGAATGTGATGTAGCTTTTTCAATATGAAAAAAAATAGATTATATCTGAAGTAGTCTTCTAAGAATTTCAAATAGTATAGATATAGAGGAAAAAATGTGCAAATTGAAAGATTTTTAAAACAAAAAATAATTTTTGCTTGTTGTGATTTTTGAGTTTTTGTTTCTTTTAATGAAAAATTTTTTTAATGGTGAAAATAGTCTTTAATTCATTTTTTGAAATTTGAAAAGATAACATTTGTTTTTTTTTAATGTAAAAAGATGATAATTGCTTTAATTACTTTTTATGAGGCCTTATTTTTTAGGAGGAACAAAATGATGATAATTGTTTTTTTTTTTTGTAATTTCAAAATATATAAGTTGCTAAAATTATTTTCTGAGGCCTTTTTTAATTAAAAAATAAAAGATGGGATTTACTTTTTTTGAGGCCTTTTTTTTGGGCCATAAAGTAAAGGTTTTTTTGGCCCAATGGTCGAGCCACCCCGGTGGACCGCAAGGGTTTCGGACTTTCAATGGGCCAGAAACAGATGACGGGCACATGTATATGGGGGCGGCTCGTACACTGGGGTACATGGATCCAGAGTACTATCAGCTGCACCGCTCGACTCCCAAAAGTGATGTTTATGGGCTTGGAGTGGTGCTGTTTGGAGGTGCTTACAGGAAGGAGGGCAATCTTCCTCGATGAGGAGGGCAATGGGGGGCCGATAAGTGTGGTTGATTATGCAGTTCCGAGGATAATGGGAGGGGAACTGACAGAATTCTGGATGCGAGGGTCGATATGCTGGAGATGAATGAAGCAGAGGCAGTGGAGTTGGTTGCCTACATTGGAGTGCATTGTGTCAACCTTGAGGGGAAGCAGCGTCCTACCATGACTGACATCGTTGCCAACCTCGAGAGGGCGCTCATTTTGTGAGAGACCAGCATCTCTAAGTACCCGCATTTCTCTGGCATCCGATTGCAGCCGGACAGGAAAAATGAAAAGCCCGCCCATTTTTTCGCTGGCTCCCTCATAGCAAAATCGAAACCATCTCTCTCCCTTTCTCCCTTCCTCTCTCCTCTCCCTCTCTCCTGACGAAATCTCTCTGTCTGGCTTCACTTCCTCCGACCCACGACAGGTGAGTCGAAGCCAGCTGCTTCCTTCCATTCGAACCCCCACTCACTCGCCTTTGTGTCTGCTTCTTTTTGAAGGCTTTCAATAATTCCCTTGTTTTTGCCCTCGAGAAATTTTTGTGTCTGCCACCTATAGAATATGCTGGATTTTGGGGTTACTTTCCTTTCATTTGGTTGTATGACCACGGTCACAGTTGCACCTGGATTGTCCAGTAAAAGTTGTCACTCACTCTTTACCACTGGGGTAACAAGCTATTCTTAAATGAAAAATATGTTCGTTATCAATAGACCATACATGGATGTTATAATAACTTAATTATAAAGAAGTCCAAGTGAAAGCTAGCCTAGATCAGATCAGATATTTGATATATTGGCCCTCTTTATAGAAATGCTTGCACCCAAGGTTCATCCCAGGTAGGGATGGCAACAGAAAGATGACATGGTGACTTGCCTCATCTTGCTCTTATTTGCGACGGGTCTAGCCAAGGGCGAACCCAAGTAGACGACTTTGGGAGCTAAAGCCCCCACCCAAAGTTCAAAGCTTTTAAAAACCCTCTACAAAATTTGAAAATTATTATATATATTTTTTAGATTTACTTCTTCTCCCAATATTTTTTTTTACCTAAAGCCCCTCCAAAGAGATTTTTCTGCTTCTGCCCTTCGGTCTAGTAGTAGTTTTTTAAGGCTCAAGCAGGTGTAAATTCATAAATTTTGAATTGGTTTAGGTTTGGTGCTATTTGTAATCATCATTATTATCATTATCATCAAAGTTTTACCCTAAATATGTTGGTTTCTTTGCATGAACTTTGTTTTGCCCTTTGGGTATATCTTGGGCTAAATTTTTGGGTAGGTTTTACTTTTTCAAATTCTTGTTTAAGTTGTACTTTTCATATCTATTCTATTAGTTTCAGCCTATCTTATTTCTTTTTTTTTTATCCCAACTTAAGGGGCTAGGCCCCACCATCGGGAGAGAGCAGTAGACTTCAAAGAGATAGAAAAAGCCCTTAGGCAAGGAAGGCAAATAGACTTCAAGTAAGGTAACATAAGGCCTTCTTACGAGAAAAAGGTGCCTAGCTTATCTAAATTCTTTGAGAGGCTGTAAATATACTTTTTTTTTTCAGAATTCATGATGTCTTTGTGACTGAAGTTTTTGGGCTGGCTTTGAACCTATTTGAAATAATCACCCTCTTTTATTAAGACTTGGGACAGTAATTACAACAATCTAGTAGAGTTCTCTCCCCGTCCATAATTATTGCAAATGTTTTCAGGGATTATCATGCATATATAACTTGTGCAATGTATCCATCAATTCTATGAACCCTAGCTGATGTCTTCCATATAACGTCAATAAGTCTAGCAATAGTGATCGAGGGATCAACTTGACCCATATCTGAAGGTTGACTTAGGATTAATGTTTTAAAAACGGTTAATAAATAGGTCCGTTCATGTTAACCCTATACTTGTTATTTGACCTGTCACCCAACCAAATCCGACCAACTCATAATTCATCAGCCAACCCAAACTGAACCCAACGTAGTAATTAGGGTTGGTTGATTCCTTCAACTTCCGACTTGAGTTGGGGTCCCCAGTTCCAATCTCATTATTAAATAAGTTAAGTTTGAGCTAAGCTGTTAACTGTTAAGCAGACCCCTACATATATATATATATATATATTCCCTACTAAGGACAACCTGACCCGAGCCTAACCCATTGCCAACCCTGCAATAAAGATGCACTGAAAAAAAAAAAAAATTCCTTCAATCTAACATCACCCATATGGCATACTGTGGTGAAGTTCTATTCTATGCCATCATCTGATGCAATTCTAGAAGCAACGAAAAAAGAAAGGAAGATGGTAGGAGAAGGAAAAAGGGCCCCCTTCCTAAATGTGGGTAGCATATTTCAAATCTTGTGCAGTATGCATTTACGTTGATGGAGAATGTCTCCAGTCCAAGCATGTCTTGACAGTGCCGTTACATGAAAATTTAACTTCATTTTGATTTAGAAAAGTTGGAACCACAAACCTTATGACTTTAATGAGCACTAAGTGCAGGTGGGATTGTGGGAAGGATTGCCAATAAAAGATTTCTCTATATCTATGAGTACTGCCCAAGAAAAGTGGAATTGTGGGCATTATTTTTCTTCTCGGCCAGTCGGTTGGTGTATTCCAACTATAACTCACTTGACCCAAGAATAAAAATTAAAACCTGTTGTTTTCAATCATTTTTTGCGTGTAGTTTTCGTTGACATTTTTTTATTGGTTTGCAGCGGTATTTGTAGACTTATGATTCCATGGTACACTGATATGTAAGAAACTTTTGTGCATCTAGGCAAATTCAAGGTAGGGTCCATTAGGTGTTCATACGGAGACTGAGCATCCTAAGTTTTAAAGTATCTTAATTGCACCTTTGGCAACCGTCTAGAGCTCCTCCCTGTTTTACTTTGCATTTGCAAAATATCCTTCTTTGAAAACAAATCCAACCGTATAAGGGGATTTGCTGAAAATACTGAAATTCCTCAAATGGAAAAAAGATCTAGCGTCTTACCTCTCCCATTAAATTTTGGAATTCTTCGCGCACATAAAAAGGCGGACAAATAGTACCAAAATGTCATTTTTAGGGTTATCCACTTTTCATTTGAAAACCTCATTCTTGTGTCTCATAATCACAATCCAAACCGTTAATTATATTAATAAAAGAAAAAAACGGACATGTGGTCAAATATAAGCCATTGAATCTTCATAGATTTTAAGATATTTGCAAAAAAGTCCAAACCATCGGATCATAAGATCTTGAGTTTTGTGGGACTTTTTTTTGAAATTTGAACCGCTCAATCTCTTTAGAAGTGTCAAAATACCTATGGGTCAAATTTGGCCCCCCATTCATCATGAATCGTGATATATTTTTCAAAAAAACACTAATCGTTGATTGTCCACAACTAAATATGATCATTGACTGCGCATGTACTGAAAAATGGGCGGTAAAATGGTATTACGGTTTGAGCTTTTAGAAACATACCTTATGTGTCCCACAACCATAATCCCAATCATCCATCATGTTTAAAAAGTCAAATACATCTAGCAGCTCAATTTTTGGCCATTGATTTATTATATACCACAATTCAAAAAATTATTTTTAAATTTTATAGGACACACAAAGAAAATATGGACCATCCAACATTTCTAGAAGGTAAAAAAGGGATAAGGGCTCAAATTTTAGAGTTTAATTTGTTGTCATTACAAAAAAATGGCAAAAAACTGTGACCATTGGATATGCAAATCCATAATTCTTTATTTTTTGCCAAATATGGATTGACGTGAATATTTTTTTTATGAGAAATTCATTATGAGAATACTATCATAAAAGGAGAATGAAGGAATCCTTTAGATATAGGGTTCTCCTCCCTAACAGGGATGGTTGTTAAACATGCCCTAATAGGATTTCTACCATCTTTGGATTTTCACAAGCAAGAGTGCAACAGTCTTGGATAATTTCTATGAGAGAGAGAGAGAGAGAGAGTCGTGCACAAATTGGTGTATGACTTTTCATCTCATCCATTCACAAAGTAAAACTCCTCCTTAATTTCAGTGTGAAAGAATGAAATTTCTGCGCAACTCTTGTGAGATATAATCTCTTTTTTAGCCTTTGTCAAGAAGTAGAGAGACATTTAAAAACAGCAAACGTGAATTTCAAATAGAATGGATGGAGTTTAAAACTTAAGTGAAAAAAGTATCGTAGTGCGTGCTTCCTTGTATTTTTCACAAAATTTTTTGAACTTGTATGATTGTATACTTTCATATATTGTCATCAAAACTTTTTCATCAAAGTATATTTATCATGTGTTGTTGTTCTTTGACCTTAGCCAGTTTTCTTTTCCAAATGAACCATTTTTCCTTTTTTTTTTTTTTTTTTTTTGAATTTTTCCCTCATAGGTTCTACCTTTGACAGATCAAGTCATTCCAGCTCATCCACCTAAACTGAAAACCCAATTTGATACTAATCTGACCATTAATCTATGTTGGATTTAATCACAAAAGCCAATGCACTTGAGAGATCATTATATTTTGAGACTTCATTATTGAGTTCTTAGGATTAGATGATCAGAGTGATATTTAGCCTAACCCCCAATCCTGAAAGTCTCCTGCACATAATAAAACCACCTTGATGAATTGAGCACTTCTAGGACGTGCACCTCAAAAAAGGCCATGCGCCAGTATAAAATTTCTGCCGGCCCACTAGTTGAGGCCGGGCTTGTACAATACTAGCTATAGTCCCAACCCGACCGGCTAATCTTTTATCTATTTTTTTTTTATAGACATTATATATAGGTACAGACTAAAATACTCATCTCAAAAGCCGTGTAATAGTAACATAGTGAGAGTATAATGTTATGGTGGTAAATATTTATTTCACTTGATTTGATATGTTTTGTTAGTCCTGAGGCTTTAGGTGTATTGATTAAATTCATAATGTTAGATATCAAAGCTAACTGACCTCAATATCTCGGTTTTTAGTCACGAAAATAACTATTTGGAGTAGAGTGAAAGCAGTTAAAAAAAAAAAAAAACTATCTACTGCCAAAGTGAGAGCTACTTTGAAAAAAGCTACCTGGAATAGAGCATGAGCTGTTTCAAGAGGAAAAAATGGCTACATGCCACCGTGGACGTCTGCTACAAAAGTGTACGGGTCTGTTATTATCCTCAATAGTGATAAGGATTGATTTTTTGCTTTCCATTAGTTTTGAAGCTTTTGGCAAATTGCTTAGGATCATGACAAATGAAGGCAATTATGATCAAGCATGGGTTTTATTAGATGGACTGATGGATGGATTGACTCAGACTTTTAAGCTTTGTTAGATAGATTGATAGATGGACGACTTTGTCATTTCCATCTCACAGCCATTCTACTCCTACATTTATCATCTCAATAGAAAAAAAAAAGCATACTACGTTCCATCTATTTGGAAACTCCGTCTCTATTAGTTGGACTGATGGTTGGATTGGCCATTAACAGCTCTCTTTTTTCCTATGATTTCTATATAATTGACATTCAGTTCCTGGTGTCAATAAATTTTATTTATTTGGGATTTAATCTTATGGGAACAGTTCTCACAAGTACTGTGAGAAGTCTCATCTGGACCATCCATTCCAAGATGAGATCCAACGGCATCCACGCCCCAGCATAAAAGCACCCAAATCCCGTTGATATTTCATTTCCCTCTCCCAAACCAGATTCGAGCTAGGGCAAGGAGGGAGAAAAACGCAAGAGAGGGAGATCGGCCTCCACCTTCCAGACGCTTCACCTCTCCTCCTTCCCAGGCTCCGTTGAAATTTCATTTCCCTCTCCCAAACCAGATTCGAGCTAGGGCAAGGAGGGAGAAGAACACAAGAGAGGGAGATCAGCCTCCACCTTCCAGACGCTTCACCTCTCCTCCTTCCCAGGCGCCGGTCCAGTACAGAAATCGCCGTCTCCGTCCATCTCATCCGCCGCCGATCTCAGGTATGCTCTTTTCTCTCTTCCTCCCTCTCTCCCTCTTTCTCTGCCTCTCCCTCTCTCCTTTTCTCGAGCTCTCCCTCTCTTGCTCTCTTTCGTCTCTTACCCTCTCCCTTTCTGTCTCTGTCCCCCTTTCTCTCTCGCCCTTTGTCTCTCGCTTCCTCTCTCTCTCGCGCCCTTTTTCGCCTCTTTCTCTCTCGCCCTCTATCTCTCCCCATCTGTCTCTCGCTTCCTCTCTCTATCTCTCCCCATCTGTCTCTCGCTTCCTCTCTCTATCTCTCCCCATCTGTCTCTCGCCCTCTATCTCTCCCCATCTGTCTCTCGCTCCTCCCTCTCTCGCCCCTTCTCCCTCTCTCTCTCCCCCTTTCCCTCTCCCTCTCTCTCTCTCCCCCTTTCCCTCTCCCTCTCCCTCCCTCTCTCTCCTCTCGCCCTCTCCCTCTCCACATCTGTCTCTCGCTCCCTCTCTCTACTCTCCCTCCCTCTCTGCATCTCTGCCTCTCTCCTCTGTTTCTCCCTGAAGCTCCTTTTGTTTGTCTATCTTTAATTCTTTCTGACCCTCACTCTCTGTCTCCCTCTGATCCTCTGTACAGATTCCGGCAATGAACTTCTCTTCACAAGTTGTAGAAAGCTCTTCACAAGTTGCAGAAAGCGACCAGGTAGCAGAGCATGATGGGAGAGATACATGTGATGAAGGACAGCTTGATTTGCAGCTATGGTTTCCGAGAAAAACCCAGCTTTCGACAGAACCACATCTCCCATCCTCCTCTCAAAGCCCAAGCTCACCTCAAGTTTGTCTCTCTCATTCCAATTTTTAATTTAAATATTTATGCCACAATTTTTTTTCTTTTATTTACCAATAGGGTAGAATTTTCATGGCAGTTCTATTATACAAAATTGGCCAGTATTACTCGTGAATGATTTGGATGCCTGATTTACCTACAATTTTTCTAATAATTCCATTTATTTAGTTTCTTATTACTTTTTTTTATTTTGTTTTGCATGTATTGTCATTCATGGCTTCTAAAAGAGAGATGCAAATCCATGTTTACCAGTTATGTCATTTGTTCCACAAGTCGGTGAAGATTTATTACCGAAAGTAGGACAATATTTTGAGAATATAGATGATGCTTACACTGCTTATAATAGTTATGCAAAAGTAGCGGGTTTCAGCATTAGAAGAAGCTCAGAGACGAAATTCAATAATGAAGTGGTGAGAAAAAAGTTTGTGTGTTCTAAAGAAGGTTGTAAGAAAGAAATGTTTGGTGATAAAAGGGCAACACAAAAACGGTTTTCAGCTACAAGAGAGAATTGTGGGGCATACCTTCAGATTAAAAAAACCAAAGAGGGGCGGTGGATTGTATTTAGAATTATTGTGGAACATTCTCACTTGTTAAGTACCCCTGGAAAGACTTACATGCTACGGTCACACCGTAAAATTAGTGCTCCAAAAAAGAAACTCATAGATACTTATGGAGCGGCTAATCTAAGACCAAATAAACAAATGGGATTATTAGTGTTGCAAGCAGGTGGGAGAGATAAAGTTGGTTTCATTGAAACAGACTTTCGAAATCACATTAGAGACAAAAGGGAAGAAACAAAGGATAATGATGGACCAATGTTTTATGAATACTTTAGAAAAAAGAAAGAGAAAGATTCAAGATACTTCTTTTCTATTGAGAAAGATGATGAGGACCACATAAAACATGTATTTTGGGCTGATTATTATTTTCAAAAATCATTTAAGGAATTTGGAGATGTTGTCTCATTTGATACGACGTACAATACAAATAGATATGGTCTCATTTTTGGTGCATTCACTGGAATTAATAACCATAATCAGTCAATTTTGTTTGGATGTTGCCTAATATCAAATGAAACTTTTGACACATTTGTTTGGGTTTTTAATCAATGGCTTGAAGCAATGCAAGGAAACCCACCAAACACATTCTTGACAGACCAAGATCCTGCAATGACAAAAGCAATTAGTTCTGTCATGCCCACCACAACCCACCGTTATTGTTTGTGGCACATCATGCAAAATTTGCAGAAAAACTTAGGTGGAGTTGCAATACATAAAGATGGCTTGATTGAAGCTATTAAAAGAGTCACATTCAACTCTTTGACAATTGAACACTTTGAATTGAGTTGGAACAACATGATGACTAAATATGATGTTTCGAACAATGATTGGCTAAATGCGATGTACAACATCCGTCATATGTGGATACCGGTTTATATGAAACATTTATTTTTTGGAGGAATGTCTACAAAGTCAAGGAGTGAAAGTATCAATGCTTTCGTAAAGCAATACGTCACTCAAAAAAATGGATTGTGTGATTTTATGTTTCGGTTTGAACAAGGAGTTGAAACTCAAAAATATCATTTGTTGGTGGCAAATCATGAAACTATTAATGGAAGGCCAAAATTAATGACAAATTTGCCCATGGAGCAAAAGATGTCAGAAATATATACGAAGAAGATGTTCTACAAGTTCCAAGATCAATTCATGTATATAACATCTGGCATTGTTGATATTGTAAAAGATGAGGTTGAACAAAAAACTTATAATGTTTCATCATACGAAAATGCGAAAGAAATTCAAAGAACTGTCATTTTCAAAAAAGAACAGATGGATGCAAAATGTTCTTGTCAATTGTTTGAGTTTCAAGGGATTCCATGTGGACATATCATTTGCGTCTTGAAACAGGAGAGAATCTATACATTGCCTGAACAGTTTATTTTGAGAAGATGGACCAGATATGCAAGAGTAGATGATGATTCTGAAAGTAGTATGACATTTGATGGTTCGTTGCTTGAACGACATGGAGATTTAGCATTTGATGCTGCAATTATTGTTGATGAAGGTGCCTTGTGTAAGAAAGCATATCATTATGCAAAAAGGTTATTCCAAACGATGAAAAAGGGTATTCGCGAGATTAATGAAAAGGAAGTAATGATAGAACATGATCATAAGAGAAAAGAAAATACCATTTGTTCTACAGAGAGGTATCTTGCACCACAACAAGCCATTACAAAAGGTCGTCCGAAGAGATTGAAGTCCTCTATGGAAAAAGCTATGAAAAAAGATAGACTTTGTCATGGATGTGGAAAGCGTGGTGTTGCACATGATAAGCGCAATTGTCCCTCGCTTGTAGATAGGTATTCTTACACATAATTGTTGCATTAACTTTTAGTGTTCAATTAAAAGTTACTAATGATTGCATCTATTCCTTTCAGATCTGAATGTGAGGCATCAGAAAGGTCAACTTCCGAGGATGATACACTCACACAAAGCTAGATGTAAGTTTCTATTCATCAACAATTTAATCACATGATTTGTGGCTTTACAAATTGACTGACGATATTTTTTTTCTTATTTTTTTTAATGCAGATTGAATTTACTGTAGATGTGTTCCCTTTATTCATACCTTTAGTTCAAACATGAAAGAGTCTTGATGCATTCTGGATGAATCAAGCATGAAGGCCCATGATGGAGCACTTTTTATTTTTGGGTGCTTTTTTTTTTTTTTTTGGATTATGTTTGTTAAATGTATGTGGGGTCCTGAGTGGAACATGTATTCACATCATGCAAATTTTTTGATATGTGGGTGGTTCCTGAAAAGGGATAAGGCATGTTTGGATCATTTATATTTATAAATGTAAACAATGGTAAGAGTTGGTATCAATTATCATATTTTCTTTAACAGATGTGGAAAAAAGTGTAGATTCATTCTTTCAATATATTCAGTGGTCTCACTTCCTTTTCTTTTCTTTTCCATAGTGGCGTTGAATGCAGTTGCAATTGAGTTGTAATGGAATTGTAGCATGGTTATTTCTATTTTTACAAATGGGTGGTTTGTATTTGTAAGTTGGATTGTCTGCTTGTTTGATCACTCATTGGCTGGGATTTCAGAGCAAATGGGTGGATTGTTATTTCTATTTTTACAAATGGGTGGTTTGTTATTTATATTTTCCATAGTGTTTGCTTGTTATTTCTGTGTTTGATCATCACCACAAATCTCTTCAGACTCAAGAGGTCACTGTAAATCTCATCATCCCCTTCAAAGTGCCATAGATTTCTTTCTTCCCAGATTATCCAGATCGTCACCAAGAAAGAAATCCTCCACATGCCCCACTTCGGAGGAGCCACCATATAACTTCCATTCTTTAAAGAGATCATGCAAGGATGAGGGAAGAACCCAATTACAGTCAAAACCAACCCAAAATAGGTCTCCGCATTGGCAAAATGATTTCCAGAGATGATTCGTTGCAGTGTGACAGGAGCATTATCTCCTCATGGTTCTTCAAACTACCCAATTCTTGAAGAGAACATAACAAGTTCCATCCCATTACAAGTCCAGGAGCTAGCTTTACAACCAAATGCATCATAAGAGACTACCAACTGATACCATAGGTAACTAACTGATACCACTGATTAAACATGCCAACTGATACCATTGATTTCAATAAAAGATCCAAACATGCCAACTGGTAGCCACATACATTTAACAATTAAGATCCAAATATGCATTTAACAGTCAAGATCCAAATATACAAACTGATACCCGCATTCATTTAAAACAAGATCCAAATACACAGAGAGAAAAAAAAAAACAGCATCCAAAAACTCCCAAACTGGCAAAGAACTGAACCTAGTGCTTAGGCATAGACCTTCATGTTGTCTTCATCTTGGTTGCTTCAAAACCACATCAGAAAACGAACGGAAAATACATCATAACCACAACACGCCAGCTTCTTTCAAGCACCAGATCACCAGATGTATGAACAGCCATGAGATGATCAATCCCCCCAACAAGCAACCCTCCAATAAAGATAGCTGGAAATTGCTACCTCTGATCACCAGAGAACCCAGCCAGCTCTTCAACAACAACCACCTCTTCATCTTCCTTCACCTCATACATGGCAAGGTTCACCCAAGACCAAGAAGAGGCCGTCTAACCACATAGCACATACATCACCCAAGTCGACCAATTACTAGAACCGGGTTCTCTAAAATGAGCCATTGGATTTGATTGGAATGGGTGATATTGCTACTGCTCCTGTTAGCATCGTTGGTGAGGACATCAATCCTGCTGTTTGTAGAAATAAAGCCAGTCAAAGAAGAACTACAGTGAATGCAATCTGCATTAAAAAATAGGAAAAAAAAAAGCCACTCATTTTGTAAAGCCTTCACTGTTTTTCACCCTAAACTATTCTGTTCCAGTTTCCTCTTTATGCAGTCTTAGTCTCAAAATCAAATTCATTTTCATACATGGCGGAGATAGATTCTGGAAAAAAAAGTTACAATGAGAGGGAGGGAGGGAGAGAGAAAGATAAAGAGGCAGAGATAGACAAACAAAAGGAGCTTCAGGGAGAAACAGAGGAGAGAGGCAGAGATGCAGAGAGGGAGGGAGAGTAGAGAGAGGGAGCGAGAGACAGATGTGGCGAGGGAGAGGGCGAGAGGAGAGAGAGGGAGGGAGAGGGAGAGGGAAAGGGGGGAGAGAGAGAGGGAGAGGGAAAGGGGGAGAGAGAGAGAGGGAGAAGGGGCGAGAGAGGGAGGAGCGAGAGACAGATGGGGAGAGATAGAGTGCGAGAGACAGATGGGGAGAGATAGAGAGAGGAAGCGAGAGACAGATGGGGAGAGATAGAGGGCGAGAGAGAAAGAGGCGAAAAAGGGCGCGAGAGAGAGAGGAAGCGAGAGACAAAGGGCGAGAGAGAAAGGGGGACAGAGACAGAAAGGGAGAGGGTAAGAGACGAAAGAGAGCAAGAGAGGGAGAGCTCGAGAAAAGGAGAGAGGGAGAGGCAGAGAAAGAGGGAGAGAGGGAGGAAGAGAGAAAAGAGCATACCTGAGATCGGCGGCGGATGAGATGGACGGAGACGGCGATTTCTGTACTGGACCGGCGCCTGGGAAGGAGGAGAGGTGAAGCGTCTGGAAGGTGGAGGCTGATCTCCCTCTCTTGCGTTTTTCTCCCTCCTTGCCCTAGCTCGAATCTGGTTTGGGAGAGGGAAATGAAATTTCAACGGAGCCTGGGAAGGAGGAGAGGTGAAGCGTCTGGAAGGTGGAGGCCGATCTCCCTCTCTTGCGTTTTTCTCCCTCCTTGCCCTAGCTCGAATCTGGTTTGGGAGAGGGAAATGAAATATCAACGGAATTTGGGTGCTTTTATGCTGGGGCGTGGATGCCATTGGATCTCATCTTGGAATGGATGGTCCAGATGAGACTTCTCACAGTACTTGTGAGAACTGTTCCCATAAGATTAAATCCCTATTTATTTATTTATTTTTTAAGTTTAAAAGGCTTGGCCCTAGCTCACAAGAGTTGGGTAAGGATCAAGGGTGCCTGCCCACATATATTTAGGTTAGTGTAATAACAACAATAGGCATATCCCGACGGCCCGGTCCTCTCAGAGTCCCACTCCAAAGTGACAAAAAAAAAAAAAAAAGAAGAGAATGAATAGACTTACGAACAAATAGGCAGAAAGGCATATATAGCACACAGCAGTATGGTTAGTATGGTTCGGCAACTGGCTGAACCACATGGATATGTCCCAGCTTGAAAAAATCCAAGTTATTTACCAGTTCTAACAGCCACTTTAGTATTTACATGCAAAATGTGATTCAAATCAGCACTATGTTAAAAATCTTGTACACACAATTTAACTCTATTTGCTCTCTTGCTCTCCTAGATGGAAAGAAGAGGTGGCACACTTCTACCAAAAAAGAAGGGATGGCACATGTAAAAAATTAAGTGGTCAATCTAATGGTAGGTCAACAAAATACACTTTGAGTTTCTATATGCAAAAAACGGCTTTTAAAAAAAATACCTTCCAAAAAAGAAATCCTAAAAAAAAACCTTAAAAAAGCTTTAAAAAAATACCTTTCAAAAAAAAAAAAACCTTTCAAAAAAGCAAAACGGAATAAGCGTAAAAGATGATGAAGGGCTTAGATTTTTTAAAGATGGCCCACCCATGTGCTTATACCGGGTGATGCATCATTCTACAATGCAAGCGGCTGCATTGTAGCTCTGTTCAACATATGGCACAAAATTTCCATTCTCCACCTGATTAATTGGGCAGCCACAGGGACCTACTCTCAACTGTTATCACTGTCTACGTGGCCAGGTTTCACAAGTCACATTCGCATCCAACTGTCCCCCTCCTTCATTGTGTATGCGCTTCAAATACAATTCACATATACTAATAAATGGATATTGAAGGACTGATTCAGACCGTTTCCCATAGTGGGCTTCCTATTGCAAGTACGTGAGTAATAATGCATTCAGACTTTTTGTTTCAAATTTGAACCTTTTAAAGGCTTCTTTGAGAGTTATTTTCAATTTCAATTGTGGAGTCGCACCTGCATAACAACACATGGATCCTCCATAATGCATGGGTCATCCAAAAATGAGAATAAAGACGAAAAAAATATGTTGGACAACCTTACCTATCAAATTTAGCCCAAATCCCATACCGTCAGGTCCATTCGAATGAGTGCGCCATCAATTTAACAGCCCAATCCATTAATTAGGATAAGTGCTAAATGAGAGTGTGACTTAGAGATGAAAATCAGCACGGCACAAAAATGTTACGGCCCAACTGTGCTTCGTGCCGTGTAGGCCATTGGCAAGGCTTGGTCTAGCACGACTTGTTTGTGCTATGCCAGGTTGCCGTGACACCCTTCTAATGTGTTATGCTTTTATTTTTTTTTAACATCTTAGGCTAAAAAATTTAAAAGATACATATATAGAAAGAAAATGATACACAAATTTAAATGGTTTGAGCAAACTTAATCTACTCCATTAAAAAAAATCTATTTAAATTTATTTTATTGAAGGTTTTTCAAAGAATTATCTTCAATATTTTTGTGGTTTTTATAGATAATAAAAAAATACAAAAAGGAAAAGACTATATTCTTTTATAATTTATACTAAAAAAAGAGAAAATATAGACTCCACAAAAATATAAAATGGGCCATTATATGGTGAAACAGGTCGTACTTCATGCAGTGCCATGTCATGCCTACGGGCTGGCAGCCTGGGCCTAGCACAGCCTATGAACTCGAGCTGTGCCGATCATGGCGTGCTGTTGACGGTTCCAGGCAGTGCCGGGCTGCATTGGCACGATCCAGCCCATTTTACGTCTCTAGACCGTGACTATAGGGATACTCCCGTTCACTGCAGAGTCCAGGTGGTAATAGGGCACCACCCATAGATTTTGTAACCGACTAGAAATCTAATGTTTACCTTTCTACAGAAATACAAATATGAATACAAGACGCAGATACGGCGAAGACGTCCTTTCCTCCCTCGCATTCTGTCCTTTTCACCGTCTCTCGCTCCCTCCAAACAGCAGACACCGAAAGCAAGCGAGAATGATGAAAAGGTCGGATGACTCCCCATAGAAGCCCAAGCACCTTCTTTCTCTCCTTTCCCGTTTGTTTTTTTTTATGAATTCCTCTCTCATCCAAACAAACGGCAAAAGAGGAATTCCACTTCTTTCTTTCCCTTCTTTACATTTACATTGAAATCTCCGGCGCGGAAAAGCTCCAACACCAACGCCCTTTCTCCACCTCCATTTCTAGGGTTTGAATCGTCGTTTTCTCACTCTCACCAAACTCTCACGAGCTTCCCGATTCTGTAATAATTCAGCCTGATTTCTGCATTCTCCTCTCGTTCCCGTCGAGAATCCGTGAGTTTCCCCTCTTTCGGAGGATCTTGAGCGTTGATTTTAGGGTTTCGTTTGGTTTTTTGAACGAATCTTTGGGTTGGGTTCTTTTCGTTGCGTGCTTGCTTGCTTTGTAAGATTTTGTTATTTGGGCTAGGGCTTGGTGGAATGGAGGCGTCTGGAGGGAATCCGGACCTGTACAGGAATTCATCGAGCGGTGGCGGTTCGAGGAGGTACGGATTGCAGTTTTCGTCGAATTTCTTCCAGTCGCCGCTCTCTGCGATCTTGGAGTATTCGGGGATTCTTCGCCCGCGGTCGAGTCCTCAAGAAAACGAGGCTTTGATCGACGGGAGGACCGGCGGGGGTGCTCATGAGCATGCGCGGAGCCGGGGGGAGAATTCTCCGGTCAGCAGCAACGGCGGCGAGGTCTCGATAAGGATAATTGGAGCTGGGGAGCAGGAGCATATGCGGCCGGGGCTGTCAATGGGTCAGGTTAGGGAGGTGGATTCTGGTGCGAGTGGCGTCTCTGAGAGCCAGATTGCGGGGCCGCCGCCTCGCTCGGACCGGTATCAGGATGGGGGGACCAATGGCGCAATTCGGGACGGGGCTGCGTCGCCGTCGTTGTCTTCATTGGCATCGGAAGAGAATTCGCTGGGCGGGAATGCAGATGGGGAGGCGGGGGATGGCGGGGGTAATAACCGGGATTCCTCATACCAGAGATATGATATTCAGCAGGTGGCAAGGTGGATTGAGCAGGTTCTTCCATTCTCCGCGCTTCTGCTTGTAGTATTCATTCGGCAGCACTTGCAAGGTATTCATTTGCTTTATCAGTATGCGTGCTCTTGTAGTTTTTATTTGCATCATCTTTGTTGCTGTCATTGCTTTAGACATTTCTCCATAATGAATGAAAAAAAAAATGGAACTCTATTTGGTTGAATACTTGTTTTAACAATAACACTAAGTGATGCATCTATGGTTGAGTCATCGTTTCCTAATAGACTCATGTCTAGACCATGCAATTTGAGAACAATAATATCCACATTACAGTTCCTATACATTTTCTTTTTCCCCCCTTTCTAAGCAAGCTACAAAGGGGTTAAAGGCCTTCCCCATCCCACAAAAAAACGGACCTGTAAGTTTTCTTGGAGAGTTCATGAGCAAAACCATTCAAAGTTTTTTGAAATATGGGAGAAAGCAATGTCTTCAAACTCATGGTTCTTGCATATATTATCGTACTGTGGGGCTTAATGACTTTGCCCCTAAATATGAAGTCACTTCTATTTTTCCACGAGGCTCACCACAAAGCCAGGGGCCAGGATTTAGCTTGAATATGGGTTGGTGGGTTCATCAAGTTAAACAAGCCCATGAAGGACATCCAACAATCTCTAATCATGAGCGGATCAGTTGAGTGTGTTGGTATTCCTATGTCAAAGCCAAACCAAATTGCTCTTGCATGATCATGGAGAAAAAGAGCGTGCTTAACTGTCTCTTCAGAGTTATTGCAAATCTGACAGAGGTCATCTTCTGAGATAATATAGTTGAAAAGAAATTTGTGTACTTGAATTGCATTATTAAGGCTTTAGCATGTTGAAGTTGAAGCACCCATACTAGTTTTTTAAAATGATATCAGTTATCTTATCGCCATGATGAGATTCTTTTGCACGTGTTCATTTTTTTTCTTTTTTATGTTCCTTTCAAGTTTCAAAATAGTGACATGTCAGCTTTTTATAAGGGCCAACAGGTTTCTTCATAATCTGGATTCCTGCTGTTATGTGATATGTGATACCATGTACCACCATGATGACATTCTTTTGCATGCAAGCGACCCCCCCCCCCCCTTCCCCCCCCCCCCCCTTTTTTTTCAAAGTAGTGATGTTTGACCTTTTTGTAAGGGCTAACAGGTTTCTTTGTTACGATCTGGATTGCTGCGGTTATGTTTAAATCGAATGATATTTTACGGAAGCAGACGGCTTTAAAGGTGGAGTTTCTCTGATTCATTTTCCAGTTATTTTATTTTATTTTGACTTGTACTTACCTTTTCAATTATCCTAGTTCCGAGCTATGTAATTGCCTTTATCTAGTTGCAGATTCATCCAAAAAAGGTGCATGATAGATGCAAAATGCTTCACAGTTTATGTCCTTTCTATTTTTCTTCCTAACCAATGAAAGTTAGAAATTTAAAGCATTAATGCTTGGTTTTCTTGGTCTGCATTTCCATATTCCAAAATGCGAATAGAACTTTTTACATGGTATTGGAGGCATACCTTTTTAAGGGAAAGGACAATTTTCTTAGAAATGTTATGGGCAGGATCTTTGGGATAACATTTTTTGATCTGTATGTCTTTAAGTTATTACACGATTGCCAGTGATTAAAAAAAATGAGTACCATGCCTTTATTTCACCCTAAATAAAGCAACAGCAAAGAAAAACCACTAATTGGTGGTGCTTTAGAATTTATAAAAGTAGGAGCAAGGTTCCCATTGGTTTGTTATTGGTCAGCTAACTTATTTTTGTATTTCTTTACTCAAGATTTTCGAGTACTTGCAATTCATCCTAAATGACCAGAATTGCAGTTATTATACTGGAAATTGAAATTGCATTGAAAATTGTTCGTGATTTTGACTCAAATTGAATCATGAATCATAGTTCTTTTTCTTTTCTTTTTTTTTTTGTAAAAAATAATAGGTATTCATGATTCTCTATTTTGCATACATGGCAACATTTATGCAGTGATAAAATTGGCTATGATACTATCATATGAGGAGCATCATTTTTTTTATAACGGTAAAATTTATTAAAGAAAGAAAAGAAACAAGGCGAAATAGGATACAAGCTAAAAGAAAGAAACAGTAAGAACAAAAACACTAAACATCAAAATATATGAGGAGCATCATTGACATGTATCAATAAATATTATAAATGACAAGATGTCAACATTATTAGGAAAAATAAATGAGTTGTTGCTGCCTTTGTATTCTTTAAATAAAAAAATGAAAATATAATCCAAATAATAAATGTTATATGATGTGTCCTTTGAAGTTAAATAAGTGATTCATGAAAAAAGAAAACCAAAAAGATTAAAAGAATTGTTAGATGCAACAACCTATACCTACTGTTGAGTGCTTTGGTCACATGTCCATCCTTTTTAGTCTTCAAAACATTTGTAACCCCACAATTTTAGGAGTGCCATTCATCACTAGATATCATCATTATCATCAAAGCCTTATCCCAACCATGTTGAGGTCGGCTACATGAATTCTGTTTCTCAATTCTATTCTATTTTGAGCGAAATTCTTAGATAAGTTAAACTTTTTCAAATATGATTTAATGACCTCCATCAATGTTTTCTTCGGCCTACCCCTATCTCTTGATAGGCTTTCCACCTGGATAGCCAAAATTTTTCTCACTGGTGCCATTACCGGCCTACGCTCAATATGCCCAAACCATTTTAAACAAGTTTTTCTAATCTTATTCTCTATTGGTGTTATCTCTAAAAGCACTCGAAAGTGTTTATTTTTAATTTAATCTTTCCTAGTTTTACTACACATCCACCTAAGTATTCTCATCTCTGCCACATCCATTATATATATATTCATCTTCTTAATTGGCCAACATTTTGCCCCATATGTCATAGCTAGTCTAATCACTGTCTTATAAAATTTACCCTTCAATTCCGTTGGCATTCGTCTATGACAAAATACTCTAGAAGTTGGTTTCCACTTCAGTCATCCAGCTTTTATCCTATTCACAACATTTTTGTCAATCTCCCCATCCGTACTAATCATCGAGCCCAGATACCGAAAATAATTCTTACGTGGTATCTCATTGGTTTCAATTTTGATAGTGGTTTCAACACTTTGTATATTTTCATTGAAGTTGCAATCCATATATTCTGTCTTTATATAACTTACTTTAAAGCTTTTAGATTCTAATGCCCCCCGCCATTTCTTGAGTTTTGCATTTACACCATTTTTTGATTCATCCACCAATACTATATCATCTGCAAACAACATACACAATGGTACTGCTTCTTGAATATGCGCAGTTAATTCATCCATAATCAATGCAAAGAGATAAAGGTTTAAGGCTGATCCTAATAACCTTTTAAAATAGAAACACTAAGAAATAAAAAATGTAAAAAAGTTAGTAATATCATCCATTATGCTGTGGATATTTAATGCCCAGACGAATCTCCTGAATCTTATGATTTGTTGAAGGAAGTATTGAATTGTAAGCTTTACATCTAAATCCTATGACTTTTTTTTTGTGGTACGAATCTTTTTTCCGTAGGATTTGATACAAATTGTGGGATTCAATATACGATACATATGATTTTATTAATAATGATCACATTGTTTAGGGCAAAAACACATCATCACCAAAGCCTTACACCCTATTTGGGGGGCTGTCTTTGGGAGTTGTGTCTCCACCAGTCCACCAGCATAGCTTAGGGCTAAATTTCTCTGTTCATTTACAGTCTATACATGTCAACTTTGTGCCACATCTTTATTGGTTTTTGTTATTGGTTTTTGTCTTCTCTTAGATCCTTGTACTTTATCACCTTAATTGTTCATACAGGGGCTGCTTCCTATCTCAAATGGCATTTGTTTCTTTTTTTTTTTTAATTATTAAATTTATTGTTGCCACCCATCAACACCCCCTCTTGTTCTTATTCCAAAGTCTATCCTCTTTTGTGCCTTTTCTCATCCTCCTTAGCATATACATCTCAACCAAATCATTGGCTCCGTCTTCTTGCCATTTCTCTGTCGCCGAACACATCTCCATACAATAATGCAGGTCTTTGTAGAAATATGACTGGTCAAGATGTGGTCCAAACCAAACAGGCCCATCCAAATGAGGTCAGACCTCATCTGGATGGGTCTGTTTGGGTTGCAGCACATCTTGACTGGTCATATCTCTACACTTATTAGCACTAGATCAACTGCAAATTGTTATAGTTGTAAATAAGTCCTATTAATAACTTATAACACAAATAACATAGAGACTAATCACCTTCATTCTAGATTTCTTTTGTACTATTGTTAGTAACCAAGGCAAATACTTGGTTGCTTGATACATTATAGACCTCAATGACCACATGTGTAGGGCCCAAGTAAATTTTTATTAAGTAATTATATATTATTGGTTTTATTTTATATTATGAGTTGTAATTAGGATTTAGTTTCCATAGTATTTAGTTTCTTAGTTTAATAAATTTCTTAGGCTCTAAGCTTTCCTTTATTATTTATATGGCATCTTAGACATGAGATTAGTTAGACTTGGATTGATTAATAGAATTGGGTTTTGTCCGTGAGATGTGCGTCCTCGTGTGTTTAAAGTTTGTTGACAATTCAAAGTGTCTTTAGACACGTGCTTCGGCACCCCTACGCAGCCCTAGCATCATTGCTCAAAGTGAGCTGATAGTGGCTTATTGCTGCTTAACTCTACTTGGAATCAACAGTAACTCCATATGCAGTTCCCACACTTGTTTTTTTCCGTTTGTACATGTCTTGCATAATCTTAATATATTTCTTTAGAATATCAGTATTGAGAAGTATCTATTTAGATTGCTTTTATCCTTAATGTCTGCCAAACTAATTTTCTTGGCATCTTTTTGTGAGCAAATTAAGTTATTTGCTGTAGTTTCTTACTATTATTTGATGAATGTGATTATTAAATAGAGTTTTGATTTTTTCTTTTGGTTGATGTGAGTACATCTTTTAAAGCTCTTTCTAGGAGGTGGTCCTTGCCCTTAAAATTTTTTGATGAACCTTCTTAATTTCACACGTAACTTTTGGGAGGAAGGTATACTTACAAACTAGGCAATGCATCATGCCTTATTCTATCCAATACTTCACTTTTTATTTGTAAAACCCTGTATCCCTGCCATATCCATTGCATGCCCTGCTGTATCCATGCTGTATCTGGGCATTGTAGGATTAAAACAGTTTGATGATTAATGCTTCTGGTTTCTTTTTTTAGATGCTACACAATGGCCTTTAATCTATTGAAGCATTTGCCTCTCGCTCTCTAGTATTCCTTCTCTTTTTATTATATACTTTAATATTGTATTCGTGCTGGTTAGATTAAGTTCTGATGTTCTTATTTTCATTCCTGTTCATTTTAAAAAGCGTGAAATGTTTTGTTTTTTGTTTTTTTTTTGTTTTTTGTTTTTTTTAACTTAAATGCGTCATTTACAGAGAAAATTTTCTGTTCTTATTTATTCATTTGGCTTATGTTGGCTGTTGGCCTTTGCAGGGGGAGAGAAAAATTCCTTTTCTTGTTGGCATCACACTAGTTTTCATGTTACATGTGGTTGGAGTTTACTGGTGGTATAGAAATGATGATCTTTTATACCCATTGATCATACTCCCTCCAAAAGCCATACCACCATTCTGGCATGCAATATTTATCATCATGGTGAATGGTATTTACTTGACCCCTTCTTTTTTGACCCCTTCTTTTTTTTCTTTCTGTTATTATGCCATTGTGTATACTTCTCTTTCCCCTTTCCTCCTCTCCAAACCCAGCAGATTTCTTTTTTGCCTGTGCATTTAGTATTTAAGGTCTTGATAGCTGTAAATTTTATTTTAGAGGCTGTTTCTGATTGTCAATTTGTCTCCAGAATGTAACATTGGTGGATTCCTGATGTTTCTGAATATATAGGTTAAAGATTACATTTTTAAGGAAGAAACTTCATCCTGCATATGTCCTCTAATGTTAAACAAGAAAAGTTTCTTTCTCACTCCAATTTTTCTAACTTTCACCATGTGGTAGGAACTTTTCCATTTCTCCTTTCCTCACTTCCTCTTATACTAGAGTCCCTTTGGAGTTCTTCTTAAAATGATAGGTTTTGGTTCCATGGAGAACCTAGACGGAACAATTTTTTTTATGATCTTTCTACTTGATCCTCATGCAAGATTGTTGAGGGCTTTGGAATTGAGATGGCTTCATCAACGCTGGACGATCTCTATCCTATGTTTACAGTGGATGTTGCCTTTCTTGTTTAGTATTGATGTTAAAGGACCTGGCAGTTGTCTTAATGCATGGTCTCACAATGCAGAAATAAGGCCTGTCCTATCCAGTCTACAACTTCAGATTGCCACTCTTTAATCTTATTTGGTGCCCTGGATAAGGCAAAAATGGTTGTTAAGCAACTTGAGATGCTTTGAAATGATCCCTGGGGCCTGGACCTCATTTGAATTTTGTGAGAAGCTCGATGGTGGGAGTGGTCGTAGCAAACAAGGTCCTATTTCTAGTTTCCTTGTCATCTATAGTTAGATGCAAATATCTTATCAGGTCTGCCATTAGGAGCCCACTACGCCCAAGCCATCGTGGGGTCTGACTATGAAAAAGGTTATAGGGGAATCTAGCTACATAGAATAGAAATTACATCTCTTTGAGGAAGAATAAACAGAACCCCGGTTTCATTGCTGAACTTACTTTTCTATTAAATATTTTGGCACCTGTGGCAAATAGGTTGGAGAAGTTCAAGTGGGTTTCTCTACGAGAAGTGAATTTGAAGTGTTATCTCGTCAAGTGAGAGGAAGTAGCAAGAATCAAATGATAGTGAAGTTTGGGGGATCTGAATGATTAGGATATGCTAATGGTGGTTGAGATCTAGGGAGGAAAATTATTAGAGTAGATGTATGGGGTGGCTACTTTGTAGCGTCCTTATTCAACAATTGTGGAGAATAGTACATCTAAAAAGGTCCAAAGAAGTACAAATTGGAAGAGCAGAATGCATCTTATGTTCTTGATGATGAGTTCATTTGCAAGGACATGGAGGAACATGGAAGTGGGATATTTAGGGAGAATTTTTAGATATATGTTAGTCCATGTGTTCTGGCCTTCCAGAGAGGAAATTGTCTCACGAATGTGTCCCATATTGTTTGCAAATTATATACACTGGAATTGTCTCTTGGCCGAATCTTTATATAACAATTTTTTTTTTCGAAAGATTTAAGATTCTCTTCCTGTAAGCTATTATGGGAAAAATGTGTTTTATTGCTCATTTTATCTTCTAATTGAATTATTTTAGCATCTGATATTTCTCTTGTTCTTTAAAACCATGAATGATAGAGTCTTGGTTGAACTTTTTCAATATTGTTTAATTTGCCAGATACCATGGTGCGGCAGGCAGGTATGGTTGTTAAGAGTATACTTCTGATGTATTACAAGAATAGCAGAGGCCGTAATTATCGTAAACAGGTAACATATGCTGACATTTTGATGTTAATCGTTGCAACTGCTTTATTATTTGCAAATTTGATGAAGAACCTTTAATATTTGCAAATTTGAAAAGGACCCGCTCTACTATTTATTGGAAAGTAAAGCCCCCTTTCTGTATTCAGATCCCCTTATTTGAACTTCATCCAAAAAGAAAGTATTTTTCCAAAAGTCAATCCCTCTATATCAGATCACTCTTTATGTTGAGTGATTGTTAAGCTTTTTGTTTGTGAAGATTTGCCTAGGCTTGTGTTTCGAACATTATAGCAACAAGTCTGCTGCAATAGTAGTATAATTGTTATAATTTCATGAGTACTGTAAAATTCCACTTGCTTCAGTGTTTTCTTCCCCACAACACCGGACACAATATATATATGGGCCCACTAGGGGCCCCACTTGGGATGGGACTAGGGGGGATTGAAAGATCACCCTCTCCAAACTCTTTTGTGGTGATGGAAGCTCAAATCATCATCCTAAACACTTGATCAATGGGTAACAAGTTTTTACCGTCTAAAATAAGTGCAAGCCGATCCAATAGTCCAATCCATTTGGATGGGTGCGAAACTTGGTATTGGTGACTATCGGGGGGGTACTTGTTTTATGGTCTACTTGGATGGATCATAAATTATGTCTTACTAGTTTTGATGCATAGTGCTCACCTTATCGTGAGCACCGGCTGCTCGGCAAAGGTTTTCCCATCCCCCATATATATATATATATATATGAATGGACAATATTCATGTGTATACGTCTCTCACGAATACGGTGAGCACCGGTTGGTCGGCAAAGGTTTTCCCATCCCATATATATATATATGGATGGACAATATTTATGTGCATACGTCCCTCATGAATTTTTCATGAGAACTTTAGGTGGGGCCTACTGTATAGTCCATCCAAATGGACCACACACATAACCCCCCTGGATTGCACCTTTATAGGCTTTGTTCTAGTGAGAACAGTTCACTTGTGGGTCCCATCTAGGGATGGGACTAGTGGGGATGAAAAATCTATGTGGGTTCTACTCTTAGTTGAGTCTTCATTTTGAACTATGTTCATCAACTGTAAATCTTTTGTTCTTCATGGTATTCTTTGTTGGGTATTCTCAGGGTCAAATGCTAACTCTAGTTGAGTATCTCCTGCTGTTGTATCGTGCGCTACTACCGACACCTGTCTGGTATCGATTCTTCTTGAACAAGGAAAATGGGAGCCTCTTTTCATCTCTTACCACAGGGTTATACCTGACTTTTAAGCTGACATCACTTGTTGAAAAGGTAATTTGTCCATTGGCATTAAGTTTTGCCTCCTTATGTTTCAGATTAGTATTAATCAGAAGGGAAAGAATTCACCATTGCTGAAATTCAGTGAAAGATGGAAAAAGAACATAGGATTTGTGTTTTTATTCTCTCTCTCTCTCTCTCTCTCTCTCTCTCTCATGAACGAAGGAATTTCTTGGCTTCCCTTGACTTTCTCTTTGTATTTATCAGCACAATCCAATATTTATCTCCACAATCCAAACATTCACACATGAATATCATGCACTTGTGTAATTTTGATGGAATGTGCAGATCCAGTCGTTCTTCACTGCTTTTAAGGCATTGTCTCATAAAGATGTGCATTATGGGTCTTATGCTACACCTGAACAGGTAAATAATACTTGTTTATCAGTTCAATCTTTTTATTTTGTTTTCCAAGAACAGTATTAACTTTTCAGTTCTAGAAGATGGCAACATAGATTGGAATTGAGAAACATAATTTATGTAGCAAACCCTAACATACTTGGGACAAGGATTCGATGATAATGATGACGAGGAGAATGTTCTACTAAGAGGTACTTCTCATGGATTTACGTGAGAGGTAGCTTTTTTACTACCATGTGGGACACCCTTACACTCACTAATGCCCCATGAATTTGCACTCACTATAATTGGACACTAATATGAATAATCATCGTTGTTGAATTATATTTCATAAAAATGTTACTTAAGAAACCGTTGAGTAATAGGTATATATATTGATGTGATAATTATTTTGGTTGAAAAATGATAAATAATGATGTGAAGTGATTATCATGATAAATATCCTCATGTGATTTGGCCAATCCCCTTGTTGAGTTGGTCTATTTTGTTAGCGAATCTGGAGTTGCATCAGAGAGTCACCTTTAGTTCTTCCTAGTTTAAGATTTGGATGGGTCTATTCCAGCATCCTTTGATTGAATTCCATGTTCAGCCAACACTTCCAACTCTTTGGCAAGGGTTGGAGTTGCAAATGAATTTATCATAGTAGAAATGGCTTGATCTTTTGCCAACAGTGTCTTTTTTTTTCCATTGTGAATTCTGTTAGAAATAATACTAACTTTCAACTACTAGTTAAGACGAACATGATGAATTCTCCTGGATTAATTTGAAGACATTTTTAGTAAAATCTTACATGAAGAGAACGTTGACTTTACTTCAGCACTGCGATTGCCTGGATCACCACTCTTTAACTTGAACCGGCATGATGACATTTGGTTTGAGTTGGGCATTTCTTGGTGGTTCTACAGTAGATCAACCATGGAAAGAATCTCATCGGCTCAGACATCTCAAACAAAAGTTTGCATCTAACTTGTAATCGTAATGGTGGAAAGGAGTGGTTGCAAGTATCTTGCAACTGTCAATCCTGAACAGATTTAAGTTCGCCAAATTCAGTAAATAGAATGGCTTACAGGATTTCTGACCAATTCAATCTTTCTGTCATTTAGGGCACGTTTGTGTGCATGCTGTGGGTAGCCAGTTCTATGGAAATTTTCTTCTTCCATGGGGGGAAAAAAAATGGAACCCCTTCCGAGGAATTGCAGAAAACATGAATTTTACTGCAACGTGGAAAATCATTTCCTCACTTGATCCATGGAAAAACGGCTACACAAACATGCCCTTAGCAGTTTAGAAATTCAATGAGCACGGCTAAGGCTCTGTTTGACACCTCGTCATTTCAGGAGGAGATAATTTTTTTTGCCTTCAGGTTTTTTTTTTTTTTTTTCTGGTACAATTCCAATGTTAAGAGAATTTTCTCCATTACAGAACTAGTAAGAAGCCAAGGGCAGTCTACATACTATGCTAAAAATTTTGAGAGTGGTACACAGCAGTTTTGCCTATATGTCCTTGAAGTGTTACGAGGCCTCTGAGGCCTCTGCCCAACAATTTTTTTTTTTTTTTTTCAGAAAATGCTCTTTCTCTGTTGCATAGTTCTTGTTTACTACATGCACATGTTCTTAGTGGCTGGCAAACCGTTTCAGGTCATTGCAGCAGGCGATCTGTGTGCTATTTGCCAGGAGAAGATGCATGCACCAATCTTGCTTCGGTGTAAACATATCTTCTGTGAAGATTGTGTCTCTGAATGGTTAGTATAAACATGTTTTACTCATAAAAAATTGATGAAAGTGTTTTCGTTTCCCAACTTTCTACCTGATATTTTTCATTCTTGTGTTGTCCAAATTTGTTGTTTTATTCCAAAAGTTCTCTCTGGAACTTGTGACTTGATTTTAAATTTATTTTACCTTCTTAAAATTGCATCGTTCCCTGCTAGAAAATTTTTGACACTGTTTTCTTCAGGTTTGAGAGAGAGAGGACTTGCCCACTGTGTAGAGCATTGGTGAAGGCAGCGGACCTTAGATCGTTCGGAGATGGTTCAACGAGTTTGTTCTTTCAGCTATTCTAGGTCAGCTGACGATGGAGATTTGCTTCAGAGCATGAAAACGTCAGTTTGTCTCGACCTTCTCTCATGGGTAAATTTATTGTATTTAAACTTTACTCTCTCCCAAGTCCTTTTGGTTCATTAGAAGTTTGCCACAAGTGGGTGGTGTGCATTTGGAGGGGGTTGGCTCACATGTTCATATGACCGTGTAATCAAGGTGTTGGGTATATATCTCTTATGGGCCCTTAATTGGGATTTTTCGAAAGAAACTATAGACCGATGAGGGGTTTCTCTCTCTCTCAATAATATATCCATGTGCTACCCATACGTGAATGTCCTACTTGTTGAATGTTGTGTTGACAAGATCCCTGTTTTGATTTTGTAAATGTCGCAAAACATCTTTGCTTGATAGGAAAGAATGAACCAATTTATTAAATTAAAGGGCTATTGTGCTGCTTTTGTTCTTTTGGTTAGTTTTCTCCCCCACCAATACATTGAAAATTATATAAAACCAAAAAGACTTATAACCATATATTCTGATTTAAGAAGGTAATAAAATAAAATACATCTGTATTTGGATCATTTAAGAATTGGAAACAGCTTAGCGTTACCCTAGGTCATAAAAATAAAAAAATATATCGGAAACAGCAAATTTCTATAATAAAAAATTATATATAGTATATTAAATCTGACCATACAGGAAACTGATACCAGACATTAGGTACCACTGTACCAGACATAGTAATGCTTAGAGAGTAAGAATAAGGATAACAACATTGGAAGCCGTTAACATATAACCATATGAGATCTTGGATTATTAGTAAAACACACCCCCACTAAAAAAAAGGTTAAAAGAAAAATGTTGCCCTACTCTTTTTGCTGGTATGTGATGGGGTTTGTATATATATATATATTGGTTTTTCTATTCACCATCCGGTGATTTGGATGGTGAATTTTCGCTCCCAGTAGTAATGTAGGCGATTCAGCGGTGGATGAGGGTGAGTTAACACAAAAAGGGGTAACCGGGAATGGGGAGTGAGACTGTTGTGTTACTTTTGAGACCGTAGGTGGTCCGACACTGAGGAAAATGAAAGTGATGTTCTATTCATTTGGACTCATATACCATTAGTCGGATAATATTAGCTGGGGATGGTTTTTAGATATATTATCAGATTTATGGTTTTTATCGGGGCGTCTTTGAAAATGACACTACAGTTTTAGAAGGAAATTGGACATCCTCTAGCGTTTGAATGGCTCTTCCCGAGTTGGTTATAAGGTCTAGGGGAAGGGAAATCTCTTTGTTCTGCCATTTGGGTGGAGGACACTGGCTTCACTTCTTTATACAGGGCCAGGAATATTAGAGCTAATTTGGTCGAGGCGCCCAGATGGACCCATGTAGGCCATTGTAATATGTATATTACTGATGGACAGTTCAAATAATAATCTGCAGAATATTTTATTTTCCTTAAATCTTGGACTGTGATTGTAATAACCCCAATTAAAGGGGATTCGCTTTCTACACTTTTCAAACAATGTTTGCAAGACCATATAATGAGGTGGCCTCCAAAGATCGGCATCCAACTCAATTTACTCTAATTGTTCTGTCGTTTTAAGTTCTTGAGGGGGTTTTTTTTTTTGTGCTCATTTATATCATTTATACATGTAAATGATTCACCCATGTGTCACATTTGTTTGCTTGCATATGCTGTGTAAGATCAGGTGTGAAATGAGTCCTTTTGCACTGCAATACTCCATCTTCACAGCCCCAAAGGTGTGAAGCCATTTCCTGATCGCACATGCAAAAGTCTTTCATTGGTAAAGTACAATTAACGATGATCTTTGCCCACGGGGCCCCTCAAAACTGTTTGTATTTCCTTTGGCCGTAATCCGAATCGCTTATCTTCTTATATATGCTAAAAATGGTTAAGATGTCAAATAACATTCTTCATGGATTTTGAGGAATTTGTGAAAATGTCCAGACTGTTATATCTAATTTCTGGACTTTTTGTGGCTGCGAATTCATGATCCAAACCTTAATCTTTTTATATTAATAGAAACAGTTAAGAGGTTAAATTCTTTAAGTCTTTTATGAATTTTGTGAAAAAATCCCACAATATCCTAATACATTTAGAACTGTTGGATGTGTTCATTTACTCATGTTGAGATGGTGATTTTGTTACACATTGGAATGTGTTTTACGTACATATCATTTACATGTGTAAGTGATTTTCATGTGTCCTTAACATATGTAAAACAAAGGGCCCCTTAAATGATTTCTGTCATTCTGTCAAAGAAATCAATGGTGGAGCTTATTTGCAAATTAGAGCTTTAGTCTCTTGAAAAACTAAGCTAAGAAAGGTTGTATTTTTAAAAAGTGCGCCCCCGTGATCCTAATGTCCAAGTCTATATCAATATCTATATCTTTGCACCATCTAAAAATCCATCCCTATATCCATATCTGCACATCATTAGTAGTGTTCAACCTAACCTAGTCACCACCTTGTTACGGGGGCTGGGCCTGGTCGACTTGGTTGAGTACTTTCCTAGTCTTCCTGTTGGGTTGAAAAAATATGGTTACTGTAATCTAGAAAATCCAAAGAGGCAGAAGAAAGCCGGGAACCCGGGAGTCATTTAATCGCATGCGTGAGTCAGAAACTACGACAGAGTGGGTTGACGGAAGTATGATCATATTTCAAGGTTAATTTTTATCCTGTTGGATTTATTCATTACCGCTGAATGAAACGGTGGACCGACTCATTAGCGAACCCATTCAGCTATTGTTCTCATCTTTTGTCTTTGCCGTCTGTCCGGCTTTTGAATTATCATTATCGTCGTCATCACTCACACATTTTTCCCATTATTTTTATTAGGGTTTAGAGTGGGACAAGTATTTGTGGTTTTAGATTTGTTGCAAGGGTACTTACATCTTTGTTGATATGTTTAGAAATAAAAAGGGTTAATTTAAAAAATGCCCACCATGTATAAAGAACTTTTTTTTAGGATTTTTTTGAAAAAATTTCATAGATGGGGGTAGGAGACAAAAAAGCTCTCACATATCGATTAAAAAGGCTCTCTTTTTATTTTTTATTTTTTTGCCGGAGGATGATATCACAACTCACCTATATAAGTGAGAATAACATTGTTCAATTTCTGCATGTATATACATGAACGAAAATATTTTCATTCATGACCTTTTTAGTCGATATTAAAGTATAAAATCATTTTGGTCTCCACTAAGCCTCAAGAAAATTTTTCAGCAAAATTTTTTTTGGAGCTGCTACATAAATCATTTCAGTGGTGACCCGACGCTGACAGTCTCCACGTTGCACTACGTCATGCACTCCACGGCTGTTTAAAATATGTGCCAAAAGTTATTTGAAACAACAGTAAAACTGAACGGTGTCAGTGTCAGAAAACATGGTTCTTGGTGAATTCTGCTAAACCTGATAAAGGTTCTAACCACGATGCAATCAAAACATAGTAGAGAGTAGGTTGGCCAGCAGGCCAGCACATATTAGAAAAACATTTAGAAGTTTACTTCTCCTTCAAGTGGGTCAAGATTCAAAAGGCTCTCAAATTTCAATATAGACACATTTTAATTTTTTGTTATTTTGTTCAGCGGCGACATCACTGCTCATGTCGTCTTCTTCTTCCCCACTTTTAAGAGATTTTTCTGGCCATCACTCACGTCGAAGTATGGCAATGTTTACAGCAAGACAAAAAAAAAAAAAAAAAGAAAGAGTCTGAATATCAGGTTTTCCTCACTGATGAATTCTTCAGTAACAAAAAAGATCCAAATCCATATCTCATCACCCATCTTCTTCATAAAGACACAACTGCCAACCATCAACCCTCCAATAACATCTGCCACCACCGCCCCGCAAGCTAGATGCCACTTAAAACAACGCTTTACCCTCCAACCGAGCTAACACGGTGTGATCTGCTGAATGTAGAAGAAGCCCTGGACACTTGGTTCAAAGGACCTTACTCTATAGAAGAAGAAGAAGATAATGAGGAGGAAGAAGAAATGAGTGGCGATATTGCCACTCAATACTGGTGAGTAGCGATACAACATAATAATAATAATAATAATAATAATAATAAAACAAATGGTTCACTACCAATCCATAGATCCTTTCTCGCCTTTGGAGAAGACAACCTTTGTACTATATTAGTTCGGTCTTGTTACAATAGAGGAGAGGCAAGATGTTGTGATTTTCTGACAATCACCCGTTGTGCGCATCCATGAATCACAAGATCAACACGAAACAACCACACACAAGAAGAGACACGAGATTTACGTGGTTCACCCAAATAGGGCTACATCCACGGGCACAAGAGGACGAACATCTTCACTATGACAAGTAAAGCATACAAGAGATTCCCACACTCTCACCTCATCTCTCCTACGTGGTGTGGGAGCACCACGGGCAACTGCCGCCGCAAGGTCTAGGGTTACAGACTATACATATATATAATCTCTGCTTTCTTGGCCAACAAGAAAACCCCGGTACAAGTACCAAAATACCCTTAACCTTAAACCAGTCCCCGGCTAACCCAGTGGACTCATCCGGCTAAACCGGAATACAAGACATAAACCCAACAATCTCCACATTGGCTTAAATTCCGTACAACTCCGTACAACTCGAGCTACTAGGAGATAAAATCGGCAATGTCTTCACGTACCCTGCTGAATGGCACGTCACTGCACCAGGGATGCAGTCTTTTTCAACACTTTGACATGTTGAACCAGCACATGAACTTTGAGCAAAGTTCATCTCATCAAACTCCACCTCGAACTAAAAGCTCGAAACCATTGACGAATCTGAGTGATATCTGAATCACTCACCATCCTGCCCCATCTTCAACATCACTGTGAAGATCCAATCACCACAAGCATGCGAGCAAAACAGATCGGGAATACAAGTCCAGATGACTTCACAAGTGCAGAAAACCTCTGCCTCCGAGCGGTCAAAAAACACCATTTGACCGGGCCTCCGATCAATTAATCAAACAAATGTTTGACAACTGCTGACGCATCAGCTTCTCCTTGCTGCTTTTCCGGCTTAGCTCTGGCAAGATGAATAATATCACATGTGATCTAGAGAGCATGTGAACCCCAAACGAACAACTTCGTTTGAATCAGCAAACCCTTTGCAACTAGGCTAGCGACTCCTATTATTGGGTTTGCAACAACAACCAGGTCGAGTAGACCCGATTCTATCCTGAATCCACATCTGTTCAGGTCTCTTCCACATTTCTGCATCAAACTATAGATCTCGTCAACATGAGCACGCTGGAAAAAACGGATCTGAAATCCGACTCAGGATGGCTTCGATATCGCAGAATTAATTCTCTACACTCCATTGGTCAAACATCCATGTTGACCGTTGACCAGCCCATCTTCTTCCATATACGCGTAGATCTGCTCACAACGAGTCCGTAGGAGCAAACAGATCTCCGATCGGATATCGGACATCAAGATATCTCAGAAACAATTTCAGCCGTTAAAACTGGTCAAATCTGGCCTTTGACCGTTGCTGACTTTACTGCTGACGTCACTCTGTTGCACTGGGCTGAACAGCACATGGGTCAGGTCGGACTCGACCCGAACTGGCTCGGAACTGCTAGATTCACTGCTAGGTTGGGCTCTGCGAACATGGGTCAGGTCTTATCCGACCCTGCCCGACTTGCAATTGTTCTGCTGGACTGAGCTGTCACCGCGGGTTGGGTCGAAACGACCCGACCTAAAACCAGAACCGACCCGCAACTCTGGGCTTTGCTTTAAACAGGCCAGGTGAATCAGACCTGACCTGAACTGGACCCTGAAACCTCTGCTGGGCTTATTCTTCATGGGTCAGGTCAAACTGACCGAACCCGAAACTCAAAACCCGGAGCCTACAACTCTGAATCATCGTCTCCAACGCTCTGTTTCTCTATTTTGCAACAGAGAAAGCGATCCTTCTTCCTCGGCTACAGCGATGGGGTCTGTGACGACTGTCGGAGCACGGCGGCGCGGCGAAACGATGGCAGCAATTGTCGTCTTTAATCACCGTGCGGCAGCGACGAAGTGCAGCGGTCCTCTCGTCTTTGATCACCGGCAGAGATGCAGCGGCGACTCCAGTTAGGCAGAGATCCGGCGATTCAGCGATTCAGATCCGGCGAACTTTCCGGTGAGTCTTTTTGTTTTGTTTTGTTTTTGTTTTTTTTTGCCCAAATCAAAGACTTCCCAGAATCTACAACAGAGGAACCAAATCAGCCTAAAGTTTCTTCCTCTCTCTACCTTCTCTGTTTTGATGAAACAGAGATCACAAACAGAAACTTCTCTTCTCTTGTGATCTTCTTCAGCAACGTGTGGCCCTCCCTGAGATCACAATCGATCTCTGTAACAAGTTGCAGCCAACGAATTCGCCGATCCTCAACAGTGATTCGAACCCAATCATGCCGACTGCTGCGATCTAACTCCGAGATTTGAACAACCTGGGAATCCTCTTTCCTCCGATTTTAGCCAAAACCGGAGAACCCAATCTCGTCTTCTTCTTCGATGGTGGCCCAACTAGAAATCGTGACCCTGATCTCTCTTCCTCTGTTATGAAAACAGAGATCCGAACCCTTTGACAAGGATTCAATCAGTTGATCTTCATGCACACAACCTCTAAGCCACCGAGCGATCTCCACGTCGCTCAGAAACCCAAGGAATACCAACCTCGGCTCTGATACCAATTGTTGTGATTTTCTGACAATCACCCGTTGTGCGCATCCATGAATCACAAGATCAACACGAAACAACCACACACAAGAAGAGACACGAGATTTACGTGGTTCACCCAAATAGGGCTACATCCACGGGCATAGGAGGACGAACATCTTCACTATGACAAGTAAAGCATACAAGAGATTCCCACACTCTCACCTCATCTCTCCTACGTGGTGTGGGAGCACCACGGGCAACTACCGCCGCAAGGTCTAGAGTTACAGACTATACATATATATAATCTCCTCTCAGCCTCTCTGACTGACTGACTATCCAGGGTTACAGATTACATATATATAATCTCCGCTTTCTTGGCCACCAAAAAAACCCCGGTACAAGTACCAAAATACCCTTAACCTTAAAACAGTCCTTGGCTAACCCAGTGGACTCATCCGGCTAAACCGGAATACAAGACATAAACCCAACACAAGAGAACCATATAACGGTGTTAGATTTTGTGCTAGGTTGCAGAACCCACTCTTATTCTTTTCTATATATGAAGATTATACTAGAAAGAGAAGAAGGAATGGGAAGATTTGAGTTGCAAAAAACAATAGGTATTGAAGAGGGATGGAAGAATAGAATGATGGCTTTTCTAGTAGAGATTACAGAAAATAGAATAAAAGAGAAGAAGGAGAATGGGGAACTAGTTTTCATGGGTTGCATAAGGGAAGTGGTGATATTCTTGCTCATGTAAAATAAATAATGATAAAAACACAAAAAAGGGGCCCTAGTACCACTATGGTGGATGCATAAGTTTTAGGGGCTTTTTAGTCTTCACCCACTAAGAGATTTTTTCCGGTAAAATCCCCTTTATTTTATCAATTACACAGTTAGGGGTGCTTATAGGCCTAGCCCCCGTTTGAACCAGGTTCATACCATAGGTTTTAATAGCAGGGTTGGTCCCGCAGCTAAAATTTAGGATCAAACTTGGATTTAATGAGTAATAGCCCAAATCCCAGAGTCCGACATGAACACGAGAAGCAGCAAAAGACATTTTGATAATTTTGGCCAATCAAAAATGAAACCAAACGCTTTTAACGTTTTCAAAACTCTCTTTCTGTGTCTTCAAAGAACATTCCACTGCGCATCTTTATATAGAGACCAAACCCCATGAGGAACTCTTAGTCAAAAAGCCATTTTGATTTAAGTAGAATTGAATGGTTCAGATTTTTTCAAGTTGACCACAGAGTGGGCTTTGATCGGGTTCAGCCCAATTGACTAAATGGGTGGGCTCAGGCCTGACACGTTTGATGGCGAGGCTCGAGACAGGTACTCATGAACTGCCTAGCGTTTGAGGTGGGTAAAAGCGTACATCTCTAGAGCGAGATGAGGCCTGAATATGTATCAGCCCGACTGGACACACATTATTCCTATGTAGTGTTGGGCTTTTACATTTGGTCCACACTTCGATGAGCCTTAGAATCAACATGGCAACATATAGACTGTGAAAGGCAAGGCTAAGGTTGTACCTAGTGTGGGTTGGAACTGGGAAGGCCAGGTATCCGCCTAGCCTAGGACTGAGAAGAAAAAAAACCCGCACAGCATGGGACAGCCCTTAATGCAGATGAGGAAACGCTGCATTACATAAACATGCCCTAAATAATATAATAGATGACACGTACATTTTTCAAACTTCAGAAGGGGCCTTCCAATCAAGTTCACGCGTTCAAACGGGGCTTAGTTCCCAGCATCCAATCCAAGGCATGTTTTTACATGTTTTTCTGAGCGACGAAAACTCATGATTTCATTTTAGATAGGCTTAGGAAACATTTTCCACAATGCAGTGTGTTTCCTGTGGGACCGCAAAAAATGGTCTACCGCCACTGAGTTCAAATCTGCTTTCCACAAGAATTACATTATTAAGCATTAGCACAATCTTATGCATTATTAACCCAATGCATCAATTAAATTATCTATCATGCATTCAATCTTATGGTGGGACCATGATAATTTTTTTGGGTAAAAGTTCACAGAACATATTCTTCGATATTCATTTTCTGAAGAAAATCCTATTCATGCACGTACCCATTCGCCCACAAACAAAATTAACCCGCAACAACCTGAGCAGTCCTTCGGCAAAATAGTAGACACATTGCTTCATTAACAAAAGGAAAATCACAATTTTAATAACTTGTACAAGACCAAAACAAGAGGTCAAACGCAGAAGTATGGGACCAAACAAGAGGTCAAAGGCAGAAGTATGGGATACACAATATTAAAAAAAAATGTGGCAAAGATGAGCAAACCGAAAGCGAAAGCAATCAAAAAATAATGTTACATGCAAGAATCAGGCTTCCAGCAAAACAGATGAACACTCAATAAGATTGGAGTTTTCACCTTTGTGAACTAGAAGGGGAAACAACTTCCATACCTTGTGATTTTGAGAGGATGGAACCAGTAGGGGTAAAAGTGGGAGAGAGTGTGGGAGAAGCCAAAGCAGGAAGTAGCGGTGGGATGGGGCCTTTAGAAGTGGGAGTGGAGTAAGTGTCCCTGCCTGGTGGAGGCGTGGGCACAGGGAGAGCATCTGTAACCGGCATCATCATTGGGATTGGACTAACTTCTTTGACCTCTTCTATTCCCTCGTCCAAGTACACAACGTCTTGCATCCTGAGCTGGTGATATTCAACAATTTCCCGGAGGAAGCGATTCTCACGTGCATAGACCGAATTCTCATGTGCCAGTCGAGCCTTTTCTGCCAGCAGTGTCTCAAGTTGGAGGCGAATCTGGGAAAGCCAGAGTTGGTGATCAAAATGTTAGTATCAGATAGAGTTTCTCCTTAAGATGAGGAAACTTTCATCCATATTCAGATTGGAGTGGGATTTGAGCCAATAGAATGAGGGGGGTTTACTGTTGCAGATTGAATAATTTAAAATATTGTACATACTGGCTTTTTACATATATGCATGCATACTTTTAAGTACATAGAACTTACCCACATCCTTAATGCATGTCAGTTCCCTTAATTGGTGAACATCATTCTCAGCCACCACAAGTCATTAGCACAACAAGAATTCACATATTGATTGACATGAACACAAAATGCATGCACAGGTACATCCACACAACCTTCTGCCAATTCCCACTGGCTCAATAGAGAAAGGGGTGCTTATTGAACTTGCCTTGGTGGACTTTGGTCCAAAAGATGGACCTAGCTAAGGTCCCATTAGCCAATTTTTGCCAACTCCTTAGGAGCTTTTACTGAACTTGGCTTGGATTTCTGTTTGGTAGATCATATTAAATAGTACCTCAACTCGCTTAACAATTGAGTCAGCCAATCTTTTATAATACAATTGATCATTGATCTAGCAGAATTGGCCCAGCAATCAGTACCCAATTTCTGAGTATCCTTCGAGGACTCTGTTTTGTCCAATTTTCACTGAATTACTCGCGATCAAAGGGGTCAAAGAGTGATAAAAGCCAACAACCCACAAGAGATCATTAAAACATTCTCCAACTGGAAATAATTGCAGAAACTTTCACTCTCACTCCTTGGATGAATTTAGTCAAGTTAACCCCAAGAGAACTCGTATGATCAGATATTGGCCATTTAATCACCAAGTATGCTTCTGCTAGATCAAAAAACAATCCTCTAATCATAGAGTGGATTGGCTGAGTCAATTCAGAATGTGCCAAAAAGTATGTAATGAAGACCTACAAAACCAAAACCGGGCAGCCAGCAGGCACCCCCTTCGATTCTTCTCATTGCCAATTTTCCTTGCACCAAATTAAGAATTGTCCATCATTTTTATCTGCCCAACTAAATGAATGCTTGCATCATCTCTCTCTCTCTCTCTCTCTCTCTCTCAAACTATTCTATCCTATGTAATTGATAGGTTTATGTGCAAATAATATAAAGAGAACAAAAGAAATAAATGACAGATGCCAAGCTTGAAACAGAACATATGCATGGGAAAATACAAGAACAAACCAATACCAGATCATCATCTTCTGGACTATCTCCCTTCTCATGACTCTCCCTGAGGATCTTATTCTCCTCCTCCAGCTGAGCACATCTCTCCTTTGCGAAAGCCAGATCCGCTTTAACGGTTTTCAGCTCTCGCAGAAGAAGCTTGGCTTTCGCGGCCATTGCCATGGCAACCTGCAATGAGATCAAAATGCCAATAATCATGCATTTCACACCGATGCCAGAAAGAGACATAAAGTTCTAGATTCAAAGTGAATAGCATAAGTTTCTTCACAGGCAGGACACCAAGAACTCTCTCCACAATTTCTGGAAGAGACCACCTTTGAATACAGTGGATTATTGTTAGGAAGGATTACAATGGATTTCCCAAGCCCAACTTCTGTCAACTTGAGCTCTAGTTGTCCATCAAAAAGGGAAGTCAAATTTAGTTTAATGCTACACTCTTTTTTTACCCGCTGATAGAAGACAGTGAGAACATCCAACGAATGTGTTAAAAGGGTGCCTACTACATCCATGGTAGGCCTTGTAAGCCAGAACTGGCATCATATGTGGAAATGCCTCTGCAATATTATAATATGCAGTGAAAGCTTCAGATTGGATCATTCTTAGTACATCTAGCGCAAGAAACAACACATCCTTTTCGGTAAAAGAAAGCTCCAACTACCAAGTCCAAACTCTGGTGTCAGTTTTGTCAAACTTGGAACTTGCATAAGCTTCTGATTTATTTTCCAGAAGCAAATGAGACAAATCTGACTTTCGAAGAATGATTTCATTTATTTATTTTCTCGTTTGGGCTCACTAAGCTAGATCATACCTCACTCACCCATTTAAAAATGTATATTCTAGAATATCAGGACAGTGGTATATGTTCCACGTGTCAAATTGGAAACCAGATGATAACGATAGTGGAACAGGATACAAGATATCACTTTCAGTCTATGTTTCTCAATCATAATAACTAAGTGCATGCTAAATACTCAAAAGAGTTTTCTCATATAATAACTTTCATGAAGCAAACATAAAAGAATACTATGAAAGAAGTGTTGTAAAAAATTGTGAAACTAAGTCTTGTTGGTTCAGCAAGAATCTCTCTGCCCTGTCTGAAAACATAGTGTCTACATTTTTAGATATAGGCTTTGGTCACTTAAAGAGGATCTAGTTAATCTATCTACAAATCGAACCAATATAGAACACTGTCTACATGATCTGATGATACACATTTGGCACCTTACGTCGCGGGATGCCTTCAGTTGTGTTTCTTGGTCTGTTTGCATCTGAGGTGGTTGCCGAAGACTGGTACTTTTGGTTGCTTGATTTTGTGTATCCAGATCATTTCCTTTTCTTCTGATATGAAGCTTGCGAGTTTCTGAGATGATGTCTGCCGTCTTACTCTCCACAATTGTCAGACCCTCCTGAAATAAAGGACAAAATAATATTATCAGCAAGTGAAAAAGGTAGTAATAAAGATTTCTCCATTTATCTGTCAATCAATATTCCAGAAATACCAATCTCCTGGCACTAGTCAGACCTTGCATTGGCTGACTTATCTGTTCATAATTATGAAAAACACAAAATAAATGAGGGAAAACGGGATCAGAACACAGCAAAGCATCTTCAAAACACACAATAAAGTACTCAACTGAATATAGGGAATGCAAATCTTTACCCACAGACACATGCATGAACACACACATAGAAGGTGTCAAGCAGATGCTTAAACCATACTGACTGAAGCCAGAAACCTTTGAGCCAATCCTGAAGATGGCACGAGTCCATAACCCAACCAATCTTATAGGGAAGGGCAGCTAAGGTGCATTTTGTTATATTTTATGCAGGACAATATTCTCCTATAGTGCATCTGAGATCTTCCCCCCCACCACCCCAAAACCACACCCCCCCACACCAAAAAAACAGAAGAATAAAAAAAACCCTCCCAGAACAAAAAACAAAAAAACCTTTCAATTAATGGACTCGAGAGAGATTTACAACAAGCATGATTTAAGCGGTGGAAATTTTGAGGTTGTTCTCTCAGAGATATTGTGCAATAAAATTACCTCCAAAGCATTCCCAATAGTGCCTCCAATGTAATTAAGAGAAGAAGTGATTGCCCCAAAACCCTTCTGAATTTTAGGACTTTCCATCTTCTGGTAGCTTTCAGGTGGCTTATATTTTTGATGTAGCTGCAATTACCAGATTGAACAAAAGCAAAGAGTTATTAGTATACTGAATGATACATATTGCAAAGGCAAAAAAATAAGACCCATCCAACTACAGCAACTGCCTGATGGGAAACTAACATTTACAGAAAAAAAAAATGGAAACTACAATTATGGCCCAAGTCCAAGTTCAATTGAAATCCACTTGATTACTTGACCAAGTTCTTCAACATTATAAGACCAAACATAATAGTTTTTTTTTTCGTTCCCTATATCTATCTTTCATTCTTTCATTTTTTCCATCACACTTTTTTACTGAGCGAGCATTCAAACAAAGATCCAATCAGGTTAGTTTGAAAACCGCAAGGAGAACATTACTATAAGCCTATGTAGGAAAATAAATCATTTAATTGGAGACAAGACGGTGAATTCCAGTAAATAGTTCAGTTTACAACTCTCAAGCCAAGCACTATTACAACCTGAGGGAAGCACAACACGGGTTTTTATTTTTTACTTACTTTGTGCAGTCCTATATCCCTCTGCCCAATAACATTAGTGTGTGTGTGTGTGTGAGAGAGAGAGAGAGAGAGTGAAAAATAAAAGATACTTGCATTCACCCTCGTATAAAGTCAGATGCCTGTCATCCAAGTAGGAATTAATATAACAGTTTGGTTTGCTGGATATGACCCCAAATTAAAAGGATGAAAATCCATCTTCCTTTATCCTTCACCTGAGCTGTCATATCATATAGGCATATGCACAACAGGCAGGTCAGGCAACCAGAGCACACTGGACATGGCAATAAATATTTAGAGCATCCAACTACTAGTTAAACAGCGCCGATTCCTCGACTTATGCAATAGGAGACATACAGTCTTATCCATCCATGGTATTTGGAAGTTCATCAGCTGGTCTACTGTTGTTAGTCATAGGAGGGATAGACATGCAGCTATGACTGTCAATGGACATGTTTACCCAACTACCTAAAGGAACTGATATGAACAGAATTCAGATATGATCTGTATCAATTCTATTTTGGACCAATTCACAACTGACTCTGGATTTGGGTCCCCAGTTATTGACCATTGTGTAATCGGTCAAGGCCTGGGTCCAGTCAAATTCAGACTCAAATGAAACTGAAAGGTTTTAAGGTTATAAAGGTAACTAGGAACTGGCCTAGCCTTCCAACCAAAAAGAACTAAAAAAAATTGCTGCTACCACCACTTCTACTACTATTATAACTGCTAATACCACAGCTACTATGCAGTACTGCGGCTACTACTACTCAACACTGTGGATATGGTTCTGCTGTTATTAATCCATCATGAAATCAGGTCCATCCAGGATCCAGGCTGGTCCATACCCAAATATAACCATATCGGATTATGACTATATGAGTAATCAGGATTGAGCCCAAACTTCCGACCAAAAAAAGATAAAGCCATAAGAAAACTACTGCTACCACTACTATGAGTAAGTGTTACTACCACTATTACAACAGCTATAACTACAGCTACTAGTATAGTACTATGCAGTACTGATGCTAATGCTCCCTGCAGTCCCTCCGGCTGCTACTCATACTAACTCCTGCTACTACTCCATTCCTTCCTCATTTCTATCATACAATAATGTATGCTTTTCAAATTTTATTCTGTACATACAATATTCAGGTAAAACTGATCAATTTCCAACTCATTGCATGCACATGTCACGTGTAACCAACACAGATAAGTTGCATGAATTATTTGACAAAGGCAAGGTATGCTGTATTGACATGTATCAGCATGGATTCTTGTGTTAGATTCCTCATAACATGTAGCATGTTCTTTATTATTTTCAAGTCAAATGCATGTTACTTGGTTGTTTGTAACAAGATTTTTATTTATAAGTTTTTTTTTTTACTTGTGTTACTTCATCTGATCTTTATTTTGAGGTATATGCCTGCTTAAAATAATTTAAATATACTTCTGAATCCACTTATCCTAGTGTTTTCAGCCACTCATGCCAGTGTTTGATTCTTGTACTAGTATTTGATTCATGCGACTTAGATACATAAGCATCCTGCGGGATTTGAATGATCACAGTGGCATAAAAGTTATAAAAAGAAAAAAAAGCACGAAGTTAGGTTTAAAGTGTTTTCTTCAGTTGTTGGTAAGTCCTCTTATACCAAATGTTCTGTTGTCCTTTTTATCTCTCAGGATTCAATAATCTTTTGTTGTTACCTTTCCAGAGAAATGGAAATTAGAAACAAGCACGAGCCATGAAACAATGCTTTTTGAATAAGAATAAAGCACAAGAACTATTAAAGCATCTTACCTGGTCAGCCCTTGATGTTTCAAGCACCTGGTGTCTGGTTTTACTAGGTGTTCCAGATTGTTGAGCTACATTGTCATCCTCGAAAACTGATTTAGCTTTTCTAGTGAAAGCACTCCAGAATCCATATTTGGATTCATTGAGACTTTTCATAGATGTATATTCATGTGGCTTAGATTCCTACATTCACACATCATAACTACATCAGAAAATAATGAATAGATAAAATACCAATGACTTTATCAAGAAATAGCATAATGGGAAAACAAACATAGAAGTTTTCTTCATATCAATCAACCATTAAAAGTGAAACAAATGAAGTAGAATTAATATAAACAAACTCAAGAACCTGCATTTGTGTTTCACATACTTGCCGCTTCCCACCAATATATTTCAAAACTTGGAGAGCTACAAGGAACCTATTTGACACATGTAGGAGATTTCAATACATCGAGGTCACTTCTACAGTAATCATTTCATACAATGGGAGGGCCTTTCACAAAATCAAAGACCTTTGGGACGACAGTGCGCTCCAAGAGTGGATGCATTCTCCCTATTAGCTACTGCGCTCACTTAAGATCACCTTAAAAAGCTCTGCCATGTGTTTGTCTTCCATGAGTGGATCTCAATTCTGGGTCAATGAGAGATTCACCAACCAGTAGACAGCTATAAAAACTTTCCAAATCTACGTCATGACAGATCTACACTTTCTATAGGAACTTAAATGGTTGGAAAAAAAATCAGAAGAAGCAAAAAACAAGCAGCTGAGTTGCATGTGCTAAGATAGATTTGCAGAAAGGATAGTGTTACAAATGTGTCCATGGAAGATATATTTGGTGCAAAAGATTCAAAAACTAAAAACTAGATACAACAATCAGACACGCCGATTGCAAACCGCTTGCGATTTCACACCTCCAATTCAACAAAGAACCAAAAAATACATATGTATGCAGTAGGTCACAGAAACAGATCCATCGACACAAATTCAAGCATTTGCCTCGATTCCTACATCATTTCCCGTCAGTTCCAACACAGAATTAGGTCAAAGAACACAAAAAAGACCAAACTTTGCGAATTCAACTCCAGATCGTCATTTCCTTCGTAAAAACCCTAACTTTACACCGATACAGACGCAAAAACCACCGATCTGCAAGTAGAAGAAGCGCGGAGAGCGGAAAAGAGGAGTTACCTGCTTCGATTGAGAGAGTCTTTGGCGATTGGGGGATTCTCTGTAGGCGGATTCTCCGTAAGCGGTGGAGAGAGAGGAATCGCGGTGAGCAGAGGAAGCTCGGATGGCTTGTGCGGCGAGAGAGGTGGGAGAAGCATCGTCGGGAGGGGGAACTGGAATTGGAATTGGAGCTGGAGAGATGGAATCGTCGAAGAAAGTGGACGAAGAAGAAGAAGATGTAGCAGGCGGAGTGTTCTTTCTTCGATATGCCATCTCTCGATCTTGAGACCACCTTCTTCACTTCAATTGAAGAAAATCTCTAGAGAGAGAGAGAGAGAGAGATGGCGACGTTAATCGAGATCGACAGAGAGGACGCGCGCTATATTTAGGGACAGTGATAACGAGAGTCTCTCTCTGTTTCTTTTTATCTTGATCATGATGGACGGTTGTGATCAGCAGGATGAAAAAGTGGTAGGGTATCCATGATAGAGCTGTCCGGTTTTGGAGATGGAATGTATCCATTTCGATGTGTCAGATTTCGGACAAGAAAGGTTAAGTAGAGACTAGAGAGTAGTGATGGGTTTGGTTAAGAGGATATTGGTGAGTTTTCCACCGGGCCCCAAAAAAAAAAAAAAAAAAAGAAAACCGTCCAAAAATATATATATATAATTCTATGGTTTTTTTTTTAATTCGCAGAGAGAGGAGGGGCCTGTTTGGCATTGTTATGTGTTGTTATATGTTCCTAATCCATTGGATCTTTGAGATTATAGACCTATTAGTTTGTGTGGGGTGCTTATATAAACTATTTAAAAAGATTTTGGAAAGCCAACTGACGACCATTCTCCCACTTATCATTAGCCCATTCCAACGAGCGTTTGTGGCTAATATGTAAATTCTTGATGGAGTTTTGGTTGTTAATGAGGTTATTGATTCCAGAAAAAGATTTAAAGTTGAGGGGGATATCTTTAAGGTTGATATGAAGAAAGCTTATGATCATGTGGAGTGGTACTTTGTAGATTATATGTTAAGTATATTTAGTTTTGAAAGAACTAGGCGTAGGTGGATCCGTGAATGCATTTTTATTGCTTCCTTCTCTATTTTGGTCAGTGGCTCTTCATCAAAGTTGTTTAAAGCTTCTAGAGGTATTCGGCAAAGTGACCCTTTCTCTCCTTTTCTTTTTATGATGGTAGTGGAGGCTCTAGGTACTCTTATGCTGAGAGCTAGACGATTAGTGTTGTGAGGCGACCCATGGTGGGGAGGTTGTCTCCAATTTACAATTTGCTGATGAGATCATTTTCTTTAACTCTACCAAGAAGGAAGATTTATTGGCTTTGAAAAGAGTTTTGAGGTGCTTCCAATTGGTCTTAGGTTTAAAGGTGGATATTTCCAAGAGCAAGTTGGTGGGGATTAGGTGTCCTAAAGAAACCGTTCATTCTTTCGCAACCATGGTCAGATGTAAGGCAGGAAAGCTCCCTATAGTATGTCAAGCCTTCCTATTGGGGCGAAATCGCGATCTAAGTGTTTTTGGGATCCAATAATTGAACAACTAGAGATGAAGTTGTCTGTTTGGAAGAAACATTATTTATCTTTCGCTAGAAGGATATGCTAATCAAATCTTACTTGTCTAATATCCCGATGTATTATATTTCACTTTTTAAGATGCCAAAGTTTGTGGTGAAAAGGGTGGATCGCATTTGTAGGAGTTTTTTGTGGAGGGCCAAGGTGATAAGAAGAAATTACATTTAATTAAGTGAAGTGAGGTGATTAAACCAAAAAGAAATGGAGAATTGGGTCTTGGTGAGTTGGAATTCAAGAATGTGTTTCTTTTGATAAAATGGTGGTGGAGGTTTGGGAAGGAGAAAAAAGCGCTTTGGAGGAGGATCATTGTTGCAAAGTATGGTGTAGACAAGGGAGGGTAGTGGCCCAATCCAGGGCCTAAAGTATCGTCAATCAAATTTATGGGGTCTAATTGCTTCGGTTGAGGAGGCATCTTCTGTGACGGGGGAGGTGTTGTCCAAAGGATTGGTTATATGGTGGAGGAGGGAAAGAGTGTGAGGTTTTGATTGGATGATTGAGTGAGGGTTGGCCCTCTATGTGAGTTATTTCCTAAAATTTTTAGAGTGCTGATCAATAAAGAGATTCTCGTGATTAATTGTTATCACGTAAAAGATGGTTCTTAGGTGTGGGATATTTTTTTTTGGAGAAGGCTTCGGTACTCGAAGGACATCTAGTATAGTGAGCTTTTTAGTATACTTTCTAACATTTTTTTTGTTCAAGAATTCCTTCGATTCTCGGATTTGGAAACCTTTTACATCCAGGGAGTTCTTAGCGAAGGTTTTTTACCTAGCCTTAAAAGGGAACCAATCTCCTATAGCCTCTTCTTCTCTTCTTTTGATGGGTTTATGTTACGCCCCGAACCCGAGAATTGGGAATTAGAATGAGTCCTGGGGAGTGGCACACATAATCCCGTAGCAATCCGTATCATGTAAAGGAACGTACAAGCCACTACAAAGGAGATTCCACAGGAATATGTGAGGAAGTTTCATAAACACGTATATCAAGTTTCAATAATAAAGCGGAAGTCTGTGAAATACACTTGTAATGACTATAAGCACTAATAAAACATTATTTATTCATAGATAAATCTAAAGTCTATTGCTTATCCAACCACTTACACATAACACCCCAGAATACTAAATTATAGTTATACAAAACTCAAATAACATGTTCATCAAATCTTAAGCCCAAAGCAACATGATAGAAATGGCATGTTAACCATAAGTCCAAGCATAACCAAACTTAACAACCCAATAAGAAAATCCCATTGACGTTCTTTGTAAGACCACTAATAGAAAATATCATCTTCGTTCCACTCATGTACTCTCCTAGGTACCGTTGAAGTTCCTTTCAGGGGAGTGTCAATTGTCGTACTAGCTTTGGGTTTGGTACTTGTAAACCAATGGTAACACTATTAACACGACGGTTAAGCAAATATAGAGATATATAAAACCATCATGATGTATCAAATGAATTAGAGAGCATATTGATTAAAAGAAAGCAATAATCGTAAGTTAGGCATGTTGTGCATGAAATTAACATGAATAACGAATATTGAACAAAATATCATAACATACTAGTTGGTATCCACGAGGTTATATTCTCTCTAAGGAGAGCATATAATATAAAGAAGGGAATATTACTAAGGGATCAGTCTAGCTTTCCAAGAAGCGCTAACCTACTCTTCATAAACTACTGCAGTAGTGACATAAGGGATACCTAAATTGATCCCGATGAACCTAATGAGAGTACAAATTAAGTGGTGTAGACTCAACGTATCAAAATCGTCTCATATTCATATCATATATATTTGGCACCAATTGTAGTGATCATCTCATATTCGTACATAATCATTCATACTTATCATCATATCATATATAAGGGAGTTTTGGTCTTCAGATCATATTCAACCATAAAAATCGGAATAAACAAAGTGACTAAAAATCAACCAATGTGTACTTAAATGAACCAATAGAGCTCGAATCCTTTCAACTTTAACTACACCTATTTTGGCTCACAGGCGCACACTCAATAGGAGCTCCGGCTCCGATTTTGCCTCAAAGTTCACCAGGAAGAATAGGTACATGATTAGATAATGTTAAGGGCAAGATTGCTTAAAAATATGAATGCATTTAGATTGAGTGAGTATCAAATGATATTTACTAGTTAACCTTATACTGGATAATTTGTGGTTCAGAAGTCATTCAATACGATGTATGCATAAAACGTCCGATGTCATTGTATTACCAAAATCTCGGTGTTACATTGTGTATGCAAAGGACACCTCTTCTTATGTCAACACCCATAACGTAACATCAGAAAAGCATCCAGAAAATCAAAGGGGATGAGTGATTGCTTTTTACTCTTCCTCCTTATTATTTAATTACCATTGGGCTAATTTAATTGGAATAAATGTGTCATATCTAAAGCCCTACAAAATCTTGAAAATTCTTAATGTCCTAAGTTCACAATATTTTTACGGCTTTGCCATGTACATGTTACGGCTTAGTCGAATGGCATAGGCTTCTCTTATTCTGACAAGCATTTATGGCTTAGCCGTATGAAATCTATAGCTAGGCTGCAATTTAGCCGTAGCATAATCCATGGCTTAGCCGAGGATCAGCCATAAAAGGAAACTAAATTTGGGTGTTCTCGGGAAAGCTAGCCGTAAAATGGCTTATGGCTTGGTCACAGGGTGGGTACAGCTTAACTATAGTTTATTTCACGGCTTGGCCGTGGGTTAGCCATAATTCAAGTGCAGAATTTGGCTTTCTGGATTTTTAGCCGTAGAAAACTTACAGCTTAGCTGTGAGTTTCACCATAAGCTTCAGAATTTCTGAAAATTGTTTCTGAAGCTCGAGTTCAATACAGAACTCTATAAATTTGGTTCCAATGAGCTTTCTTCTGCTCCAAATTATCACAATAGGTCTTATAATGCTCCACATATAAGCAACATTACATGTTCATACTCATATTCACTTAATCCAACACATATGCACTTGATTAAGGGGTGAAAGAGCTGTAAATTGCATTTAGAATGATTATTTCGAGACTCAACAAATTAGACATGTATGTAGTAATAAATACTCCTATACTTGCCTTGTATCAGTACTTGACCTAAAACTAGCCTCTCCTTTGATTTGATGATAGAGAAAGTTTCAATAGAAGAAATTCTTATTACATGCAAGGACCTACTATGGGTGAATCTAGTGTAAAATGCATGCATGTCATCAAATTGAGTTTCTTTGACTCTATTGGACTCAAAGAAATGAAATAGTATTGGAGTTCTTACCTTGGGGGGTTGTAAAAAAGATGAGGAGTTGGATTTGTGAGTTTCAAAGGAAGAAGATAAACAAGAGGATGAAGAAAGAGGTGGATGGAACCTATTCCTCCTGCATGCAAGGCTTCAAAAGCTGGATTTGGTGAAGTAGAGAGCTAGAGGGAAAGGAAGGAGATGGAGCTCCAACACTGAGAGTAGAGGGAAATGATAGATACACTTTTTAACTCAAAATTTTCAAGGATTTGCATGCAAGTCCATTTTCTTTTTCAAAATTACAGTTTGAGTCAAATGAACTTCAATTGGGCTAAGATGGATCTAAATTAAGTTGGGCCAAACATAAAAAATGATCCACAAAATAAAATATACATAATGCAACTAATGTGGTGTCAAAATGATGCAAACCATGTGACTTTAAATTATAAGAAGGTTCTAACTACCTATGTAAAGTTCGAACCCAACCCAACTACCTATCCATGACCCAAACCCAAGGTGTTTGAGCTAAATTAGTCTAAACGAATATTAATTAACATAAATCAAGATTAATTACTATAAATCAAGATTAGTTTGGGTTTGGACCTTACAGTTTGGCTCCTCCAAAGGTTGAGGTTTTTTGTTGGGTAGTTGTGGCGAGAAAGGTCTCAATGACAAATAATTCTAAAAGAAAAGGGATATCGGCTTCAAATACTTTAGATATCTGTGTGATATGTCATAAGGATGTGGAATTAATCAGCCACCGTTTTCTTCACTGTAATGAAGTAGTTGGCGTTTGGGGTCATTTCTTGGGAAGATGCGGGATTGCTTGGTGTTGTCCGTAGAAGATTGCAGATGCGGCGAAAGTCTTGGTTGAAAAGGCATTTTGTTGGATGTGGCCTTACTATTTGGAAACTACTTCTTTTTACCATTTTATGGTCTATTTGGAAAGAAAGAAATGACAGAACATTCAAGAGTCTTTCCTCTTCTCCAATGAAGTTGATAGATTTGATTTCAATGAAGACTGCAAAATGAGCTTTGGTTAGGAAAGAGTTTTCTAATTTCATTTTTGATGATATCCTTATTAATTGGAAAACTTGTATGGAGTGTGGCTTTTTTAAGGTATCGAAATCAATTGTTTGGTCTCCTCCTCCCTTGGTACATTTAAATTTAATGTCGATAGTGCATCAAAAGGGAAGTCAAACCCGACAGGTATTGGTGGTGTTTTTCAAAATACCAAAGGTAATGTATTATTGATGTTTTCTAAGTCTGTAGGTGTGTGTGACTCCAATAAAGTGGATATTTTAGTGATTCTGGAGGTTCTATAGTTTTTTTTTCAAATCATTTCCATGGCAACCTTATTATGGGAAGTAACTCTTCTCATGCAGTGGCTTGAGTGTCTAATTGAAAGGTTGGCCTTTGGAAGTTCTAATTCCATTTTAATGAAATTTATGTGTGAAAGATTGTCCCAGATCCGGATTTCAAGTTTGCAATTCAAAATATATGCAGCAAAAAAAAAAAAAGAACTAGTAAATAAACCAATTACACACCACAAGAAAAAGACATGCAGATTTTTACATAAAAACCCTACTTGGGAAAAACCACGAGTCCTCCTCGGACCAACAAAAACTAAGCACTAATAATAAGCAATCACAAGATATACTTACAAACTCTTTTCAGGTTGTAACTCAACTTAAGGACTGCAGTTCTTCTTGCCGATTACTCACCGTTCATTGTTCACCGTGCTTAAAATAACCACCTTGAGTCCGTAAGGTGAACAAACCTTCCACAAGAGAAAGGTGAATGAACTTTCTACAAGAGAGGTCAAACTTCTACAAGAAAGTAGAAGCACAAATCTCTGGAGCTCAAAGCTTTAACACAATCTCTCTAATGGCTGCTTTAGAGAATAAGGGTATCTCAAATATATATTCTTAACTTAGATTAGGAAGATGGATGCCTTACGGTTGTGAGAAAACCCATTTTTAGAACCCCAATTTCGTGCCTCATAATGATAATCCAACCAAGATAGGAATTGGCACAGAATAGGAAATTCTCAATTAAAATAGAAATAGAGATTCATGCAATGGAAGTTTTGTAATTTTGAACAGCAAAATTTTTGCAAATTTCCCGAGGCTATAACTTTGTCGTTTTAGCTCCGATTAATGCAATCTTGGAACCTACGAATATTTACTCGAAACAAGCTTTTCTACCCATATCCGAAGCTCAGTTTCTAGGATATGATATTTTTAATTCAAATGCTTTTATTCCAACTGTTTTAGGACTTTTTTACTTCTTCAAACTCCTAGTCTAAAATAAATAGAAATACAACTTTGAATAGAACTAAAGTTTTGTCTAATCCATGAATTTAACCAACATACAACAGTCCTAATAGTGTGTTATCTACAAACTTAGATGTTGTCTTTCATCATGTGCTTAGGTCAATCAACTCTATGACTGATGCTTTACCAAAATTAGGGGTTGAAAGAAGTGTTCCTTGGGTGGCTGTTGTTTAATTAGTTTCTTATGAATGGGTACATGACTGTTGTACTCTTTTTCTTTAGAGTTTTTTTTTTCTTTTTTTCTTTCTCTGCCTTTGTATTCTCTCCTTATTTTAATGAAAGTTTCGATTACCGATAAAAAAAATTGTTCAGTGTTGTTCCCAATTTTATGCTCAGATTTGTTTATGCTGAGATTGAGTTGTGCTAAGACTAAACTCTGCAAAACTTGTTTGACAATATTATATTAAAATACTCTGCTGAGAATATGCCATACGGAACTTATTTAGTAAAGGTATAAAAAAATTTCTCTAACAAATGGAAGCAAGAGAATCATAGGATCTAAAAATGTGGGATCCACCTTTTAATGTTCACACCACTTTATTATTGGCATACATGGGACCCACCCATAAAAATTATAACGTAGTACCCACCTTTAGAAATTAGAACATGATCATATTCATAAGATTTATAAAGTGAGCCTACTTCTATTGGAATTATAATGTGGGACCACATTTTTTTAATGTAAATCTAAGACCTATCTTTATAAATTATAGCATGGTACATACCTTTAGAAATCAGAAAATATGACCACATTCATAGGATTTATAATGTAGGTCCATCTTTTGTGATTGTAACTAAGTGACTCACATTTGCAAATTACAAAGTGGAGCCATATTTTTTGTGATTTTGTACATAGGACCTACATTTAGAAATTACAATGTGATGCCCACCTTTAGAAATTATAATAGATTATAATGTGCAGCCATGCATCCTGTTTGTTAATTGTAAATACGAGATACACTTTAAAAATTATGTGCACCTACTTTTAAAAACTAGAATATGGGGGCTACATTCATAGGAATTACAATGTGGCTCCACCTTTTTTTTTATTTTCTTTGAAAGATTAAATTTTTTTAAAAGATTAATAATTTTTTTAAAGATTAAACTTTTTTTTGGAAAGATTATTTTTTTAAAGATTAATTTTTTTAAAAAATGAAATATTTTTGTAAGATTAAATATTTTTTTGAAAAATTTAATATTTTTTTGAAAGATTAAATGTTTTTTTAAAACAATAATATTTCTTGACCATATAACCCACATTTAGAAATTAGAACATGGTGCCACATTCATATGAATTATGATGTAGCTCCACCTTTTGTGATATATTTTTTTAAGATAAAATTTTTTTTGAAATATTAAATATGTTTTTCAAAGATTAGATTTTTTTTGAAATATTAAATGTTTTTTTGAAAGATTATATATTTTGTTTTGAAAGATTAAATATATTTTTGAAAGATCAAATATTTTTTTGAAAGATGATATTTTTTTGACCATGTAACCTATATTTAGAAATTAGAACATTGGGCACATACTCAAAGGATTTATTATATGGTTCCACAATTATAAGAAATTAGGATTTATAATATAAGCTCAACTTTTGTAACAGTTACCATATAACCCATTTTAGAAATTACATAGTAAAGTCACCCTTAGATAAGTAGAAAAAACTATGCCAGTAAGTGATTTTAAGTTTTTTTTTTTTTTGAGTTACTTTTGCCAACGGATTAAGATTTTGAGAATCCTTCTAGTGAAATCAAAATTTGAAACACTGATTTGCATATATCAGACATGTTTTCGGCAAGCTTATCTTGTGGGAGTATAGGAACATCCAAATGGCACGATGCCAAATGCACCATTGCATTTCTACGCTTCTTTGAGAAAATTGAATTTTTCTTTGTAAAAAGAAAGTTCAATTTTTTTCCTTTTTCCATTTTTAAGCAAACTTGTTGCACTTTAAATAACACAATAATAGGATGTAGGGGAAGTCAAAATAATTTTTTATTTCTATTATAGAATCTTACCTGGATGTAACCCTGGAGTGCTAAAATTTTAAAAGGGAATTTGAAGAACTTCATTAACACCAAGCATATTCATAATTTAATTATTAGGGCATCTTTGGTTATAGTTATTTATTGCAGGAATCTTCTTGTTAAGGAATTGACCAATGTGCATGTCTTGTGTTAGTGGAATATGGGATTCTCTATTTGAATAAGTAGAATTTCAAAAGTTGACATTTCAAATACCACTTTTGCCAAGCAAAATTCTCAGAAGTGCATCATTCCAAATGTTAGATAGCCCCTCGATATTTTTTAATTCACTCAGGAGATGGCATTTTTTTTAGTCTATCTATTGTCAAACATACATCAACCATGCTATTTTATAGGAAGGATTTTCATAGACGAGCAAACCACATATTTGTTAATGTTGTTTAATGCATGCCTTTCTATCATTAGGGCAAGATGGATGAAAAAGATCTTTTTAAATAAAAATTGGGCTTTGTTGGCCAAATGGTGGTAGAGGTTTGGGAGGAAAAGAAGGCTCTTTGGCATAGATCGATCACTTCTAAGTATGAGGAGGACAATTGGGGCTGGTGGCCTAAGCTAGGGCCTAATAATTGTAGATCAGGTATATGGAGAGCTATTGCTGCCGTTGGTGATAATTCCAATGATAAGGGAAAAGCCTTCTGCAATGGGGTGGCTTTTAAAGTGGGGAATGGTAGAAAATATGAGGTTTTGGTAGAATGATTGGGTGGGGGATGGGCCCTTCTGTAGGTCTTTTCCTAGACTTTTTAGATTAGTTGTTAATAACGAGTCATCTATTAGTAATTATTTCAAGTTGAGGAGTGGTTGTATTATATGGGTTGTGGCTTTTAAAAGGGGTCTTTAGTCAATTGGAGAGCTATATGAGGAGTTGTTAAGTGTTCTCACTAACATGTGTTTTTGCAAGGATTCTAATGACTCTCGGATTTGGAAGCCATCCATTTCAGGAGAGTTTTCAGCTAAAACTTTCTATTTCACATTGGAAGGAAACCCCACTCATATGGCTTCTTCATACCAGGTGTGGATGGCATTAGCTCCACCTTGAGTTGAAGTATTTTGTTGGTTAGAAGTTCTAGAGAAAGTCTCCATTGTTGATAACTTAAGGAGGAAAAGAATCACCTTTTCTGATATTTTAAACATCTGTGTGATGTGTGGCAAAAAGAATGAGACGGTGAACCATCTCTTTCTTCATTGTGAGGTGGTAGTCTATATTTGGAATGACTTTATGAGGAGGTGTGGTATTACGTGGTGTTGCCTAAAAAATATTGCAAAAGCATTAATCTTTTGGTTGGGTGGATGCTTTGTTAGCTGTAGACGTGCTTTATGGAAGATGATCCCATTTGCTATCCTTTGGTCTATTTCGAAGGAAAGAAATTACAGAATCTTTAATGGTTCTTCATAGTCGGTGGTTAAACTAATTTTTAAAATCGACTTAAGGATTGCAAAATGGGCTTTGATTCGGAAGAAGTTTGTAAACTTGCACTTCAATGATATCATTTTCAATTGGGAAGCTTGTATGGGATGTCACCCTTTTAAGGTGAAGAGATTCATTCCTTGGTTTCCCCCTCCTTTTAGCATTTGTAAAATTAAATGTAAATGGAGCTTCGAGGGGTAAATCGAGGCTGACAAGGGTTGGAGGTGTGCTTTGTAATTGTAAAGGTAAGGTGTTACTCTTGTTTTCTAAGCATGTGGGCATCTGTTACTCAAATGAAATTGTAAGATCCCGTTCCTTAAATTAGGGTCTATTTGCTAATTAATTATATTTTATGTTAATTAACGGTGTTTTAGCCTAATTTGATGATTTTATATTAATTGAGTTGGTTAGATAGATATGGTTAGACCCCAACCACGATTAAGTAGTTTAGATGGGCCTTGTATTAGTGCATGGTTTGTGTATTATTTTATCATTTTTTTCATTTATCATAAGCATTCCATTTCATTTGTAACATAACTTAAACTATGACATCTCAATAAAGTCCTTCTGAACAATTTTGTGATATGTCTAAAGAGATGGATTTGCTCGTAATTTTATAAGGATTCCTAAGTATAAAAGCAAACCCTCTCTTTTGAACCAAAACCCTAGCCCCCATCTTGTCTCTTTTCCATCACTAAAGAGAAAGCTTAGCTTTACCACATCTTCTCTACTACTATCTTCTTCTTCCCCATCACCCATTTCACCATTTATAAGTTTATTTGTTTCGAAAGCTTTGTTCTCCACTCTACAACTTCTGAGCTAAAAACCCTCCTTTCCCCCTCTTTTAGACTTAAAAATAGCCTTAGTACCGTTAAAGAGAGCTTTGCCCAATCATCATCTTTTTACCATTTTTAAGCTTAGAGTTAGTGGCATCTAGCATGTTATTTTCTACAATTTCTTAAGATAAAAGTTCCCTACGCCTTCATAGATTTTAAGTTTATTTGAATAAAGGAACTCAAATCCATGATATGTCATGCATCTCATTATCTTTATCTTCTTTCTTATTCCTATTTTATAAATAGGGCATTTGCTTGAGCTTGAGAAATTGGGGATTTCATCTCATTTAGCTTGGATTAAATATAAAGCACCGGTTAAGGTAAGTTTAAGCAAGTAGACAATGGTATGATGGGCTATATTATTGATTCTTTGGTTATTCTCTATTCTAATGCATGATTACAACATATTTTCTCTATGTTTTTCTAATGGAAGATGTCTTTTGTTTGAAAATGAATGTTTATATTTGAAAAATGAGTTTCAATGAATGTGAAGAAATAAAAGTGAAAATGACCCTAAAATGGTTGGATTTAGTATACTGTATGATGGGTTTGCCCACCGACAGGGTGGACCTTGTTTTTCAAAAAGGTATTATTTATTTAATTATTTTATTTTATTTAAACCCCCCCCCCCCCCCTCTTTTTTACTTCTTTTTAATACTAATATAACTTGACTTGATGGTATCAAGTATACTTAAAGGAACCTTAAACTTGATCATGGGGTCAATTATTATATTAGAATGCTGGTAGACCTTATAACTGTGTATGACTTAACTTTTGGAATCTTTACACCTTATACATGACCAACGAAATCAAGTAAAGTAAACAAAGAACATGCTAGTTGTCATGGAATCTTTACTAGATGTTCCAGTTGATTCTAATATTATACCCTTTAGTGTGGGTATAAGGATAAAATGTTCTTATTCATATATAGTGTGACGCCAAGAACTTCGGTAACATCGATATTGGACGTCTTATGGTTACACTAAAAGGGAAGGCTAAGGACATGGACATCTTAGAAAAGCAATCATTGTCTCTTAATTAAATTGAAAACTTATGCTTACTATTATACATTATCTTCTCCTATCTTAACTGTTCAATTATGTTCATTATGTTAATTATGTTCAATCATATTCAGTTATGTTTAGTTCAATTATGTTAGTCATATTCAATATGTCATTTTTTTTTTCATTATATTGTTCTTGTTTATTGTCATTCATATTCGGTAACAACATGCTTTAGTTACCTTCACATGATATGTGGGTAAGTTATGACCAGTAAGTATGATATGCATAATTATACGATATGTCTCATCATGTTATTGATTCATAGAGTTTGTACAACTGTGCTTGACTCTATGAGGCCTGGTACGGCTAAGTATGAGTTTCATACTATAAACCACTGCAGTTGGACCCCGATAGGAGTTTGTCGATGTTCCATTAGGCAATCAGGCTCGCTATCTAATTCCCATCCCATTTACCGCTCCCTATGCTTGAAGGATATTAGTGATGTGGATAGCTAAATTTCATCATCATCATTATCATCAAAGCCTTATCCCAACCACGTTGGGGTCGGCTACATGAATTATATTTCTCCATTCCGTTCTATTTTGAGCTAAATCTTTCGATAAGTGCAACTTCTTCAAATCTGAATTAATGACTTCCATCTATGTTTTCTTCGGCCTACCCTTACCTCTTGATGGACCCTTCACCTGTATATCCAGACTTTTTCTCATCGGTGCCATTACTGGCCTACGCTCAACATGCCCAAACCATTTTAAACGAGTTTCTCTAATTTTATCTCCTATTGGTGCTACCCCTAAATGTTCTCGAAAGCGCTCATTTCTAATTTTATCTTTCCTAGTTTTACCACACATCCACCTAAGCATTCTCATTTCCGCTACATCCATCTTATGAATATGTGTCTTCTTAATTGGCCAACATTCTGCTCTATATGTCATAGTTGGTCTAATCACTGTCCTGTAAAATTTTCCCTTCAATTTTATTAGCATTTGTCCATCACAAAGTACTCCCGAAGCTAGTCTCCACTTCAGCCATCCAACTCTTATCCTATGCACCACATCTTCGTCAATCTCTCCATCCTTACTAATCATCGAACCTAGGTATCGAAAAGAATCTTTACGTGGTATCTCATGGGTTTCAATTTTGACAGTGGTTTCAACACTTTGTATATGTCCACTGAAATTGCAATCCATATATTCTGTCTTTGTACGACTTATTTTAAAGCCTCTAGATTCTAATGCCCTCCGCCATCTCTCAAGCTTTGTATTTACACCCTCTCTTGATTCATCCACCAATACTATATCATCTGCGAACAACATACATCATGGTACTTCTTCTTGAATATGCACAGTTAACTCATCCATAATTAATGCTAAGAGATAAGGGCCTAAGGATGATCCCTGATGTAAGCCTATAGTCACGGGAAATCCGCCCGTTTCTCCACATGTGGTTTTCACATTTGTTATTGCATCTTCGTACATATCCTTTAAAATTTCAATGTAACCTCTTGGGACATTCCTTTTCTTTATGACCCACCAAATTAAATTCCTCGGTACCCTATCATAGGCTTTTTCCAAATCGATAAAGACCATATGTAGATTTTTCCTCTTTGCTCGGTATTTTTCCATTAATTGCCTAAGTGAAAAGATAGCTTCCATAGTTGATCTCCTTGGCATAAAACCAAATTGATTTTCCGAAATCTTAGTCTTTTTTTTCAGTCTTTGCTCTATTATTCTCTCACATAACTTCATAGTGTGACTCATAAGTTTAATCCCTCGATAGTTGGTACAATTTTGTATATCTCCTTTATTCTTATATATAGGTACTAGAATTTTCATGTTTGGATAGCCAAATTTGCAAGTATTTTTTTTTTTTTTGTTATACTTGATTCTCACAGATATGCTTCATTATATGCTAATATACCTTAGATACGCTTTCTGATTTCTATTTAGATTATTATATCCTAACTCTATGTGGTACACCGTGTAATTTACTAGTTAGTTCTTGTTGAGTTGTTGTACACAGATTGTTACCCTTGACGTTGCAGGACCTAGCAATGACCTGATCCCCGAAGCGCTGCAGTGAACTACCATGTAGGTAACCTCGGGAATAGTCGAGTGGGCTTTTATCGGCTTTTCTATTAGCCGTCTTCACTAGAGTGTCATGGGTCACTTGGGCATGTAGGACTTGGGCCTTGGGTAGTCCCTTTATTTCATCATGTCATGTGGGTGAGACTTATGATATTACATGCTATTATCATGTTTATTCGGTTTTTAAACCGTTTAGTTTTGTTTATGCACTTATGCACCTTGTGCCATATGTTGGGCATACTTTTCATTAGATTATGCTAAGGACATGTAAATATTCATTAGATTCATATTCATTTTGATAATTAATTAAGTAGGTTTATTATTGAATATTTAATAGGTATTTATTTAGGCACTTTTACTATCATAGGATGTTCAATTGGTACACTAAGCAATAAGTCTGCGGTTGGATTTAAATATGCATGTGATTATGGATCTTCTGCACATGTAAGATATGTGAAAATTTTCCTTGTAGTGGTCCATGTTTGTCACAATCCAAGCCCAGGAGTTCGGGGGTTAGCAAAAGCCAAACCGATGACACACGTACTCCCGTGCCTATACACGTAGATTTGGCCTAAATGCACGCGCACAAGGGAAGGTTCACTCGTGCCACATGTACGCGGAAGCTATAGATATCAAAACATCACACTGAACAATACAAGAAGAGAGTCTGAAAATAGAGCTGACATATATAGGGACCCCAGGGGCCTCATTTGGAGTCTGGTGGACCAACGAGGGGTTGGTCTGAGTATTTGAGCGTGCAACACCAAAGACAACTCATGAATACAACGATTCAGCAATGTATAAGCCATAACAAGTTAACATTTGCTGTGTCTAATAGAATAAAGAACATCATGTAAATCATAACAGGTCACATTCGTATATTAAGCTGTCGTATAGGAAAGAAACATGCCATGTGAATCAATGCATACATGCTGTGTACATAACTAGTTGACGACTACATTGCCATATGCTTCTAAAAGAGGGATGTTATATCCGTGCAGAGAACACCATTGACCGGGCTAGGGTACGAATGGGTCTCGGGTTCTTGGGGTTTGGATTTTCCAAGACGTTTCCTTACTGCAACAAGGCCATGAAAACAACAAAAAGTCACCCCGTTAGGAACCTAAGGCAGAGGCTAAGTAGTGCCTGACTATCTGAGTCAATCATGAAAATCCTGAGTAGATCATGACATGCATATCATGCGTGCAGATGCGAGAACATGTCTTATACGTGCAAGCTTTATAACATACGTACATACGTGCATACTCAAAGTACTGGACACATAGTAAGACATTCGATGTTACATGAAATAATCCTGCTAAAGAGTGGAAATCAATAATCGTCATACAACATGTCATGCAAGCAAATTTTAGCATATCGAATTAAGCTCATTTACTAGCCAACTCGAATCTAATTATCCAGTGTTTCTGACCGTGCATGATGATGTAGTTTTAAGTTATCCGTTGCACCGTTGTCTAATGTTAATTGTATCATATGGTGCACCGAAGTCCCATAAACCAACACCCATGGGGAGGTGCTTAACAACTGGATAACGAACATGAATGATTCGCAGCCCTCGAGATCATTCATGTATGTTTACATAATCCTTTGGGCAAGTCCATGTTGCCTACCTTCTATAGCACAGGTCCTACAAGTCTCATGCCTTTCATAACTTTCTTATGGGTTATGTCTTCTGGCTCAGCCGTGGGTGACCCTACGGCTTAGCCAAAGACACCTTATGGCTTAGCCGTAGAAGGCTTCACGGCTTAGCCGTGGTTGGGCAGTAAAATGGTAGCTGATTTGCATACTCTCAGTTATTTTTAAATGTCACCTTGTCTTGATCTACGGCTGGGTTCAAGGTTAGGTTACGGCTTAGCCGTAGTGCACTTTACGGCTTAGCCGTAGCATATTTCACGACTTAGCTGTGCGTGCGCTAGGTCGATTTTTGAATCAATTACAAAAAATTTGTAACGACATAAAATGAGTAAAATCGCAACGGAGAAAGTGAGAATGAGCTCAAATTGGGCTGTAACCATACTAGGTATGCAAGATCATGAGAATCATCCAAAATCAAGCATATATCAACATAGGTTCATACTAATTATGCTTATACTTGCCTTAATGGAGTTCAGACACACAAATTGTTGTCCTTGGGGCTCAATTCACATCCAAACACCACTCACAGCTATCATGCATGAGAAAGAGAGAGGGAGTTCATGAGCACAGTAATGGAGAATGAGAAAAAGAAAGGAGAGAAGAAACTAATACACATACATACCGTGAATCACATGAGGAAGGAGAGAGGACAAGAGGATCTCTAAATCTCCTTCTTGCTTGACTGAATCAAGGGAGAAAAGAAAGAGGAAAATCGAAAGAGAGAGAGAGAGAGAGAGAGAGAGAGAGAGAGAAACACACGTCCACGTGAGAGAAGAGAAGAGATTGAGAGAAAACAGTCGGTGATGGCTCTTATATTAGATAAGCTTAAGGTCCAAATTGCAAACAATACAGAAGTTAATGAGCTCAACAAAAGACACGTATTGACACCAAGATGCTGCGAAAAGGGCCATGCCTTAGAAAAGCTAAATTTACGAAAAAGGGCTTGGTCTACCTAATCCAAGTCAAACTTAACCCAACTACCTATCCAGGACCCGTAACAAAAGCAAAACAAAAGCAAAATATAACTAAAGCAACATTCATTTGTCGCTAAACGAGGTTAAGCTGGGTTGGAGTGTTTTAATGTTTGCCTTAGTGCGACATGAATTACTACGGGATTATAAGTGCCACATCACGGGCCTAGCCATATTAACTTAATCTGGGCTCGGGGCATGACAAAGTATAGATGTTGGCTATCTTGGAAGGTCTCAGGGTGTTTTCAAAAAGACATTTTGGTCCTCTAGTTTTGGAAAGCGATTCCTTGAATGCAATCACTTGGGTGTCTAACCGAAAAGAACACCCTTGGAAATTTCAATTCCATTTCAATGAAATTATGGAGTTATTGGCTACAATAAATGTTTCTTTTTGTCATCAAGTTAGATCTACTAACCATATGGCAGATGCGTTAGCCAACCAAGGGATTTAAAGATTGTCTCCTTGGGTGGATATGATAATGTAATTAAGGTGAGGTAGTATAATAATCTTGTACCTTATCTCTCCCTTTTTTTCTTTGTTTTCGTCCTTGCTTCTTTTGTCTTTCTTTACTCTAGTACCCTTTCTTTTTTCTCAATAAATTTTTGTTACCGTTCAAAAAAAAAAAAAGGATAAGGGTCATGCGAAAAAATAACACCATCAAATGAACCTAATCCTTAATTTAATAGTCTTAAGGTTTAATAGTCTTTGAATTATAATTTCTAGAGATTAAATATAATAGTGAGTAAACTTTGATGGGCACAAAAATGAGATCATGGGGGACAAGAGAATTTAAAAAATGCTCTAATCAAAGATAGGCTCAAGGGAGCCTCAAGTTCTACTGCATGTGCATTCTACTAGTAGGGGTAAATTCTCCCTTTTATAAATGTAGATGGAACTAAACCGCATAAATATTTGAGTAGGGATACATTGTAGAATACATGTTCCCTTAGAAAGGGAGTATCAAATCAGGGATGCTATCTCTAAGATGGGAGGAGAAAGAAATCCTCCAAAAGGAGGTTATTAGTTTTTGTTTCCTTTTTATTATTATTCTATTATAGTTTTGGTACCCCATTCAAAGGGGCTAAACTAAGATTCAAGAAAGTCCACTCAAGTGGAAAGAGGAAGCCAACAAAATGAGAAGGAGAGCCCACACAAGTAGAAAAAAGAAGCCTGCAAAGTAGGATTAGTGGCATGGCCAGGGATCAATCTTTAGGTAGTTAAGTGACATAAGAGGTTGCTAATATGAGGCAAAAAAGAAACCATAAAAAAAAAGGTCAGTAGTTAGTAAGCCATTTATATATGTTGGCAAGTATAGATGACCAAAGAGAACAAAGGATTGCTTATAAGTTTGTTAGCACCCCAACAGGTCAACACTCATCGAGTTACCCAGGGTTCCATTCGTGGGTATGCTGCCCTCTTTCTATAACACCCCATCCCAGATTGTTTGGGAATGAAAGATAAGTTTGGTATATAATGAATCATATAAGTTACTACTAGTAACTTGGGCTTAAGCATTTTGGGCCACATAACAAGCTCACCAAGTTACTGGGCCAGTGGGCTATTCAGATTGCAAAATTGGTATCAGAGACTATCACTAGCTGAAAATATAGGATCCCCAATCTCATTGGGTAATCCCTTGAAGCAAGATTTGGGCGAGAGTCAAAGTATGTGAGCCTGTGAGTTAAGATAAGAGAATTCGTAGGGAATACGGGTGTAGATTGCTTCGATCCTACATTGCCTGGTGAAGTTAGATGGATCCACATAAGGATATGTGGCTTTAAGGGGGTAGATTGAAACTTCCCATCCCAAATCATTTAAGAATAAAATATGAGTTTGATATATAATGAACTAAATAGATTACTAGAACTACATAGATTACTATTAGTAACTTGGACTTAATCATTTTGGGCCACATAACAAGCAAACAAAATCAGTATCTTTCATGCTACAAATTAGCAAGGGTTGAGTTTTTGTAAATTCCAACCAAACCTAATAATGGTACTCCAGCCAAGGGACGACAACCCAAAAGTGAAGTGCAGGAAAATTTATAATGATGGCATTATATGTTATTCACAAAATAAGAAATACAAAATAAACAAAAATGATTGACCCAGACTGGGTTTAGTAGTGACAGAATAAATACTTTTTAATACTCCATTTTGGGTGGAGCCCATTACTGAATATTCCCGTTTGTAAGGTGGAACCCATTTAATGCACTTTCGGCGACCACTCCTATCAAAATCTCTAAGCATTAGTAAATGCAGTATAAATGCTTTTCAATTTTCAATACTGTCAGTTGGGTGGAGTCCACTCCTCAATCTAGTCCATCAGATAGTAATCACAATGGACCCAACTAAGAGTAACTAAAATGGAACTCATCTAATAATGTAAGCAATGGGAACCCATGTATCATTGGCATTTCAGATGGAACCCATCTAATGTTGGTCATCACGGTGAGCTAAATCCTACACTTGTCAATGTTACATTACTTATTTAATATTTGAAATCATAATGGAGACCCCAATTAAGGTTCTTATTGTGGCGGAATCAACCTAATGTTTGCAGGAATGACAGTAACTTGTTTATAATTCCTTTTACCAAAAACACTTGTTTATAATTAAGTGGATCATCTAGTGCTGATAACAATTAGATCCATTTAACGTTATTAATCACAACTGAGCTTCCGAATATTGCTAAATACAATGAAAACCTGCCAAAGTTCCAATTAACATTATGAAAAGAATAAAGATAAAACAAAAAAATAGTGCCTGATTTGGGACATATTGGTACCGAAAATATTCAATCTACAAACTAATGCACCTGGGTATAAGGAAGACAAAAATCTGCAACTATTTGTGCTTAAAAACAAGTATTATGTGGTGTGAAGCAGGGTGTGCAAGTGAATATTTTTCTTAGCTTAAGTCTACAAAGTGTTGAAATTTACAAAAATAAAAATAAAAATATAAATATAAATCTATATGGCTTAAAGACTTAAGGTTTAAAGCAGCATTATAATAGTATAAGGATTTATATAAAATATAACACAGGGAAGATAATGTCTAAAAATTTCAAAATCCTGAGGGTTTTTTTTTTTCATTTCTTCTTGGTTTTTCAAACTTTTCAGTTTTTTACCCTTTTTATAAAAATTCCACCGAGAAGAGCCTGAAACAGATACATATCAGGAATGCAGCCTGTACATATTGGTTGTCTTTTAAACTGATTGACTTTCAGTTCAATACGGATACTTAAAATCATGTTCAAAATGAGCTGAGACCAAGTCAAGCCAGAACTCACCCAAATTACTTTGGTGCAGTGAGCTTTAGAACACGTTAGTGTAATACTGGTGGGAGTAACGTGCTCTGATTTTACGTGTGACCTATTGAACTTCACTTTTGCCAGGAAAGAGGATAATCAAAATGTGAAAAAGATGGCTGGGATCAGTGAGAAAGCACGGACATGTGGGAACAGGTTGACCAGTACGTGAAGAGAGGGCAACTTACCAGAGATTGAAACTTGAATAGTTGGATGAGGAGAGGGGCTGCTAACCCATGGGTCTGAAAAGTATCCCTTCTTGAACTATACTTTTGACAAGAGAATTGAGAGGCTACTAAAAATGTAAGGGGAGGAGGCATAGTTATCAATATCAAACCGTCTCGTCCATATGGGCAATATTTTTGGTTGCTTCGGCCAGCATTCAAAACTTATTGATATCGGTCAATCTTAGTTGTATCCGTCCATCTCGCCCGAAATTTTGAATTTCAACCAAAATGATTTTTGACATATTTTTTTATTTTTTTTACCTTTTCTACATATGTATATATTGTATTTCTTAATCTTTTTCAAAATATAATTCTAAAAAGTTACTAGAATCGATTCAATCCATAATTATTTTTTATTTTTTTATTTTTCTACATATATATACATCATTTAGAAAAATCCCTTAGTGTCTTTGTGAAACAAAAAGGACCCATGAGTTTTTTTTATGCTCGAAATGATCCCCTGGACCCTTTTCAGTTTTTTTTTTTCAATATTATTCATTAGTAACGATATCTATGCTCAAGCATAACCATTTTTCAATTTGTTCTTCCTCTTCCCCTTCCTCTTCCCATGTTCTATTTGGTTTCAATTTGGTGCGAGGAGGGGAAAACCAAGAAGAAGAAAAAGAGAAAGAGAAAACAAAAACAAAACAAAAAAAAAGAGAAAACAAAGAAGATGATGAAAGAAGAAGAAAAGAGAAGAAGAAGAACAAGGAAGAAGAAAAAACATTGGGATGATAAAGAGGATGAGAGTGATTTAATGAAATGTGGAAAAAGAAGAGAAAGAAGTAGAACAAATGAAGAAATAAAAAAGAAATGGAACTAAAAGAATGAACTGAAACAAGAAGAAAACCAGAACTGAAATAAGAAGAAAACAGAGGTGATGAACTATCTCTGTCTACGGAAAGCATAGATATCGCTGCTTATCAACAATGTAAAAAAGAAAAAAACCATAATTCTGCTTTAGATACATTACACTTGAGCATAGATATCTATGCTCAAGTGTAATATATTGATTCTGCCTTTGAATATATTACGTTTAAGTATAGATATATATGCTTAAACGTAATATACCCGAAGCAGATAAAATGAGTTTTTCCTCTCCATATTTTTATTGTTTCAGTTCTTTTTTCTGATTTCCCTTCTTTTTTTGTCTCCCCATCTATTTTGCTTCTTTCTCTTCTTCTTTTTCTTTACTTCTTCCACCTTTCATTAAACCACTTTCATCCTTTCTCCTCTTAATGTTTTTTCTTCTCCCTTGTTCTTCTTCTTCTCTTTCCTTCCTCCTTCTTGCTCTTCCTTGTCTTCTCTTTTTGTTTAGTTTCGGTTGTTTCTATTTTTTCTTTCTATTTTTCTTCTTTTTGATTTTACCCTCCTCACCCTAAATAAAAAATGGGGAAGAAGAAGGTGAAGAAAAGATGAGGAAGAGGGCAAAGGAATGGGGAAAGGGTTATACTTGAATATAGATATTGCTACTCATAAATAATATTGAAAAAAAAAACGTAAAGTGCCCAGGGGACTATTTCGGGTCATAAAAAACTCATGGGCCCTTTTTGCTCCACAAAAACTCTAAGGTGATTTTTCTGAGAAAAAGTCCTTTTTTATATATTTTTCTGAAACGTGATTCCAAAAAGTTTTGCCAAAATTCCGAATCGGCCAAAACTTTTTATTTTGTAGGCGAGATCCAAATGGGTCTGAAACAAGATTAACAACAATCCTCATAAGTCATAATTCCACACCTATATAATGCAAAGGAGCCTGGAATCCTCAGTCATTTTACAGAAGGGGGAACACAAATTCTCCTAATATTCCAAACAATTCAACATTTAGGAAGCTCGATCGCAGATAATTTCAAATCTCAAAAGCAACAATTCAGAAAGATGAATTTTTGGAATCTCAAGTACTAATTGAACAGCAACTCTAGAAAATTTCAACACCGGAATTCTCTTCAAAAATTCATCCGAACAACACAGGCCCTCGAGTAGAGGCAAATTTATGAGTTGCCGAACCATAAAAAGATGTAAACCATGGCCATCGGATTTGCCCAATCCAATTTTAGGCTAGCAGGATGCCGGCCTATTCCGCAGCTGGAAATTCGGCCCAGTAAGGGACTGGGCTTGGAAGAACTTGGCACAACTTATCAACATACGAACACCCAAAACTTCCCGGCCAGGATTTTGTGTCGCTACCATCTCTGTAGCCATTGAGAAATAAGGGTATTTTTCATCATGGTCCACCTCTTTCCATGATTAGCATCCAAGTCGCACCAACTGCAGTTGTCGCACATCAGATGTATTCAACTGGGGACCAACATTTGGTTAACTCGGACCAATAAGAATGGAGTGCACTCTCAACAGGCAAGCTCGTTATGTACATTGTAGGCAAGTGACTTTTTTTTTTAATTTCCTACAAAATGTTTGTCTGATAGAAAGATTTTGAAAAACAAAATCAAATATTGAAACAAAAAAAAGGCTTCAAATCATCCTATCCCTTAGTTTAATAGCCATAAAGCCTAATGGTCTTTTCCACTATAATTTTTTTTTCATTTAATTCAATAGTGAGTAAAAGTTCAATGAGTATAAAATTATGTACGCTTAATCATTAAGGCTGCAATGATCAAAGATGAGCTCAAGTGAGCCCCATAGAACTGGCCATTTCATGTTGGACACTTACAGGGGGAAAAATCTCCATATATTATACCTAAAACTGGAAAGAAATTTAAATGACATAATAATATATTTGGTATTGACTGCTGCTAAAACATAATTTTCGTTGTCCAGCCTATTTCAAGTATAGAATTTGGCCAACAAGTCACTCTAATTCGAGTGATATGCGCCTCTAATTAAATTGATTACCACCACCATCAACAACTGCGTGCTTGCTACTATAATATTCTCCGTAGGGGGGTGCGGGGTTGGGAATGTCGGGCCCTTAACTGGGCCCCAACAATTCAGGCCAAAACTTATATTCATTCCCAGTAGTATTATAATATATTAAAGAAAAGGGTTTTAAACTCAATTTTGATCATATTTCTTTCAATTTTGATTTTTTATTAAGTATTTATAAAAAGCTAAAAAATATATGGATCAAGGGATTTGAACTCATGATCTCATATCTTTTTAAATAAATAACTAAACCACTATTGCACTCAAATATATATATTTATAGGGCAATATTCGTGTGTATATGTCCCTGATAAACTTTTTCATGAGAACCCTAGATGTAGCCCATCTATCACAATACCCAAATCTTACAATACAAAGATTCCCCATATATAGGGAATTAATCTTATGAAAACTACTTATCACCACTATTTTGTTAAAAGTTTAGGTGGAGCCCATCTATTACTCAATCTAAATTTTGTAATACATCAGACCCTCCTAATAGTCACACGCCTCAAGTTTTGGTTAAATCCGAATTTATTGGACCGTTAAATTGACTATGCACTAATCCGAATGATTGAATTTGTAAGTCACGAATGAATGTATTAGGGACATGTGATTGAGGCTAAACTTAATATTTGGGTTGTTCTATATAGATCTTTCCATCTCCCCATGGTCCATCCTCAAATGGGTCCCACAAGTGGATTCCATAAAAAGTTCTAACGGGAGGTGTGTGAAAATACTTCTCATAGGATTAAAGCCCACACACCTACCATGAGAACTTGTTATGAGATCTACTTGTGGGTCCCATTTGGGGATGAGAGCATGGGGAATAGAAAGATCTATGTAGCATCACCCCAAAAATCAAGTTTGACCATAATCACATATCTCTAATACCTTCATCCGTACCCTAGGAATTTAGTCCATTCGGATTTATGTATAGTCGATCCTGGTTTAATAAATTCAAATTTGACCGAAACTTAGGTATATGACTATCAGGGGAGTCCTTGTGTATTGCAAGATTTAGATTAGGTGATAGATAGGCCCGACCTTAACTTCTCACACAAAAAGTGGTGAGAACTAGTTATTAGTTATCATAAGATTATTTCCATATATATATATATATATATATATATAAGAGCCCATCTTCTAAGCTCAAACTTAGGATAAGGTAATATCAAGTGTACGGCTCACACCTGTAGAGCCCACCGGGTACCCACATGGAGATGGAGGATGGGGGGGTTTCAAGGACTCTCTAGGACCCTCCTCTTTATAAAAAAATCAACCTCAACCATGGTTTCTATCATCTCCATCTAGACCCTAAAAATTTAATAGTTAATAATTCATTCAGATCGGAATATAGTCAATCTAACAGTCCAGTAAATTTGGATTTGACAAAAAATTGATAAACATGTACAATTCAGGGAGGCCGTGTGTTTTGTCTATTTGGATGGACTGAAGGTGGGCCCCAAAGGCTCGGGCTTTTATAATTTCTTATATAAGCTTATAAGCTTGAGCTTAATTAGGAGAGGCTTGTCCTATATATACATATATATATATATAAACAAGAAATATCAAATCTAATTATATGAAGTGTGCACCTTAGTGCCATAGGTCATGCTAGTACTTAGCACGAGTTATTGTAAGAATTTATAGTCATGAACCTTCGGCATGGGGTTGCACTGGACGCATCCAATTCACTGGGTAGGACTGTGAGGGATTAGGTGTCGTCATGGATTAATAGCAATGGTCCCAAATAGGTATGACCCAACAATTCTAACCATCTAAGGGCCTTCACTCAATTGATAACAATCTTCAAATCATAACCATGCAAGACGATCTAGTGATCAATGATGAGAGCTACCAGTTACTGCCTATCAAGTGACATTGATACATCCAAGTTGTCGCTGACTCATCACTTCCAATGACAGTTGGGCCGATCACGCTATATAAGGTATGATAGGTTTTCCTATTTTGACTGACTTAAATTTTTTTCTTTTGTGGTGTGTTTCATAATTTGAGCAGGTTTCTTAGCTACTAAGTTAGGTTAAAATTTTTCTGTTTATACTGATTAATGAAATAAGAGTACTTGGAATGCAATAAACAAAGTTTTCTTGTGATCTCAATTGTTCTCTCTCCCTTCCCCATCAACAATGGTGGGCCTCCCACCTTGCGCAGAGGATCCGGACTCTTCCTCGATAGTCGTCAGTATGTACTACTGCATGATGCATATAGACTAGGACAAAACATAAAGGATCCTGGCCTCATGCTGGGGACGGCGCAGGATCTGGAAAGGGAAAGAGGATAAAAACATGAGTCCCATTCGCGAAACAGTGTGCAACAACAACAACAACAACAACAACAACAACACTAGCACAAATGGACAATGACAACTAATCTATTTCAGGTGGCGTAAAAGGTGGGGCAAGATTTCTCAAAGCAAAGAGAAATCTACCAAGCTCTTTGGTGAGACTCAGAGACGGAAGAAATTCTACACCGACTAGAAGGAAATGGCTCTTTCCAATGCATTAAAACTCACTATAAAACACTTAGATTTTATAAAAAATTATTTATATATTTTTATAATTAATCAATTTAAAAGTAGACCCAAATTTTCTCTGGGTGAAATTTGGCAAAGGTTTGTTAGGTTTATGTCTTGTATTCCGGTTTAGCCGGATGAGTCACTGGGTTAGCCAGGGACTGGTTTAAGGTCAAAGGTATTTTGGTAATTGTACCGGGGCTTTCTTGGTGGCCAAGAAAGTGGAGATTATATATATGTATAGTCTGTAACCCTAGACCTTGCAGTGGCGGCGGCATTAGTTGCCCGTGGTGCTCCCACACCACGTAGGAGAGATGAGGTGAGAGTGTGGGAATCTCTTGTATACTTTACTTGTCATAGTGAAAATGTTCGTCCTCCTGTGCCCGTGGATGTAGCCCGGTTTGGGTGAACCACGTAAATCTCGGTGTCTCTTCTTGTGTGGCTTGTTCGTGTTGATCTTGTGATTCCGTGGATGCGCACAACGGGTGATTGTTCGGAAAATCACAACAATTGGTATCAGAGCCGAGGTTGGTGTTCCTCGAGTTTTCTGAGCGAGGTGGAGATCGCTCAGTTGGAGGTCGTGCGCATGAAGAAAGATCAGGTTCATGATTTCTGGTTGGGCCACCATCGAAGAAGAAGAAGACGAGATTGGGTTCTCCGGTCTCGCTGGGATCGAAAAAAAAAAAAAAAAGATCCACATGTTTTTCAGATCTCGGAGAAAATCGTGGCTGGTTGGATTTCCGGGCTTTCAGATCTGAGAAGGAGAGAAATCGGTTTTGCTCAGTAGCTTTCAGATTTGAGAAGGAGAGAAACCAGATTACAGAAGCCGAAATCGATGGACCAGATTTGAGAAAAAAAAAAAAAAAGCTGCAGAGAATCCGGAAGCAGAGAGAGAAATTGCAGGGGCTGGTGGCGGTTGTTCAGAAGGTATACGATATGCGTGGGCCGCAATCGTACGAGTTTTGACGAGTCTTGACAAGTTGAATGCCGGAGCCGAAGCCGAAGCCGACGCGAAGGAGATGCAGCACGGGATTTTCGCTCTCGGTCCAGAGGAAGACGGGAAGAAACAAAAAAGAAAAAAAAAAAAACTCGTCAGTCAACCGCCGGCGTTTGCTATGTCGCCGCCGGCAGCTGTTACCCGTCGCCGTGGGGCCGTCGCAGTGGAGCCGTCGCCGTGGGGCCGCTGCAACCCGCGGAGAGCTCGCCTGTTGCAGACCCAGACGCAAGCTCGCCTGCTGCAGACACCGGGTTGCAGACAGGGGTCGTTTGCAGAGACGACCCAGTCTTCTGGGTCTTGGGTCGGGTCAGGTCAGGTTGACCTGACCCGCGGAGAGAAGCCCAGGCAGTACAGCAGGTTCCGGGCCGGGTCAGGTCAGGTTCGACCCGCCCGCTAGCATCAAAGCCCAGCAGTTCAAAGCAAGTTCGGGTCCGGGTCAGGTCAGGTCCGACCCGACCCGTTAGCAGGCGGTCCAGCCCACCCAGCAGGTTCAGGCCAGGTCAGGTCAGGTTCGACCCGACCTGTTAGCAGACGGTCCAGCCCAGCGCAGCAGAGAAGTTTCGGTTCCGGGTCAGGTCAGGTCGGACCCGAACCCGGTATGGCAGAGAAGCCCAGCAGAACAGAGTCAGTTCAGTTCAGTTCAGTTCCGGGTCAGGTGAACCCGACCCGGGTCCACTCCAGAAGCCCAGCAGACAGCGCAGAGTGACGTCAGCAGTGACATCAGCATCGGTCAACAGGCAGTTTTGACCAGATTTGCGGCTGAAATTGTTTCTGCGATATCTTGATCGTCCGATGTCCGATCGGAGATCCGTTTGTGCCCACGGACTCGTTTCGAGCAGATCTACGCAGTGGAAGAGGTTGATTGGCTGTTTGACAGTCAAGGAGGAGGTTTGACCGATTGGAGCGTAGAAACTTGTTTCTACGATATCGAAGCCACCCTGAGTCGGATTTTAGATCCGTTTCTTACAGCGTGCTCGTGGTGACGAGATCTATGGTTTGATGCAGAAATTGGGAGAAGATCTGAACAGATGTGGATTCAGGCTTGAATCGGGTCTACTCGACCTGGTTGTTGTTGCAAACCCAATAATAGGAGTCGCCGGCCTAGTTGCAAAGGGTTTGCTGATCACATGATCGCATGTGATGTTATTCATCTTGCCAGAGCCAAGCCGGAAAAGCAGCAAGGAGGAGCTGATGTATCAGCAGTTGATCGGAGGCCCGGCCAAATGGAGTTTTTGACCGCTCGGAGGCAGAGGTTGTTCTGCAATGGAGTCATCTGGACTTGTATTCCCGATCTGTTTTGCTTGCATGCTTGTGGTGATTGGATCTTCACAGTGATGTTGAAGATGGGGCAGGATGGTGAGTGATTCAGATATCACTCAGATTCGTCAATGGTTTCGAGCTTTCAGTTCGAGGTGGAGTTTGACGAGATGAACTTTGTTCAAAGTTCATGTGCTGGTTCAACATGTCAAAGTGTTGAAGAAGACTGCATCCCTGGTGCAGTGACGTGCCATTCAGCAGGGTACGTGAAGACATTGTCGGTTTTATCTCCTAGTAGCTCGAGTTGTACGGAGTTGTACGGAATTCAAGCCAAGGTGGAGATTGTTAGGTTTATGTCTTGTATTCCGGTTTAGCCGGATGAGTCACTGGGTTAGCCAGGGACTGGTTTAAGGTCAAGGGTATTTTGGTAATTGTACCGGGGCTTTCTTGGTGGCCAAGAAAGTGGAGATTATATATATGTATAGTCTGTAACCCTAGACCTTGCAGCGGCGGCGGCATTAGTTGCCCGTGGTGCTCCCACACCACGTAGGAGAGATGAGGTGAGAGTGTGGGAATCTCTTGTATACTTTACTTGTCATAGTGAAGATGTTCGTCCTCCTGTGCCTGTGGATGTAGCCCGGTTTGGGTGAACCACGTAAATCTCGGTGTCTCTTCTTGTGTGGCTTGTTCGTGTTGATCTTGTGATTCCGTGGATGCGCACAACGGGTGATTGTTCGGAAAATCACAACAAGGTTAGCACAAGATGAGAGAAACTTTTTATTTTTTAGTGGATTAAATTATTAATAATTGAATCGCACTAGGACCCTCAACCGATTTGTTGTGAGTCTAAGCCTTGGAGGATCAGGGTCAACCCCATTAGACATTTGTTCAATCAAAGTAAATTAAAAGAGACTAATTAATATGAAAGCAACTGACATCACAAGTTCATTACATTTAATCATATATGACCATACACACTCAATAAGGATAATCTTTTCTCATAACTAATTCACCAAAGCCCTTTAGATATGATCAAACTAATGGACCCACCTATATGCCACTTGCTTTGGGCATTTTTTGTATGATGCTCAATTTCCATGCTCCACAAATGCTCACTCCCTTTGAAAAGCAGTATCAAACTCCGAATGTGGCTTACTTAGCAAAATAGTTTAATTCTTCCTTCTTTCTGTGATAAAAAAAAGCTCTACGCTAAACTGAAAGAAAGGGTTAGATCAAGCCTTTTTGTGGCACAAGCTCATCTTATGGCCTTGATTATGCGGGAGATGATTGACAAATATTCTTTAGATCCTTTTTGTGATGGAACCTCTTCTCACATTTAGTGAGACGTACCTTTCTCAAAAAATAAAAATAAAATCCTAGAGAACCAGAAATTTTATTCGATTATCAGGATAAGCTTTCCAAATGCCCTTTGCATTCAACCATCCCAAGGGTAGCAAGGAAAATTTGTTGTTACCCACTATTCTTATGGAAACATGACATCTAGAAAGGGAAGAGGTGAGACCGAGAGAATAATGGATGAGGTGAGTTTTTTTTTTTTTTAACTCCAACCAATGGGGTTAAGTCCCATGAGAGAGCCTGTACAGATAAAAAGGTTCGTACATGTAAAAAAAAAAATTCATGCATGTAAAAAAGAAATCCTACACATGTGTAAAAAACGAAATCAAAACTAAGAAAAAAATAAAAGCGGAGTATGCAGAGTTTGAAGATTGGAGAGGTGAGATCTAGTCTCAATGGATGAGTTTAGTTGTAAGTGGGAATGCACATAGATTTCGGTTTGGTCAAATCATTGGAATTATTGGGTCTATGCATGACAAGCACAGGTACACTTTTCATTTTTTCTGCAGTGCAGTCGTCATGGTTTCCTGCATCGGGGTCCAATCGCAGGCTTACGGATGGAATATGTCTGCGAATAGCAACAGCACGAATTATCTGGTGAACAACCGTGGCTCCTCCCAGTTGCATTTTAACCATTTGGACTATTCCTACCAGCAATCCAGACTTTTGTTTTTTAGACTTCTCCACTGGGTTTTGATCATATATTGCCGCAAAAAATGTATTGATAATATCTTGCGATGGTTTTGAATTTTGGGTTTCCATTGTGATTTTATAGAAAAAATTAATCATAGAGAATTTTGATTTTTAGATTAAAAAAACAACAATAATAATATATAAAACAATGCTGGAAATGATTTTATAAGTTTCTTCCAATTTTCCATTTATTTTTTCTAATGATGCATTGGTATTCTGTGATTTTTTGAATATATTAAGATATCATTTAGGTTAACATTGAAATATCATTTGGATATTTTCAAAATGTAGAGGATATTTGAGATACTTTTATTTGATTGATAATATAACTTGAACATACAACCTCCTCAAATACACCAATAGAGAGTCGTCCCATAGATATGGACCCTCTAACCCTGAGGTTTAGCTCGGCTTCGTAGCATGGGGGAGGGAAGGTCCGCTCAACTTTGGATGGTTGGTTGAATGCATGAGAATGTTTTCAACAGTTTTATGTACCTTATAATTGTACCCCCCCCCCTACTTTTTCTTCTACATAATAAGAGAATTTAAAAAGAGCTTACGAATACTTTTATCTTTCACTCGTTCCAAATGAGTAAGTTAATCATTCTCCAAATTTTAAGGAGTGAAATCTTTTCCTCCATCTTTCTCTCTTAGACTTTTTCCCTCCATGGCAACTTTTTATTAGTCTTTCATTACAAATACTCGGCTGTTATGACTTCTTCTTTGGATCGAATTTCAAACCCTTACCCATAGTCAAATCACAAAGTAATCTATGGTTAAAAGACCACTAATTTTTGTGACTACTAAATCAAGGGCTACTGAGATTATCTCAATAGAAATTCAAGCCGTTAAAATTTTAGCCACTTTCCTTAATTTTGTTGTCCACAAATTTTATTCAAATAAGAGTTGGTCCAACATTATTGAGCACATGACTAAAAATTTTATATTCTTAATCTTATGGTGAGTTTTGGGAAAACCACTTAACATGATAGTGTTTTTTCTAAATAGCATGGATATTACACCTCAATTATTCTCTCTTTTTTTAATATTTTTTTATAACATTAATAAATGACTATCAATGGTATGCTCTCAATCACCTATATTATTGCAAACATCGTTGCCCATCAAAATATTACAAGTAACTAGCCAATGGATTTTCAATTAATTACATCTACGATAGGTATTGTGGCACATTAAGTGATCATAATTAACCAATCAATTTATTAATAAATTGTGGATAGATATGTTTACAAGTGATCAATCTTGCATGGTCTCTACTTTAATTTGAGTGAAATACAATTTTTATTCCTAAATAAGTAAATGATTATTTTGAGCAATTTGGTTTTATTATGATGAATCATATTACCTTTGTGTTTTAACTCTTATTAAAGTTTTTGAGAATTTGTCTTTAATAGCATTTAGGTATTTTCAAATAGGATCTTATTTCTTTGAATATTACTGAAAAACTATGAAAAATAAATGATAAGCAAAAAATTTATAAATATAAAAATATTATTAATCCCCTTAAAATAAAATTGGCTCCATAACTATTAGTCAATTATTGCTTGCTCCTACTAGAACAAAATCCTAGCTCCACCACTACTTCTTAGGACCATGTTTCGCTTTTTAGAGGTTGTGGGTTCAATTTGCACACCACACTTTAACCACATGGGATTTACTTGACTCCCTTTGCGCTTGAATGGATTAGTCCAGCTAATTTGGTCCAAAGAGCTTCTCTAAGTTATAAGGGGGGACCCCACATCCTGCCCTTTGGTGAGGGTAGTAGACCTCGGATAAGAGAATTAGACGTTGGATGAGGTGAGAGAGCCTTCGGGTGAGAAAGTGTAGCATGCCCAGGATATAAACCCTAGGCAGCCAAATAAGGACTAGTGTCTCTTACCACTGAGGTAAGAGACCGTTCTCCATAAGACATCTTTCTAAAGGATATGGATTTTAGAATTTTCTTATGAAGCATTTTTTCAAGGTCTTCCAATGTTAACATAGCTACCTATAATAAATAATAACTAATAGTCAGGCCTGACTGTCACCTACGAGACTCTCACATGGCTGCTGTGAGGAAATTATGATCCACACTACCTTTAATTTGGGGCCCCTGCTTTTGTGGATATTTTGAATGAAAAAATAATACAGATTGTTGAAGAGTCTCGAAGCGTACAAAAGAACTAACAATAAGATAGGAGTTGCATAGAAGTGCTTTTTAAGGGATGCCTACAATAAGAAACATACCGCTCTAATAAGAAATGTCAATTCTTACTTGGGTAATACCTTTCTCTCACAAGAGCTGGCTTGTCTTACCTCACCCAAAGTCTATCAACTTTCCTCGCCGCCTGAGGGCCCCACCACCTCCTGCAGTCTGCTACCTTCTTCTAAGGTGGAGTAGTAGCCCCGTTATCATCGGGGAAAAAATAAATAAATAAAGGATGCCATAGAATTTAATGATAACTTCTGAAATAATTCCCATGAAGGTCACCTACTTTAGTATTTTTTTGGTAGGAGAAGGTCAAAGTCTTAACTTGTATCCTAGGAGGAGGAATTTTAAGCAAAAACTTTATTTTTGAGGGGCCTTATTAATTGCGGTCCCCAACTGTACGCATTCCGCTCAGAAGATAACAATTTCCTATGTATGGGGTATGCCTTCCATTTTCCAAGATCAGGACTGTGAGTGGGCCGAGTTCTAAACTTAACTTTGCTCAAGCTCAGGTTACATTCACAATCTCAAGCTCAAGCTGGCTTGATCTCGTTCGAAGTTTTACACTTTGAGCTCGAGCTTTGCTTGAATGTATTAAGTTAAAAAACGAAGTTAAGCGAAAGGCCCGCTAAAACAAATTAACGAATCTAGAATAGGTCATCTCAAACTCAACTCATTTTACAATTAAGTTTATTTTATTAGAATTATATATCGAGCTCTTGAGCCTGAACTTAAGCTCATTCAAATTAAATTAATGCCAATGCACTTTTAGTACTCATTTGTATGTATAGGAAAATAAGTTGAAATCATTTGTTAGCAATAACCGACATCAAGCCTTAATAGCATCCATTTATATAAAATACCTTACTTTTGTAGTGAGTAGTGGGTTCTACCCTAAAGAAATATTGAAAAGTATTTATGTTACCTCTACTAATACCTTATATTTTGGTAGGAATTATTAACTAAATGAATTTAATATAATATTAAAGCCAACCAGTTGCATGTTCAAATTGAAGGGCTAGATAATAAGTCGATGCAAAAATGTACATATAGCGGAACGTGTGCCGATCAAATCTACAGCATCAGCTGAGAGAGAGTATTAAAATATATTTTCGTTGTCTCTGCAATGTCTGCAAGTTTTGTTATGAACAACTAGCTCAAACAAAACTTTATAGCATTTTTTTAACTGATAATGTATGAGTGTGTATGTTGAGTCAAGGTGGGCCACTTCACGAGTGTAGTTGAGTTTAGATGAGTAGTGCCTTTCTTGTTGAAAGCTTAAATCATTTATTAATTGTAGGGTTACCTCGAGCTTGTTCTTGAGCCTACCCAATAAGGTTCGCGAGCTAGCTCAACTCATTGAAAATCTGGCCTCGATATCTACACTCGGATTTAAAGCCACCAATTAGATCATCAATTAGAGAGAAAGCGGTGATTGAGGTAGATAGTGAAGTACATTGCATTCTCAAAGGGCCTTGTTTGTGAAGAGGCATACAGAGAATTCCTGTTGAGGAAATTTTTGCATTTTTCTAATGTTGTCCCTCCACCACATATTTTACAAATCCTCTAACTTCTCTTCGCATTAAAAACGTTGGATGAGTAAAATTTGATGTCTTCGAATACGGGGCTTATCTCAACAGCCATTTCCTCGGTTTGATGGAGAAAGTGACTTCTATACATTTGGATAGCGAGATCCAAGGATATGTAGAAAAATCGAGTAGAAGAAATACATTTGCGAAAATCCCTTCACCAAAGCTCACCAAAAACAAATGAAAGCACTATCAGACAATCTAATTACTTTAGTTAATAAATATATAAGCCAATTCTAAAATTATCATATATTTTCCATATTTATGGAGGAAAAGCCAACTTGAACCCAACTCTATCTTTGTTGTATTTTTTCTTCTCTCTTTATGTTTCTATTTGCTTTTAAATCTAATGATCTACCATTGCTGCTCGAAAAAAAAAAAAAAAGAGGTTACTTGAACCAACAAACTTTGTGAGTGTAAGGACCTTCTACTTGTGTTCAAAGCCCTCTATTAATTAATGGTAAATAAAAAGTGATTTTTTGACAGTAGAAAAAGGATGCTGATCGATAATGTTTAGATACGAACGCCCTAGGTAATAGGTGTACACCATGAATATGAATTTTACATAAAAAGTGAAATATTGAATAAATACAATATAAAACATTACCTTTTTTTTTGAAGTATCCAGGTATCATATATGATAATATATAGAGGATTTTTATGGAAAAAATATTTTAAGTGAACAGTGAACTCAAAAAAGACCCTTAGCTACACACCCTCCAAAGTGATTCCATAGGACCACTATATAATTTTTGTTCTTTTTTTAATGGGTGAAAGCCAGTGTTGAATTCGATGCAGGCTTTACGCACCAGAATCCTACGTTGAATTTGACCCTCTCCTGTTATACATTATCTCGTAAAACCTCTTTCAATATTCTTCTTCCTACCATTAAGGTCGAATCAACCCCTTTGCTTCCCTAACTCTTGAATCTTTTTTTTTATCTGATCCCTTAGTGTAACAGGAACTATTACTACATGCCAAAAGCATCACAAGTACAGTAGACAAAAAACAAAAAAGAAAACATTGCAAGTGTGCAACCCTTTCTTGTTTGAAGAGGCACAAGTATAACTTATAAACAGCCACATATCTCCTTCTTCTAAGGTACACAAAAGATACAAATTAATTTAAACCAAAGAAATCTTTCTTACCAGAAGAATTCCTTAACACCCACTGTAGCCATGTAATTGACATCCACATATACCATTATTATTATTATTATTTGCTTTCCTAACAATACAAGAGCAACTCCGTATACCATGCTTAAGTTTCCTTTTTACATATTCATATCGTATGTATAAGACAATAAAAGTGTTGTGCACGTGTGTGCAAAAGCAGTCAAGATCAACAATTACCACACAAGAAGACAAGAGATTTACGTGGTTCGGCAAAGATACCTACATCCACGGGAAACCAATTTCCACTAGGTTTTCCTCTAATCTGTGAAACCACAGCCTTGGAATCTCAACCACTCTCAGCCTCTCTCTTTAGGGTTACAGATTACATCATATATATAACCATTACATCCTTATCCCCTAAGAACTCTATCTTAAGAAAAAGGAAAGTCCTAACCTATTAAAAAACTGATGTTAGACAAAACAGGAAATTCCTAGTATCATTAGGGAAACCACCCCAGATATTGAACCCATTAATGGTCTGGACCCACATGACCAACAATCTCCCCCTCCAGACCATAGGGAAGATGCCTTGAACCCCTGTACCCCTTACTGGGAGTTCAGTCCTACCAACTCTGAACACAGCTCCAGCTTTCCCGTAGACACAACCTTGGTCATCATGTCCGAAGGATTCTTGTCCGAATAAATCTTTTCCAACTTCATGAAGTTATTCTCGATCACCTCATGAATCCAATGGTACTTGATATCAACGTGCTTCATGTGACCATGATATGTAGCATTCTCACTAAAATCCATAGCACTCTGACTATCATAATAAACTACATATTCTTCTTGCTTCAAACCTAGTTCTTGAAGGAATCTCTTCAACCAAAGCATCTCTCTCCCTGCTTCATTAGCAACTATGTATTCCGCTTCAGTTGTAGACTGTGCTGTACACTTCTGCAACTTCGATTACCAGGAAATAGCTCCCCCTACGAAAGTAAATAAATAACCAGAAGTCGACAACCGACGATCAAGATCGCTTGCAAAATCAGCATCAGTATAACCTTCCATGACTGGTTTTGAGCCTCCGAAATATAAGCACATCTTAGAAGTACCTCTCAAATATCTAAAGATCCACTTCACTGCTTCCCAATTCTCTTTTCCAGGGTTTGCGAGAAATCTACTCACTAAACTCACAGCATGAGCAATGTCTGGCTATGTACAAACCATGGCATACATGAGACTCCCCACAGCAGAGGAGTAAGGAACACATGTGTAACACTCCAATTCCCTTTGAGCCGGATTAGTGGCTCATTAGTGTGCTTTTCTATTGTTTTATCCTTTTGGACTTAGTTTCGGGTCTTAGATAGGCAGTTGAGTAACCTTTGCCCTGCGATAGGTAGTTCTAAGCCCTTTTTCGTAAATTTTCTTTTGCTTTGAGTGCATCATATTTGCATCATCCTGGTGTCAGCACGTGTATTTCGTTGAGCTCGTTGTTTTCCGTAACTGTCTCAGACCCATTCGGAGTCAATTGGAGAAGTTGGACTCTCGTGTGACTTGATTTGTAAATAACCGAAATTCACTGGACTTTGTTTTAAACTTCAGAAACTATATATATGAGTCACCTGTACAGATGTCTTCATTTATGCTCCTTTGCTTCAACGTTGCATGCAATCTCCAAGGAGACTCCATGTACACTCTTTCCTCTTCTCTTCATTTCTCTTCTCTTCCGTGTTGGTGTGGGATTTGGTTCGATTGGGTTCTTTCTCTTCTCTCATCTCTGTTTGTACTTGAGGTAAGTGGGTTCACTCCAATTCTTCTTCTCCAGTTGGATCTCTCATCTCTCTCTCTCTCTCTGCATGCTCATGGATTGTGTTTGGATTTGTTTTGCTTGGGTTGTAGTTGGATTTGAGCTTGGCTTCAGTGATTGACAAAGCTTTGAGGCAAGTATAAGTACAGGATTGTATAACACATATGGGTATTTTGTTTGACTGCTTTGATTTCATCTTATACATCCTATACATGTCTGTTATGTTTTACAGCCAAATTCTGTGATGTTGGAACCTCTGGAACTTGTTTTGCTAAGTTTCTGTACCAAATTTCCGTTTCTGTACTCACTTCAGTTTCGTGTTCTGTATTGTACGGCTAAGCCGTAACTTTGTACGGCTCAGATTCCAGAGACTTGAATTTTCGTATTTTGTGCTACGGCTAGGATACGGCTGAACCGTAAATTGTTCTACGGCTGAGCCGTAAGCTAGCCGTGACCCAGCCGTGAATTATCACCCTGATTAGTCGAAACTTTTTTATTTCAGTACTCTTACGGTGAAGCTACGGCTAAGCCGTGGATTGGTCTACGGCTAAGCCGTGGACTCTATCGTAGCTCAGCCGTGAAATGTATCAGATCAGAGGTGGAAGATGACAGTTTAACCGTGTTCTGAAGGGAACCACAGCTAAGCCATAGTGCATGTTACGGCTAGGCCGTAAGATGTATACGGCTAAGCCGTAGGTCACCCATGGCTAAACCGTAAGCCTTGGAAAATCTGAAATAAAACTTAGGATAATCGTGTGACTTTGTAGGGCTAAAATACAGGTTAACCACCCAGGTAAACCTGCCCAATGGACCCTTTGGACCGCATGAATAGTCTGTTAGGTGGTGACTTATTTATGTGTTGATTTACTGTTAAGCACCTCCCCATGGGTGTTGGTTTAAGGGACTTCGGTGCACGTGAGGATTACATTACAACACTTGGATGGCAACGGTGCATCGAATAACTTAAAACTACATCATCATGCACGGTTAGTGACAGTGGACAACTAGATTAGTGTTGGGTTGTAATTAACCTTGATTCCGTATTAATCTGAGATGCATTGCATATTGTTTACAGTTTTGCCCTCTGTTCTGCAAATCTATGTCTATGCATTACGAGGTCATTTTGCTTTCTTCCTGTATATCTGTTTTATTCTTCGACCTGCACTATGCTTTGATCTATGCTGTGCTTTGACTTAATCTATGCTATGCTCTGTATTTCTGTTATGCTCTGTATATCTCTGGCTTTGTATATCTCTGATTCACTAGGTATTCCCGGGTGGCTCTGCCCAGAGATTAATACATGAGGATAAGATCCGGTCTTTGTCATCGGTGAGTCCAAAGCGGATAATCTCCCTTCTTTTGGATTTGATTTGATTGGTATTAGTCTGGCTGTACTCAGCCTCAGCCCTAAGATGCCCGATGGGGTTACCTCTGGCTTAGATCTCTGTATCTCTGTATCACTACAGTGTCGCTTTGTCTTGGGACCCCGGAACCCAGGAAACCGAGACCCACTTGTACCCTTGGTACGGACAGTGGTGTTCTTATCTGCTCTGCTCTGCTCTCTATTGGAGAGAATATGGTTCACGTAGTAGCCACCTAGTTCAGTATTTCTATGCTTTGATTCACTTATCATGCGTTACTTCTATGCATGATTTGCTTAGCTTACTACGATGAAACTCTGTAATTAATATTCTGTCATTATTCAATTTGATACTATGAATGTTTTGTCCCTGTTACTTATATTTGCTGGATCGTTGTATTCACTGGTGTTGTCTGTGGTGTTGCAGGCACAGATCCCTTGCCCAGCTCCCCGGCGGTCGAGGAGGCTGCAGGGCAGAGCTTAGAGGCACCCTCCTGGTTAGCAAAGTGGGCTTGATCACCTCTGCCGAGTGCGTACATGCATAGCTTTCGTGGTTATCTATTTTGGGTTGTGGATTTTGGAGATTTTGTATTGGCACTTGAGACTTTTTGTATATCGCTATTTTAGTGTGTACTCAGATTTGTGTCTGGTTTTCGAGTATTGTATCTATCTTCGTCTTTTCCGTTTCGTACTTTTCGGCTTCTGCTATTTTTCTTTTTTTTGTTGCTTGCTATGATATCTACAGCTTTCGCGTTCGCTTGTTTCGCACGTGTTAGATCCCTTGTGTGTGTGCATCTGGACTGAGTTTGGATGCACGTGCACGGGAGTACATGTGTCACAGGTTTGGCTTTTCGCTAACCCCCGATCTGGGCTCAGGTTGTGACAACATGCCATCCATTCCTTTTCATCATCTGTAGTAGGACATAAGCGCTTGCTTAGTTTGAAGTGATTGGCTAGAGGTATGCTAACTAGCTTAGCATTCTTCATGTTGAACCGCTCGAGCACTCGTTCAACATATTTCTCTTGTGACAACCACAGCTGCTTGGAACTCCTATCACGATGTATTTGTATGCCCAATATCATTCGTGCGGGACCCAAGTCTTTCATGTCAAACGACTTTGACATCTCCTCTTTTAACTTGCCAATCAACTTGCTATCCTGTCCAACTATCAGCATATCATCTACATATAAAAGAAGGATGATGAACCTGTCATCGATAAATCGACGAACATAGACACAATGATCTGCAGCTGTCGTCCGGTACCCATGACTCAACATGAATGAATCAAACTTCTTGTACCACTGTCTCGGTGCTTGCTTCAGCCCGTAAAGACTCTTCTTTAACTTGCAAACCATCTGTTCTTTTCCTTCTACCTCAAACCCCTTTGGTTGAGTCATGTAGATCTCTTCTTTCAAGTCACCGTGAAGAAACGCGGTCTTCACGTCCATCTGTTCAAGCCCAAGGTTCATACTGGCGGCTAGACCCAAAACGATTCTAACAGAAGTCATTTTTACAATAGGAGAGAAAACATCACTGAAGTCGATACCCTTCGTCTGTGCGAAGCCTTTTACCACTAACCGTGATTTATGCTTCACCAGTTTTCCATTCTCATCCTTTTTCAGCTTGAACACCTATTTGTTTTTCAGAACATTCCTATCTTTAGGAAGTTGCTCCAGCTCATATGTTTTGTTCTTCTTCAAAGAACTCATCTCATCCTGCATAGCCTTCATCCACTCATCTTTATCAGCATGAGTTATTGCTTCTTGGAAGCTCTCTGGCTCTCCCTCATCAGTAAGCAACACATATGCGGATGCAGGATACCTAGTTGATGGTTGACGCTCTCGGGTAAACCTTCTAACTTGATGTTCCGTGGTTTTAATCAGAGGAGACTGCTGCTCCCCCTGCTCAACACCCTCATCATCTGGCAACCCCTGTGCCTCATCACGATCCGGATAATTTTGTCCACCTTCTCCACCTGTAGTCTTCACCGGAGAAGGAGTCGATGTGAGATCAACCACTCCATCAACTTTCTTAGAAGACTTATCAATCTTCTCAACATCTCCAAAGAACTGGTCTTCATGGAAAACCACATCCCTATTTCTGATAAGTTTCCTCTTCTCTGGATCCCATAATATGTAGTCAAACTCATCTCCACCATAGCCAAGAAAGATGCAATTCACTGCCTTATCGTCCAACTTGGAACGCTGCTCCTTTGGTACATGTACAAACACTTTACACGTAAACACCTTCAAGTGCGAATAGGAAACATTTTTACCTGTCCATCTTCTCTCCGGAAGATCATAACTCAAAGGAACGGAGAAAGATCTGTTAATCAGATAAACGGCAGTCAGAACGGCTTCACCCCAGAATGACTTAGGCAACCATGCTAATCTTATCATGCATCTCATCTTATCAAGAATAGTGCGGTTCATTCTCTCTGCCACACCATTGTGCTGTGGAGTACCAGGAACTGTCTTTTCATGTTGAATGCCATGCTTCAAGCAATAGCTTCTGAACTGGTTGAATGTATACTCTCCTCCATTATCTGATCGGATACACTTCAAGAGTTTACCTGTTTCTCTTTTAACTTTGACATGAAACTGTTGAAACATCTGGAACAGTTGATCCTTTGATTTCAACGGATAAACCCAGACTTTCCTGGATGCATCATCGATGAACGTGACAAAGAACTTATTGCCACCCAATGATTTTACCTCTATGGGACCACAAACATCAGAATATATCAAATCCAATACATTTGATTTCAATTTTGATGTCAAAAAGAAAGCAACCATATGCTGTTTACCATACAAACAATAATTACAAAGGTCAAGGGATATACCTTTGGAGCAATGAATTAAATCCTTCTTTACCAACATCTGCAAGCCTTTCTCACTCATATGGCCAAGCTTCTTATGCCATAGATTTAGAGAGGAATTGTCTTGAACTGCATTCAATGCATCTTTGCACAGCTTTACTAGTGTTTTATAAAGAGTATTACGTGCTGTACCTCTCGCAATAACAAGAGACCCTTTAGTGAGCTTCCATCTACCATTTTCGAAGTAATTCTCATAATCTGCACAGTCCAATGCAGTCCCGGAAATCAGATTCAACCACATATCAGGAACATGTCGCACATCTTTCAGCATCATTGTGCAACCAATGTCACGACCCGAGCCCAGGGACCGGGGGTCAGAGAAAGTCTAACCGATGACACACGTACTCCCGTGCATGCACACCTAGACCCCGTCCAAGCATACACACACAAGGGATCATTCACACGTGCAAACAATTGTACGCGGAAGCTGTACGTATCAAGGCATACCACAATATACCAAAAGACATAGGAGATTACAAACGATCATAAACTGATAACAATAACAATAACAAAATACAGGAACGTATGTTACGGAAGAGGGCTCCCAAAAATCAAAATACAATATACAGGTATCACTCGAAGCCCTTAGTGCAATTACAGCAAAATCCCCTCAATAGACTCCAACACAAAGAATGGGGAAAACCAAAATGATGCAAACCGTACTCTGGAGGATGGATCAAGTCCACTCCTCTAGGCCGGAGGGGGCCTCGCGAGCCTCTCCTGCAGTCGGGTCGACCGACGCAGGATCGGAAGAGGGATCTGAGCCTGCAACACACAAGACAAACGTATAAGTACAACGACTTAGCAAAGTATAAGCCAACAAGAAGATAACACGAATTGTGTCTAAAACTGAAGAATACCGAACAATAGTCATAATGCAATATCCATAGAAATTTTGTCTGTATACTAAACAATTATGCAAATGAATAAGCATGCTATCAGGATCATAAACAGGTAACAATCAAGTGGCTACTACATTGGCCATTTTCTCCCTTACGAGAGCAATCAGGATGAGAACACCAGCGACCGGGCCAGGGTACGCATGGGTCTCTAGTTCCCGGGGTCCGGAGTCCCAGGACAATCACACTCTGCAGAGGCAAACACTTAAACTAAACCAAAGTTAACCCCGTCGGGTATCCTAAGGCTGAGGCTCAGTAGTGCCAAGACCAATCACAATCAATCAGATGATGCACCTCAATCAATCAATCAATCAATCATATCATGTACCACTTACAGATCTCACATATCATGCTGAACAACAATAGGAAGTGCATCGCATATACGGACTGAATGTACATAAGCAATTACAAGAAGTGCTGACAATGAATATCAATCACAATCACTGACTCATGACTGATGCAAGTACTCCAATGGAACAATGATAACACTGATACCAATATAACAATAGAATGGTTCCACCCGGGCTTCGCTCTGGGGTTGCTGCATGTCCCACAGAATCGAGAGGTCCAGCGCAGAACACATAAGAGGGTATAACCGTAATCAATATGCTGTACACATCAAGATACCTTTACGAATCAAGGTCAATTACAAGCCAATCCTATACTAATTATCCAGTGTTTCTAACCGTGCATGTTGATGTAGTTTTAAGTTATCCGATGCACCATTGTCTAGTGTTGCAGTGTCAGGAGTGTGCACCGAAGTCCCTTAAACCAACACCCATGGGGAGGTGCTAAACAGCTGGATACAAGCATGAATGATTCACAGCCCTTGAGATCATTCATGTCATTCAAACATTCCATTGGGCATGTCCAGGTTCGCTACATTCTAACATGAAAGTCATATACGGTCTTTTACTTAAACCTAGTCCCTTTTCATTCAATTCTCAGGGTCTCACGGTGTAGCCGTAGGTAACCTTACGGCTTAGCCGTGGCATCTTACGGCTTAGCCGTAATATGCACTGCGGCTGAGCTGAGGTTCCCCAAATATCCCTTCGGATTTACGGCTTAACCGTATTTTGCTCTACGGCTCAGCCGTATCTTGGTCCACGGCTTAGCCGTAAGACAATGTACGGCTTAGATCAGGCTGGGCCGTAGAAGAATGTCAAATTGCCAACATCCAGTTATTTTCAGCTAACAGTCTGTACTGTTCTACGGTTTGGGTTACGGTTGGGTCTTGGCTTAGCCGTAAGCCATTTTACGGCTTAGCCGTAGCACATTTCACGGCGTAGCCGTGAGTGCACGGACTCATTTTCCTGAAATTGTCACAGTCATACAGAAAGTGTCCAAAACGACTGAAGACAGCAAGATAACAGTAGAATGGGCTCAATAGGGCTGTCTAACACTGAGAAACACAATGAAGAACAAGAACACAACAATCAAATTACTATCAATCGATGTTCATACAACTTGGGCTTATACTTGCCTCACGGACGAAATCCACACGCTGATTGGCTCAGTCCACCGGGAACACACGCACAAACGAGCTCCTTTCTTCCTCCCTCAAGCACAGAAACAGAAAGGAGAAGGAGAGAAAGAGAGCTGTCGAGAGAGAGAGACAAACAGAGAGCGAGAGAGACGATCGAGAGAGAGAGACAGGGAGTTGGTGGGATTTTTATACTTAATTTGAGTCTAAATTACATTTAAGGCCAAATAGCTTATACAAATATCAGTTTGAGTCAAATGACAGTCCAACGAGAGCAAACGAACTCATTCGGATTCAAGACAGTTACGACAATCGACAAGCTCGACGAAATACATGCGCTGACGTCAAAATGACGCGAAACTGACAAGGTCAATCAAAAGCCAAAATTACGAAAAAGGGCTCAAACTAACTAGACCAAGTCAAACTCAACTCAACGATCTCTCTACGAGTCAAAACCAAAGGAAAACCAAATCAAAACACTCTTAGCGATAAAAACACACGAAATTACGCACTAATCCGGGTCAACTCGGGTCGGAGTGTTACAACCAATATCAGTTTTAATGCAGACATCACCGATACCAATAATCTCTGAATGACTCGTGTTGCCCATCTTCACAGTACCAAAGTCACCTGCTTTGTACGTCGTGAACATCTCCCTGCAGAGAGTAGCATGGTAGGATGCTGCTGTGTTAACAACCCACTCAACCTAACCATCTGCAACACTCAAACACTTATCATCATCGCTGGTGAGCACCACTACTTCCTGTTCCAAAGTAACTGTAGTGTTATCACTGTCATTCTTCTTATCATTGTTGGAGCCTTTCTGTTCCTTCATGGCAAAACAATTTTTCCTGACGTGGCCCATCTTGCCACAGAAAAAGCATTTTACTGACTTTTTCTTGCTCTGTGATTCACTACTAGACTTGGCTTGTGATTCACCTCTAGATTTGCCACGACTCCCCTTTGGACCTCTACTCTTACTCCTCCCCCTGTTCTTAGTAACAAAGGCCTGTGCATTATCTGTCCCTACAGATTTTTGTCTAGGTTCTTCATTCTGTAGACTACTGGTAACCTGACTCATATATAACATACCATCTGGAGTAGAATTACTCAAGGAAACAACCAATGTCTCCCATGAATCTGGCAAAGAACTCAGAAGCAATAAAGCTTGCATCTCATCATCAAGGATCATCTTCATAGTGGCTAACTGATTTACCACACTTTGAAACTCATTGATGTGATCTTCGATCTGACCACCATCCTTGAATTTCATGTTCACAAGCTTTCTGATCAAGAAGGTTTTGTTCACTGAGGTCCTTTTATCATACATTGCTTCTATCTTTTTCCAAAGGGTATTCGCATTGGTTTCATTTGACACGTGGTGAAATATGCTATTATCAACCTACTGTCTAATGTGACCAATCGCTTTTCTATGCAACTTGTTCTATTCAGCATCTTGCATATCCTTTGGTCACGCATTATCCCCCTTAATGGGATCATGGGGGTCTTTACAATAGAGAATATCCTCCATCTTTGGTTTTCAGATCAACCAATTAGAATGGTTGAGCTTAACCATGGCAGTGTTGATAATATTATTCTCTATCTTAATCAAATTAAGTAATAGGAAAAACAAATAACTAACACTGACCTCAACTCCTGCACCAAGCTGTAGATCTCGTCAACACGAGCACGCTGGAAGAAACGGATCTGAAATCCGACAACGGATGGCTTCGATATCGCAAAAAACGGTTTTCTGTGCTTCTAATTTGGTCAAACTCTTCGTTGACCATCAAACAGCCAATCTTCTTCCACTTACACGTAGATCTGCTCGAAACGAGTCCGTAAGCGCAAACAGATCTCCGATCAGACGTCGGATGATCAAGATATCGCAGAGACAAACTTTTACCTTCAATCTGGTCAACTCCGGCCGTTGAACGCGTGTCCAATGATGTGGGCTGACATCAGCCTGATGACGTCACGCTACTGACGTCGGCGGGGCAGACGGGTTGGACTGACTACAAACTAGTTCAGGTCGACTCGACCCGAACCGATAACCTGCCTGTTTTACTAGGCTTCCTCCACGGGTTGGGTCTAACCCAACCGGAACCCAAACTGACCTGAAACAGAGCAGAACTGAGTTGATTCTCCAAAGGTTAGGTCAGATTGACCCACCTGACCTAGCAGACCGTCTTCCTTAACCCAGGCGCTGCAACAGCAACTGCAACCGACTGTAACGACTGTAATCGGGTTTCAATCGGGTCTTCTGCACCGACTCTGGCTGCGCTGGCAGCGGCGACGGTGACGGCTACTGGCGGCGGGCGACGGCGAACATCGGCGACGTGCAGCGGCGACCGGTGCGCAGGAGTTTTTTTTTTTTTCTTTCAGTCTTCCCCGGTCTTCTTCCTAAAAAACCAGCAGCCCTCTTTTTCTTCTCCGATGAAGATGTCCAGCCTAACAGAGAACCCTCCTCTGTCGTCTTCTCCGCTTCTCATTTTTCTGTTTCAGCAAACAGAGATCCCCAACGCGTGTGGCCCAGCAGAGATCAACATGGCTGATCTCTTCCTGTTGATCTTCCGCGCGCAACTTTGACGCTTTGATACCACTTGTTGTGCACTTGTGTGCAAAAGCAATCAAGATCAACAATCACCACACAAGAAGACAAGAGATTTACGTGGTTCGACAAAGATGCCTACGTCCATGGGAAAGTAATTTCCACTAGGTTCTCCTCCAATCTGTGAAACCACAGCCTTGGAATTTTAGTCACTCTCAGCCTCTCTCTCTAGGGTTACAGATTACATCATATATATATAACCATTACATCCTTATCCCCCAAGAACTCTATCTCAAGAAAAAGGAAAGTCCTAACCTATTAGAAAACTGCTGGTAGACAAAACAGGAAATTCCTAATATCATTAGGGAAACCACCCCAGATACTGAACCCACTAATGGTTTAGACTCACATGGCCAACAAAAAGAAGTCGTAAGTCAAAATGCAAGATAATATGAACCTGATAATTGAAGCCACAAGTAAAAGAAGGCCGATGGAGATAAGAAATAGGGCCGGAGGAGATATTGTGGCCGTTGGGTAACTTGGTATTGGGCAGAGAAGAGAAATTGCAGGGACAGGGAGAGACGAGAGAGGGTATTTGGGAGGTGCGAGGAAAGGATTTGGGTGTTTTTTTTTATAACTTTTATGAAACTTCTTTTAAAACCTTTTATTTTAGAGGATTTTAATTGAGGCATGGATACCCTAATAGAAAGACTGGAGAGTTAGGGAAGAAAGGAGGTTGAATTCATCCTTGATGATAGGAAGAAGAAGAAGAAGAAGAAAAAAGAAACGAGATTTGCCGTGATAAAGTGTAACAGGGAGGGTTGAAATCGATGCCTGTGTGTAAAGTTTGTGTTAAATTCAACAGTAGCTTCCACCCATTTAAAAGAAAATCGAACTGGTCCCATGAGACCACTCTGGAGAGTATGTAATTAAGGGGCCTTTACGGGTTCACGTTCATGTTTTAGAAAAATCTTCTAATATATATTTGTAAGGACATGTGAGTGTTGGCTAATTCATTGGGGAATGGACAAATTGGGTTATTAATTTACTCAGACTGCGCTCGTGCGCACTATAGACCGCGCTCATGCGCGCTTTTCTGAGACGATTGCAAAAGAACTCCGCAGCATCGTGCTCGTGCACCGTTGTCTAAATACCAAGTTTATACTAGTGCACTTGAGCGCGTAGCAGTGAATTTGTTTATCATAATTCAAACTTTTTTTTTCTCTTCTTACTTTGTAGGAAAGATGATTTATGCGTGCGGGATACCTAATCTACAAAGGCAAGCCTATATATGGGGTCTTGCTCTTACCTTCTAGGTTATCGATCTTCCTGAAGAATAACCTAGTATCTATTGAAGATTAAAACTTTCTCTCTAGAGCAACTTATGAAGAATTTAATATGTTGAAACTTTTGCTCTAGATCTTTTCATCTACTCTCTTATGCAGTAGATTCAACTTGAAGAGCCCTTCAAGTTGGTTATTTCAAGCACGGTAAAGATGAACGGCGAGGAGTCGGCTAAATTGTCACAGTCTCTAGGTTGAGGTACAACCGCGGGGGAGGGATCTGTGAGTATCTTTATAATTTTCAATTACATAGTACTTATTACTTTTAGTTAACGTGATTTGTGATTTTTTTCAAGTAGGGTTTTTACGTAAAAAATTGTGCCTCTTGTTTTTTTGTGCTTGCTTAATTAATTAGTTTAATTAATCTGGTATTACTGCGATTCATATTACAATATATGATTGGGACCTTAAGGCGAAACTAGGGTTTCAAATTTTTCAGTATTTGCCAAGAAACTATTGTAAACTAGAAGAGTATTTAGAGAAATCCCAAAAAACTCTTTTAAATCTTAAGAGGTGCAAAAACAAAATTAAGATTTTAAGCTATGTCATCAAGGAGGAAGCGTAGAAACCAGTAGATTTAGAATCTCAAATGCAATTTTACTTTATGTTTTTGGTATAAGTAAACATAACTGCATCATAAACATAGTTCATATGCATACACATATGGATATGCAGGGCAAGATCCACATTTTGATGACCTGGGGAGGTCGACCCAGATCAAATCCAGATATCCCAAAGAGCCTTCTTATTTTTCTTTTTCATTTTTTTATTGGATATGACGCTGATTTTCCTTTTTGGTTCAGAATCATTGTAATTGGTAGTCGTCAGAGATATGAATGACGCTTGGGATTGGAGATTCTTCCAATCTTTCCTAGATCTTTGTCCATGATTTCTGTATCAATTTTTTTTTCTGTAAATCAACCATTACTATATATTTAGGTTCAAATGATTTTCTTTTATCCACTTTCTCTATTCATTTCTCATTTGGAAGCTAAATTTTTACCTTAATGGAATCATATTTTTGTTTATTGTATTGTTCTTCTTTCTATTCCGTCGGATTTATTCCAATATCGGTTGAGAGGAGAGTTTTTTTAAAATTTTATACTCTACATAAGTCATCTGGAGGGCAACACCCATGCGGGCGCTGGCCATCTCTGATCCTCAACAGACTCAAATTGACCCTCATCAGGACTTCTAAGACTTTGTGAAGGACATATTTAAGACTCTGTGGGCCCTTTTCAAACATAGCCCTCCTGATCCCGAACCGTCCCTTTTCAAAGATAGCCCCTCCTCATCCCCAACCCCACTCCAACCAGGTAGGCCTCAGTGGGCTCTGATCACCATGGGTTGTACATTGTACTCAATTTCATTAAAGCAACCCCAAAGGCCATAACCATCATGTTTTTACCACATTTGGTGAATTCAACCCCTGAACCACAATGGGCAATTTATGTGGGTGGGTGGGAATCTCTGTGCACATTCACCAACAATGCAGAGACTCCATATTAAGAATCTATGGAAGTGAGCTTTTCCTAATTTCCTATCCTAATGACCTTCTGTTGACTACTAAAATGACAAAAGAGATAACCCCTTACCTTTTCAAATGGCTGACTCAAAGTTTCTATGCAGCTTTTTACATAAAATTACCTCTGCCCAAACTAAAAAGATATTATTGGTGCAAGGGCTAAGGACACTAGCCTTTCTCACCTCTTATCTTGCTATCTTGCTGTCCTTGTTGTTTCGGGGTGCACCCTGCATAGTCACGTGGGCTATAATGGTTGGGTGGTGAGGGTCTTTCAGTGAAGTTTGGAGGCCAACATTTACATGAGAGGGGTTGTTTGGAACAGCACATTCCCTTTGAAAAATCCGTCTGGAAAGAGGGATAGAGGGAAAGAAGTTGAGGGTCTTTTAGTTCAGGCTCTCCTACTTTTACCCACTTTGGTATAGAGGTGCAGTGATACACCGTCGCTTTCCTGTCTCTCTGACTACTATAGTGAAAACGACACTTCTTTCACCCCATTACTGCTTCTCTCCCGTGATTTCTGCGTCTCTCTCTCTTACTTTTGTTCTTAGGATATGACATAGATATGGTTTCTTCTATAAGCCCTTCTTCTTCATCTTTTCCTTCTTCTTCTTTCTCTGCTATTGTTTTTAACTTTTTTTTCACCTTATTATACGACAGTGATGTGTGGGGATTATTCTGTTAGTTGATTAGTTCTCTCTGGTAGATATCGGTGGTTCTACTATTGGGGTTCTTCTGTTATGGACTGTTTCTGAGATATGGACTCTCTCTCTCTCTCTCTCTCTCTCTCTCTCTCTCTCTCTCTCTCTCTCGTACGTTTTGTTCTTAAGATATGATATAGATGTAGATTCTACTATACCCTCTCTTCCTCTCTCTCGCTCTCTCCTATTTTTAACCTCTTCACTTTTTTATACGATAATGATCCATATGATTTTGGTTAGGAACTCTGTGTCTCTCAAATGGGTTATACTATTAGGGCTCTTCTATTAGGTACTGTTAGGCCATAGGCCATCTCTCTCTCTCTCATTCATATATGACATTGGTTCTTTTAATTCTCTCTCTTTCTTGATTTTGTTTTATATCATCCCATCATCACTGTTTAAGCCTTATCCTTTCTATCTTTACTTTATAGATCACATGAATTATTGTTAGACAAAGGTTTCCTCTCTCTCTCTCTCTCTCTCTCTCTCTCTCTCTCGATCGATTTTGTGCGTTTTATATCATCTCCGTCGCCACTGATTAAGCCTTATCCCACCTATCTATGCTTTATAGATAGTGATATTAGGGTTTCTAATCTCTCTTTCTCTCTCCCTCTCTATATATATGCGTTTAGATACCAGGGACATATGTATGCCTTGTACGTACGTGTCAGTAGGTGAGTGATAAGAATGAGAATTAGGGTTTCAGATGTGTAGGGCTTGAACAGCCAACCCTAAGAAGATAGAGATTTTAAAACAGTTGCAGTCGAAGGTAATCAGAAAGTGAGATCATCTCTCTCTCTCTCTCTCTTGGGTTTTTTTTTTCTGTGATTTTTTCTTCTAATTTTTGTTATATGTTTGGATTGACATTGATATTGATATCATTAAGAAAGTTAGTACAACATTTTGTTCGCTCTCTACTCATCTTTTTTTTTTCTCTCTTTCACCTTTCTCTGCTGATCTCTTTTCTGTCTGTCTTGACTGCTATTTTGTGTCTTGGTCAGAGCTTATCCATGGGGTTACTTGATGGGTTTTCAGTTTTATGTGTAGTGGCACTGTGCACCTTGAAAATTACTGGAGAAAAGAGTTTTTAGGGTTCTTCCCTACTTTTTCATTACTGATTAGGGTTAATGTCGGGGACCTTTTCCCTCCTAAATTAGATATGGGTTTGGAATGAAGATACGTTTCATATTTTTTTTGTATTGCAATGAAAAGGGTTACTGTAGATTAAGGTTTGTTGAAGAGAGGGTCTTTTCTTGGTGAACAACATTACAGATTCATAATTATTATTGAACAATTTTACTAATTTGGTGAATGAAAGATGAGTTTTGCTTGTGTGCATTTATTATTGAAAACAGTCTCAAGGAGAGGAGGAAGAAGCATTTTGTTTGGCTTTATGATTGAAAAATCTTTGGTAGAAATGGTTTGAAAATTCTACTGGAGTATTTGGGTCGAAAATAAGGATTTTTTAAGTCTTAAGGCCTTTTGCTTCATGGACTCTTATTGATTATCCTTTGATTGCATAAAGAAAGGGTAAGTGTACCGTTTTTCTTGTAAAGTGATTGTGATTATCTTTTGATTCAAGGAAGAGCAATCGATTGCTAATCTATCCATAATTAGTTTGTTAATTTTGCTTTTTTTAAATCATAAGTTAGTCATGTTGGACAGAGAAAAAACTTACTGCTGGACCGGTGGTTATATTGAAATACACATAGTGAGCACAATTTGTTGGTAAACATATGCTAATTAAGTCTAGTGATGATGTGAGCTGTTTAAAGCATTGCAGGTTCTCTGATGTGTTCAAAATCAATGAAAAAACAAACCTTTTCTTTTGGTTCATTTTTTAAAAATCATTTTTGTGATTTTGTGTGGTTTAACCTCTTTTAAAATCATTGAATGTGTCTTGTCTTGTTCATTAGTAGAACCCTTTTCCATTTTTTCCATCTTGGCTTGTCTTTTTTTTTTAAAAAAAAAATTTTTAAACTATATTTGGGGTGAACTGGTGAAGTAGATTTACAGTGAGAGTGTGATTCCTTGAAATTCATGAGCACTTTCCTATTCTGCATCTCAATTTCTTTGCAACCATTATCTCACCTATGATTTTTGTGATTATGTGACCTTTAAAAAATTTCTTTGATGTGAGTATTTGGAGTTCATGGGACCTTGCTTCCTCTGGCATCGGAGAAAGAGGGGATTGCAATGTTTTGAGAATATTACCAAGTGGTTTCAAAGATTACACTTTTGGGGGTTTCTCCAAAGCAGTTTTGAGAAATGGTTTGAGAGAGCTTCCTTCAGTCCACTCATGGTTGGCTTGTGGGGTTGAATTAGCTGCCGACTCATTCATTCATACGCTCAGTAGAAAGGGATGCAGTTTAAGCTACTTTGTGAATGTGTGAATGGTGCGGGAGATAAACCTTACCCTCTTCCCCCTATGCTTGGACTGAAGGGAGCTCCCTCTTCCCTTTTCTTCAGGACTACTACTTTCTCTTGCTTTACCTTCTTGTAATCAAATGTTAGAATTTGTCGGCAGAAGAGTAATTTTCACATCCTTTTTTTATACATTGATGGTTGCCCTTTTTCCTTTTTCTTTGTTTTCTTCTCATGCCCACTTGTTTGCTTTGCTAATTCATTAGGATGAAATTTATGACCTCCCTTTTCTCAATGTTTTAGTTTCATCCATTTAAAAGAAAACAACATTCCTGCTTCTTCATATTTGTATCCTTTATGAAGGATAAGACTTCACCTCTTGTAAATGTAGGCCCATGTTGTACAGTTACACTGTTATAAACTTGGATTTAAAATTGGAATTTCTGCTCTCTCTCTCTCTCTAAAGCTGAACTTAATTCAGCAAGAATGTGGTATTATTTCAGGTAAGCTAAACATTTTCTTTCTTTTATTTTTTTTTTTAATTTTAAGAACTTGTATTATGGTTGGTGCTTATTGTCACAACTTTGGTTCAATTAATGTTACAAAAAAAAAAAGGTTAGTTAAACTTCTTTTATGGTTTGTAAAAACAGTTTATATGTGTAGATTATATTTATTTTTTATTGTTCTTGGAATTTCTGCTATCCTTTATGTCTGTGTAGGGCTGTAAGCAACTATTTCCAATAAAAAAAAGGTGTGAGCAGCTATTTATTTTATGTTCACCATACCAATGCTAAAACCTTATTGGCATTTCCTGCTCAAGGTGTTTTGGAAAATGTTTTGGCTTATAGCTGCTATGATTTTTTTTCCCTTCTTTTTGCCATGTTGGTCTACTGGTCTAGGACAGTTACTTTTAACTTTGAGAACTTAATCCCTGCGCCTATGTGTGAAAATAAGGTGCCAACACCACTCAAACGAGAGAGATTCACCATCTATACTTGAAGACATTTCTTCATCTTTCATCTCCTTTTATTCTTTCATGTGATTAGCTGGAGAACTTTTTCCAAGGAGCATTGGCACTCATTGCACTTTACTACTTCAAAATATGTTTTTTTACCAGTTCATGCTGTTTTCAAATTTGTTTCCATTTTGAGGAGGGGTTTATTGATGGTTGTGGTATGGATAAGCATTCCATTGACAGTGCATTAGCTCACAAATGCCATCTTCTCATGCCCTATTTCTTTCTAGTATTGCAGATAAAATTTTCATAATCCACATTAATTCATGGTGATTTCAAGGCAGTGGGAATCCAACATTGTGAGCACATTCTCTGATGTTGTCTGTTTCTTTCTTTACCACGCTCCATCGGCTGATAATGTATCATTTCATTTTTTTTATGGATATGATGGAGATTACATTTGTCACAGGGATAATATTGCCAATCTCATTTACAGTCTTTTATGATTATGGTTACTTTGGTTTTTAACTCTAATTACACCCATGGGCGGACCTACATACATCCACGTGGGGGTAGATGCACCCATTGAACCTCAGGTTGCCTCAAACATTATAGTGAAAATTTTGGTTTTGCTTCAAATATTTATATAAAAATTCTACATCCGGCCCCTAAACTCAATTGAAAATTTTGTATTTGTTTCCAAAATACAAATCTGGGTACTGCACCCCTCAAACAAAAATTCTGTCACACCTGAACTCCTCTTATATTTATATCCATCTTCATTTATTTTCCCATCTATGATGCCCCCATGTGGGATGGAAAAGACTACTGAGATGGATTTTACACAAACATGCACAAAAAGTAGTACTAGATACCAGACAATATACTGCCTATTTTGATGGATTTTACACACACATGCACAAAAAGTAGTAATAGATACCATACAATATACTGCCTATTTTGAAGTGTCTGCGTGGGCATTGTGGAAACTTTAATCTGATATTCAAAGGAATGGTGCGAAGTGACACAACCATAAAGCAACACAACCATTGTTTCGTATTCTTCTCTTTTTACCTTTATTATTTTCAGTTAAGATGAAGACACCCCTCCCCTCGTCTTTTTCTAATTGGTAACGATAGAGACATTCCTCAGATTCCATGCCTGACCTTTGTGAATCTCCTTCTAGACGTTTCTCTCTTACTGGATCTCTCTTTCATGTACTTCCCATGGGGAAATGGTGATGGAGTTTTTAATTAGAAGGCAAAACACCAAGTGCAAGAGCATCAACTCATCCAAGTTTCTCATCTTGGTAAGCACTTATTTGAAATTTGAACCTTTATTAGACATTACCTCTTATTTTCTTCTGAAACACTTAACTCCGTTTCACATTACAAGAACTTGGAACTTGGAAGTTTTTCAATGTTTGTAGACTTTTAATTGTCTATATTAAGAATTTCTTGGAACTCTCCATTGCTTTTGTTGCAGTTTTTTATTGAACAAAAGGTGGCTGCCTCACGGCCAACTAATGAGCACTAACCTACCTCGAGTTTAGAGAGAGAGAGAGAGAGAGAGAGATTGTACTGTTATATCTATTGTCTACAGTAATATAATGACCTGCTTTTCTTCTTCGTAGAAACATGAAGATATTAAAATCGTCGTTGTTCTCTTTTTTTAAAGTACTGATCTGAAAAGGTTATTAAAACGAGTAAAAAAGTTCTTGAGTTGCAGGTCCTGAAAGTACAATCAATGCCATTATTTTATTTTATTTTCTTTTTCATCTAAAGCCTGCCATTGTTCACCATTTTGTTTCATGCATTGGTTGACGAATTGGGCTTTCATGGAACTTGGGCTGGGTGTGTCTACCTGTATTTCTAAGGAAATGAATTTGGTATATTTTCAATAAAAAGAGGCACATAGGTGAAAAGAAAGTAGATTTCTCTCACACTTTCAATTTCTCATAAAACTGTGCAAGTAAAAGAGAAATGCTAGCCGCACTTCCCAACTCACAATCCATTTCACAACTGTCCTATGTGGCAGTTTCTCTTTTCCTTGTCTCCACAATGTTAAAAGCAAAACAAATTAGTTAAGCATGCCACATAGGACAGTTGTGAGATGGGTTATGAGTTGGGGAGTGTAGCTATCATTTCTCCAAGTAAAAATTATCAAACTTGCATTTTTTATTTTTTATTTTTGGTAATACAAACAGGTTTTTTTTTTTTTGAAGTAGAATATATTTCCAGGAAAATACAGATGGCCAAGCGCAGACCAGCTTTGCAAACCTTTGATTGGTTGATTAAATTTTAGTGAATGGGAGCGGTAACCTTTTGTTCATGTGTTATAACTGAGGTTTCATGAACTTTGGTGAGGGTATGACATACTCTTTATTGACATATTCCATGTATTTGATGAGGGGGTTGAGAGGTTGGTCACTATAAATGATGAAGAATATTTTGTAGGATGTGAGGTAAGGTAATGACTAATGGGTAATAGCAATTACGACTTTTTTTTTTTTAATTTTGTGTTTAACAACAATCGAGACTGTTAAAAGTATTTTTAGCTTGGAAATACGGATCACATGGTTGGTCATCATATATGAAGAATATTTTGTTGGATGTGAGGTAATGACTAGTGTATAACAAAGGCGACTATTTTTTCCCTTTTCTCGTTTTTGAAAACAATAATGGCGACTGTTTTTTGAATCTGTACCTTCGAAACATGAGTTACATGAATTTCCAGTCTAGAGTGTATGTGCGATCTTCTTCATGGTCTGGAAGTACTGTGAGAGAGAGAGAGAGAGAGAGAGAGGGAGAGAGAGAGCACGCTTGAAAATTAGTATTTTATGCCGGCAAGTGTTTGGAAAAATCACCTTAGCTCTCCCAGGCATTAGTTTCTTTGTACGACAGGAAAAGCCTGCCCTTTCACATTTTTGTTGAGATCTGAACTTGCTGGGTTGGTTAGGGATTTCTTGGGTTATAATATATATATATATATGTTTATTGTCTTCAGGTTTTGTTGAGTGGCGTTGTTGTCTTAAGTTTTTGTTGAACTACAATATCATGTCTCTTTTTCCTCATCTTTCTCAATTTTGACGTTTCCTCTTGCTGAAATCAACCAATCAAACCCTCTCCACCTTACACCAGACAAAACTAACCCTTCAATTTGAGAGCACCTGCGCTCTCCATCTCCATGACACCTACCAATCCCCTCAGGCCCCAGCCAAATGTGATCCTCACCATCTTTTCCTCATCCATCTCGACCTGCTTGGCAGGCCCACCATCTCCATCCATCTCCAGCACACCAACTCATCACAGTGCCCACCGTCACACTCCTAATATCAAACACCCATCTTCCCAAGACCAACTAAGCACTAGGCACCATCATCCTTGATCATCATCTTTCTCAAAATTCACACAAGCCAGAACCCATCTAAACTATCCGCAATCCAAAACCGAACCAGCCGTTGCCCCCAACCTGCACTCCAAAATTCACAACCCACTTGACCCAGTAACCAATGCTCAAGAACTGCCTCTTACCCTAGCGGTAAGGGGTTAGGTTCTTACCAGCATAGTAAGGGGTCGAACTTGGCCTCACTCGAGGATTTGTTACTTTACCTGGGGTCCTCTTTCCTAACCAAATGGTTCTCTAACATTTTCTAAGGTGCCTTCCTTTACTCGAAGCTCCCTCGTCAAAGGGTTAGGGGGCTCAGCCCCACTAAGGATGAGATACCAAAAAAAAAAAAAAAAACCAATGCTCACCATCATAGCCATCTTAGCTCACTACCTATGTACAAAGTTGCAACTTGACCGATGAGAAGAGCGATTGTAACATTGTTAAACAAACGTCAATATTGGCTAGAGGGCCTTATTATTATAGGGAAACCATGAGTGCCTTTTTTGTGCACCGATAAAGACCTTGTTTTATCTTGTACTGGGTTTATGTCATTATATAAATTAAAACTCCAAGAACTGAGGCCTATGAGGGGTGTCATATCAGCATCCATTATTTTTCTTTTTCTGGAGCGTCACATAGTCATCTCAATTCTTTACGTTCAAACCAACTTCTTTTCTTTTTCGAACTCTATTTTTATCACATATCCTATGAATCTTCTTATGGATCTTTCAAATCAAATGCTTATCATAGTAGTAGTATCAAAGAATTAAGGTTCCTGCTTGCGAAACCGAAGAAGATCAAATCTGTAAACTCACTCAGATCTGACGAAGAAGAATCGGTTGCCACTCGCCGCCAAAAAGAGCGTGACCCTTACGCCCGTCGTCAGCATTGGCAACCCTCAAGCCTGTCATTAGCACCGGCGATCCTCGCGGACATGAATTTGAAGAAGACGAACCGACTATCAAATTTGCAGAACCGATGAAGATCAGATCTACGTGGCCTTGACTCGGACATGGATCTGAAGAAGACAAACCAACTACCGGATCTGAAGAAGAAGAACCGGGGGAAGATGAACCGACTGCCCGATCTGAAGAAGAAGAACCGGCTGTCGCCAAGAACAGCAACACCCTCAAGACTACTGTCACCACTAGCGGTCCTCGCGGCATCGACTCGGACTCTGTAAACTCGCTCAGATTGAATATGAAGAAAAAGAACCGGCTGTCGCTCGAGAGGTTGGAATTAGGGGCTTCTTATCGCGTCATCAACTCGGACTCTGCAAACTCGCTCATAGCGGATCTGAAGAAGAGCTGGGTGTTGCGTTCTCTCTCTCATGGTAGCTTCAACCACAGCAAAAGAACCTACCACACCCCCACCTCCAGTTATAGGCAAAGCAGGAAGATACATTGTCTTTCTCACTCCTCCTTTCACTCCACAACCCCACGAAAGCCCCACCTTAGATTCCCAAAAATTCCCCGTCAGACTGAATCCCCAAGATTCTCCTTCCTGTGCAGCCTCCCCCTCAGCAATTCACCCAAAAGAGGACCCCCAACCCCTCCTCCCCATTTGGGTTTTTTTGGAACGCTGTTGCCAAAGTCCAAGATGGTATCTTTTTCTCAATCCATGGCTTCTTTTCACATTTCCTGATATGGGTCTTTCTTGTTTTATGATATAATGGGACTTTGTTTTTGTGGGTTTGGGAGTTCATTTGAGCGTGGATGAGTATTTGGTGGATTGGTTTGGATTGAATTAGTCCAAGTATCAATGGGCGTTGAATGATTATTACGAAAGCAAGGGGATTGTGAGTTTTTCCTCGATCTTTAGTTTGGTTTTTAGGGTTTGTTTAGATGTGAAGCAGATTGGATTCGACTTGGGTTTTTATTTTTTTTCTGTAACATTGGATCTCTTGATTGCTTATCTCAAGCATCTATTATGAGCTAGATTTTACACCTATATTATGAGATTTATTTATTTTTTATGTAATATATTAGTGTATGTCCGAATTTGCGTATTTTTTTAGGGCCTGGGTTTAGCACGGGCCTTTGTTGCTAGTATATAAAAAAAGCAAGCATGAAGTATTTTTAGATTATTTTTTGATGGTGTTTTTATGAGAAACTTATTTAAAAAAATACTTCAATTTGATTAGTGGCTGGCCTTGTGAAATTATGTCAGATTAATTGGTACAGGTTTTTTATGTAGCCAACCCTAACATGGTTGGGATAAAGCTTTGATGATGATGATGATGAATTGGTACAGGTTTGTAAAACTCTCGACCCTTTTGTCTTAGTATGTGATAACTGGACGTGGGTCGTGGGTTTTTATCCCCTATCAACAGTGGTCCTGGTCCAGGTCTAGTATGGACCAAACCGAGTACATGTTAACACGTCTTTATAAATGTGTAAAATGTGTTTTATGCCTATTTATGTAGATAAGATATGCTTTATACATCATATGGTAATGTATTGGTAATGCATTTATGTCCCATTTGCATGGAAATTGAATTACTATGAATTCTTGGTCGAATGAGTGACAAAAAAGGATCACTGAAGGGGTGCGAGGAGAAGGATATAAGGTGGAGCAGGAATTTTCTCATGTGGATGTTCACGCATGTAGGCAAAACTGTTATTGGTTGGCTCCTTTAAATTCTGGGGCCTCTTAGTCTTTTGGTGGGCTTCATGCCTTTTTTACCGAACAGATTAGAGCATCTACATGCAGACTTTGCCACCATTTTAAATTACACTAAAGTTGAGATGTAATCTGATTTTCTAAGATTTGATTTACCAAGCTCATGGCTTGGTGTTCATTTGCTAGGACATTGACCAAATAAATTATGTAAGGGGACCTCCAAATTATAAAACTCAGCCAAAGTGTAGGTGCACTGAAAAATTGGTTTGAACTCTTGATTGTGTTAAGGTCCCTTAATTAGATTCCTTTTAGATTACAATAAGTCTAATTAATTCAATTATTCTAATATGCAATCAATAAATCAAAGCACAATGAGTAGATGCACGATTTTTTACGTGGAAAATCCTATTTGGAAAAAACCACTGGTTCTTTCTTCTGGATTGAGATCAAATCAAGTACTATATAAAATAAAGGTTGTAAAGATCTCGTAGAACCATCTCCAATAGGTGACAACCTATGGATTGCAACGATCTTGCAAAATTTGCCGAACACCTTAATCATGCTTGATCTACATCGCCTTGAATGCCTCTTCAAATCGAATCTATTAGGAGATTGTAGATCTGAGAACTAGAGCAGCAACTTCAACACAGATCTCTTTCAAGATGCTTTAGGGATGTTGAAGAATTTTTCCTATTGATTTCCTGTGAATGGAATAGGGAGAGAAAGATGACTTGCAGAGTGACAGAATCCCTTTTTCAAGCCTTTAGTTCGCAGGTCTCCTCTAAGGTTCATGCCTTAGGTTTCCTTAAGAAATTTTGCTTTAAATACTCAAATTTGTGAGCTTTATAGGCGTTCGAACAAACAAAGGGACATTCGAACATTTGCCCTCTCAAATAAATAATTTTGTAGAAAGAAACAGATTGAAAAATGCATTATGTCTCATGCGTTCGAATGTATGTTTGTGCGTTTGAATAAATGAAATTTTTGTAAATATAGACAACACAAAATTTCAAACTTTCAAAGGCTATAATTTTTTAGTTTTAATTCCGATTTATAGAATTTTGAGCTCCATGGGCATCTACTCGACATGAGCTTGCCAATGACAAGTAGCTTTCTATAATTGAACATATAATTTTAGAGATATGACTGTTTTAATTCAAGCACCTTTATTTAAGTGATCCGGTGAAGCATGTAATAGTTTAATCTAAAAGATAAAAAAGTACAATTTAATTTTTCCAAGTTTTATCCAACCTAATGAATATGCCACCACTCAAAACCTTACACGCACCATGTGACCACTTCGATGTTCTTTTTTTTTTTTTTTTTTTTATCTAATTGGGGAACAGTGAACTTATCATTAGTGTTTTGTTACCCTCAAAACCCAAAAAACTCCACATATTTCCTCATACAAAAGGCAAAAACCAATAGCGAATTCAATGCTGCCCTTTTTACTTAAAATCCAAAAGTTTTAGGTTCTTTCTTTTTTTTTTTTTCCACCTATTTAAACCTTAAGCAATAACCAGATGGAGTTGTCTAGCACTTCTAAAGCCGTGAGGATGGAGGTGAAGCTGAGCCCACTTTGTAACACCTCGACCCGATTTGATCCGGATTAGCTGCTAATATTTGATGATTTGGTTGCTAATTGTGTTTTGTTCTTTTTTTTGTTTGGTTTCAGGTTATGGATAGGTAGTTGGGTTGCGTTTAACCTGGTTTAGGTCGACATAAGCCCTTTTTCGTAATATTTGATTTTGTTCAATGTCGTCCTTAATGCATCATCTTGGTATTAACGCGTGTCTTTTGTTATGCTTGTTGATTCCCGTAACTACGTCGTTTGCCAAATATGTCACTTGTTTCCGTTAGACCCGCAATTGACTCGAACTGGAATTAAATTGGAACGATTGGACTTTATTGCAAATTGGCCTTGATAGTTATCTTTATAAGTCTACCGACCTTTTCTTCTCCTTCGTTCACAGTTCTGTCTCTCTCTCTCTCTCTCTCGAGTCTTTTTCTTCTTCTCGTTCCTCCTTGCTTTCTGTCGATCAAGTCAGGGAGAGCATTGGTGCATGTCTACATCGAGTATCAATCGTGTGATTGGAGGTGAGCTTGAGTTTCTTGCTGTGCTTCTTCTCTTCCTTCTTCCTCTTGTTCTCATGATCGCTTGGTACTGTACTCACGGTTCTCTTTTCTTCTTTCCTTGCATTCATGGTGATCAGAAGCTTGTTGGTAGTGTGAGAATTGAGCCCAAGGACAACAAGATCGTGTTTGAACTCATTTGAGGCAAGTATAAGCATAACTTGGCTAAACCATGTGGGTATGTGTTTGACTAAGATTAAATCGTGTATTCTTGCTTATGAATGATGTTTACAGCCCATCTTGTGATCATTCCCTCTATTACATGTGATTTCGTCAGTTTGGATGTGTTTCAGTGATTCTATAATCAGTTCAGAAAATGCTTTTGTGTGTACCCCGGTTAAGTCGTAAGTCACCTTCGACTTAAAGTCCAGAGAGGGAAAAACCCAGTTTTCTTCTATGGCCAGGACACGGCTAAGCGGTATATTATCCTACGGTTAAGTCGTATCTCAGCCGTGACCCAGCCGTAGATCAGTACATGGTGCCTTTTTCTGAATTAACTGAAAGCAAGCAATTGACAGACCTTTTACGGCCTAGGCACGGCTAAGCAGTAGAACAGCACACGGCTAAGCCGTAGAACAAAATACGGGTAAACCGTACTTGCGGATGAACAGTAAAGGGAACTGCGGTGGAGCCGCAGTGCAGATTACGGCTAAGCCGTAAGATGCCTACGGCTAAGCCGTAGGTTCACCTGCGGCTAAGCTGTATCACCCCTGAAAAATGAAGAACAAGGATAGGCGTAAGGAAGAGACTGATATGACCTTCATGATAAAATGTAGATCACCTAGACTTGCCCAATGGTCTGAATATATGACATGAATAATCTCGAGGGCTGTGAATCATTCATGCACGCTATCCGGTTGTTTAGCACCTCTCCATAGGTGTTGGTTTAAGGGACTTCGGTGCACATTCCAGATACACTGCAACAGTAGACAACAGTGCATCGGACAACTTAAAACTACATTATCATGCACGGTTAGAAACACTGGATAACTAAAATAGGATTGGCTAGTAGAAGCTTGTGATCCTTACAAGAAAATCTGATTGCATGGCATATTGACTTCGGTTCTTACCCTCTTATACGCGTTCTGCGCTGGGGCAAACGATCGGATATATACTGGCTCTGTCCATGGTCAATCCCCGGTGGAATAGCGGTCTTGCATGTTCGCTATTACTATTTGATACTCATGATTGGTTAATCTAATGCTTTCTACTCTGTTGGTCTTCATTATATTGTTGACCTACTAAAGTTGATGTGGTTGTTGATTAATTAAACTCGTATGATCTCTTGCATCTGCTTGATATATGTTTAACAAGACATGCACGTCACATTCTGATAAGATATACATGTTAAGTTATGCACGTAATGATATGCACGGTATGATATGCATGTTCTTATATTGATTGACTCGATATGGTCCGGTACTACTGAGCCTCAGCCTTAGGATCTCGACGGGGTGACTTTGGTATAGTTTGTATTGCCTTACTGCAGAAGGACATGTCTTGGGAAATTCGGACTTCAGGAAACCAAGACCCATCTGGCCCATGGTGTTCTCATTACGTTTACAAGATCCCTACTTTGGGAGCATATGGCCTACATAATTGCCACCTAGTATGTACATGTACATGTTATGTTACGTACACATTGATTCACAGAGCATATGTTAATTTGAATGCACAACTGCCTAGACTACTACATTGACATATTATGATTATTTATGTCTTTTATTCTATTAGAGACCATACGTGTTAATTTGTTACTGCTTATATTTTGCTGAATTGTCGTATTCATGCATTGTCCTTGGTGTTGCAGGCTCAGGTACCCTCGACTGTGTTCTTATCGGTCGTCAGTTTGCAGGGGAGACTCCAGTTGTCTCTTTAGGATCGCGGAGTGTGCGTTATCACTCCACCAAAGCGCGACTGTTTTCTGCATGCATGCATATTGCTTTCTTTTCATGTCATCGATTATACTCATGTTCTATACATCGTGATTAGATCCCAATTTGTATGTTCCGACCTTTATGTCAGTCTTTGGATATCATTCCTTTTGTTTCTTGTGTGTCTCGTGTCACATGTTGATATTTGCAGCTTCCGCATACTTGTATTGCACGTGTGTTTTCTCTTGTGCTTGTGCATCTAGACCAAGTCTAAGTGCATATGCATAGGAGTGCGTGTGTCGCTGATTAGGTTTTTGCTAACTCCCGATCTCCTGGGCTTGGGTTGTGACACACTTTTCTTAAGCCATCAAGATGTCCAACACTTTCATTTTCAGATCATCATCTTTGTCACATTTTCCTCCCTCTATATGGCAACATGAGCCCTCTTTTCCAACTTCCATTTCCTTGCTCCACATTCTCCACCATAGCCAATAGCCGCTACCTTTCTACTCAAATCCACACCAGAGCCCACTTCCTCTCATCCTTTAAACAAGTTTTCGCAACTCTACCCATTTCCATTCGTGCGACCCTCTTCCTTATTCCAAGCTAAATGAATTCAAAAATCTCTAAGCCAAATGAATTTAGAAATCGCACATCTCATGCCCACTTTCATTTCCCAAACCGAGCACTCATTGACAGATTTATCATCCTTTGTAAATGAGGGGCTATAGCAAAACCCAAGCCCATTTCAAGTTTTACTAATTTTCTGGTCTGTCTTCTCCTTTGTTGAACCACCTTTCAACAGCACCGTATCTTATGCCGTCAAACTCAAAGCGCCAAGATTAAATGTAGACATGATCTCTATTTTCATGAGATTTACTATTTTGGTTTTTCACGAGGTTGAAATAAATGGAAGAAGGAAGAAGAACATTGAATTTTTGGGTTTTAAAGAAAGAGGTCAGCATTAAACTCGTTATAGGTTTTTTTCTTAGCCTGAGGAAAAATGTGAGGTTTTTCGGGTTTTAAGGGTAATAGAGAAGCATTTAACTTGCCCATACTTTGGATGAGTTTTATGGTTTGCAGTCTTTATATAAATTTTTTTTTGGTTAAAATCCTTGATGGATCTTCTCCTGTGTCTAACCACTGATGGGCTTACATTTCTTAGAATTCCTGATAAATGGGTCATTGATGATGGTTGGGTAGGCTCCTTTCAGGTCTGATTTTTACTGATTGATAATCTGGTCTGGTCTGGGACTCTGGGTCCACACTGGGTGACCAAAGAGCAGATGGTTTTCAGCCTTAAGCCATTGGTTTGGAAGAGATTAGTTTACTTTTGTTACGTTTTAGTCGTGGGACGGTGGCTCCAAAAGTTTTTTATTTTTTATTTTACTGTCACATTTTACCAGTCACTTCAAAAGTTAATAATAAAATGCGACAACCTTGGTCCTTCCTACTTATACAAAGCTTTATTTATGAATGTCGTACATGAACGAAATAATCAAATGCAATTGGGTGGATTGAAGATATGGTTGATTTTTTAATGATAGGAAAGTCGCCGACATCTGACCACATGGCCAAGGCTATCCTCACTGGTATGACGTGGAGGTTGCACCTAGACATGTCAAACAGGTCATGCATTGTTGGGTCGAGCTTTTCTGGCCCATGGCACAGAAGGGCCCAACATGGCACGGTGAAACCTATTTCATATTTCTATGTAATTTATATACTAGCGCTGCAAGCCCGTGCTTGGCCCAGACCTTTATAAAAAATTTAAATAGTTTATTATAAAGTTTATCAAAATAATAAAAGTTCATATGTTTATAAAATTTAATAGACTTTCGAATTTTTTTTCTTTTATTTAAATTATGAGAATCATTTAGTGGGCTACTTACATTTTCAAACTTTTTTTAATTTTTATTTTATTCATTTAGTAGGTTGACTTTTATAAATATCTGACATTTTATATTTTTATAAATTTTTAATAAATTATTTGGAGTTTTTTCCAGAAAAATTTCCTTAAAGTTCTTGCAAAACGAAAAGGAGCAGGAACTTTTTATAGCTCGGAGTGGTCCCCTGGGCCTTTTTTTTGTTTTTCTTTTTTTCAACATTATTTATGAGCAGCGATATTTATGTTTAAATATAACCATTTCCCCATTCGTTCTACCTCTTTCTCATCTCTTCATCCCCTTCCTCTTACCCATATTCCATTTGGATTCTGTCTAGAGCGAGGAGGGGAAAACTAAGAAGAAAAAAAAGAGATAGAGAAAACATAAACAAAAGAAAATGAAAAGACAAGGAAGGGGAGGAAGGCAGAAGACAAGAGAAGAAGAAGAACAAAGAAGAAGAAGAAACGTTGGGAGGAAAAAGAGGATGGGAGTGGTTTAATAAAAGTTGGAAGAAGAGAAAATCAAGAAGAAAAAGATGTAGAACAAATATGGAAACTAAAAAGAAAGGGAACCAGAAGAAGGAACTGAAATAATTAGAACATAAACGATCTCTGTCTAAAGTGAGTATAGATATCGTTGGTCATCAACAATTAAAAAAAAAATCATAATTCTACTTTGGTTATCTATGCTCAAGCGTAATACACTGATTCTGCTTTAGTTATATTACGCTTGAATATAGATATCTATGCTCAAGCATAATATACCCAAAGCTGATTGCAGATAGAATCAGTTTTTTTTCTCCATTTTTTAACTATTTTAGCTCCTTTTTCTAATTTCATTTCATTTTGTTTTCCAAATGTTATGCTTTTTTTTCTTCTTCTTCTACCTTCCATTAAATCACCCTTATCCTCTTTTTACTCCAAATGTTTCTATTTCTTCATTGTTCTTGTTCTTCTCTTTTCTTTTCCTTCCTCCTCTTCCTTGTCTTCTTTTTTTCTTTTGTTTTTGTTCTCTTTCTCTGTTTCTTCTTCTTGGTTTTCCCCTCCTCGTTCTAGATAGAACACAAATAGAACATGGAAAGAGGAAGGAGAAAAGAGATTGAGGAAGAAAAAATATGAAAAAGGTTACTCTTGAGCATAGATATCACTACTCATGAAAAATATTGAAAAAAAAAACAAGAAAGGGCTCAAAGGACCACTTGGGGCCATAAAAATCTTCAGAGTCCTTTTTATTCTACAAAGACTCTATGAGGATTTTTCTAGGAAAAACCCTTATTTTTTTAGTGTAAATATGAAAAATGAAAAACCCTTATTTTTTTAGTGTAAATATGAAAAATTTAATCTTTTACTTTTTTTTTATTATCTACAAAAAGTTTAAAGATTTTGAAGATAATCCTATTGAAAAACTTTCAAGTAGCAGTGCAGTAGATCTAGTTTGATCGAACTCCTTAAATGTGTGTCAAACTCTTATTTGTATGTATTCTTTAAACTTTTTAGCCTAAAACCTTATAAAAAATGGAAGCACGGAACATTAGAAGGGCCGCATAGAAGCACATGACACGGCCTAGGCAAGGCATGAGTTGTGCTCGTAGCTAGCACGACATAACAATGTCTCCCCTTTCACGGCTTTTAGTGGCCTGTGTGGGCTTCTTGTGATTTGCCCCATCTATGCAATGTCTCCCCTTTCACGGCTGCCTGAGCTTTCTTTGCCTTCTCATGATAAAGGTCTTCGTTTATAGATGGCCACTTGCAATGTGGGAGGCAACTTCTATTATTACCTCATGGGATCCCCCCATGATTAATCCAACATACTCACACTCATTAACTTCTTGTGAATGAGCACTCATCCTAGTTTGACATTAATTTCAAGAATTCCTACTGCTGGATTGAATTTTATATAAAAAAAAATACAACTTAAGGAAAGTGCTAAACTGCAAGGCCCCTTAATCAATGGTTGTAATGATCTAACTGAAATAATCTTTGCCCAAAATCATTTCAACAATGACAGCTTTGTATAACACTCTCATCCTTATAAGAGCATCTCTAACCAATAAGTCAAATATGATGTGACATCTCCACATAGGCAAAAAAAGCATGCGAGTCTCTCCAAGGAAATGTTAAATGTGATGTGGCATTTGGCATATGGGTTTGAAATGTCAATTTTGACACACCATAAAGTCACATGCCAATTTTACTTTTGAATTGTTTATTATATGGGCCCTACAATAATGCAAAGATTTTGAAAATTTTCTTATGATGTGGGTCTTGTAAGAATGTAAATTTTTAAAAAATAATAATTTGACATATTGGTTGGAGTTCCCACTTTCTAAGACCATCTCCACTGGATTCAGCAAATTGTCACGTGGGCTAGAAAGGGTAACTAAAGGCATTGCATTGTGCTCCAACAATAACGTCAAAAGTAACATGTCAATTGGCGTCGGGCATGGGATGTCAAATTTGACGATTAAAAAGGCTATCTCCTTTTCATTATTTTATTACTTACATTGCAATGACTATATGAGTTTTGAAAAGAAGGTAACAGTTGGAGAATATTTTCTGTTGTTGCTTAACATCAACAATTTAAAAAGTCAGCCGTTGGAGAATGTAACCGTTGGAGAAGTGGCCATTAGTGAATAATTCATAAAAAATTTGTAAATAGTACTATTTGAAAAAATATATATTTCGAAAAACTCTTGGAACTCTCCTATAAATTAGGAATGTTTGATGTTAAATTTTTTCTCATTTACACTATGGATTCCCAATACTCTTAATTTTCTAATTTTTCCATACAACAATCACAATTTTTTTGTGAAGCCTTTGAAATCCCTGCTGATAAGGCCCCAAAGAAAAAGACTGTTGTTCGAGGTGTTGGCTTCAATATAGAAGAAGACCGTCTTCTTGTTTGTTCGTGGCTGAACACCAGCCTAGATGCTATGCATGGAAATGGGTAGAACTTAGGGCATTTTGGCAATGAGTGGGAGAGCACTATCACAACAATAAGCAATTTGCCAGTGCTTGAATTGACAAAATGTTGTCATAATGATGGACAAAGATTCAAGCGTCTGTCAATAAATTTTGTAAATGTCTTGCCACAATTATTGCCAGAAATCAAAGTAACACAAATGAACAAGTTAAGGTAAAATTAAATAGCTGAATGGACTTGTTTTTTCTTTATTATTAATTTGAGCTTAATTTTAATTTGTAGATTGTGGAAGCAAAAAAACTTATGAATATCTATACGGATCAAAATTCACTTTGGACCATGTTTGGATTTTGTTGAGGCACCAACCAAAGTGGGTGCACCTGCAACATAATGTAGAGGAGAAGACAACTACAAAAAAATTAAAAAACTTCCTCTTCCGGCTACTCATCATCTTCTAATCCAAGAACTCCCATAAATATTGAGAAGAATGACTCAAACAACGATGCTTTCGATCCTATGACGAGCAAAAAGGCTGAGAAGAGAAACATAAAACAAAGTACTAGCAACGAACCCACACCTATTGCACTCATCCAAAAAATGATGGATGATAAAAAGGAAAGAGATGAAAAAAAGTTAGAGCTTCCGAAGCAAAAAATTGAGCAGGATGAAAAGAAGATGCAATTGAAGAAAATACAAATGGAGATGGAAATTATAAGTATGGATACGTCTCATATGTGTTGACCCATAAAATTTTGCAAACAATGTAGCGAAAGCATTACAAGCTTTGGATTATAAAGTTCCAAACTTTTCAAAGCACTTGGACCTCATCTCAGCTCAAATCAGTTTCAGAAACTCTTTGCCAGCTCTTTGGGAATCATTGCGGGACCTAGCACTTCCATATATTGAAGCAAGCTTCTATTCAACGAAATACTTTCAAGTACATTTAAAGACTACTCCTCAAGGATTCAGAGTAGTTGGACATCATTTGGATCCAAACTTGGTCTAGATGATCATATACTATGCTCTGTGGGTCCCTGTGCAGAATGACATCCCATGAAGATCAAATTAGCTGAAACTCTCAGAGGAAGCTCAAATGATGCCCAAGACAGGCCCTACAAAATTTCGGGTTGAACAGACATCATCGAACCGAAAAGCCACAAGCATGTCAACTGGGGGTCAGTCTCCCCCAAGCCATAGGGTCACTAACCAAAGTCCTGCTTCCTGATATCCAAAATTGATGAGATTTGGGAAAATACTCCAAGATATGCCTTATGTTAGTTCCTCTAAGTTTAGAACCAAACCGAAGTCATTTCGGCCTCAAAAAGCTGAGACAAGGGCTCACTTTCATAAAAAGTCAACTGGAGAGTTGACCGACTTTTGAAAGTCAAAACAGGTTGAAACTTCTATGACACACTCAAAATAGTGTCAAGAGGCATCCTTCCAAGTTTCGTCAAGATTGGACTTTGTTCGGACCCTAAACAGGTGAAAACGGGTCACATATACAAAAGTCCAAAAACAGGCCTTGTCCGTGACCATGGCCTGTTCATCAGGGGAGTTGACCAACTTCAGATAGTCAAAACGAGCTGAAACTTTTATGATATGATCAAAATAGTTTCAAGAAGCATCCCTCCAAGTTTCGTGGAGATTGGACTTCGTTTGGACCCCAAATAGGTGAAAACGGACCGCAACTACAAAAACCCGAAATTGGGCCTTGTCCGTGACCGCGGCTGTGGTCATGGACCCCCAAAGGACACTTCCTACGGTTTTGGGCGGTTTTTCTCCACTCCTTTTCGAAATCAAACTTCCCACAACTCCCCCAACTCCTAGGAACCACCAAAAACTACCTGGAACCTCTATAAAAAGAAGAGTGTTTGAAGGAAGCAAAGGAGGAACGAGGAGAGAGAGAAAAAGATAGAACTGAATGAACACAAGAGCATTTAAGCAAGAAAAGCAGCATCCCACGACCATTCCCTTCCTTCTTTAGTCACCAAGGTGAGCAAAAAGATTCAGAGGAAGAGAAGAAGGGTGGGGTAATTACAGAAGGCACTATGTACGTGCGGTAACGGCTATTCGAAGGATGACGTTGTCATCTTTGTTTTTCTCATTCGGGGGGATTTCTTAGCCATTACAGAGGTTGTGAACGAGCCCCTTTGGGCCTCATTTTGTTCCTTGAAAATTATAGGTTCAAAATGACACAACTTTGGCTTCCTGTGATGCCCTCTTCGGACTTGAACAAAAGACAGTCTGTAAACAAAAATGATGAATCACAAAGTTTTCAATCGATTCCGTAGTCGAATTTGATCTTCTCAATGGTCATCCAATACCCCAAGATGTCATGAAAAGGGAGTTTCAACACTTAAAAAAGTTTGGAAGTAGAACCAGCACGAGCAACAAAAAAACGGAGGCGAACAGTGACCTTACAGTCACTGTCTGCCAGTGACCGTGAGTCACGGTCTGGCCTGGGGCAGTGACCACGGGTCACCGTCACCCCCCAATTTTTCCTCTTTTTTGCATTTTTCCTCCTTTATGTACATTTTCTTGTAATTTCCAAATTGAGATCACATCTAAGACTTGAGGGAGGGGTTGTAAACTTTGTAAACTCATGTAAACAACATGCATCCCCGCGGTCAGGGCATTAGAAGCCATGTAAACAAAAGGGAACTCAATGATGAACTGTAATTGATTCCCATTCTTCTTAACGCTTGAAGTGTGTAAATGTTGGACATTGAATCCATTATATATTTCCACGCCACATTTTAAGCGCGATCAATATGTTTGAAGAGCAACAGCCATACTATTCTTAAAAAAGATGGAAAAATCTCAGAGGAGGGTTACGTGGTGGTGTTTGAATTGTTTTTTACTTTTAGGGAAAAAAATATGTATTTTCATTCCAATTAATGAATTGTTGTTTGTTTAAATATCTATTGTGCTTACATTTTATAGCCGTTGGAGAAAACTAGCCGTTTTATAGCCATTGGAAAAAAACTAGCTATTGGAATATCTTCTATAGATAGATCACTTTTGTATAGAATTCTTTATACCCCAAATTCTCAACACTTCTCTTCTTCTCCAAATAAGAAAATACTTTGGCCATTACCTCAAAATGCCTCAAAAATTTTCCAATTCCTCTTCTGACTTGGCGGATGAGATTTGACATAACTTTACACATTCTAATTCGAATGAAGAATTGGAGATGTTGACAAGGGCTGTTTTGCAAGAAGAATGAGAAATGAGAATGAGAGTACATGGTGGTTCCATTCAAGGTCACACAATTGTTAACAGAGGATGTGTCCAAGGCCATCACAAACTCTACAATGACTACTTTGGTGAGAACCTTGTGTACACTCCCTCTCAATTTCGAAGGAGGTTCCAAATGTGCCGACTTCTATTTCTTCGAATTGTAAATGCAGTAGAAGCTCATGACCGGTACTTTCAACAAAAAGGAGACTCTGTCAGCCGTCTTGGTTTATCACCTTTTCAAAAGGTCACAACTGCAATGAGGATTCTTGCGTATAGAGTCGCGGTAGATGCTATGGACAATTATGTGAAGATCGCTGAAAGCACCTCAATTGAATCAATAAAAAGGTTTGTTCAAGCTATCATTGACGTTTTTGGCAATGAGTACTTGAGAAAACTGAATAACACTGACATTCGTAGATTATTATCAGAAGGTGAGAGACATGGGTTTCCTGCATTGTTGGTAGCATAGACTGTATACACTGGAAGTGGAAGAACTGTCCAGTTGTGTAAAAGGCATGTATGCTTATGGAGACCACCACGAGCCTTTGTTGATTCTTTAAGCCGTGGCTTTGTATGATCTTTGGATATGGCATGCTTATTTTAGACTACCGGGATCGCATAATGATATAAATGTGTTGGATCGATCTCCTATATTTACCGACCTCGCTAAAGCCTGAGCTCCTCTTGCCAACTACTCAATTAATGGTCATGACTATACAACTGGCTACTATCCTACTGATGGCATATATCCATCGTGGGCGACATTTGTAAAAACAATTCCATGTCCAAACAAACCAAAGGCTACAAATTTTGCTCCAGCTTAAGAGTTCGCAAGGAAAGACATGGAGCGAGCATTTGGAGTGCTCCAGGCGCATTTTGCAATTGTTCGTGGGCCTTCTTGTTTTTGGTATTGTCAAACAATTCAACATATCATGAAGGTATGCATTATAATGCATAATATGATTATTGAAGATGAACATGATGAAAGTTTTCCACTCAATTATGATGCACAAGAGGGTGAATGTAGTGACCTTGCAGTGTCACGTGAGCACATTGCAGAATTTCAGGATTTTATTCAAAATCACTTGCGTATTCGCGATAGGAGAACACATTCTCAACTCTAAGTCGATCTGGTTGAACACCTGTGTCATTTCCAAGGGGCATTTGAAGTAGCTTGTGATTGAAAATTGATTATAATATTATGTAGTTGAATTTAACATTTTCAGTAAAAAAAAATGTGTTAATTACAATTTAATGATTTTTAATTTTTTAATAAGTAATTATTTTATTTACATTTAAATGGTTCCAAATAAGATATATATGTTATAATAAATGAGCTGAAAAGGTAAAAGAATAATAAAATAATAAATTTGGCATATCCCTTGGAATTGCTAAAGTTGAAGATGTCAAAACTTTAAATGTCAAGTTTGCCACATAAACCATCAAATTCAAATTTGGCACTCCAAATTTGAAGTAATCCTTCGAGATGCTCTAAGCATGCCAAATCTCAAATCTTCAAAATGTCACATACGCAATCAAATAAAAATTGGCATTTTTAAAATGACATCTCCCTTGGAGAGGCTCTAAGGGCCCGTTTGTTAATTTTCCCTCATTGTAAAGTTAAAGTCATCTTTCATTTCATCACACAACAACCCAAAAAAATCAAATCAAATACCACATTTCAAAAAAATTCTTTTATTTTTTTACACAAAAATTCATAAAGTTACTTTTTCATCCACTAACAAACAAAAAATATCTATTTTTAATACAAAAAATCAGAAAGTTTTATTCTCTTTTCACTAAAAAAACAAAATCTAATCATTGAATTGATTTAACCCCTCTCATTTTTTTATCTTTTAAAATTACCATTCACCTCACTTTACCCTACCAATTAAATTAACAAACGGGGGCCCTAAGGATTCAGGTGTGTCCTCCTACGGAAGGCTTAAGAGTTTTACGAGGCCCATATAAATACAGTATAATGTAGTTTTTGCTAAATTATTCCTTCAAATGCTCACATGCATCCTTAGGCGTTTGGTCTAGTGGTATGATTCTTGCTTTGGGTGCAAGAATTCTCGCAACGCCCCATCTAAATTTCATTTCTTTTGATTCTTGCCTTGTTTTTCCTTTGTCGTTTGTCGCTCTTCCTCTATTAATGGTTTGTGAGTTATGGGCCTTAACGGCGTTTGTAAGATTGATCCAACGATAAGAACCAATCATATTAAATAAATTTTTGGGGTTAATATCCTTAATAATATCCTCAATTGCAAGCTTGCGACTTGCCAAACCCTTCCATGCCCATTTGGATCTTTGCACACCAAGTACTCAATTCATTTGGATAGTTTAAGTCACAGGCGTGTTTTATTCTCTGCCTTGACTAATTACAATAACACAGAAGTCCCATGCAAAAAGAATCACAACCAGGTAGATTGCAGGGAAATCCAAAAATCCATATCCAGGGCCCCAAACAGGTGCTCCTAGTTACAAGTAAACTTATGCCATCTTATACAGAGTTCATTTCCATAGCCACAACTGGGAGGTACGACAATGGCTGGCCATCATGGAAGAAAGAACAGATGCTGTATTAATATCAGCCAAATTAATCAACGTGCAGTTCAGGTAAAAAAGAATGGGTATATGACATCCAGAAAGTTTGATCTGGCTGAGTCTGTTTAGGCCCATGTTTGATCTTTCGAACTTGGTTGGCCTGCACTTTGTTTAGCTTTACATATAGTTATCAGCAACTCCCTTCTTATTCATTATGGGCAAACACGAGACTCTCACTTCATTCGAAAAGCACAACCTTTTGACAAGTAAACCGTGCTCCTGCCATTGTTGCACTCCCCATAGGAAGATCGACAAAGGCACAAACGTCATAAGCATTCACTTCCGGATGACAAGTCTAGCTCTGACCAAAAGATAATCAAGTCTCAGATCTCATACTCATCAAAACTTAGACATTAGTAAACCCGTTTGGATCACTGAATCACAGATTCACAGGTACCATTCAAGAAATTTCAAGCCTTCTGCAGAATGCACATTTGAACAATGATTTCATGTTTAATGGATTCTTGATTACTATTATTGATAGATGGCAAGGGAGAATTTTGTTGAAATAAGTAATGCAGCAGACCCAAAATGCTTAATTAGCAAGCCTTACTCAACATGGCTACGGCAGCAGCAAATTTGCAAATAGCAACCAGCATGGGGTAAGCAACAATGGACAAGCTGGGCATCTGCGCACTTTGGATTGATTTCAGAACACCTGGAAAAGGGATTGGACCTGTAAATGTATAGTATTTAGCTGCCACTGGCAGAGTAGGCAGCTTACAGGTGAGAGCCATTCTGTTCGTGTGGCCTGCTATTTCAGCAGCTTGCTTGGAAAAAGCCAATGAGAACAACAATATGCATTGCCTTAATACTTTACAATATGCATTGCCTTAATACTTTACGGCCTATTTGTTTTATATTAGAATACATAGGAATTCATGGTCAAATCAGCTCCACCCATGGATTATTAAAGAGGTGAAGAGTGAACGATACGAGGTGAGAGGTGAAGGATACCAAGTAGCAATGACTTTCCTACGATTTAAATTACTAGAGTGATGGCTTAGTATTTATTTCCCATCTACCCTTGATTCACTTCCATTAAAGGGGAGGTTTATTTTTTTTTTAATGGCCATATTTGTATATCCACCTTTAATCTTCATTTTTAACCACATGCGGCATGAGTTCCTACGAAATTAGTCAACATTTCAAAACTAAATAAAAATGTGCAGATCTGAAAGGCAAACTGCTTGGGAAGAATGGTAAACCAGACCATGGAAACCAAACTTACTGCCGGTTTTTTGTTCTTATTTTCTAATAAATAGTTGTTCAATACAAAGCTCCTCTTCTTTAGCAGCCAGCAACCCTTATTATCGTGGGTTTTCATTTAGGGCTTCCATCATCAGCCACCACTGAGCCATGTTACAGGTTTATATTTCCATTTTCAAGTGAAAACGGCAGACATGCAATCTTCTGATTTCTGGTGAGAATATCAAAGGTTTGATCTCAGTCCCTTGTGTTCATCGAAGGTGATCATCACTTTTCCAATGACTTTCCTCTCTTTGATAGCAGCAAATGCAAGGTTTGCCTGTAAAGAGCACAAATTGAAATTAAATCTCAGGCTGTTAGATAATACAACCATCCCTTCATTCTCTCCTTTCCTTTCCTTCTCCTTTTCAAGCATTAAAAAAAAAAAAAGGTATTCTAGGAGCCACTTCCCATGATAGTCATTAGCAATACCTCATGAATTTGGATATATGTAAACCTGAAACTAATTAAGGGCTCCAACCCTAACGAACCTAGTTTGAGACGCAGTCAAGTACTTCAATGAAGCATTTTGGAGGACTCATGAAAGTCAAAACTACTCAATTTAATTGCTTTGGGTAACTGGAGATTTATTAAGCTGAGCCTTTTGGACTAATAAAAAGTTATTTAAGGTTTTATTCAATCAATATATACAGGCTGAGGCTCACCTGTGGCTGTGTCGCATGAGAGACATCATGTGGACCCACTTTTTCAGTATGTGGGACCCCTATGGTCAGTCCAACCTCTCATGTTCCATTAAAAAATATATGTAAAATAGTTACAAACATGGCAGGTAAGTCAAGGCAACCAAAACATGAAATTGCCTCACGCCGAAATTTATAAACCTACACAGCCTTGAACCCTAAAAGCTTAAGCAACTAGCAAAGTCGGATCACCCATTTAACCCAATCCATTGCTATCCTCGTGGATGTTTGAAGGGTTACGTGGGTCAACTGCGTCCAATGTGTTTGACCGTGGGTCAAGATTTCCTGGCATGTGACCAGTCCATTCATGGAGTAGGCTAGACACAGGTTGGGTAAAGATCCGCCACCCTAGTTGGAGGGCTACTGGAGGTTCAGTAGCTTGTCAAATGACAGTTGAAACTGGTTTAATAATTTTGATAGGGAAATAGTTTTCATAAATTTTATTGGACAAAGAGAATTAATCAACAAAATTATTCATATATTTATTTTTTGGACTGGTATCAACAAAAATGTTTTCAAGAGTGTAAAGTTTGCGTGAAACCATAAGAAAATTTTACGTGAAACAAATAGTCAGCCAAAAATTAGTAAGCTCTGGAAAAGACAATTTTGGGGACGACAGATTCTTGTGCAAGTGGTGCTTCTTAAGTTTGCAAGGAGAGAGTAAGGATCTTCAATTCTATGAATGCATAGTGAAGTCTTCATCAAATTCATAAGTAATGACTGCTTGCAGAAACTGGGAAGCAACAGGCCTGCCAGAAAAGAAATGCATGGAAGGAGCCACTTGCGGAGGGTTTTCTCAAGTGAATGTTGACAAGGCTTCATGATGCAATTCAAGGCCGTAAGGGATTGGGGTTATGGAGTGTGGGCACTTAAGAGATGATAGAGGTTGCAAGATGCATTTTCTCGGTTCTGTAAGGGAAAGAATATTATAAAGCAACCCCAATGAGGGTTAGCTTTGGAAGGGTTAAGGAATGAAGTAGACTTAAGTTCAGTTTCTGCAGGAATGCCATAGCATGGGCAGGTGGGAAGTGAAATGAACCTTGGACTACTTCTAAAATAACAAATAACATTATATATATGCATCACAACATCGTAAAACCTCAACAGGAAACCAATTCCAGAAATAACCCAAATGCATGGACAGGAAAAAATCTGTAAGATAAAGCAAATATGAGCAGTGAAGGGATATAAGAAATCTCCAACCTTCCATAGGCTGAAAGAGTGAGATATATGGATGGATATCAAGCCCCTTGCTAGCCATGATAGGAGCTCCTTGAGGGAGTCTTCAAGAACCTTGGGATCGTGTACTCTGTAGGACCCCCAGTAAAGTCCGTGTACTGTCCAATTCTAAAAAAGCAAATATTGGCAGAATTCAGTGAATACAGTCAACATTAGAAAAAAAAAAAGATTGCAGAATTCAGCAATTGAGCATATTAACAAATATGCAAAAAAACACTATCAATAGAAAAAAAAAAAAAAAGCAAAATAAACAAGTGCATTTTGCATTAGATGCTCCATAATGGGGAACCCATTTACATTAGATCCTGTGTAATGGCTTAAAGGTATCCCACTCCCCTTGGTACACTTGGACCTGCTGAGTGAGCTAACTCAACCTTGACGCCCTCAAGCTATGATGCCTGGATATTTAAAAATAGGCAACATAATGTGTGATATTGTCTATGACACTTCACCTGTTATGTGTGAATCTGTGTCCCTGCCATATACATGGCGTGTCCCTGATGTATCTGGTAATCATAGCCCTCAAGACAGACAAATGAACCCTCAATACGATAAAATGAATGAAAATTGGAAAAAGAACCAACATTTGGACCAGATATCCATCTGGAAACCCCAAAAAATGTGATTTAGTGATCAGGGAATACAATAAAATTATGCAGAACTGTATTATCACCTATACCTTAACAAGAGTAATATTTGCCGGGATAACAGGGATTTCTCCACTTGCAAATCCTATGACCAAAATATTTGCTCCCCAATTGAGCAGTTTCATGCTGTCCTTCATGAGCTTTCCTCCAACTGGATCATATAGAACATCAACCCCTTTAAGTTTTCTCGCCTTTAGAAACCCCTTCACACTATCTATGATGTTTCCATTGCTCAAGTCTACAACATAGTCCACACCCAACGACTCAAGAAAGCGAACTTTTTCAGCCCCCCTGCAATTTCAAAATATGTTCCAACCATCAATTAGAATTTATTTAGAACTTAGTTAAGCACAAGGGTCATATGCAAAGAAGGAAAATAAATATATGCAGTCTTCTTCTTTAATAAATTACCTGGCAACAGCAATCACAATGGAACCACAAACCTTTCCTATCTGTACAGCTGAAAGCCCAACACCACCAGCTGCACCAAGAACGAGCAAGACCTGTGTTTCTATCAACATCAATCCTTACAAAAGCAACTCTAAAGGTTCAAATGATTGTTAAAGCAAGAAAAAATCTATATTATTCAACATAAAATCATATAGATAGTAGGAAAATTCATGTAGCACATGAACAGAATCAGCCGATGTTTGGGATCTCTATTTCCAACCTCTATTTATTTCAATGTCCAAAGTGGGTCGACTCGGCATAAGCTTTAAAATAAGAGCATTTGGCACACGATTCTATCCACTGCCCGCATTAGAGAAATAGAGGCAAATTCTCTTAAAATAAAAGGCCTCATTTCTGGGCTTGTGAAAATAAGAGCTTTGGCCTCTTTTTTTATTGACATTTTTATATAGCCCTATTTTGGATGGCTATGTGGGAATACGATTAGAGATACCAAACAAGGCCTTAGTAATATGCAATTTCAAGCAAGCCTAAGTTATCAGCAAATATGAACATTAAGAGTAAGGTTTTTTGTTGTTAATATCCATCAAAAAATAGATGGGAACTAAAGATGATTACAAAATAACAAGTCCTAGTCATGGATAGGTTGCATGTTCTGAACCAGGTCAGGTCCAGCCTGCTTAGGGCTAGATATGAGCATTAATTTTTAGGATGATGGCGGAGCCAAACCTTGAGGCCTTGACCTGTTAGCAAAATGTGGCTACCAACTAAAGGCCAGCCTGGTGTGACAAATTCAACAGGAACAAGCCCAACATTTCACTATGGCAGGGCCTGGATCTAATATTCAGACTCATGAGTTATATTAAGACCTGAACATTGGGCCCAATAGCTAAATGGTCTGGGCTTAGGCCATGTTTAGCCGGTGAAAATGTGCAACCCCAGGCAACAATGCCAAATAAACAGCAAAGATAGACAAATCAGTCCAAATAAAATGAGCATATAGTATTGCCGGAATATGGAAAGATTTGGATGATAGGCTCCAAACCAAGAATTGAAGTTGGTTTAGAACAAAGACTCATTCTGAAAAAACATGAAATGTCAAATTCCTGATACAGATGTTCATGCACTTCTCTAGCAGACACTATTCCCTCTCCAAAAGGTGCAAATACAGTTTATTCTTCTGCACTTCTCCAGCACACAATATTCCCTGCGCCAAAATCTACAAAATTCAGCTTACCTTTTCCGCACTTATCCATGAGAAAATATTCCCAGTGCATCGAAAGCTTCATACACAATTTGTTCTTCTGAATCAAATTATAATGTTTAAATGAGAACTGGAATTTTAACAAAACCGAGTTAACTAAGCAAGGTGATAGATTTAACCAGGGAACACACTGAAACAAAGGTGCACCAAGTATGGAACAAAACAATCTAAAAAAAACTGAGGAAAATGTGACCGATCAAAATATGAACCAAAATTTATCCATTCTCCCGGTGGCTATTTCTGCTTAATTGTGCCATTATTTATTTCTTCACAATTAAAATGATACAATATTGAAACTACTAGATCATGAATTTATATATTTAGAAATGAAGCCAAAGCATACCTGCCCAGGACCCAATTTTGCTCTATGAACAAGTGCTACATGTGAAGTTCCAAATGCGACAGGAAGGGCGCCAGCAGCAACCAGATCACATCCATCAGGCACTAGATATCTTCAATTTCTCAACAAAGAACGGATTTACATATTATAATCATGATAAGAGGAATGCATTTCCTTTTAAAGGATAGATCTAGACAATAACAGTGAAAAAACATGAAGGCCAGCAAAGGTCTTTAGAATCAAACACACACACAAAAGTAACACTTTGTAACAGTGACACCCAAGTAATGTCAAACTCTCTCTAAAAATTCCCCATTTTGCATCATGAGTGACATGAATCTATTTTTCTTTAACATTTAAGAGAAGCTGGAATCCTGTAGGGCAAGGGCAATTCTTTTTCCTCAACAACATTTCCATGATCAAGAGTATATCTTTTCCAAACCACCTAGCTTACGAACATATTCATCATTTCCACTCATTTCTTCTGGAAGATGAGAATGTTCATGTTCTGGTTTCTTCTTGGAATTACTCTGAACTCCTATCTGTAAGTTCACCTATAGTATTTTCTGTCACTGTTTTGCTATATCTTAATTGTTATGAATCAGTACTTCATTTATCATAAGACACTCAATTCTCATCAGACTGACTGAAAGTGCTGTTCCTATTCACATGCCTGTAACTACTCCAATATCATTCCTAGCTGAAACAAGAGCAACAATGCACTCAATCATCATCAAGTTATTTCTAAGGCCATGTTTTCAACATGCTGACAAGGATAAAAAAAACAAAATCTAAAAACTAAAAACAAAATTGAAAGCAATCTTTTGTTGATAGCTCATACCAAAGAAGGTAAAACCATGGTTATATGGATCATTGGATCAGAATTTTTGTGGTTGCAGCTAATGAATCCGATTTGCCAGGGTAGAATGGAATTTTCATTGTGGACCGCCCAAATATATTCAACTATGAAGTGGACAAGTGGGGCCCAATTTAGTTATCAAAGATTCCAAGCTGATGATATGGCTATTTGCAGCATAGACGGCCAAAAATTGAATCATGATGCAGGAGGTCCTGTGTTACTGTAAAATTGAATTCTCAACCCAAATCATGTAAGCCCACCTATATTGCAATCCAGGAACCAACCTGCAATCTGAATTGCTGTGACCTAGATCATGGGTAGGTACAACAACCTAGGTAGTACCTGGAAAAACAGCTCCATGATCAGTTTTAGCTTAACTGAAGAAAAGATGAGAAAGTGACTGCCTTAATCAAGCTTAATGTTCCAACCAAGCAGAGTGATCAGGAAGATAAATGAACAGAGCTTATATTGACAATTTTCTTAGGCCTTAAGTTCGCTTTTATTATATATATGGCTTTGTAGAGAAGAAATTCTCAGACTTCGATTATTGAATAGATTTGGGGATTTTATCCTAGAGGTGCGTCCTTGTGTGTGAAGTCCTCTTGACGATTCGAAGTGTCACCGGACATGTGCTTTGGCACCCCTATGCAGCCTTAACCCTACGGCTTGCATCAGTTTGGTATCAGAGCCGGTCCTCTAATAGATCGACATGTTACCCCTATCCCTCGCATTCCGTGGAACCACATCAGAGCCTCGTCAGCATGATTCCCATCTCCATCCATCATCCCTGTCATCTCGGCCACTGCCACCAACCAAACCCAACAACCAGTCCCCATCGCTATCGTGTCCCTTTGCATACCCAAAACCTTACCTCCACACGAACCTCCTTCCACCCTCCGATTTCCCAACCCAACCTTGGCTAGAACACAAACCCATAAAAAAAAAAAAAAAAAAACCACTGCCCCCCCCCCCCCCCCCCCCCTTCAAAACAAAACAAAACAAAAAAAAAAACAACACGCACACACACCCACCCCCACCCACACCCACACACCGGAATCGTCCCGTCCCAGTACCGACCCTAAAACAGCCCCAATTTCATCGCCAACTGCCATACCCCAGATTTCATTCCCCCTCTTTGCCCAAGAGTCGGCCTAGTTCATCCTTCGAAACCTAACCCATCAGAGAAAGATAAAAAAATAAAAAAAATTGGAGACGAAGAAGAAGGGAGTTTGAGAAGAGGAGCATATCTGGATTCCTCTGCGTCTGCCGCTACTGCAAGTCATCGTCGCCGCCATCGTCGAGTCGCTTGCTTCCCGCCTTCATCATGGTCGTCAGAAACGGTTGCCGTCAATCACACCATCGCCCGTCATCTTCATCGTTGCCCAAGCAAGATCCAGCAACTTCAGTTCCGAAGTTCTCAGTCGAAAACAGAGAAAGGGCATCAATAAAAGAAAGTGGGGTTGTTGAGTTTGCATGTGTCCCATTCCTGCTTGACACGTGTCACGATCCTTTCATTTAATTATGGGATTATTGGGCCTGATTTAATCCATCTGGGTCAATTCAGGTCAGATCCGACCCAACAGAAACAAGGGCAAGAGGCATGACGTCATTAGTGTACATCATCTGATCCTAGTCATCGGTATAGATTTGATATAATCCAACAGCCAAAAATTATTTTCGCAATTTCAGAACCATCTAAAGCTTAATTTCAGATCCGTCTACACATGTGTCCTAGTGGAAAGTAAATCTACATATCAAGTCAGTCAGATTTAAATTTTGCATTAAAAAAAAATGCCTCCTAAGAAACAAGTTGAGGTGAAATCTTCCTCTTCTTCAATTGAAAATTTAATTAGTGCCATTAGAGATTTAACTGCCACAATTAACAACATGCAAACAACCCTGCAACAATTGGACACTGGGGTGACAACTCTGGAAAATAATCAGCATATGAATCACAATCGAGATGATGGAGAAACTATTCGGAATCAACAAGATTCACCATTCAATAATCCTAATCGCGATTTAGGGTTTAAACTCGTGATTTCTGAAAATGATGGAAAATTGCAGCTCGCTGAATTCATGGATTGATTAGTGTGTGGAAAATATTTTTGCACACAGGCCAATGAATGAGCACCATAAAGTTACATTGGTTGGCACTCGATTTCGTAATCATGCAACAACATGGTAGGCTGAATTGCAAAGAAAAAGGAGGAATTAGAACATGGACTCTATTGAAACATGGACTGGGATAAAGAATATTTTGAAGCAAAAATTCCTCCCAATCAACTATGCACGAGATATATGTTTAAGCTTTCAAAACTTGAAACAAAGATTCATGAGATTTGTTGATTATTCTGAAGAATTTCTGACTCTGCAAACTCGTAGTAGTTTGAATGAAGATGATAATATTGTTGTTGATAGATTTTTCAATGGATTGAGAATAGACATTCGACATATCATTGCCTTTCAACATTTTGATAATGTCGATGAACTCATCCAACATGCTATTAAAGCTGACGGAATTGCAAATCATCAAGCACAAAAATCCAAATGGATTCCACCAAATAATTCATCTCTGCAAGATGCTACACCCAATGGTTCGTCAGGACAAATTTTTACAAGGACTGAAAGTCAAAATAGGATGATTTGTTTTCATTATAAACAGCCGAGGCATCACACAGTGGAATGTCTAAAGCGCATACATCTAAAATTCAAGGTAACAACCCAGATGATTCTAGGGGTACTAAAATTGATCCCAAGGGTACTGGAACTGAGGAAATTGCATCTGAGATTGAAGGTAACATCTCAGATGATTCTAGGGGTGTTGAAATTGATCCCAAGGGTATTGAAACTGAGGAAATTGATTAAACATACGAAGATACCACGGGTGAAGCTCTCATCGTCATCAGAGAGGCTCCCCCAACTATTGAGAATAAATGGTTGCGGAAAAATATCTTTTATTCTGATGATACAATTCTTGAACAGCATTGCATAGTTGTTGTTGATGGAAGAAGTTGTGAAAATCTCATCTCTTAAGCTCTTGTTGATCGCCTTAAGTTGAAAGTTTATAAGCACAAACGCCCTTATTTTGTCAAATGGCTGATGGCAGGTGATGAAGCGCATATTCAACATACTTAAGCGCATATTCGACAAACTTGCAAAGTTACTTTTGCTATTGGTGCGACTTACAAAAAGACAATTTGGTATGATGTATTACCTATAGATAGTGGTGATATTTTATTGGGCTGTCCATGGATGTATGACAAAGATGGAACTCATGGTATGCGTGACAACATATATACAATCATGTATCGTGGAAAGCAAGTTACTCTTCATTTCGAGAAGCTAGAACCGCTGAAAACGAATTCCTGAAAAACTACAACAAAGGAAGTCCTTCATGTTCACCACATTTACAGAAGTAATCCGAAAGACTCAACTTCGACGACAAACTCTTCTTTCAACCCGGGGAGGTGATGCAATCTGGGCACCACAAGTGGTCCCATTCAAATCTAATTAGATTAAGACTATGTTATTTTATTAGTAGCTTTCTAATTGCATTACTAGGGAAGTTTCTATTAATAGATTAGGGTTTTCTTAGGCCTTAAGTTTGCTTTTATGATATATATGGCATTGTAGAGAAGAAATTCTCAGACTTTGATTATTGAATAGATTTGTGGATTTTATCCTGGAGGTGCATCCCCACGTGTGAAGTCTACTTGATGATTCGAAGTGTCCCCGGACACGTGCTTCGGCACCCCTACGCAGTCCTAATCCTACAGCCTGCATCAATGTTCCACCATAGCTTATTCACCATCAATGGTATTATCTTCACATATCCTACACCAACTGATCCCAAAACTAAATTCTAAACCGCAAAGCTATCTTTATCAAAATACAAGGATTCAAGAACCAATAACAAACTATCCACCCAAAACTAGAAACGTGGAAACTAGAATATCATCAAATCACAGTTTAGGATAAAAAAATACATTACAACCCTAAGCTATATTTTATCATAATTCATGAACTCATGAACCAATTTCAATCTTTTGATACACCAAAAATAAAACTATGGAAAGTAAAACCTCATCAAACTATATTTTTGGGAATGAAAAATGCATCAAAATTCAAAACACAAAATAAAGCTATTTTATTAAAGTTCATGTGTTCAAGAACCGATATCAGATTCTCACCACCTCGAAAAAAAAAATGAAAACTAGAAGATCATGAAACTACATTTTAGGGTTAAAAAAAAACATGTCAAAATCCTAGAACCAATTTCTTGATAGCTTATAAAGGCCATGTCCATTTGTCCTCTTCAAACTCATTGGGCCCAAATTAGATGTATGGTCCATTTAAATCCACCTAGGCATATACATCATGTCACAATTGTTTTGATTGCAACTGGATCATTTCAAATCCAATTATCATATTGAATAAGCAATTGAGGAGAGATTGTTTCTAGATGATATTGATTGTCAATTAGATAGTAAAGAGAAAATCCCTCATCTCTAGCCTGCCACTCTACCCAATATACACATCATGCCTAGCCATACTGTCAAATATGTGTAGGTTTTCCAAGCCATTCCATCAATTATGTGCGATTTTATGTGAAGAGTACAGAAATAGAGCCTTCCTAGACCAAGATCATGGCCAAAGCACCATCAAAAGATCTTTCTCATATCAATTGATGACCACTCAAGGTACATATATAATGGCTTTGATTTAGATTTCATCATTATATGTTATGCATCCATGTATATTACAAATGAAAAAAGTTTCTACAATCCCTGCCTTTTGGCCAAACTAAACAAAAGTTAATATAGTGTTAGAATGATTTTTAGTTCCTAAATTCTACAAGCTATTTAAAAAATAGTTGCTTCAGTCAAAACCCAATTAACAAATGACAAAAATGCCTCTATATGGTGAAACAATTTGGTCCTTTGAAAGTTCTTTGGCTTCTAAAACTGTAATCTTCAAGTGCAGGCATCACATAATGGTTTCATTAGCCAAATAACAGTGGCAATTCTTGACCCAAGCATCCAACCCGGTGATGTGGACATCATACTTCTTGCGCACAAATCTTGTAAAAGGAAGAAGAAGGAGGCTCAAAAGATGCACACACATGCCTTCTCATGGTTGGATAATCTTTGCAAGGTGACAGATCATGATCTTGGCCAAGATCCACCATCAGATCGTGATTCTGGAAATGATTCACCGTTGGATCTTAACTCTGGAAAAGATCCACCGTTGGATCTTAACTTTGACAAAGATCAACGGTCAGATCTAACCCGATCTAATACTTGATCGAGATGATGAAGACCCTTTGTGGCAAACTAAGAAGACCCCGCATTGGGATGTGCCACATGTGAGGGAACTGTGAAGAAGATATTGAAGATCAAGTGGGACCCATTCAAGTGATCGTCCGATCACATGAGTCGTGTGGGCTGCCAAGTTCATTAGTTTACTTTTATTTAATTATGGACTTATTAGTTTAAGTGATGTTTTATTTTTAATATATTTAGTTGGATGTTTTGATCTTGACCGTAGGATGAATTTGATGGTTGAGATTTATTTTAGGGTTAGGTTTTCTTTATAAAAGCATGTAAAGACCTATCTTGAGGAATGATGGTTAATGAATATTGAAAGCTTTTGGCTATTTCTCCTACGAAGGATTTGGTGTGAGACCATCGGGCGTGAGGCCTTGCGGTGTGAGATCGCAAACCAGGTATCTTCTTCTCTTTCCCTTTCTCTTTTTCAAGTTATTGTTGGTTGTGTTTTCCTTCTCCTTCATCATCTCCACTATTGAACCAGCCATAATAACCTAGATCCATTGGCCGACAACCATCTATACCCCAACCCCTAAGTACCAAAGCCGTACAAGTACAACATCCCTGTTGCCCATAATCTGTCAACCAAAACCCCTTGACCGATACTACTGTTACATCCTTTGCCAACATATATTAGTTTGACAAGATCTCCCCTATCAAAAGCCAAGTGTTCCACTACCACTATTCAAGCAGATCTACTGTCAGACGCAAATCCAACAGCAAACCCACTGTTTTTTTTTGTCATATCCAAAGTCCTTTACATGTGTCCATTTTCTCTTTTACAATACACCACAGGTGGCAGACCCTAATTCCAAGAGTCCCAAATGCATCATATATCCCTACCGACCCACCTAAGACCACCAGTCGAGGCCCAAAACAGGTCCACTTGAGCCAGCCCAGGCCCATCTGATCCCAGCCCAGGCCCAACAGACCCTGCTGAATCCAGCCCAGGCCCAACAGGCCCTGCTGAATCCAGCCCAGGCCCAACAGGCCTTGCTAAATCCAGCCCAGGCCCCAAACAGGCCCTGCTGAATCCAGCCCAGGCCCAATAAGGAATAGGCAGAACCTGATTTCAGGTTTTGTAGGCCCATTTGAGCACTTCTTTCAGGCCTCTTTCCTTTGTTACTGATTTATGGATTATATGAGCCAGATTAACCAAGTGAATTTCTGATTTCATTTCTGAAATCATAATTGCTGATTTCATCTTATCAATTTGTTGGTAACCCAATTGAACCTGGCCCATTTGTCAAATTCCTCTTAAGGGGCAAGTGAACCTAATGAAAATTGGTTGATCCCTAAGCTAGTGGAAGACTTTTCTTCCATCGTGACTTCCAATTCAGATTTGGGAGGTTTTCATTGTGGGATTGTGGCAAGGCCTGGAGTAACCTCTAGTTCCCAAATTGAAACCATATATATAAGAGGTAAAATCAGAATTTCATTTTTAATATTTTTAATTGTGGATGTTAAGTGATTTCCTGATCTCATATCATCATTTATCTTAGCCTTGCACTGTCCTGCATCACCCGGCCCAATAATTCAAGGTTTGGGTTGACCCTTTTCATTTTCATCTTGTATTGAAGTTGAAGATTCTAACTTGATTGATAAATGGATTGGGTTAGAATCAAGTCCATTCTAACTATTTGACCCACCAACTTGAACTCATCAATATGTGTCAGTCTTAGCATGAGTTGAGTAATGCTCAACCAAACGAGACACATTGCCACCTTTGAGAATCTGATCCAGATTTTAACAATTATGAACTTTTAGCTACTGCGGGTTGGGGTCAATTGAGTCTATCAATTGAGTCACAATGTTTGTATCTGAAAAATCTAAAATCTTTACACTCCCACCCTATGAAGTGGCATTCACCTTAATTTGTGTCTAATCCAACAATTTACAATTGTTGGATTAAGTCATAAAATAAGTATGCACTTAAAACAATCATTAAAGCTTGATGCACTCAAATCCAATCGTACAATTATCTATTGGGAGTGACATTGGCTCAAAGGGTGGCTATGGGTAGGCTCAACCTGAAAGCAACCAATTCAAACCAAAACCTAAGCCAAAAGTTAAAAAGGATAAACTTGAACCCTTAATTACAATGTCAAGTTCAGTTTAGATTAGCGTATAGAGCAATTAGTCTGGTTGGCAGGTCAAATAGTAAGAATGGACTCAACTCAGATCCAACACACTTATGAATTTGGACCTTAGATATCAACCCCATCCAATCCAACCCAAGAATTAAAAAAAGGGACACTCAGAACCTTGAATCACCTGGTTGGGTTGATAGGTTGGGTCAAGAATTGTCATTCCTAATCAGTCAACCAACCCAGTACCCATATGTTTTTTTAATTTTAAACATATTTTTGAAAAGCAATTTCAAAGAATCAAAAGGACAAACCTTATCAGTGTAGAGCATGTGCATCATTTGCTACACAGATTTTGACTTCAAAAAAATTAAGGGCAAATCAAAAGAAGAAACTTAAAGCCAAAAGGTGGGGACTATAGAATAATTTTCCTTCTTACAAATCTTCTAGCTTTCAATTCAATCTCTCAGTTTTACAAACCTAAATCGAAAACTCTGAAATCTAAAATCTCATCAAAATCACATTTCAGGGAAAAAAAAAAAGAGGGGAATCTTTGAACATCGCTTACAGATCTTTCTCTTCTGCGACAATCATTTCAGCGAAGGATCCAAGAGCGGCGACGGAGCAGACGCGATCTCCGACCTTGAACCTGGAAACGCCATTTCCGACGGATTCGACGACGCCGGAGTAGTCGGATCCGGGGATGAAAGGGAGAGGGGGTTTTTCCTGGTACTTCCCCAGGATCTGGAGGTAGTTTGCGTAATTGAGACTCGTCGCCCGGATTCGAACCCTAACTGATGAGGGAGAATCCAAGGACGGGATGGGATGTGAGGTTGAGATGGAGATGGGAGACTCTGATGAGATCGGGACCGTCGGATCCCCAAGTCTTTTGCACAGAAGAGCTTCCATGGAAGAAGAGCTTGCAGAGAAAGAGAAAGAGAAAGAGACGAACACAGGACTGGCAGAAACAGACAGAAACAGAGAGGACTTCGAGCTTTTATTTTTACTGCGACCGAATCGTCTACGGGAAACGTACATTCGGGTGGGCCATTCCTATAAATCCATACTGGGCCATTTAAATAATCCAACGGCTTTGAATAGATTTCATCGATCCTACTAATAACTACCTATTCGAGTAAAGTGAGCCCACTTTCATTCAATTTTAGCATCTCTAAATTATATGATTTTAACCGCAACAAATTTAAGAACAATCTCTTACCTCACCAACAGTAATTCTTACGTGCCTAATCTGAATTCAAATCTCACGTGATCAGATGAGCATTGAGCATTGAGAGAGAGAAGAAGACGATTAATGTGAGAAGTTTGGATATTAAAAATGCCCCCACCTAGATTGAAGTCAGGCTGAGGTGTAGGTGTAGAACATTTGCAAAATACATATAAACCTCTGTCACTTAAAAACTGACACGCCAGGATGGGCCACTGAGGATTTATAATACAAGGCAGCCCGTTTGACCAACCCGCGAAAACGGCCCTACTTCCCGCGGGCCTTAGAACATTGTCCAATGCAGATGGGTGCCCAGGCTGGTCAGGCCCATAAGAATCCATAACGAGACGTGAACTTTTTCCCCCCTACCAAAATTGAACTGGCATTGGTTACCGCTTACCACCAGAACTGACATGTGGGTTCTATCCCCTGTGAAATCCAACTCATCCATATCATGCACTACCTGTAAAGGCATTCCTGTGTAGGCCTCTCTTTCCTCACCTTGTACGTCCTTGAATAGTCGTGAACTAGATATTTTTGGATCATGGGGGCAAATCAATGGTTTTCATTTCATAACCTAAAGCAACTTCCAGAATTGTGGAAAGCAGACTCAAACCAAAGAAGTAGCGAACCGTTTGCTGCAGTCTCATACAAGGAGAGAAATACATTCCATCACTTGAAATGCTTTCCATGCTAGACAATAGAAACTGAAACCATGAAAAAAAAAATGAAAGCTTCAGTATCCATTTTTTTTCCCAAAAATAAAATCGCCGAGGACGTAAAAATTCCAGGGAAGACTATCACAAACATGCCCTTAGAGAAACAGAACTTCCAATTTCCTCTGTTTTTCCATTAGTGCAAAACTTCTTTTAAACTAAGCATGACCATGATGGAGAAAATAGCGTGAAATTTTCATGTACTTGGTACTTAGAACCACGTTGTAGCTGTACAATGAGTGACTATGCTTGGTGCCTAGCACCAAAACAGGCTAGGCACCTAGCACCTGTAAACTACTGGAAAATAGCAGTGAAGATGTTAAATCATTGAATCTGTTGCTTGAACTTGCTGCAAATGAGAAATCCCAGTCAATGCACGAGAAAAGGGGACAGTCAAACAAGGAGAGAAACAAAGAGCCAACCAACTCTTTTTCTTCTTCTTTTTTTTTTTCATACTCTAAGCTTTTCCAAGACAATTCAATTTTATCTTTTCACCTCTGGAAAGTTTATATAATCTAGGAAGGAAACAGGTGAATAAAAATCTAGACTGCCCTCTAGGAGGGAAACAGGTGAATGAAAATCTAAACTGCTCTGTTGGGTAGTTTGAACCACATGGAGGATATTTTTGGGGGGAGTGACTAACCTATTTCTAAGTAATGGGTAAATCACCATGGGCCCACCAAATGAATGGCCCAGGTCTTGACGCATTTTAAGACTTTTGGCTTCTACCTTATTTTCTTCTCTTCTCTTTATAGGGAACAAGTCTTGCAGAATTATAGCTGAAGGGCCAGATCAGGGTGTGTGTCAAACAGCAGTCGAGTACTCAGCTCCCCCTGAAGGGTATGGCCCACATTTGTCTCAGAGCCATCCACAAACATAGTCTCTGAAACATGTGCTGGAGGCAATTCTGGCCTGGAAATCCCATTCTGGCCCCATGAATTTGTCCCACCAAGCCTTGCCTGCAAATATGACATGTCAAGGACGGTCTGCGGGCCCCACAACTCAGGCCGGCCCCATGGAGAGCACTGATCCATCTGAGATGAATCATTCCTGCAGCTAAGATCCAGTGCCTCCACTGCAGCTTGATTCTTTCCATCAAATGCATGGATGCAGGGGTTGTTCATGGAGTCCGCAGCTTGGCCTGAGCCAGAGGAATTCATGGCTTGAAAAGGCCAAGAGGATGATGCCGCAGCTTGAATCTCTTTGTCATAAGTATGGAAACCAGAAATATGCATGGGGTTGGCAGCTTCGCCTAAGCTGGAGGCCTTCATGGCTTGGAAAGGCCAAGAGTGCGATACCACAGCTTGATTATTTTCATTAGAAGTTGGGAAGGATTTGACACCTTGGACTGAGCCAGAGGCCTTCATCGCATGGGGAGGCCAAGAGGGAGAAACCGCAATTTGATTCTCTCCATCAGAAGTTTGGAAGCAGGATTTATACATGGAGTTGGAAGCTTGACCTGAGCCAGAAGCCTTCATCGCCTGGAAATGCCAAGAGGGCGATGCCGCAGCTTGATTCGCTTCATCAGAAGTTGGGAAGAAGGAATTACGCAAGGAATTGGCAGCTTGGCCTGAGCTAGAGGACTTCGAGGATTGGAAAGGCCAAGAGTGTGACATCATAGCTTCTTTTTCTTCATCAGAAGTAGGGAAGCTGGAGTTTTGCATGGAGTTGGCAGCTTGGCCTGAACCAGTGGCCTTCATGGAATGGAGAGGCCAAGTGGGTGATACCACTGCTTGAATCTCTTCATCAGAAGTTGCGATGCCAGACTTATGCATCGAGTTGGGAACTTGGCCTGCACCAGAGCCCTTCACAAAATGGAGAGGCCATGAAGGCGATGGCACACCTTGATTCTCTTCATTAGAAGTTGGGAAGGAGTTATGCATCGAAGCTTGGCCTGAGCCAGAGGCCTTCTTGGCATTAAAAGGCCAAGAGGACAATGCCACAACTGGATTCTCTTCATCAGATGCCTGAAAGTATGAGTTACGCATAGAGATGGCAGATTGGCTTGAGCAAGAGGCATTCATGCCTTGAAAAGGCCGAGGCAGTGGTGTGACTGTGCTGTTGTTATTTTTTAACATGATTTCAAGCAGTCTTGACTGAGGAAACTCTGAAGTCAAATCACCCGACTGAGGCGGGTTGCCAGGCAGTCCAGAACCGGGCATAGTTGCTAGGAACTCATGGCTGGGGTCTCGATTGAAAGCAGCCGGAATCCCCGAACTCCCAAAACTGGAGGGCAAAGGCAAATATGAACAAGTTGGGATATCGGAGCCTTGATTCTGACAGAACAGTTCTCCTGTAGCATTGCTCAAAATATCATTCCTGTTGGCAGTGTCAGCACGGGCATTTGGATGATAGGATATATTGTCTACATTAATCCTGGATGCAGGAAAAATGGCAACATCGTTAGAAGGAACAGGTGTCAGCTGGACTGGAAGCTTTGCTGGAGTCTGAAAATTCTGACCAGGAGTCGCTGGTGGCGGTGCTGGAGTCCAAAAATTCCATCCTGGAGCCTGGAGGTCGCACCCCGGATTCTGAAATTTCTGTAACTTCCGTTGAGCCACCATTTGAGCTGTCTGTCCCAAGTCCTTGACAAACCGTTGCAAACTTGCTGCATAGCTGCTATTGTCCAGATTCGCCTGCAGAACCAAGAGGTTGTAATCATAAACCAATCACTGTCACCCTCAAAAGAGGACATATAAAACTGCTTATTAGACAAACAACCAAGTGGATGCACACCTAAGAAAATGAAAAATTGTTCTAGAGGATAATTTTAGTGAAAGCTACACTCAGGTAAGGTTTCCATGACTAGGATCTATTTTTTTATCAGATAGAAAAGCGAAGACAGGTAGAAGAGGGAATCAATAATAGCTGACAGTGGACCAACCCTAGAAACGTGGGATTTTTTTCTTTTTGTCTGTTGAGTCAGCAGGAGGTAGTGTTGAGGGAATGGAATATTTTCATCTTTTTTTCTTTCTTTTTTTAATTTATGGGCAAGATTTCCACGTTTCTTATTCTCAAGTTTTATTCCCAATAACAAATAGGCCCCACTAAAAACATGGATATCCAGATTCCAGGATGACATGCGCAGATGGTAACAATATAGTACAAAATAAACTGAAAAAGGAAGTTTCACAGTAAGTATTGATGGAATCAATGTGGAGGAAGATGGTAGGAAAAAGAGGCCTGAAAGAGCAATATTTTAAACTGGGAGGACACATTTAATAGAAGAATGCTAATTAGAACGTGTATTTGCAAGCACAAATATTCAATGTCAATCAAATTGAGGTGTTATTCAACTAGTGTGGTTTATCTTGCATCTGTTTGGTATATACCTAAATTTGCAATATTTAGAAATTTATTATGATATAAAATGATACATGGTCATCAGTAAGATCAAAAGCTCAATCAAGTACTCAGAAAACTCCTCAAGTAGAATCTGTTCATCTACAACTGGGTTAATGTTCAATTAGCATGTTACACCCACTTCATTGCTGTTAAAGCCAATGAAAAGATCTTAGCTTCTACTAGTACGATTTACAACTAGATTTGATCCTCATAGCAAATACGACTCTGGTTTTCATTGCATTGGACTGCTTTATTGATACAAAAGACAGATTTTCTTTTGTAAAAAAAAAAAAAGATTTATTCAACTACGGACCTATCATTGATTTTTATTTTTTATTTTTATTTTTTTCCTCTTTTTTTATTTTGTCTCAGTGACTAAATATGTTCCAAAAACTGACTGTAGGTTACATTCACTTTTATCCATGTTTGCCTACAGCCACATGTACCCCCCACAAAAAGGTGCCAAGTACTAAACATCAATACAACATTAACCAACTTCAGCATGTCAAGAAGAAACATGCATTATCAGAATGCACCATGCCAAATAACAACTACAAAAGTCAATATGTAAAAATAAATAAATAAACATGCAAGTTCAGTTTCAACAATGACGTTGTTAAAAATTCCGGAGAATGTCATAAATAATAGTATATAAAGAATGTTTTTAGAGAACATAAGACTTACGTAGGAAAGATGTCTTGGGCCATTAGCAAGTGTTGAAACTAGTGACTCATTGGAGCTCAAGAAATCAGCCCAGGGTCTGTAGGAACGCCGTTCTTCTTCAATGATGTTAGGCTTTCTACAATCTCTAAAGCCTGTTCAGAAGAACAATATTTTAAAGGAGTTAGTGACTTAGCTCCCTATCTTATAGACTGCAAAACTATGACATCTGGATACTTCAAAATGGCCTGTGTGTCCCTATCTAATACTTCAATTTTATGTGAACACTTGTGGTGTGTCATTGCTGTATGTTGGCATCACTGAAGTAATCAATAATATTTAACATACTGTAAAACCAGGAGTGACTGTATGTCTGATTGGATGGACATCAGAATTAGAACCAGGTAAAATAGACCAATCCTGAGTTTGGGAACCATCTGTCCATCCATCCTGCAAAGTGAGGATAAGAGGGTGCAGTGGATAGTCCACTTGCAAAAGTAACCCTAAAATGAAAATGAAACAGAAAGAGCAAGTCCTCTTTCCAGGACATTCTTTAGGTGGTGTGAGTGAAAGACCACACTATTCCTGCCTTTAGCTGCACACCAAAAAACCAAACACCCTAGAACTTTAAGAAAAATAAGATCAAAGGAAAAGGGAAAAATAATTTTAAACCAAAGCATGTGTACGCTCTCAAACAAATTCCATGGTCCACTGGGACTTGAAGAGGACTTGTGTATAACAGGAATTATGGTCAGGTTGAGCTAAGCATTGCTTCCACGGTGCATCTTTCAGCAATCCAGACAACTCAAAATTCTTCATTGAACAAACCTTGGAATCTGACAACTGAATATTTTGAGCAATCGATTAAGATGTGATAACCTCCTATATAGGAAATTGGGAACTCTTCGCGGCATCAGCCAACAACTGCATCGTTCACTACATGAGCCAAATTTAAATTACTGAAATTAGGCATCACCCATGCAGAATGCTCATTTGAATGAAAATGTAGGTACTCTTGGCTGAGACTTGTATTCCTCCTCAAATCTCACACCTCTATGAGACTTTGATAATAGTCAGAAAACCAGATACAAAAGTGGACTCGCCATAAAATCACTCTAAAGGTTGCAGCAAAGAATACAAAACAACATGGATTTCAGGTCCAAGTTGATTTCAGTACCGAAAAGGTCTTCAGTAGATCTTTGATGTTCAACAAAAGCAGTTGAACCACTGGCCATAGGGCGTTCGTGGAGGTTTCTTTTAAGACCCATGTGACCTTGCGATGGCCTTTGTCTATCATTTGATGTAATATTGGTCAGATCGATTGATTTCACACTGATTGCAGGCTTTGGATGTGAATCTGAGTTTCCAGCATCAGCCTGACTTTTTTCATCCACATGGCTTTTCATTGCCTTGTTCAAGTAATATCGGCGTCTTGTGCTTGAGAACTCTGATTCGAAGTTTTCTGGATCAGTTCTTAAAGCAAGAAAAGCCTTCTTTGCCAGTTCTTGGATAGAACGAGCCTGGAAAAGGCCAGCGATCAGTCAATAAGGAATGTCAGTAAAAGAACAAAAATTAAAATCTTACTTCACACTTAAAAGCAAGAACTTACCTGTCGGAAAAAGACTGTACTTGGGGAATTGAAAAGCATAGCATTGCTGCATATCAACAAAACATCATTCTGCAACACAGGAATTGATACAAAAATCAGTTGACAATTCAAACACGAATACCTAATGCAGCAATTGTTTCAAGAAAATCCAGTTGTCTATGAGCATTACAGGCTCTCTGTTATACCAGCAGGATTTTCTATAAGTGAGAAAAGTATGATTCAGCTTTTCCAACTTTTTTTTTCAAGAATTCTGAAGTCTATTCTAGGTAGAAATCCAAAGCATTTTAAGTTGCCAGATTGCCTGTTTCCTGATTTCCACCTCAAGTTTCCAGAGCAAACCCAAATGCCAATTTTGGATTTCCTATAAAAAGAAATCTTGACTTTCAAATTATACAAGGTAACAGGAACAGCTTATACACGGTATCCTGAAACAGTTTTCTCATATATGATGATTATTGGTGATATCCATGAAAGGCAGAACAAAAATATTGATGTGTAAATGTCAATTAGAAATCACTTTATTTTTATCAAGTAGGAACCACATCTAAGTAGTACAAACTAAAGGGTGGCAGCAGAAGTACAGTATCAAAAGGAGACAACCTCGAATTGCTCAAGAGATGTGTACAATCCTTCCTGAAGTTTCGCCCTCATTGTGCCAAAATCCATTGGATCTTTAATAACATCAAAGTAACCTTCAACCTGGTCAATCAAAAGATTTGAATCTATTAGCATCTATTAATAAACTGATTCTTAACACCTGAATTTAAAGAAGCTATCACCAAATACAAACCTCATCAGGATCAACTGGCTCAGCAAATATCTCATGTGTGTCTTTCCTGGAATCAGAACATAGAAAAGGAAAATTTTTAAACAAAGAAAGGTCAAACTCAATGAGAATTATTATTTAACAAATAATTTAAGAAACCACTCAAAACAAAATAAAAAATTCCAGAGACTGCACCTATTTTCCTCTTTTTTTATATACTTGGAATTAAATCACATATGAGGTAAGGTAAGAGACACCTACCACCCACTCAACACGGTGGGTCCAAGTCCCAAAGACAAGAATGGAGGTGAGGGAGCTAAATACCTGTATGAGCCAGTTGCTACAAAATTCCTTGGGATTCATATGGTATCTATGAAGGGGTATTGAAGGTATGAAAAATGAAGTGTCATGGGTGGAAGACCTAGAGGGAGGCCGGAGGCATCAAATTCTTAGGATTTAATTTCATAGAGTGGAGGATAGGCAATCATTTCCTATCGAAGGAGAATATATTCCGATGGTTCCCTATGGATCTCAACATTTTGATCATTCGCTCTTAGACCTAAGACCCTTGGACGGAAGTTTGTTTTTTTATGAAATCTTTAAAATTTAGTAAGAAGCTAAGAATTAGACAATGGGCCCTAAGAGTTTGGGACAGAGTGGAATAATGACAGCAGGCATAAGACTGCTCTTTCTAACCTTTTGCATCTCAAATTATATCGGCGATTGGTGCTTCCATAAGCTGGAGCAGAAAATGCATGAGAAACAGTATCCTACGGTACCTCAATCAGTTCCTTCCTATTTCAACCAAAGCTAAATTTACAGTACCATCCACTTTGCCAAAACATAGTTAAAATGACTGATAAATCCATATGGAGATTTAATACTATGCAAGATGCATACATTTAGTTCCTCTAATCAAACCTAAGTGACATGGGTCAAAAACAATCTGAGTGAGAGAATTTTCAGTTTCAGTTACCTTTGCAGCACATCAAGGATAAGCTCAAGTACTCGTCTGTCTGGCATGCAAGCTGAACTCCTTGATGATTTGTCTGTGGCAGTAATACTAATTCAGACCTTGATTTGAGTCTTAGAATGGCACTTAATAACATATAATTCATACTTCCAGTAATGACAGAAAAGGAAACTAACCAGCATTGCGCAGATGGCCATCCTGTTGGAGATTTTTTCCTGCCTGCAAAAAAGCATTCTGAGGTCAAAAAAGATACGAGAGTGGACTCCCACCTTATGTTGCAAAAGGAGGAGGTCCTGAGCAGAAATCAAAGAAAACACACCAGCTGATAACTATGTCAAGACTAGTTATCAAGAATTTTTCCTCATCAGTTCCAGAAGTGAAATACAAGAAAACTATAAATCAGATAGCAGTCCACCAAGGCATGGAAGCTATTCCTGCCATACTTCATAGTATAAAATATTTTAAATAGGACAGAACCATCTCATGACTGCGGTGTACATCATAAATCGGCTTCTATTTGTTAGCAAGCAGAAATGAAATCCATGAAAACAGTGAAAAGATAAATGATCTCAAAAACTCAGATAGTGAGGCTCTCCAAATGGTAGAAAGGCGCAGTAAGCAGCTACCAACACAAGTCATGGTAAGCTCAGTTCTAAAATGAAACCTGCAAGTTGCGACAACCCTAGACATTTTGTTCACAACAAAGGCCAACAAATTACTTCAGGAAGAATAAATTCAATTGAAATCCATCCATGAATAGATAAAATAGTCACATTTTACCAAAATAAAGTATGGATGCACTTTAAGAAAGCCTTTAAAATTTCTTAAGTACCCAGACATGATTATGAGCATATATTCATTTGAACTGACTGGTAAAAATATGACCTACCAAATTCAGGAGAAGTCAAAAAAGTTAAGCATCTAAAGAACTCAGTACAAATAGCTAATGGAATGCGTGACAACCAAATCAATATTTAAACTATACTACTTAAGCAGCATCATCATCGTCATCACAGTTACTTATCCAAGTCAATCAAATAGAAAAGAACCAATGTATAAAATATCAGCAAAATGCCTATAATGTCACATGCTAGCAAAGAAAGAGTCAGTGGTGAACAAAAGGCAAAGATTCAGACCAGAGATGACATTGAGTGCTTTGTGTCAATTACCCATATAACCATATCAAATCAAACCAACCAGTAACAAATACAGAACAACTCACTTTGGAGTCAAGAATCAAATGAAAAATTATGGAACAAATGAGCCACTCCATAATTCTGTTCCTGTTCTTGGCCCAACCCAACATTTATGTAACCAAAAAAAAAAAAAATAAAGAATCTGCCTGCAGTAAATGTCACCATTTAATGTCAGGTACATCCAAACATCACTTGATATTGTTCAAGTGACAGAAACCACCAACATCCAAATGTTCAGCAAAAAGAACATGTTTCTTTCAGAGTTCATTCCAGAGTTGACTTAAAATCAAATAAATTCAAGTAACAGAGTCCATGCCACCTGTAAAACTAAGACCGTAAATAAACATACAGAGTATCAATAAATTCAAAATGATCCTCTTAAAAGCAGTCATTACCAGTTAGAACTCATTATTAAGGTGCCAGCCTCGTATGAAAGAACAAACAAAATAAATATCCTAACTATGGAAACATTAAAAACCAACGACATGAAGTTACTATTCTATCTTCAAACTCCCAGTCAAGAAAATGTACAGTAAAAAAGCAAGCCAGAAATGTCCAACGGTAACTACAACATAATATTATGAGAGAGAGAGAGAGAGAGAGGAATAACAGGAAGAAGAAGAGGAGGAACGGGAAGGGGAAAGGAAGGGTCAAAAAAGCATACCTCTCCAACAACCTCGTCAACGGAATTAACTACCACCTCTTCTACTTCTTCCAACTTCTTCTTCTTCCTACCCCTCTTCTTCCCGGGCAACCCCTGTCCCCTGCCCGCCTCCTTTCCAGCCTCTGCCCGCTTCTCCACCTTCGGGACCCCACCACATGGAGCTTTCTCCTGCTTACACTTGTCAAGAGCAGAAAGCCTCGCACTCCTCCTTTGTCTCCCTTCTTCCATTATTGCCTCCTTTGTACACACAAAACAACAAAACTACCTAGAAAGCTGCATAAATAATAAAACCCATTTCTTCTTTTTTTTTTCCTCCTTTCCTTCAATCAAACAGCTACCAGGAGCTTGTACAGAGCTTCTAGAATCCGAAAAGAAGATGGGTTAGAGTACCTTTTTCAATAAAATGAGAGACCCACTCAGAACAATGCCAAAAGAATGAAATCCATTAATGGTTTTTATTCAATCTCTCTTCAATCAAACAGCAATCAAGGCCTCAAAACCAGGTTCAAGAACCGGAAAAGGGCTGGTTCAAGCACGTATTTTTCAACGAAATCAAAGACCCACCTACAAAAAAAAAAATGCATGTATAACAGAAAAACACATGTCTGAGAATTCTCTATGTTTCAGTCAGACAGCAATAGGGGCCCTTCCACTGTTCTTCTAGAATCCCAAAAAGTGCTGTGCGTCTTTTTCAATGAGGAAAAAAAAAAACCAACAGTACAAAAATACCATATAAAATAAAACCCGGTTTTGCTTTCTCTCTGTTTTCTTCAACCAGACAGCGATCGAGGCCTTCCAGCATTCAATCATCCAAAATGATGGGGATAAAAAAACCAAAACCCGGATATAAAAATGCACGAATCACAAAACCCAGTCATCCTTTTTCCAGAAGAAGGGATCGAGGAGGCTTAACGGCTCTGTGGAACCCAGAACCCAGAACCCCAGCGTCACATCAGAAAGGAGGCAAAGATTCGTTCTTTCTCAGAGAAATCGAAAACCCACCTCGGGAAAGGCATTAGGAACAAGACCCAGATTCTGCTTTCTTTTGTTTCCCTCTGATTTGCAATGGGGGAAGTGGCGATTTTGGAGGAATGCCGGGGAGGGCGAACCGTACGGTCACAACCCAAACGAGGAGGGTTTTAGGGGGGCTTATGGAAAGATTTTTAAGCTGCAATGATGTGACGACCCCGGGCCTCAGGGGTTACCCGTCTCTCGGAGTTGCAGACGGGAAAAACAAAGGCCACAAAGGCACAGAGAATTGGAGAAAGGTGGAAATTGAGATTTTTGGAATTTGTTTTTCAAGGATTTTGGAGTAGGATATGAGAAAATAAAAGACTTTTTTAACTTTAAAAAAATATGCAAGGAATAAAAAGAAGGCACTTTTTTAAAGATTATATATATATATAAAGATAAACAATTAGCTGTGCATGAGTGTGAAGTGGAAAATGTGGGGTGGGGTCTACCTGAAACAGAGAAATATGAGGGGGATGCTCTTCCATGGGGGAGGAGAGTGGGTGTGGAGCTAGCCCAAAAGCATATTAGAGAACCATGGAGAACAATGGAGGAACAGACTGAGCTAGAACTTAGAAGGCTAACTCTTGAATCTCTCAGTAGCTTATCATCTCAATTTATAGGCAAAAGGAGAAGTATTCCAAATTTTATAAAAACAAAAAAATTTATTATTCTCAAAGAATGACAAGGCCGGTCCTTCATTTCTAGGACTAAAGATTGCTTCTCTTAAGATTTTTAATAACCCTAATTTGGCATTACGCTCTCTAATTTGAGTCATTACACGGAGTTTTAATGGGCACATTGTATTTAAAACCGTCTGCGCGATACACCGTGTTATGTGTATATATTTTGGATGTAATTTTGTGTTAAATACAGTGTATTTACGAGTCTGTATGTGGGGATGCAAATCTAGAGATTAACATCTAATTTATTGCGAATCTTTTTTGCAAATGTTAATTGTTGTCTTATACAGTTATTGTGTTGTGTAAAGCAGGAGATTGGCGTGTTGGACATGTATGCCATGTGGCATTGTACAGCTGTATTTTGATACAGAGTGAGATTTTTTTCAAAAGGAGATAAGCATAGACACAAATGCATCCGTTCTAGTTCATTTTTCTAATGTAAATTGGATCCATACTGGATCTAAAACTAGAATTGTTTTTAAATGGTAGTTTCGGTTTACAAATGCATCCGTTTCGGTCCATATTTGTCATGTAGGTTGGATCCATACTAGATCTAAAACTAGAATCGTTTCTAAATGGTAGTTGCGGTTTTGAATCCATTTTCACTCAAACCTACTTTGTTGATTCCACGTCCGATTTTAATAAGAAGCCTTAGATCTGGTTTTGACTAGAATATGAGGATCTATTTTCAAAAATGGGCCCAAATATAGGTGTAATGCCCCAATTGGTGGAGTGGGTATTGTCAATTTTCAAAATGAGTGCACTTAGATCTAAGTACTAGGGCATTTGTGTGCTAGACTTTGGACCCTGCTTTGAATTCCTTAACTATTTATCATAAAACAGCTTAGTGTTAGCATGAAAGGAGTGGTCTAAATCCAACTCTTGAAAACCTTGGTCATATCTACTATACAAAAATTAAACAAGCATTTGAATTACAATGTCTGTAGTAGAAGGATCGATATCACGTTACAAACCATCCATAATAATAGAGTATATATACCAGTCGTTTTAAGATGTTTTGTATGTGTTTGCCAAACAATGAAAGAAATATGGGAAAAAAAAGTTTATTTTATTGGAAGTAATGGTGTTCAATGGTGAACACCGCCATTAGGGCAGCGTAAAACTTATCCGCTAAATGCTCGCAGATAGTGTGAGAGGAAATTTGATGGGTGTCATACCCAAGAATGAGAAATACCATGATTGAATCTTTATCCAATTGATTTAGGTTTTTCCTTTATAGGTTCTACTCTTTAACCAAAGTATATCTTCAGTCATATTTTTAACAATTCTTAATTTATCATGTGTTTCATCACTACTTTTTTAGGAAATGTTAATGTAGCAAATCTTTGCCGAACTCACGCTGCTTCTATGCTTCTAGGTATGACATCTTTCACATGAAATAAAAAAAAGACACGTTTAAGCTTATTTTTCTGCAAAGATAAAAATTAAAATCCAAGGAGGATAGAGAGTGAAATTTTGTGCTTGAGCAAGAAAGGGATACCGTAAATTCACCCTAAAGATTTTTATTGGTCTCTACCTATGTACATATGACCCACAAGGGCTGTCTATGATTTTTTGTGCATATGTTTATATCATTTCAAATGACATTTATTGAATCTTTTCTTTTCTTTTCTCTTTTTTTTTTTTGGAGTTGCTCATAAGTTAAATAAATATTCATCTACAAGTCTATCCTTTCTTGTCCCTTTTAAGCATCCTTTTTCATATATGCATCTCAAACAATCTTCATTGACCAATATTAATCTCAAACTAATTTAAGATGGTTTGTAAACAACCAATGCAGGCCAATGAAAAAACCAATGAGGAAGGTTTCTCACTACAAGCCGATAACTTTTCAAGAAGATGAGATAAGCAAAAAGCAATGTAAATGAAACTAGCCTGTTTTTTTTTTTTTTTTTTTTTTTTTGAGGAATTTATGACAAGGATTTGTGCTATTGGGGATTTGTGCTATTGGGGATTTTGGAACACGATGTGATGCGTTGTCTGTTGGCATTTTGAAATGCCATGTTTCTTTGTAAGAATTTTTAATGTCTAGCCATTTGTGAGTATTTGAGAATTTCAGAATTCTACCTTCTTTTGTGTTTAGGGGAATTTCTAGATGCTCAAGTACAAGGGAATATCTAAAAATTACACCTCGTCTGGGAATTTAAAAATTCCAATGAGATGAATTCTCTGAATTCTATTAAAAAAACAGGCACATAAGGAAAGATATGAAGAAGTGTAACATATTTGAAAACTATGCCGGCTAATAAAATTCATGTAGTGGACCACTTAGGTTTGACAATGATGATGACTCTAACGTATCTTTGACAATGACCGCAGGGCGATGATGATAGATAGCATGACATAGACATGTTGGAAGATAAAGCACTGTGCCATGGGGCATTGTGCAATAAGGATTTTTTTTTAAATTTTTTTCTTTAAGAGGAGAGTATAGTTCAAATATGTGAATGTATCTACTAGCAATAATGTTGAAAATTCTTTGCAATTATTTGAATTGAAGAACTACGATCATATATATATCAATCATGGTTAATATATAGGCACAATCAGTTGTTTCATAGGGACTAATATAATCATATCTGCCATCCTTTTTTCTTTTTTTGCTAAAAAAGGGTGCTTGTCATAGACCTAATCTTAACATAATACTATTCGCTTTAGCCCGCATGCACGCACAGGAACTTCCCAAGTGGCCACTCATTCTAGTACTTATCCTACTTGAGCAGGATTAACTCTAGAGTTTTTATGGGATCCGGGGCTACACATGTTTAAAAAGCAACATATTGAGTTAAAACAGGGTTTAACTCATAAGCCTAGGACTTCGTTATTTCCGATGTGGGACCTATGAAGTTTTTAGTATTCAGATGTTCTTTCGTAGGTAATGGGCAAGCCAGATTTCAATCGAATTTACCACCTTGCCTAGGCCCGCCGGATCTCACAGTGTCCTAGCCCTTCGGGTGGCCAAACTAATCCTTTGGAACTCAAAGAGAGCCGGAAAATCCCATGTGATGTTAATGTGGTAGCGCAATTTGAATTCACAATCTTCAGAAGCAAACTGTATTCTCCATTCATTGGAAGATAAAAGAGCTCCGTTTTATTCGAAAAGTACAGTGAAACCAACTGCCCGCTAACCATTGTGCGACTCTTGCACCTCTTAAAACTTCTTTACAAGTAAGTTTGATTTGAGTCATATTCGAATTAAAAGAACAGTAGTCGTCGTCATCGCCATGAATCCTAACCCCATCACCATATATAGGAGAACCCATCAGGTCATCACCATCTGCCATGCATGCATTTGGGACGCTTTGAGTTCTTACTTCTCAACTCGACCGTATCTGCAGTCATATTCTCAATAACTCTACAATTCATCATGTAAATATTTATCACTACATCATAGGGCATGCTTGTCTTGGTACTTTTCACAGAATTTGCTCCTGTTTTTGCACTTTATGTATGCCGTCTTTTTGCATGCAAAAGTGCATTTTGAGCTTACTTTTTCCATTATTATGAGAGTTTTTTTTGTACTTAAGTGATTATGTGAGAATTGAAATCCAATAGTGTGGAGACAGAAATTCCATGCCTGCATGGAAAGGAATTCCACACAGACGCATGCCAAATCTTTTTATTGCACAAATGTGCACTTAGGTCTTTACCAATCTCTACCTTTTTCTAGTTCATTCACATGTGCCCCTTCAGTAAGTATCATAAGGGATTTTTCTATCCTTTTTGTACATGAGTGTGCATTGTTTCGAATGGCATTTCTTGATTTTCGCTATTAATGGAATTGCATGTAAGGCTCCTTGTATATATTCATTTCTAATTTAATCTTGTCATGCAATTTTACCCATCCACCTTTTTTCTACGTATACATCTCGACAAGAATGCAATTTTGCTTTCCAAATTTCTTCCTTGTCTAAGAATAATATTTACATATAGACATATTAGCTCCTACACTTTTAGTCCCTTTGGATTTGGTGCTTTTGTTGCTGTGGATTTTGGTGAAGTTTTGGGGGCAAGTGGTGCTTTGGGGATGGTCTGGTGAGTGCTTCCGCAGGAAAAAATTTTGTATGCCATGTGGCATTGTACAACTTTTAATGTATTAGAAGCAAGAGTTCTTTTTTTTTTTTTATAAGAGAGATGCTCGAATATATGAATGTATCTGTTACTAATGACATTGTAACATGTGTCTTATCTACCATTGAAGATCTAACGACATATTACAATAGTATTGGTTGATATTCGAGTAATTTTACTTGTTTCAATAGCTAGTATGAATGTGCTTTCGATCGTTAGAGTTTTTTTTTTTTTACTGAAATAGTGGAACCCACTGCCATTTAGGTAGCTTGCAACCCATCCACCAGATGCGCCTTATTATAATATATTAAATAGAAGGATTTTGGATTCAATTTTGACCAAATTCCTTTTAATTTTGACCTTTATTGAGTTTTTATACCATTCTAAAAAAATGTATAAAGTGAAGGGATTTGAACGCATGACGTCTTTCATATAAAATAAAATAAAAAACTCATGACCTCTTGCTCATTTAGATCAACAAACTAACCACTACAACACTCAAAAGTGCATATATATTATTTAACCAAAATAATGTCAAAAGTAATTATTTGGAGTGTGGACCCTAGCCACATGGGGTCATGCACGTGCTTAGCACATGTTTTTATGCTAGTAAGAATTATATATGAAGAACCTTAATTGAGTCACATTCTGTATATTAGAATCATCTTCATTGTTGTCATCATCTAATCCTAATCATCCAATCTATTTAGGAACTGTTTTGTGAGTTTTATTTTTTCAATCAACTATATTTCTAGCTATGTTTTCAACAACTCTACAATTCATCCAACCTTTCATTACTTCTTCATCTAGGAAATGGTTTATGCGCCATTTTTTTTTTTTTGGAATTTATCCCCATTTTTCGCTATTCAGCATGGCTTCTTTATGTACGAAAGTATGCCCAGCTTATTTTTCATGATTGAGAGAAAAGCAAAATTCAATGGAGATAAGTACATCCATGCAGACAGAAATAAGTTCTATGAGCACGTGCAGGGAGAAATAAGTTCTATGAGCACATGCAGGGAAAGGTTTTTATTTGTCCCCACCTATTTCTAGTTCTTCAAACAGGACGACTCCTCAATATACATCACAAGGGTTTTATCTTCAGTATTTATATATCACGAGGTATAAGTAATTAATATTTGAACATGTGAATCAATAGAGGACATGATCCGACCCAATAGTGCATATTTTGTAACTCCTTCCTTGTTGGAGGATAACAGATAACAGTCTCTCCGACATTAAACGTCTCATGTTTGTAGTAGAGCGACATATATGATCAAGGTATATATCTTGTCTAATATTCCACACCGCTCGACCAACATATTAAGGGTTGCGTCATGCGTCTATGGTTAAGACATGTTAATAACTTTTAACTGCTAATCTATGGTGCCAGACCTACATGAGATGTAGGCACATGGGTCAACACTATATCAAACTTTTGCATCTAATGAAGATAAGGTTTTAATTTTTAAATCCTCTTACATTGGAATGTTAGAGAGAAAGAGAGCATTAGGGGAAGAATTGGCATATCTTCGCTTCAATATGGAAAAGGAATTTCAATAGACAATAGTAAGGGGTTATTAGTTAACCTAGATTTTATTCTTTCCCCATAATCCATAAAAAAAATAGAGAAGGACTGTTGTTTAACTTACAAAGGTCAACATCTCTTCCTCGTTTTGGTCCAAGCTGCGGGGGGGTGGGGGCGGTTTTTCTTTTTGATCCTTCTTTTCCTTTGTCTTTTGCTGCTTCAAGCTGAGTTGATTCTTGCAAAGGTCTAATACATCCTTCAATTTAGGGCTATCCATCATCCACTTGGAAAGCTAGGGACTGGGCCACTTATAGTCATCTATACAGTATTCAAATTATTGCTTCTCAAGAAGAGCTCCTTACCCAATGGCAAGTAGTGTTAGTTTTTATGGAGAGGTCATCTCCCCCCTTTTTATATATGAGTTTTATCACCTCGCATTTGTGAATTGGTATTGGTATTGTGTTGGTGTTAGTATACGGTCCCAACTTCTCTTTACTATAGCCCGTACAATTTGTGCAACAAAATGGAGCACACTGTGTAATATTAGAGCTTACACATTGCTCTACAACTTTTGAGGCAAACCAGTAAATGGTGCCCATGTTGATCACGGGCAACCAACCAACCAAAGGGATAAAATTATATTTGATAATTTTAAAGAAAGCTAACTTTTTACAAGGGAAGTTTGAGCTTTAGATCATAAATGGCTATTGCATATAGCCAGATGCCCTGTTCCTCTTTGGGGTGGTATTGGTAAGAATTGTGATATTAAAGCTGGAATAGTATTGTATTATTATCATCATCACTACTCACACAATATATATATAGCCCTAATTCCTTCAATTTTGGCAACATGAAGTCAACTTGAATCTTTCCACTCACTCCTCCTTATCAATAAATCTCACTAAGGTTTAAGAGGGACTTTAGAGGAATCCACCTATTAAATATTATATCCTTTTTCGGCATCTAATCTTTCTCTATTGTCCTATACTTATCATTTCTTCTTTATTCTCTGCCTCTCACTTTTAATCTTCTATGTTTCTTTGTATTTTCTTTTGGGTGCCTTTCTCATCCTCTATTAATATATTACTATTGAATTACAAAAATAAATTATTATAAATATTTTTCAAAATCAATTAAGAAATTCTAAATTGAATACTTATTTCATGATTCTTCATCATCAAGGCCTTAGACCATTGGAGTAAAGCCAAGTTAAATTTACTCTATTATCAAAACATCCAAAACTAACATACATTTCTTGTCAAAATAAAACAAAATAAGATTGCATCCATAAAAATAAAATCCATTGAGATTTTATTGAATTCCTTGCTTATGTGTCCTATTGTTCTATCTAAAACCCAAAATTAAGATAAAAAATCAAATTTATGGAAGATGACAATCACTTTTTTTTTTTTTTTGTGGTTAGACAAAACTAAGACCGATTTGTGATTTATACAAGACAACACGACACTAAATAAAATATCTCTTATATTTGTAAATACATGTTCAAAGATTTTTGAAGTAGTCAAAAAACAAAGAAATGTATATAATCATTAGAAAATAAATGAGATAACGGAAGAAACTCAAAAAGAAAAGACAACAGTTATATCTTGAAATATAAATAATATTGGCCTTATCATTAGAATATGAGAAGATATAATAAAATCCATATGTAAATATATAATCAATGTTTTCCAATAGCATAAGAGTACAAAATGGTGGAGTTGAATATTAGGTATATGTTGAGTACAATTTTTTAATAATATACTCTTCAAAAAAAGAATTATGTCTATCAAACCCTATTAAAGAAAAAAGCCGAAATAAAAAAAAAGTAACTTGATGAAATCAAGAACAGTAAGAAAAAAAATTAAACCCTATTTACTATAGACCACCAAAACTCCTCAAAATGATTCAAAATTATATGCATGCATGGAGATGAAGAATTGGACCTGGTCTAAGGCCGAAATCCATCTCCCTTATGCTTCCAATCTAGCGGGCCATTGAATAGCAATCGATAGAGCTGCTTGTAGATGACAACAATATCGAAAAGCATCAAAAGAGATTTGGTCTAGAGCATAAAATATTATTTGCAACACCAAAGGCATTAATCTAACATCAAAGACATAAACAGATAGGAAAAAGCATTTTAAAAGATGATACTTATAACAAAAAAATTAAAATTGAAATTAGCTTCTTCTTTTTCTTTCTTTCTTTTTTTTTTTTGAATGATAAAATTGAAATTAGTTGTGGCCAACAGACAATAGAGAGACATTAACATTCATGAAAAAATTGTTAAACAACTTAATCATCTTTCAAACATCCTCAAAAAATAAAAACCATTATAAAATACAATAAACATCATCCATATGATTAGAAAAAAGAAAAAAAAATGAATATTTAAAGCATCTTCCGTGCATGCTGAACAAAACGAAAAAAAAATCTAAAAATTGAAATACCATAACGTTAATCCTACACAAAATAATATACATTAAACTTATCTTCTATACATTAAGATAAAGAAAAATAAAAAAGGACGTGGGAGAGAGGCTTGAAATGGATGGAAAAAAAAACCCAAAAGTGCTCCAATCCACTTTCTTACAATCGGCTACAATGGGCTTCAAGATCAAACCAGCTCATTTTATCACCAATCCTATCTTTCTACAAAACACTTGAATGAATCCAATGCATAGAAATGATTTTAAGTAAATTAACGCATTCGACGCAAGTATGCTCTTCCCACCATTGCTGCAAAATGAATTGTGGTGTTAAAAGGAAGAAGAGGAAAAGTTTTCTGGTTTGGAAAGGTTTGAGTATCATCAATTCAAAAGAGAGAAACGTTTCCACTATATTAATAAATATGACCCGCCAGAAACAACATAAAGTTTGAGCGTTTACCAAAAAATTAAAAACATAAAGTATCAGCTAGGTTTGGATTGTAGTTTGAATGAGATGCTAAGTACTAGGGATTTGATCATAGCACACGTGCAAAGAGAGAGGAAAGGTGGAGAGGGACATGTGTAGAAGTGAAATTGGAAGAGTTTTTTTGGGAGGAATCAAAATAAATTAGGGAAGTCCAAAACAATTGGAACTGATTGCAATTTGAAATCAGCTCCCCTCACATATAGTAATTAGTTGAGTTTGGTCCGGTTTGGATACGTAAGCAGGTTAAATGACAAGATCTCAATTAGAATCCAAACCATTTATTCTTTAGGTCATAAATACCAACTCAAACCCAGGCCAAGAATGAAAGGGGATCAACTTAAACCCTGAATTACTGAGGGGGGCTGCAATGGATTGGCGAGTCGGGTCATAACTCACAAATTACCCCTTGATATGATATATCAGCAAGCCTTACAAACTCTATCCTATTTTTATATGATAATTACTTTAACAAGAAAATTATTAAGGCAAGGGTGATGGAAAGTCTTGAGCTAGATCTGAGGACTATAAGATATCACGTTGAATAAATAATATTTTTAGCCCTTAGTTTTAAGTTTTTAAAGTCTCGATGTTTTTGCAGTATAATCAATGGTGAACAATGTCTAAAAGAGTGTAAATTATGATTTGTGTTAATTCAGGGATCAATGCATGTAAGAGAATTGAATTAGCGAAAAAGTTTGGCAGTATAAAAACTTAAAAAAAAAGACGTACATAGATAATTCCATATTTTTAATAAAAATATTTAGGTTTTGTTTTGCAAATATGGAGTAACATAATCAAAAGAAAATATCTCCTTTGACAATAATATGGATAAAAATCAATGCGAGTTGATGTGAATTTTAATTTCAATCTAATAATAACTATAAGTGTATAGTTGTCTATTTGAGATACTGGCAAATATAGGTCGATCCCACATGGAGCTCATTAGATTTAAAATAAAAAATTTTAACTTTTCTAATTAAGCAATAAAAATTGTAGATATTGATTTTAAAGTAAGAAAAATATTAAAAACATTCACTAAGTGTAGTGTAGAAAAATCAATAATAAAACACAAATCAGAGCAATTAGGAATCCATTAAGTGAATTAATTAATCAGTTCATACAATTTAATCTATTCTTTGTAAAAACCAGTTTTCTCCTTTTAACAAAATTCAAGATCTCCTTCACCTTATAAATGCAAAAATTATCTTAAGCATTATTTATCAGATTAAGCATAAATTATAAAATAATGCACAAACCTACACATAATTTATCAAAATGAGCATAACTTATCAAAAGTAATTTATTAAAAACACAAATTAGAGATTTGCCTAAGGCATAAAGACGCATCTCTTATTCTAGGCATGCAATCAAAGGACATAAATATATATATATATATATATCAACTACATATACAAAAAATTAATGTACTTAACTTCATCTCCGTACTCTGATCTAAACATTTACTCTTCCATTGAAAAAAACTTCAGCAATTTCCTCATAAAAATCATTAGATCTTATAAAAAGTTCTCCATTATACTCCTTAGTTATGGAACAGAGCTCCAAAATGCCCATAATATTTCTCAAATAACACTATCTAGGAAGAGAGAGAGAGAGAAGAGAAAAAAGAGAGAGAGAGGAGAGGAAGGAGCATCCAAGGTGGTGGGAGATGGGATGGTGGTGTCTTGGACGCGTGGTATGAAGAGTGTGATGCCCACTCCAACCATGAGATCATCAGGTATTTATAATGACATGTGACACATGTTGGATGGAAGTGGAACTCCTTTATATGTAAATCTTCTTTGGCCAATTGGACCTTCACACCGGATTGAGGATTAGGAGTAGGTTGGAACGTGGCTTGATTTTAATATCCCATTAGTGCATGATCTTCTCCACTTTTTTAGCTCTTCAAAATGCATGCTTTATCTCCCTGATCTCATTGGACTATTCATCTTTGAATTGAATTTGAGAGCAGTAGAGACCATACATTAACCATGGTATTGAGATGCGTAGCAATGGGAATGATCAAATCTCATAGTGGCTGCATGAAGTGTGCTGCCGGGAATGTTCGTAGTCCGTGGAGTGTGTTGCTGGAGTCAAACTTTATATATTCAATTGGTTTGAAATGTCCTCGTTGAATTTTAAACGCCTAGAATTCAGAACTTGTGGGATATGAATTGCACAGTTAGAAACATGTAATAGAAGATTTGTAACGTCCCATCTTTCTTCTATCTTCTTTTCTTTGCTTCGACTTTAATGGATAATGAAGAGATCAAAATCCTTGCAAGTGAGTAGCAATAATTCAATTTAAACCCAATATGAGATGATCGTCCAACATACTTGACCTCATCTTCTAATTTGATAAAAATTTCCTCTTTCTAAATAAATCTTCCGACTTCCTTTAAGATAATTCAAGTTGGTGTGGCCACTTGAAAATCCAATTCCTCCAACCTTCAGTCTCAACCTCATTTCATTAATGTGGGCCTAAAATGACAATGTTTTGTTCCAAAGTAGGTCCCATGACAAAGTCCCAATGCAACTAGGACTATCCTCCAAACCTTACTCATGTTTTGCAGGTTCTACATTTTCTGCATATTTTAATTAAATCAGTGAAATGTTAAAGAGCCCACATTAAAGTGGGACCTATTCGAATAAAGTTCTACTCCAACAATAACTCTATGGAGAAAAAATTGCAAAATTTCTTAATTAATGCATAAAATGTGTAAAAACGGTGTAAATTCCAATTTTTAGATGAAAATGCATGAAATGATTAAATCGAATGAATAATTATACATTTAACCAAATTAATTCCCTAATATATCCTAAAATGATGTATAATTGTGTAAATTAATGAACTTAACACGGGTCTAAATAGATATTTTACTAGACGGTGACTGGGCGGAACTTATTATAGTCGACCATATCACAAAGAGGCCTGCCCACGTGGGGACCATGATAGGATTCTAGGTCACCACCCCTCGTAAAATCTCAATTCAAACCAATGCATGTCATGTACCAAAAATAGATGAAGGTATACAGTCTAGCCGAAATGGTGGGACCACCTGAGATAGACAAAAAGGTACTCCTCTGATCCACCTCTCTTGGCAGTACGTCGGGGGACAACTGGAATAGAGATACCTTGTACCCTGTGAGACCAGATCCTGCACCTAGGGACCACCATAACAATCTTCCGATAAGTTGATACTGACCATCCGATTCTGACCTCCTCATGATGAAGATGTTCTTGATCTAGGTGGGCCATTTAAAATCTGTGTCCCTGTTGATGGGTCATAAAGACTAGCCAGTGGAACTATTGCAATTGCTCATTCCAAAATCCATCTCTTTTTCTCTAATTTATTTTACATATTATATATAGAAAAATATTCAAGTACATTCATCCCCTGTTATTTTTGTGAGGGATACTCCGTTTTTTGTAAATATTAATGTGCAAAAAAAAAAATCATTACACTTTTTTAACCTTAGTGTCCCCCATCAAAATAGTGAGGGATAAATGCACTGGAATACTCTCCTTTTATATATATATATATGTACTGCAGTACCCTTTAGCGAAAAAGCAAAAGAGCGCGACACCTTATATAAACAAGTTATTTTCCCTACTTTTTAAAAATATCTACGTGCCATCTCCTCCCATAAAATCACTCAAACCATCCCTCTTCGTAAACTTTTCCAAACATTCAACCCTAATGCTTAGTAATTCAAAAACACAAGACGAGTGGAGCATATGGCTCTTCTTGGCCGTGATGGATGCCCTCTTCTCCAGGATCTCATGAATGAATGGGTTTCAGAATCCCAACCTACCAAATTGGGTAAGATGGTAATCCTCTTGCAAAGCGGTATGATTGGGTTGAATGATTGGAAATTATCATCTGGACTTCCTGAAAGAAATTTTTGTATGCATGTTGTTGCAGTTTTTGTAGGGCACATGAGTGTTGGTGCCTACCGCCATTCTCATGAAGGTAGAGAGGTCTGTGGGGCCAGTGCTATCAAACAAATACAACCCACGTCAAGTGTAGTGTTCTGGAAGAGTTCAGATCCTATGATGAAAATTTTCACTAATGACATGGCGGGACCTATCAATCTCAATTCATTTCAGAATCCCAACCTACCAAACTGGGTTGTGCATTAAGTCATGCCTTGCCTAACCTCACATGATTTGATTTGGTTTCCTTATGAAGAGTCTTATTGTAAGTATACACACGGTCATCTCGTAGAATTATATATACAAATTATATAAGTACAGGCAGGGTCATTTCTTATTTTCTCTCCACCACCAAATACTAGAATAAAGGGATCTTTATTTTTGCAACATTACAGCTATTGGAGATTGGGAGTTGGGACTTGAACTTAAAGGGAGCTTGGAAATTGGGAGTAGGGACTCCAAACTTGAGTATCTTGACCTCTTTGCATTGTGGGTGTAATACTCCGACTCATCTTGACCTCGTTTAGCGGTTAATTAATCTTGTTTTCGTTGCTAATTGCGTTTTGTTTATATTTTGATTTTCGTTGCGGGTCATGGATAGGTAGTTGGGTTGAGTTTGACCTGGATTAAGTAGACCAAGCCCTTTTTCGTAATTTTAGCTTTTCTAAGACATGGTCATTTTTGCATCATCTTGATGTCAACACGTGTCTTTCGTTGAGCTCGTCAACTTTCGTAACTACGTCGTTTGCAACCGATGTCATGTGATTCCATTGGACCCGGATTTGACTCAAACGAAAAATACACTTCTCACTTGGACTCTCTTGTAATTTGGACACCCCCATTAGCTTATATATTAACTCATCCATCGACCAACACACGTTCTCTCTATCAGTTTCTTCACTGTGTACGTGGAGTTCCTCTTATTCTCTTGAATTCTCTCCTCCACCGACCTCCATCGATCAAGCTCAAATTGAGGAAGTTGGTTTTTGCATGTGAGGTGAGTTGGAAATCCTTCCATCCCTCTCGTCTCTTTTCTCTATTTCTTCTCCTTCTTGTTTCCATGTTGCATGGTGTGTATATGCTTTGAAATTCTTTCCATTCCTCATGCATGCATGTTGTTTTGATTTGTGTTAGGTTGTGTTTGGGCTTAAGGACAACAAGTTGTGTCATTGAATTCCAATTGAGGCAAGTATAACCATAACTTGTAAGAACCCTTGTTGGTATGCATTTGATTTTGGTTAATTCACATGAGTTTGTATGGAAAAATGTGTGTCCAGCCCATTTGGTTAGTATTCTATCCCTTTCTATTTGGAAATTTGCAATTCTGATGACTTCCCAGACTTTCTGTATGTGCTTCAGAAATTTGACTTCGTGCAGGTACGGATAAGCCGTATGTCCCTTACGGCTCAAAGTCCAGAGAGGATAAAATTCCAGTTTTCCTCTACGGCTAGGGCACGGCTAAGCCGTATATTGCCCTACGGCTAAACCGAAGCTCAGCCGTGGCCCAACCGTAGAACAGTACAGGGTGCCTTTTCTGGATTTAACTGAGAGCACGCAAATTGACAGACCTTCTACGGCCCAGCCACGGCTAAGCCGTAGAACACACGGCTAAGCCGTACACTCATCTACGGCTAAGCCGTGTCCACACTAGAATAATAAAGGACAAGGATAGGTGTAAGGGAAAGACCGATATGGCCTTCATAATAGAATGTAGAGCACATAGACCTGCCCAACGAAATGTGATACAACGCGTGAATGATCTCGAGGGCTGCGAATCATTCATGTTCGTTATCCGGATGTTAAGCACCTCCCCATGGGTGTTGGTTTAAGGGACTTCGTGCACTGCCCGATTCAAGGCAACACTAGACAACGGTGCATCGAATAACTTAAAACTACATCATCATGCACGGTTAGAAACACCGGATAATTATATTAGAATTGATTTGTAAAGAAAGATGATCCGATTTCGCATGATTTGTTGCATAACATATTACATTCGATTATTGACCTCTCTTCTCTGATATGATTACTTGTGTTCCGTTACTTTCACATTGTGGTTCTTACCTTGAGTATGCATGTATGCATGTATAATATGTTCTCAGATATGCACGTATGATATGTTGTCACAATCTACTCAGGGTTTTCATGATTGACTCTTTATGGTCAGGCACTACTTAGCCTCAGCCTTAGGATCCCGACTGGGTGAATTTGGTATAGTTATATGGACTTGCTGTAGTAAGGATACGTCTTGGGGAACCGGACCCCAGGAAACCGAGACCCATTGTACCCTGGCCCGGACAATGGTGTTCTTTGCATGTTATAAGATCCCTCTTTTGGGAGCACATAGCAATGTAGTAGCCACTAGTATGTACACCGCATGTATCCATTGATTCACATAGCATATTTCTTTCTTGCATGACAGCCTAGTATACGAAAATGCCTTCTTTAATGTACATGATATTCTTTATTCTATTAGACACAGCGTGTGTTAACTTGCTATGGGTTATACTTTGCTGAATCGTCGTATTTACAGTTGTTTTTGGTGTTGCAGGCCCAGATCCCCCTGCCGAACCCTCGCCGGTCGGCCAGACTCCAGATGAGACCCCCGAGGCCCCATCAGGCCTAGAGGAGTGGATGTGATCACTCCACGGGAGAGCGTTCTTGGCATGCATAGCATTGGAGTCTTGTTTTGTCGATTTTCATACTTGTATTTTGCACGACATGTCATGATTGTATATATTCTTTTGTTCTTTTTGTAAGACCTTCGTATGTAATTATGTCAGTTCGTTCTTCGTATTCTCTTTTGCATTGTTAGTTTGATGTTTCTGATATTTACAGCTTCCGCGTACATGTTTGGCACGTGTGAATGTTCCCTTGTGCGTGTGCATTTAGACTCGGTCTACGTGTACAGGCACGGGAGTACGTGTGTCACTAGGTTTGGCTTTTGCTAACCCCCGAACCCTGGGCTCGGGTTATGACAGTGGGGAGAGGTAACTCTTCCTCCTTCTTCTTCTTCTTCTTCTTCTTCTTCTATTATTTATTATTCTTTCTTTGTTCTTTTTTTACCTCTATCCAAACCCATAGAATTGTGGGGCTTATGAGTGGCCTTTAAATTCAATTTCTATCTGTGGATCCAAGTTGGTAATATATATATTTATATATCTAAATGCATTATGAATTACACATGGCAAATTGGCCTCTAAAATAAACCGGGCAGAGGCTTGATCCTTTTAGGATCTTCTACTAACCAAGTTTAGGCGTAGTTCCTTTTTTTTTTTTTTTTGAAAGAAAACTTCAGGTTGGAAAAAAGTCTCACAAGAGCTTTCATGGGCCCTTCGGACCAAGTGAAGCTTTTCCAAAACCCCAATTTCTTTCTGGCCTAAGTCCAGCCCACAAGATCGAACCCATTTGCAAAAGGTTTGATCTCTGTGGTAAGTATGTTGGCAGGGTGAGCCTTTAACATAGAAATCCGAAGCCCAGACGGTGTAATAACAAATGTAAAAGTGCTTTACCCAAAAAACAAAAAAAAAAAAAAAAACCAGTGTATAAGTGAGGCCCAAGCCGCCCAACCCCAGCTCACTTCCCTAAATCACAGCTAAAATCCAACCGAGTTTGGGTCGGGCTGAGGTTGGTCCTACCCATGAGCACTCTTATTAATAAATTGATGATTCACTGGAATATTTATGATATCTTACCTGACTCGGTTTGAAATCTATATTTACATACTGCATGTGTTTTAACGGTTGATGATGTGGTCTCTTCCTCCTTTTGAACAACGTTTTTTTTTATTTTTTTATTTTTCATTTTTATGTTTTGTTGGTGTGTATTTTTCAGGTTATGACATGTGTCCTCTCACAAAAAATAAAAATAATGATCATCCATGCAATAAGATTAGAAGCCACAGAACAAAACAAAGAAAAAAAATTGAAGGATTTACCAATTTTTTAGAGCATGCATAGTGCCCTTTCATTTATTTTCATTTTTCTTTATAATCTAGTCTACTACATTATTGTGGAACCATTAAATGAATCAGTGTCAAAGGCATTCTTTTTTCATGGTGCCAACCATGGACTGGTCCTAGTCCTCACTCTGGAAGTCTCACACGCTCAGAGAGAGAGAGAGAGAGAGAGAGAGAGAGAGAGATGTGGAGTTTCTTTTTTTTTTTTTTGGTTGAAACCAATGTGGAGTTGTGGGTTATTAGCAATGAACGAATTGTTCCGAAATTTATATATAATTGCATGTTTTTTCTTATAATCATAAATAACCATTTTTCTTTTTATTTTCACAATGAGAACCTCAATTAATCTGAAAATCTTGATGAACCAATGTATTAAAGATATCCAATTTATTTTGTCCAAAAAAAGTAATACTTTTTAGAGGATTTTGCCAAAAAAAAATCCTCTTAGAGTTCATTAATACAAAAAAAGACTCTAAAGACACAATTCCACTGTAATGGCTCCAAGGGTCCTAATTAATTTAAATTCTTTGAATCTAAGTTTAGCGGGGATATCCGTGCTCACCAAGTACACGAGCAAGGATATCCCCACCCACTCGTGCTTTCTTATTCTTCCTCATCTTCTTTCCTTCTCTACTCTTTTTTTTGCCCTTCTTCTTCTTCCCCGTTCCTCCTTTCTTTGGAACACATACTTCATCTTATCTTTAGAAAAAAATAAACATCTTTCCGAGATCATTTTAAAATCTCCATAAAAAAAACTCATTTTTTTAACCAACATTCCATAGAAAAAAAATCTCATTTTTCATATCATTCTTTAGAAGTAAATCAAGACAAGAAAACTATTTTTGTTTGGAACCTCTTTCCATCGAAATCAAAGCAAAGGAGATGCTAAAGAGGAGGGGGGGATTCCTTCAATGTGGATGATGCAGATGTCGACCGCAACGAGTCCAACGAGTGGTGGTGGTAGAGGAGGGGTGGTGACTGTGGTTATGGTGTAAAATAACTAATGCGGGGTAGAGATTGGGTTGGATAGTCTGCACTGACATGGGTTTTTCACCTTGGAGGTAGTGGTTTAGAACATAAGGAAGAGAAGTGAGGAATGAAGAAAAATGAGTAAGAAGAAAGAATGAGCGGAGCGGAGGAGAAAGAAAGAGGAAGAAGAAGAAGAAAAGAATGAGTGGTGATATTTCCGCTCATGTACATGACTTAGCGGGGATATCCCCGCCCAACTCAGATTTAAAAAACTTAAACTAAAAAGGAACCTTGGGACTACTGTGGTGAAATCATGTCTTTGAAATCTTTTAAGTATAGAGGGATTTTAAGGGGATTTTTTCAATAACAACCTCTACTTCTTAAGATGTTGTTTGGGTTGTGATAAATATTTACACCTCCTAAGATCTATCCCCTTTCAAATTAAATTTGGGGCGATAAATGTAAAATGCCCACTGAGTCTCTCAAAATTAGTGAGAATTTCTGTCTCAATTCAATCTTAACTAGGTTAAATGTAAGAACGCTTTTTATCCTTTTACACTAGAACATGTTAATAGTTACATCAATCCATCAAGAATTACCTTGGTTACAATCAAGGTAGTTGGCTGAGTTTTTTCCTTTTCTTTTTTTAATTGATAGAGGTGATTAGTTGAAAGAAATGCAGATTGTTAGTTGTAGATTGTATTTGTCGAAAAGAAAAAAAACATTATATCAATGTAAGTAGCATGAGGATTGCTTCTTTTCAAGATTACACCCTGGTTTGATTGGGGCCCACTTGGAAGTATCACAGGTGAAGGTAGAATGATAATTTCTAACTTTTTTTTAATTTTTATTTATACTGGAACAGATGCACGTCACTCACACTCCATGTCCCAACATATAAAGCTTGAAACACCCAACTCTTGTTTTGGGGCCTCATGATTCATTTCTACGATGGGATAACTTTTAAATTGGAATGTGGGTAGTGACTCATGGAGTGTGGGGGAGGGTTCAAATTAATCATAGAAGGGCCAATTGCATGAAATACCAATGGACTGATGCAGACATTAAATTGGAATGGGTAATGACTCATGGAGTGTGGGGGAGGGATCAAATTAATCATAGAAGGGCCAATTGTATGAAATACCAATGGACTGATGGAGACATTAACACTCAAACGCTGCACGGTTTTCAAACACATTGATTCAACCAATTGGTGGTATTCTTATGGAGAGTCAAGAGTTGCTTTTTTTCCCCCAACACCTATAATTTTGTTTTGGTAGAGTGTCCTATTTGGTCATATCAAAAAACTTTCAACAGGTTGAATAGAGTTGGGATTCTTTATCCTTTTTTCTTTTTCTTTTTTGGTTCACCGTCTCAGCCACCGTTCTATTTGTGCTTTTTTATTTTTTTAATTTATTCTTACATAAATACCAATTCCACGACACCCAAATTGACCGCAGCTGTTTTGCTGGACTTTGCAATTCTCATTTTGCAAAATAACTGCACCTCTTGCAATTTTCAAAACTCATCATTAAATGGATTAAAAGAAAATATTTTGCCACATCAAATAATAAGAAACTAATCTTAGAAAGTGAAACCTTCACTCTCAATTCAATATGTAAAATCTCATTTTTTACCAATCCACTAGTAGCTCAATTGGTGTGGGATGACATCCTTGTTTGTATATATGAGGATTGGAGTGAAGTAAATTATCAAATCAAGAAAAAAAGAAAAGAAGATAAAAGGTCAAGGTAAATTAAGTGACAAAAAACACCTCTTCTTTTGATAAAAAAAAAGAGAGATAAAAATAACCCTTTCACGCCACGAAATACAAAAAGTTATAAAATTTACTTTTGACCACGTTTATCTCTGCTGAATTTGACCTTTCTTTTTACTTATTTCCTTATGCAAACAAACATGTCCAAAAGTAGATATCAATCCATGCCTACAACACTGATTGCTAGAGACTTGAGTAAATATGTATTGACTTATAAAATATTTACCAATGCAAAATATAGATAGATCTCTAAATTGATTTTTAACTTTACCGGATCATCTCATTTTTATGTAGAACCAAGTCAAATTGGGGGAGACTCGGCGGAATCATCTCATCTCAATAAAATTATTTGCACTCTAAATCATTTTGATAGGTGGATTTAATTTTGAACAATTAATATTTATTTTTTAAGTAATTATATACAGAGTTTGCAATCAGCAATTTAAAAATTATGACTGAAATGTAATTGGAAACTTATATCTAATCTTTTTATATTCGATATTTAGAATAACAATGAATGCAATATTTTTCTTTTACTTGTTTTATTATCACAAATGCATGAAAAATAAAATGCATAATTATATTTTATAATGAATGGATTTAATTTAAATGCTTTAGAAATTATTTTAAAAGAAATATAGCTCTCTCATGTCCCCACGTTGACTCCATTTAGACATATTGCATTTTTTGCATTGGGCAAATAGAGTTCGAGTCATGAGTTTTTCAATATTTATAAGCACAAAAAGAAATAAAAAAAAAGGAAAAAAAGGTACCGAGGGCTAAGGTTTACAGTGATCACGTGGGGCACCGTTCTTTTTTGGTTTCAACAACACCAAAAAGGGGTCACTTTTGCAATGACTGGAGACTGAAATGCCCTTTCTACCTGGAGAAAAATCCATCTCTTCTCGAATTGAGATTTCTACGTTGGATCTCCGAATCCGCCATCCCCAACCCTAAAATTCTGAATCTCAGGAGAAACCCTAGCCCCTCGTCGGTCTCGAATCACCTGCATTTCACCTCTTTCTCCTAATCTTTCTTGAATCTTCCAAACGATTCTGTGCTCGTATTTTTCCCACTCGAATCTGTGATTGAGGAGATCGGATCGCAGATCCGGAGCTTTGAAGCCGATTTAATGGCGGAAAGGGGACTGTAGTGCTTTAGGGCATTCGAAGAAAGCAAGCTGTGGTCTTCTCTTTGTGGTAATATCTTGTTCTTGATTTCAGAAAAGGACGCCTTCTTCTTTGATCTATTGCATGTTGAATTGTGTGGCAAATTTATGAGAGTTTGATGTAAATCAACCATTCGAAGATTTTTTTTTCTTGTCTAAATCTACGGCTTCGTTCTTATCTGACCCCTGAAAATCATATCAAGTAATGGATTTTGCTGAAAATTTGAATGTTTGGTTGGTAGATTTGCTAAAGAGTTTATCTTTAGCTGATATTGGAAGAAATTATGTGGTTTTCTTTCTGAAAATTGATAGTAGCTGATACTTGGAGAAATTGTTTGAATTTTTCTTACTAGAATAGAAATTAAGTTCAGCTCAATTGCAAGAAAGTGCTGTGTTCAGAGGTGAAAAGAGAGAAGCAAGTAGCAATTGGTTGATCAAAGATTGGAGCAACAGAGCCGCAACTTAGGGTGTGTGTGAATATGGGCCTTAAGAACCTCAAAAGATATTGATTATGGGATGGCATGGACAAATATTGGTTTGGATGTTTCATATCACTCAAAGTGCTTGTTTTGGATGTGCTACAACTTTGGTGAACAGGATCCATGTTGGGAATTGCTCAACAGTGCATGAATAATATATACATGGTACATCTATTATCGAGTCCCCGCTCGGTGTGTTCTGCCATTTGCAGGGGCGGACCCAAGTGTTAGCCCTTCCGAGAAACCCCTTAGATAATACCTTAAAAGTTTTATTTTGTCATTTGACCTCTTTACTTGAGATGGATGTAGCGGAAATGAGAATGCTTAGGTGGATGTGTGGTAAAACTAGGAAAGATAAAATTAGAAATGAGTGCTTTTGAGAACATTTAGGAGTAGCACCAATAGGAGATAAGATTAGAGAAATTCGTTTAAGATGGTTTGGGCATGTTGAGCATATGCCAGTAATGGTACCGGTGAGAAAAAGTTTGGATATACAGGTGAGGGTCCATCAAGAGGTAGGGGTAGGCCGAAGAAAACATGGATGGAAGTTATTAATTCATATTTGAAAAAGTTGCACTTATCGAAAGATTTAGCTCAAAATAGAACGAAATGGAGACATAGAATTCATGTAGCCGACCCCAACATGGTTGGGATAAGGCTTTGATGATGATAATGATTTGACCTCTTTACTTGACCATTGCTTGCAGCACCCAAATGAGAATCCTTGGTCCGCCGTTGGCCATTTTTATTGACGTATGCTTAGAGACATGGATCCCATGTTCCCTTACTTCCTCTCCAAAACCTTTACCTAGAAAGGGGGCTTCCTTCTTTTTTTTTTTTTTTTTTTTTGACAAAGACAAGAGATTAAAAAAAAACTTTACGCTTCAAAAAATATATATATATAAATAAATATAATACCTATTTCTCATATCATCATCATCATTGAAGCCTTGCCCAAACTATGTTGTAGTCAACTACATGTAATAGCAAACAAAATAGAATTATAATGGCAGTACATTTGAGTGATACTGAAGTGACAGTGACTGGAGCTTTTGCGGTAGAATCATTAAAACCACCTATTAAACCTCAATCGAATACAAAAGTTAAAAAACTCAGATGAATTGACTTAATCAAGTATCAGATGAAGTTGTGTAGTGCTAGTGCTCCAAAAACAAAATGCTAGCATTCCTGAAAGCAAAAATCATGAATATGTATGCTTAAAGACTCAATGCACTCTTGGGACAATATATATATATATAAGTGGGGCCTCTTCCTGTGCATCAATTCCTTATGGACTTTTCGTGCACACTTCTCCATGGGGCCTACTGTGGGCCCCACCAAGGGATGAGACCGATATCATGTTTGGCCCCAATCATATGTCTGTAATCCTTTCATCTATGGCCCACGTATCCATTTCATTTAGATCGGTGTACAGTTGATCCAACGGTCCATTTAATTCGGATCTGATGGAATTTTGGGGCATGTGCCTGTCAAGGGGTCCCATGTGTGTTACAAGGTTTGAATTGGGTGATAGATAGATTCCACCTAAAGTTCTCACGAAAAAATGGTGAGGGATGGATGCGTATGAAGATTCTCCTATATTTAAAGCCCTTAAACTTGTGGAGAACAGATGAATGGGTTAAAGATATTAGATTGACTTCAAATTTGATATCTATGTCAGCCCACTTGGATCTTTTGATCCCCCCCAATTCCATGGTTTGTGGTATCTTAAGTGGGCCCCACTAGGTGACTTGTACCATATGACGGTAAGGGAAGCTTGTACAGTAGCATTTCTCTCTCTCTCTCTCTCTCTCTCTCTCTCTCTCTCTCTCTCTCTCCACATGCACATATATATAAACAAAAATGCCACAATCAAACTAGATCAAGTTTCAAGCTGTGTCCAAACTTGAACTAAGCTTTTAATCACTGATATACCTATAAGTAGTCATACCTAAGCCCTCTCAATATTATCTGGAGGGTCTCTTGGTCAATATGTTAATCTACTCCTTGATCCCATATGGCCAACCAACACACCATTCCCATACATCATTGTCCCTCATGCATTCATCTGCAATTTTACCTATTTCTCATATCTTCTAAATTTGGGGTAAAAAATTAAGCCATGTGACAGTGTGGTGTGGAGTCACACGTGTTTCATTCTGTTTTGAATCATTCAGATTGTGTATTTGAGATGGAACCATCTGTCTTTTCCTACTTATCGACCATTCATATTTCCTATGGTCTTATAACTGTTTGTTTTCATGAACTGGCTACCTGTTTGCCAACTCTTGTGCTGAAAACATAAAATCCCAAAGAAATAAGCATGACTTCAACTGTTTACCTTATATTTTGTTGTATTTTTTTTCACGCAAATTGCCCTACCCGTTCTGCTCTAAATTGTGCAGGTTTTGCAAACACCTTTGCAACGGGTATTTCGTCTTTCAGAGAATCTTGTGTGTGACAGGCATGCAAATTCCAGTGAAGTGAGTTTAAGCATATTGTGCAAATTTGGGGACATTCCCCACTTGCCATTATTTCCCCAACTTTCAGCGTGCTAATCCCTTCCCAGCTTGTTCCGTTACTGGTTTAGAAGGTATCCTGTTATGCTGGTACTGTTTGATTTCGTGTTTCCTTTTCCATGTGAGTGTATTCAATTGACTGGTCTCCTTACTTTAACTTCCATTTGTTTTCTAATAAACAGCGCCTCATGGATGCGGAGTCGCAATGGTTATCTCAGGAGTCTTCTCAGTCGGTGGTTGTTACAGAGGTTAATATGCATTGCGTCCTTTGCGGAAGGATATTTTCGCCAGATAACGAGGCAACCGACAGTTTTGGAACAATATGCATGTGTGGGGAATGTAAAGCTGCATTTCTTGAAAATCTCGAAACAGCTGCTCCTGTCTCTCATCAGCGAAGGACACGCAGAGGAAGATCTAGGTACAGAAGTTCTGAGTCCATTGAGGATCTATTTTCACAGGAGTTCTCGCACTTGATCAATCTGGTTAGGCAGAGTCAACATGCGAACTCTGTCACTGGACCTAATCGATATGACCAAGAAGTCCAATTAGATGGTGATTCTGCTTTTACTGTGTTGCCACGCTCTAGTTCTCACACACCTCAAAGCAGGTCTAGAAGGTGGCGGAGGGTCCTTTCTGACAATGACAGTGAGGGCTATGATAACATGGATTCTCTCTTTGGTGAAAGCGACTCCAACTTCAGCTTCAGTAATTATGGGGCTTTAACCGGTGAGGGTGACGCTGTTTCAGTCAGTGCTTATGGGGGTGATTCAGATGCTTCAGTGGATGGACATGGCAACATACTTGATAGAGAAGTGTTTGTCCAACTGGGAGATGAGAGTTTTGTTGATAGTGAGACTGATATTGACCCAATGCATGCTGGTCTGGATCAGTGGTACTCAGATGACCAGGACGAAGATGTTGAATGGGAAGAAGCTGACATTGACGGTGATCAGACCCAAAATGGAAACCACACTGAATATAACTCTGTCCATTCTCCTAGAAATGGTGGTGCGGTCCTGTGGAGAATGCGCCAAACTAGGCACACATATGTTGCTAATGTCTATTCTAACTCTGAGCAATATCTCAGGAATGCTGGCGATTATCTTGATGCAAGACGCTTTGATGAACTGCTTGAGCAGCTTGCAGAAACTGATGGTGCAAGAAGGGGAGCACCTCCAGCAGCTGCGTCTTTTGTAGGGAGTCTGCCCTGCATTGTCATTGGTTCGGAACATGAGAAAAAACATGATGGTTTGGTCTGTGCAGTCTGTAAAGATCCCCTTGCTGTTGACACCAAAGCAAGCCAACTCCCTTGTTCGCACCTCTATCACCCTGCCTGTATATTGCCATGGTTAAGAACAAGAAATTCATGCCCAGTTTGCCGGTATGAACTTCCAACTGATGACAATGATTATGAGGAAGGAAAGCGAAATGCAGGCACTACGATGGAAATTCATGATATTGAGCAGAGGGACCTTACTGAGGACAGTTCTTCAGATATTATGAGTGATGATGAGCCAGATGAAGTTCGTGATTTTACTCATGGAAGAGTGGAGCATGGGAATTTAGGTGAGATAAATCACACGTCGTCGGATAGGTCTAATGAAGAGCGTAGACGTGGAGGGTGGCTGGTTCTTGCTGCTGCTCCTATTGTTAGCATTGTTGGATTCGTTCTTGTATTATGGTTCCGCAATCCTCATGCTGAGGGAAGGGGCCAGGGCAGCTTCGGAGGACAGAACATGCAGCCACTAAGTAGATCTTTGGTGAGCTCCGCATCAGACCAGAGGGAAAGGAGGAGGTGGTGGTCTCTATTTTAGAGGTAGCTAGCCTCCAATTCTTTTTGTTGGATGGTTAATATTAAATTGGAGTTTACAGAATTACAGGGTCCTTATGTATCAAGAATGTTATTAGCATCCTGAATTCCTGATGTGCCATCCAGTTCAAGTGGGGCCTCTGATCTAGTGATCCAGAGCATTGACTACGATTGGAATTACCATAAATAAAGGTGCTCAGAAACACTTCAAAATTGGTAGCTTACAGTGACTCAATCTTTTGTCTGTGGTCAGATGGTTAGGAGAAAATACAATAATGATCCAGGGAGATGGCTGAGTATAGGATGGTTAGGATCATTTTGATTTGTAATATATGTGAGAATCCACATTCACAATTGATCAATGCTCTACGTCAGATGACCATGGGCCCCACTTAGGAATGAAGGTTTTATGATGCTTTTTTATATCCTGATGCATCAGGCAACCCTATATTTGCTTACTATTAAAATTATTTGTTTCCTATTGCTACTGTGTGCTAGTGCACTGAAATGTTCAGATTGATGTTTCTGCTTGAAGTGCTTCGATTTCATCATTTTCTGTATATGTCTATAAGAGGATTTTTCGTCTCCTAGAATTGTTTAGATGTTACCATCCTATATTTGTACTCTTGAGTTGAATGATGCTAGCTGTTTTCTTTTAAATTTCATCAATGTACTTCGTAGTTACCCTTCTGAGAAAGGAAGGTACTCAGCAGTTGCTCTTGACTGCATGGCGTATGTTATGGGTATGGGCTTAAAATCATAGCCAGTGACTTTCTGCATGCTCAATGGAATAGAGACCAGCTAAACAGAATAGACAAAAGACCATTCTAAATTCTTTTTCTATTCTCAGAATATTGCTAAGCCTGCATCCGTGCTGCCAACTGTGTTGACCATGCTTGACAAATCCTAGCTTCCGATCAGAGGGGCCTTACAGATCAGGCATCCTGCCCCAAAGTCAAGACCGTGCCATGAGTAAATCGAGTGTCGACTGTTGGCCCAACCTTAAGGTTTCCAAGTTGTGGCGTGGGTTACAAATTTGAACCATGCACATCACTGGGATGCCCACCTGATGGCTTGGATCTGGTGCATAGGCAAATTGAGAACATTTGTACCGTGCATCGTTAGCCCTTGTTGAAAATTCACATCTCGGTGGCATGTGGTTGACCTCAGAAATAGGATTCTATTTAATGTGCATCTGGGAAGTAAAATAAGTGAGCGATAAAAATCCAGCACTTATGTCTGGCAGACTGGCAGTATCAATGATGCAGGCCAGATCCATGATTGACCAGGCCATCATAATGGGCCCCGATTGAAAGTCTACACCCGCAGGCCCAAAACATAATAGATTGTAGTAGGATTATATTAATAGTAATTGTTTGATATTTGGCAAGTCCAGTTGGATTTGACTTAGGACTTCTTATATGTTTAGAATTAGGTATTTCCTTTCTTAGAGAATGTTTTAGTTATAAATAAAGGTTGTAATCTCTTCAAGAGATATAGATTTTGATATTGAATAAAGCTTTGAGCATTGGTTCTCAGTTGAGAGAGTTATTTGTCTTTGGTGAGACACCTAGACAATTTATCCCTAAGCCTTTTGGCTTGGAGATTAGCCCGTTGGCTAATCTTCTTTCCCTGCGCTGCTTCAATCAACCTGCTTGTCACCAGGTTCAATACGAGATCTTATATATGAGAAACGATTCAGTGCATTTGTTTATTCCCTTCTACGTTTTGGATTTTTTGATATGCAGGAATACCTTTTGGAGAAGCACACTGGTTGGATCTCAATCTCCCTCCCTTACAATTGAGGGGTCTTAACATTGCTTGGAGCTGAATGATACTCACCTTTGAGATGATTCTGCCAAAAAAGTATTCCATAGCACCTTCTAACACGATTCAATCCATTGTCAAGTGTAATTCTGATCATAACGATACTTGAGCCGCTTGCTTATCAAGTGGAGTTTAAAATCCAACAGTTTGCCTGCTGAAAGGTGTGCCCCTTTTGTTAGTTGAACCTTCAATACCAAATTACCATCAAGGCATCTCATCCCAAATGGTGTTTTCGTGGTTGAAATCCAGAGTCCAGACCAAGGCCCATTGGGCATAGCCCCATAGGCCTGGTCATGGCCCAGGAGGAACATCAGGCTTATTCATATATATTTTAGAATATATTTTTTTTTTCTGGAAATCTTCTCATTTGTTAAGAAGTCGAGGAGTCTAAATAATGCAAGGAATGAGAATCTTGCTGGTAATTGACTACAGAATAGAAATCTGCAGTCAAATCTTGTCTTTTTCAAATACGTATATCATTAGTGTTATAAATATGGATTAGGTCCATTAGATAGTTTATAAATAGTAAGTTAACTGACAAACCCAGTATGGTGTATTTTAGATAAGCTATGTCCCTGGTCTACCAATAGGGTATAGTCCAGTTACAAATCTAGTTAGAAGCAGTCAGGGAGTTGGAAGCACTACTGATGCGTATCTGGGGAGAGTTCCATTTGAGTCTATAAATAAATCTAATGTTTATTTTTTGGGGACTTCTACATTAGTTAATAATTTTCCAGTAAAAAACTTTAGTTAATATATATATATATATTTAACAATTTTGGTTGTTCATGCTCTCAAATGTAGGCGCAGAATCCTTGGTTATCTTCAAAGTTTTGGCTTGGGGATCAAGTTTCCCCCAACCTAGTAGAGCTTCAGGCTGTAATGATTAGAGTTAAACCCACATTCCACAATAATCCAAATAGCAACAAAGTTCAACAAGTTAAGTATATGTTAATCATCAGTTACTACCAAACCCAAATCAATACAAATAAGCACACAATAGTCACACATGATCTTTTGTTTTCTAAAATTGGAATTTTAATATGAAGAATCTTTCCTGCCATAACAACATTAAAATAATATGTAATCCCTTTTTTTTTTTTTTTGTGACATGGATACTCTGCTTATATAGGAGCAGGAGATGGGAAAAACCTAACAATGGAGGTAGCATCACAATTCACACCCACTGTTACAAAGGCTTTTAAGCTTCAAGCCACACAAGCTTTCACCTCCATGCTCAAGTGAAGATAGTCCTAGTGTTTCTAAATTCTACTTTCTTATTCCTTTCAATAACGATAGTTCTCTGCTTTAGTAGATTGTATAAGCTCTTCAATGCAAAGATCCTTTATTCAAATCTGGGCCATTATACTACATTGAGCTATTTTAATGTGTTCAAATCCCCAGACATTTAAAAAATAAAAAATACAAAATTGAGAAAAAAAATTTACTGCTAAAATTCATCACTAGCCTATACCATATCATAAAATGTGCCAGTGCCATAACTTAATCAATTTTAGTCAGAATTGCACAATCTTGGTTCGTTAGAAGGATAATTGAATAGTGAATACCCAATCCAACAAATCCAATTTCATTGGCACATGTGCTTTATCCATCATTAAAGAACATAAAAATAAAATTTATGGTGCTGCCATCCTCATGTGAACCACACCTGCCTGCATCAGCCTTACCTTCCTAAAATTTAAAAGGGTGGAAGGGGATACATTGTTTATTGACACTGGAATCTGGTTTCACACACATATATATATATATTTATATATATTTTTATCCTAATCTTACCCTATTTTTAAGGCACTGATGACTGATGGCTCATATCCGAGCATTTTAACAGGCTCGAGCCTGGGTAACCTGCCTCCCCTGGAGGACTTTGATGTGTCTTTCCCAGCTAAACCACAATACGGACAGATAATTTCTTATATAGTCAGAAGGATGTCTTAGAATGTGTATGATTGTTTCCCCTTTTTGGATTTTTATTTCATCTTTCCCTAATTTAAACTTTTAGAAGGATGCGAAGATATATAATATATGAGTTCCATAGTGTTTAATTCTTCAATTACTTTCAAGTAGAAGAAGAATAAGAAGAAACGAGGGAAGGGTAAGATAGATTTTTTTCACATCATTGAAGTAATGATGTTAGTACTACTTGTTGGTTTTGTTACTAAAGGTTGTTTTCAGTTAGATCCTTAAGTTGCGGTTTGATTGCAATTCAAAGGGCCCTTCTGAATCTTTGTGAAATAAGTGTAGTAATTTAGTTTTTAAGTGCAAATGGGAGTTCATGTATGTGGATGAATCATTACTTGAAAGTGACAATAGTTTTGTTGTTTGACATTAACAGAGCTACAGACAAAACAAGTGCAGGGCAATTGAGATCCAACCTTCTAAATGGGATGAAGGTGAATTCTTTCTTTTTTTTTTTTTTTAATTTTTGTTTCATTCATCTTTGACTAAAGAGGTTGGGGCATCCCTGCATTTAGCCCAAGGGTATTTCACTGTTGTAATGTCTCTTTCGATTTTCCTGATGTTCCTTTTCCTTTTGTTTTGCCTTTTTCGATCATCCATGTATTCCCTCATCAACTTGGACGCCTTTGCAAGTTATCAGAAGCACATCGCCATGGGTCTTCATTAAATATGCAACTCTTAGCTGGTTCATCTCAGCAGCAATTGGCTGTGAGCATCATTTTTTAGAATAATTTCATTAGACCTGCTTACGAAATTATGGTGTTATATTACTGAGTTGATTGAGGAGTTAATGTGTCATTGAGGGCTTATTTCAGGGAGGCCTTGTTAACCAATTCCTCCCCCAACAACCACCCCACCACCACCGCCCCCCACCAACACCTCCTTGTACTGAATTGGGAATCCAATTTGATCAAATCATGATGCATGGATGCAACAAGGACAACAGTAAGGATACACATTTCATTATTTCAAGTATCCATTAACTACTTTGAAGTATCCCCATGGGTGTTCTGCTTCAGGTGCAACAATATTGCATCTTTTTGAAGTAATATTGTTATGTGCCTTTAGCCTGCATTTTAGATTCTTAGTATTCCAAATACAGTGTTGTGCTGTTCTTCGATGTGGTTCAGGTATATAGGTCCTATTTCTCCTTTCCTCTAGGGTGGGATTTGGGGTGGGATTCATGATTTCTGTGGGAGACGATGGGTTCAAATGTCAGTATTGGAACCTATATTGGCTGGGGAGCAACTGATACCTTAGAGCGAACTGATGAAACACATCAACTAATCAGCCATATCAACCTGAGCTGTAAAATTAGATGATATATCAATCTACATTGGCCACATTGGCAATGAGTGAGTCAGGTACTCTGATATTCTGCATTGCCCTTTCCAGTTGATGCTCTGTATTGGTTTCTTCAAAAATGATGCATCAAACCAATGGGGTGCCCAAGAAATTTTCCTTGGGAGGGTCTGGCTTAAGTCTAATTGAAACTTACATAATGAAACCAGTTTGGATTCACTATGTAAAAGAGATTAGACATCTGTAAAATGTGAAGTCAGAATAGTGCTTTAATCACCATTTTCTTCCATTTGTTGGTTTTTATTGCTTTATTTGATTCAGATAAACATCAGTGCTACAATTTGAAAAGTTGGAAGGCAATTGACATGTATAGATTTGATTTGACCTTACATAATCACTATGCAGTTTAATCCACTGAGGTCAATTAAAGTTGCACCGGCCATTAGTAAAATGGAAAGTTGAATTCGTTGGACAGATAAAAATTCAACTCTTCCATCTTCTTGGATTCCATGTTGTTAGGGCACTCCCCTTGTTTGGTAGATGGTACTTGCTTTTGCTTTGAAAAGGAAATGAAGGCCCTATCTCATATTGAAAATGGTTGAAATATGTTTCTAGGGCCCATAGTATGTTGTCACAGATCTATTCCTTGTGAGTCATTGTCTCAGGAAATGATTTGGGAAATTGTCGTCTGATTTTTTAATTATTAGAGGTGATAAATCGACAAAAAAAATAGAACTTCTGTTAAAATGTTTTAAAAGATTTTATCAGGAACTGTATAACTCTAATTTCCCATAATCTTCTCATGATATTTTAACTTTCTGGTGATATTTTGAGAATATAGTGATGTTTGAAAATGTAACAATATTATCAAGGAAATACCGTTTCAAGTATAAATTCTTGTATTATGGAAAAAAAAATCACCAATAGTTGTAAGGTTGTATATGAATTTGGCATGTAGATTCAATCAAGTTGTACCAGATTTGGATGTTGAAGTTTATTCTAAATTGTTATTACTACCATAAACTACATTTCACTGGGGTGATTGAAACTACAAAGTTCAACTCCGACTACTGGTTGTTCGACACTAATCATCTGTTACATATTTCGACACCAACCCTTTGTCTTTTTTATTTTCTTGCTCCATTTTTCTCTCAATTAAGACTATCATATGACCAAATACAAAGCGGTAAAAAGGAACCAAAGTAGAATAGATTAAGACAAAAACAGCAACACAAAAGCAGTGAACTGTTTTTTTTTAATATATATATATATATATATGATATTTTTTTAATCAAATCTACCATTAAGGATACTCATCAGATTAAGTTTAATTACTAGGATTAGGACAACTTTAAATCTTCAAAATAGGATATACAATGATTTGGTGGTTTCCCTTTTGATTTTTTCCCACACAGCTAGGTCATGGGAGGCCTTCTAATTTTCATTGTACCATGTGGGCCTGGCCATTTTCGGAAATGACTTCAGTAAATATAAATTAGGGATTATCAACTTTACTACAAAATGTTAAAGAATGTCCCTTTTATGAGATGTTTGTTTCTCCTAGATTTGAGTATTGTAATAAAATGCAGTGCCCTTACACACAGGAGTGAGAAGCTGGTCTAAACGGGAGGGCTTGGGTTGTCTTGAAACAGTAATGGTTTACATGTAGACGCGAAACCCAAATCTGACCCATTTTTGTTAATCAGCTAGAAAATGCCTACTCAGGCCCAACTCAAAAGTTTGAAGGGTCAAGTGAGCCCTTAATTAAGCAATTGGGTTTGATTGGTTTGGTGGGTCGTGATGCAATTAGTTGGTAGAGTGAGTTAGTGCTTAGGTTAGGTTGACCTGTTGAATAGCAAGAATTGAAGACTAAACCCCCAACCCATTTCTGAATTAGATAAAAAAATGCAACACGGACCCAACTTGAAATAGAGTCAACTCAAATTCTAAGTTCCCAGGTTTGTTTCAGGTCAGGTCCAAAATTACCACTCTAGACAGACTTTATTCTCTCTATTATTTTCCATTTTATAATGTCAACGGCAATGATTAAAGGCTAGCTTAATAGTAATTTTTAGAAATGAAAGGGAATGTTAACTAGCACCTTGGCTTTCGCCTAGTTTGAGTATGAATATCTTGGCTTGCATGAAATTAAAAGACCTATTGGAGGCTGAGCTTGTTTAGCTCGCTTGACGTTTGAAGCAAGGAATTTGGATCAAACTCAATAACTTGAGTGAGTGAGTTTTGGTCTAAGAGTTTAATCACCATTTAGAAGCCTAACTAGCTTTTGGGACATGGATGAATGCCGCACGGGCTTGAATCAAGCTGACATCGATTTAGTCTCACAAATTAATCGAATCTACTTGATTAAAGCTCGTGCGCACTCAACTGTGCCCTATGAATTAGCAAGCAGGCAGTTCTCTCAACGGTGATTCTAACCCTTAGGCCAAATTCTCATCATAAAGCTATATATACACACTCACCAAGAAAGAGAAATGAAAGCTTCTATCGAATGCCTTCTGCTATAAATGAATCAAAAGAATCCTATTTATAGTCATACTTTAAACAACCAATGGCTATGATCATTCCATTTGCCACCCATCTACAAGAAAAGAACCTTCTAGACCCTTTTAAGAACAGCACCATCAACTTGAACCTATTACTCATCCTTCTAGACCCTACAAAACTCTACACATCTCCACACATGCTCTTTTCCCTGCCAATAGGAAAAAAAAAAAAGAAAAGAAAAAGAAACCTAGTGCTATCCTAGAGTCTTCTAAGTTCTTCTATGCCCTTGTTCCGTTGATCAATCTGGGTTCTTCTGTCCATCTGATCATTTGCTCATTTTCTGCTATTTGCGATTATGATGCATAAGTGACTCTAGAAAGCCTTCATCCTAAGACTATGTTTCTCTCATTACTTTGCATGTATACGGTGACTTGGCTTGAGCATATTAAACACCTTATGCTAATCTATAAATACACATACATAATAAAAAACTATGTAGATATATATATTCTAATATTTCTATAGAGGATAAGACTATTATGCATATGTCCCTTGCATTATAGTGAGGGGCACTTCCTTTTTTAGAAAGTATCTATGTGCAAGAAGGCAAAACTATCATACCTCATAACATCTTTTTAACTTTGTTAGGTCTAAAAAAAGAAAGTATCACTCACTATAATGTGAGGAACATATGCATAATAGTCTTTTCCTTATATAAATATGCATTATATACTTATAACAACTTGGGATCAAGCTTAGGCTTAAGCTTGGGCTCAAATTCTGAAACTCAGGGCCTGTTTGGCATTGTTCTTGTGTTTTTCAATTTTGTACTCAGATTTGGTTTTGTCGAGATCCGATTGTGCCAATATCAAACTCTGCAGAACTTGTTTGGCAACATTATATTAAAATACTCTATTGAGAATATACCATACGGAACTTATTTGGTAATGCTGTTAAAGTTTTTTTCCATCGAACGGAAAAGATAATCATAAGATCTAAAATATGGGACATGCCTTTTAATGTTTGCAAAACTTTATTATTGGCGTTCATAGGACCCACCTGTAGAAGTTATAATGCAATACCCACCTTTAAAAATTAGAATATATAGCCCATATTCATAGGATTTATAAGGTGAGCCAACATTTATAAGAATTATAATGTGGGCCTACTTTTTTCCTATAAATATGGGACCCATCTTTATAAATTACAGTATCGTTCACACATTTAAAAATTAGAATATGGGCCCGCATTTATAAGATTTATAATGTAAGTTCACCTTTTGTGATTGTGACTACATGACCCACATCTAAAAATTATAAAGTGAAACTACTTTTTTTGTGATTTTGTACATAGGATCTATATTTAGAAATTATGATGTAGTGCCCCCCTGTGGAAATTATAATAGATTATAACGTGGGCCATCCTTTTGTTGATTGTAAACAGAAGACTCGCGTTAAAAATTATGTGGTATAGGTACCCACCTTTAGAAATTGGAACATATGACCACATTCATAGGAATTACATTGTGGCTCTACATTTTGTTATTTTTTTTAAAGATTAAATATTTTTTTGAAGGATTAAATTTTTTTTTGAAAGATTAAATATTTTTATAAAAATTATTTTTTTCACAAATTAAATACTTTTTTTTGAAAGATTAGATATTTTTTGAAAGATAAAAAAAATTTTTAAAGATTAAATATTTTTTTGAAATATTAAATATTTTTTTTAAAAGATAATATCTTTTGACTATAAGAAATCAAAATATAGAGCCCACACTCAAAGGATTTATAATGTAGTCCCACCATTTTAAGAAATTAGAAATTATAATAAGAGCCCACCTTTGTGATTGTTACCATGTGACCAACTTTAAAAGTTAGATGACAGAGTCACCTTAAGACAAGTAGGATACAGTTGTGCCAGCAAGTTGTTTTAAAAAAAAAAAAGCAAAGTTTTATGTTCCTAGTTTATCATGCCAGTGGGTTTAGATTTTGAGATTCATTTCGCTATACCAAAATTCAAAATAGTGATTTGCATATACCAAACATATTTTCTACCGGCTTATCTCTTGGGAAGATGGAAACATTTAAATGACACGATGCCAAATGCACCCTCAATTTTAGGCTTAAGCTTACCAACATGCAATTTGGGTTAGTCTTGGGCTTTATTAATATATAGTGGATCCCGGCTAAGTTCCACCTCAGTCTCATTAGTCTATTAATATGAGAGGCATGGCGGATTAGCAATTCTAAAATATATAAAAAAAAAAAAACCAATTACAATGTATCATAGAGGAAATTCTCAATTCAATTTTGACCGCTGTCTTTCAATTTTAACTCTCATCGGACTCTACACCAACCTATTAATATAAATGGAAGATTTTCAACATCAACCTAATAATATAAGTGGAAGATTTTCAACCCAATTTTGACTATTACCTTTATATTGACTCCCGCCAGAGCCCACATCAACCTATTTTATTCATTGCTGGGCAAGCTTTCAAATCTGACTCATTTGAGCCCCCACATATCACCCCATACGTTATACATTAGTGTTGTTTAATTCAATTTTGGTTGACAATAGAGCCCACATCCTGACATCCTCTTTTAAGAGTAGCCTCTAATCAAGGGTTTGATCCAAATCAAGTTGTATGGGTCAGTCATGAATATTTGACAGCTAATTTCGAACATCGTTAATCAAGGGTTGGTATAAAGATTAAAATTGAACCTGAATCGACTTTTACCCAACTCCAACAATTATAGGTTACGTACGGGTCAGATATGATGAAGAATATTTTAAAAACTAAACTCGAATATGGACTAACTCTCGCTTGAACTGTCAACCATTCCCGGTTTGCTCCGGATTGAATATTTTGGCCTGGCCTGCATTTGTTCGGAGTAGGGCTTGGACAACTCGAGGCCCAGGACGCCTGGCCCCTTGAAAGCCCTACATGTAGGTATTCAAAAAAGCATAAAACTTTTGACAACCCTATATGGCGATTTGTCATTTTTCCAAAAAGAAGACTTGATTGAAAGAATTGTTAAAAAACTTTTATACTTCATTAAAAAAATTCAAGTTTTCATTAACTTTTTTTAAAAATGAGACAAAAAGTTTTACACTTTTGTAAATTCCCCCTAAGTAAAACGTGCCTCTTGTTTCATCTAATGAAAGTAACTCCCTTCCATTCTATGTGGAGTTCTTAATTCTTATCCTTCTGATACTTTTAAGAAAGGGATCCTAATTTTAAGGAACGGAAGCTGAACCGATTTCCTTGCCATAGAAAATTGCATCATCGCTAAGTCATATAAAGATAGTGTATTTTAATGATTGTTTATCACTTCATGTGTAATCTGCTACTAAGATAAGATTTTCCTCTTATAAGTGCATTTTATGTAGATTATTAAAGGAGTCAATTTTTGAATTGTTCAGATTTTTCATAGGCGGTCTTGGTCCCCTCAAAAGAAAATTCTGGCTCTACCACTGGATTACATTTTTTTTTCTTTTTCAAATGTGTATCACTGTTGTTCAGACAAACCACTAGTTTGTCCCTGTCTAGTAATTTTTTAATATGCATACAATTTAAACCAACTGCAACCCACGGCAACACTTTTTTTTCATCATAATCATATTACAGAAGTCCATTCATGAAATACAACTTGTTATACTTTAGAGAGATTGCAATGCTCAAAAAGCAAGCATGCAATGTGCAGCATATTTACTAGCATGTAAAAGGAAATGCACAACATTAAATTTATGATTTGCCTTCCATTTTCAGAAGAGTATCGACATGTAGAGAATGATCCATCCGGCCATAGAGAAGACTGCAAAAATGTGAACCCAAAACAGTACAGCAGCTGCCTCTCTTCCACACCCTCTCAAACCAGCAACGGCACCTATAACCGATGTTTCAAAGGCAAACAGATTAAGTAAAGCATCGCCAAAGTTGGAGGAAAACTTTAAGAAAAGAAGACGACACTTGATCTAAAAAATTTTTGGGCAAACTAATAAAGGGATATTGGTGGGTCTATGATATCCATTCCATATCTCATCAATATGGTGCAGGCCGATATTGTCTCAATAGGGACTATAATTTCAGTTTTCCTTTAAGATTAATAAAATTAAACCAATATAGGCAATCTACTGAGTCCATATCACCAAAATGACCAATACGAATCAGCCTTTCAACCAGGTGATGGAGTGGTCGGCAATGACATTTGAAGCCATGATCCCATCATCTCCGGTTTGAGTCATGTTAGCAAGTTCCAAAAAAAGAAGAAAAGGATCGCCATCATCTTGCTACTGCACATGTGGTTCCTACCTCAGCTTGGTGGGACACTACAGTGGCCAAAGAAACAAATTTCATAGGCGATCCTGAATCCAAGGCAAAGAAATCAAGGGCCAATGAGGAACAGAAGTTGACAAAGATCTTAGGATTCAAGAAAATTTGGTCATTTTATGCTGCATTTGTCTCCTTGCTTGTTTTGAACAGAAAATAATCTTTGTTCTTTTGTTTAGTTCCACTTTCAATCCAATAACAAAAAATTCAAAGAAATCAGGAAAGATTCTTCTCATCTATAAAAACTTAAGGACATTGCAGGCTTAAAAAACTGATTGCATTGCTTAATAATGTTTTCAAGTAATTACTTGAATGAATAGTACGTAAGATGATCTTACCAGAAAGCACAGACGTGGGCATTGTGTGCTGAAGGAGTAGGACAAATTTAAACATCTTATCTCCTTTTGGAAGGAATCCGAGCTTGTCAGCTAGTGTAACAATGCCGAGCCCTGTTGGAGGAACCAACACCAAGCGGCCAAATATAATGGCCGCAGTTGTACGCCATCCAAGTTTTGAGCTTCCAGGTCCTGCAGAGAACCAGATTGGAAGGAAAATAGTAAATAAGTATCAACACCAAGAAATCTTTAGTATTTTCTTAATGACAACCTTCGGGAAATCCAGTTCAGTATTATTATGTGAAACTCTTCAGAAAATGCAGTCAACAGCTACGCCATACAGGGTCCAACATAGGTAATCAGACCTGATTCTACAGATGGCCCTCCTAATCTACCCAAAAGTTTCATCATTGAGAAAGATCCTATACATCCCATCAATAGACATTCAAATGTTGAATATGATGTAGGCCCACAAAATTAGCAGCCTTTTCTTTCAGTCTGTAAGATTTCCGCACTGTTTGTCTTGCTGGGCCCACCTATCCTAATAGTGTGGCCCACCAAATTGCTAATCACCAAATTCCAGTCACGCAGTAGCTCCCATTTTTTCCCCCAAAACATAGAAAAATAATAGCACTAAATTAGTTCAACTTTAAATATTTTCAGTAAAAACTTTAAATATTTTTAGTAACTAAAGAGTGGCATATGGAGCCGATTGTTGGCCAGCAACTTTTCGGTATATAGGCTCGATAGTTAGTAAGGATGAGGAGATTGACAAAGATGTTGAGCATAGGATAAAAGTTGGATGACTGAAGTGGATACTAGCTTTTGGAGTGCTTTGTGGCAAACGAATGCCAACGAAATTGAAGAGCAAATTTTATAAAACAGTGATTAGACCAGCTATGATATATAGAGCAGAATGTTGGCCAATTAAGAAGACGCATATACATAAGATGGATGTAACAGAGATGAAAATGATTAGGTAGATGTGTATTAAAACTAAAAAAGATAAAATTAAAAATGAATGCTTTCGAAAGCATTTAGGGGTAGTGCCAATAGGGGATAATATTAAAGAAACTCGTTTAAGATGGTTTGGGCATGTTGAGCGTATACTAGTAATGGCACCAGTGAGAAAAAGTTTGGTTATTCAGGTGGATAGCCCATCAAAAGGGAGGGGTAGGCCGAAGAAAACATTGACGAAGGTCATTAAATTAGATTTAAAGAAGTTTAACTTATCTAAAGTTTGGCTCAAAATAGAACGGAATGGAGAAACAGAATTCATGTAGCTGACCTCAACATAGTCGAGATAAGGCTTTGATGATGATGATGATGAACTATGGCATTAAAAAAAAAAAGCCTTCTAATAGAAGAATGAGATGAGACATACCATCTACAAGATTGCCACCCAATGCCAGTAATATGCATGGAATCATAGCTTCCCTGAAAGTGACAATGCTGATGTCAGATAACTGTAATTGTAAAACCATCCAATTTGTTCTTTGGGGTAAAGAAGTTAAAGTGGAAACAGTAGAAGCATGTTAGATATGCAAAGGATTCATATTAAGGGCATGCTTGCTTGCATAGAATACATAGGAATTCATGAAGTCATGGTCCAATGAGTTCCATCAACAACTTACTAAAGAGACAAATGGTGAAGGATAGTAAGTAGCAATGTCAATGATACCTTGACTTTCCTAGGATTTGAATTACAACTTTACTTGGGTGATGACCTGGTGTTTATTTCTCATCTTCCCTTAATTCAATTTCCATTAAAAAGGAGGTTATTTGCTAGTCACTATCTTTAGACATTCATCTCTACTTTGGTTATTCACCTTAATTCGTTGGTTGTTCACCTTCAACTCTTCACTTTCAACCACTTTAAAGAAATACTAAGTCTTAGAATTCCGAGGAATTCATTTACATAAAACAAACTGGCGCTAAGCAAAACTGTTCTCTTGCAATTTCAGAAGTCAAGAAAAGTATGGAAATTTCAGTGATGCTGGCCATAGGTATATGCTTACTGTTTCTCAATCAAAATTATTCTGGTTTCCTAAAATACCATATACAAATGAAAACAACATTAAACAAAACCACCCCTCGCAAGTGAGGCAGAACTGTAGAAGTACAAAGGTGGGGATACAACCTGCTTATGAATAATGGTATTTACTCTAAGCTGAGGAAAACATTTTTAAAATAGAGATGGCCAAACAACATACCCAAGAATAATGCAACTGTCAGTGAAAAAGAAGAGTGGAGCATCGTCTGTCAGAATTAAATGCTTCAAAAATGGAACAACGCCGATAACCATTGCCAATATCTGTCACAAACACAAAGATGCTGCCTGATGTCAATCAATTAAGTATCAGATATAATATTTGCAAGAAAGGGCCTAGCATTTTTAGATTCTAAGCTATTGTTATAGTAACTTTTTCTAACATTCATTCAAGTTCAAGCAACAGTAAATCCACATGAAAAATCCAATTTTTTTATGGACTACCTTACAGGCAACAATGAACAAGGTGCAAGAAACCAAATCCATTTTTACCTTTTGTAGGTAGAACCCAACCACACTGTTCCTTAACACAAATTTTCATTCATGCATCCACAATGCCTCAATGTTAATTTTTATGTATTTAGATGGAAAAAAAATGTTCATGTTGTAGATGGTATACTTACAGAAGCAATGATGGGGGGCTGAAGAATTTGTTTGAGCTTCAACTTCTCAAAAAGAAATAAAAACCAGCTGGCTATCTGCATCAACACACAAAAGAAGCAAGGTTAAAAACTACATTATTTTCAGTATGAGGAAACCTTTAGCCTATACCAATAGTTTAGCAACCTGAACTGAAATGCGACATGGTTGAAATGTGAAAATAAGCTTGAACCAGCCCGCATCTTGTTCAAAACTGAATATAAAAATGACATACGGTGCATTCATTACTAACTTCACTTCTATACTGTTTCTTTTGTGATTATGCTACCCTTTTAAAGGAGAAACTCCACCAGTACAGTAAGGTACTCCAAATGAAACTGCAAAAACAATGAACAAGTACAGCAAAAATTTAACCTTTTTTTGGTGCAAGAGTACGTCAATGAAACCTGACTTCACAGTATTTAAACCTAAACTGCCTGTCTTAACTACATTCCACTCCGTTTTAGCCTTAGCTCCGACAATGTGCCTTTATTTGACCCCTCCACAATACAAAAGTGAAGATTCAACCCCATTCAGTCTTTTGAAAGGGCAGACTGTATAAACAACCCCAGCAAATAGCAGGTCCATAACCCAGTTTTTTTCTTCATGTAATGTGATCTTCACCTAACAGTTTCTAGCATATCAACCATGAGACTGGGATAAGCCATATCTATTTGAGTAATTTCTTGGCAAACCTATTCAAGACCATGCCAAAGTGACATAAGTTCAAATGGTCACTTAATTCATTCATTATCCAGTATTTTACAATTATAACAACCTATTTATTTTCAGTAGACTTGTAAGCGCCTTATCCCATTAATCTGGGGATGGCTAATTCTGAATGTATATAAGACTTCTCTATATCCCACGAAGCCTTATCAATGATAATATTCATGTATATTAAACATTGGTACTTGTACAACTGTACTCAAGCATCAATCCCCGGTTTCAGGGTCTCTGCATCTTGACACCAAGCATCCATATCTGACATCAGCATCTAAGTTAACTAGTTCTGATTTCTGATACCAATTGATCAAAGCTACATTTATAATTGTAGATGGCAATGAACCATGGAGGCATTTTACTATGTTTACCATCAGAGAGTTAAAAGGAACAAGTTTTAGCACTTCTCCATATTGGGTAGAACAAGTTTTAGCACTTCTCCATATTGGGTAGCCTAGGAATTGAATCCCATAACTGTTTGCCCACAATCCCACAAAACAGAAACTGCACTGATGTGTCTTCACAAGGGTCACCAATGATACAATGTGGCCCCAGTAGTTCCTAGTAAAGTTCAACTCATTCAGATTTGATAGACTATAAATGAACTTGCCAACCTGCTGTTCGATCATGAAGCAGCCTAGGGTTTGATCATTGACAATGAAAGAAGAAGCTTGCTAATGCATGATAGAAAAAACAAAATCACATATATAGAACTTAAAATGTGTTTGATGTTCAGAAATATTAGTTCCTGCAAGTTCATATCATGTGAGGAACTTATTTTGATTTAGTAGAGATCAACTTCTTGCAAAGTGCATTCCTAGACTCTTTTGTCAAACAAAAATGCCTGCATAGGAAGGATGTCATTCTACTTGTATTCAGATATCCTTTACAAGTTACTTTCGTAAAACTCTTTTTAATGGAGACGGTAGCCCAATCATGATAAACTCAATGGTGAAAAATACAGCTTTGCCACCAAAATGTTGGAATATCAGAATGGCGATAGAAACATGATAGGGCAGGACCAATGATGTATAATTCTCATGTTGCTAACCAATTCACCCAAAATGCCTAAGTGTTAAAGGCCGCGGCCATCACACAGCCCGGACTCAAAGCACACATCCGCCCCAAATGTGGCATGTGACCTCTTTGCCTTGCGCACATGCGCACACACACAAAATGTGGAATGGATCCTTCTTCGCCCTGTGTAGATTCGAACCCGGAACGTGTTATCTTCAAAACCATCTCAAGTTGCTAACCAATACACCCAAAATATCTAGGCGTTAAAGGTGCGGCAAACTAACTACTTAACAATAATATGGTGAGGCTCACCTATTATAAAATCATGATAGGCCTTGCCTACTATATAATTATGGTGAGTCAAGGCCAATGATGGAAACAATGTTTTAAAACATTGAGGATTGAAGTAAGGAATTCCAGTCGCTCAAAGAGTTTTTGTTTGTTTATTAGTTGTTTTGTTTTTCCATGTGTGGTGGTGCAAGGTTGTGGGGTAGTGTTGCTGTGTTGGGTTGGGTTTCATAGTGAAAGGGGTGTAACTTGTAAGCCTTATAAGGCCCCATTCTATAAGATAACTGCATTCAATAGCAAACAGTATAAATTTATTATTTTTAAGCCCTTTAAAGAGTTAACTAGGTTGAATTAAATTAAATCTAGTAATAACAACTTTCAGTTCCCTCCCTTCTTGTGAACAAGTTGTGTTAATCAAACCCCCTATCACAGACTTTATCTGTGATATACGCCTCAAACATTTCTGATAAAGTGACACTCCACTCATGCAAGCCACACCACAAGCTTGAGGCATGGCACTTAATGACTGAATGCCATGAGATGAAGCTCATTATGGAATATGGAATCACCGTGGCCCACACTCCACTCAGTGATTTAATCACAATGATTGCCCAATGAAAGTTACAGTATGGTTCATTCAAATGGGCTCAATGTTGGAAATCAAGGGGCGGCCCAATGAAAAAAAACACCCCAAAGCAGTAATGTTAATCCAATGTTTTTCAATAAAAAGTGAGGCCGCAATGACTCCCAACATTGGCTAACCACACTAAGTTTCCATCATTGGGGCAACATGATTTCGACATTGGGTCAGCCCATGAATACATCATTAGAAGGTCCTAGCTAAGATTTTGACTATTTAACATGTGACCATTTCCCCACTATTGACCATTAATTTTTTTCCATCATTGGGAGGGTCCATGGTGATTCTTGTTTCCCATTGTAGGGTGTTGCCACCATGTTTCCATCATTGATGGTCATACCATTATGTTCCATCTTTCGGTGGTACTAACGTGATCATAATCATCATCATCATCACCACCACCATCACCACCAAAACCTTCTCCCAACTATATTGAGGTCGGTTACATTAATTATATTTCTCCATTATGATCTATCCTAAGCCAAATCCGTAGATAGGTTGCACTTCTTCATATCTATATTTACTACTTTCATCCACATCCTCTTCAGCCCACCCCTTCCCCTTGGTCGGCCATCAACCTACATAGCAAAACTTTTCTTTACCATCGCCACTACTGGCCTGCATTGGATATATCCTAACTCCAAACCATTACATAGGAGTTTTTCTTATTGTTCGTTTATTCTCTGATGGTTCTTGTACTGTTTTCTTTACACAGATTCTTCATTGAGTGAAACTTGTGTCAAAGTTGAAAGTAATTGTGTTTTGTACCACTTCCACGAAAGGATGTTAGTGTTTTTTCCCACATTATTCATATTTGCAACATGGGCTTCTAGCTGATGAAATTACCAAACATTTCACTAATTAAGAGAATAGCAGTCCATGACACCAACAGGTTTCAGGGGAACAAAATCAGTATAATCTCCTTACATGTTGTCCCAGTGAAGTGATTTTCTCTGTTTGTTCAGGCTCTTGCAAAGGCAGTAAGGGAATGTTCTCTTCTAGTGCACCACCATTCATTGAAGTGGTCTTGATTGGAAGGCTTTCCTCACCATCATCAAAGGAACCTCCTGGAGGAGGTGCAAGCATATGAAATACATAGGTGTAGAGTATAATAGCACCAACCTGCCACATATACATTGCGAAGGTCAATTTTAACTCAGAATTGGAGACCTCAAAGGAAAATTTTGGTTTTAAAAGCAATTCAGGTGCACCATTTGTTGGAGGTCATTGAAATTTAGCCTCAGATAGAATTATGAACAGTGTCAGCATTGATTTTAGAAGCAATTTCTGACAGTGGTGAAACATAAGACAATTAGGTTGACAGGAACTAAGAACGATGGTTGATCCGGTTTAAGAAATAAACACGATTGTACTTTGGAAACCAAGTGACATTACAGACGATTATGTCAATGAAAATACTGCTGCAACCCTTTTCTCTTAAAAAAGTAAAAATAGTTTAGTTGGTATGTTTTCCCAACGTTGAATGAGAAGCAGTTATTAGAAAACTCATTATCAAATAAACCTTGAGGGACTTGCACCTTAGAGTTGCTGTTTGGAACTCTGAAGGAAATTGTGGGTTACACATAAATGTGTTAAATTTGTATTTCCTTTAAACAAGTCCAAAAGAAAATGTCCAAGACCACCGTTTCAGTATAACAAGTGACTACATTCACCCAATGATACAAATCAGTGAAATTTTGAAGAAAATGACAGAAAACTAACATATGTCAATTATTCAACAGCATGTATAATGAAATAACACCAATGTAAGATCTAGATTCAGTTCAACATAAAGCAGAGAAATCTCAATCAACTGCAGATCCTTTGACTATTAACACCAAGCATGTTGCAGGACCTACCCATTGTCCAAATGAAATATAAGCATTCCCGTCCTCGCTACATTTCTCTGAGTCACCAAAAGGATTGGACTTATCTCGACATAAAGCCGCAATCAAGACAAGAGGTATATTTCCAATGTTTCCTGTAGTTAAAGCGATTAATCTTTCCCCTAAATAATGCAATATAATAAAATCAACATAACCTGAATAGTATTTCAAATATAGAGTTTAGAATGAATTAACATACCGATCCCAATTTGTATAATGGTAAACCTAAAATATGGATACGGGGGCCGAACAATGGATGCTACAATTAACCCAATTATGGAACCACTTATGGTGGCCAGAATAACATTGGCAGGAATAAACCACCTGCAAATGGAAAATACCCTTAGTAATATGCATGTCATTCACATTATCTAGGTGATCATGGGATAAACAACTCACTTTCAAACAATATAATTAAGTGATTAGATGATTCAACTGAAATGCAATTAGTAAATAACTCTGGGCTATCTCCAATTCAACAAATGCAGCCACCTAGTTGCACAGGAAACTGCAAAATTCAGAATTTCATTTTCTCAATTAACTGATGTAGCAAGTGCCAGTAATGTTCTCTTTGAAAAGAAGTATGCATTAACTAAGTTCCAGGACTTGCATTAACTAAGTTCCAGGACTTGGCGACTACTCAAGGTTGTTCACAATAAATATTACTAGATGGTTTATTGTATCTTTTATTTGAAATGCAATATCATGCATAATCTCCATATATGAAGTATGATGCCAGAACCCAGAGAGATACTCCAAAAAAGTTCTACACCAAAATGATTGAGTTTGGGTCAGTATAAAGAAACCTGTAAATTGTCATGAAGCTGCATACTGAACAATTATGCCATATTTCATGAATTTCATGATTCTTGGGAAATAAGACAGAGGTACTCAAATTAAAAAAATCATGATTAGCAATAAACTAAAGATACAACAAGTTAATACAAATATTATTACATGGAAGCAATGTACAAATTACTAAGAAGCTACCATGATCTTTTAACTATCATGCTTCATAACATTAATTTTCATAGAATCTATCTGAAATCATGCTAATGTGCAACAAGATAAAGAAATCCATAATGCCTCAATCAAACATAAACAATATTATATCTTAAGAAAATGGTCCAATTAAACCAATAAACTCACATGAGATTCATTTCAATACAGACCTGGTGAAGGGTACTTTACCACTAAGGAAAAGAAAATATAAAAAGGACTAATCCGTACCAATCCATTAACTTCTGTAAAGTGACAGCTCGCCCCAGTTGAGAGAATATCAAGCATGGTAGGAGAAGAGAAAAAACAAGCTGAAATATGTAATAAAGTAAGATAGTTAATCATATTGTAAATAAAGCACATAACCAGGTTAAATGAAAAACCTCCCACTAATCATCACCTTTTTCTTTTGTAAACATACTTTCCTAAGTTAAGATGGAAAAAAATGAAGTACTTTCCTAAGTTATGATGGACAAAATGAAGAAAAACCATCCCAAACTCACAGGATTTCCTCCGTCCTCTGACAAAAAATTCACGCACACACACACACACACACACACACACACAAAACTTCAATTTACTTTGTAAATCAACTGGTAAAAGGAGGCCCAGGCTAAATTTTCTTTGAGAAATTATTCTAAAGAAAATATATACAAAATGAACAAATAAATATCATATATCATTTTAAAAAAAATTGAACATATTTATAAAAAAGGAGAAAAACTATAGTTTGCTAAAAGTATCATAGTGGGTGAACTCAATGCACCAGCATCAGCGACACCAAGTAATTCCTCACACAAGTCACAATTAATGATAGGTTGCAAAAGATAAATTCTAAGATGTCAAAACAACGAACAATGAACAGATTTGAGTAATTCCCCACCTTAACAAACTTTCTTTTAAAAGATCTTACAAATAGTATCTAGTTAGTGGGGCTTTGGATCGTATTACTATTCAGTATCCATTTAAAAAAGTTTTATATTACATTTGAGTTGAATTCCAGTTTGCAATGGAGCACATAGTAGGAAAAAAGACAATGGAGTATGGAATTTCGTAGCGAAATCCAAAACTCAAATGGCCTGGGTGTGCATCTAAGTTTGGACCCGGCTTGGATTAAGAAACATAAAGCCTAAAGCATACCGGACAACCCAAATAAGTGCTTCTTGTACATTAGTGATTAATTTGCCAAGTAATAAAAAAAGCCCAGCTTCGCCTCATTTACTAATTATATCAAGAAAAATTAAATTGATATGCAATTTCATAATTTAAAAAAACCCTCCTCATGAAAAGTAGATCTTTCCTTATGTCTAAAAGTAAACTTGGAATTTAAAATGTCATTTCTAAAACTTAAAAAAAAATTATAATATTTTTCTTAATTTTAAATAAAAAGTCATAGTATTTTGCAGATAATTAGATTTCAATAAAAAATAATGAATAATCTCACTGAAAAGGAAAGAATATTTGTGAGAATTAAAATCAAAATAAAAGATACATCTGAAACATGAAATTATCTTTATTCTCATTTATCTCACTGACCTTTTATCCACTAAAAAAAGTTAAATCAAAATTTTGTAAATATAAAGTTATGAATGTTATCTTTCTTATTTTATCTCATAAAAGTATTCTTTTTTTGTCTTTATTTTTACCTTATATGGTTTTTTTTTTAATTTCATTTTCAGAGATTGATGTTCCATCTTCGAATTCTAATTCCAAAATTCATACAAATGTGTACACGTGCACACTAAGGTGGGTCGTGCGACTAATGAGTGGAGTAGATTGACCAATGACATGAAGTGGAAATAGACTCTTGATTCATTAGTTTTGAAAAAGCAAGATTGAAAAATTGAGAAAACCATATTTATGTCCAATATTCCGGCACATTTTGATTTGAATTATGTAATCCTAACAAGAACCAACTTTGAATACGAACAAAAATAGGCTTAAGAAAATTGAAAAATTAAGTCGCAGTCATCAGCAGCATCAAAGTCTTGCCCCACCTACGTTCGAGTCGGCTACATCAACTCTATTTCTCCATTCCAATCTATACTAAGTCAAATCCTTAGATTAGTTGCATTTTTTCAAATCTATTTTTACAATCTCAATCCACGTTCTCTTCAACCTACCCCTTTGGCGTAGCCCCGGATCTCCGATCAAATGTAGAATAATCTCCCAAAGGATTGTTCAATTCCAAAGATGGATTCTAGCCCCTAGGGCACAAGCACACTCAAGGTAAAAACCAGAATGAGAGAAATTTCTGAAATTTTAATTGAATAAGCATGTCTATTACAATAAAAGGCTCCTCCTTATATAGGACTGATTGTTTCTAAACTAGGAAAGACGAATTCTAAACAATCATAGTTTACTAAATTAAATTAAGTACGTACTAAATCCTATTAAGCAATTAGTAAATATTAATCCAACATAAAATAGGAAATAAACCTATTAATTAAGAACTATCTAATTAAGGATAGGAATCCCTGATCTTGGACATATCATAGATCAAGTGGGGCCCATCAATATCATTGATGGGCTGGATCTTGGATATAGCTTGCATCAGCTCTCCCCAGCTTAGAAAAACTCAACTCTAACAAATTTGTCAACTTAAGAAATGCCACGAAGAATTCAACCGTAAGTTGGGGGAAGGTCCTTCTGGGTCAAAAATCAATTGTACAAACTTCTGATGTCTTTTTCGATCTTCATTTTTTATACACGCCATAAAAGCTTGATGCGTCCATTTCCTCCATATAGAAGTAGATTGAAGGTGTGATATCTTTTGATGGCTGCATTTAACTTGGATGTATAATCTCACCATTAAATGCCTTGAGTGTAGCCATGCACACAGGTCATAATCCTCAAATATCCATCAGTGGTCCCCGAAAATGAAATCAATGAGGAAAACTTCAACAACTTGATCTGCTTACGAAATCGCTGAATCAACTGATTTGATTTCCGATGACCAAATTGTTACAATCAGATCTTTCAAATATTCAATATTCTTGTTAACATGCTCAACGTCTTCAATAATTGCTTGTTTTTGTTCGTTCCCTACCATTTGTGATCCTCGATTAACACTATCATGATCATGTTCTACTTGTTTCAAATTTTTCATGAGATAAGCTTCAAACTTGACCTTACTTAGTTGTTGCATCCTTAATGTCAATTGTCACAGCTGGCATTTCATTTGGTGCAATCATGATGTCATGATTCTGAATTTCTTCTTTTTGATCTTTGTTTTGGTTATTCAGTTGAAGATAATGATGTAGATGAAGACCGGGCTGTTAATGGCAATGGACAGAGTCCAATTTTCTCTCTTACTGAAAAGTATATATGTTCATCTCTTTATCATGACACACTTTACAGTCAAAAAGCTATGGTAGTCCAAAAATAATGAGCAATATTCATATGAATCACATCACACCATTTTGTCTTCATAATTACTAACCTTGAATGATACCAAGCATCTATGAGTCATAGGGATGACATATCCATTAGACCATGTGACTTGGTAGGGCTTTGGAAGTTTCTCAATTAGCAAATAACGCTTGTCAATAACCTTTTGTCCGACAAAATTAATTGCACTTCCATCGTCAATAGTCAAATTAACGGCTCAGTCTTTGACTCTCACCCGCTTGTGGAATGCCTTAGCTTGTCTCCATTTTTCTTCTTCCTTCTCATTTGTATTGAGGAGGCGGTGAATGACAATCATGGGATTATATTCTTCGGTGAAAAGTCTTTCCACAACATGTGCTCTTTGTTTTTGTTGAGATGCATATTGTTGCATGCTATACCGTCAAAGCATATGTTCAACACAAAAGGCTTCTAAGTATGCCTCTTGGCTAGTGTCGCAATAATTCATACTCTCTAAGATGTCTGATCTCAAACCTCTGATATAGCAACCCAAATAATGTGTCTTAGTCTCCTCTAGTTCACAGATATCTTACAACTCTTGAAATTGGCGGATATATTCATCGACTCTTAATTCTTCTTGCTTCAAATTCAAAAATTGCTCAAAGTATAAACTCATTCTCAAAATACCAATTTCAATATTTGTATTGATACACAAATCTTTAAACATCAACTGAGTGTCCAAAAATTCTCATGATGATTTGGATTCAAAATTTAACTACCTATGAAAGAATAAACTAACCCGATTTGCTGATCTTGTTAATTACAGTATGTTGGCGTTGATGGATCTTGATAAGTGGAATAGATTGGCAAAGACGGATTGTTGCAGATATTAGATGGCCAAATATCACTGCTCAAAGATCAATGGCTAACGGTAGGTATGGTGCCAGAGCTTGAAGGTACTTGCATCAATCTGAAATGTTGAATGGACTATTGAGATTTTTTTTTTTTTTCATTCGGGTTCGAGTAAGACCCAAATTTGGACCCAATCAGAAGTTGGTCTCAAGTTATGTCTGTGGAATGGCATGCATATAAGGAGACCCTTCCTGTTGTGTGGCCTCAGGTTGAGCCCAGACTTGGGCCCAACTGCCCCAATGATGGCTTGCTTTGTGGTTTAGACACGCAAGCCCCTTGTCTCGAGTCTCATGCACGAATGAAAAAAAAGGAAGGGGAGAGGGGGGGTGGTTTAAGATTTCGAACCTCCTTTTTGATTTTCCTTCGTCAACGAGGGGCAATGCTGTTAACAAGATGGCATGGGTAATGAGGCTGCCGCGATGTTAAAGCTGCGAAGGTGGTATTGACGGTGCTGAAGTTGGAGCACGATGGTGTAGGTATGTCCTTTTTCTCCTCCTCTAATATTCTTGTCTCGTTTTTTGCTCTTCTTCCTCTTCTCCTTCTTCTTTTTTTCTTTTTTCGCTATTCAGAGTTGGGTGCCAAACGCCAAAGGAGGCTAGAGATGTGGTGGATGGGTTGATATGGTTTGGGTTGTCATTTTGGTTTGGTCAATATCGGGGTTTTGGGGTTTTCGGTGCGGGGATAGATTCGTAGGGATGGTGGGTGTGGGAACGTGGGTTTTGGTATAGGGTTTGATGTTGGGTATTGTTAATGGGTTGGGGCCTGGGGGTGGCCGTCAAATGAGCAGGGTCTTTTTTTTCCACTTGATGGGTTGGGTGATTGACGAAAAGGGGGTTTTGGGTGTCAAAAAGTGCTGGGCAGTGTGTTGGTGGTGTCGACACAGAGGAAGGAGGCCCTAGGGTGGACGATTGGGACTGTGATGGGATTCTGGATTGGTTCAAAGGTTTGTAAGAAGGGAGCCTTCGGGTGATGGGGTTGGAGGGGTTTTTGATGGTCATGGCACATTGGAAGGAGTTGTTGGGATATGGGTTGATGGAGAAGAGTTGATGAGACAAGATTGGTGGATGAAATCCAGGAAGGACTGGCGTCTCCCGACGACTGGATCTCAGCTTTGATACTAAACTGGCGCAGCACCGGATCTCTGATCAAATGTAGAATAATCTCCCGAAGGATTGTTCGAATCCAGAGATGGATTCCAGCCCCTAGGGCACAACCACACTCACGGTAGAAATCATAATGAGAAAAATCTCTGAAATTTTAATTCAATAAGTATGTCCATGATAATGAAAGGCTCCTCCTTATATAGGACTGACTATTTCTAAACTAGAAAAGACTAATTCTAAATAATCATGGCTTACTAATTTAAATTAAGCTAGCACTAAATCCTATTAAGCAATTACTAAATATTAATCCAACATAAAATAAAAAATAAACCTAGCAATTAGGAACTATCTAATTAATGAAAGGAATCCCCGGTCCTGGACAGAACATGGATCAAGAGGGGCACATCAAAGTGGCCCATCAATGCCAGAACAAATCTTGGATCTAGCCTGCATCACCCTTCCCCTTATGGGCCATTAACCTGCATTGCCAAACTTTTCCATATAAGCGCCACTATCAGCTTGGATTGGACATGCGCAAACCATCTCAAACGACTTTCTCTAATTTTATACTCATATTGATGCTACCCTTAAATGCTCTCGAAAGTGCTCATATCTAGTTTTAGCATATATCCGCCTCAACATTCTCATCTCCGCAACATCCTTTTGTATATATTTGTTGCTTCTTGATTGACCAGCATTCCGCTCCATAAGTCATAACTGGTCTATTTTCAATTTTTAGGGTTGAAAAAATTAATAAATTGATAAATGAAAGAATTAAATTAGGCCTTGATCAAAGTAAAAAATTGAAATTAATGTGAGTAGGCCGGCCCTACCAGACCAAACTCATCTAAAGAACCCATGAAACATATAAGTAGAGTGAAGACTTAAATTAAAGAATCACAATCGTTAGAGACTCCTCGGGGAATCGTGAAATTGGATTTTCCACCATTCTAAATCCCTAAATAATAGGGAATGATGAACTAATTTTAGAGGAAAGTGGATTTTGAGAGAAAGAGAGAGAGAGAGAGAGAGAGAGCATTTCCAAAGATGCAATCTTAAACATATGAGAGAATTTAAGGGATAAATATTACTCAGTTGTTCATATTATTGAACATCATTTATTAGGTGAGCAGGTGGGGCTGGGCCACACCTCACAAAAAGAACCTACCTAGATATTGGATATTTTCATACGTTCTCATCTAATCGCGAGAATTGGATTGTATCTTTTAGATCTCATTATTAACAGATTTCCTAGTATGTAGGATCGTATTGCATGGAATGAATAGAGTCCGACGTTGTGGGATCTTTATACTTTTTCCTTTTTGATAGGTTACTTGTTCAAAGGAAATTAAATGGATTTTATAGGGCCACATATCAAACCAACGTTGAAAGTCAAATCACATATTTTATATCTATAAAATTTTGTTTTATCATGAGGGGAAAACACTGTCAATCCAAGCCCAGGCTCATTTGGGCCCAGTCATCATATCTTACTTAGTCAATTGTAAAACTGATTTTTAGGATCTAGATTAGATGAGATAATGATAGTTGCATATAATCAGGGCATTCGGCCCCTTTATAAGGAGAGAACAGTCGACCCTAGGGGGAGACTGATTTACTTTGTATTTTCTTTGGTTGGTTTCCATCTCTTTAAATGATATGGTATCAGAGACTAGGGTTTTAGTATCTTCCACATCCAATGATCTGCAAGATCATCTATGACATCTTCCAAAATATCATCCCAGAAACTCCCTGATCAGATCTAATCATCTCATCCACTCATCTGCAGAAGCAGCCCAGTGTGATCGCAGGTTTATTTCAGGAATTCTGGTGATTTTTCTTGCCTTTATTTTTATCATCAGAGGTTGGTCGTCTGTCAACTTTTGTGGATTTTTGGACTTCTTCACATGTTTTCATCACAGCCGCACCAAATCTTTGATCTGACCTGGTTTTTGATGAGACCACTTCCATAAGTTGCATAGAAGATCTGCTGCTGTTGCTCCTTTTTTGGTTTGTTGGATGGTTATTTTGGCCCTGTTTTCATCTGAGACTACTACTGCTCCTGGCTGATAATTTCTTTATCACTGGTATTACTTCTTTCTGATGTTGTTGCATCTCATCTGAACATCTTTATCAATCCGTTGCTTCGCAAGCCTGCTTTGTGTGTGCTTCTCTTACTAGTCTTTAGTAATGGATAACCATGAGATACCTACGATTCGATTTGATGGAACAAATTATAACTCATGGGCCTTCCAATTTCAAATTTACTTGGAAGGAAAAGAACTCTGGGCACATATTGATGGATCTGAACCTCAACCTGCGGAAGATGATAAGAAGATTTTAGCTTGAAAAACAAAGGATGCTAAAATCAAGACCTGGTTGCTGGGCTCTGTTGACTCACATTTTATCCTCAATCTTAAACCCTGCAAAAATGCCCGTGAAATGTGGGACTATCTTAAGAATATTTATCAACAAGGCAATGCTGCTCGCCAGTTTCAATTGGAACTTGAAATCTCTCAATTCACTCAAGGCACCCAGTCTATTCAAGAGTATTACAATGGCTTCCGCCGACTGTGGTCCGAATATGATGAGATTAAGTTTGCCATGGTGTCTACAGCACTCCTACCGGAATTACTTCCATTACAGCAAAGTAGTCATCGGGATCAGCTTCTTATGAAACTTCGTCCGGAGTTTGAGACAGTTAGATCAAACTTGATGAGTAGGGCTACTCTTCCCAGCTTGGATAACTGCCTTCAGGAACTTCTGCGGGAAAAACAACGTCTGGCTACTCAAACTACTCTGGAACAACAGCGATCAGCTGCGGCTCCATTTGCCTACGTTGCTACATCTAGACAACCTACGCGGGACATAAGTAAAGTTCAGTGCCATAATTGCAAAAAAAATGGTCACTATGCAAACCAATGCAAGGCCAGAATTTGCCGCTATTGTAAAGCTACTGGTCATGTTATTGCTGAATGTCAGAAGAAGGCTCGCAATTCTACAACCCGCAACTATGTGCAGTCCGCCCCTAGTACTTCCACCATGTCGTCATCCGCTCCTGCTGCTTACACCGTAACCAATCCACGATATGCATCCTCTGACTTCAGTAGTTATCTGCAGTCTAATTCATCCTCCCAGCCTGGTTCCTCATCACAATCTGCGTCTCCCACTCCTCTCACCCCTGAGCTGGTCAACCAAATGATCATCAATGCCTTGGCATCCATGAACATCACAGGTACGGGTTCCTCTTTTTCCAACATGTGGTACTTAGATTCTGGTGCAAGTAACCACATGACTTCTTCACCCATACAATTAAACAATGTAGTTCCTTACACTAGTCATCTCACTGTTCAAGCTGCAAACGGAGATCATCTTCACATCACCTCTGTTGGTGATACTCTTGGGCCCTTACCATTAACCAATGTTTTAGTTTCTCCTCATCTTGCTACCAATTTGGTTTCTGTGGGTCAACTTGTTGAAAATAATTACAATATCTCCTTTTCTTCTACTGGTTGTGTTGTGCAGAACCAGAAGTCGGGGGAAGTGATCGCGAGGGGGCCTAAGCATGGAAGACTTTTTTCCTTACCAGTGTCTTCATTTATTCATGATAAAACTTTACATCAATTATTTTGTTCTTTCATTCCGAATACTTCTCGATTGTGGCATAATAGACTTGGTCATCCAAATGCTTCTACAATGTCTACTTTATTTCAATCTGGATTAATAAATAAACCTGTTGACTCTGCTTCCTTTGACTGTACTGCTTGTAAATTAGGAAAGAGTAAAACTTTACCCTTTCCAAACTCAAACACACGAAGTACTGCATGTTTTGACTTAATTCACAGTGATGTTTAGGGCATTGCTCCGATCCTTTCACATAGTCATTTCAAGTACTTTGTAACCTTCATTGATGATTACAGCAGATTTACTTGGATTTATCTATTACATTCGAAGTCTGATGTTCTTAATGCATTTAAATTTTTTGTTAACTATGTTGAAAACCAATTCTCTAAATGCATTAAAACTTTGCGCTCAGACTCTGGGGGGGAGTATGTTTCCAAGGATTTTCAATCCTTTTTAAACAATAAAGGAATCATTTCTCAACGTACCTATCCGTATACTCCACAACAAAATGGAGTCGCGGAACGGAAAAATAGACATCTCCTTGATGTTACTCGCACTCTTCTGCTTGAATCATTCGTTCCCCCTCGTTTTTGGACTGAAGCTCTCACCACGGCTGTCTATCTCATAAATCGCCTTCCATCACCTACCATTGCTCATTTAACGCCTCATTTTAAATTGTTTGGTCATCATCCTGTGTTTGATCACCTACATACCTTTGGTTGTGTTTGCTTTGTTCATCTCCCTCCCACAGAACGAACGAAGCTAACAGCACAATCTCGCAGGTGTGCTTTTTTGGGTTATGCCACTAATCAAAAAGGTTTTGTTTGTTATGATCCCATTGGTTGTTGTATCAGAGTTTCTCGAAATGTTATTTTCTTTGAAAATCAATATTTCTTCCAAACTCACATGGACTGTCTTCGTCCCTCTTCACCATCTTTATTACCAGGTTTTTCGGATCAGACCTCGATTACTAGGTTTAATCCTACTTTTGTATACCACCGGCGGGAGAAACCTCCCACTGCAGATGGCCCTCCCCCTGATCCTCCACCGACAATTGGTTCCACGCCTCCTCCTACCTTACGTCGCTCCTCCAGAAATTCTAAACTGCCTGAGCGGTATGGATTTACCCATACTTCTTTGATGACCACTCTATCTTTTATCTCTATCCCACGTTCTTATTTGCAGGCTGTCCAACAAGATTGTTGGAACCAGGCCATGAAGGAGGAATTAGATGCATTGAATCTGAATCACACATGGGATATTGTGGAGTGTCCTTCAGCGGTTAAGCCCATTGGTTGCAAATGGATCTACTCGATCAAACTTAAATCTGATGGGTCCTTGGATAGACACAAAGCTAGACTTGTGGCTCTCGGAAATAAACAGGAGTATGGCATTGACTACGAGGAGACGTTTGCACCTGTGGCAAAGATGCCCTCTGTTAGGTTACTTCTCGCCATTGCTGCATCTCAGTCTTGGCCCTTATACCAAATGGATGTCAAAAATGCATTTCTCCATAGGGATTTGCAAGAAGAAGTCTATATGCGTATACCACAAGGCATCCCCTCTCCCTCCAAGAGGTCTGTCTGTCGGCTGCGGAAATCGCTTTATGGTCTAAAGCAAGCTCCTCGGGCATGGTTCGAAACCTTCAGGGGTCGCTTATGCGACTGTGGCTTTACTCAGAGCTCCTATGATCCATCTCTTTTTCTATGCCACACATCTACAGGGGTTACTGTGCTTATAGTGTATACTGATGATATTATTATCACTGGCACGGATAATGGTATGATCACATCTCTCCAAGATTCCCTTCGAACTTCCTTTCATATGAAGGATTTGGGTCCTTTGCATTATTTCTTGGGCTTAGAGGTGCACCAATCTCCCAAAGGTCTCTTTGTTAATCAACACAAATACACATCGGACCTTATCGAGTTGGCTGACCTCCATGATTCTTCGCCTGTTGATACCCCTGTCGAGGTGAATCTCAAGCTGAGTAAAGATGATGGAGACCTTCTTCCTGATCCTCATACATATCGGCGTCTGGTGGGAAGTCTTGTCTATCTCACCATCACTAGACCTGATATATCCTATGCTGTTAATCTTGTGAGCCAGTTCATGACCGCTCCTCGACACCTTCATTTGACAACTGTGAAGCACATTATCCGCTATCTGCTACGAACTGTCTCTCTTGGTTTATATTATCCAAAAGATAATCCTCTTCATCTAACTGCTTATGCGGATGCTGACTGGGCAGGCTGTCAAGACACACGTTGTTCAACTACTGGTTGGTGCATGTACCTTGGCAATTCGCTCATTTCTTGGAAATGCAAGAAACAAGAACGTGTGTTCAGATCTTCCACCGAAGCTGAATATCGGGCTATGTCTTCTGCTTGTTCTGAAGTCTTATGGCTACGGGGCCTTCTTTTGGAATTTGGATTCCCTCAAACATCTCCTACTCCATTGCATGCCGACAATACTGGGGCTATCCGAATCACTGAAAATCCCATCTTCTATGAACGTACCAAACATATCGAAGTTGATTGTCACTTTATTCGGGATGAATATAAGCGGGATGTCATTAGTCTACCTCATGTCTCTACAGAGCTTCAAGTTGCAAATATCTTCACAAAGGGAATTCCTTGACCTCGACATCAATTTCTTGTTTCCAAATTGCTGCTTTATGACTCCCCAGCATCAATTTGAGGGGGGGTGTCAATCCAAGCCCAGGCTCATTTAGGCCCAGTCATCATATCTTACTCAGTCAATTGTAAAACTAATTTTTAGGATCTAGATTAGATGAGATAATGATAGTTGCATATAATCAGGGCATTCAGCCCCTTTATAAGGAGAGAACAGTCGACCCTAAGGGGAGACTGATTTACTTTGCATTTTCTTTGGTTGGTTTCCATCTCTTTAAATGATAAAAACCACCGTCTCCTTTGATAGCTCAGGTACAACATAAGACAGAGAAATTCAAACCCCTCCCCCTCAGGTACAACATAAGACAGAGAAATTCAAACCCCTCCCCCACCCCACCCCACCCCACCAAAAAAATATATATGAACCATTTTATCAAAAATCATACTTTTATACCTTTAAAACCAAACAAAACCATTGTCTATCCGAGAAGTGCAGAGTTTTAAAAACTTCCATTTTCTGGAAATTGGTAAAGGACTTATTTTTTCTTCAGACGACATCAAGATCCTCTTTTATTTTGTTTCTGTCTTCTGGTCTTTCTTTTTCTTGGGTGCAAAATGGGCTTTGTTTGCCCTTCATAATTTCAACACTTGTGACTTACATAACTTGATAGTTAAAAAAGAGGATTTTGGTAATCGATAGAAGCCATGACATAAACTGGAGAGAGAGAGAGAGAGAGAGAGAGAGAGAGAGAGGACTATAGATAAGCATTAAGTTAGCAAATAAAAGAAAAGAAAAACAAAACAAAAGTAAGGATGCAAGAACTTAAATTCTTGTAGCTTAGTTCTTCAGCAAACAGACAAAATCATTCAACTATAATCTAAAAAGGTGAAAAGGAAAAAATCCTTCTAGCTCACATTTCCGAACAAGCAATCAGACTACAACAATTAGTTGGTTAATTAATTAATGCCACATTGCGGGTGCCACATTTTTTACTGACTACAATCAGGCAAATTATAAACACTCATTCAGTTTGAAATAATGCAAGATAACAAAATACCCATGCATCCATAGCAAAAGAATAAATAAATATAAATAAAAGAAGAAGGGGCAAAAAGTTAAAGAGATGAACAGTCAAAAAGTAAAAAGAAAATCTCAAAAGATTCTGTTCTCCTTGAGAAGAACGCAAGTAATCCAACATCTAACCATACCCACTCATTCTAATGGCATGAACTGTGTGTGCCAATTCGTCAAAGTAAAAATTTGAACTAAAAAGGGTAGAAAGAAAAACAAGTCACGTCCAACTTCACATGTCAATGTCCCTACATCAGACTTCCCTTCCTTTCCTTAAAGCTTATAATGACAATAAGGAACCGTAGTCTAAACTCATAAGCAAGGTTTTGTTTACACTTACCCCATTAAGAAGCTTCCTCCCACTGGCAGGAAGAATGTTGACATACTTAGAGGCCATCAGAAATCCCAAAAAACACATAGTGAAGACCTTTGCAATTGGTAAAACTGCAAACTTCATCGTGGCAAACACGGATTCTCCTCCGTTCCCACTCACCTCCATCAAAAACCTCTCCATCTCTGCCAAATACCTTAATTCCCCAGACGCCGAAATTCCGTTGCATTCAACTCAATTGTTTCTATTTCCTATGCTAGAGGAAACCATGACCTCTGGACTCCAATCTGAAATGACTCTGTAATTCGTCAATTCCAGATCAGGGGATGATTTGTGACAACAGTTTGGCACTTTCTAGCCGTTTCTGATGAATTCAGGAGGATGGGTTGAGCTCTTCTGTGAATGATTCCTTCAAAAGATATACATATAATCAGAAAAGATGAGAGATTTAGAACTTCATTATATTTGAGATAATGAAACTAACAATAGCAGAAATAAAAATTCTTCTCCGAATCCTCTGGACCTTATACAAATTAAAATCTCTCTCTCTCTCTTTCTTTCTCTCTCTAGATTTTCTTCAAAATCAATGATTTCCTGAGAAATCTCAAACACCCCAAGAAATATTATAGATTTCAACAACAAAAAAAATTGTTTGCAGTTTCGAATCCTCTGTATGTCTTCAATGGAATAAAGATGAAATGTTAGATATCCATGCATCTATCTTTCGCTTATTGATTCCAAGCTCAATCAAATTTAACATTCAAACAAAACAAGCAGAATCTTCAGAAACAGAACGATTTCACAAGATGCAAACACTTCAAAATTTCCACAAAATCTCACAAAACTCCATCCACCAGAACTCACCAAAAAAAAAAAAAAACAAAAAAACCAACTCTCTTCAAATTCCACGCACTTCTCTTCCAACTTCCATCCTATCAAATCGAAAAACTTCGTGAAAACCCAAACAAGAGAAAGGAATGACACAAAAGAAAAAAAAACACAAAAACAGAACCCTAAAAACGCAAACTTTGAGCAAAATCACGAAATCTAACGAAACATTCAAATAGAAATTCGTGATTCTTTGAGAGTCCTCTGAAATCTCTGCATTGTTCAGGGATGAAAGAAACGCTTACCTCCTTCTCGCTGTCAATCTCTCTCCAGCGAAGAAGAAGAAGAGAAGGAAACCCTAGAAATCAGAGAAAGGAAAATAGGAAACGTCGGAAAGCTACGAAGAAGAAGAAGAAGAGTGTCTTCTGTATTTCCGCTGTTTCTTATTTCCTTCTCCGCGCCAGCGAACGAACCTGCGTACAGGACTCCTCTAACCTCCACACGTTAATACGAGTGATTATGGTGATGGGCCATTAAATAGGGAAATTTTTTAAATAAGGACTTAGTTTTTACCTTATTTCCAAAAGGGATCTTAGTTTTTTTTTTTTTTAAGTCTTCAATTATGAAAATTCCGCTATATTTCTCCACAACTTTTTCCCTCAATTTTAAAATTTTCATGGTTTCCTTATTTGAAATAAAACCCGTGTTCATCTTCTCCGCATTTCCTTCATTGTGTCCTCTTCCTATCGATGACAATTAAGTACATATGAGTTTCAAAGGAGAGAGAGATGAGGTCCATGGGTCCAATCCAACATGCATTTGGTATGAACTTGGGCTGAATTTGGCCCAATTGATATCAATATAGATTGAGCATTATATATAGTAAAGCAAAAGGTTTTCAAAATAATTTTAACTATGGCTTATGATTTTGACCGGTAGTTATATTCACTTTCTATAACTTACCCACTTTCTCTCCCTCACATCCAACATGTAACTACTAATCTCCACCACTTCCATTTTGTAACCACTTGAGTATTTTTCTCCTCCTTCCACAACAATTTCATCTATGTTTCAAATCTTGTATGCCATTTCTTTTTACACTATTTTGCTTAACTCATTTCAACTCTACAAAGTCCTGAATTGAGAAAAGAAGTATGGTAATAATTTTTTCCTTTTTTATTCTCTTTTTTATGATTTTATGCGCTATCTACTCTAGGTCATTATTGGTAAGCATTTGAGAATGATTTTACATGATCTGAGCTTTTTGTTAATGAATCATTAAATATTTTTTTGTAGTTATTGTTGAATATGCCCGTTCTAAGCACGGACTATTGTGCTAATTATGGATCAAAGGTCGGAGGAAAAGGGCAATTACTTATTCTTAAAATCAGCATTATTAATTTTTAAGACTAACGAGTTTAGTAGAAAAATGTGGATGTGTTACTTTGTACACGTAGTATGCATGGGCCAACTTATATTTCACCGTCTCCACTCTCCGGTGGCAATGAGGTTGAGTAGGTTGAGGCATGATTCATATGGACCGGTTTGTTAGACTTGTCAAACTTGGCATTACTTGCTTTCAATCCATATGAGTTGTCTGTGTGTGTGTCGGTCAGGTTAGCAGGCATGGCTGAGTGTTGTGTCCTCTACATCTGGTAAACCAAACCAATGGGACTTTAATACTGTCTGTTAGTGGAGGTGAACTGGCACCACAGGAGGTGAGGGGTGCTGTAGATTAGCCTCTCTGGCCAGCTGCCAGCCGAGATCAAAGGCTCTCGTCCTCTTCATTCAATGGTTTATAGGTTCTCGAGTAAAGAGTATCGCAGTACTGCCAATGCTGACTGCTCATAGAATCGTCAGTTAGATTCCATACCCATAGCTGTGACTGAGTCGTCCTCCTCAAAAGGAAGGCAAGAAAGATGTCATCACTCAGTGACCGCAATCAAACAGACAATAGGGCACTACTTACCCTACGTATGGAACTGTGGGCCAAATTAGAGGGGGACCAGCACGGGCCATGGCCCCCCCAAATTTTCAAAGACCACATTTATGCTCTTTAAGTTTTCAACATTTTTTTTAAAATATGGCCCCTTCAATTATTTTAGAAAATTCTCTATGTACTTTAAAAACTACATTTATTTTTAATATGAGCAGTCTCAAAGAATTTTTTTTAAATAGTGGCTGCCCTAAGAAAAAATTCTTGCGTGTGCTCCGTGTATAGAGCCCCAATATCAATAGTACTCCAGATAGAACATGGCTGGATTACAAATAAGCTACTGTTTTTCTCCTTTTTGAATCAGAAATAGGCTACTGTTGTTGTGTGCCAACGGTGCAGGGAACTAACTGTCCAAAACCACACCTCTATCATTCTCTCCTAACCGCACATTATGGCCACACACAAAAATACCATATATATCCACAGCAACTTCCATGAATAGAGAGTCTAGATCATAAGGAATGTGGTAGCAGCTGCTAATTCGAATTCTAGCTTTTCTGAGTGTCTTGATTTCGTCTTCCTTGTTTGGCAAGTGTGTAGATCATTGTATTTATTTGGTTTTCCTTTGTTTAGTTCTTTGCCCAAATTTCTCACTACCACAATCTTCTCCCTTTGCAACAGACTTCTTTTTATTGAAAGTATAAAATCAATAAGAAATGTAATAAACGACCAACTTACATATATATATGGAAAAATAAAATCAATAAGAAATGTAATGAACGACTAACTTATATCTATATATATATGGAAAATTATAAAAAAAAAAGAAGCCCCACTTTAAAAATGCCTCTTTTTTCTGGTTTCTTTTGCCATACGTCATGTTGAGTCAATATAATATTTTCATACATACTACCCCTTTATGTATGGCCACATGTTCAAAATTGACACTCATCTAATTTTATTTCACTATTAGATAGAAATCATAATAAAATAATGCTTATAAACCATTAAATTTTATAGCCATAGATTAAATAGTTAAGATGATTACATTGACTCATTATTTTTCATATAGGTAGGCTTTATATGTATCTTCACATCAAATGAACTTCTATAATCATTATGCATCTCAGTGGACCCCGAGTAAGAAGAGCGTTTTTTCTTAAAAAACACGTGAACGTTGTGCAGCACTCCCCTATTTATAAAAGAATTACATATGCATACGCCTTTTACGGAAAGACCATGCATATTCATTCGTGGGGTCCATTGTGGACCCCACCAAGGGATAAGACCAAAGAGGATGAAAAGATCCTTGCATAACCACTCCAAATATTAAATTTGGCTCCAATCACAAATCTCTAACCCCTTTATCTATGGTCCATAAATTCAATCCATTTGAATTGATACACAGTTGATTCAATGGTCCAGCAAATTTAAATATAACAAAAACTAAAAGCAAAAGCAATTGCATCGGAAGATGCTCTCCCGTGCTACTACGCTCTACAGTCCAATGGATTCGTGTGGGGTCATGGGGATGATGATAAAAGTCACGAGGGGTCTCACCTTTGGGACAGTTTGTGTAGGAGAATATTTTCCAACTTCAACTTCAAGCTAAATTGGTGTGAATATAGTGGTGCAACTCGGGTTGGCCAAACTAGAATCTCCATTGCCTGGCCCGATCAAACATTTTAATCGAGGGCTCAGGTCAAACACGGGCCTAAATTTCAAAACCTGGATGAAATTTGGGTTTAGTTCAGGTTCTGGCCTTTTAGGTATCCTTGTCTAGGTTAATACATTGAAAGCCTGAAAACGAACCGAATGACATGATGCAACTCAACCAGATTCTCAATCGGGAAGGACATATAAGAATTCGGGTTTCATTCGGGTCAGAACTGGCATTGCATTCGGGTCAGGGCCGGGTTAAGGGATCTCTAATTACAGCCTATGTAAAAACCAACCAGACCCGAAATGAATAAAGACAGCTGTTACTCCACGTGTAAAAAAAAAACCTTCGCCGGCTGGAGCAGCTTTTGAAATATTTTTAACATTTTCTTCACAAACGATTAACAAAGTATCTATTCTGGCAACCTCATGAAGGCATGGCACTACTATAAAATTTCTTAGATCTTTGTTAGATCGTAAGAGACCACGTGCCCTAGTCGATAAACAATTGGGTCAAATCCAATTGTGGTATTCTAAGGGAATATTGAGATGAGTAATGAGGAAGACTGGTACTATCACAGGCCATATTTTTATATGACATGACGACATTATCACAATACTTAATAAAAAAATATAGACATTACAATAAACGTTTAAAAACTTGTATAGTAAATAAAAAAATAGAAAAGTCTTTTATATATATTCAAAAGATATTTCTAAAGAAAAACCAAGTTTTTTTTATAACGAAGTTTTAGGCCTCTTAGAGCACACGACTAATCCCCAAGTCCCGCAATCAGGTATAGTCAGGAGATAAATATATGTGGTAAACTCAAAAAGAGCAAATTGAACTCAAGTCTTTCCCTTCTTGAGGCATGGTCTTAGCCAATTGCACTAACAGTTGAGATTAAAAAAAATCAAGTTCAAAAATTAATCTAATATTTTTCCTTAGATGATTAAGGCAAATATCAACATTTACGACAATGATAAAGACATCTCATCATAAATAATACGTGGAACCGTAAGAAAACCTCAAGTTGGGTAGCTGGTCGTTGCTTCATGAGCTTATGGTTTTCCTATCACTATCCAAGATTTAAATATTCTTACATTAGGTTATTTTATCTCGTAGCACGCTGATTTTAATCAGCCCTTGCTTCTAGATGATTAAAAAAAAACACTTAAAATTGGAGATCTCACGGTCTCATTCTAAATTTTTTAACTAAAAGTACAGCTTTCTTAAAATAAATATGATAGACCGAATGGATTCATCTGGATCCAACAGTGTGTGATCCAGACAACTATGATTAACAATCTCAGGCATGATTTAATCTAGGGTCTTACTCCTGTTTATAGAAGAAATTTAGCTGTGTCGTCTTCATTTTTTTCCTTCTCTAATTGGGATATGTAGAGGAATGCTTCTCATTCAATCAGTAATTACTAACACTACAATTCCGAGTTGACTGTTGCACAAATTCTACCCCAAGAGAAAGATCATGAATGGACTTGATGGCATTACGACAACTTGATAAAATCATGTGGTCCCTGTATCCTCTCATATTATATGTTTTAACCAAGCCGTTACAGATCCCAAACGTTGTTCAAACCGAATAATTACGGAGAAGAGAGGCATAACCATTGCCATCACATGGCACATCGAACGAACAAAAACGGCGCGATACGTTAGATTGTAGTTGTACAAAAGGCCGACAGTGTAACCCCGGTGCACGTGAAATGCAAATTCTCAATGGCTGAATAGCGAGCCACAGGACACTAGCTAACATTTCTTTAGATTAGATGGTGTGGGTATATATCATATGCATTATAAAGTGTGCGACTCAAGCGCTGTGCGAGAGTAGGCACCTGGCTGTAGCCCTACCTAGGCCTGAAATCTGAGGAGATCATCTCCAAGACCCCTCCTCTATTAAAAATAGCACCATTCCATCAATCTATCATCTTATCTTCGTGTCACTCTACAAATTTAACGGTGCAGAATTCATTCGGATCATTGTACCATTTATCCAACGGTGTACAATTCATTTAGATGGGCGCAAATTCAATGAGATTGTTGTCAAGGAGGGAAGGGATTATATGATCCAATATTCCTAGGGTGATGTTTGAGTTTGTTTTAATCCTATATGAAGAGATTAAAAAAAAGCAAAAATCTTTAGCTGTAATTATTTTTAAATTTTCTAGGGCTTTTAGATATAATAAAATATTAAGATCTTTTTCTTTTATCTTTTTAATATCCTAGCCAAGGTATTAATACTCAAAAGAAAACCTATACATGTAGGAAAAAGATAATACACTTACATGAAATAGAAGTTCGCACACATGAAAAAAAAGCCCACACAAATAGAAAATGAGTCTTCATATGTAGGAATAGACAGCATACCCAAAATCTAAGTAGCCAAGTGAAAACCATGATAATGAGCAGTTTTCAAATACAATATTAAAGTTGTAGAAATAGAATTTCAGTAATGCAGGCAAAAGTTATAAAAATCACTATCAGTCATGGCTGAAATTTGTTTTTATGAAGATTTTATGACTCAGTCTTCCCTTCATTTAAAGCCATGATCGAAACTACTCAAAGGGGGATCAGACTATCCAAAAGTTTAAAATTCTTGAAATTCTTGATTTACGTTAGCCCGCCTTGCAGAGCTGTAGTTGGAAATAGGGTGCATTAGTTGTAGATCAGTCACCAATTTGACGGACCAGACAAAACTTGTTTTTGATTTTCCTTGATTATGACATGGGTTGTTTTTTTTGGGGGGTTGAAAATGACATGAGTTGTGGAGGCAATCAATGCAAATGAAAGGATAAGCTCAGGAAGGGCCCACGTCGCAAGTACTACAAGTTCAGGATCTTAAGGGCCATCTTGTACCGTCCTTCCGCTTACACCTTTTCTTCCTCCCATGTGCATATATTTCTTCAATGAGTGTTGTTGTTACGGATAAAAAAAAAAATTAGAATATCAAAAAATCATGTGAAGCAAGAAGACAATCAATGCATTGGAAGTACAGTGCACGGCACCTGAACATAATAAAGAGCAGGTTGCATTCACCATCAATAAAAGATCTGAATCATATGATCTCAATGAATATTGCTGGGCATTCAATAATTGTACCTACACATGAGGGTCTCTATCTTTACTCCTGAATTATGCAGAATGAAATGTAAGGATCCTTCTTCGGCAGATGGTCATAGATGATCTCCACATGAATACCTGCTTGCATTTGTAGCAGCTAATTCCTTGGCAATCAAAATTCCCATAGCAACAGTTAGAAACACTACTCAAAAGGACGCATTAACTTGAAAACAAAAAAAAATTTTGAAAAATGAAACAAATCGTTGAAAATATATAAACACTAATTATCATTCATTTCATGACTTCATATTGGCTAGGACATCTAATAGGCCTTTTTTTTTTCCTTTTTCTTGTCAAACTCTTTTAAATCATATTGTTCTATTCTATTCCAGTAGGTTAATCAACCCTACAAACTTTATCATATGGCAAATGTCATTGGTTTTTAATCAAATCCATCTCTCTCTCCCTCTCTCTCTGCTTCACCTACAATTTCCTCCACCCTTTCCTTTTATCTTGTGTAACGAGAGGCACACCTAAGAAATCTAATTAGCACTCACCTACCCAATCCCCTTGCCTTCAAATGAATTGATTCTATTCCTAATTTGCCATCGTTCCAACAATTAAGCATTGTACGGTCCAATAAAAAATAATTTAATAGAAAATTTTGCATTCAGAATGATATCTATTAGAACCCATATCATCAACATCTCCAATACGTAGGACTTACCATCGTTACTTACCATCCAGGTAAGCCCACTGAAAAAGATTGGGACCGGGAGCATTCTAATAAAAGTAGATACTTATACAATAAACGATCGAACTGGGCAAGGAGGGGAAAATGTTATAGAAAAAACTACTGAGTTCAAATTTGTTTAGCCCCTTTTGTTTGCATAGAGATTTATAAAAATTGAAGTACTATAATTTCTAAGTATTTTTATTTATTTATTTTTTTTGCTGATGAGAGTATCTTTGAGGCCTTTGACTTAACATGACTAATCCTCAATGTGGTGCATGCTAAATTGAGAGAAATACACATCAAAAGTGTAAGTTTCTAACACAACATATAGGGAGCAAATCCATACCTTTAGTCCACTCTACCAACTTGCAGGTGGGTAAAATGTGGTTAAATTAAAGAACTAAATGTATATATATTCATAAATGGCTATAAAAAATCTCCCTTCTAATGCAAGGGCGGGCCTAGGATATATTGATTGGAGGGACTTCTGTGAAAATTATATATTGTAGGGGCCATTGTGAAAATCTGCCTAATTTTTCATTCAGATGAAAGGTTTTTGTTTTTTTTTTTATGGATGGTGCCCCACCCTGAAGTTCCACCCTTATTCTAAGGGAAAAATGAATTAAGGGTATAGGGGAAATGAATAATTCAAATTTCATTAAGACGAAAAGTATTTTATTGCCATTTTTAAAAGCTTCACATTTTTCTTATTGGGTGCGGGGTGCATTAACTTTGAGACAACCTACTTGCTCTTGATCAACCCGGAGCAGCTGCGTGAGTTGAGCATACGCTCTTGTCATTAAGGTGTCTCATGTTTCGCCGAATTCATATCAATTCAATTAGTATAAAAGGCAGGGCCATTTTAGCAATTTCAGATTTCTAGCTAACAGTCTTGCGCTCTTGCTTGCTACTCGCGTGGACGGTGGAGCAGACGGACCGATGGAACACGCGGAAAGGCCGAGAATCAAACGACCGCGCTAACAAGGACTGTGTGAATCCACGTTCTGGAAAGTTGGCTATCATAAGAGCTTAGCCTCATACATAGCAGTGGGGCCACCTATTACTCCATGCCATTGGAAATTGCAGTGCCCCATACGTGGGGCAAATTTTTACCGTGACTAGATATACGAGGGCACCATTGGATTTACTAATGTCAGCCATATTCTCCGTCTCATAATTCAAATCAGAATCATTCAATCTCGCACGCTAACTCATTTATTTTGTTTTAAGCTCTACTGAATTTATCCTATGTAAAACTTGAAACTAGAGCAGTTTTCACTCTTGTGTAGGTTTGTAAACAGGTCGTAGATTTAGATCGAAACCAAAATCGCTAATTAGAAGATGGACTCGGAATTAGTTTGAAATGAATTTTCTAAACTCAGAACCGAAACCATTAATGACAGTGGAATTAGAATTGAAACCGGTTCCATGTATGGAGCCAGGTCGGGGCTAGGTTTGTGTAGAGCATACTTTGAAAAATAAAACTAATTTTTAAAAATAATTCTAAAAAATTGAAGTAATATGTTTGGTAGAGATGTCAAATGAGCCGGGCCAGCATAGCCCAGCAAAACAGTCAACGTGGCCCGGCAAGAAAGGTACGACCCAGACTCACGAGCTGTGCTGGGACGAGGGTGTTAGGCCCGTAGGCATGGCACGGCACGGCACGGCACGGCAAGGCTCCTAGCATGGCACGAGCCACGGCCCGTTTCATATTTTTATGTAGTCTATATTTTCTCTTTTTTTTAGTATAAATATAAAAACATGTAGTCATTTCTTCTTTTTTTTATTATCTATAAAAACCACAAAAATATTGAAGGTAATCATATGGAAAAGCTTTCAATAAAAGAAACTCAAATAAATTTTTTTAGTGGAGTAGGTTAAGTTTGCGCAAACCACTTAAATTTGTGTATCATTCTCTTATATATATATATATATCTTTCAAAATTTTTAGCCCAAGACCTTTAAAAAAAATGGAATTATGGAACATTAAAAGGGTAGCACAACGGCACGGCACATTTGGCATGGCAGCTCGGCATGGCACGAACGGGTTGTGCAAGACGGAGCCCTGCAAGCAACCACCACAATACGGTACTGCACATTTTACATCTCTAATATCAATTCTTGGGTCTATAGGCCAAAACCAAGGAAGAATTAGATATAAAACTGTTTAAACCATGGGTCCAAAAAATAATTGAGACCTAAACCAGTTTACTTTTTGGCACCTAAAAAAGGACCCAAACTTGAGTTTGAAACGCCAAGTAATCGGAGACCCATTTGCACCTAACAGTCCTGTAGCTTTCTCTCAAACATTTTCCAATCAATGGATGAGTGTGGTGAGATTCAAGGTGGATAATATTTGTATCAGAGCCCAGCAACGAGTGGTTGTGTTGTACTTAATGATCATTTATCCTAACAATTGGTAGTGATCATTTATCCTAACAATTGCTAGGAAATTCATACAATGGATGACGGACCCAGATGAAAGAACGTATACATAACAATGTGGGTGCGTCGTACTCGCCGGTCAAAAGCCCTTGCCTTGTTGTAGGTTGTTGTGATTTGTGATTGTCACAACCCACAAGGACTGGTTTCGAATTGGGGTTCTCTTCAATTGAAAGATTGATAGATACGGTGGCCCAAGAATTCACCGGCAAGGGGCGTAGTTAAGATTGTATCACATAAATTCAATATGGCCATGTAGTTTACAAAAGCTTAGATCGTTGAAAAAAGGCCCTGATCCACTACATTGTGGGCTCATATAAAGATAATTCAAACTATTTAATATGAATATCATCCCCTCTATAGATATAGCTTCAAATCTCAGTTAAATAGAAATGAGTTTCTTGTTTTATATTCACTTGGAAGGTGGGATCCATTTCTATTTAGGTGAACTTTGAAGATATATCTGCATGGGAGAATCGTCTTTACCCCACACAGTACTTGCCAAGGCTGCTGGCATCATAGGTTAAGAAGGAAACTACTTGCGAGTAAAGACATGTGATAGATAGAACTATATAATTTAAAAATCTTTATCCATCAACTCCACTTGGATCTAAAAGGTAAGGTAGGTCTTTTATCTCCTTGAATGTTATAATATGATGGTTTTTAAAATAAAATGAGATATTGTAAAATACTTTTTAACTTATTCAAATACTTTCTTTTTAGGTGAATAAATTATATTCTCAACTAGTAGATAATATTGCAAAATTTTTTGAAAATCTTGTTTCCAAAAACCCTCTTAGATTGATTTGGAACCAAACTAATTAGAGAGTGTTAATTTGTCAATTTGACTTGAATATTTATGGTCTTCTAGAGCTATTTTTCTAAATCCTTAAATCTCCTTTGATATTATTATATCAACTAAGTACAGTGAACTACATCAATCAATTAAAATCTGATGGTAATAGTGCCTTACTAACATTTTAATTTAGTAAAAGTGATTCTTCATCATCATCAAAAGCCTTGTTCAAATTATGTTGGGGTTAGCTATATGAATTATGTTTCTCTATTAGATTTATCTTGAGCCAAATTATCAAATAAGTTAAATTTCTTCATATCTAATTTTACTATTTTCATCCATGTCTTCTTCAACCTACCCATTTTCTTGAGTGGCCCATCAATTTGCAAAACCAAACTTCTATTCCAAGTAGTAGCAGCAGTAGATGGAATAGAAGTTGACTAGAAAAATCAACTTAAACTTTCAATGACTGAAAACGGCCATGGATCCTCACAATTTTGAAGTGAGTATGAACCTTTATATGACTCAGTGTTAGGGGTGTTCATGGGATAGGTCGGGTCAGGTTCTGAAATTATAACACTCCAACCCGATTTGATCCGGATTAGTGCGTAATTGCGTGTGATTCTCTTGTTAAGTGTGTTTTGATTTTGCTTTTCTTTGGTTTTGAGTCATGGATAGATCGTTTGGGTTGAGTTTGACCTGGTTTAGGTAGTTCGAGCCCTTTTTCGTAATTTTAGCTTTTGTTTGACCTTGTCAGTTTTGCTTCATTTTGACTTCATCGCTTGTATTTCGTTGAGTTTGTCGATCTTCATAACTGTCTGGGATCCGAATGATTTCGTTTGCTCTCGTTGGATCGTCAGTTGACTCAAACTGGAAATTGTGTAATCTGTTTGGACTTGTTTGTAATTTGGATTCCTTTTATCTTATAAAGATCCTACCTACCCTCTCTCTCTCGTTCTCTCTCAGTTTGTCTCTCTCAGTTTGTCTCTCTCTCGTTCAGCTCTCTTTCTTTTTTCTTTCGTTTCAGTCTCGTGAGAAAGAAGAGAGCAGTGCTTGTGAGTTTGTGGTGTGTTTCCCGCGGATTGAGCCAAGCAACGACTGTCGTGTGTGTGTGATTTCACTGTGAGGCAAGTATAAGCACAAGTAGCATGAACACTGATTGGTATTGTTTTAATTGTTTGTATTCTTACTCTTTGTGTATGCATCATTGTTATACAGCCCTATTGAGTCAGTTTTGCTCTTATCTTTCTGTTTACAGTCGAGAGTTAGCTGTCTGTATGTCTGTAACTGTTTCAGGAAATGGATTCAGTGCACTCACGGCTAAACCGTGAAATGTGCTACGGCTGAGCCGTGAAATGTCTTACGGCTAAGCCGAGACCCAGCCGTAACCCTAACCGTAGAACAATACAGGGTGACATCTGAAATAACTGAGAGTTGGCAATTTGCTACTCTTCTACGGCCCAGCCTGATCTAAGCCGTACATTGTGCTACGGCTAAGCCGTGGAACGGGATACGGCTGCACCGTAGAGCAAAATACGATTGAGCCGTAAATGCGTATGAACAGTTTGGGGAACCTCGGCTCCGCCGCAGTGCAGATTACGGCTAAGCCGTAAGATGCCTACGGCTAAGCCGTAAGGTCACCTACGGCTACACCGTATAATCCTGAGAACTGAATAAAAAGATAAGGCTTAAGAAAGAGACCGTATATGACTTTCATGTTAGAAGGTAGACGAACCTAACACGCCCAATGGAATGTCCAAATGACATGAATGTTCGTGAGGGCTGCGTTTCATTCATGTATGTTATCCAGTTGTTTAGCACCTCCCCATGGGTGTTGATTTAAGGAATTTTGGTATACATTCGGGATCGAATGCAACACTCTGTGATTGACAACTGTGTATCGCATACCTTAAAACTACATCAGCATGCACGGTTAGAAACACTGGATAAATAGGTTAGGATTGGCTAGTAATTGACCTTGATTCGTCAAAGTAATCTGATCTGTATAGCATATTGACTTCGGTTATACCATCTTATGTGTTCTGCGCTGGACCTCTCGATTCTGAGGGAAAGGCAGCAGCCCCAGAGCGAAGCCCGGGCAGGACCATTCTATTACTGTGTTTTTATCGTTGCTCCGGTGGAGTACTTGAGTCAGTGATTTATTGGTACTCATTTGTCAGTACTTCTTTATATTGCTTATTCGCATTCAGTATCAGTATATGTGATGCACTTCCTATTGTTCGTTTATTGTGATAGGTGAGATCTGTATGTGATATGATTGATTGAGGTGCATCATCCGATTTGATTATGATTGTTACATGGCACTACTGAGCATCAGCCTCAGGATACCCGACGGGGTTGACTTTAGTTTAGTTTATGTGTTTGCCTCTACAGAGTGTTCTATCCTGGGACTCCGGACCCCGGGAAATAGAGACCCATGCGTACCCTGGCCCGGTCGCTGGTGTTCTCATTCCGACTGCTCTCGAAAGGGAGAATAGGGCCAATGTAGTAGCCACTTTGACTGTTATCTGTTTATGATTCTGATAGCATGCTTATTCATTTGCACAATTTACTTAGTATACGAACATGCCTACTATGGATCTTGCATTGTGACTTTTGCTCATTAATAGACACGATTCGTGTTATCTTCTTGTGGCTTATATTTTGCTAAATCGTTGTACTTATGAGTTGTTATTGGTGTTGCAGGCTCAGATCCCTCTCCCGATCCTGCGTCGGTCGACCCGACTCCAGGAGAGGCTCGCGAGGCCCCATCCGACCTAGAGGAGTGGACTTGATCCATTCTCTAGAGAGCGGTCTGCATCATTCTGTCATCCCATTTCATTTGAGTTTGGATCCATTTGGGGGATTTTTTCTGTATTTTGTACCGTGGGCTTGATTGATATCTGTATTTTGACTTTTGTGTAGAGCCCTCTATATTGTTATACGTTATTGTATTTGTTCTTGTAATCAGTCTAATGCTTTTGTAATCCATTATGGTTTTGTTCTTGTGGTATGCCTTGATACGTACAGCTTCCGCGTACACTTGTTTGCACGTGTGATTGATCCCTTGTGTATGTATGCTTGGACGGGGTCTAGGTGTACATGCACGGGAGTATGTGTGTCATTGGTTAGGATTTCTCTAACCCCGATTCTCTGGGCTCGGGTTGTGACAGAAATGTCCAAGCCCGACCTAATTTTAGTAACGCAAGCTCGTATTTGGCCTAAGTCTAATGGGGACTATAAACGTAAGGTCCAATACTATGCATTTAGTCTGGCTATATTGAATGGGACCTTTATTGATTATATGTGCTTTTTAACAATTGTTTGGGCAAACTATCGCTAATTACAACACCCCTTATTCCGGCTTCCCCCTTTCTATCACTTAATCCAAGTTAAGGGTGTCAAAGGGCCAAGTTGGGCAGCGCGCTGCCCAACCTGTCCTTACCGTATCATCAATATATGCAGGGCCAAGTCTAAGCAAGCCAAAGTCCTTAGAGGGCTTGCACTATCTAGTCCCTTACCCTATCGTCAAGGGCTGAGGTCGAGCGAGGACAACGCTAAAATATCCGTATGTGTGCGGGGATGCATGAGTTTGAATATAGTAAAATATATAATTTGATATTTCATTACTTCAATTTAGCAGTAACTAATTTGATATTTTTTATTCTTTTTTTACAAGTATTTTTTTTCAAGTAGATGTTGTCAATTTTTTCATCACAATGTCCTTTTTTCTTTTTTCCATGAGGTTGCTCATCATCTTATATAATTCCTATTATGATGTAAACACCCTACATTCTCTGTTTGAGTCAGAAATTTCAAGGGGAGGAAATATATTTGGATTTGTTGATCCATTCATCATGGGATCTTAATGTCCACATTCTTTTTTAAAAATTAATGATGGGTCACTTATCTTGATATTAACACTCATACTTGGCCTTGAGATTAGCACCACGATGAAATGATAGACAATGATAAAGTTTTTAGAAGCCCGGGCTAAGCAAGGGCTTGTATTACTAGTGAATTTTCATGTACCAAAGAGAAGCCTTTATCTTTGAGAAATTTAAAACCATTTACAATCACCTACCTTTTATGAATTGGCATTATTTTCATTTTTAACACTAATTTGACTATTAAGCAATGCTAGATTTCAATCAAAAAAATAAATACACTTAAAAATCACTATTATTAAAACATGTATAACTTGCTAGTTATAATTATCTAATTAAAATGATATTTGGGTCACCTCATATCTTTGAAGTTCAATGTACATGCAAACTACCTTTATTAATTGATTGGCATTCCAATCAATCATATAAAGGAAAAAGTTTGTCCTTATTAGTAAGAGTACACCCCCTTTTCCACTATAAAAAATATTAAAAAGTCTCAATACGAGGCAATAAAATTAAAAGAAAGGGATAAGAAGCAACCGTGCAACACTTATTGCTTCTACACTAAGTATAATTATGTGTGCCTATTTGTTTTTAGGACATTATGCAATGGGTATAGGCGCAAGAAATAACCTTTGTATCATCATTTTCTTACTGCTAATTAATTTTTATGACAGCATTTTATAATGCGTGTGTATATATAATTATAAGATAAGAAATTAGAGGGCTATGGCTAGGGCTGGGACAGGCTAGCATTGTCCAAGCCTGGCCCTCAAATTTTAGGGCCTGAAAAAATTATTCAAGCCCAGCCCTAGACCCTTTTTTTTTTGGCCGGGCCCCTTGCCCCAGGGCCAAATTGACTGCCCTAATCCAAGTCCGCCAAATATTTACTGGTTCCATATATATCAGACCCGGCCCATGTGCAAATGTATTGGGATTCCCAAAGATGACAGACTAGAGACTATCAGGTGAAAGACCATAAGATGTGTGTGAGAAAGAAAGACTTTCAGGTGAGTAGGGTCGTCAGAACAGGGAAAGAGAACTAATTTATTAGGTGAAGAAGCATGAGAAAAGATAAGAGTAGGGTTTTCTTACTGGACATAAAGTGGAAGTGGGTTTGATGACCAGTAAGTCTGGGAGGTTACACATAAAAGTTTATATAAGAATTGAATGCCCGAAACTATTCAGTATTCCGAAAGGATATGTACTGTTGTAGAGTTGTAGGACTAACATGATTGGAAATCTGCTACAATATTATACCTATCAAAGTCACAACACAAGAAATCCAGGCGATGGGAACTCGCATGTCATTATCCACTTGTGTTTCGTTGCTTTGTATGAGTTTTTTTAACGTTGCATGTGCCAGTCTCAGCCCCTTAACTTCTATAGTAAGAAAAAAAATTTATGCCAATATTCACCACAACATTTTTTACTGAGGAAAGTACTTGCATAATATACATATGAACTAAATACAAAGAAAATCATACCATAAGTGGTTAAAAATGAAAATTCGAGGTGAATATGTAAAAAATTGCCATCAAATAACCTTTGTTAGGAGCTCACGTTCTCTGAGGATTTGGTCACATCAAATCTCTCTCTCCTTTTCTCCTGTGTTAATTACAGATCTCTCACGTCCTACATTATCTCAACCACACACAACAAAATCTCTATATTGTCACAACTCTCAATGGCAGAATGCAGAAAGAATCATAGAGAGATTCTCTCAATTTAGACAGTCACTACTAGAAATCTGCTGAGATCGATTTGGTGATTTGGAAAGCTCACATTTTCTTTGCATGTTCATGTTTTTGTGCTGAGATTTGAAGTTCGAAGATCTGATCTCTGCTTAGGTTTTTGCATGCTTTGTGCGTCTTTAGAAAACTCGCCTAATCTAAGCGTTTTTTATGTTTTATGCTTAGATTTTGAAGTTAGGATTTCTGAAATCTGATTTGATTTGTGTGGTTTATGCTTAGTTAGTATTTTTTATTTGATTTGATTTGGTCTGGGTAAATGAAATGTCGAGATGCAAGTGATGTTGTAAATAACAGTTTCAACTGATGCTTGCTGATGCAATCTTCCCTGATGCAATCCACTGAAACTGAGAATCCAACATTTCTGCGCAGGTGGTCTTTTCCATTAGTCAGCTCGACTTCATGTATCATTTCTTTCCCTGATACCCATACTTTCAGCCATCTTCTTCCTGGCTACAAGGGCAAAAAAGACAAAGAAATTTGGGAGTACATCATCCAATTCAAGGCAAAAGTCCTTCTCTTTCCATGTTAAACCTTTGACTACGTGTACTCTCTAATCAAGGTCCCAGTAATTCAGATTCTAAAAAAGTTAAAATCTATCTAGATTGCCGACAATGTCTCTTCCACCACTCACCTCATATAATTCATACTTTACCTCTTAAATAGGCCGTCGGCGGACGTTGTTGACTACATATTCTTAAGTATTCAATTCTCAAGTATTCTATTGCCAAAAAACAGGTTGGTTCATATCACTTGAAATTTCAAATTCCTCCACCCTGAATTATGTAGTGGCCGGCATATAAAACAAATTCATCTCCTTCAGCCACATATTTCCAAATGAGGAACCTGTAGAAGTGTCTTTGACCCTTTTAACTGGGATGTAAGTAATAACAGAGGCCACTCAACATGCAAATTTGGATAATAACAAGTTGGTGTGACATTGATGTTACATATTGTAAGGATTTTGTTTATTGGCTAATTCATGAGTTAGACAAAATTCTGACCATTGAGTTGAATATTTGTTTTAGAATGGATTGTTGCATGAGTCACTGGAAAACTTGAATGAAGGTATTTAGATTAAAAAGTTCATATCTTATAAAGCATTATATATGGGCAAGTTACCTTCCATTAAAAAGCTCGTTTCAAGTAGATTCCATAAAGCCTAAGATTGCGTCAATTGGCTCTGAAAGAATAAAGTTATAGCATTGAGAAGTTTATAGAAATTGTGTTGTCCATAATTATGAAATTGCATTGCACGAAAACCTATTCTATTGGTGTCAAAATTAATAATTTGAGTTCTACAAGGAGTATAGTTCCAAGTCATGAATTTTGAGTTATTTAAAGAGGTTCTCTCTCAACATTAATTTACATATCTCATTATTCTGAGTAGAGATTATACATTGAAGGTCACCTTTTTCTGTAGAGCTTTCATTGGAGAGTTTGTGCTGAAGTTTTGTTCTAAATATTCTAATCTTCTACATCATCTAAGGAATCAAATAAGGTTTAAATTTGTTTGCATAGAATGACAGGCAATCGTAATAGTGTGTATCTTTGTAAGAAGAATTGTAGTCTTTAATTTAGGCGAGTATTGGATAAGGGTTGCAAGTATATGCTCTTGTATTGCAAGATTCATAGTGCTTGATTGTTGATTCAGTTTAAACTCATAGTTTTTTTCTAATTTAGAGTTCCACGTAAAAATCACGTCTTCTTATGGTGGTTGCTTGTTTGCTTTATTTTATTTTCTGTTGTATATTATGTGTTTATTTGTAGTTTTAAAAATCATTTACTTCGGAGCAACCCTAAAATTTTCACATGCGGCTTTAATACATAATAAATGATCATTTCATTTGGATTCTGTATCATTGAAGTTCCTGGATTGACGGTTAGCCACACCCTATCTTATTAATTACATATGTCCACTATATTTGTCGTATGTGGGCCTCGAACACCTACACTAGGACAGGTGTTGTGGGGCTTCTTACTGGCTCTCCCTACATTTGGGGAGGCCATCAAAGTGAGCATAAAGTTTGGCACATCTTCCTCCTTTCAGTAACACATGACTGATGGATGGACAAGAATCCTTTACGCCAATCCAGCAAGTGGGCCCCATCTGAGCCCCTTTGGTCAATATAGACCCTTGTCTCCACTGATCCCTAAATTTCAACAGGCCCAAATTTGGCACTCAACCACATTTCATAAGCCCCTTAGTGCAAAATTTGGCCATAATCCCTATTTCACGGTTAAGATTAAAACAATTTTTTTTGAAGTCATCATCAAAAGAGTATCTCTGGTGCCTGATGGTTCTCTCTCTCTTTTTCACAGAACTAGATTAGAACAACTAGTAGTATCCACTGTGCAGTCTATTACATGCTTCATGTGAGTGAGGTGTGTGGCCGTGCAGTCCGCGTACTGATAATCTGTGAGCTGTGAATATTTAATGTCTATCTTCTCTAATGGTCTGTCTCAAATTTACTTTGATAGGATTTGGGCTCATTTTCAGAGAGAACGCGTGATTGTTAAGGGAGAGAGAGACACTGGACTTTTAGGTGACTGGAAGAAAGTTAGACGAGACGTCAGATTTCATTGAGACTTTTGAACGAAAGTAATGGAGCGACAGTTAGGAGACGAGAGAGAAAAAATAAACATAGCGGACCAAAGTCATTTTAAAAAGAAAAACAGAGAGACGGGGGTTTAAAGTATTTCAGGTGAAAAAGCATGAGGAAAGATAGACTACAATTTGATGTCCAATTAAGGGTCTCGTGTGTAGTGGGTGTTGAAATTTTAATCCAGCTGAGGGGGCTGGGACCCCTCGAGATGGTAGTTATAACAAGTGGCAGACCTATGTAATGTTGACCTCGGATGACTTTGAAAATGCCCAGATTCATATGGGTAGATCTATGCCCCCACATATATAAAACAAATACTCGCCTCGCGTCTAAAGCAGATGATCGCCCCACATGAAAAGCTGTATATTCCATTTTGACATCCTCTTCACACTATCCTTTTATAGATTGTCTTCGTCTCTCTTCTTCACCAAATAACCCTAAATAATGATTACTAATTGATGTGCTAATTTTTTAAGGAATTGGAATTAGGGTATTGTAATTTTTTTAATAGCCCAACCAAGGGGCTGGGACCAAAGCCCATAAAAGTGAAAAGAGAGCCCTCAAGATAGATCGCACACACAGTTGGCATCCCTGGGGCTTGAACCATGGATGGCCAACCCTACTTGTCAGCACTATTTCAATTAAATGATCAAATATCAGTTCAGTCAAAATAAAAGAAGTCATGACTTCACCTGACTATATATATAAAAAATAACGACTCTGAGGGTTTTAAAACCACTAAGATGAGGTTTCAGGTGTCAAGCCCCGAAATCTGAAATCCTTGGAACTCTCAAATCACGAGGCACAACGGGTCTATAATAACTAAAGTAAAAGAAAATTTAATTAATAAATCTCATTGAACAATAATTACATGAACAAATAAACTCCTACACATGCTCCTAATGTTTAATGTGAAATTCTCGCAACTCATTCGTCAATCCCGGTCCCACATGCTAGCTACACATCCTCTATGCCCAGCTCAACTGCGAAATCTGGGGAAAAACAAAGGGGTGAGTACAACTCTGTAAGTAGACCCACTAGGAAACCGTAGTAAATGGGTAACAGTCAAGGTATCAAATTTAGAAGCAATGGTTCCGAACAAATCTACAAAGAGCGAAATATAGTAATCTCAAAGGTGATAAAGTCGAATAATAAGATCAAATCAAATACAAATTGGCAAAATCGGATTTTAGCAGAGTTTACACAAGACGGAGGAAATAAACAAGATAATTCAACAATTGATCAAAAATATTATAAATTGGGTCGCAGAGTGTGAATTCAGACATTTCAAATGTAATTTCACAATTGCGTAAACTATGGTAACAAGAGAAATAGCTCAAATCAAAATATCAATCGCGAAAGTGGTAATCAATACGAATGTGTCAAAATATCAATATCGAAAGTGGTAATCAATACGAATATGAAATAAATCATGAGCCAAAGTCACTAACTTAGGAGAGTTATAACTTTAGCATAATTAAATATAAATTTAACAAAGATAAAAATGTACAATCTCTGAAACAACAAAGAGGGTTAATTAAGACATCACAATTTATGAGCAACATCTTAAAACCAATCTAAAAATAAGGCAACTCTGCAATAAACCAAATAACAAAGTATGCTCGCCAGAATTAAGCCAACGCCAAGCACAAAGTACCCTCCAGGTATAAGCCATTTTCATATCTAAAGTTGGCAAGATGGCTGAGATACCGATAATCTCCACAATACAAAGTGGGTCTAGCTGTAGAATAGGAATATCGCACAAAGGAGTTCCAATCATAATGTTATACTCAAAATGGCTAAAATCCGCTTGTGAATGTCCCCACGATGCATTGCCCATACTTTAGAAAGTACCTTGATGTCGAATAGTATACAGGCAAACAAAGTAAAAAAATTCTCAAATTTCAATTCACACCTCAGTTTAGGGCTACAAACATAAGCCTATCACATGATATCGAATTTTTCACAATCAAACCCTTTAAATAAAATGACTAATAATCACTGACAATAATTCACTGAGAAATTTATTTTATAACAAAATGGTGTTTAAGAATCAATATCAAATCTAGCCATAAATATAAACAAAACAAAATAAAATAAAAGAAACGAATCAAATAAAATGAAAGGGAGAAAATCCTTAGAATTTCTATGATTATTTCAATAAGTTCACAAGTACAATTTAAATCATAATTGAGACAAGGAATACAAAAACTCAGGTATTAGGGTAATATAATAAGACTACTCGCCTGGATCGATAGCGGATGATTGACTTGATTAGCCCCGATCTAAATATTCCGGGGAATCATGCGGTTCTTGTTAATAACGGTTTACAATTGATTTAGCAATAAGATTCAATGATTCAAGTGCATGCACTAATTGTTTGACTTGGGTTGGGCTTAGGTACGGGTCACGTATCATGAGTTAACATACATAGGTTTAAGCCCGAATAGTGTAAGCTATGTATGCATATAAGTCAAATGGACTGGACATAGATCAATAAATGGTGTAAGATGATGGGCTCAAGTATGGATTCCTATACCAAGATGGGACTTGGTCTGGCCTGGGTATATCTTTGAGTTAGGCTTTAAATGATTTATGTGATGCATAACATAAGGTGGCTAGGACTGGACATAGTGTTTAATGGGTATGCATATGAATCAAGTAGGTTCAAGGTGTTCAAATCCAACAAATTCATTAGATGGGCTGTGGATAGTAGACCAAACAGGTTATACTAATGGGTCTAAGGTCTGTTAAGTTGTATCAATACATGAGATGGGTTAACATAGTCTATTGTGGGCCCGAAGGCCATAAAGTAGGCCTTGAATAATTTGAGTCATGTAGGCGGGAAAAGTGATTTGAATTATGTATAATGTGTGTCAAGTGGGCCGGGATAGTGGGATCGAATGGCTTTGGTAGAGACAAGTTTATGTGGGAAAAGAAAAGGTTGGTTTTTGTACAAGTTGGCTCCACATGGGTGTAAGGTTGATGCATTGGAGAATTGAGCTTATAATTGAATATGGATTCAGTTATGAGTAAAAGAGTTGGGTCTAAATGCACTGCATCTTAGGTGGCTCGGTTTCTACTCATGGCTCTGTTGCAATGGTTCATGAGTTTTGGATTGAATAAATGGGTTCTACTTGGTTGGATGGATTCAGTGGTTGCATAAGGTGGCTTGGTAGGCCTGGCTCCATTAGATGGGTTTGATAGAGATGATGGTGACTATTTTAATGAATATGATAATGAGTTTCATTGGAATGTATAAAACAAACATGAAAAAAAAGCTTAAAGAAACAAGCTGTATGGAATATTAATATCAACCTAACATAGCAACTTGGAAAGGAAATAGAGAAAGAAAGGAAAGACCATACCTTATGGGGAAGAAGAGAAGAGAGAGACTTGAGATTTGTATATGTGATTCAAGGGTGGAAGAGGGTGTTCTATTTATATGAAGATAAAAGCAAAAGTCCTAAAAGAATTTTTAGTCTTAACCAAACTTAGCTAAAGAAGCTTAATTCAAATTGAATTCCATCCCCAAATAGATTTGGTATAAATCAATACAATTAAAGAGATTTAACCCAATAAAACTCTAATTTGAGCACAACTCTAAAATTCTCAAACTCTAGTAATTTATGGGACCTACATAATAACTAATTAGTTTATCAAATTTAAATAGCGCAAAATCACATATACATATATAAGAAAATGGTAATCACATGTAGGGTCCAATAAGATTAAAACAAGGGTCAAGATTAATTCTAATTAGAAATCAAAATTCAGGTCGTTACACAAGGTCTCAATCAAATTTCTAGTATACAATTAAGATAATTGAAAATTAAATGAACTAAATAAAATCAATCAACCACAAGAAAAAGACACTAAGATCTTTTATGTAGAAAACCTGAATACAAGAAAAAACACAAAACCAATCATCTCAATAAAAGGTAAACCAGGTACTAGAAAATTGAATAATCACAAGATATACTCATAACTATTTTTTCCAGTTGAACTTAACCTAAGAATTGTAATTCTTCTTGCGACGAACACACCATTCACTGTTCTCCATGCCTAACACAACCTATCCTGATGCAGCTCAAGATGCACAATCTTCTACAAGAGAGTAGAAGCAGAAACTATGGAAGCAAAATCTTCGAAGCACAAGATGAACCCTTCAATGGTTGCTCTAAATAGAAAGAAGATCTCCAATAGGTTTCTAAGTTTTAGAATAGGGAGATGGCATAGCTGGGGTTCACAAAAGGAGTCTTTTTATAGCCCAATGGTCATGGCGTAAGGATGGAAATAAAGTAGGGCTCAAACAGGTAAGTTTGGATGAAACAGGAAAGAATTTGCACAAAATCGATTTAAAACATACACAAGCTTGCTCAAGCAAACTAGGCTTGGTTCAACTGAGCAATGGTTCTGTCTGGAGAATTTTTTAGAGCTCACCAGACTCACTTGAGTAGACCTAATGCTCGTTCGAGTGAGTATGCATTTTTGCACAATTTCTGCAAACCTTTCAAGGCAATAACTTTGTCATTTTAGCTCTAATTGATATAATATTTGGTCCTATAGATACCTACTCAAAAAGAGCTTTCTAACAGTAGATACATTGCCCCAATCTTACACTCGATTTGAGAGTTATGGCCATTCTAAACTATGCAGCCTTGAGAAAAAAATACTTCAAATTAATTACGTTCTTTCTTTGGTTTCTTCACTTTCTTCACTTTAGCTCATTCGATGAACCACACTATAGTCCAAAATTATAAATGAAAAATTACAACTCATATTGGACTCAAGTTTTTTTCATAACCCATGAATTAGCCAACAGTCAAAATGCTAACAAATCCTAACATGCTCCTTACACAAGTTAAAAGTAGTAAGAGTAGTAGTTCTTCCAGGGTTCAAACCCTGAGTATGCCACATTTTTTCCTACTTGAGTGGCTGTCTATCCACTTGTGCGGGCTCTCTCTTGGATCTCAACCCCCTTGGCTTGGGTATAAAAAAAACTATATAAAAAGAGTTAATAAATCCTAAATGTTCAAAATGTGTTCGCCTAACGACCAATACTCCACCCAGTTTAAAGCATTAGCTACTTCCAAAAGCATCCAAGGAGACATGAATTTTGAGTAGCTCAGTTGGTTGGTGCCTCTTTTCTGATCCTATTTTCCAGGGTTATACCCTTGGCTTTAGAGTTGAAAATGGATACCTGATTCTCCGATTATCCAAAGGTTCCAACCCATTAATAATCGAGTTTGGGTCCTCATTTAGGAACAGATAAGTAAACGGGTCCAGGTATGGTTCCTATTTTTTAACCCATGACTAAAATAGTTCAGGGTCCGGTTCCACCTTAGTCCTGACCCGTGGACCCCAACTCCGATATGTTGTCCCAATTTTTAAAATTTTTTTTCTAAAAATTAGCTTTTCTCTAAAGCATTCTATATATGGACCTGGACCTAAACTCAAACCCACCCAAGAAATGGTTTCGATTCTGGTTCCAGTTCTGGGTTCATCAACTCTTTAACGTTTCTGGTTCTGGATCTAAGAAATTGGTTTCGAACTGATTCCGGTTTTGGTTCCGGGTCTATCCTCTTGCTAACGGTTCCGGCTCCAAGTCCACCATAGACGCGGACCGGAACCGAAGCGGTTAGAACCCTACTTGGCTTCCTTCCTCCAATGAACAGGCTCCTTAACTGTAACACTCCGACCCCCTTTGAGCCGGATTAGTGGCTCATTAGTGTGTTTTGTTTTGTTTATTTCTTTCAGATTTGGTTTTGGGTCTTGGATAGGTAGTTGAGTAACCTTTGACCTGAGATAGGTAGTTCTAAGCCCTTTTTCGTAATTTCGCTTTTGCTTTGAGTGCATCATATTTGCATCATCTTGATGTCAGCACGCGTATTTCGTTGAGCTCGTCAATTTCCGTCACTGTTTCAGACCCATTCGGAGTCAATTGGAGAAGTTGGACCCTCGTGTGACTCGATTTGTAAATAACCGAAATTCACCGGACTTTGACTTAAACTTCCAAAAACTATATATATGAGTCATCTTACAGATGTCCTCATTTCCTGTAATTTTTCTTCAACGTGCATGCAAGGAGGCTCCAGGAGAGCCACGTTCATCTCTCTCTCTTCTTTTCACTTCTCTTCTCAGTCTCTGGTTGGTGTGGGAGTTGATTCGATTAGGTTCTTCCTCTTTCTCTCTCATCTTTGTCTGTGTTTTGTGGCTTGAGGTGAGTGGGTTCTCTGCAACTCTTTCTTCTTCTTCTCCAATTGTATCTCTCATTCTCTATTGCTGTGTTTTCATCTCATGCATGTGTTGTTCCTTTGATTTGCTTTGATTTTAGTTGATTTGGAGCTTGATTCAGTGGATTGACAGAGTTTTGAGGCAAGTATAAGTACAGGATTGTTTAACACATATGGGTGTTTTGTTTGATTGCTTTGATTCCTTCTTATTCTTTGTATAGAATGTTTTACAGTCAATTTCTAAGATGTTAAGATCAGATGAACTCGTTTTGGAGACATTTCTATACCAAATTTCCGTTTCTGTAACTATCCTGAATTGGTTCTCTGTATTGTACGGCTAAGCCGTAACTTTATACGGCTCAAACTCCAGAGACTTGAAATTTCACCTTTTGTTCTACGGCTAGGCTACGGCTGAGCCGTAAATTGTTCTACGGCTGAGCCGTAAGCTAGCCGTGACCCAACCGTGACCCAGCCGTGAATTAAATCTCTGATCAGTCGAAACTTTTCCGATGCAGTACTCCTACGGTGTGGCTACGGCTAAGCCGTGGATTGGTCTACGGCTAAGCCGTATACTGAACCGTAGCTTAGCCGTAAGAGGTATCAGATTAGAGGTGAAAGATGACCAGTTTAGTTGTGTTTTGAAGGGAACCACGGTTCAGCCGTAGGCATGTTACGGCTAGTGCGTAAGATGCCTTCGGCTAAGCTGTAGGTCACCCATGGCTAAACCATAAGGCATGGCAAATCCGAAATAAAACTTAGGATAATGGTGAGACTTTGTAGGGCTTATATACAAGGAACCATACACGTAAACCGGCCCAATGGATTCTGTTGATCGCATGAATAGTTTGTTAGGCTGTGACTTATTCATGTGAGCATTGATTTACTATTAAGCACCTCCCCATGGGTGTTGGTTTAAGAGACTTCGGTGTACGTGAGGATTACATTGCAACACTAGGATGGCAACGGTGCATCGAATAACTTAAAACGACATCAACATGCACGGTTAGTGACAGTGAACAACTAGATTAGGGTTGGCTTGTCATTGACCTTGGTTCCGTCTTAATCTAAGATGCATTACATATTGCTTATAGTTTTGCCCTCTGTTCTGTTAATCTATGTTCATGCATTTCGAGATTCTTTTGTTTTCGTCTTGTATGTCTGTTTAGCCTTCGTTCTATATTATGCTCGGTGCTTTGACTCAGTCTATGCTATGCTCTGTATATTCTGGCTTTGTATATCTGTTCTGTTCTTCGTTCCGCACTAAGCTTTGTTCTATGCTGTGCTTTCGCTTAATATATGCTTTGTTGGCTTTGTGTGTCTCTGATTGTTGGGTATTCCCTGGTGGCTCTGCCCAGAGATTAATACGTGAGGATAAGATCCGGTCTTTGCCATCGGTAAGTCCAAAGCGGATAATCTCCCTTCTTTTGGATTTGATTTGATTGGTATTAGTCTGGCTCTACTCAGCCTCAGCCCTAGGATGCCCGACGGGGTTACCTCTGGCTTAGATCTCTGTATCTCTGTATCACTGCAGTGTCGCTTTGTCTTGGGACCCCGGAACCCAGGAAACCGAGACCCACTTGTACCCTGGCCCGGTCAGTGGTGTTCTCCTCTGCTCTGCTTTGCTTTGCTCTCTATTGGAGAGAACATGGTTAACGTAGTAGCCACTTAGTTCAGTATTTCTATGCTTTGATCCACGTATCATGTTTTACTTCTATGCACGATTTGCTTAGCACACTAAGATGGAACTCTGTATTTAACCTTCTGTCATTATTCTATTTGATACTATGAGTGTTTCATCCCTGTAACTTGTATTTGCTGGATCGTTGTATTCATTGTGTTGTCTGTGGTGTTGCAGGCACAGATCCCTTGCCCAGCTCCCCGGCGGTCGAGGAGGCTGCAAGGCCGAGTTTAGAGGCACCCTCCGGTTTGGCAGAGTGGACCTGAGCATCTCTGCCGAGTGCGTACATGCATATCTTCAGTGGCTTTTGGTTTTGGTTTTTGGGAGATTTGTATTTGGCACTTTGGACTTTGGACTTTGTACTCTGTATATTTTGTATATCATGATTTTGGGTGTGTATTCGGATTTTATATCAGCGTATTTATCGTTGTCGTTTCTGTTCCGCATTTGTTTTGGCTTCCGCTTTTCCTTTGTTGCTTGCTATGATATGTACAGCTTCCGCGTACGCTTAGTTCGCACGTGTTAGATCCCTTGTGTATGTGCATCTGGACTGGGTTTGGATGCACGTGCACGGGAGTACGTGTGTCACTGGTTTAGCTTTTCGCTAACCCCCGATTTCTGGGCTCGGGTCGTGACATTAACTATCTGCGTACGGAAACGACATGAATTTTGGAGAGGGCTTCAGCTTTTTTAGACAAATCTAACCTGGGAGTTCAACTTCCTCCACCTTGAACAATGGTTATAAAGTAGCAAACATAACAAATTCCTCCCCTTCAGCCACATATTCCTCAACAGAAACCTAAAGAACTGTGTTGGGCCCATTTCACAGGGAAGTAAGCACTCATTCGAATCCACACAACATGTAGTTAAAAGTTTGATGTGACAATTATATTAAATTTGGCTTCAGCGCAAAACAAAATGATGAGTGGAATTGGATTCTATATAATTGAAGTTTTTGGACAGTCATGACTAATTACATTGCCCATTAATTTTCTGTTATTGTGGGCCTCCACAACCACAACTAACATGGTGTTGTGGGCCTTCTTGCTGGCTCCCTCAACATTTGTAGAGGCCATCAAAGTGCAGAAGTTGGAAAGTCTTCCTGGTTAGTAACACATGATGAACAATAATTTCAAGGATGGTCCAACCCCTCCTGTCCACTGACCCCAATAGTTGCCACAAGTCCAAGTTTGACACTCATTTGATTGTTGTAAGTCACTAATTGATCATGAAAATCTTAGCCAAACTCTAATCTCATTTAGTGGTTTGGATTTTTTTTTAACCCAATTAGATCATAAAATAGTAAGACAGTACCCCTCTTCATTGGGTGGGTCTCTCACCATAGTACATCCCTTGATCTGCTTATCTTTCTGTGAATTATTGAATCTCATCATTGTTTTTCTCAATTATTGTATCCACTTACTTTAAGAATGGTAATCACTTACACTGCTGACTCATTGTTTTGCTTGTTTGTTTTTTTAGAGGTCTGAATGTCTGATGCGCAAATCTTGAGAATTGTCATTTATTTACTGGAAATTGGAGAAGGCTCTTGAAAGAATCCAAAAACTCTAGTGCTTGCGTTCAAGGGTGGTGGAAGATGCCTCGATTGTGGTGGAAGGTGGATGATATCACTACGAAACGAAGTCACTCCAAATCAATCAAACCATTTAGCTTTTATATTACTTCTAGAAAGGACAAAGCACTAGAAGGATAATTTAATTTGATGAGTGGGTTTTATTCAAATTGAAATATTAAAAATTATTTTCGCTATCTCTACTAACAGCTTAAGGTTTTAATAAAAATAATTAGCTGAAAAAATTTAATATGATCTTAATTTCGAATCTTAAGATAAAACAACTCAAAGCTAAAAAAAATTGCTAGAAATGATTAACCAATAAAATTTAGTAGGTTCTACCTCTCTACTTATAATTAGCTAAAACATAAAAAATGATTTTCATACTGAATTGAGCATGACTTTGTTCTATGTCAGTGGGCAGGGAGGAGTGTACCCGAACGAACTTAGTCAAAGGGACCCACATCTTAGGTGGCAATTCCCAATTCGAGCAGCAAAACATACTCGAATTCAATCCAATGACCAAGGATTCAGTGTTAACCTATTTTTAATTTCCGTTGGGAACTTCTCTCCAAGCTAATAATTTATTTTTTTACCTTACAACCTGACCTAACCCAACTGGCACCTTACATGTTAAGTATAGGTCTAGTTGACCCTCTCACAACTTGTGGGGTTATGTTTGGGATGACAGGTTCAACCCAACTAATGAATGTTTCGAGCTTGTGTTGGGCCTCTATATGTTAACCATAATTATGAAACCAACCCAAAGGATTGATACCTCTAAGCACAACCGTACCCAAACCTCTACACATTGGTCCAATTACAGTGAATTATAGTATTTGAGAAGTACGGATTGGGTCCACAAAATTATTGAGTTGTGTTCGAATGATATTATTCCCGGGCTTTAATACAATGATGAATGGGTGTTACACTCACCGTATAGGTTTGGGACTGACTGGAGCCCAAATTATAAGATCTTCCTAGTGATTGTCATTTGCCCCTTTATAATTTTTAGTTTGCCTCCCAACAAAAAAAGGCATCCTTTCCCTCCTGGCCAATGCTTTGTTGTTCTTCGGACTTTTGAAGAGACATGATATGTGATGAAGGCAAATGGTGTGCATGGTGCATACTATTTCCACAAGGACAATTAGAATTTTAAAATTAGATTCGTCCTTTGTATCAAAGTCTCATTGTAATTGATTGATGTGGGGAATTAAAGCAAATGGTGTGCATGGGTTGTCACCCGATCTCTGATTTTGATACTGGAGGATCTGTCCAAAATGAACGTGAGTCCTTTTTTGGGCCCAATTGAAAATTGGGTTCAAGTCCAGTAAAATTCATATCTGCTTATCCAAGACTAATATTTATTTTCTTAAGCCTAGAAGTGGTTAGTGCTTTCACAAGGTTTTAAGAATTGAACTATAGAGACTTATTATTTTGGACATTCGGAGTATTGCTGGGATTCTTATTTTGTTTTTGTTTTTTTAAACGTAGTTGAGAGGGTTAGGAGTTAGGACTCAAATGGAAAGCCCATACACATGGAAAAAAAAAACACACTCAAGTAGGAAAGAAAGTCTGCCCACAAAATTGGAGAGGGAGCCCTCCTCCGCCGCACATGAAGGAAGAAGTGATATATCCAGAATTCAAACCCTAAGCAGCCAGGTAAAAACGCACACCTCTTACCACTCAGGTAAGAAGGCAGTTCTTATTACTAAAACTTTTATTAACTTTGAATTTAGGCACATTCTTAGGGAGCTGAATCACCATTTTCTTGGCAAACTAGGAAACTTGGGGCTTCTTGCCAGTTAGTTTGAAGTTGCTTTTTTTCACAGTTTTGTTGGTTTTGGCTGTTTTCCTTTCATTCCTTAAACTAAAAATTCTCTATTAAAAAAGATAACATTAAATAACAAAAATATTATACAAAAAATATATTAATGATCATAATAATATTTTTCTAAGAAAACTTCAATAACGATCTTATGGCTCCTATGAAAGGAGAGTTCAATTCATGAGCTTCACCGCCCCCATCCTATGATCAATTTAAGCCCTTCAAAAACATGGCATCCATGGATAAGCACCAACCTGAATTTAAACTCTTTCAAGTTATGGACGGCCTTCAGTTGATTATGCAAATTTTGGCATCCAGTTTACTTTATCCAAAAATAGCTTTTAAAGAAAAATTTTACAGAATGCCCCTCAGAAAAAGGCCTTTTGTGCCTCATGTCTAACGTCTAAAGAGTCATTTGCTATTTTCCTACTTTTTCTCTTCTTTCATAAAGCATATCATTTGAAAGTAAATTAATGCTGTAAATAAATGGAGGACTTCTTGTGCAATCTAAACCATTCAAAATTAAAGTCTTTAAATTCTCAAAATAAAATATGGACCTACCACCAAATTTTAGTAGAGAGTTCCACCAATACAAGCTTCATGTCTATTTCTTCCAGTGTGTAGGGCTCTCTGTTTGGGTTGTAGCCATCTTGGCTAGGCTACCGAAAAAAGAGTCAATAGAATCTGTAAAGAGGCCAAATTTGAACTCAAAATCTCCCAATAAAAATATGCATTCCTTACCACTAAGGTGATGATGAGCCATTCTTGAATAAAATTTTTAATTTTTTCTCCAGAAGCACACATGTAGGCCATAGGGGAATTTTTAGAAACTTTAGGCCTTAACGGCGTTATTGTCATGCTTTCCAACAAATATACTCAGACGGGTTTGATTGTTCGCTGGTTAGAAAAAAAACCTTTCTGAAGTAGGACTTTGTCATATATAATAATGGGTCAGGTAAGCACCTGTCACGTAAAACTAGAGACATGTCCCAATTTATGGCATAGTGGGTCTGATGTCCCAATTTATGGCATACTGGGTCTGAATTCTTCTTACATTAAATGTAGTTATGTAACGCAATACATTTATGTCATTATAATTGTGACTAGGTGCTTTAGAAGAGTCCGGGCCCATGTAGACCATGGACCAACATCCCCAGGTATAAGCTGGGAAGGAAACATATGGCGTCAAGTAACACAACTAAGTCAACCGAGTTTCTGCCACGCTCGGCCAGATTCGTTCCACTCAACAGCCTGTCAAGTCAATTCGGTTCCTTAAAATCGGTTCTGATCAAGTTTTAAAGCTTCAACATCGCACAGCAATGTTTGTCTGAATTGTTTGCTTGCCGCCCATACATACAAACTTGGGTGCATCAGAGCAGTGCCCTCTTGCTGAGGCTTGGGCCATGGGGCCATGTAGCATTGGATTCAGACAGTTTTAGGCCTGTGAGCTGTAACTGAGCCTAATTTTAAAACCGAACAGTTAAAAAGGTTGAGATTGCAAATGGTCTCGTACTGGTCATGACTTTATAAGTCCAATGGCCTGCACTCTGGGTCTGGGCTGAATATTTGTACCATAACCATGCAGGCACATGTGAACAAGCTTCAGGCCAGCCAGACTTGGGCCCTGATCAAGTCCTACACAAGGGGTGCTACTGGGGCAGGCCAGCCTCTTGTTAACATAACCCAAGCTCGGTGACATTGTGGGTGAGCCCGGCTCGAAATGACGGGCAAATTACAAATCTCAAGCCCAAGCCCAGAACTAAAAAACCGAGTCTGAACGAGTAACACTCATGCAAGGACAGCAGTAGATAGTAGTTGAAGGGACGTGCTCTCTGAACTCTCAAAGTGTTTATAATTGATGCTTCATTCATTGAAATATTATTCTGTCTCTATGAATTATTACATGTCGTCATTTTTTTCAATTATTGTTCACAATCGTTAACAAAATAACAATTATTTTGTTGGAACAAAAGAAGAGTGGGCACATAGATGATGTTGACCGGGGCAGCTGAGGTTCTGCCCTGTCACAGTTGGTGAGTTTGCCATCGATAGTATGGTTCATCACTCAGGGATTTCATCACTGATGGATAACTTGAGAAGAGACTGGATAGAGCATAGCAAGGCTTGTGTTGATTGGTATCTCAATAACCAAAGTCTCTAACCTGAGAAAAGACCAATGCGAAATAGAATTTCTAAAAATTCTTAGAACAAGGGATTGTTCCGTTGGTTGGAAACCCTACATCTCATCGGCTATCTGGAGATCAATTCTCCAGGCATGCCACTCTTCACACATGTGGGTTTTCTCTTTCCATGTGTGTAGCCCCTCTAACTGGGGTACCAAAAGAGGGGAGAGAGAGGGTAAAAAAAAAACACCTAAGAAATTCATTCTAAAGAGCTAAATTAAATAAAAGAAGGTACAAAATTAATGTGTTGTCTCACAGGTTTTGCACCACTCATCTAATATAGCTAAAGCATCAAATGTCCATTAAATAATATCTCCTTTAATGGAAAATGAAATAAGGGGATATAGAAAATGAATACTCAGCCATAGTTCTAGTAAATCAATCATAGGAATGCGTGGGTCCTATCTACATTTACATTTTATATCGTTCACATCTCACCCGTTCGATTTTATCTTGTATTCTGGTTTAGTCGGATCGGTCGTCTGGTTTAGCTAGAACCGATGCTCAGGGTTAGAGGTATTTTAGTCATTATGTATGGATTTTCTTGTTGACTAAGAAAGCGAAAACTATATATTAATGTACTGTAAACCTAGGTCTTGAGGAGATTGAGATGGAATCATGATAGATTAGTTCTCTCCTCTATGGACATAAGTAAGGTTGTCGAACCACATAAAATTACTGTGTTCATGTGTGTGATTGCTTGATGGTATGATTGTTGTATTCATCGTGATTGATCCGTTGATCACGGGTAATTTTTTGTTGTGCCGTTTTTCCGAATAAGTGGTATCAGAGTGAGGTAGAGACCGCTCGGGGTTTTACATTGACGGATCGGATCTATGAGCGAAGAAGACGATCGGTAGATCGCTGGTTGTAACAGGAGAAGAGGACTGGGAAAAGGATTCTCGGATTTTTGAGAAAAGAAGACTAGAAAAACAGAGGAGAGCCGTACTTCGGTCATCGTCGAAAAAGAAGACGTTGCCGCTGCCATTGAAATGATTTCGGAGAAAAAGGGAGAGTTCGCCAGACTCATTTCGCAAACTACTTTCGCCGGAGAATAGAGTAGAGGGGTTAGGTTCTCCATGCAGCCCGTGTAGTCATCGTTGGAGAGGATCACAGTCCTCCGCCTGGCCTTCTCCTCTACGTCGCTAGCCGCTGCTGTATCTGAAAAGGAAGAACAGAAAGGGGTTTTCGTTTTCTGGTTGAGCAGGACCAGAAAGGAGCAGAAGAAGATCCGCCCCTTTTAAATTGCCAGAATCTTCATTGTCCCAAGCCAGCAGCTGCCGGGGTGTCGTTGTCTCTACCGCAGTCCACGTTTGTCGCCGGTTTCCAACCGCTGCTACCTGAGCAGAGAAGGGGTCTTGCCTGGGGTTCTACCCTCTGTTGCAGATCGAAACAGGAAGAGGAAAGGAAAGGCTTGGGTTCTACCAGGTCGAACTTAGGTCAAGTCGGGTTGACCTAACCCCCTTACAGGTGCAGGTCGGTTTTAGGTTGGGTCAAGTTCAAGTTGAACATGACCCAATTGTATCAGCGCCCAGGCCGGATTCGAGCTAGGTTAGGTCAAGTAGGGTTTGACCCTTTATGCAGGGAGGCTCAGCCCAGCAATAGTTCAATCGAAGTTGGTTGGGGTCGGGTCAGACCTGACCCACATGCAGAAGTCCAGCTCAGTCTGCTAGCAACACTGCAGACGTCTACGTAGTATGGTCAAATGTAGTTTGACCAAATTTATGGTAACAATTGTTTCTGCAATATCTTGTTCGTCCAATGTTCGATTGGAGATATGTTTGCTCCTGCGAATTCGTTGTAAGGAGATTTATGCGTATGTGGAATAAGATGAACACTTCAACGCTCAAAAAGAAGGTTTGACCAATTGAAGTGTAGAAAATTATTTCTACGATATCGAAGTCATTCGGAGTCGGATTTCAGATTCGTTTCTTCCAGTGTGCTCACGGTGATGAGATCTACAATACAAAAAAAAGATATTGGCAGTTTGATGGGCAGAAAATTGGGGATTGAAGAAACTGATAAATTCACGATGATAGCAATGGATTTAAGCATGACAGGCTAAATTGAAGTGTTTGATAGAGAAACGACTTCAGAGATTGGCAGGGAAGAGTGTTAGACTCCGTGATACAACAATGATTAAAAAGTGTTACTTGATGTCATGCATAGACGATTGCTCCGAGTATTTTGATGGAAAGCTCAATCCGCGTCGAAGGGATCAAAAGAGCGATGTGCCAAAGTAGAAGGAAAAAGCAAAAGAATCAGAATTAGGAGGAGGTAGTGTGCAAGAAAGCTCAGATTTCTTTGACGGGAAATTACTTTCGGACACTATAGGTATGGATCGAGTTGATGATTTATGGCATTGAGATTTAGATTCTTCCTATCATGTGATTGAGTAGAGATTGGTTGACACAAAGAACTCTCATTGTTGATGGATTTGTTCTTATGGGAGAAAATGCAAATTGATGAGCATTTGAGATAAGAGCGATAAAGATTCGAGTGTTTGATGAGATTATTTAGACCCTAACGGATGTGATATATATTCCGGGTTTACAAAGAAATTGGATTTCTTTGGGTGCCTTAGACTTCAAAAGCTGCAAGTGCACTGTAGCGGGAAGAGTTACGAAGGTGGAAAAGGGAAAATGGGTCATCGAGGAAGGTGAGATGCTCATAAATCTCTATAGGTTGATGGGGATGCTTTTTCAGGTGTAACAGTGAATGAGACATCAAATAACATAGGAGAAAATTTATGGTTCATGTGGAGTTCGATGTGACGTATCATCGGAAGATGGATTGATCGGTCTTCAATGATATCATTTAATAAAAATCCAGGAAGATTTGAACGGAAATGATTTTATTGGAAAAGGTGGTCCAGTTCAAGTCGAGTAAGTCAGTTTAAGTATCGGGTCATACCTAACCCACATGTACTATGCCCAACCCACCAAAACAAGCTCGAACATGATAGTTGCAGGTTTGACAGAAAGAACACAGGAATGGAGACAGAAGGAATGATTCACAAAGTACTAGTGAGATCAAGATTCGGGGAGGTCTTCAGTTTTGTCTTGATGGTTGGAAGTTAGGTTCATTGTGCTGCAAGGATGCATGCATATGGCAATAAATGGAGAGCACTTTGGAGGTTCAAGACAGTGGTGTTAAGGTCAAAAGAGGCAACTGTTGGAAGTTTCAAGCCGGTTTGGACTTGATCGATACTAAACAATACTGAGATTGTCTGTGCATCCGAACTAGGGTGTAGGTACCACGCTAGGTCGTCGAGTGTGTTGGAGCGTGCTTTTCAGTGAGATGCATAAAATGTTAGTTCAACATGTTAGAGTGTTAAAAAAAAAATGACTGCGCCATAGGCGTAGTGACGAACCATTCAATAAGATGTGTGAAGACATTACTGGATATCTCAATGTGGCTCTGAGGATTTGAGGAATCCAAGCCAAGGTAGAGATTGTTTGGTTTTGTCTTGTGTTTCGGTTTAGCCAGATCAATCGTCTAGTTTAATCAGAATCGATGCTAAAGGTTATGGGTATTTTAGTCATCATATATAGATTTTTTTATTAGCCAAGAAAGCGAGAACTATATATATATTGATATACTATAATCTTAGATCCTAAGGGGATTGAGATGGAATCATAATAGATGAGTTCTCTCCTCCGTTGGACGTAGGCAAAGTTGCCGAACCACGTAAAATTACTGTGTTCATGTGTGTGATTGTTTGATGATATAGTTGCTTGTGTTTATCGTGATTGATCCATTGATCGCAGGTAATTTTTCATTGCGTTATTTTTCCCAACATCACCTCCCCAGTAAACCATCGTCGAACCAATTTCACCTTTTTCTTTTTGCTTACGAGGATATCCCCACAACACATGTGCACCATGTAAATCTATGGTCATCGGTCGCATGATGTGTGGATGAAACCCACACCTCCGGCCAATGAACCAACACGCATACCCCCGTTTACCATAAATTCCTAGGAACTAAATTTCAACGCAAACATACGGGGCCAAGAGTCTACAAGGCTAGGAGCATACTGCAGCATGAGATATACGTAGCTTACTTCAACCTAACCATCGTGAGGATCGCACTGAAATGCATTAACAGGCCCATTTTAGCCTGTTTATCCAACTTTACTTATATGAGCCCCACTTCTCATCCCAGATCTGGCTTTGGAACAAGATCTGCAGATACAATTGCATTACTAAGCCAAGCCAGGTGATTGTTGAAGAGGGTAAAAGATACTCGACTCAGGAACGTGGTGTTCAACCAAAACCAACCAACTTTTATTCATCCGTCAGTTACCTTTTACACAACTTCTTGAGTAAGAACTCACAACCGGCACAATTTAACTGACAGGGGTCTTTCTTACCCTTTTTTTTTTAAATGTTTATTTCCCTTCTTATCACCAGCTATCCTTCTCCCTGAATAAAATGATAGTGATGATGATAATAATATTAACAACCACCGCCAACAGCTAAGGGCATTTGTGGAAGAGAAATGCAGTGACAGATTATACAGTTTGGTTTTTTGCAGCAGTTTTCCCCGGCCCCCAGAAAAAATTATGTTTATTGAGTTCAATTCTAACAATGCACTGGATAGAAAAGTTGGGATATTTATAAATAAATATAAGTCGCTGACTTGCTGTAAAAGATAGGTTGTGCAAATTTTATTTTTTTCTAAAACTATGAAAATTCTATTTCAATTACATTATTTTTTATATATTTTATAAATATTGGGATGCTATCAAAAGTTCCATTTTATGATAATTGTGACATTTAAAAAACCATACCGATCTCAAAAATAGATTGATATGAATTGTGAGTGCCTACTACCCATAGCCATCGAGGAAGAGATTTAGTATCATATATCATAAATTGCGTAACTCCAGCGGATTGAGTGGAAGTCAAGGTGATTTTGTTTACCAGATATGACCCTTGCTCACTAGCTACTGATTTGGGACAATACAGTTTTTTGTCATAGGCCTTTATGGCATAGGCCTCGACATTTCAAGCCTGCAAGCCCACCTTATTTAATTACCACGTACCACATAATTATAACATCATACTAATCTCATTCGTGGATCAAAATGAATGGACCCTGCCCATTCATTAGGTAAGGTTCAACCCGACCCAGTCATAGTAAGAGGAGCCCCCATCCTGTGGGGTGCGCATTATCCATGCAGTGCAATTTAGTATCAATGCTCATACTCTTATCTTGTTTCTCAACCGTAGGTTTTGAAAGCAGCAGCCATGCACGAAGACAAAAAACGGTCCTCTAATTCTCATCCACGGACTCCATCACCTTCCCTCTTCATCTTCACCGAACAATATGGCAGTGGCAACTGCATTTTTACCTTCACCTGGGGCGCATGTTAGCGTGGGATCGTCTCGAACCACGCCGGGGTGGATAAGGAGAGTGGGAAGACACAGGACATCTGTGAGGTGTGGCATAGCTGATCTGATTGGAGGGGACCTGGTGAGATTGGATCTGGGCAGGTGGTTGACGGATGTGGAGAAGCACAAGGCACTGGCTATATACACCCCGCATGAAGGGGGGTACGAGGGGCGCTATCTTACGCGGCTGAGGTATCAGGGGTACCAGTTCCTGGACCTGTCTGCTAGAGGTCTTGGAGATCCCGAAACTACACTTACAAAGATCCACCCAGTTTGTCCTGTGAGTATGGACTATGGATATATATTCCCATCAGGCAGAACTCTACATTCTACCACCTTGTTCTCATAATATTTAGATTTATACTTATATTTATATATAGTTAATTTGAGTAGTACCAGCAAAACTGGATGGTTTAGTTCGCGGGCTTGTTTGAATGCTTGACAATCATAACATGAGGCCTTCGAAAGGTAACCTTATGACATATTAATTTGAAAGTGAAAAAAAATGAAATCATTAGATCACAGAAGGTACTCTACTTAAAAGGTTTCTAAATTATACAATAATTACCCATTGGTAAAGTGATCAAGATGAATACAAATTTGCACGATTAATGGGGATATATATACAGTCCTTTTCAAGAGCTTACATATTCATTCTTCAATTTATGTGAGGCTACATCAATTTATGGGAAGGTGGGAATAGAAAGATCTAGATGTGGCTCACCAGCGTGTAAAATCTCATGTCCATAGGATCATCTTAACTCCTTGCTATGTATGACAAATATTGAGGAAGGACCAACCCATTTTTATCATGGGGACATCAACCTTTGGGGCTTACCCACTCCATACTATAATCAATCTGAGTCCTTCAAACTCATTGCATCTTTGAAACCAAACCCCCTCCCTCGTCCGAGTTACATAGGCTCTCCAATTGACCCACAAATTTTTGGCACCCATCCCACTTCAGTTAACATTTAGGATTCAAACAAGCTTGAAGCGCGAAAACCTCACCTCTCAGTGCTGTAGGTTTTTTTTCATTTTTCTTTGTGTTCACACATGTAGGTCATAGGAAAATTTTTTTAGACCTTGTCATGCTTTCAAATGAGACCTCCTATATACAACTGTTCCTAAGCTTGGAATCGTGTATGGCCATTCATGAAAATGTGCTCACACATGCGCATATTCATTCCAGAGGCAAAACTGGTTTCTTAGTTCTCCAAAATGAGGACTTATTTCATGATGCCATTCATACCAGTGAGGTGGAAAGAGAAGTTGGGCAACGCTACATTTGGAACAGGGGGTCGACCAACAATTGTCTAAAGAAAATATCCTAGTACTTGATTAGGGCCTTCAAAGTTTCGACCCTTAGATACATTGATTTTTTTTTTTTTTGTTGTTTCTCTTTTGGCCCAATATTTTTTATTAATCTAATGAACGTCAAACAAAGGCAAGTGCCTTCACAGAGGGTTAGATGAAGATCAGATGTATATGGCGGTTCAATTTCATAATAGGTGGGCCAGCTCATTAAATCTTTATTTAAAAAATAAGAAGTAAGAAATTAGTTCTCCCTTGAAAATTGAGAATTTTTTGTTTGAAAATGAAATGCAGGCCCACTTGGGGAGACAGCCCATAGTGAGCTGGTATTACCCTCCGGAGGTTGATTACAGGCTCTCATTGCTCCCTCCGGATGCCAAAGGACTCGTCGTTTGGGTCATTGAAGCTAAGGTAAGATGGGTAAGAGATTTCCAAAATTAGGTTTCCATCGACCTGACCCGACCAAAAGTTAATTTTGGTTGGACCTAACCCTAGTATGGATTAGGGTTGAGCTCAGGGCCTGGATCATTTCAAACCTTCATTGAGCTTTGGACCAGTATGAATTAGGGCTTCCAGTACCTACATTCTCATTCAGACAAAATAAATCAGTACATGCTCTTTGATGGATAGAAAGCACCTTGCATTTGTTTTTTTTTTTATTTTTTATCTACTTCGGAAAAGTAAATCAAACCCATAAATTTGACGCAGCCCTGAGTCAACCCAACTTGAACTAAGTGAGAAACTTACAATTTAGGTCGGACTCTCCATATCAGACCGAAACCGCTCTACTTTATAATGCTTTGTTTTGTTTGTGGTGTGTATTAGGTTCTATCAAAGGCAGAGCTCCAATTTCTGGCTTTGCTCCCTAGCCTCCGCCCTAAAGTGAGGGTTATAGCCGAATGTGGTAACTGGTAAGCTTACAAGGCTACATTACCCACATTTGTTTCTCTTCAAATTTGGGGGACTACAAATAAGAAAAATAATATTGCCAAATTTTGTTGAGGAATCTGATCAGAATTAAGTGCTGCTATGATTCATACTTATATTGTTGAGGGAATTAACAGCAGAACAATCTAAATTCTACTTAACTTAGTACTAATATTATGGAGGGAATTGAACAGGAGAAAATTCATGTGGAAACCACTCAAAGAAATCTCGGGTCTCTCTGCAGATAATGCATGACTGCTCAAGCGTGATGGAAATCAGAAGCTGCAATGAATGTCAAGCACTTGATCAGTGCTTTTTGGTGCTTTCTTTTGTTAAGAAATCTCTTGCTGTGTCCAAATTGGTTTTTTTATTTATGGAATTTATTAAAAGTGGGAAATGAATTTAGTGTAAATTAGGCTCCAAGATAAAGTGATTTGAGTAGTAGTTTTGTCAGTGGTGGAGGGGGAACCACGTTTACAGTATTAATATACATAAAGCAAGATAGACACACAACGAAGTAGTGGCCCCACCGTGGATGTGCGTAACAATTACATTAACTAGGGAATCCTAGTCATTCACCAGCAGGAAATTTTCTCGGGGGCAACCAGTCAATGGAATTTGGTTGATACCCCTGTTAGAGATACAATGGCTGAAATTCTCAATTCAAGAAGTTAGGGCTGCAAAAACATGTGATTGGTTTGTTTGATTTGAGTGTCGGGTTTGCTTGCAAGATCTTGAGTTGGACTCTCGCCCTTGTCTTATTCAAATACTATGTGTGCGGCTTACATGTACCTCCTAAAAACCAATCCTTACTCATCAAAATTGAATAATCCTAAGGCTGAAAGCCAAAAGTCAGAAAACTAAACTGACAAAAGCTGTCCTAGTTCATAAAAACAAGAACAACAGTACACAGAGAAAGCTTCATGCACAGAATCAGACCTTGTACCAATCCAAGAAAATACAAAATACACAGTTCAGATCTCAACATCAGATATGAAAGTCTACAAGGTTTTGAACTCTTGATTACAAAACAAGAAATCAGTTTCTCAAACACCGACTTCTTTGATTGTTCGAGTGCAATTCACCTGGTCGTGGCAGGGGTCTTAATGGGCTTTACTTTGGCTTGGTTTGAGAGGTCTGCAAATAACCAACGTGTGGCATACGTAGGAACCATTCCATCAATAGAGGTGATGTTTCAGGATCCAAGATTGTCCAAGACCTAGCCATTGATGTGTCCAATGCCAAAATTTGTATGATTAATTGAATGACAAGGCCAAAACTTGGGTGTGCTTGAGGCAGTGGTTTAAAAGGCATAAGAAAGGCAGGCAATTTTACACATAAGGCCACTTTGCAACTAATTGATATGATTGCACGAGCATGCCACAAACCTAGTCCGTCCATAGCCATAAAAACCTTGCAGGCCGAAGGGACCACGTGGACCAAGCAGTCCAATATCCACCCTACACAACGCAAGGGTAGGAAGATATAATCCACAATTTTTTACTGGTTGCATCAATACATTATTTTTAACCTTTTAAAGCTTTACATATGGATCTACGTATTAGAAATAAGACTTCAAACCATAGGCATGATGGGCAATATAAACAATGGATTAAAAAAAGGATGAAGATTCGGACCATTAAGGAATCGAGTAGCAACCATATTATCATCTGATTTTATTACCTGTAGAGAGCCAATCCATGATCTGAATAACCGACAGAATTGCATTTTAAGGTGTAAGGTGAAATAGCAAATCGGTAATCCGGGGTGTTATAACCATGTAGACAACCCTGGAACTAATGGTATCAATCATGGAGGCGACATCAACAAGAAGAGGATTATCCAAAGTTAGCTTAAAGATCAGCAGCTGAGCAGACAAAATCACCATGCCGTAGAACAAAAGCATTTAACCTTTGAAGACATTTTCAATATTTACCTTTCTCCATTACAGATCATAATTTACAAATACATAGACATTGGTACTGGAGCGTAGGAAAATAGGCCTCTAGTACCAATTTTTTTCCATAGTTTAACCACTAGTACAATGCTCAAGAGTAAGGATCATGAAGCTTGTAACCAACCTGATAAGAAACGATAAAACAATGGTACTTCATCAAATGCGATTAGAAAAGTACAAATGGAAACAAGAAGACTGCAGGCATATCACATATGGCAAAACTTATGTTCGACAAATGTTGAAGTTACTAAGCGTGATCATTTTAAAATGTAATATGATAGCAGCAAAAAAAAAAAAAAAAATGGAAACAGAAGATTGGTATGTGTGTGTGGCTTAGTTCTCATCATATTTACCTGTTAGAAATCAGTGAACAATTTGAGATTCACTTGCTCTGTCTTGAAGCAACAGTTCTCTGGACTGTGGAAACTCCATCAACAAATTTAGTCCGGAAGATAACATTAGCATTGTTGAACATTCCTTCTTTAAGAGAGACCACAATGAACTGTTTCAAAAAAGTAAAGAGGAAAATCACAGAAAGATCAATGATTATGAACATTGCAAGTCAAATTTACACAGGAATGCAAAATTATAAAATACAAAATACAAAAACAAACTCCCAATGCAATTGAAGGAAATGAATTATTAAAAAGCAGCAGCAATGAAAGATTCATAGTATTAATGGATAAAGATTAGTTTTCACATAGTCAAAAGTCTTAACCACATTATAGCCACACACCCTCCGCAATTGCCACTTGCCTTGTAAGGTTTATGATAGATAAATATCTTTTACCACATGCTAAAGACGACTGAAAGTCAGAAATCATGGAGAACATGGAGACAACTCATTAGACGATCAATAGAAGTCACATTCTACCCCTGGCCTTATGATGTCCTAATTCACATATGGATGTTTAGATAATTTTGAAAGAAACAAAAATAGTAATAAGCATGTACTGCTTGACATGAACTATGAAATATTGGCCTCCATGCTAATAAAAAAAAATTTGTTTTGCTGGACACATCATCACTGTTGGGCGATTGGCATAGAAAAGAGATTATCAAAAATTGTGACTATGTTGAGGGAATGGAAGTGTTGCTTTTCCTAAGTTATGGAACTTATCCCATGCATGTAGTACATATTTTAGAGCTCCTGAAGCATTCACCTGCTACATTCTACCATAAATATGCCAGAGCACTAAAATACATTGGTCAGCAATCTTGGCACTCCAACTAAAGGAATATTTAAGAAATAAATGGACAATTAAAATTTGAAACAAATGGACAAAAACTTCAGTAATTAAATATCCTCCAATCAAATGCTTAGGATTACCCAACCAAGTTGATTTCTAAGCTATGTCCTAATATGGGATTTGGCAATATTACTGGGCAACAAGTTATTAAACACCAGAAGCTTAAAAACAGTAGCATAGCCCCTCGAGTCAAGGCATCTGGTGGAATGAGGATTTTGCAGCAAAAGCCATGAGTTTTGATGATGGCAGAGAATGACAAACCTGAGAATGTGGAAAATGAGTTTTGATCATTCTTCCAATGTTCTGTGTGTGGCTTAAATCAAGAGCAGCATCTACCTGCATTGACCAAAAGAAAAGGCAGACCACTCACAAAGCTAGCATTCCATCAGGCATAAATCAACTTTCCTAGAAACAAAATCATTAGAAAGGAAAGTCAGGACAGCTTGCTTGGACTGCAGCCTCATGCTTATCAACCATTCAACTGAGAAGAGTACTAAATTGTCCAAAAACTGACTTCTCCAACTTTCATAGGAATAGAACATTTCATGAAGTACACTCATTGTCACCACCATTAGGTTGGTGGTATAGAACATGTTTCCAATAAAAATTAAGAGAAAAAAATTAATTGATCAAATGATATTTTAATAGACAATAAAACACATTCTTTTAACATTCAAAGAAAAAACTCAAATCTGTTTTTACTTGCACCCAACTATGGTTGCATCCCACAATCCACTCAAATGTCAAGAGGTAAGCAATACATTGCTTAGCATGCCAATGGTCTGTTCTTCGTAAGAAATTCCTTTCAGAGATGCAATCCATAGAAAGGAAATGCATTAAAAAACATAAAAGCTTTGTACAGAAAACCTTCAGTTTGCTTTGGGCCAATGTTATATTTAATCATACATTGACCTGATGGACCCACTGTGGGAGACAACATATAAAATATGATAATGGCGGAAAATCCCAGTCTTAGCATTTTCAAAGTGGAATATTACCTCAAATAGTCCAGGCCATCAAATGATGGACTACACATGTACACACTACACAATCCCACACGAACACAATACAATCTTGAAAATACCATATAATACCACAGGCTGAGGATCATATTCTTCCTCATACAAAAAAAGAAAATAGTATAATATTTATTCGTAAAACCAATGAAAAATTAATTATGAGAAAATTTAAAATATTTGCTATATTTAATTATATAATATATATATTTATGTAATATTGATACATACAGTTAAGAAATCACAGCCATCAGAATCTAAAATTCGATATCGAATCCTGATAATCTATTATTAACATTTTAACAGAATCTCCATGCTAGATTGACAACTAAGTAAACAACATTTTCTGGTAGGTATGCTAATGTCAAAATGATTCAGAACTTGAGTAGAAGACTGCCTGTACAGCTATCTTCCACAAAGGGACAACAGTAAAAATTTGAACCAACTGTAAGTGTTTGCATCAATAAGCATTTGGTTAAATATGAGAAAATAGGCACCATTGACAGTTCAAGAATGCCCGATGAATCACATTGATGGTGAAAGTAAATACATGAATGTATTAGAAAAAGCTTGAGTTCAGAAGGTTCAAGGACCTCATCTAGTATATACAGGGGTGCAGGTTTGAAAAGAAGCAGCGCCAAAATAAGAGAAAGTGCAAGAAGAGAACGTTGCCCCCCACTAAGCTCAGACAAGGACTGTTTCCACACACTTCCAAAAGCAACGCGAACCTCAAGACCATCTAAGAAACTACATCCCTCAGGTGGTTCAAGCTTGGCCATAGTACCTGGTAGAAGAGTGGAAAAAATGGATCCAAAATCACTGCAGAGATAAATTGAACAAAGTTAGCTCAGGTGCTTTTGAAAAGCAAAATGAAATGCAAAGAACTGTGGCATATTATAAAAGAATTAGAAAGCAGATCTCAAAAAAGGAAACTGTTCACTCACTTGTTCACTTTTGTCCACGTAACTTTTAGTGTTTCTTTCTTCTTTTCATCTAGCTCTTCAATCACTTTCTTGATTTTAGACTTGTCATTCTAAGAGGGGACTTAATAGTAAGCAAATGTCCCAAATGAAAAGATATACATCTTTTGCAGAATGGGAACCATACCTCAATGATATTTTTCTTAGATAACAAATCATTGTATTCATCTTCAGCCTTCTCAAACATTGCCATCACTTTCTTGTTAACCCTCTTCTCAAGGCTGCAAGCAACAAATCAGATTTTCAAAAATGCATATAAATGATGCAGATCCAATATGCACAGTAAAAGGCAATGCAATTAATTAAATAACACACCCAGATTGCTCAGCTTGCAACTTTTCAAGTTCCTCCATTGATTTCCGAGGATTACGAGAAGAGAAATCATAATCTGTCCCACTTTTTCCAAATAAATGTTTCTCAGCTCCAATCCAGCTATGCTTCTCAAGGAGCTTATCTACTTTCAGAGAACAATCTTTCTGTTCCATCTCCATCCGTTTAACCTGGGAAAAAGCACACAGGTTGGTATTATGTAAAATAATTGAAAGATCAAGCAAGAAGCATACAATAGACAAAACAACCAATAGAAGCACCTCATTTTCCAACTTTTTCCTCTCTACATTTGCATCACTGAGCTTATTTTGAAGTTTCTGCTGCTCCTTGACTATGCAACTAATTTGGGAATCACACTCTTTCATCTTTAAACGACTCAGACTAAGCTCACTTTGGGCTTGATCGTATTCTTGTTTTAAAGAACTAACCTGCAATAGGAACTGTAAGATATTGTGCATTTTACAGTCACCATTAGGCTCAAGACTAATGTTATATACTAGGCATTACCTTGGTTTTATAGGCATCTACTTCTTTAGAGAGAGTGTCAATCTGTCCCTGCAAAGAGGCAAGTTGATTCTCCAAGGAAGCATGTTCCCGAATCACAGCTTCCTTTTCCATAATAAGCCTTTCTCTTTCATTTTCATGTCCCTACTCACCACAACCAAGTCAATAAACTTTGTATGTGTTGTAAATAGTCAAAACCCAAAACAATAACAGAATTTGATTTTTTTTTTTGTCTCATATATTTAAACATTTTGTCTCGTATATAAAAATAGTTACAAGTTACACGGGTTAACTGGGCCATAAATACAGAAGATTGGCAAATTAAGAAACAGAAATAAATAATAAATGGAAACAGGACAACAAACAACATGCTTGTATCATAGAATGAAAAAATGCCCAAGCACATAACTTCGCTTGAATAAATGAATGAGGCTTCTCACTCCAAGTTTCTAGGAGCACAAATGAGGACAAATAATGATAGCATAACAATAAATTTGAAATTTCGCTAGAAAGAATCCTAATGGCAAGTTTGATTGTAGCTCATTCATTTCAAATCATTAAAAGGAATTGTACATACAAGAGGAAGGCAATCAGTCAATCTCATATCAGTAATGGTAGTTTGATCCATTGACGTGTCAATGCAACTTGGAGCACATGAATATAGTGTATATTACATATTAATGTGTAAAAGCATCAGTTTCAGTTTTCACAGATTCCTAAAATGAACAAAGTGTCGTGTGTCCACACCTATCAAAACAGATTCTCTTAAGTCTTATCAGATCGTTCACAACTTCAAATTCAGATTCTTCACAGTGTAACTAGATTTATCAGGTGCAAAATTAAACATTACTTTGTAGTTGTTAAAATTGAATACAGTTTTCCTTTAAAGTTTTCATAAAGAGATGTTTCTTCCTTGAGTGTTGAGAGTGAGATCTGCAACCTTTTATTGCTCATTTATTCAAATTAGTTTAAATATTAAGCCCAATCGACGTATTCTACTTTTTGGTATTTTCTAAATCAGCCTTGTACAGTTTTGATTCTGGCATGATGCTCCTACTACTTAGGATGAGATGTGTTTTTATTTAACTGGAAGAATAGGAAACGCAGCACTAAATTTAACTAGTGCAATTTTAGAGGTGATGGTTTTGAAGGAAGAAAACAATATCGGCAAGTCATATTGTCAGACTAATATTTACAAGTTTATGCAACATATGTACAACAAGCATGCTCCGTGCAGTGCAGAGCAAAAAAAGACAGCAAACAAACATCAACAAAGCAGGTAGCCTCGATTATACATGAAGTGGTGATATTACACCAAGACAATATTTATGAACTTTGGTATAATAAACAAAAGCATACTTGTTCAGTAGTTGGAGCATTGAAAATTCAGTGCAACAATTTAGAATAGATTAAGCACCCAGAAAATAGGCAAGAATTCTGGACATTTAAAAACAAACAGAATCAGTTTATTTAAAAATGCATTAATAAAAAAACAGAATCAGTTTATTTAAAAATGCATTAAGCAATAATGATTCTTTAAAAGCCAACATGAATAAGCAAAAATGCTGAAAAGAAAACTGAGAACTGACTGTTATATTCGAACTCAACCTTAAGATCTTTAGAAGCCGACTGCATTTGCACTTTTGTCATCTTAATTTTTTTCTCCAAGTCTTTGAGCCTGCCTTCCCGTTGTTTACCATGTTCATTAATAGATTTCTCAAGCAAAGAAACAGTGGAGACACAATTTTTATATAGAAGTTGCTTTTCTTTTGCTTCCAACTTTGCATCTTCAACCTCCTTCTCAATCTTCTTTACAAGCTCAGCTAGCTGTAGCACAAATACAACCCATAAAGACTTCAACGGAGTTACATCAATAATAAGAAGTACAAATACTAAACTCCTTCAAATGCAAGATCAAATGATAAATATACCTCACAAATTTACCTGACATGACAAGCGACATGCGGTTCACAATCCTCCTTTGGAGGATGATTTACTAGAAGGGAGGAGAGGATGAGAAATGGGAGGAGAAAGAAAATAAATGCGGAAGCAAGTGAAGAAACACCATGTGAGAAGAGAAAGTTGGAGCAACTCAATATGAAGTTTTCTCCCTTAAATATGGATGGAATTATGGAAAACAGATGGATTATGGACAACTACTTTGTTTAACTTTTATTAGTTATTAATTTTTATAAGAAAAGTAAAAGTCCTACGATTCACGGTACGATTCGCAATAAGATTCAATTCATCCCCTTGAGTGAGTTGTGATATGAATCAATTTTTACAACAATGTTGTAGTTTCTATTAAATTAAGTAAAGTTGAAATTTAATTGTTATTATTGAATTCTTGTAGTTTTTCCAGTATTAAAAATTTCAGGTTTTTTGTTGCATCTTTACCAAAACAGAATACTTGGAACTGCCGGAATGCCAGTGCATACCATTCCATGCCCAAAACAAAATGACACCAGAATTAAAACCGTTATTTCCACTCCCAACAACCTATGTTAAGGAAAACAATATAGTTTTCCAGAAGAAAAACAATACATGCCTCCAATATCCTTGAAAATTTATAAAAAATTCTTCATAATTGTCTGAAATACCAGTTGTGGCAACCCCCAACTTCTTTTGTATGGATGGGACCCAATCCATAAGGATTGCTGTATACTCAAAGCATTGGTGTACGCACATGACAGTTGGGCTCCTGTTAAGGCTCTAATGTAATGTAACAGCAGTAACTTATAGTGTGCGTGCAGGCATACACATGCACAGAGAGAGGGGAACATTGGAGTCAATGGGTAGACGGCAAAAGTGAGGCTTCCCCTCTGTGTATGCTATTGATCTTAATCATAAAAGCTCAAAAAAGATAGTATATCCATCCTACAGGATTAGAAGATTCGCCCTTTTTTTTAGTGACCCTTATGTCTATCTCATAGGAATCTCTAACAGAACAGCAAAGTAGAAGTAAACAGAAAAACTGTGATCCATGGCCCATAAATCGCACTTTAGAAAAGATTTGGAGCGAATCAATGGGTGGATGACCATGTGAAGGCATTCTCCTTTATACGCTCTTAATCTTAATCAGAAGCGGTGAAAAAGATAGGATTCCTATCCTACAAGATTACAAGAGTTTTGTGACTTTAAACTCTAATCTGTATTACTTAATAATCTCTAACATAACAGTACAGTAGCAGAAAAAGGTAAATAGATAACAATAACGGTCCCCAAAACTGTAATTCCGCAAGTAAAAGACATGAGTTCACAAGTTCATGTTCAAAAAAATAAAAACATAAAAGTCACAATTAGCAAATTAACAATAAGCAATAGCACTAAGTAAATTTATGAAACCTACGGTCCACATATTAGTGTAGCCTTCAATAATCCCGCATGTGCAAAATCTCTAAATGTTAACTTGATGCCTCAACAGCATCAACTCTAAGTTTAACAATTGGTATAACTATAGCACAGTTTCAATTTAGACATCTGCTCTTAGGGAGAGGATAGAAGCACTACCTTATGGTGCTCATTTTGCTCAGCTCTAGTTTGAAAGAGAGAAAGATCATATGCTTTAAGTTCTAACTGCAACTTAAGGTGCATGAATTTCTTTTGAAGAGGCAGAATCTGCGCAATCTGTAAAGGAGAAGAAAGAAGCTCAAAATCTGAAATATGTCTTTGAATAAACACAATTGCAACAATTTTGATGCTAGAAAGTCGAGCAAAATGAAAAACAACATGGTAAAACCCAACCTACAGTAAGAAATCAAAGGCTTCCATGTGAAGTTGCAAACACACAGGCAGTTACTCAATTGGAATATTAAGCTTACAATGCAATAGACAACAGTTATTGAAGCACATCTTACAATAGTGACTAACTCAAACCATTTCCACTTACACGTAGGAACATTAAATCATGTAGAGTCACTGTGTCTTGAAATAAATCCTAACTTAAATCCCCAGAGAGGCAGAGACGTATATATACATATATACAGAGTGAGGAGAGAGAGAGAGAGAGCTTATTTTGAATCCCAATTCCCAACTCTAATTCAGATTGTTAGGTTGGGATAATTATGATAATCGAGAATCTGCCAAATGATTAGGTTAGGACAATTATGATAACCAAGAATTCTAAGAAATGTCTGGTAGAATTTTTCTCAGCCATCATAACCAAAAAAATTGATAGATATTTAAGTAGATTTTTTTTCTTTCCCTTCATTTCACATAATGAAAATTTCCAAATAGTCCTGTGACTCCTTTCATAATAATAATAATAATAATAAAATTAAAAAAAAAACCTTCCTCTGGGAACCAATGAATTTAATCTCAAGATGGAATTGGAGTACTAGGGTGACTTTAAGACAGCTCAGCAACTAGAAAGGATACCTTTCTAAGAAGCAGAGTTAAGCAACTAGAAATAGTAACCCTTTCCGTGAAGCAGGTTTTTATCCCTAACCGTCATCCCACTAAGTTACACCTTTCATGTAAGAATAGCTTTTCATTGAAACAACATTTAACAGTTCATGCATTTGCAAATTTTACTAAATGGGAAACTTATGCACAATCATGAAATGTTCAAACATTAGAAAACAGAAAAATATCCAAATAAAATGCACAGAAGGAAAGTCTTTAAAACTGTTAAAACGTAAAATTATTAAGATGTCGATAAAGAAAGAGAGATTATTCAACCTGACTTTCCACAAGTGACTCATAAATCAATAAACTAAATGTGGACTAGAGATAATCACACAAGAAACAGGCCATCTCTAACATCTTATATCCTAGAAAATACACATGCGAAGTTTTAATAACCAGTAATACCAAAAGCTCAAGTTGTTAGTAAACAGCACAACAATCTATATCAACACCCTCCCTCGAACGGGAAGGTGTTCGAATTCCAAACTCAAAGGATAGATGAAAGAGACCGACAAATGGAGGTAACATGCCTCCCAGTGGTTTCAAACTCGTGACTTTTGGCTCTAATAGCATGTTAAAAACCAATAACACCAAAAGATCGAGCTGTTAGTCAACAGTGAAAAAATTTATATCAACACAGACAATTTAAATTTGCAGCATATGAATGTACATACAATAAATTATCTGATACTTAAAATCAACAAATAAAATTACATCAAACCGTAAACACACAAAAGCAGATATTTTTATGTAAGGTACTCTCAGATATGTAAATTTGATCAAATGACATACCAGATGCTAATTGCAACAGAAATGAAATTTCCATATAGCCTCAAGTCCCTAAGAAACTTGGACCATGTAACTGACGAAAGCCAGTGGCAGTAGTGCATTGTCACGTGCGCTCAGTGATATTAAAATGGCCCTTGCCAATCTGACTGGTATGAGAGACTAATGAAGCAGAGGTTTGGACCATTACTGCAGCATTGAAGAATTTCAGAAAATCCTTTTATCAGGTCGCTGTTATTGAGGGCGATTGTTCTAATGCTGTGCATTGGGTTAGGACTTAGGAGGACCAAATTAAACCATTTGTATTTTAGTTCGAAGGAGATTAATGAAAGAGGCAATTTTGTGGGTGTGGGGTTTAATCATATCTAGAGAAGGGCTAATAAGGCTGTAGGCTCCTGTAAAAGAGGGTATTGGTACAGGTTTTTTTTTTTGCTTTAGAAGAGACTCGAACTGGCACACTCACATACCCTTGCAGGTGGGGACTGGTGTAACCAAGTACTTAAGCTAAAAGCTGAGACAGTGATACAGATAGTTTGTATGATGATCCTTTGATCTATTGTTTGTTCCTTCATTTTCTGTTGCTAGTTTGTAGATATTTTCAGTCATCAGCATCATCAAAGCCTCATCCCAACTATGTTCGGGAAAATTACATGACTCCTCTTTCTCCTTTCCAATCTATTTTGAGTCAAATCCGTAGATAAGTTATACCTCTTCAAATCTATTTTACTGCCTCCATACACTTCTTCGGTCTACTCCTTCCCCTTACTGGGCAGTCAACCTGCAAGCCAAACTTTACCATACTGATGCCATTGCCAGCCTTCGTTGGACATGCCCACACCATCTCAAACAAGTTTCTTTAATTTTATCTCATATTAATGCTACCCTTAAATGCTCTCAAAAGTGCTTATTTCTAATTTTATTCTTCGTGATTTTATCATACATCCATCTCAACATTCTCATCTCTGTTACATCCATTTTGTGCATATGTTACTTGTTGATTGGCCAACATTCTACTCCATAGGTCATAGATGGTCTAATCTCTGTTCAGTAAAAATTTTCCTTCAATCTTCTTGTTATTTTCTATATATAACAAAATTCATTATCACCAATTAAATTTAAAAAAAAAGTTATGCATCGGATATATTATTGCATGAGGGGCATAAATGAATTCTCATTCAAAGACAAGAAAATTTGAACACTAGAAATAAAGAGAATACATAAAAATACTTAAAAGAAACTTAAGAAAGCATAAAACACGACCACGAAAATATGAACAAGCAGACAGATATAGGGCAGCAAATAACAATACAGTGTGGGTGTGGAGGGAAAAAAATGAGGAAGCAACGTTGACCTTCACATCTATCTCTGATAACCTTCTTTGATGAACTAAAAGCTTTGATTCAGCCTCACCCAAGTCATGAAGTTGGCTTAACAATTTCCCACCATCTCTACAATCACAATTTCAAAATTAAAACATTAATGTATGCAAAGGGATGAGCTCATTAAGAAGCATTCACAAGAACTTTAATCAAGTGATCATGACCAATTTCCTCCCAAAACCATGTTTAACCTCCAAAACTACCAGAAACTCCGTGCACAAGAACTCCATTTTACATGATATCACCATCAGTCAACATAACTAGTCACCAGCAGAGACCATATGGATGCCCCATTCAAATTTTACACAAAATATACTATCCCAATCATTGAGAAAATAGCTATTTGCATGCACATTTGCAACAACCAAAAAGGAGCCAAAATGCCATACATCACAAACAATGGCTAAGCCATCAAATAATTGGCCAAATGAAAAAGGTGGCCCATAATGCAGGGTGCTCAACATTTTTTTTAGGATGCTCAACAAATTTCTAATGCTGCCTCTTACTTCCACTCTTCTTTTTCCCTATCTTTTATTTGCATTATGTGGTCATTATTTAGAGTAGTCTCCGGAGGGGTCTAGGGGCAACTTGGATCCAAGGAACACTTCACTAATTAACTTGAGTTCCAACAACTTAATATCCTTTCAAATCTCATAGATACTGACTTAATATGTTTCTAAAAGAACTGTTTTCAATTTGAAAGAACCTGGTAAAATAGGATTTGGGTTCAAGTTGCATGAAGAATAGTGAGTCAACAACAATAGCAAAACATGAATACTGGATAACTGGAATAGCAAAGTGAATGAAGGAAGTATATTACTAAAAGTAGGGTAAAATGGAACAGCAAGCATAGAAATGACTTACTTTCGACTACCACCAGTTAGAAGACCACTTGGGTCAAAAATATCACCTTCAAGAGTTACACTAGGAGTGCGGATATCTCTGTTGAAGGCAACCTGCATTAAAAAAATTGCCAAGAGACTCATTTTCTAAACAAGCTGGGATCTTAATGATGATTTGATGAGCTTGCTTTGAAATCATGGCATCTCACATGAAGAAACTGAAGAAGAGCCTCTCGCACAATGAAAAGTGCTCACTATGACAACCTTAAGGTTGTGGGTTCAAGTCATATTACTGATCACAAAATAATAATAAGAAGAAGAATAAGAATAATAATAAATAAATGGCTGGTCATCAACAGCACCAATTTTTTCTTGGACAAATGCACTGTTTAGACTCAAATGAAATGGAGAAGGTGTAGACTTCCATGTGTCGTTCATTTAACCTGTTCTCTTTGGTGTGTGAGGTGATGATGGTCGTGGCGGTAGGTAAGGCCGTAAGGGAAGACCTAGGAAGTAAGAACTTTCAGGGTCAAGCAATAGCGACCAATGACAATAGACAAGATTCCATCAGCTAACCATGACATTACATGGTCCTCCGACATTCTAATGACCAGTCCCAACCATATGGCATGGTAAACCTCTGTCTCGCCTAATCCTGCTTTAAGAACTGATAGCGCGTTGTAGGGAAAAATCATACTGATAGCACGGTGTAGGGAAAAATCATACAAATGACATCATCCAAGAGTCCAGCAACATAAGATACCCATATTAGATTAGGTTTGTATGCATCACAGAATGTAGCAACAAGCCCATGTTTGCCAATTTTTCTTCTGTTTCCAATAATATTCATAAATGTAGGCATGCAAATTCAATTATTTGTTTTTTTTTTCATTTTTTTCATTCTTCATTGAATTTTTATACCTTACATTTTTACTTATTTCTCGTAATAATGGGATTTTCAACATAATTAAAATTTCCTTTTCATTGATAGGATTTGTATCCTTTCTTTCAGAAATCCACTGTAGATCATTTTCAAACTTTAAATTTTTAATTCACAACTATGCCTTTTTTAGTTCATTATATGTTTTCGTAATTGCAATAAATGATTTTTGTTTTTTTATTATCTAGAAATCCTACATCTTTTTCAGATTTCATATTTTGATTTTCTTTCCCATTGTTAATAAGGCTATTTATTGTTTTCATCAGCCAAATATATTTTTATCTAAACAAAAATGTATTCTCAATAATATCACAATATATCCATAAAACAATATTCTCCAAACATTATCGCCATACTCCCTAATCCCTATATTACTAAAATTGAAATTTTTGAAAAGGGAAAATCACGAAATCTATGGCATTAGTTTTCATAGTTTTTTAGCTTTATTTGTATTTTTAATAGGTAACAACATGGCTTGAACCCACAACCTCGCGGTTGTAATAGTAACCACCTTCTATTGTGCCATAAGATAGTCATATTGTTTTAATCAGAAATATTATTTTTTTAACATTTTTATTGATTATATCCTTAAAAAATCCCAAATTTGAAAATATCCTTACATTTTCCCACCATGACAATTCCTCAAGAAAAATATTTTTGAAAATCCTTACAATATATTATATTTGAAAACAAGACAGCATTAAAAGTAAGTTTACCTCCTTTGCAGCATCAGTACTTTTACAAACAAATGTAGATCCAAATACATATGCCATTGCAGCCTGCAATTGCAAGTTGACTTAGAAAGGAGAAAATAAGGTATTATTCAAGCTTGTCCATGAAATTCCATTCACACATACACAAATTATGATATTCTATAGTCATAAGGTGTGCATGGCAAAGTATAATTGTTTAATGCCACTAAAAAAAATTGTTTATGCGTGACGTACAAAGACAGTCTCAGAAAGGACATGCCTCTTTCTTCATACCACAACTAGTTTAGAGTATGGAAAGAGAGAAGAGATTGTGAGTTAAGATAAAGCATAATAACATAATAGACCTTTACCACCACAAGTAATACCACATGCCCACAAATTCAAGTGCATATACATAAATGTACATCCTTTGAAATTTCTTTCTCATCAAGTAATGCATAAGAGAAATAAGCTACAAATCATCTCCTAAGATCACCACATTCTAAAAAGTGTCCTTCTAGAAGGAACTAAGAACACCAACATCATCGTCTCTTTTTTCCTTTTTTGTTCTTTGGTAATATTCAGGCCACACAAATTCACACTACCTAAGTCCCTATCTAACAGGCAAGGCCAATATATATACACCTATATACATACATACATACATACATATAAACATATATATATAAAGGGTAGCCCAGTGCACGAGGCTCTTGCCATTGCAGGGTCTAAAAAGGGTTAAATGTACGCAGCCTTACCCAGGAAAGTAAAGAGGCCGTTTCCACATTTCGAATCCATGATGCCCAAGTTTCAAATAAGCAACCTTACTGTTGCACCAAGGCCCCCCCCCCCCCCCCCCACACACACACACACACACACACACACAAAACAAAAGATCAAGCGCACACTAGTTGTGAGGCCCACTGTTGGTCTATCTGATTCGACCACAGACAGGGACCCCCTAAATTACCTTAAATCCACAAGGTTTACACCCATCCTAATGGACTTGGCCCCACGACTTACTACACTTCTTTTTTCTTCGGTAAGGTTGTTTATATTTTGTGGGCCTTTGAAGAAAGGGTTAGAATGATCAAATAAGCCTCATACTGGCCAAGGAGGTAGGGCCCACAAAGAAGTTTGGACCCCCCCAAGTTCCATCTCCAAGATGGGCCCCACATCGAAGTGTGCACTAGATTTTTACTAGCCTCATACTTTCCAAGGAGGTAGGGCCCACAAAGAAGTTTAGATCCCCCTAAATTCCATCTCCAAGATGGTGCCCACATCGAAGCGTGCACTGGATTTTTACTATAAAAAAAAAGGGCGGCCCAGTACACGAGGCTCCCGCATAGCGGGTTCTAGGGAGGGCAAGATGTACGCAGCCTTACCTTCATTTTGAAGAGCTATTCCTGTGACTTGAACTCGCGTCCTCTAGGACGCTACAGGTAAGCCTTTACCATTGGGCCAAGCCGCCCTTCTTCACTGGATTTTTACTATCTATAGGGTAATATTCTGCTCACAGGCACCTATCACGAAATTGTGATAGGTAACTTTTTTAGCACCACGTGGGAAACCACATGACAAATCCAACCTCCTCACACTCACTAGTCCCCCATGAATTAGCATTCACCCTAATTTGGCACTAATTTAACTAATAATTACCATTGGATTAAATTTCAATAGTTTCTTAAGTTACATTTTCAATGAAATTTAATCCAACAATGATTATTATTATATTAGTGTCAAACTAGGGTAAGTGCTAATTCATGGAGGTTAGTGAGTGTGAGGGGGTTGGATTTGTCGTGGAATGTCCCACACAGTGGTAAAAAATGTACCTCTCATGCAAGTCCATGAATATTGTTCTAGGAGGTACCTCTCCCACTAAATTAGTACTCACCGTAGTTCGGCACTAATTTAAATAATAGTCACCAACAAAACAATTTCATTGAAAATGCCACTTAATAAACTGTTGGAGTTTCAATGAGAATGTAACTTAATATATACACACTTCCTTCTAAGACAACTCGCTAAGTAATATAAGGCAAAGAGAGTTTCTAGGGTGTTTTTTGTTGATTAAGAAAAGGTTTATGCTAGACTACCAAGGCTAGTAATTTGGCAAACAATGAATAAAAAATGCATCTTCAACAAGTATCGAAATTATGCTTTACATGTATGAAGGGGTAATAGCAAGTGTGAGAGTTGTGGAGGAAGACATAATTTTGTTTGTAATCACAGTGGGATTGCAACAATGGCCCAATTCGAGCCCATATTCTTTCACCTTAATCATGGGCAACGTCGCCTCAGAGAAGATATCCAAGATGAATTTTCATCACATATGTTATTTACAAATGACGTGCAACTCACTAGTCAAAAAGGAAAGCAAGTATATAGTAAGCCAAAACTTTGGATAAATCATTTCAATCAAATGCCTTGGGATTGAGCAAGTCATTAAAAGATACACTTAATGCAAGTCTAGTGGGCCAATGGTAAAAAGATTTGTTGCTCAAAATTGACGATGACTCATAACAGTGTGTGATAGTTTTCATATCTAGGGTCCATTATAGAACAAAATAGAGGCTTTGAGTTCAAAATATCACATTGGATCTATGTGGAATGTGCAAAATGGAGACAAGCTTGTGCGGTACTATCAGCTATGTGATCGTAGATCACGACTTCAATTGAATGGCCACTTTTATAAAACAACAATTAAACTTGTTTGTCGTATGGAGATGAATATTGAAAATTAAAAAAAAAAAGAAGTAAAGAAGCTAAGCACAAAAAAATATTAATTGGGGTGTATTGTTTATACATGATAGTGCTAGCGGATAATCAAGTAATGGCATGAATGAGAAACTTGGGAGATGGCGGGAGACTCTAGAATCCAATGGCTTGAAAACAAGTTGTACAAAGTCATTATATATATATATATATTGCAACATCGATGAGGATGTACAAAGAGATGTAATTCTTGTAAAAATTGAAGCTCATGAAATACCACAAAGGAATTCATTTTGATACTTTGGCTCTAGTTAGTGAAGGTGGAGAGATTGAAGATGATGTTGAACATAGGATAACAACTGGATGGTTGAGAAGGAGATTTACTTTTTGAGTACTTTGCAATCCGCTCATACCAAAAATATTAAATGAAAAATTTTACAAAACAATATTAGACCAGCTGACTTATGGAGAAAAATGATGAACAATCATGAAACAACACACACAAAAAATGAGTGCAATGCAAATGGGAATGTTGAGATGGATGTATGGTAAAACTAGGAAAGAAAGAATAAAAAATGAGCACATATGGGAGAATTTAGGGCTAGCATCAATAGGTGATAAATTAAAAGAGACTTGTTTAAGATGGTTTCAACATGTCCAATACAAACCAGTAATGGTGCCCAAGAAAAAAACTTCTACGTCAGTTGATTCTCGAAGGGTGGGGCAAAGAGGACATGGATCGACGTGGTAGGGATAAATCTAATAAGTGCAACTTTTCCAAGGATTTGCCCAAGATAGACAGGGATGGGAGAAACAAAATTCTAGCAACCAACCCAACACAATTGAGATAAGGCTTTGATGAGGATGAAGGAAGCTAAGTACAAGCAATCGATATGCCAATGCTAAGATAGGTATGAGGAGTTACAAGCAATATATAGGAAGAAAGAAATGAGGGAGCTAAATGTGGCTGCATTAATAGGGGAAAATCATAATACGAACATAATGTTATGAAAATGTGCGTGAAAGCCATATATCAGATCCTACGCAACAGATCAAGCGGCTAATGGTTCAAGTAAATAGGAAGAATAATTAAGACATCAGATGAAGTAACGAGGAAAGTCATGTTAAACTGTAAAACCATGGAGAACATGAACTCAAATAAGGTCAAGTGAAAAAGTAGAACTCAAGAAGGCAACCCTATAAAATAGAAGATTAGGCCATGATGGTGGCAATGGTGTCGGTTGATGTACTTTTTGTCCTTTCTTTTTGCACTTATCAGTCCACATGCATTTTGTGTGTGTGTGTGTGCGTGCGCGCGCGCGCTCGTGTGTGTGTGTGTGTGTGTGAGAGAGAGAGAGAGAGAGAGAGAGAACATGAAACTAAAATGCAAGTGAAGTAATAATTGAGCAATAAAAAGTAGTGGAAGAAACAAAACTATTAGATGTCCTTTTAACAATTGATTCCATAAATTAAGTCACATGACCAATAAAAATGGCTTGGTTAGCAATTAGTATACCTTCACTTCCTCGTCATAGCCAACCAAAGAAAGTGCCAGCTTCGCATTCTCTTTACCAACCTGCAAACAAAAAGATTATTTCTTACCATACAAACGCAATATTGCAACAATATCACAAAAGAATCAAATGCATAATCTAACCTTTCTTCCAGCAGCATCTTGAATCCTTTGGGGAACAATATGAGATTGGATCTTATTTAAAGGTATAATTGTCACTCTTCTTTGCAGATTACCATTTTGGAGCAATTGCTTTCCAGTATTTTCCGTGTCTACAACTACATTATATAGCTTCCTTCCGGCTGCAACCTGCATGGCAAAGATATAGCTATGGTGAAACCATTACTCCGAGGTTAAAGTTAAACTATAGGGAAAAAAATTATTATTTTTTGCATTATAATGTACGTTTAAGATAAAAGACACAAAATGCAATCCTATACATCCCTAACCTCCAAAGCAGTTGCTGTGGAGCTATCCTTCACTTTAATGAGCTTTGCTACCACCCCCTTCACCTTTGACTTGTCAAAGCCCTTAACAGGATCACGAAATGTGAACTGGACATTTGCCAGCACCGCAGCAAGATTTCGAATTTCATCTCTGAACTTTTGGATTAACTCTAGTTCTATCGCTCGATCCTGATCAAGAATTCAAGACAATCAACAAAGAATAAAAACATGAGCATATAAAAATGTACAAGATAATAGTTCCATGATGAAATGTCATAAGTGTTTAAGCGTCACTTATTTTAAGAAATTTGTCATGGATACATTTCCAAGGATTAACCAAAGACAAAGGTAACAAGATGTCGATGACAACCTTTTGTAACACGTCCATCTGGCCCTCCTCATAAGCAACAGTTTCTAAGGATGCTTTTATACTTTCCACTTCTTCCCTTCTAACTCTAAGCTCACTTTCAACAGCAGCAGCTTCATCACGCTTTGAAATCAGTTGTTTCTTTTTTTCTTTGAGCTCTTTCTCAGAGTGGCTTATTTTTGTTTGCAACTGCTTCAATTCTGTGTCTGCACTTCCAACTGCAGATTTGGCATCACGTAATTGATCTTCAAGGCATTTCTCTTCATCCCCACTACTCTTGCCAGCTACCACACCCTACCAAGACAAATCCTTGTGGTTCTTTCAAAAGAAATTGATAATGCAAATGAAATGGAAATGCAAGCAACAAAAGATTCAATTGAATGGCAACAAACAAAACCACACATTTCAACATTTCAATATACCTGATACTCTTTTTCATATCCTTCCAAGTTTTTAGAAAGATCATCTACTCTCTTTTTCAAATCTGCTGCTCCATCTTCAGCTTTTCTAACAGCAGAGTCTCTCTCCCCTATGGACTTTTTGAGGTCTTCAATGCTATTTACAATCTGTCGAAAAAATGGTAAAGGTTTAGTAACTCCATAGGGAGTTGCCACCGAGCTGAAGAAGGGACCATGTTCAACTTGGTCATGTTAGATATATATAATTATATATGATTATATATATATATATATATAGAGAGAGAGAGAGAGAGAGTTAATAGCCTGATTAGTCAAGAATCATATAGTTTCACAAGGCAGAAATAACCAAGTCAAAAACGAAAGTAAGATTAAATCAATGACATAAGGCCAAAGTTTTCAGGATTCATATCCATGGTTGACCAGGTTAACTTTTAGCTCAATAATTTCTTAAAACAAGGCCAAATTAATGATTGACTTGGTCATCTTTTAGAAAATCAAAGTCCTGGTTAATGACTAAAAAGAACAAATTTTAAGATTTACACAAAGATCGAAGAAGTTATATTAACTTCTCTCTCGGATAATGGGAAGTTGACTAAAGCACCAAATCCACACACCCGCCTTTTAACTATGGCATAGATATAGCTACATCCAATTATAAACATGCAAGTTGAACATCAACCATTGGTGCAAAAATACCGTAAGGGAGGACAAAAAATGAAACCTAATGAAAACAAAACACATGGAGACATAGTTCATACTTGGCAAATAGATGGCATTAACTTCCAGCCAAAGCTATGAAAGCAAAGTAAAAAACGACCAAGTACTAAATCATAGGTACCTTTTCTGCACCCCTTTTTTCGGCATTGAGAGACTCCTCTTGGTTACTTAATACAGATGTTTCCCTCACAAGATCATGAGAAAGTGCATCAACTTTCTCCGACAATGTTTTCATTTCTCCACCCAACTTTGCTTCTTTCTCTGCAGTCAAAGTCGATATCTGTGCGTCCATTTCCTGTATTTCCACCCTCAATCTATCAGAACCGCCATCGAGGTCAGCTATTTTGGCCTTGATTTGTGCCACTCCACTGACTGCATTGTCCCTTATCTTCTCTGCCTGGACAAACTCATAAGCTAAACAAAACCTTCTAAGCCGATCTAATTCTGCGTTACCATTGGCCCATTGCATATATTGCACCTTTTCCTTTCGGAGCTTCTCCAGTGCAGGAAGTATTTCCTGATCAAGAAGCTTATCAATCTCGTCAACCTTGCTCTGCTTCTTCTCCAGTGTCTTCAAGGCAGCCTCTTTCTTCGTCTCATACATTCTCGTCCCAGCAGCCTCTTCGAGCATGGATAAGATTTCAGGGGGTTTCATGTTCAAAACCTTTGTGATGCGCCCTTGCATTATGAGAAAATGTGGGTTGTTGACATTAAGTTGTACAGAATGGAAAAGAGTCTGCACGCGAGACGGTTGAGCTAGGTGTCCATTGATAAGGTACTTGTTTCTTCCTCCAACCACAATCTACAAAGGAAACACATGGTTTTCAAATTTTAAGAAGATGCAACAGCTTAGAAATGCAAATGAATCAAACATGTGAAAGGAACATAAAATTGGGTGGAGACAAACTTTTTTTTTTTCCAAAGTGAATAGACATCTCATGTCCTTCAGTGCTCATTAAGGATTGAGTGAAAAGCAGATATAAGGTTCTACACATGAAAACTCTATAATGGCATGACATCATGGAATTTAAGTACACTCATGAAAAGTCTATAATGGAGATGATGAACACAAAAGTCATTAGCACAGTGACTGGGTTGAAACAGGGACTGGCATTTCTCACACAAGTGCAGCTAAATTTCAAGCTACAAATCCAAACACGCGTAGAAGGAAAATCAGATAACTGGGTGGAACCGAAATGGGTGAAGAGGGTTTCAACCGACCTGTCTGGTGACAGTAATCTCCGGGCAATCCTCGTACCCTAGCGGACTCCGGCTGCGATCGGAATTGTCGAAGAGGATCGAGACTGTAGCCTTGGTGACCCCAGCCTGGCCCTGCTTGTACACGAGCTCCTGAAGGTTCGCAGCGCGAACCTGCTGCAGATTCGTGATGCCTAGCACGAAGCAGATGGAATCGAGGATGTTGGACTTCCCAGATCCGTTCAATCCCGTGATGGCATTGAAGAAGGGGTCGAAGCCCGGGACAACTGTGCGAGTGGCGTAGGATTTGAATCCTTCCAGGCAGATCTCTTTGATGTGCATGGCTTGGGGGAGAAACGAAACCCTAGAATTGGCGGCTGGGATGAGGGGAGTTTCAAAGAAAGAGAGGAGATCCGACGGTGGAAGGCGTCTGGGGTTTTGCAGAATTGGTGGGAAGTGGAAGAAATGGAGGCAATTTGGATGTTTCGGAGGTTTTTGGGTGGGGTTTGGTTCTTTTTGCAGAACGAAAGGCGGGAAATGCGAAATCCGGAATTTGAAAGGGGGAGAACCGAGAGGGGAGTGGGGACTCTCGCACGCACATAACTTTACCGCGTCTAACCCAGGTCAAGTGTGATAAAGTAAATTCAAAATAAAATACAAATGCTTCCCTAAGCTCTCCCACTTTAATTTATTACACAATTTAAACTTAATAAAATGAAGACTTTACTTCACCATTTCATAAGCTACATTTTAAAAGTGTTTTTTTTAAATCTTTGCATAACTTTTTTAGGTGCAGGAAAACTTAAATGAATATTTGGAAAAATAATAATATGTTTTCCTTTTCTTTTCTTTTCTTTTAAACGTACATGATTTATTTTTCTTTAAAAAATGAAAAAATTATTTTTTATAAAATACCATCTTCTTATGTGTTTTTCTTGATTTGCTAGCTTCTTGCCCTTATTTTATTTTGGTGCTGTACTGTTTTATTTAAAGTCATTTATACGGGAGAAACGACTTGGGTGTGAGGATATTTTGGTGTCCTGTATTTGGATGGTGTGAACTTAAGAACAGGAGACGGCTCCTGTCTTGTTGGCAATTTGGGTAGTATTATGTAGAAAGTAATATTTTTGTAGTATTATGTGGTAAGCAATTGCAATATTATAATGCAATTCTGTAGTAGTATCTTTATTTGTTTTTTTGCTTTTGTATCTTGGGTAAGATTGTAAAAAATGGTTTCCACTAACTGAATCTAAAAATTAAGAAAATGCTTTCATAAAATAGAAAATAAAAACAATAAAAATATTTTTTGGATTTTATCATTGAGAGAATTGTGCTTAAATTTTATTGTGGTTAGAAAGATGCATAATTCATAATTTATTTTTCTTTTTCACAAGGTGCTTGTCTTAAAATTTAAATGAAAAGAAAATTGAAGGGCCTAAATATAAATTTTATAACTTAGGTAAAGAAAAAAACCTAAGTTGCTTTCATTCCACGAAAGGGTTGCGACTGTACTACCATTTCGACGAAGAAGGGTTGCGACTGTACTACTGTTTCGATGAAGAATAATAAGAAGAAGAGGAAACTTCACTTACGTCTCTAGCCACCATATGTGTACCTAAAAAAATGAAAAGAAAGAAAAAGAAGAACAAGAAACTGCTTGCATCTCCAACCATCAGATCTGCATCTGGAAAAAAAAAAAAAAAGAAAGAAGAAGAAACTACACTACTCTTTTGCTTCTCCAACCACAAGATCTACATTTGAGAAAAAAAAACAAAACGAAAAAGAAAGAAGAAGAAGAAACTATACTACGACTATTGCATCAACAGCCATCAGATTCTGCATTTGAAAAAAATACGAAAACAAAGAAGAAGAAGAAAAAGAAATTGCATGCTAGCTTTTGTGTCTCCGGCCACCAAAACCAGCGGCTGAAAAAAGAATAAAGAAAAGAAAGAAGAAGAAGAAGAAGTGCTCTACTGCAACTTCTCCGCCAAAAGCTGCATCTGAAAAAGGAAAAAAAACGAATTGAAAAGAAAAAAGACAAAAGAAGAAAGAAGAAGAAGAAGGTACCTGCATTGCACGCTAGTGATCTCCTATTGTTGCACGATGCTGATCTGCTGTTGCACGTTGCTAATCTTGCTAGCTATTGCTGTTGCACGCTGTTTTTTTCCTGCTGTTGCATAATGCTGATCTCCTGCTAACTGTTGTTGTTGTATGCTGCTGATCTCCTGCTAGCCTCCAGGTATTGTATCCACATGGTGTTTTTTTTTTTTTCTCTGTTTTAATGTTTGGTGCATTACTGTTATTAAGCATACTGTCATGGAATGAAAAATTACAAAATTTGCCCCAAGTGGGCATTGTACAATGATTTTAATGTTTGGTGCATGTCTTTTATTGAACACAGTTTCACCTTGGGGTTTGTAACTTTGTGCAGGTTCAAATTCTTTGTAATCACTTTATATTCCATCTTGTTGATATTATAGGCTCCACAACGAAAACACTATGACCCAAAATAATCTGGATTTTACTTTTGATAACATGAGATGGATCATGGTTTTAAAATTTGGCCAGTGTAGTTGACTCACACATCCCTCAATTCTTCATATTTTCTTTTATTTTTTTACACAAATAATCCAATCAACCTAACGCACACAAATTATAACTGCTTAATTGATAGGGACTATGATTGTCTTATTCTTTTTTTGAGTTGGAATCATGTCAATGTATTTATTTTAATTACTTGAAAGCAACATGTGTAATTGAAACATAGGCAAAAGTGCTAATTAAAATTAGGAAAAATTATATTTGACTTTTGCCTACGTAAAATCTTCGTAGCCAAAGGCTGTACATTTGCCTATACAAAATCTTTGCATTTGCCTACATAAAATCTTCATAGTGATAGGTTGTACATTTGCCTACGCAAAATTTTCATAGTGAAAGGCTATACATTTACCTACGCAAAATCTTCGTAGCTAAAGATTATACCTTTGTTGACGACAAGTTGGCGTAGACAAAAGTACAACTTTTGATTACGAAGATTTTGCATAGCCAAAAGCAACATGCTTACCCTATCAGCAAGCGTAGTCAAAAACTCAATTTTTGTTGATGCACTATTTCATACATGGACAAAGGCTTTTCCCCATAACCCTTTAGCTACAATTTGCCTACGCATGTCTTTGCGTAGGCAAAGAGTTTTTTATAAGCATCTAGTCCTTTACCTACAAATTTTCTGTATAGGCAAAGGTGCATTTTGTTGTAGCGTTTTCATGATATTTTAGAAGATATTTGATCATAGATCGTCGCTTGCCATGTGATAGCTTTGATTGAGTTATGAAACTTTGCTTGATTCAAATAATTCATATAATATGCTTGTGCTACTGGTCCAAAGTTCATTTCAATAGGAAGGAACCACTAATATAGATTTATTATCGGTTAAAATACATGCAAAATATAATATTTACATACTTGGGCCTATTTGAAATGGGTAAATACATGCAATCAACGAAAAGGTTGTTATAGTAAAATTGTATTGTGATTAGTCTAAAGAATAATATATTTGTTGCACTTGATTCATCGAGTTTCGGCACTCAAAGTTTCAAATTTTGTGTCGCTGTAAACGGTCTTGAATTAACCATGCAAACAAGGTACATTGATACTCCAAAATTAAGCTATATCTTTCTTTTGACAAAAGATAAACAATTGCTTGTGATTTTTTCTATATTTTCACAAATGACCAACTTTGCGAAAAATCCTGATTATGACTTGGAATATGTAGTTTTATTTCTATGATATTCAAACTATTTTATCTAGATTATAAGTTTCCTTTGCTCAAGTTAACAGATCTGCTAATGGCATAGAGGATTCTCTAGCTAAGCAAGGAGTAGATCTTTTTTCATATTTGTGTGCATTTGTTGTTCAGTTTTGCATTGTTCCCAGTGCATAGCTCTTACATTGGCTATTCTTTGTATTTTGGTTATTGTGGTTGGTTGTTGTTTTTGCTTATTCCTTTAATTAAATTTTGTTACCTATAAAAAAAATCCTCATACATGGCTGACAAGCCCTATCTAACAACGTTTAGGTTTAACACATTACTTTATAACGTGAAAAGACTAAAATTTTGAGCGAGTTAATACATTGGGTTTAACTAACCAAAGCCACGTTAGGCTCAAGGGAGGTTTCATCTTTTTTTCACAACAGAAAGTGATGAATTTGATCAATCAACGGAAAATTTAGTTTTGGCTATCGCAAGATGGTAAATGGAGCATTTTAAATTAGTCAAGTGGTTATTTGTAAAGAATAATGATGGTTGATTATAAAATAATTTACATAAAAAAAAGGGATCGGTGCTCATTTTTAAATATTTATTTGAAACTGCACCCCATGGACACTTCTATAAACATTTCAACTAAGGATTTGTTTGGCATCTCTAGTCTTTTTTATTATAGGGTCATTCAAAATAGAAGCATTATAAAAAAAAGGTATAAAAAAAGAGGCTATAATCAAAATGTGTTTGGTAATATGAAGATCTATTTTAAATAGACTTTTTTAAATCGATAGTTGAATGTTTTTCACTAGTTTTTCAAGATCTACAAAGCATCAAGCTTAGATATTCGACTTTATAGCCATGTTCATCCTTCCAGTGGGATGTAACGGTTTGGATTTTGTGTTTGAGACCCATAAATCTTTTAAAAAAATAGCAAATAATTCTTTTTTTTAGCAAATATCTCAATATTGGGGATGATCCAACGGCTAAGATTCAGGCTTCTGATGATCATTGACATTATAAGCATTTTTAATGGTTTGGATCGTAATTCATCTTAGAAATAAAAATAAAAAGAAAGAAGGGATTACCTGTATAATAATCTAAGATTGGATATATTACATCAATGGTTTAAAGTTTTTTACAAATTTCTCAAGATCTACATGGAATCAAGACTTGAAAATTGACCCCATAGCCGTGTTAAGCCTTCCAAACATTATCAACAATTTAGATCTTGTGTTTGGGGCCCACATAATTAAAAAAAATATCCAATAACTCACGCTTTTGTGTACATATTTCGAAGTTGGTGATGATTCAACGGCTGAGATTTGGATGCGTAGCCATGTTTGATCTTGTGCACATTTTCAATGGTTTGGATCTTTATTTATTATCTTGGATTTGAATACAAATAAAAAGAAGTTATTGGGTGTGATGACTGGTATTCTATTATAGCAGCGCCTCTTATTTTTTGCCTCTTATTTTGAGGAGGTGAGTTTTGGGGCATTTGGTTTTAAGAGGTTTTGCCTTTTCTTTGTCTAAAGATGGTAGAAGTTAAAATCACATGGCAAATGCTCTTATTTTCCTAAACTCTAAATATTTTATATATTTAGACAAATAGAGGTGGGATATAGTGCTGCCAAATTTGAGCTAACTTGAATGTACTATTGTTCCTATGCTTAGAGGTTGTTTGGTTGCATCATTTACATATGTAAAGTATTGATAGGCTAGTTATTATAAAACATCATGTTTAGTTACAATCAATTTATACGCCACATAAATAAATTACATGTGAAAAAGGTGCTTGTTTTCACACTAGATATTTTCATGTCTGAAGAGATGGCAAAAGGAATCAAACCAACCAAATGCATAAATGTGTTGAAAGTTTAGAATGCCCAAGATTTATTATAGGTTGTGATTCGATTACTACTTTGTGCAAAATAAATAAATAAATAAAAGCAATCAACCACATAAAAGAAATAAATATCGGATATTCTAAACTTTCAATTGATATCAAAGTTGATCACTTCAAATTGCTATGTATTGATCTAAAGGATTTTTTAGAATGAAATTCAAAATAAAGAAGGCTCTTTTACTGTGAAACCTTTTATTCTACTGTAAAACCTCCTTTGCAGAAAGTTGTTGTTAATTATGCACATTAGAAAACACGAATGATAGCCTTTTTTAAATCAGTAGATGAAAAGGTTCAGAGAATAGTATTGACTCGATATTCTTCCCCATTATTACTTGTCACGCCCCATGCCTGGGAATTCTTTATAAGCATTAATAAAACCACATTCATTCAATGACTAAACCCAAGTCAGTGATTAAAACCATCCACATGTATATAAAAACTAAGATACTTAAACATATCCATCATCATGAATGTCAAGTCACACAACAACTTCAAAATAACATAAAATAGCAACAAGCCAAAGTATGGCTATGTCCTAAACAAACTCCAAAACATGAACCACATGACGCTCTTCGTAGGACGACTAATAAAAACCATTATCCCCGTTCCACTCATCTACAAAACCATTGGGTTTCTTCTTCATATAATCCATCATTCCTTATAAAATTACATTCATTAGCTCATAAACATCTCACATTCTTGAAATTAAGTGTAAAAGAGATGTAACATAACATGGACATGAAATTCTTTAAGAATCAACATAGGAAAACATGCATGCAGCCAAATATAACGGATTGGGGAATTATAGTGGATCTCGAGGCGCGACAATACTATTGATAGACAAACCATTGAAAAGCCAGTAACTTCATTGTCCAAAGAGGAAACATATGTCTGCAACCGTAACAATAAAACAATTAATGCAATTTACAAAGGAGTGTCAATGTCTGAATTTCATAGGATATCCATTTGTAAGAATGCGAAAGAGGTATGGGACATCCTTCAAACAGTTCATGAGGGTACTAAAAAAGTGAAAGAAGCTAAGATGCAGAGCTTATGCTTTTGAACTGTTGAGATAAGTGATGATGAGAGGTTTGATGATTTTTATTTTAAATTGAATAATATATCCAATTCAAGTCACAACCTAGGGGAATTAATTCCTGAAGAGAAGATTATGAAAAAAATCCTTAGATCTCTACCTGTTAGCTTCAATCCTAGAGTTATTGCAACTGTTGAAGCCAACAAACTAAAAACTTTGAGACTCCATGAGTTGCTTGGCAACCTGCAAACCTTTAAGATTGAGTTTATTAATCGTCAGTCAAAACCTTTTGGACTTGCTTTTAAAACTATCAAAAATTACAAGTTTGGGTTTGAAGAGAGTTAGAGTTGTATCTGAATCTAATTCTAAAAAAGGGGAAATGCAGATGCCTTTTGAGTTGGTGCAATATCATAACAAGCTAATGACGAGGAAGAATACTGATTTTAAACTGATTGTAACAGGAAATACTAGCTCCTCAAAGGGAGTTACGTGCATTGAATGTCAAGGCTCTGCGCATATATCTAATAATTGTGCTAATAAGAAGAAAAAGCCCATAGTTAGCAATAGTAAAACTTTAAACATCACTTGGTATGTAGATGAATCTGTTGGTAAAGAAGAATCCCTTGAACCTAATTCGCTTGAAAGGGAGAAATAAAAGTTTGTTGCTTTCATGGGTACATCTTCAACATCTGATGCTGATTTTAATGATAATAATGGTGATGAAAAAGTGTCTTATGAGAATGTTAATTGGGAAGCACAGTACAAATTATTGTATAGAGAGATCAAGAAACTAGGGTTGCATGCTGCAAAACATGTGAAGCAAGTTGAAGAAGCCGAAGCTGGAATTCTATCTATCAAAAAGAATCTAGAAGTAGCAAATGTTCAAATTATCCTTGTTGAAGGACATAGAGATTATTTGCTTGAGAGTTTGACTTCTGAAAAACAAGAGAATGAATCTTTGCAAACAAACGTATTGAAAAACTGGAAGAGATTGATGATCTGAATGTTAAGTTGAAGATGGCATTAACAAAGATGGATGCTCTTATATCTAAACACGCTAGTTCATCTGCACTTAACCATATCTTGAGTGTTCACAGGCTACATGCTGATAAGACTGGTCATGAATACACTGATAGTGTTTCCACATCAAAATCTACAGATAAAATTGTCCTCGTTAAAAGTACTATTTATGCTTCCACTGCACAACATACTGCACAGAAAAAACATTTTGATGTACATCAAAGAATGAGTTATGTCCTAAATTTGCACAAGCGCCCATATGTCACTATAGTAGTATCTTATGACACATCTGTCTCCATTGTAATAAGCTGAAAGCTATGTAAAAAAAAAAGCAATGGAGGATTCAGTTTTTTGCACCTACTTCAAGTGCAATCTGGGTTAAGAATGAAGACTTGCTATCTATTTTGGTTTACACTATTCTGAAATTCTTTAATTCACAAGTATAGGCACTAAAATTCATTAGCCCTTGATTAAGAAGACCAGGCCTCACCCTCAGTGCTAATATGATATATCATTGAAGGGGTGTTACAATTGAGGGGGAGCTACTGCTAGATCATAGTTGACAATTATGCTGCATGCTTACACCATAAGTTTATCAATTATGGACAAAAAAGAGGAGTATAAAGTATTCAAAAGGAGGGAGATATAGATCAACGGAGTTTTTGAAAGTTCTGAATGAAGACTGATTTTTATTGGTATAGAGCTGAATAGTACAAATTTATTCTTCAATTGATTGTTGAGCTGAAAATAATATAATTTTTTTGCAATTTCAGTTCACTCAATGTAATAAAATGAATGTATTTTTGAATTTATTTTTTGGTAGATTGATTGCGTAGGAAGTTTTGTTTATGAATTGCCAGAGGGGAAATTGTTAGGAAATTTGCAATTGGCTAAATCCTTGCATTGGACAAAACTTGGGTCCATGATTCTGCATTTCATATTCTTAAGTATGGATTGTTAAATGCGTCGCAAGAAGTGCTGAAATGAAGAAAATCAGAATTATTGCACGCACCCGAGCGAGCTAGACAAAGACAACCTCGCTCAAGCCCATGAAAACCGCGCTCAAGCCTAACAAGTTGGATATAAAATAAATGGATGCGCATTAACCGCGCTTGAGCACGCCTGTGGTAAAAGCCCACGAACCTGCACCAATTTGTTTCTTATTTGTGCTAGACTTACCTGTTTTTGTTAGATTTGTTTTCTTATCCTAAGGCATGAATCATAGCCTATAAAAAGAAGGTTCCTCTTAACCCTAAGCACAACCCAATACATAGAGCTCTCCAAGTGTTGCATTGAGATTGCTTTTTGAAAGATTATCTAGAACTTCCATGAAAAGTTAGGTTAAACGCTTCAAGTTTAAGAGTTGATGCTTCTACTTCTTCGTAGGAGATTTGTGGCTTTTATTTCTTTATAAAAGATTGTTCTCTAAGTGTAGAGACTTGATCCTTGTGGAGAACAAGGCACTAATAACGGGGCATCGAGGGGCTGCATACTGTGGATATCTATCAAAAATAATTACAACGCCTTGTGTCAAGAGACCAACTGTAGGATTGTGAGTATATCTTGTACTACGGAATTTAGTGATTGATTTTGTGTACTTTGAACTGATGGTTTTTTCCCATTTGGATTTCCACATTAAACTGTGTGTTGTATTCTTTGTGTAATTGATTATTTTTATTATTCTGCTACATAAAAGTAGTAATCGAATCACAATTTAAAATAAATTTTGGGCATTTTTAAACTTCCATGTACACATAAAAGGGGGGAGGCATATTGTTTAGGCATGACTTGTAGAATCACCTGTTCTATTCTTTTCATTTTATAATCACCATTATTCCCATTTTTAATACCTAAACTATTCATCCTCTTCGAAAGCTAAACACATCTATGAAATCAAATTTCATAAAAAAATTTAAGATATTTGTGAAGAAATATAGGCCTTAATATCTGCTATTATAGACTTTTATGTCCCCCTTTTCATGATCGAAAGCATTCCTCGTCTTTAGAAGGAATAGTGGGAGAGTTAAATTTCATGGATTAACTCATTGTAGATTGTGGGAAATATATGAAAATTTATAGTAGTTGGATTTTTACAATGCTACAACAGTGTCAGACGTAGTCCTATTTTTCTAAAAAATAAAATTCAAATCACCTGGGACTCTAATTTATAATCTGAACCGTTTAGCCTCTTTAGAAAACCAAATAAAAATCATGGAGTCAAACTTCATCCGATGATTCATCATAGATTTTGAAATATTTGTGAAAAAGATTCTAAAAGATTCTAACCCTAGGCACTACCATTCTAGACCTATTGTCACGCCCCCAAAACTGGGCCGGATCCAAACCCGGTTCCAGGGGTGTGAGAATTGGGGCCAATTAAAATTTTTCTAAACATAATCAGCACGGGCCCCAATTCCGGGTGGATCGAAGTCCTTCGTGAGGCTATGCTTGGTGATCAAGCAACCATAATCACACGCGAAACTAAAATCCATACTCATCGCAGACGGATATTACTTAACAACCATATAACAAATCTCATTAATAATAAAATCAAGGTCAAGTGCTTCGAAGCATAATAATTAAAGTTATAATTTCAAAACAAATAAATTTAATTAAATAAACTAATGGCCCAAAAATAGCCTTATTACATAACCTAAAGTTTTCGAACTCAGCACCACACTAGGACACCTCAGATGATGTCATCGGTGCGCCACTCAACAACTCCGCCACCTAGCGGAATTTCCTGCGTAGCCTGACCCTCTAGTTCGGCCCCTGAAACGGAACCTAGACACCAAAAGGAATGGGTCAGATTGACATAATCTGGCAAGAGGGTAAGCTGCAACAATGGATTAATCAACTGAATTAAATGATATATTTATTATGAACTAAAATAAATCAGATGCAAACCCCAATGGCATGAATGCACAGAAACGGGTATTCCCGCAGATAAATATACAGAAACGGGTAAATCCCGCATACAAATAACAGAAACGGGTAGTCCCGCAGATAATAACAGAAACGGGTAATCCCGCAGATAATAACAGAAACGGGTAATCCCGCAAATAATAACAGAAACGGGTAATCCCGCAAATAATAACAAAAAGCACAGCTGCATACTATTATCCACAGCACACGCTGACCCGATGGCGTACGTCCACCTCCGAACTGCAGTCGGTCAGATATATATATATACAAATATATATACTTACAAATACATACATATACAGATGCAAAATGAACCATGATATGAAACCCTCAATCCCAACATTCAATCCAATACCATTTTGATTACTTAAATTTAAAAGTATATTATGAACGTGTGTCAATTCAAATTATTGAGGGTAAGCACTAATCCACCAACGGTCAAGTTAGATAAATATGCACATGAGAACTAACTCTCTATCACAATGGAAATATGAGTCCACGATGCCGATATGCTACTTTTGGTGCCTATCATGTGGTGCATCCCGAACCTCACATTCCCATTCTGCATTTAGTCTAATTCTCATGTGAACATTCAACTAACATTCCTAAAAGACATAATTCATCTAATCCAATTATATATAATTAGTGTGTTTTACAAATTAGGTAAAAGATGTTCAATTTCTGAATCCAAAGTTAAATCAAGTTACGTTCAAAAGGGGAAAGAAAATAATTAATTCCTTAATATCATTGTTGTGTATAAATTCACATTATCATTTTATGCAAAATAGAAGGTATAAATTTCGAATCCCAATTTGAAATCTAACTCAATTAAGATTCCAAATTTCAAATTATAAATACATTCTATTTACGGTTTAATCGCTACTAAATACATTTTTATTTTATTTCAATCAACCTAAATGAACACTAATCAAAATTTAATAATTCTCAATCAAGTTTATAAATAATCCAAAATACATTTCTAATAACATCAAATTAAAATTAATTTAATAAAACCTAATTTCCATTAAAATACGAAACTATTAATCAAAACTTAACCCCTTAATCCTTTATAAGAATATCCTAACCTAATTATTTATTTAGTAATATTATGTACAAATATATATATTTAATTATATATATATATTTTTGAAAAGAATGGACTGACGGGCCCATATCTGACCCGGGCCCAGGCCAGCCAGGCCGGGCCAGCTGCCAGCCAGGCCGGGCCCAGACCAGGCAGGCCGGGCCCAGCCAGCCAGGCGGGCCCAACCCGCCTGGCCTGCTGCCAGGCGGCAGAAGCCGCCCAGCCTGCTGCCAGGCGGTAGATGCCGCCCAGCAGCATCTGCTGCCAGGCGGCAGATGCTGCCCAGCAGCAAGTGCTGCCAGGTGGCAGCTGCTGCCTGGGCGGCAGCTGCTGCGTGGGCGTGCCTGGGCGGCAGTCTCGCAGATTTTTTTTTTTTTTTCTTTACAAAAACATTAATCTACAAGTTTTGGAAGAAAAACCAAATCACACTATCCCCCCAATAGCCATTAACCCAACAAAAAGAAGTCATGCACAAAGTATGTAAATCAATAAGCAACTAAAACATATTGTAAACACCAAAAACCATTGTTTCAACTATCCACTTGCCTGGATCTTGAAGCCAAAGTAGATCTGAAGATCAAAGCTTGGAAGAGCCCACCTTGGTTTCCCCCTCAGAAAGCCTCTAAGGTTTTGGTTGAAGAAGAAGAGAAGAGGGTTGGAGAATGGGGAAAAACCCTAAGAATAGAGTTTATATAAAAGAGGGGGTTTTTCTAAATTACAAAGAAGGGCCTCCTGCTTTTTAGTGGGTTTTAAGAAATTACAAAAAGAGTCCTCTGGCCCAAAAAGGGTCCATTAACCCAGGCCCAAATGTGTTAAACCGATCTATTTGACCCTCTTAACCCAACTCAAACCCGTCAAACCGGTATGACCCAATATAAAAATTCAGGACTTGACACCTATGTGGAACCATTTTCTTGATTTAAACTGTTCATTATCTCCCGAAGGGCATAAATGGCTAGGGGCTCAAATCCAATATCTTGATTCATCATGGTTGTTAAGAGTTTATTGAAAAACACAAAATACTACATGCACTTAAATTCACATGAGAATTGCTGTGTAAAGGCCCAACAATTGAATTTGTTTTTTGCATACTTTTCATTTACATGCTTAAAATGGACATAGTCAACAAATATTACATACATGAATTGCATTTACACATCTCAAACAACCTCTTAAACATTATATATAACATCTAAACATCTATATAAGTTTCTAACATAAACATTATCAAATCCAATAGACGTGCATTTCAGAAAATTGACAAATTATGTCTACGTTAGTTACAACTTACAAAGAAACTATATATACAGAAATGTAATAACCACAGTTATGAATGGAGTAACACAGAAGAAGAACAACTTGGTATGAAATGAACTGAAAAGGTATCAAGTCATGTGACTGGCTGATTGATTGTCCAACATCTAGTTCAATTAAATGGTCAACTTTTGTCATTTTGGTACAGACTCATCCTCCGAGGAGCTGCATTGGAGCTTCAGAGAACTTAATGCAATAGAAGCATGTAGAGGAGGAGGCTGCAAGAGCATCTCTCTATGTAGAAAGCAAAGATAGTCGTTGAAAGTGTTGGGTGTTATGTATAGCCGGAATCCAAGCCCAAATAGGAAATGCTTTTCAAGGATGTTCATAGGCCCGGTAGTCTTCATTCCTCCTAGTTTGGCATAGTGACCATTGCTGTAGTTTCTACAGACATCAAACCAAAAGCATAAGAAGATTTAACTATTAATCATTGTTGCTATATTAATCATTACAAAAAATTTTAAATAAAAAAAAAGTGGGACAACAGCTTTGAGCGGGTTAGATTTCATGGGGGACCCACAGGTGTACTTTATTTAAAATCTAAACTGATGGAAATACCGTCAATAGACAATTTGCTCAACTCAGTGAAACAATCTATACTTAGATATTTTCAGTAACTGTGCTGGGAAAGAGAGAACAAATGAGAATCAAAGAAAGAAAATAGAGAATCAAAGAAAGGAGGGGCACCCATTATGAGTTCTATTGATTCTTGACCCAAAAAAGGTTGATATGGTACCATTAATACTATTAATAATAACAAAACAAAAGCAAAAGCAACTAGGCAAAAATAATAATAATAATAAAAGGATCTACAGGCACAATACAAATGAGTGGGGGGAAAAGTGCTGCATAATTTGTAGGGTATTAAAAATGCCTACTGGAATTTCCAAAACCAATGAAGTCTTTAAAAAGGAAAAGAGACTAAGAGACCTAGTTGGAACTCCCAACAGATCAGAAACCTGAATTGAATCAACTAAAAGAATTTAATAAGATAAAACATTTCAAAGTTTCTAGAAAGATAAAATAAAAGGGAAGATATTTTAGACTAAATCAATTCACCTGAACTCATAAAGAAAGCCAAACTACAACTGCTAAATATAGTTGCAAACACTGGTGGACTTAGGATTTTTTATTCGACGGGCGCACCTAAATAGATAATCGGGTTTTGAAAACAACTAAGAATTTTTGTGTGAGTCTTGGAAGTGGATGCAAAAATTTTATGTGAATTCTCAAAGCCCGGCAGAATTTTCATTATCATTTTAGAGGTGGACCAAGTTCTAACGAGTGTGACTGCCCCCCATAGGATGCACTTGAGTCTGCCCCTGATTGCAAATAATAAAAGAAAGAAAAACCCAAAAGCTAAAAATGTTGGGTTATGTCTTGTATTCCGGTTTAGCCGGATCGGTCGTCTGGTTTAGCCAGAACCGAGGCTCAGGGTTAGGGGTATTTTAGTCATTGTGTATAGGTTTTCTTGGTGGCCAAGAAAGCGGGAACTATATATATTGATGTATTGTAACCCTAGATCCTGAGGGGATTGAGATGGGATCATAGTAGATGAATTCTCTCCTCCTGTGGACGTAGGCATGGTTGCCGAACCACATAAAACTGCTGTGTCATGTGTGTGATTGCTTGATGGTGTGATTGCTTGCGTAGATCGTGGTAGATCCGTTGATCGCGGGTTGTTTTCGTTGCGCCGCTTTTCCCAACAAGTGGTATCAGAGCGAGGTTGAGATCGCTCGGGTTTTGCGATTAACGGATCTGGGATTTCTGGGTGGAGAAGAAGATCAATAGAGGAGAAGAGATCACAGCCGTGATCTCTGTGGGCCATCATCGCTGGAAGCCGACGTTGAAGAGGATTTGGGTTGTTTCTGTGGTTGCTGGAAGTTGCCGGAGTCGAGGAAGAACAAGAAGATTGCTGGCGATCGCCAGCCTCACTCACCGCTGCCGCCGAGCCGAGGAAGAAGACCGGCGAAGAAAAGCTGGATTTGGGTTCTGTTACAGAGAGATCCACAGATCGGGAAAAACAGAGACGCAGTCGAGGTCGCCGCCATTGTTGCAGATCGGAAGCCATTGTTGCAGATCGGAAAATGGCGAAGAAGCCGTTGTTGCTGCCACCATCTCCAGCAGACGTTGCTCGCCGCCGTCACTGACGCAGTCATCGTCACAGCGCCTCGCAGCTGGTCGCCGGACCAGTCCTCCGGAGAAGACGCGCAGCCGGCCGCTGCAGCACGGGCTGTAACCGGGTTGCAGACACCGGGTTGCAGACAGCGTCGCTGGGTTGAAGACGACCCAGATTCGGGTTTCTGGGTCTGGGTCTGGGTCGGGTCCGCTTGACCTGACCCGCTGTGCAGAAAACCCAAGCAGCAACAGGTCGGGTTTGGGTTCTGGGTTGGGTCAGTTCAACCCGACCCGTGAGGAGAAGCCCAGCGCAGCAGAGCAGGTCGGTTTCGGGTCAGGTCGGACCCGAACCCGGTTCGTCAGAGAAGCCCAGCAGAGCGAGCAGTTCGGTCCAGTTTCGGGTCAGGTGGACCCGACCCGGATCCGTTTCAGAAGCCCAGTTTGCCAGCAGCCGTGACGTCAGCACAGTCAATAGGCAGGTTTGACCAGATTCAACGGCTGAAATTGTTTCTGCGATATCTTGATCGTCCGATGTCCAATTGGAGATCCGTTTGAGCCTACAGACTCGTTTTGAGCAGATCTACGCATATATGGAAGAAGATGGCAGGTCAACGGTCAACATGGATGTTTGACCAATTGGAGTGTAGAGAATTAATTCTGCGATATCGAAGCCATCCGGAGTCGGATTTCAAATCCGTTTCTTCCAGCGCGCTCATGGTAATGAGATCTACGAGGCTAGTAAAAGATATTGGCAGTTTGATGGGCAGAAAATTGGGGGATTGAAGAAACTGACAGATTCACGATGATAGCAATGGATTCAAGCATCACAGGCCAGATTGAAGTGTTTGATGGAGAAACGACTTCAGGGATTGGCAGGATAGAGTGTTAGACTCCATGACACAGCAATGATTGAAAAGTGTTACTTGATGTCGTCAATGGTAGATTGCTCCAAGTACTTTGATGGAAAGCTTAGATCCGCGTCGAAGGGATCAGGAAGGAGCGACATGCCAAAGTGGAAGAAAAAGCAAAAGGAATCAGAATCAGAAGGAGGTAGTGTGCAACAAAGCTCGTATTCGGTTGACAGGGAATCAGTTTTGGTCGCTACAGGTATGGATCCGGTTGTTGATTCATGGTATTGGGATTCAGATTCTTTCTATTATATGTTCGCGTAGAGACTGGTTTGATGCAAATAACTATCATGGTTGATGGATTTGTTCTTATAGGGGGATAATGCAACTGATGAGCATTTGAGATAAGAACGGTAGAAATCCAGATGTATAATGATGTTATTCAAACCCTAACGGTTGTGATATATGTTCCGGGATTACGAAGAATTGGATTTCTTTGTGTGCCTTATACTTCAAAGGCTGCAAGTGCACTGTAGCGGGTGGAGTTACAAAGGTGGAAAAGGGAACATTGGTCATCATGGAGGGTGAGATGGTCAAAAATCTCTACAGGGTGATAGGGTATGCTTTTTCAGGTGGAGCAGTGAAGGAGACATCAAATAACATGGGAGGAAATCTGTGGTTCAGGTGGAGTTAGATGCGACGGATCATTGGAAGATGGATTGATGGATCTTCAATGATATCATCTAGTGGAAATCCAGGAAGCCCTGAACGGAGATGATTTTCTCGGAGAAGAAAATGTAGTTTTGTTCAGGTCGGAGTAAGCCGGTTTAAGCATCGGGTCATTCTTAACCCGCATGTACTGTGCCCAACCCACCAGAACAGACTAGAACAGGACAGTTGCAGGTTTGACGGAAAGAACACCGGGATGGAGACAGAAGGAAGGATTCACAAGGTACCTGTGAGATCCGGATTCGGGGAGGTCTTCAGTTTTGTCTTTACGGACGGAAGTTAAGCTCATTGTGTTGCAAGGATGCATGCATGTGGCAACAAATGGAGAGCACTTCGGAGGTTCAAGACGGTGGTGTTGAGGTCAAATGAGGCAACTGTTGCCATGCTAGGTCGTAGCGTGTGCAGAGACGTACCCTTCAGCAAGGTGCGTGAAAGACATTACCGGGTATCTCAAGGTGGCTCTGAAGATTTGCGGAATCCAAGCCAAGGTGGAGATTGTTGGGTTATGTCTTGTATTCCGGTTTAGCCGGATCGGTCGTCTGGTTTAGCCAGAACCGAGGCTCAGGGTTAGGGGTATTTTAGTCATTGTGTATGAGTTTTCTTGGTGGCCAAGAAAGCGGGAACTATATATATTGATGTATTGTAACCCTAGATCCTGAGGGGATTGAGATGGGATCATAGTAGATGAATTATCTCCTCCCGTGGACGTAGGCATGGTTGCCGAACCACGTAAAACTGCTGTGTCATGTGTGTGATTGCTTGATGGTGTGATTGCTTGCGTAGATCGTGGTAGATCCGTTGATCGTGGGTTGTTTCCGTTGCACCGCTTTTCCCAACAAAAAACTCCAAGAGAACAAGAAAATAGGAATTCCGAGAATCTAAAATCTACAACTTACATGCCATCTATTAATTTGGCAGCAACTATGATACTGGTAATGATGAGCTTATGAACATTACAGGAATTGATGGACAATAATGGTTGGAACTTTAAAAGCCGATCAAGATAGATGTAAGCGGTGATAAAGCATGCAGGACTGCAATCCGTGTACGTGACAACCCTCTCCAGCTAGCTCTGGAGGGAGACGCAGGGCCCTGTCCAATCAAAGAATGAGCAGAACCATTGCGATTCGGACCATGGTTCACAGTCGTTAGATTTTGCGACCCTTTGCAAGACAGACGAGAGGAAGCTGATGAACTTATCTTTTGGATCCATATAAAAGTTTCCCAAGTCCGCCATTGAAGTACTTAAAAAAGATAGAAATGGGGCTTCTTGGTAGATGTTGGACGACAATGGAGAGAGATCCTTTAAAAGGAGACGGTAAATGGACTCTTGGAGTTTTATGTGCATTGAAGCACTTAAAGTCTCCCCTCTTCTCTATGTGGATAACTATTTGTGAGGAATGTATTCATTGCTCCTCTCTTTTTTCTATTGTTTATCTTTCATATGAGTGGGTTAAGTGATGGTAACCATGCGCATTGACCCGTGCCTTGCCATCTGTCCTGGACAGCCTGGCCAGCCTATGCCAGGTCATCCTTGTGGTTCGGGCCCTGTAGGTTGGCTCACCTATGGAGGTGGACTGGGCCAGGTCTTCTTTGCAGATTGGGCTTTGTCTCACACGAGCATTTCTGAGTTGCATCTCTTCTGCTCTTTCTTTTTTTGAATGCATGGTTATTGGAGATAGTTTTATCGGGATCTTGGAGTGCACGTCTGTGAGTCCATTCCCCATCTATTGTAGGCGAAATTTGCCTAAAGAAAGCGTCTCTAAAGACGTGATTTGACTATCAATTGTTTAACTAATTCCAGCTTTTTTGCTCTAGTTAATTTGGTTTACAAGCTATTTACAATTATCTGCAATACTGGATTTCCAACAGTTTAGGCAAATTTCGGTATTTGTGTTGATCGACCCTCTATCCTTTTACTTTCACAAAAGTCTTATATAGAGCTTGCTCTGCTTGGACTGGAAGTCTCATCTCTAATTCATTGTGTAAGCATACCCTGCCGGATTAAGAGTTGAGAAACACCATTTTATAGCAATAGCATTCTCTTTTATTAAGGAGAACTATTGCTGAAATTCTGAAAAATATTTATAGTTGTAGATTATTGAGAAATACTACAAGAGAATCCTACCGAAGGTTTCAGCTTTGATGGCCAACATTTTAAAATGTGGCGTATGAAATGGAGTATCTCCTTAAGGTTATGAAATCCTCTATGTGCTAATGACTAAATGTCCCAAACCATATGGATATGAGCCTATTGGTACCTAAAAAAATGATCAATGGAAATCATATAACTTTGACTAGAGAAATGAAATTTTAAATCATTTGGACAATTCCTTATATGACGTATTTTCTAAATACAAAACTGTTAGAGAATTATAGAATGCACAAATCAAATAATATGCCACTAAAGATGCAAGTACCAAAAAGTATGCCATTGAACAATTTATGGATTTTCAAATAGAAGAAAAAAAAATATTGGTAGTACAAATGAGAGATTTTCAAAAGATAATCCATGAAATTTAAACTGAGAGAATGGAATTACCTGTAGAATTTGTAGTAAGCAATACCATTTATAAACTCCCACCATTGTGAAAAGATTTTGGAGCCACGTTGAAACATAAAAAGAAAGAAATGAAATTGTAAGATTTGATAACTCAACTCAGAATCCAAGAGCACCACCATGAACGTGATTTGAAAAGTAACGATTTTAAACATGTGAGTAAGACTAGTCTCATTGAAACTAAGAATGATCAGAAAGGGCCAAAACCCAACAGGTCCAACGACAAGAAAATTAGAAGAAGAATCAAAACCAAGCACTTAAGCCCCACAAAGATATAATCAAATGAAAGGAAGTTGAATGCTTTATATGCAGAAAAAAAAGGTCACTATGCAAAACAATGCTACCACAAGAAATTTACCAAAAGAGAAAACAAAGTCAATATCATTGAGGAAAATTTTGTGGCGGTGGTCACAGCGGTGGCCTTGTCATCAATTGTAGAGATTAGTGGGTAGATACTAGTTCGACCTTACACATCTGCAATGACAGAAGTGAGTTTGACTCCTAGGAGCAGGTTAAAGATGGACAAGAACTCTATATGGGAAACTCCTCTATGACCAAAATAGTTGGTCAAGGGAAAGTAATTCTACACCTCTCATCCGCCAAGTCTTTGACTCTGACTGAAGTACTTCATGTGCTTGAAGTGCGAAAGAACTTTGTCTCTAGCTCTATATTGTGCAAAAATGGCTTTAAGGTAGTGTTTGAAGCAAATAAACTTGTGATAACCAAAATCGGAGTTTTTGTAAGAAAAACGCTATGTTGCTAAGGGTCTTTTCAAGTTGATTGTAAATTTCATTAGTAATAAAAATACTTATACTTCCGCTTATATTATTATGTCTTCTGACTTATGGCATGCTAAATTAGGACATGTGAATTATTCCTCTATGAAAAATATGATGGAATTATGATTGAATTCAAAAATTGATTTTCAACCAAATTCTTATGAGATTTGTGTTCAATCTAAATTTTCTAAAAAAACTTCTCAAAAGCATTGAAAGATGTTCTGAGCTTTTATATTTAGTTCATAATGATATTTGTGAATTAAATGGTACCATCACTAAAGGTGGTAAGAAGTACTTCATTACTTTCATAGATGATTTTTAGATATTTTCCTATGTATATTTATTTAAAAATAAATTAGAGGAAAATGATAAATTTAACCATTTTAGACTTAAATTTGAAAATCAACTAAGTAAGAAGATTAAGACTTTGAGGTTTGATCGAGGAGTGAATGCTTGTCCAATGATTTTTTTGAGATTTGTTATACCTTAGGAATAATTCATGAAGTGGGTCTCCTGCTCCCTACAACAAAATGGTGTAGCTGAACGGAAAAAAGATAACTTTAGTTGAAATGGTAAATTCCATGATAAATTGTTCTGGCCTACACAAGGACTTGTGTGGGGAAGCTCTTCTTATAGCCTATCACCTATTAATTATAATTCACTTAAAAAGAACTAATAAAACCCAATATGAATTATGGAAAGACAGAACTCCTAATTTAAAATACCTAAAAGTGTAAGGTTCTTTAACCCATGTTTTATACCAAGTCCTAAGAGGACTAAACTTTGACCTGAAATACAATAGAGTATGCTTATAGGATGTGCCATGCACATTGAGGCCTATAGATTCCTAGTTATCTCAAGTCATTTCGAGTTCTAGTAGCAACCCTAATATTGCTAGACTAGACCCACCTAGTGAGTCTAAACCTGAAGACCTAGAATTTTGCAGGAGTAAAAGACCTAAAAAGAAACCTATTTTTGGCCCATATTTTATCACCTATATTTTGCAAAATGACCACACTTCTTATACGAAGGTCAGGCTTCCTTCTGACACTACTTTTTAGAAAGAGGCTCTTAGTAGTGAAATTGAGTCTAGATTGGCCAGTCAAAACTGTGAATTAATTGATCTTCCTTCATGAACTAAACCATTGGATTGCAAATGGATATTGAAAAAGAAAATAAGAACTAATAAGTCAATTGAAACGCTCAAAGCTAGACTGGTTGGAAAAGGCTTTAAACAAAAGGAAATAGTTCATTATTTTGATATATATGCTCCTGTAACCAGGATCACGACCATCGGAGTCTTGATTGCCATAGCTTCCATTCATAGCATGGTCATCCATTGTATGAATGTAAAAACAATATTTTTAAATGGTGATTTGGAATAAAAGATTTATATGGAACAACCCGAATGTTTCATTGTACCAAGAAAAGAAAAGAAAGTTTGCGAGCTTATTAAATCTTTATATGGCCTAAAGTAAGCTCTTAAGCAGTGGCATGAGAAGTTTGATCAAATGATAATTTTTGAAGCTTTAAAAAAAACAATGAGTTTGATAACTGTGTTTACTATAAAAAACAATTGGTAGTTCCTGTATTATTATTTGCTTATATGTAGATGATTTACTTATTTTTGGACTAATATTACATCAGTAAAGAACACTAAAAGTTCCTTTGCTCTAAATTTGACATAAAAGATATGGGTAAGGATGATGTGATATTGGAAATTAAAATATCTAAACACTCTAAGGAAATCGTTTTGCCTCAATCTTACTTTGTTCAGACAATCATTTAGAGTCCTTCAGAGGTTTTATACATTTGGAGGGAATGGTGTTTCCACTCTTTTTTATCCTAGTGTCAATTTATCTAAGAACAAAGGATAGAGTGTATCTTGATTAGACATTTCTAAAGCTATTGGATGTCTAATGTATATCATGAATTGCACAATACCAAATAGAGCATATGTAGTAACCAAATTATGAAGATACACAAGTAACCCTAGTAGTGAACACTGGACAGCTGTTATTTGGGTATTTAAATACATGACGAGAACCATTGATTATGGTGTGTATTATGAGAACTACCCCTTTTTATTTGAAGGGTATAGAAATGCCATTGGATATTGGGTTCTGAAGAATCCAAGTCTATGAATAGTTATGCATTTACTTTTAAAAATGCAGCCGTTGCTTGGAAATTGAAGAAGCAATTATGTATTTTCTGATCCATAATGGATGTGGAGATGATAAATATGGCATTGGCCAGTGAGGAAGCTGAGTGGTTAAAAAACATGTTAACAGACATTCTTGTGCGGAACAAACCAGTTCCAGCCATAACTCTACATGGTGATTCTAAATTAGCAATATAAGGTCAACAACAAAACTAACAATGGAAAATTCAAACATATGCACATGAGGCATAATCTATTGGGCAGTTACTCAAATAAGAAGTAATTCCATTAGACTTTGTGAGATCGATGGATAATTTAACCGATTCACTAACGAAAGGACTCGTTAGAGATCGAATACTTTCAATATCGAGGGAAATGAGACTTAAGCCTAAAAAGGATAAGTCACCAATAACGAACACCCAACTTATTTGATAAGAGATCCCATGGGACGGGTTCAATGAGAAAAACGAAGTTATCTTTGGGTGGCTCAGAGGAAACACTTCAAAACACTCACATGTATATATACCTATTCATATATATAATAGTTGGTAAATTCTGTCTTTTATAGGTGGGGTGTTATACATGAGTATTCTTGATATAGTATACCTATATGAGTGTGGAAGTCAGGCTGCTTCTTATGAGAGGATAGGCCTATCTCGAGAGTGGTCATGAATATTGGGATAGCACAAAACCATTAATGTGCATGATTCATTAAGAGTCCCTAAAACCCTAAGATCATGTGTGTTGTATGTATGATTTACCAGATAAACTCTTGGTTCAAGATCTTAGTTCACTATAGAGTTTTGGTGTTTCAAGTATACTGCATTAATTAAAAGTTCAAGACTTGTTCACTTACATTTATGCATGGTCTTATAAGCATGACTTGCAACTGTTTTTTACTCTTCTATTTCTTATTCTGCTTTAATGTGTGGGGGATTGTTGGAGTATTTTGTGAATCAAAGCACTTACTCTCCCTCTCCTTTAGTTCTCTTTATTTTCAAGAGTCCCATTTCGGTTATGAAGAACTTTTTATGAGAGATTTATTAATGATTCCTCTCTTGCTTCTATTGTTTATATTTAGAGTGGGCTAAGTGGCGGTAACCACATGCGCACGTGCCAGCCATCTATGCCGTGCCATGATGTCTATGCGTGTGAGGCAAGCAGGCGGTCGGGCTTGGCTCACCTATGGTAGGTTGTCCGTGTGGTTTGGGCCCTACGGGTCGGCTCACTTGGGAACCCTATAAATAAAGGTTATGGGGTAAGCCTTTCTGCTCACTTTAGAAAATCCTTGCTTATAAAGTTTTGCTCCTCTAGGAGAAAACTTTGAGTTTCTTTTGCTTTTTCTTTCCTCACTATTTTCCGTTGTTGTGAGTTTGTTTGTTAATTTAACTTGTAGAGTGCAGTGAGGTGAATAGTTATTTTAAAAGAGAAAAAATAAGAGGGGTTAAATCAATCTAATGATGAGATTTTGTTTTGTAGTAAAAAAAGAACATTAGGTAATCTAATGATCAACCTTAGGTAGCGTTTGGTTCGCTGTAATGAAGGCTGGAATGGAATGGCCATTCCATTGGAGTAACCATTCCCACGTTTGGTTCGTGAAAAAACGGCGGAATGACCATTACTTCAGGAATCACCATTCCTTTATACAAGGGAATCACCATTCCACCGGGGGGGCAGAGGAATGGCCATTCCATTCCTTTCCCAATTTTATTTTTGACGAATTTTATTTTAAAAACCTAAATTTATTAATTTTTTTAATATTTTAATAAAATATAAATAAATATTATTATATAAATCATAAAATAAACATAGTTGAAATTAAATTTTAAATATCAAAATTTTAAGAATAAAATTATATACAATGTTTGGTCATATAAAAAAATTAAATTTTATTTTAAAAAGCTAAATTTATTAATTTTTTTAATATTTTAATAAAATATAAATAAATATTATTATATAAATCATAAAATAAACATAGTTGAAATTAAATTTAAAATATCAAAGTTTTAAGAATAAAATTATATACAATGTTTGGTCACATAAAAAACTTAAATTTTATTTTAAAAAGCTAAATTTATTAATTTTTTAATATTTTAATAAAATATAAATAAATATTATTATATAAATCATAAAATAAACATAGTTGAAATTAAATTTAAAATATCAAAATTTTAAGAAGCATATAAAAAAATTAAATTTTATTTTAAAAAGCTAAATTTATTAATTTTTTAATATTTTAATAAAATATAAATAAATATTATTATATAAATCATAAAATAAACATAGTTGAAATTAAATTTAAAATATCAAAATTTTAAGAATAAAATTATATACAATGTTTGATATAAATTTTATTCCATTCCTGGTATCATTCCATCATACCAAACACATGAATCGGAATGAGAGTCCTATTACTGGAATGATTCCTCTGTCTAACCAAACGTTGGAATGAGAATTACCATTCCTGCCTCATTCCATTCCAAGCTCATTCCAGCCTCCATTCCATTCCTCTCAGCAATCATTCCAGCGAACCAAACGCTACCTAATAATAATAATAAAAGACCAGAGGGAGCCGGCCCTATAAATAACACAGCTAGACTGATAGGAAGAAGAAGAAGAAGAACAGTATAGAGAGAATGGAAGAAGTTATAAGTCGTTACTCCTATGTATCAGAGATAGCAATGAAGGTGCTGATATCTGTATCTCTCCTGGGTATTTGCAGTACTGCGATGTATTTGTATTACATTCTATGGAGGAGGCCTCAGAGGATTCGGGAGAAGCTCCGCAGGCAAGGAATTACAGGCCCCAAACCTTCCTTCTTCTACGGCAACATCAAAAAGATGAAGAGAATAGTGGCAGAGGAGAGCAAGGAAAGCTTCTGCAAACTCGGGTCATGTGACCCACAACTACGCGCCTGTGCTTTTCCCGTATTTCGAACGCTGGAGAAAACAGTACGGTATGGTGCTTGCCGTTCTGTTTTTTTCAGGTGGAACTCTGTTTGTATTTGTATTTTGTTTTGTTTTGTTTTGATTTCATCTAAAACACTTGAAAGGCACTTTTTTTTTCCTTTTCCTTTGTAAAAGGTATTGGATCTTTGGATGGGGGGCCTTCATGTTTTAATAAGAGGGAAGTTTCAAACAGGTTCATAAATCTTAGCCTAAGATGAAAAAAGTTAGTGCAAAAAACATCTTCAAATTCAAGCTTTTTGGGGGGGTGTCAACTGTCAACTGTCAACTGTCAAACCAAATGTGGATCATTGAACCATCCAATCAAAATGGGCCTCAGCGATTCCATAGTCTCTGCCAGACTCAACAAAATAGAAACCCTGTAATTTCTACCTAAATTGAGCTACAAGCACTCATCAAATCCCCTCCAAAAAGAACGTTAAACTACCTCTATTATACACCCTCTCATTCATCAAACAAAAATGGAAAAAGGGGAAAGAAGGAGGAGAGGGGAATATGTAAGGATCAGGCAAACCATTTCTTAGGGCGTTATTGTCACTAAATATGAAGATGAAGAAAAATGGACTGGAAGATGCATAGAAGTGGATGCGTGTTAAGGTCGGTGAAGACATGCACAGAAGGGTCCGTTGGGGAATAGGGACCTGCTTGAAAGCGCCCAAGAAAACTAGGGTAACCCTTTTTAGATTCGTTGAACCTTCATTATTTCGTGTCAGAGGAACTATTCCAAATTTCCAATATTTAATATGGGATTCGGGGGTGTCATCTTGTGGTTGTCATGTAACACGGGGCCCCTTTTAAAAAGCCCCTACCAAGTAAGGTCTAACATTATACTATCTTTTCGGAGAAATTATCTTTCTTGATGATCTCATGGTAGGGGCTCCGATTTGCTTGATTTTATCCATCAATATCACACACCCCTTATGAAAGCATACTGCAATCACTCGAAGATTTTATATTACTCTGATTAAGTTGATGTTTGGCTTAGTGCCTATTTATGTGGGGACATGTGATATGACTGGATGGAATCAGGCAAAGGTAGTTTGACTGCTGTGCTATATAGGTAACATGTATAGGCTCAATTTGACAATTGATCTTAATAATATCATGTAATCTGTATAGACTATTAATCTTTAATTAATTTTCCTTGTTTTTATCTTAAAAGAAATAATCCCATGCTTTCCTCGGTCAAGGGCAGTGCTACAGTGATTTTAGTGGTGTCACTTCACACTATTGAAATTTGAAATTTGAAAATTTTTTTCCTATGTATAATTTTATTAATTTGGACTTCAGTGAAAAATTTGAAAAGCAAGTATGGGTCATTCTAAAAATACTTTTACTTATCATTTGACAATGGTATTGAATAGCCCCATCGACTTAAATTCTTGGCTATGCCAATAGCCTTAGTAAAATTATTGGAGGGAGTTACGTACCGGACTTAATGTGTGCCTACCATTGTCTTCTCAAACCTGCTCATATCATATGAATGCTTTTGTATAAGCTGTTGTTTTACTCTAAAAGCCCAGTTATTCTTCCTTTCTTCCTATTGATTGGGCTTTTGTAAAACGATAAAAGCCATTGATTGGACTTTGACAAGAAAACTTTTGTAGGGTCCGGATTGCATGCGACGTCCATCATCATCTCCAATCATATAGGAGTCATTGTACTTTGACTCCGAAACTTGGGTGGACTCATGAGTCATGACCAATGTGCACTTGGTCAATATACTTGGCGAAGTCGAGTTGGCTCAAAGGCAAGCTATGGGTGTACGGAGAACGTAGCAATTCATTCAAACATAATAAGGTAAATATTTTGTTATTAAACAAACACGCACTTGTCAGGATGGCCGAGTGGTCTAAGGCGCCAGACTCAAGTTCTGGTCCTCGAGAGAGGGCGTGGGTTCAAATCCCACTTCTGACATTTCTATTGGACTTTTTATTGATGAACTTTGATACCTCATAACACTTTTTCAAAGCCCATTTTGCCACTTCTTTTAGTATGATATATAAATTTTATTTTTCTCGAAATCATATAATATATATTTGAATGTTAATAGAAGTCTGTCTTGTTTAATGATAAGGTTTTGTTTTCGTAGTATATAATTTGATAAGAGTATTTATTTCATTAGAAGCACATATGAAATAATATGATATATATGTGCATCATGTAAATCTGTATCAAAACCACGCCTTATGCCATTGACTTAACTTTTATACCTCGTAAGACTTTATCAAAGCCCATGTTGCCACTTCTTTTAATATGAAATATCAATTATACTTTTCTCGAATTCATATAATATATTTTTCAATGTTAATATAAGTCTACACTCGAAACCTATACACATGTGCGTGGGGTAAATTTGTGGTGGGATTCAAGTATACGATTTGAGGAGCAAACCCACAACCTTATGCCATTCACCCAATTGTTAGGCGGATTTTCTTTTTTAATTTTTTAATTGAGTCTTTTTATATGAAATCTACTTATTTCACTAGACTGTCTCTTCTAATTTATACTAGCACAATAATCTGTGTTTAGCACGATTACATACATACATTTCAAGTTAAATATCTATGTATTTATAATCTAAATATTCATACATTGCAAATTAATGTAGACAATGTAAAAAAAAAAAGTACAAAAACTTTAAGAAATGATTGTTACTGATTTAAAAATTACAAACTTAGAGAGTTTTGATTCATAAACCTTTCCTTGACTAATATTTTAATTGATTGTGAAACTCCCACTCCATCTAACAAAGACTTAAAATTTTATTTTTTAAAAAAAGATAGAAAAACAAAAGAAGAAAATAATATGAAAGTACCTTTTTTTTTTTTGGCAAAACAAGAGGAAGGATAGAAGAAAGGGAATAGGAGAAGTGAGGGTTTTTTTTTAATCTAGTTGAGGAGCTGGGACCCAAATACCAACATTAACTCTCATATGTAAGCACACAGATAATCTGAATTTACGATGGCCTTCTCTAGTCTAGTTTCAAGGGCGTATTAATAAACATTCTATTTGTGCTTGGATGTGTTTTTAGAAGACAACTAAAAACTAAGGAATATTTTATTGAAAGGAATATCAACTATGATCCCTGTTGTATGTTTTGTGATTGTACATGGGAGTCAGATTCTTATATAATGTTGCAATGTTCATATTCTCAATAAATTTGGGCTAAATTATTGGAAAAAGTGAACTTGACTCTTATCACATGTGATTTCCCAAAAGCATAGGTGGAATCGATTATTCTCAGAATAGATCAACAACACAAAGGAGCCCAAGTTTTAGGGAAGTAGATTTTTAGAGCCATCACATGGTATATTTGGCAGGAAAGAAACAAAAGAATTTCCAAAAATAAGCAAAAGCTAGCCTATATTGTGCAAGTTATTCAAAGTAAAATTCTCTTCCTGTGCATAACTTTACCTGATAATTTATAATGCCATTGGAATCTTCCTCTAAGTCCATTGGCCACATCTTCTAGATTGACTTCCCCTACTCCTAGTGGAATGCATATCCATTTGATCTATCAGACAAGCAATGGTAAGAATCTTATGGACATATGTGGATCAGCCCACTGATGGTGCAATTGAGCCAGATCTTGATTATTATTCTTGAATTAATGAGCCTCTTAGTCTCATTCCCAATCAAGCCTCATCTATTTACATTTAGACTCATCTTTCTCTCATTTGAGTCTTGAAGCAGCTAGAAGCATCCCCATGGAAAGAAAGATTCAAAATTAGAAGAATGAAATCTATTATTCACAGAATTCAGTAGATTAATTTCTTAAATCTATACCCATCAACTATCCATTTCAGCAAGAAAATTGCTCGTGACAGAAATGTTCCTCTCATGTGTTGGCTTTAGAATGGAAATTTTTTATTTCGTTCTATTTATAGTGCTTAATGCGTGGGTTTTTTTCATTTTTTTTGTTTTCTCTAAGGGGCATGCCTAATAAAATTGTCCTATCCTCCTTTGAGAAGATAGGCGTCCTTTTTAGTAAATTTTTTTAGAGAAATAAAGGTTTGACTTACCTTTAAAAAAAAAAAAACAAACTCACAGATGTGAGATAATGTGGACCCACACATGTGAGGATACGGACACCAACTCACACATTTATGTACTATATTAAAGTAACTGTGCTAAAATATATTACAAATTGTGCTCAAAACTCAATCCAAATCTCTTTACCTTTAATATATTATAATTTGGCTCTAGAAGTAAATATATCTAAAGTGCTTCCATATCATTCTCCCTTCTATCAACCTCAATTTATTTACAAACACAAGAAGTCACACCCAGGTTATGAAGATCCCAACTTGCCTCAACTTTAACGATAATAACTATAATTACAATGCAGCGTGACTGGAGTATGAGAGGCTGTAGTGCCCTTGTTCTACATGCGTGGAGCCCACATTTTAAAAAATCCAAACCGCTTAACACTCATTACTCTAAACTCTCAAAGTCTCAATTGGCTGTTCTTTAGATTGATCACTTGATTTTACATGTCTTCCTTTGGGGAAAGAAGAAAAGGAAGAAGAAGAAGGTTAAAAAAAAAAAAAAACAACCAAAGGAAATTAATCATTTGCACAAGATCTTGTCGATCCTTTGTTGGCCATCCAACTAGTTTTAGTAAAAATTTATATTTAATCTAAATTTTCAAAAAATGAGCTCCACCCTTTTGTTAAACAACAAGCCTCTGTACCCCACTACAATGTAGTAGTGCTGAATGAAAATACAAAAGGTGATATATATATATATGTATATATTCAAGGGCATCTTGCAACAATTTGTTTACAGTGATCAATGGCTGCCCGGACCGAGTTCTCTCTTTCCGCGGGACTCATCTTCTCATTGGGAAAACCTCTTTGAATTGGTGACGATGTAATTGAACTTGGGGAGCTCTTAACTTTAGTTTCTTTGAATTTGATGCTTAAGTTGACATCGTCGTCCTTGTTGTCGTTGCTGATGCTGTTTTTTTTTCTTTTGGCATTGACGTTGTTTATTTGAAGCCACCACCGATGAAAAGGATTAGTTAGTCTCCCGTTTATCTTGATTGTTTGGCTTCCATTGCTAGAATGATGGGAGAATGAGTGGTATGATTTGATCAATGACATGAAAGTTGATAGCATGTTTCCAGAACGAAGCTTGATGAAGAACTTCATAACACCATCATTGAATGCTGTGACGATCTTTGAAGGTTTCCTTAAAAAACAAGAAAGAAAAAAAAAGAAAAAAAATTGTTTTAAGAATTGATTACTTGTCAAAGTACAAGTTAATGACTCTATCCCATCCATCTGAAATTGGCTTTGTCTTACCGTTTAACTCAGTTAACAGCCTACAGCAGTAATTTCTTCCCATTGAAGTTTGGTGCTTGAAAGAGGGGTCTCTTTTTGTCTTGCATAGTTAATTGTATATTTAATTAAATTGAACATGTAAGCTTATTTTATTGTCTCTTCAAAGCTAATTTATTGGTGTAGCTTGTAAACCGTGTAAAGTACTAAAGACTTCATGGGAGCTAGGCCGAATAAAACTCCATGTGACACTTTAGTTGGTCTTCACTCTATGGCCTACCGGGTTTCATGTAAGGCCACGACAAAAATATAGCAACATTGGACCTGGTACAAAAGACATGGGTGAAATGGAAATTGTGAACTAGTTTTCTTAAAAAACACACCTCAAACTAATTATACTTTATAGCACATCATATGAATAGTTCTCTACCATGAAGTTCCAGCAATTTACTTTCAGCTGATCTTGATAGATGATTTACTCCTACACCAGTAGCCAACATAGCAAAAGAAATAATTAATCCGAACTCTCCCCTTATATTTGATGGCCCCATTGCTCTACCAACATCCCATGTGCAGCACAACTAGGCTATGTAACATTTATAGTGCGACATTTCAGTAGATCAATCAGTTCTATGATGAGTCCGGTTCCTCTAATATTTCACTCCATGGTGATCGTGTCTAAACCTGTTACTGTCCATCATGCCACTAAGGGGCAGCTTGCCATGCACGATCAACCACGTCATTTAGGGGCAAACCCTCATTAATCTCAATTCGTTCTACCAAAAGACATGTGGCATGTGAGGGGGCTAGTTAGCCTCTAATATATAGTTCTTAATGGGCCAGTCTAAGCCCAATACTCACACCCGCCTAACCTTGTGTGTAGTGAGTTGCGACCTATATGCGATCTAATAAGGTGTTGGTGTTCGGTGTGAGTCATGTTTTATATATATAGACAAAACTACTATGCATAGGCCTCTCACACTATGATGAGAGACACTTTTTTTTTGAAAAGTATTAATGTATAGGAAGATAAAGTTATCACACCTTATGACACCTTTTTGACTTTGTTAGGTTTAAAAAATAAATTGCCTCTCACTATAGTGTGAGAGATAAATGCGCAGTCATCTTTCCCTATATATATATATATATATAAGGTATCTATTACTTGTTTTTGTGTAGAATGAATATGAAAAGCAGAAAACATATATATACCTCTAAACCAGGCAAAATTACTACCAAATCCCACATAGAGCAGGTCACCCATTGAACTCAAACCAAAACCATGCCTAGGTCTGGGCCCATTGCCACACTAAAAAGTTACTAAATGATATTGATGTCATCCGTGGGCCCACAGTTACATCAGGAAGCAAAGCATCCTTACCTCCTCCTACCAATGAACTCTCCTTGCCCATTTTCCTGCTCTCGACCGTTGACCGTTTCACAAAAGTTGACTTTTCGGTTGACCCCAGGTAATCTCAGTTTGAAGACTTTGCTGAATCTTGAGATCTCGGCCGTTGAAACTGGCATCGCGTCGATCGCAGCTGATCTGCCACTGGCTGGGATCTGGGTCTCTGTCTCTGAGGGTGTGGAGCTTATGTCCCAGCCCGGAAATGGAAGAATTTGGTCTTCATGGTGGAGCTGATCGGTCAGATACTGACCGGAGAATTCAATTGGAGGGATAGAGGACAGAGAAATTCGGACCTCGAGTTCTTTGGAATCTTGTGTTGTTTGGAAATTGATTTCGATGTAGGATTCATTGTCGTCCTCGTCGTCATCGAAGTTGCTGGAATTGAATTCGTAGCAGCTGAAGGAGAAACTCTCTGGGAGGTCTGTGGCTGTGATGGTACCCATCATTGAGAGAGAGAGAGAGAGAGAGAGAGAGAGAGAGAGATGAAAGACAAGAAAGCTATGCCTAGCTTGGTTTATACATATATAGTAATAAGAAGAGATACGTGACTTTTTTCATTTTTTTTTAAGACTGATTGCTGGTTAGACGGCAACGAACTGTATTGGTTCATACTTGATTGACACTTCATCCTAAAATTCTTATAGATTATTGGGTAGGTAATGGGCTAGCTTACGGGTTTGGGTTTGAAGGGTTTCAAACTTGCAACCTGCTGCGAGCTCACCTCAACCGTGGCCTTCTTCTCCAGCAGAGGACTAGAATCTCCCAACACCTAAGCAGGGTTTAAAAAAAAAAAAAAACACTAGTGAGAGCTAAGGTCTCGATTCCTATTGCAATGAAAAGTTTTACATGATCATGAACCTACCATCATTTTATAGAGAGCTTCTTGAATCAGGTTACAGTAAAATGATTGGCACAATTGATGGTAAATACGGAGGGTGGTCACAGGTTGTTTTTTTAATAGGTAAAACAGTCGGCCTCTTCAATCCAAAGGATATTATTAGTTTAGAAATAGTGACTCCACACAGCTGGTTGTCTGGTTGATTGAGAATTTCACCTTTTACCCTGCTCAGATATCGATTATTAGGTATGCTCTATCTTGATTTGTAGGTGACCTCTTCCCCAGTTTGCGATGCCGTGCCCATGCTTTCATCGGTAAAAGGAAATTCTCTTTTTTATTTTATTTTTTGTATCATATTTATGTTGGGCCAAGTAGGTTTCAACCTTGACAATGTATTCTGGATGATTTTTTTTTGTGACATAAGGGTCGTTGTCAGGGTTATATAAATCATTGATACCAATTCATGGTTTGTTTTCTTGGGGTTGAATTTGCCTCATGCTAGCACTCCCGAGTCAGCATGGATAGGAGAAGAAAAACCCTACTTATTTTTATTGGTAACATGACGGGAACTCACATGCTCAAGTTTGCATTAATAAGCACCTTCCACATGCCACAGGCCCTTACGCAGTAAGATAAGTCATAAGGATGGATCATTTGGAAAACTTTATATGTTTCTTAAATATTACTAACCAAATTTACGAACCCCACTCCCCACTCCCCCCTCCCCGTCGCCCTCCCCAAGTTTAGGAAATCTTCATGCTTATTTTACATAAGGCCCCCAAGAATTTTTCATTTTTCAAAGTGCAACACCAAACCCCAACACCACCGCCCCCCCCCCCCCCCTCTTCCTTCTACACAACCCCAAGGGAAGATTTCCAGGGTGATGCCCATCTTTGTATGGAGACAGACGTCTTATGAATTTATCAGTGGCATCAAACGTCAGACTTTCTAACTAGTGATAAGACGGGGCCATGCTGAAACCCTAATTAATTCCCAATTTGGACATTAAAGTAAGAAGAATCATGTTTTCATAATGAATACTAATTTCTTCTAATACACACTGCACATGTCAATCTGCGGACAAAAAATTGGTCTTAAAGCCTTACGTACACGCATAAAAGACCGGAAAGATGGCATGAATTAAGGATGAAGAAAGCATAGGTACAAACGAAACATATAATAAAAATTGGATTTCTTGTGCCTGTAATGGAAATATTCAATTTTCGATCCATCCAACACTATACTTGAAACACAGTTGTGGATGGTTAAGGTGAACGCATGAAGGTACTTGTTGTGCGCGCGTGTGCAAACGCAATCAAGATCACCAATCACCACACAAGAAGACAAGAAGATTTACGTGGTTCGGCAAAGATGCCTACGCCCACGGAAAACCAATTTCCACTAGGTTCTCCTCCAATCTGTGAAACCACAGCCTTGGAATCTCAGCCACTCTCAGCCTCTCTGATTTTCTCTCTAGGGTTACAGATTACAGCATATATATAACCATTACATCCTTATTCCCCAAGAACTCTATCTCAAGAAAAAGGAAAGTCCTAACCCATTAGAAAACTACTGTTTGACAAAACAGGAAATTCCTAATGTCATTAGGGAAATCACCCTAGATACTGAACCCACTAATGATCTGGACCCACATGGCCAACAATCTCCCCCTCCAGACTATGGGGAAGATGCCCTGAACCCCTTAATGGGAGTTCAGTCCTGCCAACTCTGAACACAGCTCCAGCTTTCCCTTAGACACAACCTTGGTCATCATGTTCGAGGGATTCTTGTCCGAATGAATCTTTTCCAACTTCATGAAGTTCTTCTCGATCACCTCACGAATCCAATGGTACTTGATATCAACGTGCTTCATGCGACTATGATATGTAGCATTCTCACTGAAATCCATAGCACTCTGACTATCACAGTAAACTACATATTCTTCTTGCTTCAAACCTAGTTCTTGAAGGAATCTCTTCAACCAAAGCATCTCTCTCCCTGCTTCATTAGCAGCTATGTATTCCGCTTCAGTTGTAGACTGTGCTGTACACTTCTGTAACTTCGATTGCCAGGAGATAGCTCCCCCTACGAAAGTAAACAAATAACCAGAAGTCGACAACCGACGATCAAGATCGCCTGCAAAATCAACATCAGTATAACCTTCCATGACTGGTTTTGAACCTCCGAAACATAAGCACACCTTGGAAGTACCTCTCAAATACCTAAAGATCCACTTCACTGCTTCCCAATGCTCTTTTCCAGGGTTTGCGAGAAACTACTCACTAAACTCACAGCATGAGCAATGTCTGGCCGTATACAAACTATAGCATACATGAGACTCCCCACAGCAGAGGAGTAAGGAACACATGCCATCCGTTCCTTTTCATCATCTGTAGTAGGACACAGGCGCTTGCTTAGTTTGAAGTGACTGGCTAAAGGTATGCTAACTGGCTTAACATTCTTCATGTTGAATCGCTCGAGAATTCGTTCAACATATTTCTCCTGTGACAACCACAGCTGCTTGGAACTCCTATCACGATGTATTTGCATGCCCAATATCGTTCGTGCAGGACCCAAGTCTTTCATGTCAAACGACTTTGACATCTCCTCTTTCAACTTGCCAATCAACGTGCTATCCTGTTTAACTATCAGCATATCATCTACATATAAAAGAAGGATGATGAACCGACCATCGATAAATCGACGAACATAGATACAATGATCTACAGCTGTCCTCCGGTACCCATGACTCAACATGAATGAATCAAATTTCTTGTACCACTGTCTTGGTGCTTGTTTCAGCCCATAGAGACTCTTTTTTAACTTGCAAACCATCTGTTCTTTTCCTTCTACCTCAAACCCCTCTGGCTGAGTCATGTAGATTTCTTATTTCAAGTCACCGTGAAGAAATGCGATCTTCACGTCCATCTGTTCAAGCTCAAGGTCCATGCTGCTGACTAGACCCAAAATGATTCTAACAGAAGTCATTTTCACAACAGGAGAGAAAACATCACTGAAGTCGATACCCTTCGTCTGTGCGAAGCCTTTTACCACTAACTGTGCTTTGTGCTTCACCAGTTTCCCATTCTCATCCTTTTTCAGCTTGAACACCCATTTGTTTTTCAGAACATTCCTATCTTTAGGAAGTTGCACCAGCTCATAAATCTTGTTCTTCTTCAAAGAACTCATCTCATCCTGCATAGCCTTCATCCAATCATCTTTATCAGCATGAGTCATTGCTTCTCGAAAGCTCTCTGGCTCTCCCTCATCATTAAGCAAAACATATTCGGATGCAGGATACCTAGTTGATCGTTGACGCTCCTGTGTAGACCTCCTAACTTGAGGTTCCGTGGTTTCAATTCGAGGAGACTGCTACTCCCCCTGCTCAACACCCTCATCATCTGGCAACCCCTGTGCCTCATCACGATCCGGATTGTTTTGTCCACCTTCACCACCTGTAGTCTACACCGGAGAAGGAGTCGGTGTGAGATCAACCACTCCATCAACTTTCTCAGAAGACTTATCAATCTTCTCTACATCTCCAAAGAACTAGTCTTCATGGAAAACCACATCCCTACTTCTGATAAGTTTCCTCTTTGCTGGATCTCATAATCTGTAGCCAAACTCATCTCCACCATAGCCAAGAAAGATGCAACTCACTGCCTTATCGTCCAACTCAGAACGCTGCTCCTTTGGTATATGTACAAACGCTTTACACCCAAACACCTTCAAGCGCGAATAGGAAACATTTTTACCTATTTATCTTCTCTCTGGAAGATCATAATTCAAAGAAACTGAGAAAGATTTGTTAATCAGATAAACGGCAGTCAGAACGGCTTCACCCCAGAATGACTTAGGCAACCGTGCTAATCTTATCATGCATCTCATCTTCTCAAGAAATAGTGAGGTCCATTCTCTCTGCCACACCATTGTGCTGTGGAGTACTAGGAACTGTCTTTTCATGTTGAATGCCATGCTTCAAGCAATAGCTTCTGAACTGGTTGGATGTGTATTCACCCCCATTATCTGAATGGAGACACTTCAAGAGTTTACCTGTTTCTCTTTCAACCTTGACATGAAACTGTTGAAACATCTGGAACACTTGATCCTTTGATTTCAACGGATAAACCCAGACTTTCCTGGATGCATCATCGATGAACGTGACAAAGAACTTATTGCCACCCAATGATTCTACCTCTTTGGAGCAAGGAATTAAATCCTTCTTTGCCAACATCTGCAAGCCTTTCTCACTCATATGACCAAGCCTCTTATACCACAGATTCAGAGAGGAATTGTCTTGAACTGCATTTAATGCATCTTTTCATAGATTTACTTGTGTTTTATAAAGAATATTACCTACTGTACCTCTCGCAATAACAAGAGACCCTTTAGTGAGCTTCATCTGCCATTTCCGAAGTAATTCTCATAACCTGCACGGTCCAATGCAGTCCCGGGAATCAGATTCAACTGCAGATCAGGAACATGTCGCACATCTTTCAGCGTCATTGTGCAACCAATATCGGTTTTAATGCAGACATCACCGATACCAACAATCTCTGAATGACTCGTGTTGCCCATCTTCACAGTACCAAAGTCACCTGCTTTGTACGTCGTGAACATCTCCCTGCAAGGAGTAGCATGGTAGGATGCTGCTGTGTCAACAACCCACTCAACCTGACCATCTGCAACACTCAAACACTCATCATCATCGCCGGCGAGCACCACTACTTCTTGTTCCAAAGTAGCTGTAGTGTTATCACTGTCATTCTTTTTCTCATTGTTGGATCCTTTCTATTCCTTCATGGCAAAACAATTTTTCCTGACGTGGCCCATCTTGCCACAGAAAAAGCATTTTACAGACTTTTTCTTGCTCTGTGATTCACTGCTAGACTTAAACTGTGATTCACCTCTAGACTTGCCACGACCCCCCTTTGGTCCTCTACTCTTACTCCTCCCTCTGTTCTCAGTAACAAAGGCCTGTGCATTATCTGTCCCTGCAGATTTCCGTCTAGTTTCTTCATTCTGTAGACTACTGGTAACCTGACTCATGGATAACACACCATCTGGAGTAGAGTTGCTCACGGAAACAACTAATGTCTCCCATGTATCTGGCAAAGAACTCAGAAGTAATAAAGCTTGCATCTCATCATCAAGGATCATTTTCATAGTGGCTAACTGATTTACCACACTTTGGAACTCATTGATGTGATCTTCGATCTGACCACCATCCTTGAATTTCATGTTCACAAGCTTTCTGATCAAGAAGGTTTTGTTCACTGAGGTCTTTTTATCATACATTGCTTCTAACTTTTTCCAAAGGGTATTCGCATTGATTTCATTAGACACGTGGTGAAATATACTGTTATCAACCCATTGTCTGATGTGACCAATCGCTTTTCTATGCAATTTGTTCCATTCAGCATCTTGCATATCTTTCGGTCGGGCACTATCCCCCTCAACGGGATCATGGAGGTCTTTACAATAGAGAATATCCTCCATCTTCGGTTTCCAGATCAACCAATTTGAATGGTTGAGCTTAACCATGGTAGTGTTGATAGTATTGTTCTCCATCTTAATCAAATTAAGTAACAGGAAAAACAAAGAACTAACACTGACCTCAACTCTTGCACCAAGTTGTAGAACTCGTCAACACGAGCACGCTGGAAGAAATGGATCTGAAATCCGACTTCGGATGGCTCCGATATCGCAAAAACGGTTTTCTGCGCTCCCGATTTGGTGAAACTCCTTGTTGATCGTCAAACAGCCAATCTTCTTCCACTAACATGTAGATCTGCTCGAAACGAGTCCGTAGGCGCAAACGGATCTCCGATCGAACGTCGGATGATCAAGATATCGCAGAAACAAACTTCTGCCGTCAATCTGGTCAACTCTGGCAGTTGACCGTTTGTCCGATGACGTGGGCTGACGTCAGCCTGATGACGTCACGCTGCTGACGTCTGCGCGGTGGCTGACGGGCTGGACTGGAATGCTACCAGGTTCAGGTCAACCGGACCCGAACCGGCCTGCACTGCTAACTGAACTAGGTTTGCACCACGGGTTGGGTCAAACTGAACTGAAACCCAAACTGACCTTAAATCGGATGCTTGGCTTGTGCTGTACGGCGGGTCAGGTCAAGCGGACCCGACCTGAACCCAGAACCCAGAAGCGACCGTCTTCAACCTCGCTATCCTCTGTTCCGCAACAAAACAGTCTGGGTTCTCCTCCAGCTGCGGCTTGGCTGGCGGCTGGTCCGGCGACTGTGATGGAGCGACGGCTACGGCGACGATCGGTGGGTGGGCGGACGAACGACGGGGGCAGCTTTCCCTTCTTCCTCGTGTTCCCTGCTCTGCAACAGGGAAACCAGAAGTCCATGGCCTTCTTCCTTGGCTGCGGGAGTGAGGGATCAACCGGCAGACCACGGCAGCAACCGGCAACCCAGCGGCGGCCTCTTCAATCTGTTGCACAGCGGCCCACAAGAGATCACGTTTGATCTCTTCTCCTCTAGGTGATCTTCCACGCACGACCCGACACGCTCGATCAATCGCAAAACCACGAGCGATCTCAACCTCGCTCTGATACCACTTGTTGTGCGCGTGTGTGCAAACGCAACCAAGATCACCAATCACCACACAAGAAGACAAGAAGATTTACGTGGTTCGACAAAGATGCCTACATCCACGGGAAACCAATTTCCACTAGGTTCTCCTCCAATCAGTGAAACCACAGCCTTGGAATCTCAGCCACTCTCAGCCTCTCAGCCACTCTCAGCCTCTCTGATTTTCTCTCTAGGGTTACAAATTACAGCATATATATAACCATTACATCCTTATCCCCCAAGAACTCTATCTCAATAAAAAGAAAAATCCTAACCCATTAGAAAACTACTGTTTGACAAAACAGGAAATTCTTAATGTCATTAGGGAAATCACCCTAGATACTGAACCCACTAATGGTCTGGACCCACATGGCCAACAGAAGGTTCATCATAGGAGAATAAATAAGCAAACTTGCTAACTCTAAAATAAAGTATAGTAAACTTAAAATCAAGAAAGAATAATATATAAAGGGGTTATGATGACTTTTTATTTTTAGCTGTTTGATATGAAATTTATTTGAGCTTTTGTATAAAAAGTAGAGACTTTTTGAACTTTTAGTGATGACTTTTGACTTTTTTAAAAAAAGAATAAGGAAAATTTGAATTTTTTTTAAAAAGAAGAAGGAAAATTTGAGTTTCAAAAATTTAATTCTACTCTACTCTAATCTACCTCACATTCAAAGACACCCTAAAACTGATGTTTTGCTCGGATAGAGATGAAAGCATAGAAGAAAGAGCGAGAGACCTAACTCAGGATCCAATTTGGTTTAACAACTGAACAGGGTAGACCCATGTAGATGAGTGTGGGGCTGAAGCCCCCACTCAAATTTGAAAAGGTCTAAAATTTCCCTTATAACTTCTAAATTTTTTTTTTTTTAACATTTGCCTCTTTCTCTCAAAATTTATTTTATATTAAGCCCCCACCAGAAAATTTTCTGGGTCTGACCCTCGTCAGCGTGAACCCTGGGCTCAACTCCTATAAAACTGGCGGATATTCGGCTGTGGAATTAATCCGCTGGAATGTGGGTCAGATTCTTTCAGGCCCACCGAGTGCATGTAGTTGATGAACCAACCAAAAACATGGAATGTGCAGTCTGGTGACTGGTGACTGGTGAGGAGTGGTGATTAATCTATTGTTGGTTTTGCTCAATGAACCTAGAAACTTTATTCCATTTTCTATTGAATAAAATATAGTACAGAGTACAGAAATTCTGGTTGTAGACTTGTCTAATGTGTCTGTTTTTTGAATCAGCATCTTTTCGAGTATAATCCGGCATGCTATTTCCACAAGTAAAAAAGCGCAAAAACATGCTGGCACAAATGCATTGAAGAGAGAAGACTTCGGAGTCATCCATTCAACGCAGGACGCAACTAAATTTTTTAAAACAACAATTAAATATTTTTTTTATGACCTAAGGTATTTTTTGCTGGTCTAACCTTTGTACTTTTGACCTTTGGTGAGATATTACCTGATTCTGACAACTAAGAATTATTCTCTTAGCGGTATATGCAAGGCCGCATATATAGAACTCGAAAGAAAAAAAAATAAATATAAGCACTTGATATGTTGGGATTTGTCAAGAAACTGTCACATGATGAGGGATGGCCCAGCTGGTTGGCATCCCGTTTCTCATCTCCTTTCTAAGGATATTCCTTGGCTTCGCTACGGTGGGCAGGATATTATCCGAAGAGGGTCCCTAGGCTTTTAGCCAACTTGGCTAGATAGCAAAAAATGAAAAAAATAAAACAAAAAAGGAGCTGTTACATAATGTTGGTATGACATTTGAATTGGCAATATCATCAATATGTTTATTGCCAATATGAATCATTCATGGATTCTAGCAATTTGGGCGGGCAAAAATTTGATTCAGTCAAAACACCCATGCACACACATATATCTTCATTTTTTACCTGTAGAAGTGAAGTATATTGAAAATAGATAAGGTTTTTAATTAAAAAAATATGCATGATTCTTTGCTTTGTGTTAGAATAAGAAAAATAAGAGCCATATTTTATGTTATTTTATAGTTAAATTGTTAATCTAAGGGACCAACAAACATAAGTCAAATCTACACATATTAGGACAGATTTGATGACACAAAACATTAATAAAATATAAATGTGTACCTAATCTCATGACAAATGTCTAGTTCTTCATGAATCCCTCGATCAATGATCAGTTATCCTTTGTTGGGGGAATAATTACACTCCTATTTTTGTTCTTTATTGTTTCTTATCCAAGCTCAACGAGCATTGGTGTAAAGAGGAGCTATAACCCCTAAAAAGGTATTGAAATTTATTTTCATTTGGTGAAACTAAAAAAAATTGTTGTTTTCACTCTAATTGGAAGGCCTAAACTTGTTTATATATATATATGTGAGGTGATGTGTAGAGTTTTATTCTAGTGAGAACTAATGCATATAGAATTGTTTAAACTCACCTGCAATGCCCACTAAGATCATTTTTGGGGATAGAAATATTTCAATGAGGCCTAGAGTTGTGTAAAATTCCCTTTCGTATTGTCTTTACCTCTCGATTTATGACTATCAAGTTTAACTGTTTCAAAAAGATATCATTTTTCTAAATTTCAATAGAACTATAACAATGGAATCAGATCAATTTGAGTTTGGAGGCAATTGTGGTGGGGAGGTAAATATAAGGATCGCATGGATGGTTCTCATATGAATATTTCTAGTAATTTACACTTTACACAAGCAAGGAGAATGATAAAAAGTGTTGGGATGTTCCTTTTTTTTTTTTTTGGATAAAAAGTGTTGGAATGGTCTTCTTTTTTATTTCTCCTTTTCCAGTGGCTAGGATTTGGGTGTTAAGTCTTCCACCCCTGTTTTTGCTTTGATTTGTGAATTTTTGATACTGCGTTAATTTGTGTTGTGTTGAAGCATGTAGTAGACTTTATTTGTTTTATTAGGCCCTTTTTATTTGCATTAAAATACATAAGAATTAATTATATAGGGTAGTAAAAGATGAAGATAAAATGTGATTTTCAGAAAATAATCATCAAAGAACATCTTTTTTCGATCCTACTTTCCTAAAAGAAAATGTTATATGAGATAATTTTAAAATTTTACATTTATTCTTTACTTTACCACCCTATATATTCAGTTCCTATGTGTTCTAATGCAAAAAACAAGCTAGTGAATTTTATCATCTTGCTTTGGTGATATTGATCTGGTTAGATACATTAGATCGAGACTAATGTGATTACTGAAACCTTGATTTTAATCACCACAAGTACTGTTAACTCAACTTAATTTCCCCGTCTAATGTGGGCAAATTTGGCCCGTTCTGTTCAAATGGGCAAGAATAGTGTGGCCTATCAAACTACCAAAGAGCGTTGTTGCCACCTCTTTCTCATAGAACCCTCATATCAGTGGCGTTACAACTATTGTGATTAGTTCCATCTGGATGGCCTGCAGGGTAGGGGACCCGATGGAAGCTCCATATCTGAGAAATCCACCAACATCCGATCACTGGGTATTTTTCAGGATGCTTTCAGGCAGCAGACAAAATCCAAACAATGTGCACCTGTTGAGATAGCAACAGGTGTCCCACTTATTCCATGGTCCATATACTATTTCAATTGGGAATCTGCTTATTCAGAGACCGGATCCCCTGACATCGGGTTTTAGTCTCAAAAAATTAAAGAAAATCTTCGCAGGGCCCATCTAGATATGTGATAATTGATTATAAAACTAGAGGATTGATTAGTTTGCATATGGATTAAGGTATCCTTAATATCATTTTAATCAATTTGTTCTAATAACCTTATATATATATAGATCCTTAAAATTTAACAGCTGAATATACAAGTATATATACTATATATATATATTTATTTATCAATGTATACAAGTATATAACGTAGAATGGAATGGGGAAACATGATTCATGTAGCCGACCTCAACATGGTTGGGATAAGGCTTTGATGATGATGATGATGATGATGATGATACAAGTATACAACATCCAAAAAATTTAGGGGGTGATTGGAAACAATATATTTTAAAAGATTATGTGATATTATATGTAACACTATAATATAATTTATCTAACTAAAAATTAAGTATTTGGCTAGCTTACAATGTATTCTAGAATATGTGACTTTCTAATAAAATTTAAAAGATTTGTTTCTTTTCCACACATTGTAGGAATAAATATCTAGAAAATGTATTTTTCAAGTTACTATCAAATATCATCACTTATATTATGATACTGTTTTCTTTTGAGGTTAGCCATTGTTCTGTTAGAGTAATCACCTGTCTTGGTCGTAATAATGCAAAGGAAGTGTGATATTTTGAACTGTCTAGATTCAAGTAATTGGGTAAATACAAAAATGTTACTCTTATACTTTCTCTCTATGATACTATTTTCTTTTGAGCTTAGCCATTGTTCTGTTAGAGTAATCACCTGTTTTGATCGTAATGCAAAGAAAGTGTGATATTTTGAACTGTTTAGATTCATGTAAGTGGATAAATACAAAAATGTTATTCATATACTCTCTCTCTCTCTCTCTCTCTCTTTCTCTCGTGTGAAAAAGATGGTACTCTGTTTGTTGAACAGTGAGGAGAGCAGAAGTGGACTTATACTCAATTCAATTATTTGAAGATTTTTTTTATTATATATATCATCATTGCTATTATTTTAAATGATAAGTTGATTCTGGTTTCTTTGGCAGTGTCTCTTTGTACTCTATCCGATGGACTAATACTCTACCACGTACGAACGACTCTTATTATCTGTCATTTTAGTAAGTGAACAGAAACCGTCATATTAAAATGTTTGGACGAGAAATCATCAAAACCTACAAACTGGTTTTATTTCTTAAGTTGTTCAAATCACCTACGACTGTCCGAAGCCATTAGATGATGATGCTGCAGTTTGTTAACTAGGAGGGTATTAAGTTTCCTAGGTTAATAATTTCTACCGAAGCCTCGATGAGTTCATAGAGATAGTAAAGATACTTTTTAATAATAAATCTCGGGTGGAGCTCAATCCTTAGCCCTTCCTTTTAAGTGGAGCACTCCCTTTTTTGTGGAACCAGTCATGCATTTTTAGTGATTTATGTTTTTTTTTATGTTTAGTCATTTCCTTTGAAATTTGAACTTACGACTAGTTGGATTTGATACCTTATTAAGCTTATTTAATAATCCATTTCTATTAAAATCTGGAGGCATTAATAAAGACAACACAAAAACTTTTCAATACCCCCCTTAGTAGGACCCACTCCTCAATAGAGAATTTATTGTAACAAATACCATGGGTGTATTAGAAAATGTTTTCCTTTGAATCTTCTTAGGCTTGTGAAGTATAGCTCACTTATTAAATGTTCAAACTATAGCTTACTTATACCAAAATAAATATATCTATAAATGGGTTATCATCAAATTTCACGCTAATAGCAGTTGGGCCATCATCGAATTAATCACATATAAAATAGAAGTCAATTAAATAGGATTACAATTTTGGGTATAATGATTATTACAGTACATCTAGATCTTATTGTTTTAGAGAATGGTTTTTTGTTTGCCCCTTTTGTAATGTTGGGTTAGCAAAGAGGCAATCGAATTTGTTTTCAATGACCTCAACAGATTCTCTTGACCTAACTCAGTGACATTGATCTTCTTTATAAGGATTATTTTGTAATGCTAATTCTAAGGACCGATAAATATTATAGGAGGCCATAAAACGAGAACTTAATTTCAAACCACGTCGTCATTATCAAAGTCTTGTCTTAACTATATTGGAATCGGCTAAATTAATTTTGTTTCCCTATTATAGCACAAATTTTTTAAATAAGTTATATTTCTTCAAATCTATTTTTACTATCTTCATCTATGCCTTCTTTGACCTATTTCTTCTCCTTGGTAGGATATCAATTTACATAGTTAAATCTTTTTCTTAAGCGTATCGTTATTGGCCTGTGAAAAATTTTATTACCGGTCTCAAGCCAGGATAAAGAAAGAAGGTAACTTTAAGTTAATTAATTTGACAGACAACACAATTTTTGTTATAACCCAACAAGGCGTCATTTAGGTTGAACCATGTCATTTTTCTTAGATGAAGTTTTTGAAGATTTCTTTGGGTAATTTACATGGTTCATACAGCATAATTTTCAGGACATCTATAAAATTTAGAGTACTTTTTCAAGTTGATCTACTTTTATTATTTGAGAATTGCTAAACTTACATCTTCACTTAAAAAAGGTGTTAGGGAGTTCCTGGGGGAATAAATGAGAATGTAAGTCATATATCAACACAAGGAAATTGAGCGATTATACACCACATAAACAACTTAACTAGGATGTTTTTTTTTAATCAGATATATTCAGTAGCAATAAGATAAGTCACTTAAAAGGGATGGTCATGATGTTCGTTTCTTTGTGAATAGCGTCTTTTAGTTTGAACCATACCATTTTTCTTGGATTGTGCTTTTGATGATTTCTTTCGATAATTTACATGGTTTGAACCATGTCATTTTAAAATCCTTTCAACAACCCTCGCTCAAAAATGATTGTCAAGCCTCCATGTTGGACCGCCTGGGCAAGCCCTTTCTGTTGGGTTTGGCTCAAAAGGTCCCTATTAAGCCTGAGTGGAGGGTCCAGTTAATTAAAGTTATTGTCTTTCTTGTTCTCTTTATATACTCTCTTTGGTAGTTTTATTATAACCAAGAGAAAAACACACTTTGATAGTTTTTTATAACCAAGAGAAAAACACAGTAAGTGGAAAAGGAACACAGAGAGAAAGCCTTGTAAAGGGGTGTGAGAGAGAATTCTTGATAATGAAATCTTTGTGTTCGTGGACGTAAGCAATTTTGCCGAACCACGTAAATTCTCGTGTCTTTTGTGTGTGATTACTTATTGTTTTTCCTTCATTGTGGTATGTGCTTGGCTAGATCCAGATATAATACTTCCATGCTTTGGGACGTCCATAATAAGTATGACTCATATTCTTTTGTACCTTCGTTCACTATCCTACAATTTGTGCAAAACCCGAATATAAAATTGCACGATTCCAAGTTGCTTGGTTTAAATTGAAATTCTAAGAAGACCATCCTCTAGGCTGCTTCTTTCAACTAAAAAGAATCTCCTTAAATTTATATATTTAGTCAATAGAAAAGAATCTCCTTATATTGTGATTCCTAAACCAAGCACCAATGACCCATGTGTCACATGTGTATCATGCCAAGGATTTTGGGAAACTCTATATGACCCATGTGCAAATGACTATAGAATACGCAAGATTTTGTAAGATAACTGTTCAGTTTTCCAAGAAATATATTGTTTCGAAGGCACAAGTATCTCTACAAAATAAAATAAACATGAAGGTTGTTCTAGCTATCAGGTTATGAGGAGGGAGGAGAAAATTTTGATCTGCAAGGAGGGTGAACTGAAATAATAATGAAATGTTGTTAAGAAGGATTACGAAACAACAACGAGGCTTTCTGATTCTAGAAGACAATGTAAGCCAAAACCCGAACTGCAGAGTAAAGTCTATATATGGAACCGACTGGCATCAGCACAGGACAATATAAGTCTCTTGCTTCCCTCCTCATGTGGCGCAAGTAGTCAAGTACAGAAAGGAGAGCACCAGTTGTTGCTAAAGATTTGAGGGGGGAAAAAAAAGACTTCTGAATATCCATACCATGAATAAAGGACATCAAAGTTTAACGGACATGTAAGTAAGCATTTTATGAAATTCAATTCAAAATGTCAAGTGTTAATTCACATGATAGGTGCGGTACATTGCATAGAATAGTGAGGGAAGTGTGAAATTTCTATCAAATTGAGTTGATAGTAGATTTAGATTTGTCATCCCTTATGAGAGAATTGGGTAAAGAAGAAAAAAGCAGGAAACAAAAATGAGAAGTATATATATGCATGCAACAACAGCTCATAATAACGTAGGGTACAATAAGACAACCCCGTATGTCCAAAATCTGGAAATTGAAATCACAAACAAAAATTTGCAACCGGGTCTTGTCATCCAACTGGCTCGATAGGGTTAGGGCTGTCAACAAGCCTAGATCTCTTTCATCCAAAATCCGAACTGAAATTGTCTATTGGCCCAATGGGCTTGAGCTGGGCTCGCCTGGGTCTAGACCATTGTCAGTCTGAACTCGCCCAAGTTCAACTCTATTAGACTCGGTCCTTTTCTGAATTCAGGTCCTTTATTCGGTATGTTTTTGGGGCTTTGATCCAAGTCTCAAGGTACATATCAGATTAAAATAACCGACCTCGAACTTTTATAAGGCCAAACTCAGACCTGTGTTAGCCCATCAAAAACTCTGAAATTGGAAAGCCACAGAACCGAGTCGATTCAGATACTAATCCGAGTGGAGACCTACTCAAAAGTGAAAACACAGTTTCTTAAAATATATATATAATATAATTTCCCTTGAATCTTGACCACGTATTGGCTGAGTCAATCAAGCCTTTAGCGAGTCGTGACCCAGTTTTACCCACTTCTGGATCTATAGTTGGAATTGACCGTGCATGTGATCATAATCAGCACTGGACCTACCCTACGATGTGATCGGTTACTCTAGTGCATGAAGAGTTGAACGGTTAGTCTTGAACAAGTAAGAGGCTCGCTATTAGCCAAAAATTCGTTGACCCTGATCTTCTCGTACCAAGAACCCCGGTCAACTATTTTGACAGGGTCAAAGGATGACAGTTTTGCGTACAAAGCGGATCGTTTCCAAATAATCCCCCAACAGTCTACACAGACAAAATCAAGGTCCTCTCTCTCTCTCTCTCTCTCTCTCTCTCTCTCTCTTCTATTCCTTCTATTCTTATAAATCCTTCTCTTCCCCCATATCCTTCTCTTCTTGTAACTCCTTCTCTCCCCACATACGTACCCAACAAACTGCTAACTCCACCTCCAACTCCAACATACAGCAACATCGTCCACAGCTCGGCTCCATGGGAGCCGAAGCCAAGCCCAAGCTCACCCCGAGCCTAAGCAGGGCATCGCCATCCTTCCGGCTCCGCAGCCCGAGCCTCAATGCCCTCCGGCTCCGCCGCATATTCGACGTCTTTGACAACAATGGTGATGGGGTGATCACCCTCAATGAGATTAGCCGAGCCCTCGAGCGGCTTGGCTTGGAAGCCGACCGGACGGAGCTTGAGTCCACGGTGCTTTGTTACATTAAACCCGGCAAATCGGGTCTCGACTTCGACGACTTTGAGTCGCTGCACCGGTCACTCGGTGACAGCTTCTTCGGCGCCGGTGATGTTTGCGCCGACAATGAGGACAATGAGGACCTCATGGAAGCTTTCAAGGTTTTCGATGAGGACGGCGACGGGTTCATATCCGCCGGTGAATTGCAGGCTGTTCTGTCCAAGCTAGGATTGCCGGAAGGGAAGGAGATTGATCGGGTGAGACAGATGATACGCTCGGTGGATCGGAATCGGGATGGTCGGGTAGATTTCGATGAGTTTAAGGACATGATGAAAAGCGTAACGTTTCAGGGCGCTTAGTTTTGTTTCATCTTTGAGTAATCTTCTCCTCATTCTTGCATTTCATGTGTATGGAACCTTTTTTTTTTTTTTTTTTGTGTTGTAACAGTTATGAATGTGCCGGAGATACTTCTGTTCTGATTCGGGTTTCCGTGTCATTCTTTGAACATATAATGCGCATATATGTGTGTTTGATTGTCAAGGATTTTTATTTCTGTCCCACAGGTGAAAATCTTAGACTTTATTATCTCTCTCCTTTGTCATTGTTATTCGTATTTGTTGTTAGAAGCTGATAAATGCTATTTAGCTACTTATGTTCATGTTGTTGTTGCTGGTGGGTTATAATAATAATAATAATAATTATTATTATTATTATTGTTATTATAATAGTTCTTCTTGGATTAATGCAGTGAGAAGGAGAGGAAACTGTCATAAGGCTGGTTTTCTCTTGGGTCTCTTATTTTTGTAGATCGTTTGCTATGAATCTTTATCGTTTAGGAATGTAGGAAAGATGGATTGGATTTTATTAAGTTCATCCCATGGTTGGATTTCCTCATAGAACTATTGAAATAAAGGTTTTTTTTTATTTTTTATTTTTTCGGGCCTGTTCTTTGGCTAGTATTCTTCGTATTAGAAATTTTTAGACATGGTGTGTTGATTTGTCCTTTTACTATTTGTATATGCAATATTTAGCATTTGGGGCCAATATTAGAATCTTAATTTATAAAGACTTTGAGCTCTCAACAAGATGCCCATGACCGGGTCATGGTTGAGACGACTTGGGTCATACATGGTGAGTATATGAGTGTCAAAGGTCCCAGTAGGGTGTGCTGTGTTGAGCAGTCATAGGCTCGGGTTAGACCAAAACCCTCAAAGTGCATGCACTACTTTATCTAGTGGTGGACCCTAGAAAGTATTCTTTGGTGGGGGGCTCAATGTAAAAAAAAATATGAGAAAAAAATTAAAAAATTAAAAAATTAAAAAAATTATATGGGTTTTTGAAAAATTTCAAATTTGAGCTCAACTCTACTTGGGTCCGTGAGTGACTTAAGCTAAGCACTACCTTTGTTGGCTAGGTGCAGGTTTAAAGAAAATAATTTTAAACCTTTAAAACTTTTATGTCAACCAATTGCTCATTTCCTTACAGTGTAGATGTGGGCTTTGATATTTTTATTTCTCATAAATCATTGGTTGACCAACTAGTACTAGAAATCCACTGTTTTATAGTCCTTTGACGTCTTCTAGCCATAGTGTGACATTCCAAATATATGTAAATTTCTTGAATGAAGTGATACACGGATTTCATATAGCAACATGTTATGTCATGGCCATTGAGCCAAGCAAGCAAGCCAAAAAGGACAAAAAAAAAAAAAAAACAGAAAAACAAAAAAACAAAAACAAAAGCATGTTACACACTTTTCTAATGTAATAATGCAAATACAGAAAGTATTAGAGCAGATCAATTATATTTTTTACTCAGCAGTTAAAGCACCTTAATTGAATTCATAATGATACGTACTAATTTAAGTTTTTGTCAAAGTCAATTATTTGTTATCCTTGAAGAGAAAATTGAATAAAAAAACAAAAAGATTAAAAATTTAGATAAACAGGCTTAGTTCATAAATCTTACAGGTTACATGGAAATTTTAATCTAATTAATAAAGGCTAAATAGATTAAGGTTTAAAATGAAAGCACTAACTTTAAGTTATAATTTAGAATTAGTGTGTTCAATAAAATTATAAAAAGCTCTTATTTCATGAGGTAATTGGAGCCCAGGTTTAAGAATTGTGGTTATTGGGACCCATGATCTAAAACTTACAATATCGAACTCATCATTTTCATCATTTGAAAATTTATAATGTTTTCTAATTCAAAACGCATAAATTTTGCATTTTCCACCTCTATTCACTTTATATACGAAAAAAGCTCTAAAAACATAAGCAAAGGGTGCTGCTTACTTTTTTAGGAGCAAACACTTTAATTTGTAAATAGGATCTAACATTAGAAAATTAATTAGAGGTTTACCAAATGCTCTAATATACGAATAAGCTCTAAATTACAAAATAATAACGTCAAAATGGCCCTTAATTTCAAACTTTATTTTATAAGTTCAATCAAGAGTTAGGGTAGCAATTGATATCGAAAATGCTAAAAAGAAAAAAAAGTACCAAAAGCGAGTTGAGAAAGATGTACTAATGGAATTGACTGTCATTGGCTTCATATGCATCTTCCATTCTTGAAATTGGTTGTGAAGGTTATGTATTATAAATTTTTTTATGGCCATAATATAATCGTATTTGTTTGTGGGGTAGATCAAAGTAGAGTAGAGCATAGTAGATTAAATCTTAAATCAAAATAGAATAAAATAAGATGGGGTTATGATGATTTTTTATTTTTATTAATTTGAAAAGGAGCCTTTTTAACTTTTTGTGTTAGTTTTTTTTTATCATTTAGTGATTTTTTTTAATTTTTGTTTGAAAAAGAAGGAAATTATTTTAAATTTTTATATTTCGATGTGATCTACTACGCTTTTTTATGAAAGATCACTTTATTTTACTTTACCCTACAACATTTACTATTTCAAAGAGTGGGGTAAAATGGTAAAACAGGTATTTTAGTAAATATATAAATTATATTAATATATCAATATATATATATATGTATAATCATATTAGAACTTTGCTTATCACCCGAGCGGCGGTGGCCGTGGCCGGTGCCGGGGCAAAAAGATGTATACAGTGTGTCGATACGAATTACGCGCCAAAAATTACCGGGGCCGCATCGGGAGGCGCTCCCGACACCCAGCACCAAACGTGGCGATAACCAATTGGAGAAGGACGACTAGACGCGGATTAGCTTCCTATCCCACGCAATCCTCGCCGTTGATCTTCCCCTCATCACCTTTTTCTCACGTCACCTTCTTGAACCCCCATCTCTCTCTCTCTCTCTCTCTCTCTCTCGTGCCATTTCAAAATCTCGTCTGCTCTGCTCGCCGTATCTTTATCAGGATCAGGTACGAAATCCACGGTCCCATCACGCAATCTTATTTCATCTCGACATTGATGATTCGATTACGGTTTTCTTGTTCTAGGGTTCTTGTTGATTGAAATCACATGCATCTCCACCGTGATTTGGGGTTTTTGTGGTTAGGGTTTTCGGTTGAAATCGCTTGTTGCTATTGTTTAGGGTTTTATTGGGAATGGGAATGGCATTGGTTTAGGCTGTGTTTGGATTAGAGGAAACTGAAAGCCCCAGATCTTAGCCCGTTAATTTTACGCCCATGGCAGTTAGGCTGTTGAAATGGAATGGGTTGCACTAACAAGAGCAATGACATGCACTAGTTTTGTGGGTTAGGGTTTTTGTTGATGAAAATGGTCTCTCTTGCGGCTCCGCTTTACTCAATCCAAGAACAGTTTGATTGGAATTCATCTCCAGTGAAGGAGAAATGCCCACGTATTAGTTTGGACATAGTGGGTCACTGTTGGATGTAAACGGTGCAGATGACAATGATTCGATGAGTTAATCATGTCATTTGCAGTGTTTCAATCCAGCTTCTAAGATAAATCCAATGAGTATGATGCTCAAACAAACTTCCCAGGCTTGGGTTTTTTGTTTTTTTAAAATCTTGTGAGGGTTGGTTGGGATTGATCCAATGGCTTGGATTGTGATAGATTGGGGTTTATGTGTTGTATTGTAGATTTACTTGATAATTTTTTTTCTCCTTTTGAAATTTTGGGATCATGTTTATTGATCATAATCTTTTCTTTAATTCAAGTTGCAGTTTGTTTTAATTTTTTGGCTGGCTTGCAAATTTATTTGATTTGATTTGATTTGATTTTTTTTTTTTGTTGAATAAAAGTGTTTTGAATGATTGTAAGCTATAGTCTTGAATAATCTTTGCTTCAATTTCAGGAAATGAATCCTATAACTAGTGTAGAAAAGATGGAAACCACCCTGGATCTTAAAACTAGTGGAGAAAAGATGGATACTGCGGTGGATGTGTCTTGCGAGATTGCTCGCACGGTGAAAATAGGAAGTTTAGAAGATAAAGAAGCTCAGCCTTTGAATTCAGCTGAAGAGAGAGGCTTAGGGCCTGTAACCCCTGTTCCAGATAGAAGAAATGGGGAGGCTGTTATCGGAAGTGATACACCATTAACTTGGATGTCATCTCCTCTTAAAGCAGTTACAAACTATTGTAATGGAACTGAAACTATTGAGATTGATTCATCTGCTCGGACACCAAAAGCTAGTGTTTTCGATCCATTTGCTCCTGGTCCAGATGAGTTGATGTTTGCACCTAGGAAGAAGACTTTGGAGGAACCTCGAATCCGCCCTGTGCGGCGTCTGGATTTTGACAACTCTGATGTTTCCATGGAAGAAGTTGGTGAGAATGAGGTGGAAGTTGTTGCGCATGATGAGAGTTTCTTGGAGTCAGTCTATGAATCTTTATTGGATGTTATTGTTTCAAAGCAAGCCGAGGGAATCTTAGCTGAAAATCTGACACTTAATTTGGATTGTGATGGTTTTAAGACGCCTGTGTCATCACCTTCGTCAAAGGGTGCCAAACAAATTTGTCCAGGAGCCCCAATGAAACGTGCAAGTGAATCAAGGAAATATAATCTCGGGGAAGATGATCTTGGAATATGCCGAAAGCTCGAGTTTTGATGAAGGTTAAATGATTCTCCATGCAAAGGATGACAAATTTGGTGGTGATGATGATGATATAGTTTTGAAGTGGGATCTTGGGTTAAGAGTGACATTGCTCTTGAAGTTCATGGACGAAGTTGTTGGTGTGCCTACCGCTGTCATCCACATGGAGTTCAAGATGCTTTTAGCTGTTTTGCAATCTCAAGCTCAAAGTAATTGTGCTTTTGCTTCAATTCCTTGTAAGATCTAGGAGAGAACAAACTTGGGAGATGCATCGTGCATGGGCATTCTTAAAATTGATGTACATATGCCATGTGCCTACCGATCATGACCAAAGACTGACATTGGGGATTAGCTATTCCCATGGTTTTGTGAAGCCTGAGTCCTCAAATTTTTCTATGATTCTAATCAGGTATGCAGTGAAACATTGAGTTTCTTTGCAGTGTTACTCTTAATGTTATGTTTTAGATTTTTCAAAACATGGGGAAGCGTATTGATATTTACTTGGTGTTTGAGGCTGGGTTTTCTGTATTGAGAGTCATTGTAACTGAGGTGGCTTCTCTGATTGCAGTGTCACTAGCCCCTTTAGTTTTTGTTGTTTAGTCTGTTGTTATTGATATTTTCTATCACTACTGTGTTTTCTGTCCTTCTTGATGGAAGGATGTTTCATGGTTAAGTATTTGTTTATCAGGGTATGGAGTCTATTATTTTCTGTACAAGACAGCACACATGTTGCCATGTGGGGCCCACCTGTCATCCCATGGACACCTTCCCCCTGCATTGGCGACCTAGTTTAACACTTACTTTTATTATGCTGATGGGTGTGTTTTGATGTTTGTTTTTCAATGGACTTCTGCGATCTTGATTTTGATCTGGTAACACCATTTTGTATCCGATTAGGCTGATTTTTGGTCTGCCTTTTATCTGAATACCATACTATTCTGCTACTGCCCAAGGTTGTCATGGGGCTGGATAACTTGCTCATGTCCTGGCTTAGTCCCTTTTCAATTGAGGAGAGTGACCCTTAGTTGGACATGACCCTAGAGCACATTTGTGCGATGGTCGATTTTCCTATTTTGTGATACTGTGATGATTGTTTGACATTGTTCTATTTTTTCTTCTACCTGGCTAAAAGTGCTTCTGGTGCAGTTTAATTGTTTTCGTTCGCTCGCGTGTGTTGTGTTTTGTTTTGGGGGGGGGGGGGGGGGGGGGGGGGGGGGGAAGCTTTTCACACAATTGTGGAACAGTGGCGAACGGCCGAAAATTGTACTCTTTGTGCTATCGAGATATCGTCGGTCTTTTGCCAACTTACACTTGTTCTCTCTGCCTTCCCATTCCACAGGTGGACCTCAAACCAAGCCTTTACTTAAGACCTCTCCCAAGCTTAGTTGAAGCAAAAAAAAAAAAACTTTCTTTTATGACAATCATTGTATGTGTTAGTATTATTAATTATATATGTTTATATAATGCAAACTTACAAGAAAACGAAATCTAATGAGACTCGTATCAGGCTTGAGACCTTTGGTCTGATTCCAGCCCATTAATGTTTGCGACACAAAGCATGGGTCGTAGTTCAGTCTGTTGGGACCACTGGCATGTTGAGTCCCAGCTACAGGGACCTGGAACTGGGATGGATTCAGCCCATTGATGGCTGGACTGTTGTGCATGTAGGGATCATTCGGCAGCAGGATTTAGGAGATTTTGTTACATTATATGGTGTAATTTGTTTTCATTTAGTTCAGGTTTTGGTTGATTTTGTGAAGTCTTAAAAGTGTATGTAGGGATGGCAATGGGTTGCGTTTAAATGGGGCCTCTGCCCCTCTCCTACTGGAGTTTGGTGATAGTTTTCTTGATATAATATATATTTATTTCGTTTAAAATTATATGCAAAACTCATGTGAGAGGAAAAGGTGGTAGCTGCATGTTACTGGATTGCGGTTCGCATTCATTCGTTTGTAGCTTTCATTTTCACAGCACTGAAGTATTGATTAACGGGATAGGACTCAGGAGGCTTTAGTCCTAAGATTTCAGGGACTGAAACAATGGTGCCGTGACCCAACAAGAAAATAATGTGGATTGTTAGATATGTTTACATATGGATAATTAATCCACAATTTGATTTGTTGTCACTGTGATTGTGCTTGAGAAAAAAAAGAAGAAGAAAGGAACGAGAGTTAGAGACATTCCATTCATTCAATGTAGAAATTATACTGAGAAATAATCCTATGAGAATTAGTTCTCACTACTTTTTTGTGAGAAGTCTAAGTGGAGTTCATTTATCATCAAATCTAAATCTTACAATATACATGTTCTAAGTTTTTGTCAAAGCTGAACTTACTGGACCGTTGGATTGATTGTGCATCAATATGAATGGATTGAATTTGTGGATTATGGATAAAAGTTAGGAACATATAATAGGAGTCAAACTTGATATTTGGAATAGTCATATATAGATCTTTTCATTCCCCTGGTCTCATCTCCAAATGATCCATGGTGGGCCTTAGAAGAAGTTCTATCGGTAGGTGCTTGAGAGCACGTTTGATAGGATTAAAGCCCAAATATATTTAGGCTTTGATTGCCTGGTCTTAGGTGTGATCAAGACCAGTTTATTTATAATCATGTTGCAAAATTAGCTCGATCTAGAAATAGTAGAAAGGTGCTTGTTTTCGTCACATTACCATTAAGGGTATGTTTGTGTATATATTTTTTTCGTGGAAAGAGGAAATTGTCACGTCAGCAAAGTTTATAAAAATGAATTTCATGGAAAAAGAGTTCTGCGGAAATGCAAAAAATTGGTGTTTGATGCAAAATATTTTCCTTAGTGAATTGGAGATAATGTTGTTTGGTGCGGTTGTAGAATATTTAGTGAAAAACATAGAAGGGGCGGAAGGGTGTATGAATGGTATAAATAGGGGTAAGGGGTGTGGAAATAGGAAGAGAGGAGAGGGGCATCTAAATAGATAAAGAGGGAAGGGCTTGGATATGAGGTTGCAATCATGATGAAATGAGAAAAGGGGTGAACATTTCTATGGAAACGGAAGTACGATAGTCTCTCATAAGAATTTCATTTTCAACATTCTTAAGAAAGAGTTTAACATGGTGATGACGAGGCGAAAAAGTGGATTCAAAGAATTATATTGCACCAAACGCATTAAAAATATTCTCCGAAGAAAACTGCCACCTTTTCTGCAAAAAAGTGTTATACAAACATGCTCTAAAGAAAAATAGTAGCTAGTTCCCCACCTTATGGGTCCCCATGAGTGGCCAAGAGTCCTTGAGAAAAATATCAAGCCCAAGAACAAGATCAGGAATGGGCGCAATAGATGTAACTTTCAAATGTGTATTTTATCTATTTGAATGTTGGAAATACATTGCTTGGAAATGTCACATATTTGTTATCTCTTCAGTTAACTGTAGAAGTAGGAACGAATTGACATATGGCTTATGAAAGCAATATCTAGTTCACAGTAATTTGAAGTAGAGACAAACAGATTGGAAGTTCACAATAATTAACCTACAGAGGTACTAAGACGTATAATCATTTTAAGGGTTCATTTGTTATAAGATAATATATTAATATGATATGAAACATGATTGCGTGCTATAATATTTCATGTTTGTCAAATAAAGCAATAATCGGCCAGGTTAGACCGATAGGCTTTGATTATATGGGCTCAAGCCCTACCCTTAGATTGACTCTGGATCCTCTAAGTATTTGCCTGAGGGTGACCATGGGTCGACCACTCACTGTCCGCTGCATCATACTTGGGCAGCCTGTTATGCATGTTAGCAGTGCCTGCCGGGGTGAAGTGGGGGAGTGCTTGCCTGAGGGGGACTGTGGGTAGACTACTCATGGTCACCTTCAGGCAAGCACTTATATAATCTTAATTCCCCTTATATTATGTTGGCTTAACTCATGGTCACCTTCAGGCAAGCACTTATATAATCTTAATTCCCCTTATATTTTGTTGGCTTACTTTTTAGGCTCTAACAACCTCTCCAAATGTGGGCGGGCTTTGATGCCAAATGCATTAGCTCAGCCCTTTGCCACTTGCCCGCCCTATGGACTTCTTCTAATTTGGTAAAGAGATTCAACGTGTTAAGTGATTTTTTTGTCTTTTTTAAGTAGAAAAAAGTAAACAAAGAATAACATCCTAAGTTACGAGAGAGAGAGAGAGAGAGAGAGAGAGAGAGAGATAGAGAGAGAGAGAGAGGGGCTTTGCTAACTTGCTAACTGGTGTCTTGCTGATCTGCTGTCGATGTCTCATCTAAACCAAATATATGCTAACTGGTGCTTACTGATCTGCCATCGATGTCTCATCTAAACCGAATTTATGATCAGACATTTTCTTGCAAGCGAGTTGAAATGATCCATTTTTGTCTATCATTGAAAAAATAGATATTTGCTCAAAGATGTTATCAGTGGCAAGGGTATTTCAAGGGGAGGAGGGCAGCATGAGTAACCCTTCCAATCAAAGAATGGTTAAAGTTGACATGATCATAGAATGCTCTTATGGGGCTCCCTTTGCGCTTATGATATAAAAAAGGTGCGGTAGGTCATCATGAAATGAGTGAGGCCCAACCTGGACGCTCACCGCTTGCCCTTAATCAGCAGATTTGAACTCCATTGGGAGCAGACTGCCTTATAGTTTAGGTGGCCTTCACATTTGGGCATCACTCTTCTTAGATTGGTCACTAAGAATGTAACTGATTTTATGTATCGATGGGCTTAAATCCAGCCTAGCACCACCACCGCATTGAGGGATTGCAACTGATGAGCCCAAATGACATCTGCTTGAAGAGCGACCAAGTTAATAAATGGGCCAAGCTCATGCCTAGCACACTGGCCCATCTAACCTAATCTATATGCTAAAACTCTTCTATCAAAGTAGGGCTCTAAGTGGGCTAATGGTCTGGCCTGAACCCAAGACCAAGTCCAGATATTAACATGCTAAACATACAGGCTTGGACTTTTCTGTGCTGGGTGGCATTGGGCCAGGATTTAGAGCCCGTTTCGTATTAGCCCAGGTCTGCTGGGATTGCACCTAGGCTCATATGGTTCATCCCAATTCCCAAGTCAGCCCATTGAAAACCCTAATTCGAATGTTTTCAAAACCCTAACCCACAGGTGAGAGAATCCTGATATGCTATTGAAAGAACTGTCATCCGGCCAAGCATACTTTAAGCAAATTGTATTTCTGGAGGTGGGGACCCCAAAAATAGGGAGCACTAGCACGTTTTTCAAGGTTAAACAACCTTTTGCTCATATTCTAATTCTAAAGTGGATCTCAGCTTATGTCTTCAATCCCAAAGGGCAATAGAATATTCTGGGCTCCAGTCACTGCCTTGATGATTCAAAGTAAGGAGGGACCATATCTCATAACTGATTGATGTCAATGGAAGGGTGACAAAACTGAAGCATAGCTCTGGGCCTGTAATGAGAGACCGAATCTTGGCATGACCCGAATAAGCTTCTGACACGGGCCCATGGTTTGCACCCATATTCAATTAAAGTTTGGGTCCACGCCCATGAGTTTCAAATCCAATAACTCAAATTCCCAATGCCACCACCTTCTCTAAATATGTACTTGAAGCATATTATACAAAGAAGTGTTCTCAGATCCACTTATGAGCCTCATTCTGTTATTTTATCACCCCTGCTCACAATGCTCCTTTGTTGTATTCTAATCCACTCATATCACATCAACTGTTACTGAATTACCACGCTTTTGGATCGAGTTAACACTTTTGCTCAATGCTGTAGCCCTACTAGTTAAAGACACCAAAAGCTTGTGTGAAAAAATTGAGGTCCTTTCAAGATAAAATGAGAGAGAGAAAAAAGGAAATACACATCTAATCTTGTTTCTTTTGATTTTTTTTTAATTACCCTGGCCAACACTTCAAAAATTCTTTTCCAATACGTAAAATTTAAAACATTACCTGTGGTCTGCGCCAAAAGAATGCAATGTGAAATGAAGATAATGCTCATAATCTGCAATATCTCAACAAAGTTATAGAAGAATATGCTCAAAGAAGCATGCCCTTCTTCTAAGTTTTCTAGGATAATTTTTCTAAATTGAAACAGGAGAGAACGTAAGTCTAAGAGGGATTGTACCATCAAAGCCCCTATTTTTCTTAGAAAGTATGAAATGCAGCTAGGGCATGTGTGAGTGAGTAGAATTCTTGTGGTTATTGAAGGCTAGGTAGGAAGCGCTAGTTAAAATAGTCAAGTGGTAGCCTAAAACTAGAATGGTTCTCACCATCCATCCTTATCTTTAGTTAGTTCAACCAACTAAAACTGAGCTGATGTGTAGGTCACTTCAGATCATGTGACCTAGACAAAAGTATATGAGTCTATGAGTCTAGGATCACTATAGAGACGACGTGGACCCCATTATCTTATCATTAGTATAAACTATATGCATTGAAATTTCTTCCACCACATGCGCAAGGACTCGTGGACCCTAGAGATACAAATTCTATTATCTTGAATCCAGTGAGCGGAAGATGTTGAAGGTAAAAGGAGATGCTTGCTTTGACCGCTATCTTCACATGTAGAGTGGGCCTATATGTTATGCCTTTCGGCAGATAGGACCGGGTAGTAGCAACCAAAAGCAAGGTTTATAGCTTTCTCTCTGTCCAATTTTCTTTCCATGAAGGACTAGCTTTTAGTGCTTGCACTTGCCTCATTGTTTGGGTCTCCCTCCCAGCCTCATATAAATATTATTTGTTCTGAGCTTTCAATTCATGGGATTTGACCATCCACTGACTCATTTGACTTTCTGGGTTGGAGTGGACTTTAGAATTTTTACTTTCTAAAGCTTGGGGAATCTAATAATGAACAAATATTATATTGGGGTATGTTTTAAATTTTTGTTTGGTGAATATGAACTTCTTGTACTCATGGAATTCTGAAATATTAGATTTGGATATATTGACAAGGTGGGAAGGAGGGGATTAAGTTTTAACCAAAGGTAATTGTTCCATTTTGTTTGAACAAAGCATTTACTTGGGTTACAACTAGGGGATCAAATGGGTCATATTTTATTTTATTTTATTATTATTATTATTATTTGGTGGTTAGGAGCACTAAGAACAAAACCCAAAAGCAAAAAGAGAAGAGCACTGGGAACAATACCCAAGAAAACGAAAATGTCCTCCAAAATAAGGGACCGATAAGAAATCTAATCTTTAAACCATAAGAAAGAACCACCATATTATCCAACTTTAACTAGGTATTGAGCTACAATGTTCTTCTCTCTTAAAATATCATGGGCTTCAAAGGTTAAAAAAGCATTATCACACTGCAAAATATCACAAACTATTGGATCAATTCGCGAGTCAAAATCTCCTCACATAATTTTTGTAGCCTCCATCACATCCAAACACAGAATAATACTTGATAGTCCATATTTTTTTAATAGAGTTGTAAGGGACTTAGAGTCCTCATGGTGTACGGACGTCTCCCAAACACACTGCTATCAATTTGAGATGAGCCTTAAATAGGTGAATAGTCACCAAGAAAAACAGATGTTTCTGATGGGTGCACCTTGGGCCCGAAACTATATCTCCACACTTAGTGTCTATAAACATACACACTTTAGTACACAAGCAAATATGGGATTCCCTTATTCTATGTACAAGCAACTTTAAGTAATCACTTTGGGGATTAATTTTTCATTCATATTTTAATGGTTTTCAATGAACAATGATTTGAGTTTAATCTCCTCATGGAGGAGAACACATTAGCACTTAGACCTTCCTCAAGAGCCGCGTGGGACCCACGCCTATTGTGGTCCAAAGTTGACCTAAAAACCATTTTTCCAGCAAGAGTTTAGTGCGAATAGGGTACATCGTGCTTCAGCCTCTTTAGCAAAAAATGGATATTGGACCCTTGGAGCAATCTACAGCTACAAATGAGTCCTTTATAAAATGTGGCAAAACCACAGTCAGTGTGGCAAGAATCAACATAATAAGAAGTATCACAAAATGTCCCAACTTGCAGCCCACCATTGGTGGGGATCATTCCTCATAATAGCCATATGATCAATGGATTTAGGAATCCATAATATATTATTAGCAACTGCTATAGACCTTAAGGGATTTAAAATCTTTCCCATAACAACACATTCATTTGTTGCCTTCCAAATGGCCCACCAAATGACAATAATACTGGCCTGCATATCGGACTTGAGTGCACAAAATGGTGGTGATTATCACCTTTAGTCCAAAATCTTCACCACTCGAGAGTACTATTAATATTAAATATATGCGTCGTTACTCCCAAGTGAGAATCAAACCAAATTGCACGAGTATGGTTACATTGAAATACAATATACTAAATAGGTTACAAACAGGTACTCCATTCTCTAATTATTTGAAGGTTTCAACCCATGAAAAATAGGGTTTGGAGCCTGTTTTAAGTTTTAATTCATAAACGGGTCCAAGAGAAAAACCAATTTAGGCTCTGATTAGTAAATAGGTTCCATAGACCTGTGGGCCTAGAACTTGGCACAAGAGTTTTTAATATTGCAAATTGTTGCTCAAAACAAACTTTGATTTGACATTTTTATATTTAGTCTTAAAGATAATAGGCTTGATTCATTGTTATAAGTTGAATAATATTCATATTTTAAGGAAAAAATTAAGAAAGTTAAAAGAAGTTATAACTAATTTTGGAAGTAGATCTTAATTCTCTAATCAGACCCGATTCCGAAGTCGAATCCAAGTACTCTTATCTAAACCGGGTTTGAAACCAACAAAATATGTTCCAAATTAAAACTTGCTCTAAAACCAGAAGCCGTAATTTAAAAATGGGTCTCAATTCGATTCCAATATGGCTTTAGACCAGAATAGACCCATTTACGACCCTAATACTCAACAGTTTCTTCTTTTATTTCGGATAATGGGCATTTAGATGGAAAATTAGCATTTCCAAGCCTTTCTTTTAATAATGATCTAATTGGAATACCATTTTTCAAACACTGCCACCCAAACAATAAAAGTTTTAGTGGTCCAAATCATTACGACTAGTGTCTTCTTTGATTAATTGATTATAAGACAACTTGGCAGTCACTACTGTATCTTTAGTATAGGGCTATATTTTTCTATCTAACTCATTGGAGTGCAATAAGGAGAATGCTTTGGGTTTTTCCCAAGTCAGGAGGCTTAAGACTAGTAGGGGTGGAGAGAGTGATGGGTTTCATGTGCCCACCCAATGCACTAATGGCTGACCTTAGGGGTGGGTCCTCTTAAGAATTAAACCATTGGATCTCAACCATACTAAATATCCCTCATTGAAACCCTGGGTACCCAAAGGGGGGGATGACATGCATCATATACATGTGACGGACGAAGCTCGAATTTGACCCTCCCCAATTAAAACCAGTGTCAAATTCAATGCTGGTTCCACAACCTTTAAAAAAATCCAAAGTAGTATTGTAGGAACACTTTGGAGGATACATAGTTAAGGGGCCTTTTGGGGTTCACTCTTCACCTAAAAGATTTTTTTTTTCAAAAAAATCCTCAAAAAAATTTTGAATAATTGATTTTCGCCCACAACTATAGAAACCCACTTTAGTGGAGTAGGTTTTTCATTTTCTGTGAAAAATCAAGGCTGACTCCCCATTTGAATTAGTTTTATGTGGGATTGAGGAAAACTTAATTACTTCCATTTTTTTTATCATGGAAAAAGCAGTGTAAAAAGATTTTTGCTTTCAATGCTTTTTGGTGAGAAAAGGTGTAGACAAATGCATGCCAAGGGAAATTCTTCATTAAAAGCCTATTTGTTGGCATGGAATTATTTGAAAAGAATTTTATATTTAAATGGACTACTAAGGAGGTAAAGAGTGAAAGATATAAGTTTGAGATGTAAAGACCTTGACTTTTCTAGGGGTAGAAGTAGAATTACTAGGTTGATGTTTACGTATTCATTCCCCCCTTGATTCATTTTTATATGAAATGGAAATTATTTGATAATTGTTTTATTCGCCCTCATTTCTTTATTTTTAATCATTTACAGAAATGAAGAAAATAAAGAAAAAAGACAAATAGGTCAGTTTGGAGATGGAATCCTCAGCCTAAAAGAGCCCACTAATAATATAATAGAAGTGGGGTTTGCTTTGCGTCAGTCCTAGTTGTCTCCCACTTTATGGGATTGGTAAGAAAATTGTCTACGAATTGTTGGTTCTGAATGGGTGTCCAAATCCAACCAACTAGCAACAATGCGTTTGCGAGTGAGATAGATCCTGCAAACTAATTTCCAATGCGCAACAAGTGTTCTGAGCTCCCTATAGGGTTGTTTGGGTATAAGTAGAATAAATGATATATAGATTTACATATTGATAATTTTTTTTCCATATATTATCATATTGATATATTATAGTACTTTGTTATTTTTTATGCTTGGCAGTTTTTACAGATTTTTAAGGGATTAATATTTTTAGTATTTGGGAATTCCAAAATCTTCCCTACCATTTTGAAGTATTATATTAAGTTAAAATAAAGAAATTAATATTCACAATTTCTAAAGAAAAACTCATATTATAACTTTTAATCTACACTTTCCATATAGTGGAAAATAAAATCAGAATACTTTTATCTTCTACATCAAATAATATCTTAAAATCTTCAATAATCTTTAGATTCTAAACACCCCTATATATAATTTGAAATCTCATAATTCTTGACTAGTGTGAAATTCTATTTAACTAACTTTTCAAACGGGGCAAAATAAAATTGGAATATTTTTATCTACTACTTCAAAAAATATCTTAAAATCTTCAATAGTCTTTGATTTCCAAACAACCTGAAATCTCATATTTCTTGGCTTGGGTGGGAATTCTATCAAACCCAACTTATGGAAATTCATCCGGGCACACTCCCATCGCTGCTGGGCCACGCAATTTTCGTAACAAAAACAAGTTTGGACATGGATTTTAGCAGTTTGTTTCTAAAATGCCCTCAGCCACTGCTGGCTTCTGGAAACATATGCCAGTACGGTCTTCAAAAGAACCCGGAAACCAAGTCATAATCTCACATGTGTTCATTCATGTTTGGCTACATTTAAAGAGGTGTTTGAAAACTGATGGGTTCTACTACTGCTTCATTAATTTTCTTTAAACCACATTTAACGAGCTTTATTGCATGCCTTTTATTTTACGATAAGAAAAATCAATGCTGCAAGGTCTCCACTATGATCAATCATCCAATACTACAAGGGGTCCACTATGATCAATCAATCAAACAATGCAGTTATAAAACATATGGTTGTGAAGATGTTATCATGCCAATTTTTGGTTAAACCCTTATCCCTATGCTACCATCCTTCTTCCCTATACCGGTTAAGCTAGTACAACAAGAAAAAAAAAATGTAAAAGTAGTGTAAGATGAGATGTTTTCTACTAAGTAAAACGTAAATTGACGATAATTATTATTTACTACAATCGAGCTTCAATGAAAAATGTAAAGAGGAGAAATAAAATTTGGGCCGCTACACCATTAGCTTTACCTATTTTTTTTACTATAATTGGAGGAAAATAAATTTTGTCGTAAGAAAGTGTTTGTTTACTTTAACCTCTTTTCTTTATTTTATTCTTAATTTGACACTAACTCTATTACTAAAACTTCACACATATAAACCAATGGTTTATCTACATAAAAGATTCTATAGAATCAATTATAGATAAGGGCCACCCTCAACAGCAAACTTTCGTTAGAAGCATTATCTGGGGATGGGATCAAGTGGGATCCACACATCTTTCTTAATTTATATATACACGAGCACAAATACCAAATCATCATCTTAACTACTTAATAAATCTCAATTGCAAGTTTTTTTTTTTCATGGACCACTCGGATGAGTATTGAAAGTGTTATAACAATGGTTTATATTTAAACGCTTCCAGGGCTCGGAACCTGCGGAGTAGGATTTTATATCGCACGTGTAAAAAGGACACCCAAAACGGCATCACTCTCCTTCCCGTTACTTATTCTTAGATGATGACGTGGATCTTCAATCGCCCGTTGGATTTCCGTGGCTCTCGACTATTTAAAGTTGCCTTGGGTCCTCTCCCTGCTTTTCAGTTTTGAAGGGATCGAAAGCGAGAGCTAAGACGGGGAGCGAAAAAGCTTCGAAGCGAATCACTTACCAGGTCAGATTCGTAACGATTCGTATCCTTCTATTCTTTGATTTTGATTTGTTTTCGTGAAATTTGATCAATGTTTCCGATACGAATATTCATCCGTCTCTGCTTTCGATCCGTTACGTTCCTGTTTTTTTGGCGCTTTGAGATTTCGTGGATTTTCATGAATGCTTGGAGAAATTGAAGATGTTTGATCTATTCCGCTTTCAGATCATGATCTGATTGATATTTGAACCGCATTCTGCCGTTGATCTGCGCTTTGTTGTCTTTTCGTTGAATCAGATTTCATCCGTCTCTGCTGTTGAAATTTCGCGGATTTTGATGAGGTTGTTTCGTGATCGGAGTCGCTTTTTGATGTTCGATCTTGTTCTGTATCGAGTTGTTGTTTTTCGGTTTTGTTGAATCGGAGACAATGCGTTTGTTCTTGTTTCTAATAAATCTCTCATGTGATTTATGAATCGCTTTGGTTACTCGGTTCTTCACAATCGATTTGGATCGAGAATCGTTTGATATACTTGTGTTTGCTGCGGTATGATTTCGATCTGTTCTATGCATGTTGTCTTGTTGTAGGAGATTTCATGGTGCCTTTTGAGATCAAAACACTATCCGATCAGTTGTAAATAGATCGGTTCTTTTGTGTCTGTTTGAATGTGATCTAATACAGCAATTTAGGGCGTGGAAACGGGATCTGATCTGTAAACTTGTTCAAACGGTTTGTGATTTGTGGAATTGCGGTAGATCTAAACGCGGATCCTTCGTTTGTTGCATATGAAGTTATGAACATTATTGCATATGAAGTTTGAACATTATTTTCTGCATTCGATCCGGGGTTTTTAAAGCCTCATCTGTTTTGGTCAATCTCAATAATACGTGATTCTCTCTCTCTCTCTCTCTCTCTCTCTCTCTCTAAATATCTTTTCAATGAGTTGTCAGGTGTTCGGTGAAAATGTCGGAACCCTTTGAAAATGCTGGTTCTGAATCTCTTCTAGAAAAGATTCAGGAGAAGGTTCATCACTACCAGGAATCCTCATCCTCATCAGATTCTGATAGCGAGAAGCCGTCGTTGGCGCCAAAAAAGAAACGATTATTTGGGAGACAGCAACCAGTGCATACTGTTCTTGGAGGCGGAAAATGTAATTGCGTCTCTACTTTCCACCCTTTTTTAAATTGGAATGCTTCTATTGTGAACTTGTCTTGATTTGAACGGTAACCTGATTGAAATCTACCCTTGGGATGGTTTGGTTGTGGCCTTTTGGGATTGAGGTTGGGGTTGTCTTGCACCCACCCTTTTAAACTACTTCATGGATGTTTTTAAATGGACTGTGATAGATGTTGCCTGTGTAGTGTAGTTGGTAGAGGAGATCTGGAAAGTTAGAAGCGATGGATTGTGGGTTCCAATTATATATTTTAATATTAAATAAAAAAGATTTCCAGCATTGAAACCAAAATTATCCCTTCCATCACGGGGAGGGGTTGGAATAACAATAAATTACGAACGCATGCGTTGGGTTGGGTATTGGACAGGGCAGGTGTGAGTTTGGGCGGGTTCAGTTTCGGCCTGGCCTGTTGCGATATCTACTACTTGGGATGTTTTTGAACAACTTACTGTAATCATGGATTTTGGTTAGAATTCTGGAACTTGGTACTGTTGTTGTTGGGAGTAGCATTAGAGATATTTGTGGCCACTCAGAGCTTGGTTTATTTGTGGTCACTCAGTGATTTTGCTATTCAAACAAATAGAATCACCAAACGAGATGTCCAAACTTGTTTGTCCTTCAATAGTGTTCTTTGAGATACCTAGCCACATTGGGTAACATTACCATATCACTGATCAATGGTTTTAGTTGAGTTTGCAACTATTAATTTCTGCTGAATGATGGGTCGGGACTGGTTCCTTATTTTATTCTTTATGCACGCCAGTTGTTATCTGACAATACCACTTGTTGACTTACTGGTTCTTGAAAACCTATATTATGTTTTTATTTTTTTTGTTTATCAATTCTTCACATATTTACTTGTCTAGTTGACTGATTTCAGCTGCTGATGTCATACTGTGGAGAAACAAGCAGATTTCTGCAGGCATACTCGTTGGAGTGACTATTGTGTGGTTCTTGTTTGAATGGATTGGCTATCACTTGCTTACTTTCGTATGCCATGCTCTCATTCTGTCATTGGGAATATCGTTCTGCTGGTCCAATATTTCCTGTGCCATCAATAAGTAAGGTCTTCTTGATTTGTTACTTGAAATTTTATTGAGTTCTCAAGAAATTACAAGAGTAAACAGAGGAATGTGAAGGCATTGCTTAGCATGGGAGCAGAGAGTTCAAAATGATTGTAATAAACTAAAGAATTAACATTGGCCTATCAGAAGTCTAAATTTCATCGTGATCAGAGTGCATGTTGCTTGAATTGTTTCAAAAAAGAAATTGCCGTGTCTCTTCTGAGAAAAGAAGCATGTAGTGAAAAGTTACTGGTTTTTGACCCCTTGCTTAATTGTCATTTAATCAATAAAGTTTGTACATATGGAGCGCTAGGCTTCTTCAGAGTACACCGAAAGAGTTAATTTGTTTGATGAAGACCTGCATAAACCCGAATCAACGCCTCTCTTAGACAACACAAAAAAGTATGCCATGTGGCTGGATACACTTCCGTAGATTGGTGACATTGGTATGATGTATCTTTTAATGAATACCTGTGACAGATTAAGGATGTCTTGGTACAGGACGGCATAGGCAAATAGCCTATTTGTTTTTTGATAAGAATGTTGTTGGCATATGGGCAGGTTCCAAACGGGAAAAACAAGTTGTTCTTGTTCTGTTTTACTGCATTAAAATAGCAGTTAAATTAGGACTCTCTCTCACAAAATATCATGGTGGTGTAGGGTCTTCTGATATTCTGTTATTTCTTTCTGGAATTCAGGTCTCCACCAAAATTTCCTGAGGTTATTTTGCCTGAAGACCTGTTTGTGAGTGTCGCTATGTCAATGAGATATGAAATTAATCGAGCTTTTGCAACATTCCGGCAAGTAGCATCTGGGAAGGACTTGAGGAAATTCCTCATGGTAATTTATATATCTGCTTGAAGTTATTTCAGTCATTTTCCTTTTGGATTTCTAAAAATGGTACAACTCTCTTGCAGGTTATTGCTGGCTTGTGGGTTGTCTCTGTTATTGGAAGTTTGTTTAATTTCTTGACTCTCTTCTATACGGGTCAGTGACCTTTTTTACCTTTTTCCTTAAGGGAATGCATTTAGAGTAAAACCATTAAGGGCCCATTTGTTTAAGGGGAATTGAATTCCTAGGATTTTTCAAAAATTTTTTTATTATCATCACCAAGGCCTTCCCATGAGAGGGGCTAAGTAGCAAAGGATGATTCTACGTGAATTGGCGATCCACAAGGGACCATTCAAATAATCTCCTTTTTGATGAAAAATGATCGCATCTAGTAAAGTGATGGCCCTATCTGCATCTCTATCGTGGATTTTTCACTCCTCACCTTTTCAATCCTCTTTTATTGCATTTCTTAGGAATTCAATACAAACTAGACAAACAATCCTTAAATGAAAAGCTGAATGTGTGTGTGTGTGTGTGTGTGTGTGTGTGTGTGTGTGTGTGTGGGTGTTTTGATTAACCATTTCATCTCTCACCATTGACATTTCTTGTGAGGCCATGCCTATGGAATGCCCTCCTCCCTATATATTTAGAGGGATGTAAGCAATAGATGACTGCATGAGAGGTCCATCTGGTAGTTAGAACCAAATGAGTTTTGTATGTTGCAAGTCCTAAGCATACCTAGCATATATCATGATCAATGACAAGAGGGATAAAAGCTGTGCGGCAAAATTGATTATAGTTTGTCTCTCTGTTTCAGCCCTTTTTTCCTTTCTATACTTTTTTTAAAATCATTTTTCTGTGTGCAGTGTTTGTGATTTTGCACACCGTGCCTGCTCTCTATGAGAAGCATGAGGATCGGGTCGACACCTTTGCAGAGAAGGCATTCATTGAAATGAACAAACAGTATGCGGTGTTGGACGAAAAGGTACTCAGGAAGATCCCACTAGGGCCCTTCAAGGACAAAAAGCTTCTCTGAGAAGCGCAGGATGAAAGGAGGTTCTTTTTCTGTGAAGTTTCTCGTCCCTATATTTTATTATAATCAAAAGGAACGACAGTGATTGTAGTGACTTAGGCGAAAGGGTTTTTGTTGATCCTAGTTTCAGTTTACAAGAGGTTTCGTATGGTGGGGCGTACTTTTTAAGATTTTATTCTAAACTTGTTTGAATTGCCACTCCTTTTTTGTGGAGGTTTAAAAATTGCACTCTGGTGCTTGTTGGTGCTTCTAACCTCATTGATGAGGTGTTGGTTTATTCTAATCAGATTAAATGAGAATTTTGAATGAGACACGAGTATTACCCACTATTCAAAAATATTAAATATCATGGCTGCACACGTGCAACAGAGAGGATGGTACTCCAAGAAGTGCATTAAGCCAATTCATGGCGTAGATATGATGATGATGAGAAACGTTTCTTGACGACATAGGGTGTCCATCCTCAAAAAGTTTCAATGTTACTGACAGAAACAATCATTTCCATCGGGCTATTTTGTGCTAGTTCAAAGTGTTAATACAGTTTTAACTGCATAACATGCATTTCTTGCTGTGGGGCACATAGCATTTTGAAAATTTGCTGATATTGAATGTTCCCAGCAGATCTGATGCCAGAGGCATGGATCCATTTCCATGAGAGGCCCATAGTCTGGTCCGACATCTTTTCATCCAATGGTGGTATCACTCAGATAAAAGTCTCCCAGGAAGGTTGTTGAGACCCAACTGTATGGTTGGCTCCAATATCAAAATCAGAATTTGGGGGCTTGGAGGGCGGAAAAACACAGTTTTTGGTGCATTATCTGTTTTTAATGTTTATATATCACGTTTCAGTACGTAGCATTTTTGCCCCCAAGGACACCCTTCTACAATCTGTCTTTGACTCATCAATTGACAAGCTATAGAAGTACTCTCTTCAGCGCCTTCCATGGAAGTATCTAAATTTTAGTAGCCTACTCTCTGGTTTGGTATTATGGTATTCTGATGCAACCAAAGCTGTGCAATCAGCTTACCTGAAAATCCAGTTGCAGGTAACTGTGTAAACCCTGAACTTAGTTACGGAAAAGAACTGAACAAGTAAACTGTCACTTGTGCGGGTAACTCGCATTATCAAGACCCCTGAAAATCCAGTTGCAGGTAACTGTGTAAACCCTGAACTTAGTTACGGAAAAGAACTGAACAAGTAAACTGTCACTTGTGCCGGTAACTCGCATTATCAAGACCCATGGACTGTTAAGATCCCTTGATAATGAATCTAGTGGATCTCACAATGGCAGCACCAGGTAGATGCTTTTGTGGGCGGTCACCCCATTGGATCTGGGTGCGGTTCCAAAACCCAAATAAAATTTCTAGGTATATTTCTAAATTCCGCATAAATAATACCCACTGGTAACCCGACTCCCCCTCATAAGAAAAAAAAAAACACCTGGGCCCACCGATGCAGGGTCTTAACCTGGATAATCATTGGTAGATAGACGCACCATCTATGAAGCAATTCTGGCAAGACGATTTGGAGATCACACCCTAGGGTCTGTTTGAATAGAATACAGTGGGATTTAATACATAGACATGCATGGTCAGAGATCCACCACAAAAGCAAGGATTATAAAAAAAAAGGTGAGGGAACCCTGTGTGTGTTACAATGGGGAACTAGTTGAGGAGATTGATGTTTTAAACTTGAGGACCTAGGGGTTGATCCTTGGACACTCATTCTGCATTAAAAAAGGCCCTTAGGAAAATTGTAGATGTTAATCTTAATCCGGTCTACAGTCCAGATCATTGTGGCGAAACTCAAATAATATCCAACATTAAGGCTGACTGGTGGTAGATGTATCTTAACCAATGTGTGTTTATGGACCTCTACAGTGGATCCATCATAACCAATGTATTTGGAAAAGGATGCATTTGGTTCTGTAAGCTCACTTCCTGTTTGGTAACTTATGAGAAAAATCTAATGTTTCTGCCAGGGTCTAAAAGACATAAATGAAACCGAAGCTGTCAGGGAAAGATTACTCTTATAATATCACTCTCCATATTCCAAACATGATCTATGCTTTACCCTGTTGAGAATGCCCTTTTTGCGGTGCTGTCTAAATGACTTAAGTTATACTTGTCAATTCTGATCCTCCAAAGACAAATAATTTCCAAGACAAAGAAGCAGAGCAGAGTTGTTCCAAAGGATCTTTTCCTTTATTGAACTAAAACATAGCATCCTCAACCTTAAAAAAACACAACCTACTTACATGCCGGAAACTTGATAACATACAGAAGAAATGATACCTAGGCTTTTTGCTTGTTAGATCCAGGCGGCAGAAAGGGTTCCCACCACCCAAACTCATATTTTGGATATGGTGCCACCCAATTTTCTGGCTTTTCAAACTGTAAGTCAGTAGGATTACATGCCAGTGCTTCTTCAAGGCTCTTGGCGTCAAAGCTTTCAGCTAAAACTCGGTCCAGTCTAAGTTTCATGAACCTGCCCATTTCCCATTTAACTATAAGTAGTCAAAACATTTGAGACAAAAAATAATGAACTGTTGAGAAATGATCCTACAGTAGCAGCAGCTTACACCTCATTTAACCTATGGGGTGCCACATTTGTGTCTCCTTATCTTTTGGCAATGGTTAATATTTCAATCCTACTAGAGTAATATGCACAGTTTGACTGATCATAAATTCAAAGGTACATGCCACTCAGATTGGGGTGAAAGCTGGTTCAATTTCTTTATGGTGGTGGTGGTTCCACACACTCAAATTAGGTAATTAGTAGACCCCATTGAGCTACCATTTATCCCAAAACCAGTTGGTGATGGGAAATGGCACAACAATGGCTTTATGGTCTTCCTAGTTGTGTTAGGAAGGCATTCAAGCATCACTCCATCATAGGTGCACACAAGGGTTGTAGTAGGGACCTAACAATTAGTTGCCATGAGCATCATGATTATGGCATATGAGACCATCAACTTCCACAGTATCGAGTATCATCAAAAGTATACTTTCATCCCATGTGCTTTTAGATCCAATTCTGCTGAAATGTTGTGGTCATCTGCCATGAAAACATCCAAAGAGGACCATATGCTTTTAATATTTGGATTCTTTGCTGTGATATGGGCCCCAATTTTTGTTGGATCTTTGATGTCTATCAATTTCCCACAAAAAGTATGGCTAAAGCAAATGCCCAATAGCTCCGTTCATCTGATTAGAGTGCTAGCTTGGCATGGAACATCCATGATGAGCCCTCTTGTATAAACAATTACAGCATGCAAGTGTGGTCCTCTTTAGTACTGAACAACTTATGCATTTTCCATATGCAAACTTGAAGGATTGAAAATAAATAAAATGCTTAACCAGTTACTTACGTAATCCAAGTACCATTCGTTGAAACTAGAGCAACTGCAGGCCTCTTTAATCTTTTGGTAATCTTCGGAAACTTGTCGAGGAACTTAGGTTCAATGACCAGCCAGAAATCTTGCTCTTTGTTTCGCTCACCATAAAGCCGGATCCTCTCGGACAGGAGCTCCTTAAAATGTTCTTCTTCATCTAACATGAATTTCGCATTTGCCACCACAAAATAATAATTTTTGGATTCTTCCTGGATTTTGAAGCAGAACAGGAAAATATATTGTAAGTGTGAGTCTTCTGAATCTATGGTATAATATCATCTTCCAAAGAATGGTGATAGACATCGCTAGTATACAAACGAAAAAACTTTCCAATGTCTGTTCCTTCGGATCTACCCACGTTAAGCAATACAGATGATGCAAATAATGATTAACAAGTGATGATTCCACTGGAATCCATGGGTTATATGAACTTTATCATACAAAATACATGATATATCACATATCTAATACCATCAATTTTATATGTTTTTTGTGCAATGTTGTAGCAAGATCTCTATAAAAGCCCTTTCAGTGGATGGTTTGAAAATCTTAGTTTGAAGTATCAATCATATTCTAAGTGCAGCGATTTTGTTTCCGAAGCTTAGATCCTAATTAGTTTTGAGTCATATATCCAAAGAATTTTTGTGATTGGACGGTCCAAATGATCTGCTTCTGTTGGTCTTTTTTTATGTTTACTACCAACATAAAATCATCTCCGCCTAGTCTTTTGAGACGTGGGGTTCTGCACCTGAAATGAAGGATTTCTGATATCTTCAGAATCTAGCAATTTAAGTCACCTAACCAAATCAAAATCCAACTTCAAATCCAGCAATTTGATCATTTCACATTGTCAGTGGACACTAACCATCCAACTTCACTCTCTGGATTTAAACATTTATGGCCTAGAAGACATTTTTAACGTGCCCCAAACATATGGGCTAGGCTTCAACGCACTATACTAATTGGATGATGGTTAGTATCATTTGATGATAACGTACATTAAAGAAGAGCTAAGTTCTGCATGCATTGCATTGAGAGAGAGATATTACGATTTGGGGTGGGTCGGAGGAGCCGAGCTGGTTGGAGTCGACTGCAACGGCTCTTGAAGGAGGAATGGAAACGGAACGGATGATGGCTGCTTCGTTTGTTCTTCTTCTTCTTTCGAAGCTTCTGGAAGAAGAAGAAGAGGAAGAAGAAGAAGGCAGCGAGATGCGAAGGGGCCTTTTGAAGAGGTCAGCTTCGATCGGCGCCAATCCGGCGCAGGAGCCAACGGATAAAGCCGCCGGATATGCCATCGCTCACAGAGAAGAAAAGAGGAATCTTTAGCTCTGTCTCTGCGTATGCCTGTTTTGGTTCGGAGCTGAGATGATGGAATAGAGGATATCCGGAATCTTATCTATTGAAAATATGGAAGCTTACATCTGACCCCCTGTTTTTTTTGTTGCTTACAAATGAGGTCTTTTGAACTTAGATCCTCATGGTGGTGGGGTCCTTAACTTCAATGAGTGACCCTACACCATCTTTTTAATCCTTGTTTATTACTAAAGATAAATTAACAAAATACTTTAGTCATCATCGTCCTCATCAAAGCTTTGTTCCAATTATATTGAGAGAAGTTAATTGAATTTAGATTTGTCATTTAAGCATCAATCTTGGGTCAAATCCTTTCATATGTTGCCCTTCATCTCATTTTTAAGTATGGCCCTCCAAATTTTAAAATACCCTTCTTCGGTTTACATGTCCTCCTTCGACTACCTCTTTTTCTTGAGGAGCCTACATGGCATGGTTGATTATCGTTACCCTTTGGGTACTTCTGACATGCTAGGCTTAATCCATGTAACAAAGATGAATTTTTGCTTTTATGAGACTCAAACTGAAGCACCACGCACAGTAATCAGCTGAGCAACACCCAAGAGACATGTAACAAACTTAATTTACTAAATCACAGAATGGTTGTCGTCTCAATATTCAAAACCTTATGTATGAAATCCCTAGTTATTGAGATCCATGTTGTGGATTCGAATTAAAAATAAGTCTAAAAATTGGACCGATATACCTAATTTCTTGAATTTGGGCCCTAGGATATTTCACCCAATTATGTTCCTTGGTAGGGAAGAGAAATTGTGTTATCTAATGGATGTAGGATATCACATTGTTTGATATCTCACCGTTCTAAAACATCACATGAATAACTTTGTTAGGTCTTTAAGTTAGCCGTATGGTCAAAAAACCCTTTTTTTTAAAAAAAAGAGGTCATGGAATTTAATCATGTTTCTTTTTAGCTCAAAGTTTGTTAAAACCATCAGTGATGGTTGCAGTGAATCGTGAACTCCCATGAAAGTTAGTACAGGCGGATGTGTCTTCTAAAAGTTTGGATCTTTCCAGAGTAGATGCCACGCACACATCTAATTTGATTTAACCTTGGTGTTATGATATAGTCACATTTATATGATCATTCCTCACAATGTTTACAAGATGAAAACATAGAGACCCATCAATGGGTTAAGGCCACTATATTACGGTTTCAAATCAGTAGCGCTGATGAAGGGGGCTTTATAATTTAGGAGGCTATTTGTTTGCACACATTTACATACATGTTAGGAATGCATGACATTTATGCATATACACATTTATTTACACTTAATTATGCAGGTGCAAATATCGTGTGTAAATGAGACATATTCACATGAAAAATTTTACACCAAAAGGTGAGAAACGATTTCACATCTCCTTGGTTAACAAGGTGCTGGTACAAAATAGGTTGGGATATTAAATCCCTTCACTATTTTACCTTTTGCAGCTCACCCAAATTTTCAATCCAATTTTTTTACATATTTTTATTAACTCATTAAACATGGTCTTCTGTTTCACACGTGTAAATTTTACTTATGCATATACACATCAATGGCTTATACTGAAAATGCAGTAAAAGCGGCAGCTACCAGCAGAATTAGGGCACCACTCTTGGAAAATAACCAAGCAGATTATTTAGACTGCAGCACAGGTAGTGTAACAACTTACAGAAGATGGATTGTATTTAAAATGCAGAAACAATAGTAGTTACATGCAAAGTAATAGTTCTGTGGCAGCAGCCACTCTTGAAAATAAACGAAACTTGCATCCTAAGGAGCAGCAGATATGGCAACCAGAGTTACCAAACAGATAATAAAAATAACAAGCTAGCAGAAAACAGCACTCTTCTTAAAACGGAAACACAGAAATTCACTTCCAAATTCTGGGTACAAGTGTTAAAACTGTGACTTGTCAAGAGTGTCAAAGTAAGAATGATCCAGTGCTGCTTTTGCCGAAATTCTGTTTGCAGGATCATACTGAAGCATCCTCTGCATCATTGAGATCAATGAACAGACCATTCTATTAGTCACCAGAAGCCCATATTGAAAACAAATTTGATAGAAAAGACAAAAGTAAATTAGCTAATTATATCATACTATGAAAGATGAAAGATGGCCCAACCAGTTACAAAGTTTAAATTCTCTTCATGAGAATTTAAACAGAAAAAACAAATTTGTAAAACTGGGCATTTTCTTACAAATTTTGACAGCCAATAGAGGAAGTCATCTGAGAGCAGATTAAAATTTATTACAACTGTTAAGAGAAGCCTTTACAAGTTTTTTCCATGGTAACACTCAGTTCCTGAAGTCCAAAGACACTTCTCAAAGGCGAAGTGCATCAGCAAAACATTTTAGACTGGTAGGAAAAATACTTGCGTCCTTGCTCTAGGCTTTTAGGCAAGATATCCAATACAAACTAGTAGTCAACTTTGTATCCACCATATCAAAATTTAGTCTTCATTAGCTCAGCTAGATATTGGACTATGAAAGAACGAAGAGTCTGAAATGTAAGAAATTAAGTATCTTTGGCCCTCTTTCATGACAGAAGGTAAATCAATAATAAAAAAAATTAAAAAAAAATGGGGGTCACAACCACTGATTCAAATGGTATATACAATACATCAGAGGTATCATATAAGGGGATGTTATAGTTTTTGGGGGAACTTTCAAAAAGGAATAAAACTTCCCTCTACATTTTCAAAAAAATAACATGAAGATTTGAATATTCCAAAAAAATATAAAAGTTTTCCACAATTCTTCCAATAAAGTCCTCTCCATAAAAATATTTTAAAATGACAAAAATACGCTAGTCTCATTTTTCAAGTTTTTCCCCCTAATAAAACATTTAAAAGGAATGATCTAGTCTAACCCAAATGACCTCGCAGGGCCTATGAACAAGATTTTATAAATTATATCTAACCAATTTGATGAATTGAATGATCCCTGACAGTTCATATTATAGTGGTACTACTTAGAGGAAAGGCAACTTGGGAGCCAAAAAAACAAGTAAAATCACGTCATTTGGCTTTAACCGCAATAACAGTGCAAGTGGTTTTAAAATTTTCTTTTTTCACACCAGGCTTTGCCACTTTGGTCTTTCAAACTGAAATGCATCAGTCTGCAATGTGCTATTGCTCCACAAGTTCAAGGCTTATACTGAAATGCACATAGTAAATACGATGTTGTTGAGAAATGCAGGTCGATTATGTGGATCATTACTATTAGCAGCTCTATATGACATTACATTTCAAAATAGACTGGGTCCTCTATATGACATTACATTTCAAAATAGACCAGGTATTCCTGCTAAAAGGAGTCACAGTTTTTTCATGCTGTATTTAGAAGAATATATGGACAACAAGCACATTATTGGAAAAGTTACCGATAAGAGGTCCAGGCCTTCAGGTTCCAGTGATGGCACTGCACGCTGCAAACTCTGCGGCTTCCATTGTGGATATTCATGCCAGTCCCTAAGACTTTTCACTCCAGGCCATTGCTCCTCAGTTGGAGTCCCAAGCAACCTTCCATGATAGAATGCCACAGGAACAAATAGCTTTAGAAATAGTTTAGGGGATAGTGTTATACATGAGGCAAACTTCAGATATGCCACTGCTTTTAGTTCTGTACACTATGCTCAGCATTTGTCCGTTCATCTCATGGTTTTATAAATCATCTGAGTGCAAGTCCAGGTGAGTCAACTTGGGCTCTGTATGTTCGAAGTTTAGCCACCCTGTGAGTCACCAAGTTGGCAAAGTCCTATATTCTTTTGTCCCAAACTCAACATTTCTCAACTCAGTTAGGAAAGTTTTGGGAGCCCTTAGTGGCATTTGGCATCTATTCTGAAGGATCAAAATTGATTTTTTTTTTTTTTACATCTAAGCATTCAAGGACTGGAGAGGTACTATTCATCCAACTGAGTGAAATATAGCATGGTTACCTATCTCTACATAAATATGGTTATGTCCTTGGGTAAAACTTGATTTAACTTGGCCGACTGGACTCAACTTGAGGGTAACAGAAGTTGATTTTTAAAGCCTTGTTTTATCTAGATATTGTAAAGTTAAGCATTATCATAGACTGGATAGCCAAAAATGGTTGCCAAGGTGCAAGGCATTGATTTCTATTCCCCATTGCTGCCATTTGGGATTTACAAGCAAAATCCATTTCCTGTGTCAAGTAATAAAATTAACTTCATTTTGATGTTTTAAGAAATAAAGGTAGACTTCTTTATTGAGGATACTGCAGTTGTGTTTAATTGATAGATAATAGGTTTCCAAGTTTGACAAGCTGATATATAAGTTAGTCAGGCATTTTGTGCATTTGCCTTCCTAACCTAAACTTGTAAGTACATGATTGCTGTTTGTTTAAGAGTTGGACAGAGTGTTGCAATTATCAACCAACTGCTTCCCAGAGAAGAACAGAACTCCTGCCTATATCGAATTGTATTAAATAGGGTTTTGAAAACTCAACTGTAAGCCTTTTTCTGCATTACAACTTAGATGAATTGCATACTACACGAATTCCAGCAAGTACCTGAATATGTGAAGTAGTTGCTGCAATTCTGAATCACCAGCAAACAAAGCTTGCCTCCTTACCATTTCAGCTGCAGATAATACAAATTACAAGATATTTTAACGGAACATAATAAAAATCAAAAGAAATAGATAAAAGATAATCTATAACAGTTAAAGATGCAAGCTGGTCTTGTAATCTTGGAAAGCAAAGGCAACTTAAGTTAGTTGCTCCTTCCACTAGATGGTGCCTCCAGTCCACTCAAGGATCAAATTCCAAAAGTCATTGATTCCTAGAAAAATATGACTTACTATTCTTTGTAGCAGATAACCAACAATTTATTACATCAAAAGCATGTCAGTAAGCATATACTGCAGATCTTGTATAACAGTTGACAAACTTGAAAATGTTCAGAAAGCATACCGAATATACAACCAACAGACCACATGTCCACTCCAGTTGAGTAATGCGTTGAACCCAACAATACCTCAGGCGCTCTGTACCATAGTGTAACAATCTGTAATGAAAAGAAAAAAAAATATCCAAACTAGAATTTACATGCAGCAGAAAATATGCCGTTCTATATATGAAGAAAGAGGGATTTAGCTTTTAGACGTGTTCGTTCGCCAATACAAACCTCATGGGTGTAGCTCTTAAGAGGGATCGTGAAGGCTCTTCCAAGCCCAAGATCTGCAATTTTCAGTATTCCTTTCTCTTTGTCCACTAGTAAGTTTTGAGGTTTCAGATCTCTGATACAACAGATCTCATGACATCAAGCTCAGAATGTTGTGAAACAAAGCAATTATTAACAGAAAAGCCAACAAAGGAAAGGAATGACAAAATTCGTAACCTGTGAAGAACACCATGACTATGGCAGTGGGCAACACCTTTGCACAATTGGTACAAGAAGCTCTGAGAAGAACAAAACAGATAAATTTATGTAAACAGCATGCTGCACAAAAGAACAATCTGGCAAATCTGCCATGAAGAAGAAAAACAAAGTTGTGGGTTAGACTTCAGTTGTGATACGCACACACACTAAAATACACATAAAATGCACAATAGCTCACTTGGCACCCTACAATAACAACCGTGTCCAATAATTATTTGTGCACACACTAAAAGGCACACAAAATGGACATAAGTGCTTTCATCTCATGAGGTGGTGACACATGTATTTATCCCATAAGGTGAGGAATAAAAAGTGGGACACCATTGTTATTGTGTGGTGCTGCCATATATGCTATTGTGCATTTTGTGTGTATTTTAGTGTGTGTGCGTATCACAACTTTTAAACTTCAGGTTACACAAAATATTACAGATTCCAAAACGTCACACATCTATTGTTGCAACAAGAAAGGTCAGGTCCTATTTGGATAAACTGCAATTGGATTATAACGTTAGCCTGGAATCTCATCTGATAGACAAATAAATTTGGTTGCACTAAAAATCCTGGGCAGAAACCATTCCTATTTTTCCCTGCCAAATAAGACCCATATTTGAATCTGGTAGATAACTCACAATGCCATCCAAATTTTAATACTTACAACTCTAACCCCATTTCAGACATATCCAGTTTTCCATGATGGTGTACTGATCTACCTATAAATTTAGTCAAATGATGAAAGTTGGGTTTCAGTTCAGTACAAAAGTTCTGCAAATCAAATATAGGCATGATTTAAACCTAAAAAACTGCCAACAGTTTCACATCCCAAAAACATTTGATGGTAGCTCCAAGAAACCGAAATCTAGGCCTCTCAACACCAAATCATCTACATTCCAATGCAAGTCCTGGGAAACCAGGAAATGAAGACCCAGAGACGAAATCCTCCATAAAGAAATGAAAAGGAATTAGGATCAATCACTGCCAAAGATGTACATGAACATCCACCAGCAACAAGAAGCAACCTGGATGACAGAAGGAGGAAGCGGCCTCGGATTTGGCCCTCTGCGGTGGGAATCGATGAATTTCTTGAGATCGGTGTCGAGATACTCAAACACCAGATAGAGAAGTGGCTTCCCATTCTTGTCAACGTGCTCGACGCAGAGCAATCTGAAAACAGGCATACGAAATCATCAGCAAGATGGAAAATTTGGAGAATTAGGCAAAAGGGGTTTTGCGCGGAGAACCTACCGAACAACATAGATGCTCTGAGAGAGCATTTGGAGCAGCGACACTTCTCGAAGAGCGGTGGGTGGGATTCCTTCCTCGTCCATCTCCAACCGAGTCTTCTTGAGGGCGACGAGCTGGCCCGTCGTCTTGTCCTGAGCCTTGTAGACCTTCCCGTACGTCCCTTCTCCTACCTTCTCCAGTTTCTCGTACTTCTCCATGGATCTGTCGATCTTTGATCTCGATTGATAACTGCAGAAACCCTAGATCTCGCCTCAGAGATTGAGAGAATTGAAAGCGAGAGATACAGAGAGAAACCCTAGATTTTCAAAGGGGAACAAGTAGAAGAAACCCTAGGTTTTCAAAGGGGGAAGAAGTAGAAACCCTAGATTTCAAAAGGGAAGGAAGAAACCCTAGATTTTGTGGGAGAGAGGGATTTGGGGTCTGAAGGGGATTTTGAAATGTTAAAAAGGAGGGAACAGGAGCTCAAAGCGTTACCGTTGGAGAATTTTGAAATCGCTTAACGTGTGAGTCCTGCACAGCAATAGGGACTTGTCTGCGGTGCATGAATATTTAATGGTCATGTATCTGATTGGGGTCCATTAATTGAATGGTTGAGATTGCTCCAATCTGAAAAGGACCAAAAAGACAAGACCCACCAACAACGTTTGAACGGTAAGGATTCGTCACATGTGTGTGTGACAAGTTTGTATTTCACATTTATGTTGTTGAGCTGTCACAAGGTTAAGTGAAATGGAGTGCTTTTTGAAAATTTGAAAACTGTGAAGAAGCCCCCATGTTCTGTTTTGTTTTTTTATGGCTTCTTTCCTTTTGCATTAGGATAGTTGTCTGATTCAAAGTGGTGGGGCCCACCATTTGGTAATATAGACTGCAGAGCTAAATATAGCACATTTTGATAGGGGGGCTGCAGAGCTAAATATAGACTTAATAACCCTGGTAGTTGGGACCCATCCTTTTGAAGCAGGCATAGTGAAATAATTGTGGGCGTTTTCACCTGCAGAGTCTCCAGACAAGGCAATGGGACCCCCTTTGAATTAAAGGTGGGATGAAAACCCGCATGAAAGCCGTGCTGGACTCTCCTATGACAATTCTTACATCATTCTTACATCTTCTTTTTTTTCAATGCTTTAACAAGGGCTTTGAATGAACTCATTAATACACACGCTATACATGTTCCTTGTAAACTAACCAGCGGCTCAAATGAAATAGGCAAATTTTTACTGCACTATGCAATTTTGGTTTATTGCACTTTACTTTTCTGCAATTCATTTGAATTTTTATTTTTGAGAAGAAGACGATTATGTCTTAATGTGACATGCCCGAATAATGCGCTTCACAGATGTGCCCAAACAAATTCTAATACTAGCAGCAACGTTGGTTGGGACTAAAGAAGCTTGCTAGCAAAACCAGCACCAGTTTACTAATTTTGGAAAGTTTGGAAAAAAAATTAGGCACAGGGAATCACCATCTCTATAGTCAAACATCACATCTGACATCACTATCCTACACTTTAAGAAGATGACTGGAGATTGATAAACAACAACTTCCTATTGCCTCACATCTCATCACTAAACAGCTAATAGATTGCACCCATGACATTGACATGTTATCTCTCTTTTCTATGATGCAACAAAGGACATGCCTTATATATATGGGCAGAGAGAATGCATTTTACAACTAGAAATCAATACATAGATCAATATAGAATGATACCTTCCCCAGATCCAAACTTTCAAATCAAAAAGGTTCAATAGTTTCTGGCTATATACGAATTGATGAGATGATACCTGAATTCAGGAATGATGGGGCTACATCATAGATGATATGACACAATAAGTTGACTAATTTTAAAGTCCTTTGAGTGTCATTGATCTTGTTTCAAGATAATTGTCACATACATTAACTGACACTCGATGCTATTCTCTTCTGCAAATTACTCAATGAGGATTTGTTGATATTTATGTATGTCTACATGCAAATTAGTGTTGCTCATATCAGGTCTACTTTGTCTCACACCCTTCATATTGAAGCCCAAATTTTACATTAATTAAATTTAAGTAGTTCACCATTTGATTGAAAAAAATATGAAAAATGAGATCTATCTATCTATTTCTCTACTGTGTACAAATGAATACAACTATGTTAATGATGTGAAAATTGGTACAGTAGAGATGTTCAGAAACGGCTTTCTGTGGAATGAATGGATGGAACTATAGGTGAAGCCGCCCACTTGTCTGAAGTAACAACATATGATCATTTCTCTTCTGTGATACGAACTACCATGTTACATTACAGGCAGAAATAGGATGAAATGAATCACCAGAATCAATTGTTTATTGCCAGCATATCAGCAAAGTCTAGAAATTAGAGTCAAAGAGAATAAAGAAGAACAAAGAAACCATCAAGTTGACGGAACTGAAACTGAGCCATCTAGAGCCGTTCCTACGTGCTGAATAACAAACCCAAAAATCTTCCTTTTTAACTGTTCAATCATCTCTTTCAACTTTGACTCCTCCCTTTCCCTCACCACCTGATCCAACCACTCATTTACCCGCTTCAACCACGACAGCACCACAGCAACCCGACCTTTATCCTGGCGAACTTTCCCTCCATCACCAGCAGAAAATTCACCAAGGGCTTGGAAGCCCACATCCAATGCCTCTCCAACAAACCACAGAAACCATGTTTGCATCTCCCATCGCAGATTCTTCACAAGCTTCACTGTCTCCTTCACACCATTCCCTCTGACCCATGTGGTTGGATCTGTTGTTGCAGGGGCAGGTAGAACCTTTACATTCTTCTTGGCAGGAGTGCTGCCAATAGACTGCCTCTTTGATGTACTACTACTGGTACTTGGAGGTGAAACAGTGGGCTTTTCAGGATTCTGAAGTTTTGGTGTACTGTCAGGTTGGCCACTTATGAGGGAGATGACTTCAAGGTCGGTGGCCAGTGCAGCTTCAACCCATAGAGAGATGGATTTTGACCGTTCAATGGAAATTGAGTCTGAGGGCTCCTCATCAATGTCAGAACTGAGGCGAACAGCAAGCGATTCAGCAATTGAAGTGGACTTCATTACGTCTCTATAAATGGACAGGAATCGGTCAATGGCAGGCAGAGGATTTGGGGCTTTCGATGAAGAGCAGAGATCGGAGAACATGCTGATAAAGAGATCCAAGTCACATAAATTAAAGTGAAAAATTGATGCTGTATTGATACAGGGAAGTCTGAGAGGAAGCTAACCTTAGATTCCTTACAACAGATTCAGTGATGGAAGCTTCTTCCATAGCTTCAACTGCAGCAGTAGAAGCCAGGAAACGCCTCTGTAGAGCCTCCTGCAAACACTAACAAAGATATGAAAACTTTGCAACTTGAAAATGAAAGGGGAAAAGGAGTACTGATTATCCAAAGCAGGAGTTCTTTTGTGAAAGAAAGAAGAGAACTTGCCTTCCCAAGCTTTGCAAGGTTAGAAGAGACAGCATCCAACGGGACAGTACCATCTGTCCACTTCCGATCATGCACGGTGATTTTTGAAGCTTCGCGATTTGGCTTCTCAAGAGGAAGGCATTCAGTCTTTCCAGTGGGCCTTGGCTTCTCATTGGTTGCAACATCCTCTTCATTGGGTTGGCTCCCGTTGGCATCACTCAATCGCCTTGAGATAGCAAGCTAGAAATTATGTGTTTGAAACATGTTATAGTTGTGAACCAAAAATATCGGAAACAAGATGCACACAAGATACAAGAACGGAAGATAGCAAAACAGTTTATCAACAAGAGATGGCTATGATCTATTTAAGTAGTTTGCTGTAGAGAGTGTAGTTGTCTAAGATAATTGGAAATGGGAGATTAAACATCATTATGAGTGAGCTTTTCGTCTTCAACATGCTTGTGTTGTGAATTTTTTTTCTTTTCAATCTTGTTCATATCACCAAGTTCTACATTGTTGTGGCGCAGAGCTGACTTGGTATTAAAGCTTATAAATGGAATACTCACAAGAAAATTCAAAATGCAACTTATGTGGAAAGAGATAACAGAGGACAAACGAATACTCATACTCATACTCATGGCTCTAATAACCCTTTCTAGATTATGTGTGCCACACATTTCCAGATATGATGAGATGCTACATTGTGTCATGATCATCACACTCAAAAAGACAACTTATGTTAGATGATGAATAATCAGAAGGGGGCTGTCTGATTGCATTGAATACACAGCAATTCATGATCAAATGAGATCCACTAAAGGATTATTTAAGAGGGGAGGGGCGAATGATATAAGGTGAGGAATAAAGGAGATAATAAGGAGGTCAAGATATCTAAACAAGAGTCGCTCACATGATGAGCTCCTCCAAGCTATGAATTAAGGAGTTAAATACTCTTTCTTATTGAATGATTCACATAAACATATGCTCCTGAGATAATTATGTGAGAATCTCACTCAAAACATTTTATATCAAACTCAACACTGATAAAATCTAAGCTATAGCTTTGAATGAGTAAAACAACAAGACTATTAGTGAAAATTTAGGAGCTTTTGCTAATTTAGTTACCTGGGTCCGCAAGATAGCTTGCAAATCCGGCTTACTCCTTGAAATGCCCTTCTCTTTCTTCTCTCCAGAGGTTGGGACCACATCTGTTGAATCATCCCAGCTCTTCCTTGATGCCTTTGCAGATCCAACCAGGGCATCTGAAACCTTAGAAATTCCAGCAGCTATAGTTGCCATCTTCTTCCTATTGGCAGAATCTGCTGGCGAAACCTTCAATCCCCCAGAAAGCCTTCTTCCCGGTGAGAGCGACATCCTTCTCCCATTGGGCGAGGAGGCCGGTCTCCGTCCGCTCGGCGATGGCTGCCGATACCTCGATGGCACGATAATCGCAGGCTCTCTTGAAGCCCTCCTATTCTCTTCCTTTGCTGAAACCAAACTAGGCACCTCGCATTTAGAAGGGACCGGAGACGACGGACGAGAGCTTGCCTTCCTCACAACTGCAGGCGAATTCTCTCTTTCCGCATTGCCCCCATTTCGTTTACCAGCAGAAGTAGACCTCCTCTCCTTGCCATTAGCAGGAGAAGAAAACCGCCTCTTTTCCGATGAGGACATAGACTTCTTCTTCTCATCGGAACTCTGCGCGGGCGTCACATTCTCCTTTGGAGCGAGAACAGGGCGCGCCCCAGTTTCCGAATTCCGGGCATCTTCGCCTTTCTTGGTGCTATAGATGTAGGCGGTGATGGGGTCGAGGGAGCGATCAGGGTCGGAAACGGGCTGAATAACGAACCCACGTTTAGAAGGGGAAGATCGCACGATTAGTGGTTCAGGCATTCCAACAAACGGGTGGCGGCCAGGAATCGGGCGGAGGCCGGATGCACGCGGAAGAGGCGGGAAATCGAAGTAGAGGCGGTCGACGTAGGCGAACTGGCCGAGGTGGAGGCTGTTGGCGAGGATGAGGTTGTTGTCGTGGTCGGAGAGAGAGACGTAGGTGGAGTGGGCGGAGTCGGAGAGCTGGACGAAGAAGCCGCGGTCGGGCCAGAGGTCGGGGCCGGCGAGGGCGGGGACGATTCCGGTGATCTGGAGGAGGACGGAGCGGTGCTCGCCGGCGACTCGGGTGTCGGAGTTCATGGACTGGAGGAGCTTGAGGAGGATACCTGGCGTGAGAGACGCCATTACAGAAGAATCGGCTGAGTTGACTCGGGAATAGGTCCTCGTCTCCTAGTTACGGTAGATTCTCTATAAGCTGAGAGAAATGAGAGGGGGTGTGTTATAGTGACGAGTAACGACGGGGAAATAATAACTGGAAGTAGCCGTTACGACTCTCATTTTGAATTTTCAGATCCCGCTCCTCTCTCTCTCTCTCTCTCTCTCTCTCTCTCTCATCTATGTATTTGGATTTGAATTCGTGTACAGACAGTAACGGAAGATGCGAGGCGTGGAGGTTGCCGTCAAGCTACCGTTAGGAATTAGATTAGATTGCGCGCGTGACTAGCGCTTGCGGATTACAGCAGGGCTCGTGGAAAAATCTAATAAACCATTGTCATTTGTCATCGGTATAGTAACACGGCGGACCGCATTTAGTTCACTAGGTCCAATTGCCATGAAAGGATTCCGATTTGAATGGTAGGAGGCATTGTTTGGGGTAACATTGGTGCACGGTCATACTGAGTCAAGTGCGACAAAGGATCTGAACTCCTTGATAATTGGGTGTAGGTCCAATGGGGTTTATAACAGTGAGCGGATGCATTCAGGCGGGGAACAAGCAAAACGCACACGGAATTTTTAGAGCACTCTTTTCAACCATCTGGTTTGGATTCATGGAATTGATGATTTTCATGATTATGGGTTAACAAATAACAATCCACTATGGATTGGGACAAACATGTGCTACATGGAATGCAATTTGGTTTTATAATTTGTGTTAATGAATGTAGTTTAAGACTTTTTTTTCACAGCTTTAGGTAAGAACAGGCCACTTATCCTCTGACCATTATGATAAGAGGCCGTTTTTTAGGAACAGAATAATTTCACCTTTGACAATAATTTTAAATTAGTATTGGTAAACTCCAACCCACCTTGTTGGGCCACACTAATATTACATGTTGGGCCACAGGAATCCTTCATTCAACGTTGATGCAAAGTGGCCTGGTTTTCAACTAGATTTAATCATGTAATACATGCCGAGATCTACATCATGGGGCCCACAGTTATACTGAACAGATGAATCCCATCGCAAATAAGGATGTATCGTCCTACATTAATTGAATGCAAAATTTAGTGTGTGACTGACCGTGATGTGTTAATCACGTTTCCACCATGTACTTAATCAGACGGCAAGATCCATTCTTTTTTAATTCAAAATTGAGGATGATTATTTACATGTCTCGCTTTGTAACAACTCACAACGTTCCACTCGAGTTGTTTATTCCCCGACCCCTCTTCTTGATTATAATTCCTGTGCTGAATTTTCATCAGCAACCAGTAAATGAGTCTTCTGGGCAGGATCTTTCGAACAGGTGGAATTCTCCACATCCACGGTATGGATCATAGATCAAGGGGCCACCATGAAACAATAAAAAACAACTGTATGGATCATAGATCAAGGGGCCACCATGAAACAATACAAAACAACTGTATGAATCATAGATCAAGGGGCCACCATGAAACAATGCAATCTTGATAATCTACACAAACCCAATATGACATCACCAACATTTTCCTAAGATAAGAACAGAACCACACAACCGCAGTAATCTGCACATAGTTAGCATGTAACAGAGAATTATAACCTGAGCAGAGAAGAGGAACCCAAGACAACAAATGTGTTTAAGTGTCACTCTTATTGGAGAAAACCCATTCTACCGGGCAACATAAAACTCCTGCGATGTTTTTCAGCTATTCCAGCAAAATCTCGTTAAGCTCGCTTTAAATTCAATGCTCCCAAGCATTGACCAGCGGACCCAAAAAAAATTATTTAAGCCTCACAAATAGCACAGTGGCATTAGAGTCTTTACCAATCAAGTCCAAAACATTGCTTTTAGTAATGACTCGTAATTCAGACCACTCTTGACAATCAGTTGCCCACGACCTCAATGAGGGTTGGCTCATAATCGCTTGGAGCCTCTAGCCCATGGAGATTCATTACAGTTGCAGCAACATTGGCGAGACCTCCATTCGGTACATCCTTCCGGAACCTGACACCAGGGGCCAGACCAGGTCCTCCAATCGCAACGGGCACCTATGATAAGATTGCAGACAACACCATTAAGATGAGTATTCAGAAGATAGATGGCTAGAGAGTATACACTTGAGTATAAAGAAAGAAAGAAATTAAAAAATATATAGGGTCCTGAAATTCAATGAGATATGAAGAAATGCAAGAGAATAGGATGTGTTATGTAATTGTCTGTGGCAAGTTAACAACAGACTCAAGTCTTAATAAAAGAATCTGTGGCAAGTTTAACTGTAGACTCGATCTTAAGAAGAGTTTAGACCCTGAATTTTCAATGAAACACTGAAAATGCAAGATAACAGGACAATGCAGTAACATTTTGTAATATTTTTCACCATTCTTTCCAGAAAATTAATAGGAGAAAAATGAAACAAAATATCAGATTTTAATTGACTAATTACATGAGTTAGCATGGTGTTCCAAGTTCCAACATTTATCTTGGCACAGTGTTCCAACATTTATCTTGTAGTGTAGACAAAACCCTCTGGTCCAATGGTGGTGCACTTTCCAATCACTTGGACCTAAGCCAAGTACAGCACACATATTTCTGTTCGTCCAATAGGATACGACACTTAAGGACGTGTTGGTGCACACTTGTTGGCGCAGAAAGAGAAGGGAAAGGCGCCGGAAAAACCAGCACCTTTGTCAACATTCTGTTTGGTGCAGCATATGATTGATGACGATTTTTTAGGCATCTTTTCCGCGGGATGAGAGGATTTTGGCATCCCACCTCTGAGGTCGGACTCATCTTGCTGCGGAAAAGGAAATGCAATGGATGCTGCACAAACATCTCCTAAGGAAAGGTTGGCCCACCAATTTCATCGCTATCCACCTTTCACTGGATCAATTATTCTCAAGGGATGAATCACTGGAAAGTTTAGTTCACTTACAGGCTGTAGAGTATGGGAGGTGAGGATTTGGATGTTGCCATTTTTATCTAGTAGAGGCTCCCCCTTCTTGTTCCTCTTCACCATATCCTCAGCATTTCCATGGTCAGCTGTGACAACATAAATCCCACCAACTTGCTCTATTGCATCAAGGATCATCTGCAAAATAAACCACAAACAGCCTCTGTTTTGTGAACTGAAAAAGAAAAAGAAAAATAAAAAACTCTGAATGCTCGGAAGCAAAGCCAAACACAAGATATTCAATGATCTACCTATTATACATGTAGTAAAACATATCTCCATTTCATATTCCATTTTTATTAAACATCTGAACAAGAACTAGGGACAGTGGCAGCCTTTAAAGGTGTTTCTTTTCCAACAGTAGTCATAAATTTTGATTTATTTCAGCAAAACTGGTCAGTGGCTGAAAATATTTGTTATGGTCAGTGGGCCAAATAGGATGACCAAACATTCTTCTAATATACTCAAACTTGGTCGCATGTTGACTGCATCCAAATGGACCATCAACCAATCTAAAAGATCAATACCCAAGTAAAGATAAAGTTGTTTTAAGCCCTTTTTTTTTTGTTTTTTATCTTGAAATAGTATTTTGTGTGTGCATGTGGGGTGGGGGTGGTGTGCTTTCGTACAGGGAGATATTCCTTAAAGAAGAAAAGTACAACACACCGAGTAGAGATAACTACATATAGAAATGAAAGTTGTTTACTAATAAAGCTTAAAGGAAAGGAGGAAAAAAAATTTAAGCCCACTGCAAACTTGAAATCAAGTGTGTGCCTGTAAGGTTACAAACCAAAGCCCAATCCCAGAGAGTAATTACCACAAAGTTTCTGTTTTCTCAAATATTCGACATAAACCAAGACAAAATGAAGAACCATCCATCCTGGATATTCTCGGTGAGGATTAAAGAATGGAGATACCTTGACGGCTTCATCAGCAGCTTTGCAAGCTACAACTGTCGCTTCTATATCGCCAGTATGTCCAACCATGTCACCATTAGGTAAGTTAACACGCACCTGCAATCGATAAAAGAATTGTCACAAATGCACTTAACCAGAAGCACATATCATTTTAATGTAAATAGTGAGTAATAGCAATTTTGCTGCAAAGGAAACCAAGCTGCTTTACAAAATATGCTTAAGTAATTGTTTGCTTCTTTGTTCAACAAAAAAAGTTGGCAAATATCCCACTCACATAAATATATATAAGCACCATAGTTGGCAGTCAGGGCCAATGATGACCAGAGAAAAATTGCCCAAGTAATATTAACCTGGCATCAGGGACTTGTAGAGCATCTCCTTGTTCATTGTAATTTTGCAACAAAAACCTCTTCTTTTTCTTTTTCTTTCATGCAAACTTGTGATGTAACTTAGGCATTAGATTCTTCATTAGCAGATATGTCATATGCTGGAGAATTGGTCCTTTCTAATCTAAGAAAAAGATCACATGAAATTTACTGCCAAAACTCTCTCAATCTCGACCATAAACACCTTCCAACTGTGATACAGCTAGGCTACCAAAAGAAAGAAAAAGAAAAAGAAAACACAAAGTCCCAATTGGATGCTAAAGCCAGTGCTTTATAACCCAAAGGTCAGACTTGACCCATAATCCTTTCAAGTAGATATGACCAAGTTTTTGGTCAAGCTCAGTCAAACTTGCCTGACTGGTTGACTGACTGAACATGTACCATGGCCGAGATGAGTGTAGCATAAGGTTGGCCTAAAACAATGGATAAGAAGGACGTGCAATAAATAGAGACAATTAAAAATACCAATTGATACATGATACATTAGATGTGTTCCAAATCATTCAACCCTTACCAATTGACACATCAACTTGGCTGAGTTGAGTGTACAAGGCTGGCCCAAAACAAAGAAGAAGGAGGATGCGTAATGAATGGATATTATTAAACATATCAACAGATACATTAGACGTGTTCCAAATCATTCAGACCTTAACAATTGACACATCAACCTTGCCCAGTTGAGTATAGCACTATGGCTGGCCTAAAACAAAGCATAAGGACACATAATAAATGGATATTATTAAACATACTAATTGACACAGTCGACATCTTCCAAATGGTTCAACCCTTACCAATTGATACATTAGATATGTTCCAATTGGTTCAACCCTGTAATGGTGGAAATTATTTCCAGACTCATATTGACAATTTAAATGAGCAAGTGGGCAGTAAGTATTTCAACCTTCTATACATACTCACCCCCACTATGAAGAGGTGGAGAGATCAATGCTTCAGGTAATCTCGTGGAATGAAAGATATAAAGATCAACTGTAAACCAGAACATAAGAACGATAAAGAGGAGGGGAAGGTAAAACAAGGTGATCAGAACAATACTGTCAACAATTGTAATATAACATGACGTGTACAAAAAATACAGATTCCTGATGTACAGCGAATATGACTGCTTTCCAAATGCTAATGCAACAATAGGAATGATAAAAGACTGATTAATAAATACCACATAAAAACAATTGGGGCACACCATAGATGTGGAAGGATACAGATTTGCACAAAATTTTGGTGCCTAAAGAACAGAGAGGTCTGAAAGCAATATCTCCTCAAAGTCCTCTATACAGTATCACCTACTTCTCTAAAAAGATAAGAAATGTGACAAGCAACCTACAATTATATCCCCATCTCAATAATATGAAAAGATGACATCCAAAGATCAGATTTCAAGAGACCCAATTTCTAATTTACATGGACCATCCTAGTTGATGAGAAGCGACAAAAAGGGGAAAAAAAGGATTTTCTTGCCTCATCAACATCTTGATATAACAAAATCTGACTCTTTTAACAGTTGAGAACGCGCGTGTGTCAACATGGACAGTCTTAGGCATGGCCGGGTGGAAGTGGTTGAAGATGGAATACGAGCGGAATCTCAACTGGCTAATTGAGTGAATCACCAACTTCCCCCAACAGAAGGTAGTTTCCATGGGAACCAGGAGGGTGGGCACAGTGGCTGGACTTGGCAGTCTTCAGCACAGAGCTCTTCAGGTCTCATTGGTGCTAACAATTTCAGTGAAGAAGGCATTAGATGTCTTTACGACGGTTTTAGGTCATTTGTATTTCTCAGAGCCTATATCATTTAAAGGGATACACTACATGCCTGGAGATGGGTGACATCTCACTTTGCTAACCAATAAAGACATGAACCAAGTAGTGAGGAAATTTGGGACTTGCACACATCACAGCAGGTACAGTTATCCTATTCATAAGGAGAATCCATTAAGAAACAAAACCTAACTTCTTCCATAAATTGTACAGAGTTTTAAAATCTTCATTTATCTTGAGAGAGGGAACTATCTATATTCGAGCGGCTCCCGTTGATTTCGTTTCTTATTTTTCATTAAACCCAGAAACTGATAGAAAAGAAAATTCACACAACTGTCTGTACTGGTACAGGTCTGTGGTTCTCAAGGCCATGTTTCTAGCAGAGAGACATATGCAACATGCCATATTGTATACCTGGTGAAATTTGCCGCTTAAGATGGCATCCCTTGCCTTCTCGGAAATTTCCAAGGCCTTCATCTTTGGTTGGACATTGAATGTAATTCCAGAATCACTTGGGATTTCTACATATTCCTCCATCTCTGGGTTGAAGCATCCAGACCGATTTCCATTCCAAAAGAAAGTGACATGACCGAACTTGACAGTCTCACTGTCAAATGACGAGATATGGTTAGGGCAAGGAAGATAAATGGAAAAATGATTATACAAATAATTTCCAGAAGTTTGCAGAAGATGAAGTTTAAAAATACTGCAGGCACCTATTTCAATGCACAATTTGACACGGCTAGAATTGAGAAGCCCAACCTTTCCTCGTATGGGAAATGGTAATTGCAATAGGTCCCATGTATAAAGATGTGGCAATGGGGTCCATATGTACTAGAACTCTAAGAAAACTTGGCAACAGTCCCCATAAAGTGAGCACAGGAGCTGCCAGTGATATAACTTGCCAGATTCTTGGGACAGGCAATCCACATTGTGGGACCCATCTTATCCACCATTTGAAAATGGCTAAGTATATACACATAAAATACAAGCGCGCACACCCCATAGCGTCTAAAATATTTTATTTGTTTCCAGCTCACCTGCATGCAAACGTGCGGATGCCATTATGCACTAAATATTCACCAGAAGTCCTCTCTATCTCAGGAGGAGAAACAAGATAACGGCTAGGAAGCTTCAACTCGCCATCATACTGAAGCATCCCTGCGTAACGGATTTTAGGGAATCGGACACGGTCAAATTTATCAAAATTTTCATACTCGAGTGCTTTAGCAATCATAACCATACGGTCCGCTCGGAAGTTGAAAGTAACAACAGCATCCCCATCCACTATTGGCCCCACTGGCTTTCCATTCTCATCAACTATAACAAAGGGAGGCAGATATTGGTCGCTAGCCCTCGTTTCCTCCCTCAGTTTTTTTACAGCTTCAACGGCGCTTTGAAACTTGTATGGAGCTTCACCAAGAACCTGGGCATCCCATCCACGTTTTACAACACTCCAGTCATTCTGCAAACAAACACCAAGAGAAAATAATCAATTTAAACTTTCTTGTTATTATTATTATTATTACTACTACATAATTAAAAAGAAATCTACAGCATCGAACCATGATTATATTTCTGAACTCAACTCAAAACAGAGTTTAACTCAGTAAGAGTTGAGTAACACTGAGAACTTCGTTTGGCAAAAAAAAACCTAGAAGCCTTATATTTTTAATGGTTTTTCCAATGTCATATTCACATAGTTTTTTGATTGATTCAATAATTCACAGATAACACATAAAATTCAAAATACCAGTTGAATGATGGACAAACTTTTTGTGCATGTTTGTTAACATTACTGGAAGTAATGGTGAAGTAAATGTCACATTAATGGTAAAGGTGAAATAAAGCTTCTGGTGAAGTAATGTTTGTGTTTTTTTTATGAGGAGAGAGAGAGAGAGAGAGAGAGAGAGAGAGAGAGAGAGAGAGAGAGTAGGCACTTTCTGTCTTGGGTTCAGTTTACGAGACATTACCTCATTTTTATGAGTTAATTAAAATTTTCTGATGGCTGGTAAACTATGAGATAAAGTGGGTGGCAGCTGGAGAAATACTTTCCACTCATTTTTGCCAACCAATTATGAGAGAGAGAGAGAGAGAGAGAGAGAGAGAGAGTTTCTGTCTTGGGGTTCACTTTACCATGCATTACCTTATTTTTTATGAGTTAAAAATTTGAGATGGCTGGTAAACTACAAGATAAAGTGGGTGGCAGCTGGAGAAATACTTTCCACTCATTTTTTCCAACTAAATATGGTAAAGGTAAAGTGGGTGGTGCTAGGATTACTCTACCACATGAAAACAAACATGCCCTTACCAAGAAATAGCACATCCTAATCTTTTAGTCAACTACCAGTTGGTAGATAAGTCAAATTGGTGTTTTTTTTCTTTTTTAATAAAGATTTAAGCGTCACTCAAATATTGCATCAATTCAATCGGGTTAACACATTCTAACATAGGAGTTAGCCAGTACTAGTGACAAATTGGGTAGATTTTAGCTTCCAGTTCTTTTGATTTACACTTGATGCTATACCAAAATTCCTAGTGTACAGAGAGGCAAGAAGAAATTCCTTTTGATAGGTCATTATACATTTTAGTCCAAAAGAAGAAAGAAAAAAAAACTGTACTAAGCCAGAGTAAGGAACAAAAAAAAAAAAGTTTTACAAGGGTTGAATGATTTCCTCTGAGACAATTTTCAGGACATTCCTTTTACCTAAAGATGTAGAATCTTGTTAGCCTGAAAACAAATAATAAAAACAATCATCCAATAAGATGCGAACTCCCAGAGTGATGAAAGAAATATTTAAAAGGACAGAGAGGGGAAAAAGAGAATCATATAAAGAAAGTAAGTCATCAGGTGGACAAAAGACAATATTTTTCATATACAATGCACCTCATGGAAGCCAGCCATTGTTTGTCACTCGCAGCATGTCTTCAAAAGTAGATCAATCTCCAGAAGGATTAATCAAATCCACATTTGAATTTTAGCCCCCTTGGGCACTCTCACAAAAGGAAAAACACCATAACTGATAAATCTCAAAGAATTTTAATTGATTGAAATAAGCATTCTCAATTACACTGAACGATGTCCTCTATATACAAAGGATTAACATCTCTTTCAGCAACTAAGACTTTCCTAATAATTCAAGCAACCTAATTAAAAGAGGAAACTAAATCTCTAATCAAATAAACTACTAATTTAAAGACTTCTAAATAAATGGAATACTTAAATAAGACTCACAAATAGCCTAAACTCTAAATTAAGACAATAACTATGTTAGGCCTATGGACTGGCCCAATAGGCAGGCCGACCTATAGTCTAGCCTGCATCAACACCCAATGTGGGGATAGGCAGCCAAATTCCTTTACTCCATTATCGTACACCTCTATTGCACAATACAACTCATCTTTTGTATAATCATATGTGCCATCTTTATCTGTGATTTCAACCATGTAGCATGTGGCTCACAGGCCATAATATATGATCACCGGTGATCTGCACCAAGAAGTGAGGTGAATTAGCTATCCATTGGCGATAGATTTCACAAGACCTTTCCAATGCCATAATTCCCAGGAGCAACCACTTCTTAAACATGAGATTTTTTAGACTGACAGCCATCAGAATACAACTAATAAAGACAACTAGGTGCCCTCTAGTCTTGGTTGCAATAATGAGGGTGGCCACAATGGGCCCAAAAGGTTTCTTTGAGAAGAAACATAAACTCTAACAAAGGCTGGAGGATAGGAAGAAGGGACTCGCTAGCTCTGTTGCCAGTTGGTTGTAAGATACCATACATTCAAAGAGATGTGGGATTACTTCTTCCCAATGTGGATCGCATCCTGTGAAACCCCATGTGCAAACATACATAGCATTCAGCAGGGAGGAATATATATATATAAGGAGATAGACGATATGAAGTAGGCGATATGAAGTAAAATAAGATATAATGAATAGGCTCATCTCCCCTTAGAGAGAGAGAGAGAGAGGGAATAAAAGAAGATCCATCATCCCTAACTGGGTGTATTAATACACAAAAACTCATCTGAAGGGTTGAAATATGCCCCAATATGAGCTGGCTGGTCCAAGAATGTAAGTGAACCCATATTGTATGTAAAATTGTGGCAAAGACAAGTGTGTTCTCACCAACGCACACAAATGTGGCCCAGAACAAGTAGCATTACAGACAAGAGATACAAGGAATAAGGCTGCAAGGCTTTACTATGCTCTTGTTGCAACCAGCTTTGAACTTAGAATCTAATGTCAATTAGCAACTCTATGGTTAGTTCTATAAAATGAAGATAAATTCATAAAAGCCTAGGCATCATAATAGCATTATAAGACATTAACATTGAACTAGCAACAAGGAAGTATGCCACTCTCCGAAGAGATATGATGGAAGCAAGCAAAATTGGCAAACTGAATAAGGATGGTCGCTCAAGACCTTGCCACACTTTTCACAATCACTATTGTTAAATGCAACAGTGAAGATAAAGACTTCACTTAAACAACCTTAAAAAATAACTAAAAATATTTTGACCTTATAGCAATAATCAATCTACATGTAAGAAACTCATAAAGTACCTCATAACGATCCATGGTTACATACATCCTGCCCCCACCAGACGCAGTTTGAGCGTCCACACCTTTTTCCCATAACTTTGCAAGTTCATTTTCTAGTGTTTCCACAAAACCCACACTCGACCCATCCAAAACATCACGACCATCAGTCAGGATGTGGACGCGGATTCTTTTTGCACCATTCTCACTGGCTCCTTTCAGTAGCAACTACATAAACAGTGAAGAACAACCAGCACATGGCATTAAGAGCAATAATCATGATCAAAATAAAGTGGGAAACCCCTAGATCATCGCATCAACACAATATATACCAGCAATTGATCAAGCCGGGAGTGGACACCACCATCACTCAATAACCCAATGAGATGCAAGGTTCCAGTATCGAAAGATTCCTTGATGTACTTGAAACCTTCTCCTTCGTAAATCTTTCCAGAGGCAAGTGCAATATCCACAAGCTTAGCACTGCATTTTGAGACAAAAAATAGTCACTGAACTGATCAGAATTACATCTATTAGGAATCATTAAACATGACAGCTTCCTCTCTCCTTAAAGACCAAACATATATCAATCCAATCCTACAGTCACTTGGTTTAACAGAGGGGGTTATTCAAAGAGCTTTATGAAATAAATGCTCAAAAGTTGTTTTTCTATGAGGACGAATCCAAGTTTCTCCAAAAAGAACTTTTTAAAAAAGACCATTATATAGGGAAAAAAGAAGAAGACAGGTTTCAACAGTGTAACAGAAGACCGATGCCTACCCTTGAGCATAAATCCGTCCAGCACCTAATGCATTGTGACCAACTTCACTGTTACCCATGTCATCCTCAGAAGGAAGCCCCACTGCTGTACCATGAGCCCTCACCAACCTCCACTTCTCAGGTGCACCCTTAAAAGAAAATAAATATTAAATGTCAGCAAGATTCATCAAACGAGTATTAAAGTTAATAATGAGAGAATATTGGTTTTAACCTACCAAGTCAGGTTATGACTATTTAAGTTAATAACAAGAGAAACTTGATTTAACCTAGCAAGTCAAGTTAATAATGAGAGAATATTGGTTTTAACCTACCGAGTCAGGTTATGACTATTTAAGTTAATATTGAGAGAAACTTGGTTTTAATGTACCAAGTCAATCACCTCCAAGCCCCAGTTTAGATCAAATCCTATGGGAATATGGCCTCGGGGACCTTTCACACAAAATTTCAAAGATCAAAACCACATTTTATGGAAAGATCTAAGAATTCTAAGACTGGAGGTACCGTTCAACTGAGTGAATAATAAACGCAACCACCACCTATTACTGTGTAAATTTATTTTTAATAACTAAACTACAAGCTGCCTTAAAATTCTTGATGCATACAACATTATTCCCTTTTTTTTTTAGCATTTTTCATATTTTAAGGATTTGAGTTGAGAAGAGTTGGTTCACAAAGTCACTACTCATATATATAGGAATCATTGGTGGCCATGGTCCAAAAGAATATTGTGCAGATTGTGCAAGAGACTTGAGTTTCATTGAAGATTTCAGAGGAGACAAGGCAAAGGTTTTTGGACATGACATAAAAACTGCAATGCGTAAGATCAAGCAAAACAATCTAATTCATAAGAGAAATTGAAAAGAAAATGCTACATATGATTAAAGCATAATATAGTTCTCTTCAAGCTAATTGAAAGTAAATAAATAGGGGATATGTTTGTATATATAATTTACACAATATCCAACCTAAATCAATCAAAGATGCAAAAAATAAATAAATAAATAAATAAATAAAAGGTAATCAGAGAAATAAGCTAATATATCCATAAATGTCACTGTCAGCCATTAAAGCTAATGCGAAAAACAACACAAACAATTATAAGAAAGATCTATACTTACTTTCTTAAGAGAATCCATTGTTGGTGTCTCGGCAACATGGATGCAATTATACTTGTCGGGGTTGGCTTCACCCCATCCATCCAACACCACAACTGCTATAGTCTTACCCTTAGGAAGCTTTGGGTGATCAGCCAATTTCCAAAACAAGTCAGGGCTAGCCATCTCTCAGAGTCTAAAGATCACAATGACGAGGAAAAACATGACAAAAAGTAACCTCAAAAGTTGGTTTGAAATGCAATATCTAATCACAGGGGGCAGTATTCCTCCCTACATCCCCCACAGAGTTAAAGCATCTGCCGCTTCACACCCAGATGAGCATTCATGTTTAAAATAACAACACAACACAAAACATCCCTTCCCGTGTTTGTTTGGATGTACCCCGAGATCCAACAAAGATCCAAAGGAACCCATAAATCCCATCAGCCAGGCCGGGGTTTCACACACCCCAAATCACAATCTCCTTAAATCTAGATTCAAAGCAAGATACCGATTTGCCCAGCTTCTCCACCTGACATGGACAAATGCAATCCGCACTTGGGCCAAAAACAAATACATAAATAAGCACACACCCCACCTTTCCCCGGGCCCCCCAAAACTACCCACGATTTGGGGTACATCCAAACGCTCCCAAACCCAACAACCAAACCCAATCATAAGCATAGATCTTGAATCAAAACCCAAATCATTGAAATAGAGGGTGTGAAGAACGGATCAGGAGAAGGTGAGGCTGATTGAAGGAGACTATGAAAGGCCAAGATCAGAAATTTCTTACCTTGAAGCGAAATCGACCAGCGTTATTATTCGTGAAGATGAAGAAACGAAGATCGAAGAGAGGGAGAATAAAAAGGGAGGACAGAGAGAGATGCGCGTGACGTTGTTCTTAAATGAACGAGGCGTGATGCTTGTTGCTCTCGGAACCTAACCACTATTAGCAACAGTTCAGTAGAATATGTTAAAGTAAAGAGATTTAAGAATAGAAAACCCTAATTTACAGTAGAAATGTTCATTGGAATGGACACAAACATTAAAAAAAAGAGAGACACTCTTGGGCCCTGCTTTGTTTCGTGTACAATTTGATACATATGGATTGTAAGATTTTTTTTTTCTCTTTTCTTTTTGGCAAAAGTAGTTAAAATCAAAGAACTAAAAGTGTATTCTCAAAAATGGTCATTAGATTATCTTTCCTTTTCAGGTTTTAGGGAGATGCGAAATGAACACTTAGAGCCTATTTCTTTATCAGAATTTTCAAAAATTCATGTTTAAAGAAATTTCAAATTCTTCAAAACTTGCCCCCTTAGATGGAATTCTAAATCTCTCTTTTTAGTGGAGCATTTGAAATTCCAACAAAATGTATATATAATAGAATTTCAAAAAATTTTAAAAAGATAACTTAAGACCTTTTAGGTTGCTTAAATTTAAAATTCTTAAAAGTAAAACACTGCATTTTTAATTTTAAAAAGCAATATGTCATTTCATGTCCGAAAAAACCAAACATACCAAATTCCTATCAAAAATTCTATTAAAGAAACAGGCCTAGCTACCACTTTGAAAATTCAAATCTTATGAAAGAAGAGTTGTATTTATATCATTCACAGTTCACACCCCTCGATATTCACCTGTCTCCTCTTTAAATAAATCTTTAATGGAGCTTATTTAACCTTGAATCTTACTTATTCAATTCCTATATGTTCCATACAAATGAACATGCCTTTCGAGAATCGCATAAAATTTTATTGATTTTTGGTAATTTTTATATTGCTTTTAAGATTTTTCTTGCTAAAAAGTATTTGTAATATTTTCCTGCAAAAAAAAAAGGTTACTGGATTTTCAATGGCATTTATGTTTTAAATCACATGGTGTTCAAGTGAGAAGGAAATTACACAAATATGATATCCCTAAAAATTATTAATGTCATAAACATCATATTCCATCTTGTTTTATCATTAAAAAATCATTCATATCCACTATCAAATTTTACTTAATAATAATACTATATTTTGGATGACATGGTTTTTCTGATGACGTGTGTAGGTGAGTTTCCAACACGAGGCATGGCATCTAATACCTAAGCCTGATGCAAAACCACCAACTCCTACATGGTTGCTATAGTTTTAATTGGAGTGTAACTTTCAATAATTTGAAGAGAAGGTGCGACATTGGTTTTGGGCAGTTTAATTTTTAAATGTCGAGAATAATTGTATTTATGGAGGTCGCTACAAATCTTAAATGCCTTGTTTTAGGAAACGTCGTGTTGATCACTTATGAAACATGCCACTAATATGAAATATAAAAGGAATTAATTTGATCAATTTGATTACAAGGATAACTTTGATTTTATGAAATTTGGCCTGATTTTATGTAAGGTGTGAAAAATGACTCCGAGCCGTCTGGATACCGGAGATAGGCTCCATTGTTGAATGTAAGATGGTTGACTGTGACCCACACTCTAGAACTTTTGATTGATGTACGTGATTGGATGGTCAGAAACGTTTAATCTGCTTTCCAAAGAAAATTAGACGGTTTTGACAAAACGATGGCTGCCAAAATCCGAATGTCTGGTGGACTTTTCAAATTTAGGGTGGCTGACACGTTGTTCTAAGTTGGTAAATTTTGATTGGATAATGGAACCATGGGCGCATGGAGGCATGGAGCAATGGACCCTATCAATTTTGAGAATAAAATACCACCCAGATCACGCCAGGCCTTTTATATTCGAATCGGTGCATCACTAACAAAAAATAGAAATTTCGTATACACAATTTGTGTGTGCCGAATCCAAGTTCCAATCTCTCGGCGCTCGTCCTTCGTTTGCCACATGCTAATAATCTATAAATTTTGAAAGATAAATAAATAATTGAAGAGTTCTCAAAATTCTAAGACCAAAATCATGCGAGTGGAACCAATTGATGTACCATCATAATTTATTTTTTATTTTATATATTTTGTCATTACATGGGAGGACTGGTAAACCATCATAATTCCACACAAGCCTAATCTAATAAAGCCCTCCCATGTAGGAAGGAGCGTGTACTTGACTAACTATACAGAGTTTGAGTTCGAACTTTAAATAATACACCTTTTTTTTGCATGAAAAATTTTTAATCAGCGTTTGGTTCATTAGAATGAAGGTCGAAATGGAATGGCCATTCAATTAAAGTGATTATTCCACTATTCCAATGGGAGTAGAGAAATGGTTATTCCATTCTTTTATAATTTTTCCTGAAATCCCAAATGCCCTTTTAAATAAATCAAACAAAACCCTTTTACCCGATCATTACTGAAACACCCAACCTCCTTCCTTCTTTGTCTCTGGCCTTTCCTTCCTTTTTTGATTCATCGCAGGGGGCTGGGTGAGAGAAGAAGAGGGCTAGGATAGAGAGAGGGAGAAGAAGCTAGGCGAGAGAGGGAGAGAGGGCTGGGACATAGAGAGATGGAGAAGGGGTTGGTCGAGAGAGGGAGAGACAACTGGGACAGAAAGAGAGGGAGAAGAGGTTGGGCGAGAGAGGGAGAGAGGATTGGGAACGGAGAGATAGGGAGAGGGGGTTGGACAAGAAAGGGAGAGAGGGCTAGGATAAAGAGAGTAAGAGAGGGGGCTGGGCGAGAGAAGCAGAGGGCTAAGATAGAGAGAGGGAGAGGGGGCTGGGATAGAAAGAGTAGGAGAGGGGGATGGGCAAGAGAAGGAGAGGGCTGGGACGGAGAGAGAGGGGGGGCTGGGATAGAGAGAGCAGGAGAGGGGGTTGGGCGAGAGAAGGAGTGGGCTAGGCTGGAGAGAGAGAGGGGGGGCTGGGCAAAAGAGAGATAGGGGGCAGGGACAGAGAGAGAGAGGGAGATGGGGCTGGGTGAGAGAGGGAGAGATGGTTGGGACAGAGAGAGAGGGGGGGCTTGGCGAGAGAATAAAGGGCTGAGAGAGAGAGAGAGAGAGAGGGAGAGGGGGCTGGGTGATAAAGGGAGATGGGGCTAAGATAGAGAGAGTGGGAGAGACGGCTAAACAGAGAGAGGAAGAGGGGGCTGGGCGAGAGAGAGTTGGAAACATAGAGAGAGGGAAAGGGGGCTGAGGGAGAGAAGTATGGGAACAGGGGAGTATTCTTGGTTAGTTCTATATAAATTTTATTTCATTTCTAGCATCATTCCAGCATATCAAATATAGGGATTAAAATGAGAATTCTATTATTAGATCAATTTTTCTGTCTAGCCAAATGTTGGAATGAAAATTACTAATCCTGCCTTATTTTATTCGGGACTCATTTCAGTCTTCATTTAAATTTTGCCAAAAATCATTTCAGTGAACTAAACACTCTCTTAGTGCTTGGCCAATCTTAGAGGTCCACTATTAACGCCCCTTACTATTTGGTTGTCCTGGTATACTATTTTTTACAGGAACAAATTAAACATTTTATCCCAGTATCATGTGCTGTGATTTTGAAGCAAGTGATGTGGTTGAGGGTCACATGCAGCGAGACCAGCAAACACGTGGTTCCTTTGACGAAATGTGACTACTACCCTACTTTCCTCCCCTGTTCATGGGGACGGGTGGCTACGAGAATCAACCGCGAATATCCTTGACACCTGCGCGAATATCCTTGGCACCTGTTTTTCTTGTCACGTGCATGCTTACACCCGGCAAGAGGCAGACCCATCCTCAAAAACTCAAAAGTTGTTGTTTGGGGTCACAAATCCTCAAAAGCAGTTGCAGGTCAGTGATTGGGGCACGCTGGCCTTCGCGTTTGTTTTTTATTTTTTGCGCGGGGGGGGGGGGGGGGGGTTTTGTTTGCGAAAAATCAGTTTTTTGTTTGCGAAAAATCATTTTTGGTGGTTTGCGAAAAATCGGTTTTGTGGACCCCCATTTTTCTACATTTTACATTTTACATTTTAACTCCTTTCTATGGAAGTAGTTTTTCATGGAATTGTAAAAAATTTAGTTTAATTTTTGCTTTTTCTTGTGGAAAAATGACCACATCAACCGTAAAAGTTTCTGTAGTATGGAATTCTGTTTTTTCACTTTTCATATTTTTCTGTAAAAAGTATGAAAAAAGTATGCAAAATCAATTCCTAAAGGTTGGCGTGTAGAAAAAACCCCAACTGATATTAATATCATTAACAACTTAATATATTGGCCTTTCGGAAACAGTGTTTAGAAATGACACTTTAGAAAAAATCCAACTGTTTTAGAACCATTGTTCATACTTCAAAGTAACCGGGATTGGTCTATTAAATCCTATTTTTGCTAGATATCTTTTTGTGGTGATAGCTTTTGAATTCCTTGAAGTCTCTCGCGTTTTTAGAATTCTGAATGTTGTTGCACATAATTTTGCTTTAAACTTACATGGGGAACACGAGTAGGGTGTTGTTTTATTCTTAGTTTGAATTTTTTTTGTTATATAATATATTTATATTTCTAAGGGTTTTTTTAAAATCTTCAAAGATGAAGTATTCAAGATCCCAATCTAATTTCTAAAGTGTGGTCCAATTAACAATGGCAGAAATATAAAAGGAATTGAAAATCAATCAACCATACAAAAAGAGATATGATTTTCTAGGTGAAAGCTCAACACGGAAAAGACCATGAGTCCCGGCTCTCGAACCAACCGAAACCAAATACTATGAACTGAATAGTTATAAGATACTCATAGACCTTCTCTAGTTCGCCACAACCTAAGGACTATAATACTTTTACTTTCCGACGACTACATTGTTCACTGTTCCTCTCGCTCCTCATGCTCAAATTGACACATCTTGAATCCGCAAGGTAAACATTCTTCCATAAAAGTAAAAGCAATAATCTTTAGAAGCTTAAATAATCACACAACTCTTTAATGGTTGTTCTAAAGAAGAAGTGTAATCTCCAATATGATTTCTTGGTTTATAACAAGGAGATTGATGTCATAGGGTTGAGAGAGGAATATTTTAAATTAATAACCCAATATTCGTGGGAAATACTAGGGTTACAGTAGGACTCAATCAAGAAATTCTTACTTGAAACATGAAAGAACTTGTACAAGTTAATTTCAGAAAACACACCTTTTGTTTGAATGAACTGAGGTTGGTTTGAACGAACTAAATCTTTGCCCCGGCGAATTTGCACAGGTTCATTTGAACTAACAGACATGAAGCAAATTTTTTGAGATCATAACTTTATTGCTTTAGCTCCGATTGATGTAATTTTGGATTATATAAATGTTCACTTAAAAAGAGCTTTTCAATGGTAGGTAGATAGCCCTAATCCGATGTATTATTTGAGATATATGACCACTTTAATCTAAAAAACTTTATTCAAATGACCCGATGAACCACGCAATAGTCTAATCTAATAAATTGAAAATTACAAATCAAGTAGACCCCGAGTTTTGCTCAACCCATGAATTAGCCAACACTAAAAAAATCCTAACATTTTCTTGTTTGGTTGTTCCTTTTGATGTTCTAATGAAACTCTCTTTTCTAAAAATGTTAAAAAAAAAAAAAACAATTTGCACTCATGAGCTGCATGTAGAGCTAGCAAAATCAAGTTCGACCAGCCAACCCGGCCAGGCTCGACCGATTTAAAATGCGGGTCGGTCATGGGTTAGGGTGTACTGACTCGTATAAAAATTGGTCAGGTTCAGGTTGAACCGCCTAACCCGATTAACCCATTTAAATTTTACTAATTTACCATGACTTTCAATTTTCATGTGACTTTATTCATGTAGGCCATAAATCGTATACTCTTAATCTTATGTGGAGGAGTAATGGAAAATTTTGATACTTAGAATATAAAACTTATTTTTTCATTTGACAATATGATGTTTTTATAGTTGCAATATTGATTGTGTCTTTTATTTTTATTTTGGCATAGAAATTTACCTCTAAAATATGGATATAAATGGAATCCAATAGCATTAATAAGTCTCATACTCATACTCAAAAATAAAATTATAAAATTGAATAATAATTGAAAAGGGATTATCTCAATAAATGGACTAAAAATATTAATTGATTTTGCTCCTAATTTTTACGCTTTGAAAATTGATAAAGTATAAATTCATGTTCAATGTAACATTTTAAATGAAGTTAGAAGTAAGAAGAGCTTTACAAATGAAATTGGGTCAAATAAAATAAGTTTGATCATACAAAAAATGAGAATTAAATAGGTCAGGTTGAGTCAACCCGACCTGACCCTCATTAAGTTAGGGTTAGGTGGGTTGGGTCAGATTAGAGTTGGAATAAACAAATTTGGATTCGGATTGACCTAGCCCAAATTTAGTCAACCGGACCCTTTTGCTAGATCTAACTGCATGCAGTCACTGATTTGCACTTATTCACATAAATAAATGATTTCCATATGTAACAGGTATGCATCATCATGTTTGTTTTCTTCCTAAAGCATTTATTTATCTATTTAGTTTTGAAAGGTATTTTCTTTGCACATTTATTAAGTAAATGAGATATGAAAAATTTTGTGTAAAAGAACAGTCATATGTCCCACTTATGAAGAAAGTGTTAGCATAAAGTCTTCACATGGTGTTGCATTTGGTTGTACAATTGGCCAATGGATCAAATATTATCGTATGCTGACAACCAAAGATAATAAAGAAATGCCAAAAACACTATAAGCTATAACTTTTTTTTAGACAAAAGTCAAAATTTGTAAATATGGCTTGTTGAAGAGCAAGCTCAACAGTCCAGTCCAGTCCAATGAACTTGATTTCATGCCATACAGACGTTGCTTGTGCTTGTTGAAAAACTAACTCAATAACCCATCCAAAAGGCCCCATTTCATACCACCCAAATATTGTTTGGCGCACAAAATTTGCCCATCTATTAGAAAGATAAAAATAAAATCTAGGTGGATGCAACGCTTGGGCCTGAGCCTTTATGGTGGCTTCTACTTAAGCTGCATCACTTTGTCAAAAGTTAAAACCATGAGTAAGATGAGGGCTAACGATCAACTTTATAGACCACTTCTATTAAGAAGCTTCACCAGTCTTTGTCAGTGACCAATCATGTTATGTACAATTGGTGATTAGCTAATCACCAGTTATACACAACATGGCATAATAGATGGAAATTAAGATCACTAAGGAGAAACAATCATAGAAGTCACATCACAGGCCATCCAAAAGTCACATCACAGGCCATCCAAATTCCAACATGAGTGCCGAGTACATGACCATGCAAGCTTTCTACTAAGAACGCAATTTGCAATATAGACAACTTAATAGAATGACAATGCAACATAGAAAATGTAACTTAAGGCGAAACATCCCAAGCTACGCAAGTCGCATTCTGCAAACTCTCATCTCTTCTCTCGCCCTGAACCTAAAATTTAAATATGTTGATAACCCCAAAATTGGTAAATGTATATGCCGTTCTACCAGTGTTTGTTACATGAAACTTTTGTGTTACTGTTGGTCAGTATCTCTCTGAATTTCCATTTCCCCTTTTTCTACTAGGAAAGGATGAACCCCACCCTTTGGATGAAGTCGCAGAATTTGCCTTGGAAGGTGGAGGGATTGGAAGAAGGAACTCTAAGAGAGAGGATTTGGTTCCTCTCCATGGCCTCATCGATACCTATTTGCTCTTGCCGGCACTCTTTGCTACAGAAAGGAGTGTCACCTCTGCATATGACACAATTACCCAATCACCATAAGAGATACATCCAGGACACTTAAAAAAATGTCAAAACATGAAAAGAAGGTGAAATAAGAGGATCATTTTCCCGTATTTGCTTTTTATATTCAAGCTAAGTACTCACTTACCTACACCTAATCCTACAGACACCCAAGTCCCTCACAAATGGGCATCTGGATTGATCTCTGGTTGTACGGAGGAAAGTGCCTCACCATCTAGCTACCAGTAGATTGGTCTTGTATTTGCATCAGCAACATTACAAATATTTGAGAAAATTATTATTATTATTATTTGTTCTTTTAAATTTCAAAAGCTTTGTTTGAATGAAGAGAAAAAGGAGAAGAAAAATATATATGCTTCACATGGTTCGCGATTCTTGTATTAACTCTGTTCCTAATTTACCTCCATCAGAGTTGGGGCTATTACCAAATTAATCAAGTGTCCATGTGATTGCACAGGGAGTATATTTAATAAGGTTGGATATGATTACAATGAGGATGATTTTGTTTTAGATTAGATTAAATTTATCATGTGATTAGATTATGAGATTTGATCAAATTTATTAGTATTAAATTAGAGCTATGATATTATTATGTCATTCAAGATCCTAGTTCTAGTTTATTCTTTATTGTTCTATAATTAGCTAAATTAGGCCCATTCTTGAAAAATTAGATGGTTAGGGACATGAGTGTGTTGTGAAGTGCATGAGTTCGAGTCCTCCATGTAGAGGGAAAAAAAAAAACTATAAAGGTGAATTTTGCAAGCTGTAGTCGCTAAATTTTCAACAAAAGAATCTAAAGATGGGGCTGACTTTGGTTGGAGTTTATATATTCTAAAGTTGAATCATTTTATTGACGTTGTTTTGAAATCTTTGGTTGGGGCTAACTGGACTGCTCAAATGCTGATCATCAGCAGGCCAATGATTATAACAGTTGACAATTGTAAATCTTAGTTCTAGATTCTGATCTTAAATCAGATAATTTGATAAAGACAACCAACGTTCAAAATGAAATTTAGTTCGTAAATTGAAAAGAAAAGAAATACCATAATGATAAAAAAAAATCATGTTTCTAACCTGTACATGAAGATGTTCATGTTATGTCCAAGGGGTTTCTTGCAAAGACAGCAAGCGTCAAGGAAATAGCGAGGTTGTTCGTAAAAGGTGTCGTAAAAGAAATCAGACCTTGGAGGAGGAGGAGGAGGAGGAGGAAGAGGAGAAGGAAAATCATTCATACATGTATCATCATTCTTCCCAAGCAACCCGGCTTCCATCCATACAATTAACATATGCTCTTCTTCTATGAGAACTAGATCCCCCATGGCAGCTCTAGCAGCAGAAATAGACTGTGAGTTGTTTGAGAGAGAGAGAGAGAGAGAGAGAGAGAGAGAGAGAGAGAGAGAGAGAGTTGTGGTGTCGTTTGAAAGAAAAAGAAGAAAGAGGGAGAGTTGGGTTACTTGCTTGAAAGAGCTCATGCGGTTTCTTAGTGTAGAAGTAAATACAGCTTATAACCAATCAGTACTGCTAGATGGTTGAAACTGTTGCAAGCGTCCCAAGACCCACAAGCAACCTTTAACATGGTTGTCAAACCTACAAGTTCATAACCCTTTTGCCCTAGGCACAATTCTCCATCACTTTCAGATCAATTTTACTTGTTTGTTTGCAGAATTCCAACAAATCATGTAGAGAGAATTTGTAAATTTTCTAAATGTTGTCTTTTGCGAAATTTTTGGATCCTTTTTTCCACATCGAGCATCTAGAAATGCTAAGGAGGTTGAAATTATGAGAATTCAAGAGGCTAGTTCTTACCTTTTCAAGTTGTTTAGAATTTAAAATTTTTATTAAAAAAAACATACTCTAGAAATTCCAAAGGACATCCATCTCATTAGTCTTTGAATTTCCAACATCACAAATTCTGCTATTGAATTAATGCTCAGATCCTACACCATGAGGATTCTTCCTTTACATGGGTTCAGCAATAGTTCATGAGTTTATCTACTGTTTATCTAACAAAATGTCAACAAATTTCAAAGAGAAAATTTTGGTCTTTTAAGTTACACAATGTGTTATAGCAATGGAGATCATGGTTGGAAAATCTCAATTATCTTGTTTTGATGAAGGACCAAGTTAAATACATGAGTGGCCTAGCTGAGTCACTCATTTTAATAAGTTATTTGCATTCTTAATCATTTGATAGGTAGATTTAATTTTGAACAATTAATGCTTATTTTTTAAATAATTATGAATAAGGTTTGGAGCCAACAATCTAAAAATGATGCTTGAAGAAGAATTTGAAGTTTACTTTTGATGTTTTACATTCGATATTTGGACTAACAAATATGAAATATGTAATAATTTTCTTATTGTAGTACGTTGTTTCATATATAAATTTACTAATTTGAATCGAGTATCATGAATGCATGTAAATAAATGGATATTTATATTTTATGAGTAATATATTTATTTTTTTTAACATTTTTAAAATTATTTAAAAAATATGAATATCCCGAGTTTGTGCATTGACTCTTTAAGAATATTTGTTAAGATGTCATTAAATTTTAAGGTTGTTAAAATAAGGGCTAGGATTAAACCCACAATGTCAAGTTGGCCTCCGTTTTTTTGTTTTTTTCTTTTGTCTTGAGGTTTGTTGTACTACTGGGGATTAAGGTTTGATGTATTAGTGGGCGTTCATTTTTGTGTGATTCCTAGAGTCCCTTTCAATGAATAAGTAAGGTTCAATTTTGGAGCTACTAAAGGCGAATGCAGGCCTTGGTTTAGTTGAATATGAATGGGCCGAATCCAAAAGATTCTTAAGGTCACTTATGCAGGCCTATCAATTCGTCACTGAGGGTCTATCTAAAGTGAAGATCACGCAAATTCACAGCTCCATTATAATGTCGATGGCCAAGTTTCAGGACACCAAAGGTTTATCTTCGCTCAAATTCATCAAAGCTAAAAGGACATGATCAAAGTGAGGCCATTTGAATCGGAGTGGAATTTGGCCTTCAACCTACACATGAGGGCACTGTGATTTTCATTTTGGAGGTTTGGATATCTTAGGTAGGCCAATGCACACATTTATTAGAAGGGTCACCTGTTTATAACCCAAATTTATCGACCTCCCTAGTATTAATATTCAACTGAGAAAGTTTTCCAGCTGCCAACAATCTAAGTAAAAGAAGAAAATATCTTTGTAAATGAGGTCGGGCCTTGGTACGGAGATTGTTATTCGGCCCAACTGTGATGCTTAAACTAGACGACGTATGGATCAATTCCTTAGCATAGGTACTGAACTCATTTGTCAACACCACTCAATCAACAGCCTGTTGGTATTTGCATCCTCTATTTTTTATTAGTATTATCAAAGCCTATAATTTTTTATTTAATTTTGACTAAAACAATAGCAATGAGTTGTTTAGCAGGGGTTTCAGGCTAAGCCTGAACCATTGAGATAACCCTAAACAAATGAATTTTGGCTTAGTAAGATAAACGTAAGCACACTTTAGATAAAAGTATATAAAAGGTAAAAAAATCAAATAATTGACTAAATTTGAGAGAGAGAGGCTATCAAAGGATCTTTAAACAAATATGACCTCTTAGAGGCTCCTGATTTGGATTGAAACTTGCAGCTACACCAGTGGGAATATGACATTAACTTTCAAAACTCTTAAAACATTGACGCTCAAGAATTAGGATCCAGATGTAGAAGAGTTAGGCTTACTCTCTGGGCATGTTTAAGAGTGAGTTCCACCCGAGGGATATGAAAAGTAATTATGCTGTCTTTACTAATGGTTTAAAATTTTGATAGAAATGGTTAGTTGATAAAATTTAATATGCTACCAGAGCCAATTCATCTCGGGTTCAAAGTCTTATGGCGTTGTTTGGACAAAGTAGGAGAATAATGGATAAACTTTAAGTAGTCCCAACTGTTGGAAAAAGTGGCCCAACGGAATTACCCGCGATCAACGAATCTACCACGATGAATACATAGCAATCACACCATCAAGCAATCACACACATAACATAGCAATTTTACATGGTTCGGCAATCTTGCCTACGTCCACGGGAGGAGAGAATTCATCTACTATGATCCCATCTCAATCCCCTCAAGATCTAGGGTTACAGTACATCAATATATATAGTTTCCGCTTTCTTGACCAACAAGAAAATTCATACATAATGACTAAAATACCCCTAACCCTGAGCCTCGGTTCTGGTTAAACCAGACCGATCCGGCTAAACTGGAATACAAGACAAAACCCAACACCAACAACCCCATATTTTAAAATGTCTTTATCCTTTTAGTTTGTTTTAACTCATACCGAGTTAAGGCTTTTGGTTCCTTGAAGATAAGTTATCTTGCCTAAGTTTCATAAGGTTAAATATATGGGATATCCTTGGTGAAGAGTCCATCTACTACTTATAAAAGTTACCTACGGTCACGATAAGTACATGAGGTTTTGGTAGGAATGCGTGTTACCAAAAGTACCCACACATTAATGATATAACCAAGACCATTACCTTGTGACAGTTGCACTTACTAGTTTCCATCCAGAAATTTTTATAATATTGCATCTAAGTTTATAATTAGTAACAGTGAAGAGTCCATGAGGAAGCTACAAATTTGAAAATCTTTTACTTTCCCACGTTTAGGATTTCTAACTAAAGATTTGTATAGATCATATTTCACATTGATATCAATTCATTTTAGTGTGTACAGTTGAGAAAAATTGATGTTAATGTGTAAGTCCGCTAAACTAAAGATTTTCAAATCCTATGTGGGATGGTTGGACATGAAGATCCTCATCAATGAGGACTTTCATTGGGCTAAAAATCTTTGGAATCAACAATTAAAAAATGTGTATTTTCAAAATATATGAAAAAAGTTTGATCTCTCCTTTGGTTTTCATAGGAGAGCTTCCTGCTGTTTTGTTTTTGCGCAGAAATAAGGCAGAGTATTCATGTGAGACGGAGGCAGAAGATTTGGATGGGCTGAGAAGCATAACCCTTACGGCCGACGAGGAGGAGGAAATTGTCATTGCTGAGGGTGACACTGTAGAGGAATTGGAGGTATGCGCTCTAAGTTTAATCGGAAGATTCCTCACTTCCAAATATCTTAAACAAACAGTACCAAAAAATATCCTAACAATCTCTTGGAAGGCAAGAACGTAAGATTGTGGAGGTTGATGATGACCTGTTTCAATTCAAATTTCCTTCAGAATTTAAGATGCGGTGGGTACTGGAGAATGGTCCCTGGAAATTTGATTTGAAGTGAATAAATCCATTCCACCATCTTCTTCATCCTTGGAGCATGATTTGAAGTGAAGATAAATTGAAGAGCTAAGCAAGCAACAAATCTTTCTTGAAGTTCATGATCTTTGAATAGGATTGATGTAATTGGTTCAATTCAATAAATTTGAATTTATTGCTTATTTGAATTGAAGTTTTCATTGTTAAACAAAGTTAGTGATGTCATGGTTTTCACCATAGAGTCAACATCGTATGTTTATGGATAGTGATAGTGCGTGTTAGGTACGGTGGATCTAAGTTTACTTTGATTCTATCAAATAAGATTTTAAATTCAGATTTAAAGAATTGAAATCCATATTTTCTCTTTTATTTATTGCATTCTACTTTTATTTTATTCACTTATACTTTTCTTTAATTGGTGGTTTGATTATTCTATTGTTTTATACTTTCTAGTTTCTAAGATTGTTTTAGATTAGGAATTTTAGATTAGGTTTTATTTCTGATTTGTAATTTTAATTTTAGATTTGAGATTGTAATTTTAATTTAATTTTTAGTTTAATAGGATATTATTTTGTATAGATTTATTAGGATAGTACTAGTTTTCTAATAGGACAGATTGTGAGACATATAACTCCCTATGGATACGATTCCGATTCACCAAGTAAAATTACAATTGAGGCCTTGGAGATAAAATCACAAAGGCTACTTTATCTTCTTTTACTACTGGTCATATGCCGAAATCGATTAACCATACTTTTATTACTCCGATCCCAAAAACTAAAGAGCCTGTGAAGTTGACTGAATTTAGACCCATAGCCTTCGTAATGTGGTATATAAATTGATATCCGAAGTTTAGTAGATAGATTGAAGAAAATTCTACCTTCTATTATATCTAAATCCCAACGTGCTTTTGTTCTTGGAAGACTCATTTATGATAATGTACAGATTGCCTTTGAACTTTTAAATAGTATGAACCAGATAGAAGGAGGAAGACGGGGACAAGTGGCATTAAAGCTTGATATGAGTAAAGCATATGATAAAGTACAATGGAAAAATTGGCTTTCATAATAAATGGATTGAGTTGATAATGGGGTGCGTTACTACTATGTCTGACTCTGTTTTGATAAATGGGGAACATAAAGGATACTTCTTCTTGACAAGGGAGCTTTGACAAGGCGACACCCCACCCCCCACCTCTATTTGTTCTTGTTATGTGCAAAGGCTTTCTCATATTGTCTCATTTATTTTTTGTTGATGATAGTTTGCTATTCTGTCAAGCAACTATCGCTGAGTGTACTGCTTTGCATGATGTGATTCAGAGATATGAGGAGGCCTTTGGTCAAAGAATTAATTATGACAAAACTAGTATGTTTTTTAGTAAAAATAGAAGGGAAAAAATAAAGGACAAAATCAAATCTTTATTTGGGGTGCAGGAAACTAGAAAGCTTGAAAAGTATCTTGGCCTTCCATCCTTTATAAGAAAATCCAAAATTCAAACATTTGCAGCGATCAATGAGAGAGTATGGAAGAAGTTACAGGGTTGGAAAGAAAAATTGTTGTCCAAGGCGAGCAAAGAGATATTGATAAAAGCAGTAGCTCAGTCAATTTCTACATATGCCATGTCTTGCTTTAGATTGCCCTAGACATTATGGGATAATTTGAAGTCCTCATTTAGCAAATTTTGGTGGGGTCAAACAAACATGGGAGGAAAATACACTGGCTAAGGTGGGAACAATTATGAAAGTCAAAATGCTCGGGAGGATTTGCTTTCAGAGATTTGAGCTCCTTCAATCTAGCACTTTTTGCCAAAGAAGGGTGGAGGTTAGTTCATAATCACAGCTTATTGTTTTATAAAGTTTTCAAGACAAATACTTCCCGATGTGCTCTTTTTTGGAAGTCAGAATTGGTCGGAGACCTTTTTTTGCTTGGAGAAGCATCATTTCGGCACAACAACTTTTAATCCAAAGTATGTGATGGTGAGTTGGTAAGGGTAATCAAATTAGAATTTGGAAAGATAAGTGGCTCTTAAGTCCATCAAAGTCGTTGATTATGCCGTTACCAAATACCTTGGATCTTGAGGCTAGAGTATGTGAGCTTATTGATCCAGATACTAAGTGGTGGAAGTTGAGTCTTATAAAATAGATACTCTTACCGTAAGATGTTGAGTGTATTTTAAACACACCATTAAGTTCAATGCCATTGGATGATAAGATAATATGGACAGCTTCAAAGAGTGATAGATATACTGTTAAGCTAACATATCCTCTAGCTTTCAACAAAAGAATCTGCAATAAATGAAGCAGAGTGCTATTATGGCAGCCAAAGGAAAATGATGTGGAATACAATATGGCATGCGGAAATCCCCAACAAAATCGAACACTTTATTTGGAGAGCTTGCAAAGACATCCTCCTTACAAAAATGAATTTGGTCAAGAAGAAAGTGGTTCCAAATAATATATGTGAATTATGTAGAATGGAGCCAGAAGATGCAATTCTTGCTTTATGTTGCCGTATTACTGCAAAAATGGTTTGGGCTTGTTGTTCATTAGAGTTGCAGAAAAGTTCTCGAGGTAACTTTGATATACAAAACCTTACAGTTGATATGATGGACAAACTAGATGCCTCTAAAATTTATTTATTTTTTGTTACGATGTGGCATATTTGGAATGAGAGAAATATTGTCTTGCATGGAGGAAATATTATCGAGCCACAGCATCATGCCAATAGAGCCAGGTGTTATTTGAAGGAGTATATCAGTGCAATTGACAACAAACCTGTCTAGGTAATCAAGAGATGCAACACTTGGTTCCTACCAACCAAAGGCAGTTACAAAGTTAATTTTAATGGTGCCGTTTTCAAAGAATCTCGTAAATCTGGTATGGGGGTTATAATTCGAGACAAAAAAGGACTTCCTATTGTAGTCCTGAGTTCACGTGAAAGATAGATCGGAGATGTAGAGGAAGTGGAGACCTATGCACTTATTCGGGCACTAAGACTTGCTTTGGATTTAGGTACCTGAACTGTTATTGTAGAGGGTGACTCACTCCAAATGATTAAAGTTGTTCTATTACGAGAGGAGGATTTCTCTTGGATTGGCCATATCATCGGAGAAGCCAAAGCTATTTCAAGGATTTTTAGATCATGCATTTTTACATATGTTCTTAGAGATGGAAACAAAGTAGTTCATTCTCTAGCAAAATATGCAAAAACTTTTGATTCTAACCATGTTTGGTTAAAGGAAGTGCCTCCATTTCTAGAAAATTTCGTTATCTCTGGTTAAACGCTCATTTCTTTTTAATAAAAGTTCCTAATCTTTCTATCCAAAAAAAAAAAAAAAAATCTATGAAAAAAATGGTGAAGAATCTTTGATGATTGCCAAATGTGACCTTATGATTTGACAAAGTTAATGGTAAGGTGAAAATTGGGGTCAGATTAGTATTGGCTCTAAATTGTATGTTGATAAACCTAAAGTGAACTTGACCTACGCGAAACCTGTGTAAGTTTTGCCTTGGTCTTAAGTTATCGTGTCTGGATATAAAATTAAATTATAATAGGGTTTAGGCATGCCTCATTTCATGCTGGACTGCAAGATGATGGTAATCTTTTGCAGAGTAGCTCCTCTTCATATGAAGATGAGGTTGGCAATGTCAGAATGGATTTGCCCAGCTTCACCAGGGCTCAAAGGGATTAGTCCAGCCCAAAGGACCAGATCACCCTTCATTAGCAAAAGAAAAAAAAAAGAAAAAAAAAGAATTAAAAAGAAAAAGAGATTGGCAATGTTAGAATGGATCGGTGACTGCACTTGAATCCAAAGTGTTACGACTTGGGCAAGGCAAACCCGTATCTGGAGGCCGGTCCCGTCCAAAAGTGAAATTGTGGTTGGTCCAATTGGGCTTGGGTAAAGCTTACGTTTATATTTTGAAACCCACCTGGAATTTAGGTGGGGTTTGGCTTCAGCTTTTAGGTACCCAAATTAGTATCTGGTATCTATACCAAAGCTTTGCCTAAGCCACATTTAGTGATTGTACCTAATATTTGGGCCCAAATCCAAGCCATGGGTTATGCATAATTTGTGCACCTGCAAGCTGGGTCCGGCCTATGAACATAAAGGCTAGGCCAATCCATTAATCAAGCCTGATCCAGCTCATGGGCATACAAATACAGGTTGGACTCAGCCGAATGAGCGATGAAATTGGTCCTTACTGGGCAGGAACAGGCCAGGAGTATGTATAACGATTGTAGTTGACATGTGGTCATACTTACAAAGGGCTGAAAATTTCCATCCCTGCTTTATTCCAACAATTTGATTGTTTTAAAGGCCCTCTGATTTGATTGGCTACAGGCATGAGGAATTTGATGATAAGCATTGGACTTTGGACATTTTTAGGACATGTCTTATAGCGTCATAGTTCTTACTCAGCCGAATGAGCGATGATTGGGCCTAGCAGGCAGGTAAAGCCCTGGGGTTCGTATAACGATTATATAGTTGACATGTGGTCATACGTATAGTTGACATGTGGTCATACGTACAAAGGGCTGCAAATTGCAATCCCTTCTTTATTCCAACATTTTGATTGTCTTAAGGGCCCTCAGATTTGATGGGCCACACGCAAGAGCAATTTGGTTATAAGCGTGGGACTTCGGACATTTTTGGGCCGTGTCTTATAGGGTCATCGTTCTTGTAGTTTCGTTTTAGTGGACTAAGTCATTTCACACCTTATTATCATTTGGATTTGGGCCCTGGCCCAATGTATCATTTAGTGCACGCAATTTACTTCTGAAGGTGTCGCAACTATCAGAGCCTTCTATTGCTGGGGTATGACCTTTAATATACGTAGCCCTTAGTTTGATGTGGTGTAATCATTGGCTTAATGGGCCAGCCTTGGAATTTTGTTCCATCATTTGTGGTCCCATGGTTATGGCCTGATGGCCTTATTTTTATTATTTTTTATTGTTTTTTTGTTTTTTGTTTTCCTGGCTCAATTGGATGCCTTTACACTAAAGAAGAAACAATTTTGTGGGAGAGGGAGAGGGAGAGGGAGAGAGAGGAAACCAAAAAATGCAACTAGGGTCTTGAGGACTTTGCCACATAGGTAAGGCATGTGCATGTGCGGATTTTTGGTTTAAACCAACTTTTAAACTAGTACCCATGTTTGACCCTACCTGCTTGTCTTGGGCTCGAACTCAGGCAAGCAACTTCTCTCACCCGAGGCTATGATCTCTCACTAGAGGGTTAGGAGTCCTAGTCCCCTAAGCTAGGTACTAAAAAATAATAAAACCTTATAGTCAAACCATTTACTAAACAATCAGATACACCCAACCTAGAGCAAATGTGGGTTAAGTTAACCAGACCTTCTAAACTTGTTTAATAGCAGATTCATTATTTCTTTTAATCTTTTTGTAACATTTGGGCCACTTTTACAAACTATAGTTTGTTATAGTGTTTTTTGTACTCCAGCTTAATGGGGATGGGATCCTTGGCGCTTTAGTGAGGGAAGTAAAGATCGGGTAAAGTAGGAAAACCCTTTTATCAGGGAAGTTGACCTTAGGTAACGTAACACACCCTTAAGTGATGAAAGGTGCCTATCTAAATTCAAACTCTAGGCAAACAAGTAAGAACACACACCTCTTACTACTAGGATAAAAGGTTATTTTTAACTATAATTTGTTGTAGATCAACAGATTCTTTTTATTGCTAGAAACCCACGGATAAAACTTCAAACCCTTCATTATGAGATTTATGTGGTTAGCGAGTTTTTGCATGTTAGACAAGTTAGGTGGGCAACCTTTATTTGATATGTTTAATAGAAGGTTAGGGTTTTCTAACTTGTGACAAGCATAACAATGATGTTGGTCAATTGTGCGTTTGCCCATCATGGTCAGCCTAACGGGTCACGGGGTTCAAATTGTATTCCACCATGAGTTTAATTTTGGGAATACTAAGGTGCTAATATCATTCAACCATGAGTATGTTGGCACCATAAATTCAAATTAGTAGTAGAGAGTAGAGACTCATACTCAACCTAGGTCCAAGTTAGTGGACCTTTACCTTTATCCAAATTTGAGTTAAAGCCTTGAACCCAGATCTAGACTAAAATAATGAGCCCTCAACCAGGTACAAATAAATGCCCACTTAGATCTTTCGACTTCCCATTATTTCATGATCTATAGAGTCCCAAGTGGGTCCCAATAGGTGGCTTATACCGTAAAATTTTAAGGAAACTTGTAAAGGGTCATTACTCTATGATATATCAAATATGATATCTTAAATAAGCATATGGTTGTGACACTCGGTTTGAGTTCCTCAATTATGAAAAGTTATAGACTCGAATTCCAACCTAAATTTTATTTGGTTCTTGAAATTTCTCCTGATCTCCGACCCAAATTAAACATGAGTTCACATATCAGTGCCACAAGACATTCCTACCTTTCAACTTAGGTCGGGTTGCGCGAGGGCCACATGGATTTATAATTATGCTTTATATATTTAATATTCAAAGTGCATTCAGCGCGGGGATGTAGCTCAGATGGTAGAGCGCTCGCTTAGCATGCGAGAGGTACGGTGATCGATACCCCGCATCTCCATCTGCTTTATTTTTTTTGCCTTCAATCTGCTCATTTTATCTTGTTCTTGAAATCCTGTTTTCTGTATTGCATTTAACAATTGCGACTAATGTTGAAGTTGAGTTCTTTCTCAAGAACTGGTTTATATCTTATCTGAATATTAATGCATAGCATGGATGGGTTGGGTTTAGAAAAGATGAGCCCCCTGTATATAAAATCAAGGGGTTACTAAGGTCACTGCAAATCTTTCATTAGACAAATGTTCATTTCTCATTTTAATGTATTACATTATGTATCTTTTCTAAATTTTAAAAAATCTCAAGTTTAATGTGTTATGTACTAAATTTGTTTTGTCATAGAACAAAATACTATTTTCTAGTGGTATAAATATATTCTACTTAAAAGTTTAAAGTATAATACAAATTTGGATTTAATAGATAATTATATCATGTAATCCACATATACTGAGTTGAGCCCTCTAACAAAACCAAGCTTGACCCAAACCGAGAAATAAGGAAAGCAGTGGAACCTGAGGCCACCCTAGCCAAGCTCCTGTGTTCGCCTTGGCATCTCTAATTGAGTGTAAATTAAACGAAATAAAATGGATAGCTTCAAGGCAGATTAGAATCTCAGTCACCCACCTAGTTGAACCTAGTAAGCAATAGGTTTAACCAGTGCGTCACATCCAATATACAATGAAGAGCGACAGACGGTTTGCTGCTCTATGATTTTGCTGACCCAACCCAAGAGCCATGCACGAAAAACTAGTTTGGTGAACCAAAAAATTGTGTAAATGAGTGAGTGAGAAGCACGCTATGAAGTGCATCTATGACTGTGAGTCTCCAAAACCTTAAATATAGATAGGGCATGTCCCTAGTTCCAGTTTTTGCTAATGTGAGGCTACTAGGAAAACACATGCCAGTATGTTTCCAAACAGGGAGTGAGGTTTACAAGTATCAAGAGGAGATTTTTCCTCCAAGATTTTTCATGTCAATCATATAATTCTAAGGTGAATTTTCATAATTCAAATGCCCAAACATCATTTCGAAAATTCTTCAACGACTTGAGAGCCAAAGCTTGTTTACATTGCCATGACTAAATGATGCTAATTATAATTATTTTACTGACTATTTTCTAAGGTCCCCTCTATTGAACTTGACCAATGCTATAACTAAATTTTCTTCTCATTGACAATTCTTTTTTGACACTATAATACAATAGGTTCTCAATCTCCTGCAGAACAAAATAAAAATCAACCTTTAGACATTAGGTAATCAGGAGTCTAATCTAACTCATTCACTCAAAAAAAAAAAAAAAAAAAAAACTGAACCTCTAGGTACACTATTTATATGATCGGCAGTTCAGCTATCTTTCTATATATGTTTTTTCTCACAGCAATCATGTCATGTTCATGTATTCTTCCGCCAAGAGATGAGAACACAAGTCACAAGGGCTGTAATTGCAATTGCTTGAGTTCTTTTGGACCTCTAGTTATACAATGATGTTTTCCCCCCTCATTTATATTCTTGCTCTCACTGTTAGCATGACTCAAACCTGCATTCTCCTGGTTGCATAGTGACATGTTTTCCCTTTTTAGTATTTTTTTCTTCTTATGGTTAATTTGACTCGAATCCGCGTCCTTGTGGTTGCATGGCGAGATATTTTAAATATTTTATTCTTATGTTAATATGACTCAAACCCGCGTCCTAATGGTGTCACGGTGACATAATTCTTCCCCTATGCATGTGTCTACATCAAATTGTAAGATATTTATTTATTCTTCGGGTCAAACTTTAAAGTTTAAACAGCCATCTTGTAGCAATTAGTCAGATTGCAACAGAAGATCTTTCTCCGTCAATATTGGAGAGACAGCTAATATCGTGTGAAGTAAGGAATTTATTTTGATTGGTGATTAAGAGTTCTACAAATTAACATCGTTGTAATGACACACCCAACAGAACAGGGCCTCGGAAATATCCTTAAGAAAACGTTTGGAATTTGCCTGCTTGCAAGTCCATGACATGGACACCACCACTTTGAATGCTGACCTTTCATATTTGAGCATGCCTTTTGTTCTTTTTTCTTTGGCGTGTTGCTCCTCCTCCAGTCATGCCTAAAAGGAACAGTACCATTGAATGGGCAACCTGAAAGTATAAACAACGAGTGTTCAAGCTTGTCCAAGCCCAGCCTGTTGAATGATTAGGCCTAATGTCAAGCGCAAACTGAGCCCACATACCTAAAAAAGGCCCAGGGAGCCTATCATTTGCATAAATGCCTTTGTGAAACATGTATAGAACCAGCTAGGCCTTAAAGTATGCAATGATCCAGGTCCAGCCCTTTTATATATCTGGGTATCTGGGAAATTGTCTCAATTTTCCAACCCAAGATCCTTGAAGCTCAGCCCAAAACTAGCAACCTGTAGGCTGGCCCAAGTCTGGTCTGGGTGATCTGGTCCATGAAAGCTCCAGTAATTACTATGCATACGACCCAAAGGGAACATGGCTAATAATAGTCAACCATTTCAATATTGTGACATTCATGCATGAGATGTCCCCAAATTGATCATATAAAGAATGACATGATTAATGAATAAGATTGTGTTAACCATGTCATTCATCGTACGTTCAATTTTAATAAAACACTAATTTCTATTAAAGTAAAATTTGGGGACATCAATATAGACTGGGTGCTCATTTGGAGTAGTCAGTATTTTCATTCTGTGGGGGCCTACTGTCTACTCCTCCACTGTGGAATTCTTATATAAGAGACTCACGATCTGGATCTGGACTCTTTAATTAGTCATTGGACTTTTCCAGCATGCCTGCATGTGCATATCTTTTCTGCAATCAGCCAACTGTGGACTTCGATTAGAAGTAGCCTGGGACGGTAGAGTGGCCTGATCTTTTCTGCTATCAGCCTATCACAATCAAAATGCGAAGGAGCCAAACATGACTATAGCAGTTACTCAGTCCACAGAAAGAAAAGTAGCATTTGGCACCTTCTTTTGTAGTGGTAGTGGAGAAAATCCTTTGTTCAAGAAGCTGCGGAAATCCTTCCTTTTAAGTATAAATTAATCTTCGGGAAAACTTCCAATAGATTATTACCCCTTTTTTTTTATTTGAGCCAATGTAACGTAAGTCCTATCTCCAACATTAAGGAAATTACTACTAAATAGTAAGATAGGCCACTCATAAACAATAAGGAAGGATAATGGAAGGCATAAAGAGTGAAGAAGATTTTCCATTTCTGCAAATAGCTGTTTCCCTCCTTCTCTACCTCAAAATTCAGAAATTTTATCAACCATGATGATTCTTCAATGTTAAAATCGCCGCAGAATATGGCAATGAAAATAATGATGATGATGATGATGATGATGATGATGATAAGATTATTAATTTTTTTTAGTAATAACTCAACTTCCGTTATTGCTATGGCTATCTCCATGTGGATTCTAGCTTCTGCTTTCTTACTGCATGTATAGGCAGAGGAATTATATGGTCTGGAGCCCCAGCAGATGTATAGTTTGCTGTCTCAATACTCACAGTCACCGTCCTTGTGCTGGACTCACAGTGGAGGTAGAGGTGCAATTTCCTGTTCCAATACCAACCGTCCTACTTGTTCTGGACCCACAGCTGAGGCAGATGTACAGTTTGCTGACCGACCTACTTGTTCTGAACCCAAGATGAATACAGTTTGAGGGCCCATTTTAAACAGAGTTTTCAAAACCTGGATAGAAAATGAGTGCACGAGGGTAAAGGGTGTAAAAAAGATAAACTGGGGAAAAGCAACCCTACCCTTCAAAATTTTTATTTTTTGATAGTGACCTACCCTTCATTTTAAATAATAGGATTTGTGTTGCTAAAAAGAAATTGGAAAAATGGGTTTTTTACATTTTTTTGGGGGTATGGGACGGGGCACATAAAACCCAGAATCCACCATATTTTATGCTAAGTTTTATGGTTTTTTACATAATAGGTCACAGTGGGCTCCGAGGAAAATTTTTTAGTTCTGCCACTAGCTGAAGAGTAGAGTGTTGTGTGCATCTGCAAGCACATCATGAAGACTTTTTAGGAGTCTAGGTGAAAAGAAAATGGGTGAAAAGATCAGGAGATAATCATTCTTGTAGATTTAAAAATCTTTCACTTTAGGCTTGGCCTTTGGCAGAGCATAAGATTCCTTGTGACATGTAGATTCGGTAAGGAAAAAGCTTTATGGAGATTCAATGATGAAAGAAGCGAAACCTGAAGGGCCTCATGGGCTGATGCTCATCTTCTTTACTTTCAGCCTAATATTCAGATTCCATGATATTTTCCTTCTTTTCCTTGTGGAAATGTTGGTTTTTACTATTTTTAAGAGAGTCAGCGATTTCTCTATAAACCCACTAATCAATCCACTTTGTTATTTTATATTTACATGAAAGCAAGAAATGAACTCAGCTAACCACTCAGTGGAAATAAGTTTCTCAACGGGTATCCTCTCTTTAGATGAAGGCTTATTTTCTAAAAACCTAAGTACAATTTTGCCAAACAGCCCATACAATTTGCCCAAGCCCTATCCATGAACCATCCTCATGAGAATTCCTAAGTTCACACTGGACTATCCTTATCCTTACAAGTCAGCTTATATCAATTTTTCAGCATGTTCAGTACTACAATTTTTGCTTCCAAACCTTCCTCACAAATTTTTTTCATTTTCCAATTACCAAACATAACTAAATACAAAATTACTCTTTACCACCAAAAAAAAAAAAAAGAGGAAAAACAACAATAAAAATACAAAATAAAAAATGCATATCTCCAAACCTCCTTCATTACACCTTTTCTTGAAAGATACATCTTTTCTTTTTTCTTTTTTTCTTTCAAAAATATTTACAATCATATGTCTGCTTGGATCTTCTTGTTTGTTGAAACGCTTCAAAAAACAGACCAAGCCCAAGCCCAACACCCCAAAAGAAGAAAAGAAAAAGAAAAGGAAAAATATACAAGAAAAGGCAATTCCCATTTTACAAAATTTCAAAAAGCTACAAGCACTTCCATGGCACCCCCACAAAAACGCTTTGCCAATAGAAAGCTTTATCTTGAAATCACCCTTGATCAAAGAGATCTTCGATTTCCTTCCTATCTTTTTTTCTCTCTTTCTCCTTCTTATGTCACTCTCTCCGAATGTGTGTTTGGTTGTGCTTGTTTCGCTCGGAATGATTCTACTTGTGTGGGTGAGTCTGATCCTTTCTAATGAATCACCGTGATCCAAACATCTGATCAAGCATAATAACCAACGACATGGCGACGGCCGTGTCAAGTTGGGGCTCGACGACAAGGCGGAAGACGTCGACGCCGAAGGTGACACCTCCGACGGCCTCCTTGCACTTGATCTCGGCCACCGGGCACCTCTTATCGTCATAGACCTTGCAGCATCGCCGGGAGAAGGACCCCTCCACGTCGTATATCACATGCTTCCGCTCGCGGCCGGGGGTCACGTGAGCTAGGGACTTGGAGCTGAGGAGATGCACGTGCTTCTTGACGCAGAACCGGGGGTTGACGGCTTCTTCTCCGTTGAACACCATCCACTGGACTCCAAGGCTCAGTTTCTGTCATTTGATAAGAAAACGGACGTTAGAAATATACCATATGACGCACTGACTCGCTAAAGCCGATATATCGGTTGTAACGGGTTTATTGGAGTACCGAAAAATACTGTGACAGTTCCGAATTCGAATGGAGAGCTTCTGTTTTATTATGGGTGTTTCACTTTTTGGTGTAGATAAAATTAGTAATGGTCTACTGGCCATGACCGAAACAGTTATATAACGGGTGTTATGTAACGGTTTGGCTTATTATCATTATTTTTGAACCACTATCACCTATATTGGTTTTAGGCATGGCCAAAATGCTTCATTTGTGAAGGTTTTTCATTCAGTTAGACTCAGATTTCAATTGTATCATATCAACAAAAAAGCAAAGATCAAAATTTTGTATCAACTCTATAGATATCACTTGAAGACTGATACATGGGCCGATATAGGCAAAAGTTTGCATCTTTAGGCGATAAACCATGAGTAGAGCGCTGAATTTTGTATGTGACTTACATCTACCACACCCCAAAATGGCCTAACTACAAAAGACCACAAAAGATTTCATCTTGCAAACATTTTCCAAAAAAGTCTTCATTTGGCAAAAATCACAAAAACAATGGAAATATCTGCCCGACACAGTGTAAACTTTTCAGATTCGGCCGATACAAAGACCCGATATTGTGGTTTTAAGACCATAAACACGTCTCACCATCACAATTTCGGAGACCCAGTAAAAATCAATAAAAATGGGTCTCTCTGGGAATGAAATACCTTTCTCCGGATTGTCAAGAGAGGTTTTCCGGCAGCGTCCATGAGCACGATCTCGCCCTTGTTCCCAGCCACGTAGTTGTCGACTCGGAAAACCAGGTTCCCCTTGGCGTCAAACACCGTGAAACCGGTGCAGTTGAAGAGCAGGGACTTCTTCCAGACGGTCAGGACCTCTGCCTCACGGCGGCCTGGATCCCGCCTCTGCACCTCGGAAGCGCTATTCGGGTATACCTTCGTCATCCCTTTCGGTGGTTTGCCGTTCAACGGAAAACCGCCTTCCGGTCTGTGGTACGGGCGTTTGAGATGGCTCGGCCGCTATCGGGTCTGTTTTGCGTGGTAGGAAAATCTCGAGAGCAAGGGCTTATATTTATAGCGTGGGTTGACGATAATACCCTTTCGAGAAATTGGAGAGTCGACATGGTGACCAAAGTGCCCTTTTGCGGAAAGTGGCCGCTAAGGCCAACAGGTGGACCCTATGTCACATCTGACAAGGTGCCGTCTAGAGTGGCTATGGTCCGGGTTAAACATCCAACCCGCATTTGGGCTCGTTTGTTAATTTTTCTTTTTATAGAGTTAAAATCATATTTCATTTCAAGACACAACAACTTAAAAGATTTAAACCAAAATATTATATTTAAAATTTTTTTTTTACATTTTTACACAAAAAGTCAAAAAAATTATTTTTTTCATTCCATTAATTTTTAAAAAAATATATACTTTCAACATAAAAAGTCAAAAAGTTACATTTACTAAAAAAAATAAAATCTCATCATTGCATTAATTTAACCCCTCTCATTTTTTATTTTTTAAAATAACCATTTACCTCACTTCATTCTACCAGTTAAATTAACAAACGGCCCTTTGAAGTAAATTTGGTTGAGATTTTTACTCATTTAGAATTAATTTCAGTTTTCATGTTAAAATCTCTTGTAAGCACAAAGTTAGTTTAAATTATATGTTACTGACTTGATGGGTTGACATTATGCCTGTTAATTTTGTAGGTAACCCCCTATCATGATTGAATTAGTTGGGTTGACAGAGGCGGGATTTCAGATGAAGTGAAAACTTTGCATGGCTGATTGAGCAGGAATTTCACGTAGAATGTGTTATATTGGGGGGTAGTTTAGTTTATATGCGGATTTGAATTAAATTGAAAGTTTTATGTACTTGATAAAAATTGAAATTTAAGTTTTATGGAGTTGATAAAAATTGAAATTTAAGTTAATTGAGTTGGGATTTAAGTTGAGCTAAAAAATTTATCACCATTGACTTGGTACACGGTGACTTACAAAATTACACATTTTGGGTGATCACTATTTGTTTTTTAAATCTTGAAAATTCACATAATCGGAATTTAAATATTTTAGAGCGGCATTTCATGCTATGGATACACCGCTAAAGGCCTGATTCAACCCATAACATATGGGGTGGGCCAAGTTGGATATGGAATTCAATGGAAGGTTGCATTATGGGTTTAATTATAGATAAGAGATCCATCATGGGGAGATAGGATTTGGAACAAATTCTATAAAATACATCCCTAATATGAAATTAGTATGACCCAACCCCACCCCAATCCACCCCATACGTCACGGGCGGAAAAGACTATGTTAAGTTAATGGGCTTTTTTTTTGTTTTTTACTAATTCAATTATTATTATTATTGGTGATGTTTTTCGTTGCTTGGAAGATAATAAATCATGATAAAACTTTAGCGGCTGAGGACCACTTCTGTGGTGTGCATTGTGCCACGTGTCATATAGAGTTATATTTTTATTGTTGGATGGACGATGTCATCAATGGCTATGCACTGGAATAATAATAATAAAACACCATTTATTACTATTGTAAAGAGTGGCTGGGATCGTCTGAGACTTTTGACACAGTGATGTGGGAGACCACATGATAGAGAGATCCAAACTTAATCCCAACCTAGTATTAGCATAAGAGGTGAAGTAAATCTTAAACTTCGAATCTTTGCCACTTGAGAGGCAGTTGAAGATGTATTATAGTTTCTTGTGGTTATGGTCTCTTGCACGTATGCCTTTTGCATGCCACAATGTGGAAGAGATGACAATAGGCTAAGTTTGGACTGGATTTACTGTACTTGGACTTGATCTTGAATTTATAAAAGAAGCTGCACATGAACCTAAATCCAAATCGGGTTTGGGTCCAAAGACCGATGCCCATTTTGGATATACTCAAAATCGGCCTAATCTTTTTTTATTAGAAAAAGGGAAAATATTAAGTGAGAACCTATTGATGATCGGGAGATTTAAGCCCAAGACGTAAGTTTTAAAGAATGCAGTAGCTAATCAGCTGCATTGTATGAGATGGATGTACTTTTAGATACATATTGTTAATCATGAGGGCCACTTACGGCTAGCAATCTCTCACTTTGTTCAAATGACTATACATATGTGATCTCTCACTAGATTATGACGGCTGCATTAATGCAATCCACCTTTTATTATTATATATATTTTTGAAAAATTCCGACGAGCAGATCTCATTTCTTAAATAGGACTTTCTCCTATCTCCGTTATCACCCGCTTCAATATGTGTAGAGTTGATGAGTACTTTGCAAATCTTGTAAATTAAGAGAAAGGACTGAAAATCATTTTATAGATAAACCTAAAGAGATTTATTCTCATCAAAGAAATCTATTAAAGGTAAGTTTCCTTAATTTTTTTAAATATTAGACAACCAAGAGTCCTAATAGATTGTGCTTACTAAAAGTGAATCCTAAATAGATTTATTAGGTTTAATGTTTTATTGCAAACCATATTAGATATTGCATATATAGTATGGCATTGGTGTATGAGTCCATGATCATGAAGGCCTTGGCTAAATTGAGGAGTCTGGTTAAAGTCCAAGTCTTGAAAGAAGCCCAAACCCATTAAGGACCATTGTAGTGATGAGTCCTCTTATATTATTTATGTTTTATACATTTTTTTGGTTAATGGGGGTAATTTTCCTTTTATGCATGAGATAGAAAAACGGTTATACATGTATAAATGTTACATATGCAAATGATACATATGTAAAATATATTATTATGTTTGTCAAAATCACCTTTGTTTGCATGAATAAATGAGTACATTCAACAATTTATATGCATTTGGGTGGTCACTATTAATATGAGAATATTAAACAGCTTGAAACATAAATTGGGGATTCAACAAAGAGAAAAAAAAATAAATTTATAGGTTGGAATTAAGATCCTAAACTCAAGGTGCTGGAGTTCATAGATTCAATAGAAAACGTATGAGCCCTACAAGAATGAAAAAGCAGTGGTTGACAAGATTTGATCATGTGACAACTTAATAAAACAATGTGAGAAACGTGTAATGCCTTGTTTGCAAGTGAAAGAGGTGAAAGGGAGTTCCATGCCTATTTGGGTGTGAAAACCTTCTTGTAAAAATGGCCTTAAGTACGTATGACTCTGCACATACATTTAAATACACACTATATGTTTGGGTCTAGCCTAATGGCATGTTGGACAATCCAAGTCCTCAATTAGCGGATTCAGGCTCCGGTGAATTTGGGTCGGACCTGGCTTGGTCTATTGACATCTAACTCAACCTTTTCTTTATAATATGTTAGGTAAATGCAGGTATATATATGGAAGCAGCCCATTTAACAATTAGGACACAAAATTATGCTTACATTGCCCACAAGCCTGAAGTAAAGCTAATGAGCACTCTTGACTAGATTTATCATTTGAGGGGTGTGGAACCAAAAAGATAATTAGATTTTGAAAAACAAACTCAAGATTTTCATATGGGTTTTTGCGGCAGATGTAGGATTTTTATGTAAATTTTTAAAGTAGAGTTATAATTCTTTTTATGATTTTAGAAGTGGACCAAAGTCTAATGAATGTGACTGCCTCCATGTGAATGTACATAGGTCAGCCCTTGCCCTCTAATTAGAACTTTGAACCTAGAATGCCAACACATGCCCGATTATCTGAATGTCCAAATTCTCTAATCTATTAAAAAAAAATGGGCATGGGTTCTTACTCTGATATGCCAAATTAAAACGGCAGGGCCTTTTCGACATTGTGAGAACTCTTGTTTTCCGGTTTCTGTTTCCGAAGGGGATTATACTTTAATGCAATCAGGAACTGAATGGGCCCTGCATGTATTTGAATTGGAGGTCAGAAAAAATACAGTTTGGTTCGATACCTAACTCTCTCCCAACATTTTGGGTTGTTGTCCTGTAAATTTACTCTGGAAGCTTGAAAAGCCATTCCACTAGTGCCTTTATCAATTATCAATAGTTAAGAGGCCTCGTTAAAGGTGTACCCTAACTATTATGATGTACACATGTTTGGTTACACGCATGAGACAATGTTGGCCATGTTCATAGATATAAATAGAGCTTGTCTTTGATGAATGTTTCTTCTTAGGAGTTGGTACCATGTGGAAGGTGAATTGCCTCGAATGATGTTGTGGAATGATTATATGTGGCCATATCCATTGCTCCAATAAAGATGTCTTTTAGGTTAAGTGTCTTTTGCATGAAGGAATTGTAAGAAAACTATAAATGATAATCCACTGCTGATGAATCTTGCGAAAGAATCACAGTGTAGGGTCAATTTAATTTGTTAGATTTTTATTAGAATTTCGATTTAAATTAAAGTTTATCAATTGATTTTTGCGGGTTATATGTTATGAATTTCAAAAGAAAATTCAAGACCTATAGCAAAATGACTTTTGTGGAATCGATATTAAAGAAAGGTGAATTTCAAAAGCAAATTCCTGAGCTATGTTGAAATGACGATAGTGTAAATGTGGAATTGCTGATATTGGAAACATTTGGAAAAAAGTCAAATGGAGAGAATCCTGAAAAACTACAATCACGAGTTGTGTTGAATTCTCCAAATGTCAACACCCTTCCATTATGAGCAATCTGAATAGCGAAAGCTCAAAAGGTGAAGAAAATTTCTCTAACAAAAAAAATTATTTGTTTCTTTCTAATTCTCCCTAACAAAAAAGAAAGTCTCTCTAACAAAAATTTTTTTTTCTCTCTAACAAAAAAAAATTATCTGTTTCTTTCTAAATTCTCCCAATAAATTAAAAAAAAAGATTTAAAGGGACTTGGGGGATGACCTGGCGGTAAGCATCCCATTTTTCATACCACCCCCGTCGATCCCTGGTGGGTACTTTAAATCTACTCATAGTTGGCAGTGAGCCAGCCAAGTACAAGAGAGAGAACGAGAGAGAGAGAGATTTAAAGACAACACTGCCTCAAATTCCATTAATCATACAGGGAACTTGTATCCAACCCCAAATGAATGGACCAAACCTAAAATGTTGGTGATATGATGAAACAAACCTGCTCAAGGTCATAAAAATCATACATTTAGTTGGTTTTGTATAGGATTGTCATGCCGCTCACTCACACTAGTGAGAAGACAAGCACGGAGAAAAACACAAAGTACAATGGTAAGAAGACAAATTTTACATTTAGCCTAACTTCAAAATTTGTACTGTCACCAAGGTGTTAATTTGAAGGCCTTGAATTGGCTTTATTCAAAGATATCAAGATCTTGATTGCAATTGGAGACATCAAACTTTATTTAAATCTTCCCTGGCCAATATTCATTCCAATAAGAACAAGCCAAATGAAACAACATTTGAGGATCGAATGAGGAATTTTCTTCCTATTATAATCAATTTCATAGTCACTCAACATAATAAAAATACTAAAGCGCCTCCAGTTGAAAATCCTATCCAATAAGAAGACACCAAGTGCAAATAACCATTCAAAAATCAGATAAGAGAAAAATACTTTCCTAATGTATAACAATATTATCGTCTCTTGCCAAAGCCTAGTTTATGTGGTATTTGAAGTTGACCATGACTTGTTTAATGAATTTTTGTTGCTATCATTAACTTTCATCACTAGTTTTGTGGAGCTCAAGTTCCCTTTGCTAGTGTAAATGGAAGTAGTTATCATTGGTTCACGCTCAACTAATCGCCTAATAAACAATTTATGGCCCATCTCAATCAGTTTACAGGGTATAAAAACCGCATCATATGACTAAGTCCATTGACTTGATTGACCTAAGATCCTTCAGGGGTTCTTAAATTTGGCCACAAGCTAACTCTAATGATCCAGCTCTGGTTAATAGGACAATCAAGTTACTGTTTTGCATTGAAAATTATGCAAATGCTTTGTTCATTAGGATTTTTTTGGGGTGCTTGATTGTCTCTATTCTAGTCTTCAATCCACACTGTGAAATTTGGTGGTGGGTCATCAATCATCATCCTTCATATATGGCATAGGGTTATCAGTACGTACTGTGCAAGTTATGGATCTAATTGTGGACAGTGAGTAGGCCAAAAAACATTAAAAGAAACTTTGGTTAGGTGGACCCTAACAATCGGATTTCCATAAGACAAAATGGCTAGCCAATTGGACAATAGGGATTGACATATAAGCAAACCATTCATTGCAAGAATCATGGCAGAATTTTGTTACGTGAAAGACTAGCATCTGAGTCTAAACCTAGACTTTTCTCATCCTAAAACTGTTGGACACAGTAGTTGTCCAAGAACATAGCTCAGGGGTATAAAATGGGATCCATTTGACCATCTTAACCTTCGAAATGAAGGTCTAAAAATATCATCATCATCTATCAAAGAGCATTGTATCTATTTCTTCATTACAATCTATTCTAAGTATAATCCTTTGATAGGTAATGATTTTTTAAATCTACATTTACTCTTTTCATTCATGTGTTCTTTAGTCTACTTCTTTTTCTTAGTGGATCATCAACTGCATTTTTGGGTTGTGATAAAAGTTTAAGGTTGGTCATCAACATACTAAACACAAGCCTCCTTTATCCAAATTAGACGTTGATGGTAAAACCTAATAAAACTTTTAGTAATTCTTAAGTTTTGCTCTTTTTAATGATCAATTTAATTTTACTCTTTATAAAACTCGATAAGATGAGTGTCAAAATGAGGCAAGTGGTGCAAAGGCCATAGGATCAATCTTAGTCGATCTCATGTAAACTTCACATATGAAGCTATTAGTTGTATGATATCATAATGACAGGTGGAAGATTATTTTACTCCTTAGCAATAATCAATATAGAGAGAGAGAAAAAAAAAACCCTGAAAGCAGAGTTTTAAATAGTGATTCAAGTCTATCCAATATTACATGTGCATGGTTGGGATTGTTCCAAATGAATGAGGGAGTTGAAAACAGTTGTGATAAACATGAAAAAAAAAAAAAAACTCATCAATTTCAAAGGGCCTCTATCACCTCTTTCCAGCCCATTATTTCAATAGTGGAAACTATTATTGAATTGCAATAGACAAATCTCTCAGGCTTGTCAAAGGGGTCTCCAAATGCTATTTTATATTTCTATATCCATCCTCAGTCCCTCAGACTGCTTCCTTGTAGAAATCAATATGCAATGAAATACATCCTCAAATAGATTTGCTCCAATTCTAATCTAGAAGAGGCAGGGAGTGGGTGGACATGTATGTGTGCCACATGGCAGCAAGTGATTAGAGGAGATTGAGGTGGGGCGGTACACGTGGCCTTGTGCCAATGGGGGGCAACAGAAGCGTGATAAAAAAATCATGGGACGAGAGAATATTGGAGCGGCGTTGAAAATGTGGGAGTCTCACGTGACAGTGACACGCACAAGGAGTTGTGTGCCCCACCTAAGTGGAGAAAAAGAGAGAGAGCGAGAGAGATCAGAGATTCGATTCCCACTACGAAACGCGACACGCACTTCCTACTTTTTAAATATCGGTGTCGGATACTGTTCGGGTCAGCGTTAAATCAACTAGAATCAGATGGATGGGAACGGGACGGCCCACTGAGTCCCTGATCCCTTCCTATTAGGAGAGTTAGTGGGTTTATTGGGCACACGACGGATCTCAATTACTCACCCATCTGAGAGTTGGTAGAGCGTCATAAGACATAAATTTGCTTCCACGCCCTATTTATAAGACCTTTCTAAAATTTGCCTATGCGTGTTTAGATAGGCTCCTTATTGGGTCAAATGGTGCTTACTCGGAGGTACTCCAAATTACCAAAAATTAAAAATTTCAATTTAGGTATTACTTGGTTGCCGTACATAAAATTTGTGCAGCAGTGTTGGAGGTGAATAATTATTCAAAAACATTTATAATTTATAAAGAGTGATATATTAGCATGCAGATGAGATTTGAGTGATATCCTTGAGGGGATCTCATATAGTGGAACATGATCTATCTTGTGTGAGGTCCAGATTGGTGTTATCGTATTCGTTCATATCACACGGCCACCTCTCTAAAAGAATGAGTTCATTTGACTGCTACGGTTTTGAAGAGGATATCCGTTTGGATTGACCAAATTAAATTGGAGACTGAGTCGACCCAAGTCAATTCAAATAAGCTCCAAAGTAGTTCCATGCCCAAGTCCATGCCCTCAGGGCCATGGTTAAGGATCCATGCGAACCAGTTAAGAAGTTTATGTAACTTTCCAGAAAAAGTTAGCAAGTTTATGTAGACATGCCATTTTCTTTTCAATAATATTTGGTGGGGCACAATCATAATGAAGCCTAAAAAGGGTTCCTAACTACTGTTTTAAAAATTTATCACGCTTTGTTTGACGAGAATTAGGAGAGCTCCTATGAAGAAGTGCTTATGTTATACAAGCAAATTTGATTATGCACAGATGGTCCTCAATTATAATAAATCAGGTTTTAGCTATCATAGCTATGATACCGACTAAACAATGGAATCATTTCTCTCTCAATTTCTATTCAGAGCTTGATTTGAGTTGCATTAACCAATACATAAAGCTCTCTGCCATGGGTATCAATTTTCTATAGGAATATTCTAGAACCTAAACTGTGTTGGAAGTCCATTCTCAACACATTTCTACTGTAGTTTTTCTACTTAGATGACTTTAAACACCCTAAAAATTGAGTAACAATAAGGTTTTGCATTTTTATTCTAGAATTTAAAAAAATTAAGGGCCAAAAGAAACCCATATATTAGTTTGAAACCTATGTAAGAAGAAATATAAAATGTTTTTCTGTTTCCCCACCATGTTTAAAAGACAGGGTTATGTTTCGATCGAATAGTTTATTTAGTGTTGGACATGAATGTGATGTGTTGTGTCATTGTGATTGAATATGCATTGCTCTTGTTAGACATACATAATCTTGACAGGTGGGCTCCACTTGAGCCAGGGAAAGTTTTGAAAAGTATTAATGTTGCTTTTTCTAACATCTCGAGATTTTGGTAGAATTGTTAGCTGATGAAATTTAATACGGTAATGAAAGAAATTCCATCTGAGGGTGAGTATTGAAAAACATAACCCACTTTAAGTTAATTGATTTTAGATAACCTTTTCCTTTACTTTTGATTTGAATAATTTTGACTAGGATTCACGTTTAGAAAGCTCGATCATTTTCACGTTTAGAAAGCTCGATCATTTAGGACTCTTGTTTTAGCTAATCAATGGGAGAATTAAAAAAAAAAAATTCTAATAAGATTTGTTTGAAGGAAAGAAATTTTGGTTTTATATAAACTTGACCTTTTGGTCCTTTTTCTTAATTCTTAACGTATTTCATAGTACTTATCAACTCTTACATATGTTGAAGTGAGTGAGAAGGGAGATAAAAGAAAACCCTATTTGATAAAGGCCATTGATTGCTAAGTGGGATAGTCTTTACTTCAGATTCAAATCGCTCATCATCAAGATCATAACACAAGGTAATCTTCTTAATATGTTGGATCATTTTCAATTATGACCTCTATCCACGACATATCACCATGTAGAGAAAATTGGTATTTGGATCTTAGCATTCCTCCATACGCCTTGCCATAAAAAATTAAGCATTATTTAAAACACAAAATTTAAATCCAAACTTGCCCACACATGGGCCATGACTTTGGGCCATTCAACTGAGACCTGTGATCAACTAGGTCCCATTTATATGGGCTGAATGAGATGCTCACCTTTAAACTAGTTGTGTATTGGCAGCATCCCCATTGTCTATTATATAACATTCATCCTGTGTTGCTTTGGACACTCTCAATTTCTGAAGAGAATATGTTTGCCATGCCGTGGGCCGTGGAAAGAGAGCTATTGGCTTTGACATTCTCAGCTCTTACTTTGTCTCTACTAATAAGTTTTCCTCTTGATTAAATACTTCACCGTCCCTCTACACTGTCTGATGATGTTAGGTACGAGGGTACTCTTTATCCCAAAAAACAAGAAAAAGGCTATGAGGGAGCTTTAAATTTTTCATGGATGATCAAGGTTCATGTCGACATTTGGAAATATGAAACCGACACAAATAAATTTGTAGATTTCTGTGGCCGCATCTGTCCCATGTTTTTTTTTTCGGTCGGCCATCCGCATCAATGGGCCCACTGATTGGTGTTTTTTACCATCCTCTTGAAAGAATCAAACACCTATAGATTTTTTGGCCTGTTTGTGCCTAATTTAGGGGAGCACAGTCTCATCAGGGATGAGTGAGTGTTAGTGAATAAACTTTATCAAATGTGGAGCCCACCTTACTGATTAGAGTGTAGCAAAATAAAGTGGCTTAGAAAGGGGTGAATTAATTTGATAATTGCCATATATAACTTGGTGCAACTCATGAATTCATGGGCAACCAATACTTATAGCCAACTTAGATGGCAACTCAGGTCCAGACCGTAGTGAATTGGCCCAACCATATCTAAACTAAAAATGGGCAATTCAGGTGAGATCACACTCAAACATGGCCCAAATTCTGGGTCAATTATTATTCTATAATCATTACAGCAGAAGGTTTTAAATTCAATTTTGACCACTATCTATCAATTTAATTTTTTAGAGGAGCCCACATGAATCTTTTAAGATTTTAAATCACCATCTTTTTAACCATCGATAATGATTTAAAATACTTTCTCTCATCTTTTAAGATTAAGATTAAATCAGTAAGTCCTTAACCATTCTTAATCTTTTAAAAATCACTAAGTCCTTAACCATTCTTGATCTTTTAAAAAACATTTATTAATCTACATCTCCTTTACATCATATATACTCTATTTTCTATTTAAAGCAGAAACCAATATCAATAAATAAAAAAAACGAAAAAGCCACTATTCATCAAAAAAAAAAAATCAAAATCATAACAATTTTAAAACCTACAATACACAAATCAAATACCTATGACCATTAAAAAAATCCAAGATATATCCAATAAAAATAAATATAACTAAAAGATTTTAAGATTTTAAAATTTTCACTGTTTTTAAAACTGCTAAGTTAATTCAGATATTCATTCATTTTTTTAAACATTTTTTTTATAGAATGCAATCAAAACACCAGTTGAGATACAGATGACTTCCATGAGTCCTCATATTCACATAGAATTTATAAAAAGTAAAAAAAACTTTTAAATGATTTTAATTTTAACTCTTAAATGTAACAATTATCTTATTTCTCAGTTTTATTCTAATATCTCAATATTCTCCAATGATTTTCTAAATTTAGTTATTGTTTTACTACTTAAATTTAAACAAGTATTTATTAATGTAATAAAAGAGAAGGAAATATCTATTTTATATAGTATTGTGAAATCAATCAATCATTAATAAATCAGATATAAATGTAATTTTGTGTAACAACAATACTTTTATGGCACTTTTAATATAAAATGAACATTGTTATAAAAAAATAAATTTATGAATTTACTATATTTAATTAATAAAATACAATAATGCATGTAGAATTGATTCAAAATTCCTTTTTTGATGGGTTACAACCCTTGATTGCACCATGTAAATTGTCATCTTGACACAAGCTGCCTGTCAAGTAGAATAATGATGTTTTTATAAATTTTAAGTATTATTACATTTCTTCGCTTCTTTATGAATTAGTTATTATGGACTAATGCAAAAATGATACTCATACACTCATGTCACTGTGAAAACCTACCAAAGCAAAGAAGTATAGAAATATATTTCGGGTGGTTTACATAGGGTTAAGGGATCAACCATGTTCAACTCATTTAACTAGGGGTTGGGATTTATCGACTAGTGATTAAGGGTGGACCCAAGAAAGTTTTCTTGGAGGGGCTTAGTGTAAAATATATATATATATATATGTGAGGAAAAATTAAAAAACCATTAAAAATTTGAAATTATAGAGGGCTTTTTGAAATTTTTTAGATTTGCCCCACTAAACTCTACTTGGGTCCGCCAATGCAATCGTGATATACCTATTAATAGTGCAGCTGTAGTTTATGTGGAGTTAGCAACTCAAATCATATTTTACCCATTTAGGACTAGGCAAATGTAAACAGCTATAAATCCATATATATATATATATATGAGGAATGCTAGATAGCGCTTAAGCATTTTTAAAAGTGAAAATGCCTTTTTTTGCAATGAATAAGAGATTCGAAATGCGGAGAAGCAATTAATGTTATTTTTAAAAAGAAAAAAAAGTCATCACATAACTTATCTCTCATTAGAGGATAAAAAAAGGGTAAAACGCTCCTTTTTAAACAGGGCATTCCTAAAAATTTTTCTATAAATATATAATGGCTATATATATAATGGTAACAAAACTTTATAAACAGAAACACCACATACAAAGCTCAAGAAAGAAATGAAAAACAAAGGGAGAGAAAATGTACAAGAGCATTGTTCCACAACCCAATCAATACAAAACTACACCTACCCAAGGAGAGACCCTTTCAACCTGGCTACTGCATCAACCATCGAATTAGTAGACCTAATCTCATTATGGAAGGAAACATTGATGCTAGCTACCAACTCTTTAATTTCATTTAAAAGGAATTGAAATTTTCAAGAATTCACATTTTGGTTAGTCATCCAAGTGATTGCATTAGAAGAATAGCTTTTTACCATAAGAGAGCAAAAAATTCTACTTGAAAACAATCTTAGACCTTCAAAGATTGCTAATACTTCTGCTTCAGTCGAATCACAAACTCCTGCATTCTTAAAAAACATAAGTAAGACCTCACCCTTACAATTTTGAAATACACTTCCAATTCCCGCCAGACTCAGTTTGCCCCTTAAAGCTCTATCAACATTAAATTTAATTACCCTAGAAGGAGGGGGAGACCAATGGACAAATCTCTTCTCTTTAAGAGGTCCACACCCCATATAAGATTCTCAGTTGAAGATGACATCATTTAAGTTGAAGTTTGAGAACTCCTTTCTTACTAAACCTACTTCACAATCCTTAAAGTTATCTTAAAAATCAAAACTGTTGTTGAAGATAAAGAGCCTCTAAAAACCCTATTATTTCTTTCCTTCCAAATAGACCATAAGATTGCAAATGGAATTATCCTCTATAAAATGCGATCATTACCATGGAAGCAAACTCCACACCAAAAACCTGTCGCCTCCACAATAGTCTTTGAACAACACCAAGCAACACTGCATTTCCCAATATAGTTCCCCCAAACACTAACCGTAACCTCATAATAAAGAAAGAGATGGTTCACCGTCTCCTCCTCTTTACCACACTGCACACAAATATTTGAAATACTGGAAGGTGACATCCCTCTCCTCCTTCTATTATCGACCGTTGGGACTTTTGCCATAGCTATTAACCGATAAAAAACCTCCAATCTAGGCCAGTCCCAACCATGCATAAGAAAAAGGAGCTATAAGACTTAATGCTCTCTAAAGCCAAGTAGAAAGCTTTAATTAAGAACTTTCTAGATATGGAAGGTTTCCAAATCTAAGAGTCTTTAGAATCCCTAGAAAGAAACAAGTTATTAATAAGATTCAATGACTCTTTATAAGCTTCCCCTTCCAACCCTCTAAGATTTGTTCTAAAGGACACACTCCAAAACTTGCCACCACTTATTACCTCAAAGCAGTCCCTAACAGAGGATACTTTGTTAACTGCTAATCTAAAAGGTCTAGGGAATAGCCTACATGAGGGCCCCATCTTGATCCAATCATTCAACCAAAACCTAACATTTATATTATCTCCTACCACAGAACGTACCCCTTTGTAAATACATTTTCCCCTTATCTTAGATTCATCTTCAATAGTAGCAATGGCCCTCTAAATAGTAAATCTTTTATAACTAGGCCCTAGCTTAGGCCACCACCCTCACTTCTTCACCATATTTAGAAGCAATTAAGTTACTCCAAAGAGCCTCATTTTCCTCTCCAAACCTTCACCATCATTTAGCTAATAAAGCTCAATTTTTATTTTCCAAGCTACCAAGACCAAGACCTCCATTAAATTTAGGTTTAATCACCTCATTTCGCTTCATTCAATGTATTTTCTTCTTGTCACCTGACCATCCCAAAAGAAGTCCCTCTGAATGCGATCCAACCTCTCTATCACTTCCTTGAGCATTTTGAAAAGTGAGCTGTAGTAAGCAGGAAGATTTGATAAACAAACTTTAATAAAAGTGATTCTCTCGGCTAATAATAAGGATATATTTTTTCATGAAGAGAGTTTCTTCTTGAAGTTAGCGAATGAGTGGATAGCAAAAAGATTTAAATTTGGTTAGCTCATATAGGCAATCAAGACAGATAATGGGAAGCTTCTCGGACCTACATTTGATAATATTAGCCAAATCCTTAGCGGTCTCCCTTGAACATCTGACACCCACCAACGCACTATTAAAAAAGTTTATCTTCAAGCTTGAAACCAACTGGAAATAACAAAGTATTCTCCTAATGGTCATAATTTCTTTCCTTTTTGATGAACTGAAAAGAGTGGTGTTATTTGCAAATTAAAGATGAGTGATTATGAAAGGTCGTCCCAGATCCGGATTTCCAGATTGTAGTTTAAAATATATGCAATGAAAAAAATAAAAGAACTAGTTTGCAAATTAAAGATGAGTGATTATGAAAGGTCGTCCCAGATCTAGATTTCTAGATTGTAGTTCAAAATATATGTAATGAAAGAATAAAAGAACAAGCAAATAAATCAATCATACACCACAAGAAGAAGACTCACAGATTTTTACGTGGAAAACCCTACTCGGGAAAAACTACGAGTCCTCCTTGGGCCAACAAAAATAAAAAACTAATAATAAGCAAATACAAGATATACTCATAGACTCTTTATTAGTTGCAACTCAACCTAAGGACTATAGTTTTTCTTACTAACTACTCACCGTTCACTGCTTGCCGTGCTTGAAACAATCACCTTGAATTCGCAAGGTGAACAATCTTTCTACAAGAAAAGTCAATCTTCTACAAGGAAATAGAAGCACAAATCTCTAGAGCTCAAAGCTTCAACACAATCAAGCTACTGTAGAGAAAATGGGTACCTCCAATGTGTATTCTCAACTTAGAATAGGGAGATGGATATCTTAAAATTGAGAGAAATATCTTTTTTATAGCCTATAATTCATGCCTTAAACTTGGAAACTAAATCCAAATGAAGAAAGAAGTTCTGGCACAAATATGAAAGAAATCCATGCAGTTCGGTGCGCTTCTGTCATTCGTGCACTCGACCAGGTTCAAATGGGTGCTCAAATGCGTTCACCACTGTCTGGGGTGTTCGAGCGTGCTTAATTTTTTTGAGCGCATTAGCAAACTTTCTGAGATTAAAACTTTATCGTTTTAGCTCCGATTTATGCAATCTTCAAACTCACCGATATCTACTCGAAAAGAGCTTTCCAACGGTAGGTCGCTTACTCTAATCCGAAGCTTAATTTGTGAGACATGACATTTCAATCTATATTGACCTTAGTTAATCACTTCAAAATATTCTAATTTACGTTCTTTCTTTAATTTCTTCACTTTGGTGCATCCGGTGACTCATATCATAGTCCATTTTAAAAGGAATAAAAAATTTCAACTCAATGGACCGAAAGTTTTATTCAACCCATGAATTAGCCATTACACAAATATCCTAACAATCTCCCCCTTTGGCAATTTCAGGCAAAACTTTCTAAATTTAACAAATATTCTACCAAAAAAATAAAACAGAAAACACATTGAATATTTGCATAAAAAAATTTATACCTTCAAGGTTTAACATGACTCTGTTTCTATCTCCCCCTATATATCTCCCCTTTTTTTGTCTATAATTAACAAAAAATAATCAGTATGCAACAATTTGTCAATCAGGATCTAGCAACTCCCCCTTAATTTTAACTCCCCTTTTAATGTCATCTTTTTTTCAGTATTGGGAATGAGAGCTTGATCGTCTTGATCAGAAGCTTTTGGATTTTGGTACCCATATTTGTGAATTTAAAGCTTTCAGAGCAGTGTGCATTAAATCAGTAAGTAAGTCAGATTTCCTGACCCATATGGCTGTAGTTTTAATCTTTGTTGGAGACAATTGCTTCTTTCATTACTTGTGTTTTGATTGTGTTTTGGTAAACATTTCAATTTGTTGTAATGGGGTCGAATGTATCATTTGATTCTACAATAATAACATGTGGATGTAGATATAAGAGTGATATATTCTTCGTAGATGTACTACCAACATGATTTGCTCATGCAGCATGTAGAGTAGTAGATGCTATAAAAACCACAGGGATGCCTTTAACAAAAACATATTTACCTTTGTTTTTGGACGTTGAAACTCTGCGTTCATAGCCAATTTCAGTTTTTAAAGAATCTCTCTTTTGGCTACATAGAATTTCATCAAGCGTCATGGATCCAGTGTTTATGCGCTTTACTTTATCTTTGGTAGATTTTAACTCCATGTGAACTGTCTTCAATTTGTCATTTAAATCATCATTTTCAGCTTTGGAAATGACTATTCTTTTTCAGCCTTCTCAACATGTTTTGAAAGTAAGTCTTTTTTTACATCTACATTAATTAATTTGTCAGACAAGGTAGCACGCTGAGTTTCTAATTGGTTTACCTTTGCTCATGCATCTTCTACTTCAGATGTTAGTGAAGAATTTTGTGATTTTGTGGCTTTCAGCTTGAGTGCCAACTTCTCATAAATGCTTGACATCCACTTCCATTTCTTCAGCAGTATCTTGTACTTTGTTTCCAAATTGAATTCATCATTTGAAACTTTATCATTAGGAATATTGTTAGATGTGCCATGTGAAGATCTCGTCATGAACACAACAAACTTAGAATTAACAATTTCAAGAAGTGGATTTTTAGCATTTTTAGAATCCTCATCCCACGTTGTTGCAATAACTTTACCACATCTTTTTAGCTTTCTACTTGCACATTAAGAAGCATTATACCCAAACCTTTTGCATTGAAAGCATTAAATAAATCTAGGGTTTTTCTTTATAGGTTTTTTCTTAGATTTGTACATAATCAAGCAAGATTTGTTATCTTTTAGCAACGATAGCTTGGTTGTAAATGTGTCTTATTAATTGAATTTTATTCTAGAAATCTCAATAAATCAGTACACAGTAACTTAGTGTGACCTATTCTGATACCACTTGCAAGATCGTCCTAGATTTAGATTTTTAGATTGTAGTTCAAAATATATATAATTAAAGAATAAAAGAACTAGCAAATAAATCAATCATACACCACAAGAAGAAGACATGCAGATTTTTATGTGGAAAACCCGGGAAAAACCTTAAATTCTCCTCGAACTAAGAAAAACCAAACACTAGTAATAAGCAATTACAAGATATACTCATAGAACTTTTCCTAGTTGCAACTCAATCTAAGGATTGCAATGCTTCTTGTTGACTACTCACTGTTCACCGTTCACCGCGCTTGAAATAACCACCTTAAATCTGTAAGGTAAACGATTCTTCTTCAAGAAAAGTTAATCTTCTACAAAGAAGTTAAAGTACAAATCTCTACAACTCAAAGCTTCAGCACAATCTCTCCAATGGCTACTATATAGAAAAATGATATCTCCAATGTGTATTCTTAACTTAGAATAGGGAGATGAATGCCTTCAGGGTGAGAGAAATACCCTTTTTATAGCCCATAATTCATGTCTTAAGGTTGGAAACTAAATCCAAGTGAAATAAGAAGTTATGGCACAAATGGAAAAGAAATTCATGCAGTTCAATGTGCTATTGCCGTCTGTGTGCTTGAGCGCGGTCAAATAGGTGCTCAAATGCGCTTGCCACTGTCTTGGACCTGAAGGACGGGCGCTCAAGCGAGCTTAATTTTTTTGTATGCATTAGTAAACTTTCTGAGGCTATAATTTTGCCGTTTTAACTCCGATTTATACAATCTTTGAACCTATCTATATCTACTCAAAAAGAGTTTTCCAACAGAAGATATCTTACTCTAATACAACACTCAATTTATGAGATATAATCTTTTCAATCCATATTGAAATTAAAAAATCACTTCAAAATACTCCAATTTGTGTTCTTTCTTCAATTTTTTCACTTTAGTACATTCGGTGACCCATGCCACAGTTCATTTTAAAAGGAATAAAAAATCACAACTCAATGGACTCAGAATTTTGTTCAACCCATGAATTAGCCAACACACAAATATCCTTACAGATTACCTATCCACTATTACGCATTTCAAATCCACCAATCATTCCTAACTCCCTTGCCTCACCAAAAGCGAACTCAAGGCCTCCACCGTAATCGTAAAGAGAAAAGCGGAGATGGGATCCCCCTGACAAATTTCTCTTGAAACTTTGAAAAACTTAGCTAGAGAACTATTAACCAAAACGGTAAAAGAGGTGGTAGAAATGCACTTGCTGATCTAACCCCACCAAACATCTTCAAAGCCCAGTCTAAGCAACATATAATCAATAAAATCACACTCCACATGATCATAGGCTTTCTACAAGTCAATTTTGAAAAAGGCTAATGATAAGTCAATAAAATCATAAGCCCTTCTTTTTTTTACTTATTTCTAGAATCAATAAGTTCATTATCAATAAGTGCCTCATCAAGAATTTGCCTATCCGCCGCAAAGGCCCCTTGAAAAAGGCTAATGATAATACAGAACATATACTTTAGGTGATTTGCCAAAATCTTAAAGTGGTTCACATAGGGATTAGAGGGTAAATCCATGTCTGACTTATTTAACCGTGGGTTGAGAGTTCTTAAACCATGACCTATCTCATAGCATAGTGGTGCGGCATAAATTCAAGTGGAGTCACCGAGTCCAATCATATTATTATATATTTTAGCAGAGGGACAATTTTTCTCTTTTTCTTTCTATTTTACAAATATCTGTTATTGTTGGTGATAAGTGTTGCCTTCTAGATACAACTTTTTTTTTTAGTGATCATGCTAAATCTTTTTCAATGTATTTTGAGTTAATTTTTTATTTTTTTATATTTTGTTTATTTGTATTTCTCTAAATATAGTGGATAGACATGCTCGTGTTAAGCACAGATTATAATGTTAGTTATATTTTAAAACTAAACTAGAATTTTTTGTATTCCTAGTCATCAAAACCTTTAGGTCAGCTAATGCTTAGCACATGACCAATGTCCTTAGTCATTTACATCTAAAATCTAATTAGAATTTTACATAGTTCACTTGTATTCTCATTCTTTGTTCCTAGTATGAAGTACTCTACCCAAAAACAATAAATTGTATGAGGTATGCACTTTCACCATCGCACAAATACATGCACGCATAGTCTCACACATACCAAAATGAGAGAGAGAGAGAGAGAGAGAGAGAGAGAGAGAGAGAGAGAGAGAGAGAGCATATATAGATATTGCTACGAGGAAAATGTTACTTTGGGATGACTTTATATGGCCACGTTAGTGAGTGCCAACCATGAAGGGCTTGAGGGATTGAAAGGTCCTAATGAGGGCTAGAAATGTGAAAAATTCAGCCTATCCAATCATCTTACTTCCATCATTTTAGGGGTTTTCATTTTCAATAACTAAGACAAAACTGCCTCATTTCACATATTAAGAGTGTGTTTGGATGTGGGGTAGAGTAAACCCAAAATTAAGAAAAAATAATATATAATAGGGTTATGATGATTTTTTATTTTTGATTACTTGATATAATATCTTTTTTACTTTTTGTATAAAAAGTAGAGATTTTTTTATAATTTAATAATAACTTTTTGACTTTTTTTGAAAAAAATGAGAAAATTTTGAATTTTTTTAAAAAAATTGAATTTAAAAAAATTTATTTTACTTTATTCTAATCTACCTCACATCCAAACACACAAAGGTTTGCTTTTAGCAAATAATTTGACTTCATTACAATATTTCAATCCCCTTTACCCTTCTTCATGGTTGGCACCCATCCAAGTTGGGAGCATATAAAAGTCATATCAATATCACACTCAAATCATTTCTCATTATGATGATTGTTTTACCTTGATATTATTAGTAGAACACGTTGAGTCAACTCCATATTGATAGAAATATGGTAAAGATTGAATTGTAAAATTTAGTTCATTCTCCCTCGACGTGTCAGATCCAGTCGAATTCTAATCGAGTTTGAGTCATGTTGAGATCCAATATACTTGCCCAAACCCTAAAACAGAAAATTTAGAGCTGGCAATCCGCGTTGGGGGGACTCTAGATGGATGGTTTGTGGTAGGTAAGAGAAGTGAAGAATACTCAATGGCGAACTGTGGATGTTGCCGACCAGGGCTGCAGGTGCACTGACTGCTGTCTGAACGTGTAACCACACAGACTTTTATGGGCGGCTCAAGGCTTTATGGGACGGCCAGGCTTTTCTTCTCCAGTTTCCAGACACGGACGAAGACTCAATGTCATATGCCCCACTCATAAGGACTTGTAAACGTACATGCATCCCTCTTGAGATAAGAAGCTAACGTGTCCTCCCCGCACAATAACAGTATGTTAGTCTTCTAATTTATTTATATGGTTGAGTGGTGTTGGACATCCTAATTTCACACACATGCAGAAGAATTGGTCCGTAGCTGTGACCCATTTCATTGTGGTGGGTGTCATTCTCTTCATCCAGTCAGAGGAGTAGGTTCATACATTTCGATTTTCAACCCCAGTCAATTTCAAGGCTAGTTCGAGCTTTAGTTGCAGTGATGCGTTTAATCGTTTGCAACACGTTTTCATGTTTATAATCGAAAAATATTCATATGTAGTTTCAATTTTTTAGGGACCAATTTAATGCGGGGAGATCATTGGATGTGGTTGTGTATAAAAATTGACAGTTGATTGATAAAAATTGACATTTGATTGATGGAAAAGGAAGAAAGAAGAAGTAAGAGAAGACATGGACATTGAAGAAAATGTAAATCCCTATTTCCCTGGCTGTGCACTACAGGTTAGATGAAAAACTGAAAAATGACACGACAATAAAGTAAAGGAAAGAAAAGTGAGAAAGGGACTTAAGGGGAAAGCACTCCCCATGTTCCATGTTCAGAATGAAAAAAAAAAAAAAAAAAGAAAAAAAGTCCTTGAGCTATCCCTACACAAGAAAACGAAGTATAAACTTGGTTTTAAAACACAAATCGAGTTGTATGGCCTAAAGTGTAAGTCCTAGTTTCCCTAATCAGGAACCTATCCAAAGTCCAACCTCTATTTTCACCTGTTGGTATGATCAAAGGAGTGTTGACAAGCCTTTCCTCATATTAATCAAGTAGCTGTCGGTATAATCTCACTTATAACGATATATATAAACAATTTTCTAAAGTACTTTTTTCTCATATGCCTTTAAAATTTTTTTCCCTAAGTATTAAAATATAATTCTTTATCTCTTTTTATTTAAAATGAAAAATTATTTTATACAATATTTTCCAACAATATCCAATAAAAATAAAAAAAAATTTAACTTAGCTGGATATTATCCCATCCTAATGTTACTTCTAATGATTTTTGAAATAATGCCTTCATTGAGCATTGTAGAAGTGAGGGCATAGATAATAGCACTCATAAATGCAATCCCCAACGCATTTATTCTTGATCATGGAATGTTATTTTCTTAGAACTCATGTTTTGATAATGATAAAAGTTTTAATCTGCTTATCAACCTATCTAATACAACTCTAAACTCTATAAATAGAAGTTTTAGACCATCCCTAGTACAATATACTATATACAATATGTATGAAATATTAATAAATAAAGCTTCTTTTTCTCAATTAAAAAATTATTAGATAATTAATTTTAAGAGAAATTTATCGAAAAAATCACCATATATGTCCACTACACCAAAAAAGGTCCAGTAATTTTTTTGACATAGAAGTGGTCTTGTGAGTCCTTTCAGTGTTGTGTTTTATAAAGATTTGTGGAGTGACACTATGGTCCACTCACCGTTGCAATTCCCACCAAGGCCTTGTTTTTCTTCTTCATTTTTTCTAGTTGGATGAAGGTCTGGTTATTTATTGCGCCCTTCTTCCTCCCCGTCGTCCACGTGAGCCCCACACGTCATCTTGGTGTGTTCTCAAGTCTCAGCTCTTGAACCTATCACCGTTAGGGCTGTCAAAGGGCCGGGCCCGGGCCGGGCTTAGGTAAGCCCTTATCCTACCCTCACATGTGCGGGCCGGGCCTAACTGAGCAAAAGCCCTCGACTTTTACGGCGGGCCTATAATTTTTAGGCCCTTACCCAACCCTCAAGGGCTAGGGCTGGGCCAGGGCCGAGCCAGGGCCAAAAGAAAGGGAAATTCTTTTTCTTTAATAGAAATAAATCTTTTATATGCAACAACCTATGCCACCATCACTAACCAAGTTTATACAAACCCTCCTCCTTTGCCCGAGCTAGGGATCGAGAATGTAATGCAAAAGGCAGCATGGCGGAGTTAAAAACCTTTTTTTTAAGGCATTGGTGGTGGGATAAAATCATTTTTACAATATAAAATATAAGGTGGATAATAATAATTCTATAAATGATAATAAATATATAACAAATAACAATAATTCTTTATTTAATTATTTAATCTACTTTTAGAATATCTAAAAGACCATCGAATGTATTACATCATTGTGTTGCTGCGTACGTATCCAATCTTATGTGCAAATTAAGACTTTTACAGTGTCAGATTTTAAACAACTCCTATATTGATCAAATACTCTTCCTCCCGTACTAAATGTTAATTCAGAAGCAACTGTAGAAATAGGAATTGCTAAAATGTCACAAGCTATTCTAGAGATAACTGGATATTTTGTTGAATTAACTTTCCACCAATCCAATATATTGAAAATTTCAAATTTATCCCTTGGCTCCTCCAAATAACAATCTAATTCCGATTTTTCCTCTACAACTATCGGAGTCATTTGTTCCTCAAAAGCTAAAAAATCATCTTCAAACTTATTAGATTTCTTTACCAAATCAACTTTATCCATATTTGACAATGTTTTGGTAGGTGCATCATAAACCAAATCATCTTCAAAGTCATTGTGGATATTATATATTTTATATTAAAATTTAATAAACAACGGGCCGGGCCGGGCCCCCTCGGGCCTAATTAGTCAAGCCTAAGCTCAGCCCTTTAGATGCGGGCTTTTAAAAATAAAGCCCTACCCTACCCTCGGCTTTTAAATGAAAAAAATAAGCCCTCGTTTTGAGGGCTTTTGCGAGCCGGGCCGGGCCGGGCCCCCTCTTTAAAGGGCCGGATTGACAGCCCTAATCACCGTACACAACTGGCACCAAACTAACCGGGTGGAGTGACCCTTGGTTAAGAACTTAGCTTGACCCGTGCTAAACCCGGCCGCTATTGTTACTGTCAACCAACTTAATCCTTTTCGACCCGGACACATCACCTTCCATCATCACCATCAAATTATTAATGGGCCCCACATGTGCCTGGTGATCCACCTACAAGTCTACCAAACTGTTGTACCCACTTGGAGAAAATGACTACTTCAACCCTGTATAATATGGAGCAAGAAGAGTTGTCAAAGTCCTTGTAGAGGGATCTGCACAAGCAAACCATGTGAGATGTGATGGACACATCCATGTGCAGATAGGAACAACCCATTTAGCTGAATCACAGGGAGAGGACATACACTGTGAGAGGACATAACAAGTGTAGCCAACCAGGCGTGTCTCATGCGAAGAGTGACATCTATTTCTCATGGATGTTTTCCCATCGCTTTTTGGAAACAAAGTCATAACTTTGATAGGACCCGTTTCTTCTATCATTCATGATCATCATGGAAAGAGGCTCAACTTTGTGGAGTCCCAATTCCGTTGTTAGGGAAGTTTCCGAGGTTGAAAAGCTTAGATAAGAAAAGGAAGGGGTCTACCATTACTTTTCCTCAATTTAATCTTGGGACATGGATACAGAGAAATCATGTGGAAATCTTGCTGAGTTAGTCAGCGAATTGATTTGTAGGAACCTACCACTAATCTATATTTTCCACGGATGAAGAAATTGAAGTAAGAATGCCTTTATTCCTTCCCCATATGTTACGCCTTATTGTTGGCTGCTGTCTTAATGGGCTACAACAAACAAATGTGATTCGAGTTGTGCAAAATATCAAGAATAGAAACTTGACAAATCAAATTTTAAGGCCACCTTTGGATGCTTGAATTTTTACACACTATTGCTATTATTTGAAAAAAAAATGTACATTTCCAATGAAAGGTTGAGCCAGAAATTAAAGCACCTTTTTTTTTTTTTTTCATTCACTCTATTTTTTTATTTGCTTTTGAGTAAGGAAAAAAGAACCAAGAAACAGGGAGGAATAGAACAGGTTTAAGTGTAAGAAATGTGCTACATGAAAATGGGGCTTCAGGCATTCCTAATTTTTTCTATCATGTGAAAATTAAGATACATTTGATGAAAATTAAAATAGCCGAAAGGCTCTTGAGAATTCAAAAGTTGGAACTAGACCTACAAACTCATAGATGGTAAGAGAGACCTAACGTAGGGGAACGTTCAACCGTAGAATACACAGACATAGTAGTTTTTGGGATAGAAATGGTTGCCGGGTTCATGTATTATATACTAATATGTGTGTAATATGTTAAAACAGTACTATAGAAATATATATGTACATGTATTTATAGTCTAGACTCGATTATGATCTGGTAGAAATATATTTGTACATGTATTTATAGTTTAAACTCGATTATGATCTGGGTTGATTAAGGTTCATCCCTACATTTAAGAATCCTCCATCATTGTGTAAGGTCCTGACTGCAGACCTGATGGTATGATACAGGACCCCCGAAGACAATGCTATCCTTATCATGTATGATCAGGGGAATAAATGATAAGAGATATGATGACGTCAAGCTTGTTCTGACCACTTCTTAAATGAGAGGCCTGCCTTTGTTTTATCCATTCTCTTCACATCAGATGCTATTGGCCCAGTTTTACTACCTTTGTTTTATCCATTCTCTTCACATCAGATGCTATTGGCCCAGTTTTACTCCCAGAGTAATTTACAATGTTAAATTGAACTCTCTTTAGAAAATAATAAGCCAATCACACTAAACACCTATAGGGATGGATCATCCTCTTCCCAAACATCAAGTAAATGATAAGTCAAGTTACAATCATATGTACTGACATGCCGAGCTCCCCAAAGCCATGGATCATCCTCCAGGAATCAGGTTAACAATGAATTACGTCACTATTGCAATGGGTAAATAGCCCGTTGGGCTTCTGTGCCCGTCCTGCTTCAGACTGGGGTTGGACACGAAGTAAGGTTTGTGGGCCAAGGCCAGGCCTAAAGCTAAAGCCTGTTAAATCTAAGGGTTCGGCTTGGGGCTTTTCTTCAAAGCCTATTAATCTGGCCTACTGTATTATCCTATATGGATAGATATATATAAAGCAAAATATTACTACGCATCCATCTCTTACGCAATTGAAAATATTAATGTGCAAATGAGGAAAAACTATTTTTGGACATATGCAAAAGAGAAATACTAATGTACAAATAGAAAAAGCCATGTAAGCATTTTTTATCCTAAGGTGAGAGATGAATACATAGTAATATTCCTCATATATAAATTAAAACGTATCAAAATATCATTTGATATTATCGTATGACAAACGATTTTCAATATTCAATGCTTATGCGGCTTACTACTATCTTTAATATCATAGCTTTAATGAGATTAACAAGGCACTGGGTGAACATTGCACTTGCTCGGCAGGCCCCCCCCTTTTTTTCTGGCAGTACTCCCAGGACCTGTTCAAGTGTTGTGACTGGGCATCTGTCACTTCCAAGACTAAAAGAGCATAAAAGGAGAATATGAAGGTTCACTTTAGAATTTGATAAAATCACCCCAAATTATGGTCTAATGATGCAAACCTACCATCTACTGCTCTTTAGTTTTTAATAAAGACGATCTAGAAACCACTTTAAAATTGACGATCACAATTATCCAAATAGTACTCGTTGGGTGATTCCCACTTCTTAGTGAAAGCTGAGGTGGACGGTGCTAACCATGGTTAGGTGCACTTACCATTGAAAAGATAGCTAACCATATAAAAATTAGAATAACCGACTACCTTGAATTGTACAAAAAACTTTATAGCAAATGATAGTGACGCAAGTTAAGAACATTTGGGACACCGCTGTGGGCTGTGCTTGACACTTAAGAATCTAAGGTAGTCCTCTGCTCAAAATCAGTAATTCGAAATTTTACTATAGAATTTTTTCTCAAAGGGCAAGAATCAAACTCAAAACTTTGTGGAATAAACTCAGGGTGCAAATCAACTGAGCTACAGCCTTAATAGCAATTTTAATACATCACCAACTGTACATAACAAATTTTAGTTATCAGACCCATTGCCTTACACTTCAGGCGAGTCTGCTAATGGCCGCTGTTTAGTCTGTTAGACCACCAAATCAGTGGACCACACTTCTTATTATCCAATTAAGGCAAGTAATGACCAACACGGAAGCCTACTATCAATTGTGACTTTCGGCAGATGGCATTCTCAAGTTGTGGTCCACCTAATTAACTGTCCTGATCACACCCTTCCCTCCATTTATGTGCGCAATATACACTGACGTGTTCATGTTTCTAATTTTTGCAATTAAGTTTTCCCAGCTGACATTGGTCAGTTGGATACTACCCACTGGCACAATTGGATGATACAGGTCATGTCTATGAAGCACCGTCCAATATGATTTTTTCTATGTTTAGCGAAAAAAAGCCATTTTGCAGGGTTATAAAAAAATCTTCAACTTTTCCGTGCAGAAATGCAGCCGCATCACATGTGTGAATTTTTTTTGGCTGCAAAAAAGCATTTGCATGCATTTGCATATTCCTTTTCCTTGTAAAGCTGCTTGCACAAACATGCCCAAAAGCCAATCTCTGCTGGGACAGGATGGTCTAAGCCAGTGGTTTATTCCAGACGTCCTTGGTTACAGACATGGCACCACCAACGCAAACATGCCCAAAAAACTGAGTGTGCAGAAATTTTCCAAGTTCAAAGTTGCAGAAGTTACCATTTTCTCCACTTTCAACATCCTAGTCTTGGGGTGTTCAGATGTGAAGAGAAGGTAAACAAATGGCCTATAGTTCAAATTTTGTACTGTGGACAGCTTCCTCCCCTTATCTGTTAACACAAACTGAACGGTGTTACCAAAAAAATAAAAAACACAAACTGAACGACAAGAACCCGAATCAAACCCAATGATTCAGGTATATTGTATGGGCCCAACTTTTGATCCACGTTTCATAATGAGATTACGTTTTCAGGCTTATCTTAATAATTTATCAATAATATTGATATGTTGTTACTTAGTACAAAGAAATCCTATAAATATTAATACGTTATTTCCTTATTTTTTCTTCCTAAGTAATGGACCCAAAATCTCGTCAGGGGAATATGACTGAGACCTGAATCAAGGACTCGCCTAATAATAAAAGCGGTTCTACTTCATCTGCCCAAACCCAGGTAAATGCAACCAAAGGTCCTATTTGTAACCACATAGTAGATTTGAGTCGGTCCCTATCCCCACATATCCAACACAATTCTATTTAACTGGGCCTAGCGAGTTCCATAGTTGTATGGTAAAAACATAAATAGTAGGTTTGAGTTTGTCCCCATCCATCCATGTCCAACACAATTATATTTAACTGGGCCTAGCGAGCTCCTTAGTTGTACAATAAATAATATAAATATTAGTCAGTGCCCATGGTGGATATGTATCATAGTGGAACCCACCGGGAGGGGTGCAGGAGTTATCTAGTACTCCTATTTATATTATAATGTTAGTGTATATAAATATCTTCAATCCTTATTTCAAAATGGTAGCTCAATCACGCATGGACCATGGAAAGGAACCGAACGCACCAAGCTCATTAGACCACACGTTTTTCAAGTGGAGGTCGCGTTCAGATATTGGGTCTACTACTCATTTGCAGTACTTAAACGTGATATTCCACATGCAATCAATTTAGTCCAAATCAAGGGCCTTGTGCCAATGAAATGATTCACTAATAGCTAGGCATATGGATGGCCATTATCATCCACAACAGGTTGAGCTGATGACTGAAAAGCAAATCTAATCTATGGAGAATTGGTTAGGATTTAGCTCCATAAGATGCGAGAACAATGTCATGAGCTCAAATCTCCTAACCCGTACATTTTTAGCATTTTTTCACAGATGCTCAATTAAAAAAGTCAAAATTAAAAGAAGCCTGATTAAAATTGAGTTCAAAAACCATCAGCTTTAATATATTATCATTAGCAAGCAAATGTCATTATCACATATTCAAAGCAATAAGCAATCTAAATTGTGAAATTCGAAGCCCCACCCATACGGGATTGAAGAACTTTCTTCAGACTGAACATAATAATATGCCATCTCCATATCCATCTCACATTATTAACTTTTATCTCCCTTTTTATATTTTTTCGCTATTTAAGTCATAATGGACTTAAAGATCAAAAACATCCTTTTGATCAACACCACACCAGATTAAACAGATCTAACACCAAATTAAGCTATATCTAATAGTTAATGAAATTTATCATACACTTCATAACTTCAGTGATTGCAAAACAACTGCTGTTAGATCCTCCACTTGTTACCCACGGGTCCCTCACCGACTGCTGGTCCCTGAATACCATACATCTGAAAAGCCCCTTGACATAACCATCTCTCGTTCGCAAATGATCTTGGATTCTATTCCATAGGGCTGAAGGCCATTTGAGGGACCTGTTATCAGTCCACAAAATAAGCCTGCCGAAGCAGCAGTGTTTGAAGCCTGCATTTGCCACGACTAATGTAGAGGAAGGAACAAATGAGGGAATAAGTCAGTCTACAGTGGAAGCCTGCCTTCAAAGCGACGTCCACAGTTGCCATTACTTACGTATAGGAAAAGTAGGAAGGGAAGGGAAAAATAAGAGGGAATGAATTCAACCCCTAAGGACCGGGAGCCAATGGCACAGTGGAAGGTGCTCACTATTGAAACTTTGAGGCCATGGGTTTTGACTCATGTTAACAGTTAACACCCAATCAAAATTCAAAATTTCAAATTTCTAGACAGATCACATGTCAGTTACTTCCAGTAAAAATATTTACTTGTGGTTTTGGAAATCACATCCACCCCAATTTTTACAAAATAATACTAACGAACTTGCAGCCAGCTTGGTACACTAACCTAACTATCGTAAAAGAAACCACATTCCCTTTGCAAATTTGACAAGTAAAATGTTTTTAACCATATCCAAATCACACACTCAAAATCCAAAAAAGCAATCTATACAATATATTACCAAAATCACATAAGCACTCCTAGAGATTATCAAACCATGCTCTAATGAAAGAAATCTCAGAATGAAGAAAAAAACACAAGATCAATTAAAAAGATTTGACAGTCACAACAAATATCATTAAGGAAGCTTAAATATACAAATAATCCTCTCCATGTTACTGAAGTTAGTCAGCAAGGCTAGACTTACCCGCATCTTACACATGGCTTATGAATGAGCAGATCAAGTACAACCCTGCCATATTTTATCACAACATTAGCAGCAAAGCAATTTACATCACCACACAATTAAGTAAAATGACACATCGGGAATGAAGATAGGTAGAAAAACAAAATCACAATTTACTGCCCTGAGTACATCAATGGTGGCTTGTAATCTAATTGCAATTACGGGAGCTCATCAGGCCAAAAATTGCATTAATAACATGATGGACTACGCCGGCCATAATCCATGCAATCAAATTATGTTGGTATAATCCACACAAATAATAGAAAAAAGTAATAAGGCATCCAAGAAAATTATGGGAAAATTAAGAATTGTGTTTATCTCCCGACATTCACCTGTTAATAACATGAGGTGTAAATCTAATTCTAAAAGATCCTGAAATCAACACTCTCAGTAAGCATGAATTGAACTTGATCATTTTGAATTTATACATCAAATGAGAAAGCATGACATTACCATGTAAATAGACACTGCTAATTAAAATAAAAGGCTCAACATAAGTAACTAATTAAAAACAGCAAAATGGGTATTTATAAATATAGGAATCCAAAGAAAATAGTCTTAAATAAATAACTTGGAAGTAAATAGTAAATACTTATCACCTGGACTTCAGAAACTTAACCAACATACCAAATAACTTGCATTTGGCCTAATCGAGAGAGAGATTACTTTCTTGTTCTTAGTTAGACATTGCTGTCTTAGCTTAGCTGGAGTTAGAGAGTGAAATCTATAGCCAACCTGAATTGATGGGATAATTGGATGACAATGACAACAATATACATATAAAATGCATAGAGGCATTGGCAGGAGGCACTTCTAGGAATTTTCAGACAATTTGTGGAACAATCTGGCTTTCACCATGATCTACTTGCATGCGAAAAAAGGAGACATCCGACCCAAGGAAAGGTATTTTTTGAGGCCTTCAATGTTGTCCAAATCCTAGCCATTGGACAAAGTGGGATAGGTGCCAAATTTTGCATGCTTAATTATATGGCCTCCACAACTAAGCAGTGGCAGAGTTAGGACTTTCTCTTTCTTCCCAAAGGGGAAGGGAGGAGGAGGATGAGGAAGCTTGGCGGGGGTGGGGCGGGGTGGGGTTTGGATAGTCAAACTGATAATATATTATATTCTTTATTTACTATTAATCATTTAAAATCAATTTTTCACACATTTTTAATAAATCCAAAAAAAGTTTATATTTAAAATTACGCCAAAATTTTTCAAGACATAATTTCTAAAAAATTGTGAGGGAAGTTAAAATACAAAAATAATAGCCCTCATTATAATAAATTCAAACTGATCAAAACAATCATATTCTCCGCAAATGTAGGACCCTAGGAAAGAGAACCCACTGCAATATTATTAAAATTCTGAAGTTTAAGAGCCAAATCTATACAATGTATACAATTAAGCAAAGAAACCTTAGGGGCTAAGATTTCTACTAAAAACTATGAAACTAAACAAACTGGGAACTACCCTAATTACAAATCATAGAATTACAAAGTAGTAACAGTAATTTTAAAGAAATAAAATTACAAAATCTTTAAACTTTCCTGGGTCCCACATTCGGACCAGAAGTCTCCTTGCAAAAGCTAACTGGCACTACATCAATTTTTCAGAGAGAATGCGTCCTTAATTGTAATAGTACACTGTGAAGGCCCCCCACCCCTCAGATTCACCTATCCTCTGTGATATGGCAGTGATGCAGTTTAGGTCCCACAAGCAGCCCTTCTTCAAATTAGATTAGGATTATTTTATTTTTACTAGTAGATTTCTAATTAAATTGTTATTAGGGAAGTTTCTATTAATAGCGTATGGTTTTCTTACATCTTAAGTTTGCTTTTACTATATATATGGCATTGTAGAGAAGAGATTCTCAGATTTGGTTGATTAATAGAATTGGGTTTTACCCCTGAGAGGTGCGTCCTCGTGTGTGTTGAAGTCTTCTTGACGATTCGAAGTGTCTTTGGACACGTGCTTCGGTACCCTTACACAAGCCCTAACCCTAGGGCCTACATCAGTTCGTATCAGAGCTACACGATCCTTGATCGTCAGAGTGTTATCCACTCTCCCCTTTTCTGCCAATCCAAAAAATCCATCTTCACTCCCCACATCTGCCTCCTGCCATCTCTCTCCCAACGACACCCATACCTCATCACCGAGACTACCCACATCCATCCTGGGCCACCGGACCCCTCTCCAACTTCCATCCACCCTAAACCTAGTTGCAGAACCCTAATCTCGTCAACATCTACATTCCGAACCATCTCAGAAATTCAACCCGTCCCAAACCCTAATCATCGACAACCGGACCATACCCTAATCGTCAGCCGGCCAACCCCTCACCACCGTTAGCCCTTTCAATGCACAACATCCCCATCGTCATCCCCAACCATCCCCGTCACGGAAACCCCATCCGCTGTCCTAGCCGGACCAAACCCACACCACCGCCCCTGTAAAAAACCAAAGATCGCAGCCCTGTTGAATCCCTCACTCCCTGCTCCCAACCCTAACAGTTAGGCCAAATTCCCGAACCCAGAGTATACAAAAAAAAGAAGGAGGGGGGGGGGGAAGAAAGCGTACCTGGACCGTCTCTCGTTGCTGATGTTGCTGATCGTTGTCGTTGTTTGCCGTCGCTACTGCCAACCACTGCCACATGCTACCTATCGTCACCTGCCGTTGCCGCTGCCAGCCACCGCCGCACGTTGCCTATCGTCGCCTGCTGTTGCCGCTGCCAGCCACCGCCGCACATTGCCTATCGTCGCCTGCCGTCACTGCTGTCAGCCACCACCAGGCATTGCGTCTCCTTCACTGCACAGCCCCATCTCCACTTTTCTTTTCTGCGCAGAACCTACGCCCCCTGCTTTCGCCTTTTTGCTCTTGCTACGACGATAAAAGGTTTTAACCATTTCTTCTGTTTTCGACAACACCAGCAACAAGGCAAAACAAAGGCCTTTGAATTTTGGGCCCCGTTTAGTTTTAGTCCATTTGATTATCCAACAGTTCAATTTATTCCATTCCACCAAAAGCCATCTGACATTCGATTTCCGATCCGTCTTCTCTATCGTGTTTATTATTAGTAGATCTACACATCAGGTAAGTCAGATTTCAATTTTGCATAAAAAAAAATGCCTCCTAAGAAGCAAGTGGATGCTAAATCTTCGTCTTCTTCACTTGAAGATTTGGCTAGTGCCATTAAAGAATTATTTGCAAAATTTAATGGCATACACATCACCCTGCAACAATTGGACACTAGAGTGACAAATTTGGAAAATAATCAGCGTGTGTATCACAACCATGATGATGGTGCAAATATTTGGAATCAACGGGATCCACCAGTCAATAATCCTAATTGAGATTTAGGGATTAAAATTGTGATTCTCGAATATGATGGACAGTGGTGATATGTTATTGGGCGGTCTATGGATGTATGACAAAAATGAAACTCATGGTATGCGCGATAATACCTATACATTCATGTATGGTGGACAGCAGGTTACTCTTCATCCTGAGAAACTACAACCGCCAAAGAAGAATTTCAGGAAAGCTGTCACAAAGGAAGTCCTTCATGTTTACCACATTTGCAGAGGCAATTTGAAGCAGATTCGAGTTCGAGGACGAACTCTTCTTTCAATCCAAAGAGGATGATACAGTCTACGTTCCACAAGTAACCCATCTTCAAATTAGATTAGGATTATATTATTTTTATTAGTAGATTTCTAATTAAATTGCTATTAAGGAAGTTTCTATTAATAGCGTAGGGTTTTCTTACACATTAAGTTTGCTTTTACTATATATATGGCATTGTAGAGAAGAGATTCTCAGATTTGGTTGATTAATAGAATTGGGTTTTACACATGAAAGGTGCGTCCTCGTGTGTGTTGAAGTCCTCTTGACGATTCGAAGTGTCTTTGGATACATGTTTCGGCACCCCTACGCAAGCCCTAACCCTAGGGCCTGCATCAGGCAGTCATCCATACCATAACTGACACACATGCAACTACTAAACCCTATTGGAAGTTAGTCAAACCCCTCTCTACTTAAAAAAATAGAAAAAAAAAGCGTTTAATCTAAAAGTTGAAAATTGTTAAACTTCAAGGCCCATAAAGGAAGATCTGCTGGTTGACATTTTTTGGGCTCCCAAAGCCCACGGCAACATCTTGTCTTCTCTCATCCATTGTGATTGGCATGCATACAAGTGGGCCCCATAGCAAGGGTTATCATATCACAAATAAGGACCTGGTCTCTCTGAAAAATTCCCATGTTATGAATGAGCAAGAAGCTTCTATGTAAATTTTTAACTATCATTACTATTTTTTTGGACTTGAAATTTTGGACCCACCTAGTTGACACACCAGGCCTGATCAAGTCAACCCATTTTAGGACTGATTCCTAGTAGAGGTTCTAGTCTTTTTTATTATGTCCTAAACTTGATGAGTTTCATTGACTTTTCTATGAGAATTTGGTAACAGATGTAGGATACAATGGCTCTTATTTCAATTCCTTTCTTACTTCCAATGATATAGAAGTATCAATATCTACAAGAAAATGAAGTGTTTTTCTTAATTGATAGTATAGGAAGCTAATAGAAATCAATATACAGATCAGCACCAATTTCACTGGTAACAGGAATACTTGTTTAAAGACAGAATAGAATGAAAAGTAGCAGATGCAAGGCATGTCTCCTCGATTATGTTAATTGGGTACATGTATGTCATAAAAATATTGGCGCTGATTAATTAAACAACTCACTTTGGAGCACTTAATACTAACTCCTGAGTCACATACCACTTGGTAATCACTAGTAAAATGAGCTTATCTTGTCTTGTAATTATGCCAAGATAGTCATTTTTGATAGGGTACAAGACATAAAAGAATCAACAGGATCCGCAAAATAATTTCAGACCATACCTAGACAAGCTCAATGTAAGCCATGGGTGCACAGTCCCCTCGTCTTGGAAGAGTCCTGATGATTCTTGTATACCCTCCATTCCTATCCCCATATCTGTCTTGAACTTCCGCAAACAGGGCATGGACAACCTGCTTCTCATAAATGAATCCCAATGCTTGCCTTCTCTTGTGAAGAGAGCCATCTTTTGCCAGTGTTATCATTTTATCAACATATTTCCGCATAGCACGAGCCCTTGCTTTAGTGGTTAAGATCCGCCCATGCTTGAGGAGCTGAGTTGTGAGGCATCGGAGTAATGCTCGGCGCTGATCGGGAGGCCTGTTGAGTTTTGGCACTTTCCTGCCATGTCTCATGGCCAAGAATCTACCTCCATTTTGGATGATAACAAAGTTATGCTCAAAGCTGCCGATAACTGCAAAAATGAGGGATGATTTGATTGATCCTTTGTGCTATTCACAAGACCTTCACAAAACATATTGTGTGATTCAAAAGAGTGTCTTTGCTCTACAATGGAGATTGATAATGGACACTATATTAAAAGCATTTCAAATGCCATTTTTATTTTTCCTTTTCTTTTCTTTAACAAAGTGGGTTCTAACATCCTACCCATGAATTCATTTAAGGGGTAAAGCGCGAAGGGTCAAGAGTGGAGATCTAGACTGAAGCAGTACATTTCCGGGATTTACTTTCATGGGGTGGTGAAGGGTGGGCAATCATTTCCCATCAAAGAAGGGATGTTCTGGTGGACCCTAGTAAATCTCCCGTTTGATCCTTCACTCCACAGCCTTTTCAATAGAAGAAAATCAATTCTAAGGAAATCCTAGAAATACATTACAACTAGGCATCATTGTTATCATCATATTCTTTATCACATTCATATGGGGTCAGCCAAAATAGAGCTACTCAATATACAAGCAGAGCAAACTCAAAGACTAGCACAATCAAAGCTAATATGAACCAGGCTAAGGGGCCATTGAAAAATCCAGAAGCCAAAATGCTGGATCAATCTACACCTAAGAAGAAACAATCATCTGGGGTAAATTAGCATTTTACATTTAGCCATGCATCATTCCCTCCTCCAAAATATTTTCAACAATGAAGTTCAAATGATCTCTACACAAGATAATTGGAAACAGTAAATAATGAAGTCAACCAAAATTATTCCCAAGAAAATTGATATTAAACACAAAAACAGCATTAGGGTTTCTTTGAATCAGGTGAACAGGTCTCCCCCCACCTGTTTCTTTTCCAAACAACCCCATGAATCTACATCACTTGCAATGGAAAGATACCGACTTTTAGCAGGGAAAGTGAAGATTAGAAATCCCGCATTCGAACACTGCAAATGAGGAAACGAATAGAATACCTGAGCCGATCGAAAGAAGGGGACTGTCGAGAGCGAGGCCTGTAAAAGATTTGGGAGAAAACGAAGAAGGAGGAGAGGATTTGAGGGACAAGGAAGCAGCGGAGGGATGGGAATGGGATCGAAGAGAAGGGAATGGTGGAGAAGGGATGGTAGGGAGGGCAGAGCGAAGAGAAGCCATGCTCCAGCAACTGCTTGCAGTGAGAGAACCAGATGCCATTGAATTGTCAAAAACACCACTCAAAAACCCTATCAGATGTTGATCAATGAGCAGAGCAGAGCTGAGCAGGAGGAGGCTTTTATCTTCTCTCTCTGCTTCCTTGTTACCTTCTTGTAGTTGTGGATAAGTGTAATCAGGCTGTTTTTGAGTTGGGGTCGGTGTTGGGTGTCTGGGCCATGTGGTCTTGGACTAGGTGCAACTGGTCTGATTGGACTGGACCCTATTAGGCCATCAAGCTGATTATTTGGTTATGGACATTGATTTCAAGCCATTTGAATTCCATTTGTGGGATTTGTCATCTGAAATAGGGCTTTTTTCTGTGAGAATTTCTAAGTCCATTAGGTCCAAAATAACAATATTGGAAATGAGGCGGCACAATAATTGCTTTTAATTCAATGCTGAGTGCCACTCAAACCCGAATGATGCTGGGAACTGACCTATTCATCAAGGTGGACTTTGTTCTGAACAGTCTGAGTTGATTTGTAGGCCCTGATGCAGACATCAGTGTCAATCTAACCCAATTTATAGGACTCGCTTTAGTTACCCTATCCATGGTAGACACTAGACAGGGACTTCAAAAAGTGAAGCCCCAGCTTGGAAGTTAGCCTGATTTAGCTTTGTTGGCCTCGGGCTCAATCTTAACTCATGAGCTAATCATTCTGAGCTGGACCTTGAATAGATTGGACAACATTCAACTCGATTCAACTTAGTAAAGGGCTTGGCATGAACTTGAACTAAGCTCAATTAAGCTAAAATACATATTTGTGTATATAAGCTCAAGCCTAAGATCAGCTTGTATAACACACACACACACACGTATAGAAAACATCCCAAACCCCCATAGCCCAAATGCAAGCTCAACTCATTTATAGTATAGCTCTATCTTATGTACCTTTGAGCAAAGCTTTAGCCAAGCTTAAGCTTGAGCTAGCACAAGCCCAGCCAATGAATTCCATTGCCGTCAAAGTGGTAGCTCAATTAATTTGAGACTTCAGTTTACTCCCAAAGGTTTTAAGTTTAACTCCCGCCTCTTAGGGAATAGTCCTTGCTCGTTAGAATCGTGTAACCGCCGGGCCGGAGGCCAAAGGTCCAAAAACTGAGCTAATGAAAGATACCCCAGGTCATCAAAATAAAAATGAGTTCCATTGTGCGAGCCTTATTGATTAAGCCAGGAATTGAAGATCCCAGCCCTCTGATGGTTCTTATTATCAGAAAATTAGAAACGGTTTTTCTTTAATTTATATGATTTGTTTCTTGCCATATATTGAGCTGCTTTTATGTGGATGATGATCATATTATTCCCTGGGGTAGTAAGGATGCCAATCACAGATATTTGTCATTTGTGGTTGAAACTTCACCCACTAACTAAATTCATATATCTACCGTGTGAACAGGAATTCAAGTCATCCTTATAAAGGGGGTAAAAAAAACCCCATAATGCATCTTGTGGATCAAACCTATATGATTGATAACCATGTAATTAATATTCGAGGCAGATGTTTTAATGCTTTTAGAAGGTGTTCATTTTCCTTATGCAAATCCATTAATTCATCACGACTCGCATTTCGGTTCACCCACACTGGCACAAAAATGAGGCCCCAGGCGGCCCACTTTGGCGCTTCAGCATAGAAGAAACTTGTGGATGGTCCTCTTGGAGTTGAGGGCTATGGGATGATGTATTCAAATTCAGCACTTCATTTACAGCAAAGCAAAGTGTTTTCTATCTTTACAAAACCAACAGAAGACTGACGTGTACATTTCTTTACAAGTGATCACGAACAAAGGACTTTAAAGTGGACACTATAGCCCATCCTTGGGAAAGGTGAACCATGGACATATAAAGGCCCACCTTGAATGCCCTATATGCTCCTCCGTTTTCCCCTCTGCAGGAATAAATGCATGAACCTACACAACTTACAAGGTGTATAATTCAAATATAAGATCATCTATAAACAAGTCACAACTCGGAAGATTTTCAGGCAATCAAGAACACAAGGTGGGGGCAAACGGCTTTCTGCTGATGCGGTCCATGATGACGACAAAGGCCATGATCAAATCAAAATCATATCCAGGCCTGATGATCAAGCTAAATACATCATCGCTCAACAAAATTGTGGTGTTTGCTTTCTTCCTAGATATCTCTGCCGCCACCTCCCCATTGCAATCTCTAATCTTGCAATACCTGCTTCTGAAGCAGCCATCAATTCGAAAATCTGGTGCCATCACACCAACTATAGAACCCCACATGTAAACTTCGGCTTCATCGCTGCTTTGGATGATCGATCGCCTTCTCATCGAAAAAACTGGTGTTCTAGGGGTTGTTTTTGAGCTATCATCCCCTTGGAATCCATTCCACTGTTCATGCATGCTTAAAATCTACAACAATGTTTGTAAATCAATTAATAAGTTGATTTAATTGCCTAAGTAGTTGATTTGATGATGGCCATTCAATAACATATCCTTGTATTGGTCAAAATTCAAAAATATGTTCTACCTTCCTTTTAGCTATGATTAGATATATTGGAATAGAAACCTAAACATTAATAGTACATGACCATTCACATCTAGTGAAACATGTAGGAGCCATGTATCCATGGTCCATGTTGGTTACCTGAGGTCTCATGGTCATCAGGGGCTTCCCACTGCCATCCATGAGAACAAGCCCCCCGGTCATGCATCGATTTCTTCTCTTATAGTTATCGACTCGAAAAACCATTTTTCCGGTGGTGTCGTAGACGGAGAACCCATCGGTACCCTGAAAGGTCATGCTTGATTTCTTCCACACGGTTAGCACCGATGGACAAGCGTTCTTCGCAGTTCCTCTTGCATGGCATTTGTTCTCTGTTGTGGGATGTATCCTGTACATTTCTTATTGTGTTATCTAACTTCAAGAAGAAGAAGAAGAAGAAGAAGAAGAAGAAGAGATGAGGGTGTTTGGACTTTGAGCTGAAACCCTTGTAAGATGAGAGATGAGGGGGAGTATGGACTACGGAGCCTCTTATGGATGTCTAATGTAAGGACGTGGAAAGGGGTCTGTTTTTATCAAATGTTTAATATATTTTGTAATAGAATATGGTTTACACGGGTGCATAATGGAAAGTTGCATATGTTCTGCACTTTATGCCTCCATCAATGACCTGATAGTACTGAAAAATACTGGAGATTCCACGTTGCTTGAAAAGGCACAATGGGAAGAAAGGCAATACCATATGCTCATCTCCTCATAAACTAGTGATGATGGTCACCTTTTGTCATGTCAACTCCATGTGGAATGTGGATGCCTATGTAACTTTGATAATTGGATAAATCTATGTTATAAAGAATGTGCAAGTTGCAGTACTCAAGGAATTAAGGGAACACCCTCATGTTATGATGTAATTCTTTTTTATAATTGATGTGCCAAGTCCCACAGACCATAAATTGCGTAGCATAGATTACTAGGAATTTTAAGGATTGTATTCCTACAAAGATGAACGAAGGTGAAGACATATAAATGGCCTTCAAATAATCAAACCTTCTATGAAATATGAAGTAGGGGAATAGAAAGTAAATACTTAGCTATAAAAAATCACGTCCTACGAAAGAAGAGTTATCTACATCTCCATCTTATATTCTTCATTGCTTCAAACAAAAAGGTTAAGGATTTTTTTTGTTTAAGGATTTTTGAGGTCTTAGAAAGAATTTCTTTAAAAGGCAAATATAATATTAAATAATGTAATGACAGTCTCAAACTGTTGAGATATTACTCTACCAATGGTTTCTGGATAATTTTGTACTATCAAATTCTCATAAAAACATAACAATAATTTCACATCCAGACCGATCTGCATGAATTATCAATACGTTTCTGGTAACTCAACAATACATTTTTTTTTCTGAAATATCCTATTGACTAGACAACAGTGAAGATAAAAACAGTGAAAACAAGTCGACAACAATGCTGATCATAATGGTGATAATGGTGGTGGTGATGATATCCATATGATATAATAAGTAGTTTTTAGTCCTGCAGTAGGATCCGTGGATCCCCTCAATCAGGTTTCTTATGTGTGCATTCGAGGTTTAACTTTTGTAGAAAAGCATCATATTAGAGGAAACCACAATAAGTGATGTATTCATTAAGACTACAACATTTGTTCTAATGTTTTGATAGTTTGAAATGTTCTTTGCACACATTTGATTTGGATGGTATAGATGAAATTTCACTCATGCAAATCAAATTTTCATGAACTTTATAAGTCTGATTGAAGAAGTAGATGGGCGAACTTTGTGTTGAGATTTAGGGACTACGTCTTGCCAAATTCATTGTGATACTTTTATTGAAGATAATTGGCTATTTATGTAATACAATAAAGATATTAACTTAAACTCGAAACCTAATCAAACAATTACGCTAATCTAACTTAATCCTAATAAACTAAAGTAATCTTATTATTCCCAATTTAATATGAACATATTATTATCATAGCATATCCAATCTTGATATTCTCTAGAGCTTTGAGCCAATTCAAGTCTACTGAAATAAGTTGTATAGTGAGTCATCATTTCGTAAAAATGTTGCTTGTTTACTAGAATTTCTAACAAGAATATGGTGAGTTTAGGAATTCATGACATGATGTGACGGCTTGTTTCTTATTATTTTTAAATATCATTTTTTTAAACCAAAACTACAAAATATATATATATATCTTTTAAAAATAAAATTCTAGCCACCTAATAAGTCTCAAATGATCTTTTGAATTCCATAAATGCCAATCCTTTTTCTTTTTTGTGGAATTTTTTGATACTTAAGTAGAAAGGAGTATCCAAAAATTTCACTATATTTAGAATTCAAAATTTCTCTAAATTCAAGTAAAGAAATACGACCTTGGGCATTAAGAAATTTTAGCAAAAAGCAAATGGTAAAGGCTGGAATTACTAAATTCTATTAGGGCACTTAGAGATTTTTTAGGTAGTTAGGATTTTGAAATGCTCATGATTAAACATGACATTTACGATTGCCTGCCGAGGGACATGCGAGATGGTTACGTTTTACATTCGTAACACTCGTTACTTGACATAGTTAAGTACACATTGGGCCATTGTGTTATGAAACAGAATTTTTCAGAGAAACCGAGTCCTTAACGATGTCAGGATCGCTAAGTGGGGCCGACAAAACTGATAAATCAAAACCGACACACTTGCCTGGATTCATAAAAAATTGACACTCCTATACTCTGATTTCAGCACAATGGAAGCACCGTTTCAGCTTAGAGTTGAAAATTGTTGACATTTGAAACACATAAATCTAGAGCTAGGATGGTCTGATGGGGATCCTTTTTTTACTTCTCCTAATCCACAACAAAACCTTTTCTTCCCTGGATCCCTTGTCATTAACATGCATCCAGGTGTGATGAGTGGTGAAAGAAATGATTTTTTTATAATTTTTTAACATTTTTTATATCATCCAAATTCTTGATATAAGTAGTAGAGATATATATATATTGCTTGGAAACAAAAACTTCCATTAAAAATGAAACAAATACAATAATGGGAAAGAAAAGCAACACAAAATAAAAGAACATTGTACCTCATACATCATACTATATAATAATCCATTCCTAAGGAAATAATCTATCAACCCCTTGTTTAGCTAAAGTATGTACCATAGAATTTGTCAATCTTAACTCATGACGGAACACTACGTTAATGCTTGAATATAAAGCCCGAATCTCATTAAAAATGAATTGAAACTTTCAAAGATATACTTTTCGATTGGATAATCAAGCAATTACATTAAAGGAATCGCTCTCCATAATAAGGCTGCCATTGAAACTTCTAAAAAAGCATAGAAAAGCTTCTAAAATAGCTAAAACTTCTACTTTATTTGAATTATAAATACATATATTTTTAGAAAACATAAATAAAACCTCACACAAATAGTTCCAATACGCACCTCTAATACCTACCTCTTGCAACTCCATCAACATTAAATTTAAGCACATCAAGAGGGGGTGGAGACCAAATAACAAATCTCTTCACTTAATTAAGCCACACTCCATACAAGCTTCCCAATTAACAAAGATATCGTTTAGAGTAAAATTAGAAAACTCATTCCTTACCACAGTCCACTTTGCGATCCTCATGCCAATCGAAGAATATCAAATTTTTTGTAGAAGACAAAGAGCCCTTAAAAGATTCTGTGGTTCATTTCCATCCAAATAGGTCATAAAATGGCAAATGAACTCATCCTACAAAGAATAAGCCCGCAACAAACAAAACGTGTAACACTCATCCCACATAGCTTATAAATGAAATATAAGTCTAATAAATAATGAAGCATGTAGGTTACTATTAGTAATTTAGGCTTAAGTATTTTTGCTCATATAACAGGCTTACCAAGTTATTGGGCCAATATACTATTTAGGTCATTACAAATGATATCAAAACCCACTCTCAACTAATTCGAGTGCAGGTCTCTGTCCTGGTCTGGTGCAAGTGGGCGGATTTCCATGTCGGCAGGCCAAAAGAACTGGCGGGGTACAAAAACTAGCAAGCTACTATACAGGGACGTGCAATTCTAACGGGAGTGGATTGTGACGTCCTTAAGTCCCACATCGACTATAAAGCGGAAAGTGACTGGGCTTATATATAGAACTTGCACACTTACCTTACATAAGGCATTTTGGTAAGTTAAAACCCACTAGAAGCAAAATCATGAGGCCCTTGGGCCAAACTGCACAAAAACATGGATGCGTGTAGAGTGGGACGTTACAACCAAAACTCTGCTATTGCCGCAATAGTCTATGGGCAACACCAAAAAATGCCACACCTTCCAATGAAATGACCCCAAGTTATAACCGCAACCTCACAATGAAGGAATAAATGGTTAACAGTCTCCTCCTTGTGACACATTACATAAATATCTGAGATGTTTTTAGAAGTCCACCCTCATCTTCTTAAATTGTCAGCTGTAGAAATCTTTTTTTATAACAGCTAACCAATAAAAAGCCTCAACACAAGGTAGAACTAGACTCAACCAAACCAAAGAGGAAGAGGCTCAATGATGATGATTCCCCTCCAAGGCCAAATAAAAAGATTTCATCAAGAATTCTCCAGAAATGAAAGGCTTTCAAATCCGTGAATCCTTAGAGTTTCTGCACACAAAAAAATGTTAAATAAAGTACTCAACATCTCCCCATACTCAGCCTCCTCGGATGAATGAAGAGATCTTCCCAAAAGGTACATCCCATAAAATATAACTATCACTCTCCTCATAACAATCACTAATAGATGACTCCTTATTTTAAGCCACTCTAAAAAGACCCTAAAAAATAACCCAGATAAAGACCCACCCCTACCCAATCATCCAGCCAAAATTTAATACTTAGATTTTACATTGACCCATTGAAATTTAAATAATTGGATTTTACACCGACCCATTGACAGGCCGAATCCTTGTAGCGATCCTAGTTTTCAATTATGATCTAATCTAAGTCTACTTTAACCTTTCTACGGCATTTTGTTAAGCAAGCAGGATTTTGACCTTCAACTACTCATGTCTCTAGTTTCCATTCATTCCCTTGTTTCAAGGAAGTAAAAGCACTATGCCTGATTCATATAAACCTACGTGCCTTTCTATTGTCTGATACTCTACAAAAGCTTAAAAAACTTCTGACATGGGAGCAATACTTATCTCATTGGTCATGTTAGAATTAGATCGAAAGAGACTAGTGTGACAGGTAGCTAATGCCTGTATGTGCATCCTTTTGTTAATGGAACGCATGCATAATGTAACAGAAAAAATGGTATTAGTGCTGGTTATTTAAACAACTAGATAAAGAGCACCTTGTTTTGACATTTGAGTCACATAACACCTAGCAATTATTAATTAACGAGTAATATAATGAGCTTTCTGTTGCTATGAAATTAAGCCAAGACGGTTGCTTTGGATAGGCTACAATGCATTAAGAATAGAGCTGGAGAGGGGGACAAGGACAACCTTAAAGACAGAATTAGGTGACACCCATCATCTAATTTAGTAATTAATTACCCAAAAACTTCTATGAATAAGGCTTGTTTGCTATGTCTCATCCATAGATCTTCTCCACTAGAGGTTGTGTAATGGATGTGAAAGTGAATATGACATGACCCTAAATGGACTCGCAAGTGACCTTAATGTCACAATGCACAACATTGGGTTACCTAAAAGCTAAAACCGAACTAGTTCTCCACGTTTGGGTTTAGTTATCTACGTTCGTGGCATAAAACTTCATCACATAGCCTGATGATCTTATAGAAAGCCCCCACGTCCTATCATTTCTGCTAACACGGGGTGGGTGATCAAGTGCTACAGGTAGAAAGTGGTACGATCAATTTTATGGCTGGTTGCCTGTTTGGCACCTATCCTCATATAATAGGCTTGAAACGAACATATATCAGCCACAACATTTGGCAAAAGAATTATTTGTAAACAAATAATCAAACAAGGCAACAAAATGATGGATAACATACAATATTTGCTAGGATAAAGGGGCTATTTGATAGGGACCCAAACGCTAACAAAGATTGCCAATGTGTTAAAGGCACTGACTGAACCATCACAAAGGGCCCATTACTAGTCTAAGATGAGTTCGACATTGGCTCTACTCCAGGACCTGTTTCTTTACTATAATTCCTGATGAGAATTTGAAATATTGGGGTTTTATGGACATGATGTGGCATTGATCCTTCCCCCTGGAATTTGAAATGCTGTGTTTCTTTCATCAGAATTCCAAATTCCAGTTACTTAAAAGGTCTTAAGTTTTCTTTTGGAATTCCTCCAATTCCATTCTCTATCCATTTTTTTAGAATTTCAAATGTTCTATCAAGAGGAGGAATTTGTAATTCCACATAAAGGGACAGCTTTTAGAGAATTTAGAATTCCTCCAAACATAAATTCCTGGAATTCTTATAAAGAAATGGGCCCCAAATGTCTGTGGGATTATAGTCAATGCGGAGGGCCTAATGAATGCTAAGGATCTCTCACATGTGGGCCTGCGGGAGGCAGGCCAAACAATTTCTAACAATCTTTGTGCTATAGAGAATCTCCAAGAATTCTGATGTGTGCCCTACATGCCCTCTAAGCAAAAGTTGGATCAAATTCTTCTCCATGATCGAAGGTTTGCTAGAGTGGAACTCTCATTACATCTTCAACGTTACATTCCAATAGTTTATTTCATATCTTAAAAGTGACGTGTGGCACATTTTTTTTTCTTTTTTTTTGGAAGATATGGAAACCCGTCAACCCCACCTCACAAACATTGTAAGGCCAACGGTAAAACAAGGGATAAATGTATCGTGTAAAGTAAGCTATGCGGCATTTGTTAGTAGCAAGTTTAAGTTTGGACTGAGCATCAACTAATGCAGGAAAAGATTTACCGAAAGCTACAAAACTAACGCAATAAAAGGATTGAGAACGGCTCCTTACCTTAGTGGTAAGGAGTCCTTGTTCTCATTAAGAGGTCCTAGTTACCTGGTCTCTCTCCTCTTTGCATATGTCAGTTTTTATTATCTCACATGTGTAAGTTTCCATTACCTTTCATGTGTGAATTACGTTTATATTCAAATTCCAGCTACTCAGTTAGAGTACCAAAAAAAGATAGATTGTTATAGATTTTCATCACCTGGGATACCAAGTAAAACTTATTGACTCTAGAGCCTGTTTGTGTGCATAGAATATATTGTTGGGTATATGTCTTGTATTCCGGTTTAGCCGGATGAGTCCATTGGTTTAGCCATGAACTAGTTTAAGGTCAAGGGTATTTTGGTAATTGTACCTGGGCTTTCTTGGTGGCTAAGAAAGCGGAGATTATATATATGTATAGTCTGTAACCCTAAATCTTGCGCTGAAAAGAAGTGAGAGCTCTCTTGCCCGTGGTGTTCCCACACTATGTAGGTGAGATGATGTGAAAGAACGTGTATCTCTGTGTACTTTACTTGTGATAGTGAAGATGATCGTCTCTGTTCCCGTAGACGTAGCCCTATTTGGGTGAACCACGTAAATCTCTTGTCTCTTCTTGTGTGTGGCTTGTTCTTGTTGATCTTGTGATACATGGATGTGCACAACGGGTAATGTCAAAATTACAACATATATATGAATTGAGTACATACAGGTCACGATATGAGTAGTTAAATTAACATTGAAGGTGAATAAATAAAAAATACCATCAAATTAATAACCTCCCCCTTTAATGGAAAGAAAGTGAAGGAAAGAAAGATAGAAAATAAATACCCAGCCATCATCCTAGTAATTAAAATCGTAGGAAGGGGAAGTTTCCATCAACATTATTATCTTATATCCCTTTACCCTTCACCTTATATCATTCATTCCTTCTTTAATAATCTTTGTGGATCTGATTTGACCATAAATAACGATGCATTCTTACGCAGACGAGCAAGCCCTTGGACACTTAGAGTTAAGGAAACAATTGAAATATTGAATAGATAAATCCTCTACTACTTAACTGGGAACTGGGTCCTCCACTGCTTTGCAATATGAGGCTCTTTCCTTCTTTGTGAAGTAAGATTTGATAATTGTTGAACTTGTTCTACACGATACAAGAGTGGTGTGACATCTAGCCATATGAAGAGGAATTAGATCCATGTGATGTTATGAGCTTACGGATCTACGTCCAGTTAAAGTGTTTAACTTAGGGCACTCTGTCCATTTAAATTGTTTGACTAAGTGCACATTTGTGTGGACACTCTGAAAAGAATTTTTTTTTTCATTTCCCAATGAAAAACCTTTTGAAACACTCCCTTTCAAATCAAACATGATTTTTCATGGAATCGTAGAAAATTTAGTTCATTTACAAGATTTCCTAAATGAAATGCAATCACACTAAGGGAGCGTTTGATAAACACCGCAAAAGAGGAAAGGTTGTGTCTCCTCTTTTACGGAACTCCTTTCGTACCCATGTAGGTAGAAAATCGAAATCGTTGATGGGAGAGAAATCTACCGCAAAAGTATGAGGCGTCGGTTTTTCTGAGATTATTTCTCCCTCTGCACCAAACAAGCGAAGAAAGATCTGGAAATAATGGTGCTCTGTCTCCTTAGGGTTTCCGCGGCATTTGCTGCTACACAAATAGACCCTAAATTTGAAATTTTAAAAGCCGCAGAAAAGTGATTTTACTTTCCATGCATTTTTATAGAAAAGCTACCTAACAAATGTGTGTTAAATATCTCACGAAGTCTCCCTCTCTTTTTTTTTTTTTTTTTTTGTTTCCTTTCTTTCTTTTTACATGGCTAGATTCCAAATTGATGTAGCATCTCATAGGGCTAGTGGGCACCCATAAGCTTGGCTGCATGTCCTACTTGGAAAGCAATAAAAAGTTATGTACACTGCAAGCAGCAAAGGATGGAGTTCCTTTTAGGTATGAGTAAGAGCTTGGGAGCTCTCTTATGCACCAAATACAAGGGGCTTGGAAAATTTTGCTATTACGAAAAGAAAAAATCTATATGTCCATTTGATGTTGCTAGATATCCTAATAAGGCTATAAAATGAATAGTCAAATATGAACTTTTGGCTGTAAAACACTCTGGCAGATTAGTCCATAAACCTAAATTCCAGGCCCAAAATTAGGCTCATTTAACCTTTAGACTATAAAGGTTCACCAAATTCACCATACAGCGCAATAAATACAGTCGAAGCCAGTTTTGGGCAGGGCTGAAGCTTGCCTGGCCTGCGAGCATTGAGCACCCGTAAGTTGGAAGCCTATCAAAGCATATTCCACCAAATCCTTACAGTGAATCTGGATCCTTCGATGCCAGGAACCAGAGGTTCTGGCAATAAGTGCCAACTTCCCACACTAAAATAGTTTGAAACAAGTGGGACTCACGCACGGTAAAGACATTGGATTCTTTGACAACCTCGCAGGACCTGTCATTAAAACTGGAAATCAGATCACATCATTCGAAGGAAATATATTATCCTCCACAAGTAGCCATTTTAATCACTAAGTGAGGCCCACTTATTAAATCAAATCGCTCGAGTTATGTATCTCATTAATTCCGACAGTAGACCAAAATTCTTTCGAATCAAGGGGCCAACCATTAGATTTTTCAACATAACATGCAATTAAAAATGAATTTTTATGAAAAAATTAAGCTTAAACTATGATTAGATGATAAGTACATAAAAACAACGACAAAGGGTATCATAATTTTTTTTTTTTACAAAAATGCTCCCAGACTGACGATTTCGCCAGTGTTTGTATATTTTTTTTTCCAAACCCCATCACTTTTTTTTTTCTTGCACACCAAAATCTATCTCTTGGAGCCTCGAGCTCCTTCAAAAGAAACTTTAAAATAAGTAAAAAAACTTATATTCATCACCCCTTTAACCGAGTAGTTTGTAATATTAAGTTTTTCATTTTATCTCTTGTTTGCACCTTCTTTCAAGGGAGCATGAGGCCCAGTGTGATAGATTTTAGAGAGTAGAAAGAAAGTGATTGGTTTTTAAGAAACAGATTTAGGGCATTTTCATTTTAAAAATGTACGACACCCTCAGCCATTTTTATACTTAATTCACCTAATCATAATTTAAGCCTAATTTTTCATAAAAATCCTTACAACATATCTGAAAGAGGGCCAGCAGTGAATCAGGCATGCGCCAGTAAGGAGTGAAATCTGGGTTAGCTCTAACTTCATATGCACTTATGAAGTGGGCTCCACTGATTAATTAAATGGCTCCGTCGAGAGCATCTGGATCCTAAAATTGGCTTTGTGGAACATATTATGTTGCAACCATGTTCCGGGATATATTCTTCAAAGTGAGAGCTGTAGGGAATCTTGTCCCACCAGGGGAATAAGACAAGTATGCTGTCGAGGCCATTGGTCCCTTTTCATACTTGCCAAAAAATTGAATTTATTAGACATTTCTGATCCTCTCATCTTAGACCAGCGGATGAGATCGACCATCAATATTAAAACTCTTTTTCTTTTTATAATTTAGTTATTCATTTTATAAACTTGATGTGCAATTACATTTTTTTAATATTATGTGTAAGGATTTTTGTATTGACAAATTCATGGGTTGGACAAAACTTGAGTCCATAAGTGTTGTATGTTATATATCTTTGAGTATAGACAATGGGTTGAGTTGCCAGATGTACTGAAGTGAAAACTTCGAAGAAAAAGCGACAAATTCAAGTGATATTCTACGGACAACATCAACTAAAAAGGTCATATCTCAAAAATCGAGCATCGGATATGAGTATGCGACCTACCGTTGAAAAGCTCGTTTTGAGCATATTCCATAGATTCTAAGATTGCCTCAATCGGAGTTAAAACGAGAAAGTTATGGCCTTCGGAAATTTTTAAAAAAAATTGTTGAAATTTTACCAAGGCAAAAGTGTAATCCGACCGATCAGGTCATTCATCCGACCGATCAGACAGGTGCAGAAAGTTCGCCGACTTATAACTTTTCAGTCTGATTTACAGGAGAACTTGCCTGTTTAATGCCAACTTCTTTTCTGATTGGAATATGCTTATAAGGCACAAAATTAGAGCTATAAAAAAGGGTTCTCTCTCAACCCTAAGATAGAGATCTTATTGTTCTGAGTGGAAAATATATTTTGGACATCATCTCCTCTAGAATTTTTTTAGGAGTTGAAGGGCTGAAGTTCTACTCTAGAGATTCTTATTTTTTACATCTCTAATAGAATATTGTCTTCTAAATGTAGAAGATCTGAGAAATCAAGCTAACAACTACAAGGCGTCTAGTTGATTGGATTTGTAACAGGCAATGACAAACAGTTGTTGTAGAATGAGTCTTTACAAAAGATTGACATTACAAGTCATGCAGATGTTTGTAAGTGGCTTGTAACTGCATAATAATCCATAGTGCTTGATTATTAGCTTAGGTTGGACTCGTGGTTTTTTCCCGGTTTAGGTTTCCACGTAAAATATTGTGTCCTCTTATACTATGTGCTTTTGTTTGATTTATTTCCGTTGCGTAGATAATTGTTTGCGTACATATATTAAGATTGACATTAATCCATTTTAGAGTCTCTCCCCCCAAAACCTTCATGATGTAGTGGTTAAACAAACCCTTCTACCCACGTCTCACTATGAACTTTGAGAAGGTTGGGTCGGATCCGAATTTGGCTAGGAGCATGATTTTAAGCCCAGTGCACCTTGGTTCTACGGCTTCTGACCACCTTATCGTAGGAAAAGTATGATACCAGTTACCGCTACCACCACAAACCGCAGCAACAAAGCTTTATCCTGTTACTCTAGGGTGGGCTAAAAGAGTTGTACTCCAATGGAAATCCCCTCTCTAAAAATTTAGAAAACTAAAAAAAAAAAAAAAAGGATGTGAATCTCTCTCTCTCTCTCTCTCTCTCTCTAAAAGCATTACTAAGATCATATCAAACGATGTTCTTTTTTTTACCAAAAAAAAAAAACGGTGTTCTTTGATTTTATCTTTTGTCATGTTGAACTTAAGCTGCTTCTAATGTAATAATTAATATTTTTTCTGTTTAATAACTTGGCACTTTCTTCTAAACATGTGCAAACTTATCTACATAAATTATAATTTCTACATATTTCTTTGTTACCCAATATTAATGGTCAATTTATTTGCATTAAAATATGTAAGGCATTGATATATCGAATTTACGCCATAAGTAGCTAAAAATAAAGATGATATGTGAATTTTAAAAAATGATCATCAATTAACCTTTTTCATGGCAACAAAGTTAATGTCCATTAGTTGATCCTCATTTTTAAAATCAACCTGGGGTCTTTATTTTGAACCACTCATGGCATAAATCTTATGTATTTAATTCTCATGTATTATAATGCAAATAAGTAGGCCCTAAGCTCCATATAATCTACTATACAACTCTTGTCTAATAAAATTTATTCTTTATCCTAGTAGTATCGAACGCAATCAACGGCATAACATTCCATTAAATTGTATCCACTTAGCTCATACTATGCTGATTTTACTGATTATAAATAGTCTAACCCTCTGTTTCACTCTACAATAACTGCTAACCAGAAAGTTTTGGACATTGAAGTATTATAAGGTCGTTTTCAATTCTGACCATTTCAAATTCTCTATTCTGACTCACTAAACTTATACTTTATGCATGATGTTTATAATCTACTGATTTTTTAACCTACTAAAGTTGTCTCTAAAATTTTAATTTATCATTCACTTTCTTGGTTGAAATAGTTGATGTAACCATAAAATTTTAATTTGTCATTCTCTTGTATTCTTGGTTGAAATAGATGATGTAACCATCCGGATAAACCTTCAAATAATTCTCACACAAGTTCAAGTTCCATGTGAAAGTGACCATTCACAGAAAGGACTTAATAAAGAGCCGCCCATGTTGTAGTGTCTACAGTTAGCTGTTAGTGTGGACCTTGTTGGCCTCCCCTACTTAGGGCTAGCCTTTGGTTGATTGGGCAGACTTTTAAGCCGGTGGGCCATGGGCAAGGTCCAAAAGGTTAAGCCTTCTCTTAGATACAAGGGCTGGGCCGGCCGTTTTTTCAGAAACCTTTAGACCATTTCCTCAGCCCGTTTGAATTAACTATGATCTTAGTCTATTTTAAATTGCTTGAAGATTTTTAGGGCCTCAGATTTCTAGACTGTAAGTAAAATAATGTGTGTGTAGCATAATAATAAACAAACTATCAAACAAACAATCAACCATACAAGAAGAAGACATGCAAATGTTCAACGTGAAAATCCAAACAGAAAAATATGAGCCCTTTCAAACTAGCAAAACCAAGCGCTGATTTCGGACAGTTATAAGATATAGTCATAACCATTTTCAATTACTCCCTCGACCTAAGGACTATAGTTCTTCTAATACAAATCCTTACTACAGCAATTCCTTATAGTGCACTACTTCGCACTTGATCCAATCATCTTGAATCCAAAAGATAAAGAATCTTCTACGAAACAATAGCAGCCTCAAACTCTAAAACTCAAAGATTTAGCAAAGTCTCTCCAATGGAAACTCTAGAAAAAAAGGGTGAAAGTGTGATCTCCAAAGTGTAATATCTACTTAGAATAATGAGATATATACATTAGGGTTGAGAGAAGAATCATTTAAATAACCCACAACTCGTATCTCATAAAGATAGTCTTTGTATAATTCAACTTACGAACCTTGGCACAAACAAGAAACAATTCTGTAACAAGTAAGTGAGTTTCTGCAGTCAGCGCACTCAAGTGCAAGTGAGCGCTCATTCGAGCGTGGTCTTCACTCATCCAGTTATTTTGTGATCCGTCTGTCAAGCCTGATCGTGGTCTTCAATGGCTTGAGAGTGATCGCTTTTATCTAAGTCCGCTCGAGTGCGTGAACATGCTCGCTCAAACGTAGTCTTTGTTTTTTTTTTTTTTTTTTTCAATTTAGCTCTTCTGGTGACATGAACAATAGTCCATTTTAAAAAATATAAAATACAACTTAATAAACCTAAGTTTTGTTCTACCCATGAATTAGCCAATTACATAAATCCTTATACTACTGTTTTTCCTTTTTTTTTTCTTGCCCTAGCTAAGGAGGTCAATTTTACCACTAAGGTAAGATGTCGTTCTGAATCTTAAACCGCTATTGCTGCTGTTATAACTGTACTATCATTGATTATTACTGGCAATGCGCTACACTCTGTAAAACACAAACCCCATAAATCCATGTATCTAATTTGTGGCCTTAAAATGAAGGTGGGCCGGATAGCTCGGTTCATGCCCGGATTTGGCAGGAGGTAACTGCTAGTAGCATCTAAAGAATAATATGTAACACAGAGTAGCATTGCAGCATAAACTAGGACTAGCTGACTAGGCTTGTGCTAAGCTTGGCCCCTAAAAAATCGATGTAAGTGGTTAATTTCAAAATTAGAGCCCCTCTAGATGTTCCGGGAAGCAAATGAAAACTTGCTTAAAATCAATTGCAAGTTTTACTTTCAAAATCTTTTTGAGATCATGATAATCATTAAGTGAGCCCAGTGCATATTCAATATTTTTTTTTTCTTTTATATAGTTTGGTGGATTTCAAATTTGTCAAACATTGAATGCCAAACCTTCAGGGACAAATTGTAATAGATTGAGCTGAAGGCAAAAATTAAAGCCTTCAACCTTCAGGCACAAAAACATTATTATGGAATAAAGGTTTCCAAAATAACTATTGAAAATAAATATTTATATGTCGTGATAATGAAATAAATATAGCCACACAAGAAGGGAACCTATTTGTAGCTAATATGTCGTGATAACGAAATGAGGACCTCTTAAATGGTATAAGTGAAGTCGTTCACCAATCACCATCACCATAGCGTGGAAGCAAAATTCAAGAACCGACCAAATAAATGTTAGCACAAATTTTTAGGAATATAATCAAGCTCGGTCCTTTCTATGTGCATTACCTTCTCTTTGCATGTTTCAATTACCAACAATCCACTTTCCCAAAGAAAATTACCAACAATCCAAATTACATGCCCATTGCAATTGATAGTTCAAATTTAGCCATTTATCCTACTTTTCTTTAGTAGCTAGGATTTGGATGACTTTGAAACCCTAAAAATAGTACATATTTTGATGAGATGTTATTCATTATTTATACAAGTCAAGCCCTAAACCTTTGTATTTTGATGAGTACTCACAAGCTGAAAAAGATTTTCAATTTATGCAAATGATATTTTAAAGATAGCTCATCCAAAATAGATAACACAGATATCAACTTAGGTGGTTTTAACAAAGGGTGCAAGTTGGCCAAGCAAAGCTTGAGCCCGCATGTCCCTATCCACATGAACTACCAATTTAGGCTAAGCATGTATGGGCTTGAATTTGGGCTTAGCCTGGATTTTGAAGCACAAATGAAATTCAGGCCGGATGCTAAGTGTTTTAAGTACACAATCAGGCACAATTTCATATACGCATATATTAACATTATTGTGTCATCCCTAGTGTTGTTTTATTATCCCAACTAAGAAGCTAGGACTCTGTGAGATTCACATGCAAGGTAATAGGAACTCGCACATGCAAAAAGATGAAACTCACACATGTGAGATGATGAGATTTCACACATGCGAGGTGATGTGAACTTACATATGCGATGAGTAGGGATATACAAAAAATCTGTCAATCAGTAAAACCAAACCAAACCAATTCAAACCACGGATTTTTAACCAAACCGATGGGTAATTGTTTGGTCATGAATTGAAAAAATCCTAATCCACTAGTAATGGTTCGGTGACGGATTTTAACCTTTGTCTACGGATTTAAACTGAACTGAACCATTAGTATAGAATATAATTAAATAGACGTATATTATCCGTTGGTTAAACGTTTCATATAATATAATTTCTGTATTTGACATAGTATGGTAAAATTTAATTATAGATGACAAAGGAAGGTAAGAGAAGTTTTCACACTCAATGTGGGATTAATGAAATGCCTGACATACTATTAAGTTATAAAGAGGAAGGAACCTTATCCCATATCAGTTTATGATTGAAGACATATTTCTCTCATCTTATCTAAGCCAATCCTTCCTTGCAATGGGCTTTGCATTAGAGCTTTATTATGTCGGTTTTTTATATGAACCTTTGCAATGATCTCAAGTCCAAGGTTTCTTTATTTTTTTTAAAACAAAATGCAGATTATTCGGTTTTTAGCCGATTCAATCCTTTTTTTTGCGATTTGGTTTGGTTCGGTTTTGATTAGTCAACGATTCAGTTACAGATTGCAAAATTGAAAAACCATTAATGACGACTTGTGGTGAATTAGGCTCAATCTGTACCAATCCGAACTGTTTACACCCCTAGCAAGTAGGGTTAGAAATCTTGATTTAAAGTTAAATGAATCAAAAACAACTTTTTTTATCGATAATAAAAAAATGTCTTGACCTACCTAGCTACTTAATCCATCATTTTTGTTTTATTGTGCATCAACTTAATGCATCTACAGTGGCCAATCTAGGATTTTCTTAAGAGGGAAATGTAATGATCATTTGATAATTTCAACAACTACTTTACCGCACTTTTTTTCCCATTACCAATAATAAAAAAGGAAAATATTATATTTTTTCATAAGTAAAATATCAATTGAATTTCATTAAGAAGGGAGAAATAAGACCCCAATAAATAAAAGATATATAAAAAAAAGTTGCATCAATATAACACCTATACATAAATTATCCATAAAAGAGGATTCCCATTGAAGTCATTTCTCACAAATTTTATTGTCATCTTGTATTGGATTTAATCCTAACACAAATCTGGTTTGAATTTATATGCAAACCCCTCTACCCATTTATATCCTATTTAAATATTTCTTAATAAAATATTATATATGAAAAAAAATTTCTAAAAGTAGTTAAAACTACTTAAAATAAAAGTTGTGGAAGATGATATACATCAAAGTTAATCTAACCTGCCCACATCAAAAGAAGGGTTAGTAACAGACATCTTAAATCATCATAGGTTGGGCCAATACCAAGTGGATATTATAATAACAGAAATCATGTGGTGAAAATTAAAAAAATTAAAAAAAATAACAGAAATCATGGGTCTTTTGTAGTCATTTGAACATGAAGGGATTTTTGTATGTTTTCTAATTCATGAGTGGGACAAAACTCTAAGTCCGTTAATTTGTATTTTATATTCTTTTAGATGGATTATGATTCGAGTCGCCAATGATATTTAGAGAGAGATGAAATACAGAACATAAGAGAGATGAATGTCGTGCCTCCTTTGAGGATCGACTGTTCTTATATAAGGGTTTAATTCCCTAATTACAATCAATTACAAATCTTAGATCCTAAACTGAAGCCACAAATTAAGTCCCTAATTACAGTCAATTACAAATCTTAAATCCTAAACTGAAGCCACAAATTAAGTCCCTAATTACAATCAATTACAAATCTTAGATCCTAAACTAAAGCCGCAAATTAAGTAACAACCTTTGACTAATTACAACGTAACAAAAAGGTACAATAAATGAGCCTAATGGACTTGGGCTTGCTTGACATGAAATGAGCCTAATGGACTTGGGCTTGCTTGACACCCCCCCTCAAATTGATGCTGGGGAGTCATAAAGCAGCAATTTGGAAACAAGAAATTGATGACGAGGACGAGGAAGTCCCTTTGTGAAGATATCGGCAAACTGAAATGCTGTAGGAACATGAGGAAGAGTAATGACACCACGCTTATATTCATCGCGAATAAAGTGGCAGTCAACTTCGATATGTTTGGTGCGTTCATGGAAGACAGGATTTTCAGTAATTCGGATAGCCCCAGTATTATCGGCATGCAATGGAGTAGGAGAGGTTTGAGAAAACCCGAGTTCCGAAAGAAGTCCCCGTAACCATAAGATCTCAGAACAAGCAGAAGACATAGCTCTATATTCAGCTTCCGTGGAAGAGCGGGACACCCGTTCTTGTTTCTTGCATTTCCAAGAAACGAGAGATGTTCCAAGGTACATGCACCAACCAGTAGTAGAACGGCGTGTGTCTTGACAGCCAGCCCAGTCAGCATCTGCATAAGCGGTCAAATGAAGAGGATTATCCTTTGGATAATATAAACCACGAGGAACAGTTTTGAGCAGATAACGGATAATGCGCTTCACAGCTGTCAAATGAAGGTGTCGAGGAGCTGTCATGAATTGGCTCAGAAGATGAACAGCATATGAGATGTCAGGTCTAGTGATGGTGAGATAGACAAGACTTCCCACCAGACGCCGGTAGGTATGAGGATCAGGAAGAAGATCGCCATCATCTTTACTCAACTTGAGATTGACCTCTACAGGCGTATCAACAGGTGAAGAATCATTGAGGTCAGCCAACTCGATAAGATCTGATGTGTATTTGTGCTGATTAACAAATAAACCTTTTGGAGATTGATGCACCTCGAGGCCCAAGAAATAATGCAAAGGACCCAAATCCTTCATACGGAAGGAATCCCTGAGAGAAGCTTGGAGAGATTTGATCATACGATCATCCGTGCCAGTGATAATAATATCGTCAACATAGACGAGAAGCACAGTAACACCAGTAGATGTGTGTCATAAAAAGAGAGATGGATCAGAAGGACTCTGGGTAAAGCCACTCTCGCATAAGCGAGCCTTGAAGGTTTCAAACCAAGCGCGAGGAGCTTGCTTTAAACCATAAAGCGATTTGCGCAGGCGACAGACAGACCTCTTAAAGGGAGAGGAGACGCCTTGTGGTATCCGCATATAGACTTCTTCATGCAGGTCCCCATGGAGAAATGTATTTTTGACATCCATTTGGTATAAAGGCCAGGATTTAGAGGCAGCAATGGCGAGAAGTAACCGAACAGATGTCATTTTTGCCACAGGTGCAAACGTTTCCTCATAGTCAATGCCATACTCTTGTCTGTTTCCGAGTGCTACAAGTCTAGCTTTGTGTCTATCCAATGACCCATCAGATTTAAGCTTGATCGAGTAGATCCATTTGCAACCGATGGGTTTAACTCCGGAAGGACAATCCACAATATCCCAAGTATGATTCTGATCCAATGCATCCAATTCCTCCTTCATAGCCTGGTTCCAGCAATCGTGTTGGACAGCCTGCAAATAAGAACTTGGGATAGAGATAGAAGAGAGAGTGGTCATCAAGGAAGTATGGGTAAATCCATACCTATCAGGCGGTCTAGAAGTTCTGGAGGAGCGACGTAAGGGAGGAGTAGGTGTGGAACCATGTGTCGGTGGAGGATCAGGGGGAGGACCATCCGTAGTGGGAGGTTTCTCCTGACGGTGGTAAACAAAAGCAGGATTAAACCGAGTAACAGAGGTTTGATCCGAAAAACCTGGTAAGAGAGCTGGGGAAGAGGGATGAGGACTGTCCATGTGAGTGGGGAAGAAATATTGATTTTCAAAGAAAATAACATTCCGAGAAACCCTGATACGACGACCAATGGGATCATAACAAACAAAACCTTTTTGATTAGTAGCATAACCCAAAAAAGCACACCTGCGAGATTGTGCTGTTAGTTTCGTTCTTTCTGTGGGAGGTAAATGAACAAAGCAAACACAACCAAAGGTATGTAAGTGATCAAACACAGGATGATGACCAAACAATTTAAAATGAGGCGTTAAATGAGCAATGGTATGTGATGGAAGGCGGTTTATGAGATAGACAGCTGTGGTGAGAGCTTCAGTCCAAAAACGAGGGGGAACGGATGCTTCAATCAGAAGAGTTCTAGTGACAGCAAGAAGATGTCTGTTTTTCCGTTCCGCGACTCCATTTTGTTGTGGAGTATATGGACAGGTACGTTGGGAGATGATTCCATTATTGTTTAAAAATGATTGAAAATCCTTGGAAACATACTCCCCCCCTGAGTCTGAGCGCAAAGTTTTAATGCATTTAGAGAATTGGTTTTGAACATATTGAACAAAAAATTTAAATGCATTAAGAACATCAGACTTTGAATGTAATAAATAAATCCAAGTAAATCTGCTGTAGTCATCAATGAATGTTACAAAGTACTTGAAATGACTATGTGAAATGGTCGGAGCAATGCCCCAAACATCACTGTGAATTAAGTCAAAACATGTAGTGCTCCGTGTGTTAGAAGTTGGAAAGGGTAAAGTTTGACTCTTCCCTAATTTACAAGCATCACAGTCAAAAGAAGCAGAATCAACAGGTTTATTTATTAATCCAGATTGAAATAAAGTAGACATTGTAGAAGCAGTCGGATGACCTAGTCTATTATGCCACAACCGAGAATTATTCTTAATGAAAAAACAAAATAACTGATGTAAAGTTTTATCATGAATAAATGAAGACACTGGTAAGGAAAAAAGTCTTCCACGCTTAGGCCCCCTCGCGATCACTTCCCCCGACTCCCGGTCCTGCACAACACAACCAGAAGGAGAAAACAAAACATTGCAGTTATTTTCAACAAGTTGACCCACAGAAACCAAATTGGTAGCAAGATGAGGAGAAACTAAAACATTGGTTAATGGTAAGGGGCTAGGGATATCACCAACAGAGGTGATAGGAAGATGATCTCCATTGGCAGCTTGGACAGTAAGATGACCAGTGTAAGGAACAACATTGTGTAATTTTAGGGCTGAAGTGGTCATATGGTTACTTGCACCAGAATCTAAGTACCAGGTATTGGAAAGAGAGGAAGCAGTACTTGCGATGTGCATGGAAGCTAAGGCATTGATGATCATTTGGTTTACCATCTCAGGGGTGAGAGGAGTTGTTGACGTAGATTGGGAGGAACCAGGTTGGGATGAAGAATCAGACTGCAGAGAACCACTGAAGTCAGGTGAAGCATATGGTGGAGTAGTCACAGTGTAAGCACTAGGAGCTGACTGCACGCTGTAAGTACCAGGGGCTGGCTGCACATAGTTGCGGGAAAGAGAAGTGCGATTCTTCTTCCTGCACTCTTCAAGAACATGACCAGTGGCCTTACAATATCGGCAGATTTTTGCCTTACATTGATTTGCATAGTGACCATATTTCTTGCAGGTATGGCACTGAACTTTACTGATGTCCCTAGAAGGTGGTCTAGTTGTAGCAACATAGGCAAGGGGAGTCTCAACAGATCTCTGTTGTTCCAGTGTAGTTTGAGTGACCCGACGTTGTTCTTCCCGTAGAAGTTCCTGAAGACAATCATCCAAGCTAGGAAGAGAAGCCCTGCTCATTAAGTTAGATCGAACTGTCTCAAACTCGAGACGAAGTTTCATAAGAAACTGATCCCGATGACTACATTGCTGTAATGGAAGTAATTCCTGGAGAAGAGCTGCAGATACCGAGGCAAACTTAATCGCATCATATTCGGACCACAGTCTGCGGAAGCCATTATAATACTCCTGAATAGACTGGGTGCCTTGAGTGAATTGTGAGATTTCAAGTTCTAATTGAAACTGGCGAGCAGCATTGCCCTGTTGGTAAATTTTCTGAAGATACTCCCACATTGCACGGGCAGTGTGGCAGGGTTTGAGGTTGAGAATAAAATGTGACTCAACAGAGCCCAGCAACCAAGTCTTGATTTTAGCATCCTTTGTTTTCCAAGCTAAAATTTTCTTATCATCTTCTGCAGGTTGAGGTTCAGATCCATCAATGTGTCCCCAGAGTTCTTTTCCTTCCAAATAAATTTGAAATTGGAAGGCCCAGGAGGTATAATTTGTACCATCAAAGCGAATCAAGGCAATCTCATGTTTGTCCATGACTAAAGAGAAGGAAGAAACCCGCACAAAGCAGTCCGGAAAGGATATTGGCAAAACAATATCTTTTGGATGGCCGAGATGAAAAGAAATGGACAAAACAGAATTTCTACAATAAAGGGTAGATGGCCTACCTCAGATGATCCATAAATGGTGAGAAAATCTTCAAAAAAAATGTAGAAATCCAGACGACCAAGATGGGCTGGTCCAGCTGAATGGCGATGATGATCGCAGGTGGGCCACTTCAGATCTGAGATGAACAGGGATGATCAAGGCTTCCAGATCTTGGAAGATGACTCTGATGATCAATAAATCAGAAACAAATTCTTCATAAATCCTGGAAGCTTCAGGCGACCAAGATGGTAGGATTCCGCTAATGAGTTGGTGAGAATCACAGGTGGGCCACGTCGGATCTGAGATGATCAGGATGATCTGGCTGAAGAGAATGATCACAGATGATCATATACTGGCTTCCAATGTTTGGAAGATGATGTAGGAGAAGATCACAGATGATCGAGCTCTGATACCATGATATTTAGAGAGAGATGAAATACAGAACATAAGAGAGATGAATGTCGTGCCTCCTTTGAGGATCGACTGTTCTTATATAAGGGTTTAATTCCCTAATTACAATCAATTACAAATCTTAGATCCTAAACTGAAGCCACAAATTAAGTCCCTAATTACAGTCAATTACAAATCTTAAATCCTAAACTGAAGCCACAAATTAAGTCCCTAATTACAATCAATTACAAATCTTAGATCCTAAACTAAAGCCGCAAATTAAGTAACAACCTTTGACTAATTACAACGTAACAAAAAGGTACAATAAATGAGCCTAATGGACTTGGGCTTGCTTGACATGAAATGAGCCTAATGGACTTGGGCTTGCTTGACAGCCAAAAGAGTTTAAAAAAATAAAATTTGCGAAAATCAATCAAGTCCTACTTGATCGATCAGATCTAAGACAGAAGCCCAAATCAATTGATTAGACCCTTGCTCGATCAATCAGATGATGAAAATTTTTCTACTAACTTATGGAAATTCTATTTCTATTTTAAATGGGGTTTCTATTTTGTGCCAATTCATATCCTTGTTGGATTACTATTATAAGATACGAAATTGAGGCTATTTAAAGGGGTTCTCTCTCATCCCTGAAGTACACATCTCATTAACCTAAATAGAGATTACACATTGGAGATCATCTTCTCTAGAACTTTTTTTGAAAGTTGAAAGGCTAAAGCTTTGTTCTAAAGATCAGTTGCTTCTACATCACTTATAGAAGTTTTGAGTCCATCTTGAATGATCAAGGTATGAGTTGATCAAGTAGAGAACAGTGCATAGCGAAGGAGTACTCGTGAGCATAAGAAGTTGCAGCAAGAAGAACTCAATCCTTAGGGTGTGAAAAGGGTGTGAGTATATGCTGTAACTACTCAACTTTGCTTAATAGTTGATCCTTATTAGATTCGTGGTTTTTTACCCGATTGAGGTTGTCTATGTTAAAATCATGCCTTCTTAAGGTGTGTGCTTGTGTTGATTGATTTAATTTTCACTGCGTTTACATTTTGTCTAATTATTTGGCATTCTAAAGATCTCCTAAAACTTGTAGAACATCAGTGAAGGAAAGTTAAAAGTAACAATGAGAAACAGAAGGGCCCTTTTAAGGTTAGCTAAAAATATAGGGCAAGGAAAAAAAAAGTTCTTTTATGGCATTTCTCATTAACCTCCGCTCCCAGGATAGCGTAGGAAATGTCATTTTTGATAATCCAAGAAGATAAGTTCAAATCTCCTCCTTTACAAAAAGTGCCAACATTGTGAAATCAATAAAGGTTTTTTTTTTTTTCAGTAGAAATCAATAGAGTTACATGCATGTAACTATGATAAAAAGAACAAAACCCTCAAAATATTGGGAATGGAGAAAACATTTTCATGTGGAATTGTAACTAGATCCCTTACAAAACTGGATTGAGAAAGCCATTCTTTTCTATCACTTGCCCCGACCTAAAAGTTAAAGATCTATGGCATGCATAATATAATTGGGACTTAAATGTCCTCAAAGGCTTTTTAAAAAATCCTATTGATGTTAAGGACATTAGTAAAATTTATATCCCAAAAGGAGTTAGGAAAGATGAAGGATCTAGCCTTATTCAACGAATAGCAAACTCACTACAAAATAAGCATATAGAGTTATTTACTATAGAAATGAGACAAGGTCCAATCCTATTGTCAATTGGAAAGCTCTGTAGTGACTCCCTCTCCCTCAAAGGGTTCTAATGTTTGGTTGGAAATCTCTTAAAAATGTTATCCTGGTAACAGCTAGTATTAAATCAAAATTTAACTCTATAGATGAAAAATGTCCTATATGTGAGAAAGAGGTGGACTCAATTGGGCATGCTCTCATGTTATGTGATTATGCTTGGGCAAGTTGGTTTGGCTTGCAGTGGGGTATACATTCCGATTATCAACATCCAATGGAGTTATTGGAATGGTGAAAAAGCTTATGTGAGCATGGGAACTCGAATCTCCCTCCTGGTGATGAATTATCAAAATGGGGGTTCTTTATATGTGGTGGTTTATTTGGAAAGTAGGAATGACTTCCTTCATAGGGGTCAACATTTAGACTCCTCCAGAATATGTGGTCTAGTCAATAGTATGCTTCAAGAGAATCAAGACCACATAAGGGCTAGTAAGAATCATGATTTTCAAAGAGATGGGTTTCGTGTTGAGATCCCTCAAGTTTTATTTAACAAAGAAGACATTTTGATCTTCTCGAATGATGCATGTGAGGGTAATGATGGTATCACCGCATTTGGTTTTGTTATAATCTTAAATGGCATTACTGCAAGTGCTATCCAAGGACCAAAAGTTGCCTTGTCAAAAGAGGCTAAAATGTGGGTTGTTTTAATCGCATTGGAAAAGGCAAGGATAAATGGTTTTGACAAGGTTTGTATTTTGATGGACGCTAAAGAAGTGGCGCAAGTTTTGAAAGGAGATCAAGATTATTTCATTAACCCCACTATCTTAGACATTAGAGCATTGACTTATGCTCTCTGAAGAGTTTGATTATATTTCCAGAGATCTAAATATGCAAGCACATATGCTCACTAAGTTTTGTTATTTTGCTAGATAGGATGTAAGTTGGGAGATGGCTTCTGTTATTCTTACGGTTGAGGATTAAGTCTATTTTTGGACCTTGCTTTGTTTGTTTTCTGTTGTTTTAATAAAATCTTTATTTAAAAAAAAAAACCCCATGATAAACAAGGGAAGGCCTTATCAGAACCTAGAATGGGCTATTTTGGAGATTTTTTTTTTTAAATGTTAGACACTCTTTGTTGGTCTCTCTACAAAATTGAGCATATGATTAATATTGAAAAGATTCTTTTTTTATTTTATTTTTCTTTCTTTCTTTCCTTCTTCTTCTTCTTCTTCACTGGAGCCAAACTCATGCACCCTTTCTGGTTACATAATGCTCCTAATTAAATGAGTTATAGAAGCTGGGGAGAATCTTATGCATTGATCACATTATTAATTATTTTCTCAATTTTACAATAGGACCAACTTCTTTTATAGTGAAATTAGAGAGATTCTACTGAAGGAGAGGACATTCATTTTGAGCCGTTGGTAAAATTTGAGAGATTCTACTAAATGTGACTGAGACACCGAGAAGATCATGATTCAAAGTTAGGGAAGGGCAATTGCCGGCAACTCAACCTCCCCTGGCTCAGCCTCTACTTACCCATCAAAATAGCTTTTCTTATGTGTAACAACATTCGAGAGAGGAAAGGAAAAGTAGTTAAATGAATAGGGTCAAGTTAACGGCCTGGATGCAGGTAAGACGTATGCCAAAGGAGTTAGATACAACTTGGGCCTTACCCACATACCCGTCATTCCAACTTACCACTTTTAACCTCACTTGATCTTCTTTTAACCCCCAAATGGGGCTCCCAAAGTGTCCCACACTCTTCTTTTGAGTGAGATGTATAGAATTTCACCATGTTGATCAACTATTGATAAGTCAAAAGTGTTAAAAAATGAATGTCATCCACTCAAACTAAATATCCTCAATTTTTACTTCAATGGAAATTGGTCCTGAAGTAAGATTGAGCACATGATTGATAAGATAAAATCCCTTAGCACTGGCACTGACATTAAATTGAGCACTGATGCTCCTAAACACTATTTGTGGCCTACCTTATTTATAATTGATCCATCTAGACCATAAAATAGAGACCCTCACTAAAGGTCATTGGTCTCAGGGTTAAACATTCATCCAAATGAACTAGATCGATGGATAAATTGTGCACTCATTTTGAATGGTAAAGACTCGTCGGTCATTAATCAAGTGGGGCCAATGATGATCCGAACCTCCATCACCATAAACAGGGTTGTGGGGGCTCCCATCTCCAAGTGCGGCCCAAGGGGCAAGGTTGGCCCCACAAGCTGCGGTGCCAAGCAATGGGGCTCCCATGATAAGGTGATTAACTGACGCATAAATTTCGTTATCACTCATGTGCTTAATTTTATATTGTGACCAGCTTCTATTAAAATAAGAATTAAGGATATATCACTGTTGTGGGTAACTTTCAATTTTAAACAGGTAGGATTATCAATAGAAAGGCACCATGTGGTGGAGTACCACTCCCACCCACAGGAAGATAGTTGGAGCCACAGGCCCACACGGGATCCGGACTCCCCATAAAAACAAACTACATGAGACATAGGGTGGTAGGGCCCTGTTTAACAAAATTATGGTTTCTACATTATTGAGGATACCATGGTAAGATTCACTACCAAATATAATGGTAAGATTCACTACCAAATATAATCATGTATCACATGCGTTTGCATCTTCTTTTGTGGAGTGTACCAGCCTAACGAATCCAATCAAAGGCAAGATAATTTCGGTAGAAGTGGCAAACAAAAACAATAAACTTCCACCACCTTCCAATCAACAAGCCAATGGTAACAATATCAATTATCTCTTGGACTACACATTTGATGAGAACTCTCTCTCTCTCTCTCTCTCTCTCTCTCTCTCTCTCTCTCTCTCTCTCTCCATACAATGCATACACCACATGCTCCAAAAACATCAATTTCATATATAGTAGCAACAATATATTTTCAATACAAGCAAGTGATATAAAACAAGAATCAATATCAACAACCCACACAAAAACCTATCAACCCTAGTTTCAATTTTCATTTTGATTATTGAATAAGATACTATCTTTATTTGATATAACCATACAAATCCAAACATTATAATTAGAACTATAATTTTTATTAATTTATCTTTTTTTTATGTTCATCTTCTGTATGATTCCTATGGGAGGGATTGAAACATGGCTCAAATGATCATCTACAAAGTAACCCACATCAAGACAATTTAATTTGAGCTGGGAATCTGCCATTGAAGGTGAAGCTCACATGGCACAGGAGGTGCAGTTGCAGGTCTTGGGCACGAAGGCACAGGTGCCGAAGGGCTTGTCGGGCAGCTGACAGTCGATGCCGAAGCAGCAGGGCATGGTGGCGCAGTTGCTGGGATCATTAGCAGCACAGCACTTGCAGAGAAGGCAGAGCTGGAATGGAGCTAATCTTCTGCGGCCAACAGTGCCGATATCGTTGCCGGGGTACTGGGTCAGCTTAACTGGTCGGAACTCGGTCAGCGCCTGCTCGACGGGTGTGGAATTGGTCACAGATGATCCTATTCCTGTATGTGGGCATGTTAGTGTGGGATTGGTGGAGAATGAACATTTTTATACTTGTATTGGTAGAAACATGAAGTCAGTAGGATCTGAAGAGGGGTTTTTTTCTTCACTTACCTTTGGATGAAGAGAAGGTGAGAAGGATGAGAAGAAGTAGAACTTGAGTTTGGGAGATTCTGAACTTGCTGCCCATGGTGGGAGATGAGTGGATGAAAGAAAGCGAGAGGGGAATGAGATTTTCTCAATCTCTCTCTTGATAAACAGTGCCCTGGTAAGGATGCTTCCTTGCTTCCGAGGTAAGCAGGCAATTGAAGGCACTCTAAATTGGGAAAATAACAAGCGTGCCATTTCTTACGGGGGAAAAGATTTCCTTTGATATACAGTGACTGGCTGGCAGTTTTTCTTTGGGTACAGACAGCGTTTCTTTTTTGCAATTCACTGACCGGCTTGGGGATGGTCGAAGTGGGTCACTTGGTGTCCAGTAGGTGATACAAGTGGACCTGTGGAGGCCAGTGGTGGGGGTTGGGTGTGGTTTTAAGGCCATTTGCAATGGGAAAAGGCCTCTTTTACACGATATTACGTGGGCAGAGCTTGGGCCTAGGTCCAATTAGATGAGCTAATCATTACCAGATGTTGGGCCTAATGTTTGGTCTCTGCCTTGTGGGATTGATCTGGATCTAAATAATACATCTGGCTATTAATGGTTTATTGAATAGCAATTACTAATGAGAATGCCAATAATAGAGTAAAATTAAAGATAAGATTATGAAAGCTGGCATACATATTCACCGAATCGGATGAAATTTGTGGCCCTCTATACTGTTCATGTAAGTATTTCTTTCCTTCTTTTAGCTATTCTATGCTTGTTTTGTTTTTTAATTTATTTGTTGCACTTTCCTTTAGAAGAGACTCAAGCTCAGCAACCACACGCTATGAGTCTAAATCCTCTGTCAAAAATTTCCATGATGATCGTAGAGCGACTTGTGGGCAGCCTGCCATGCACGTGGGCAATGCATGTCAAACTGCCCAATAGTGACGTAGTAGTACCTGATTGGTCCTACCATGAAATTTTAATTCCACTCGCTATATCATATTCCTAATCGACTGAGCAATAGCAATAAGGCTAGTACTTGCTATATTAATCAGGTAAAGAGAGAATGGGTCAAGTTCTGATCATGTCCATATTGTAAACTTAAATATTGAATAATTAGCCACCAATTACCAAACCCATACCCGAATTTGGTAAAAGTTACTGACCTGTGGGGTTAGTCTGTGCACCCAAATCTAGACAAAAAAAGTTAGTAGGTACAACTAGCGAACGCATTGGATTCCAATGTAGAACCCGTACCTATGTTTCCAATTCGGGTCCTTGGGGTCCTTAAATACATCCACACTAATGGGGCATTTCTTGTACGTTGTGTTTGCTGAAAACTTACTCCACGTTTAGTCCTCTTAACAATGTTTGATTGGGCAGCTCTATTCCTCGCAAAGGCTCTAAAATGCAGTCTCGTAATGAATATTCAATGAACCATATAGAGAAACTCTCTAGTTCTTTCGCAAGCTGATCTCTAATCTATTACAGTGCGCCTTTTGATTTGGTCCTTAGGCTCAACATGGGCTGCTCCACTATGAAATGGACTCTATCCAAGCTTGGTCATTAATCGGTGCACCAGATATCAAGGCCGTAGTCAGAATTCTTGAGTAGGGTTGAGTAGGGAGGAACGGAATCCCATAGTGGGTCTTCGTAATTGAATCGCCTGCCTGATTCTCTGGCTTGAGTCAAAAGGAATGGAATTCCAGGGTGGGTCTTTGTAGCCCTGATTAGTCATTGTCGGCGAACCTCTCGTGTTTGATTCATCGGGTGGGCCCATAGCGTAAGAGAGAGAATGATTGGCATATAAAAGCTTATTCATTTTTTTTTTAACCCAACCAACAAGGCTAGAGCCGCTAGAGACCCAGCCATGGAAGATTGCGCCCACTCTTTCTTGGAGAAAAACCTATGCACACAACAAGATAATGCTTGCTCATGAGCGAAGAGAAACTTGCTCATGCAGAATGAGAACCCAAGCTTGATCCCTAGACAGTTGGGTGCAAACGGGATATCCTATCAAGGCCACACCATGAAAATTTTCTTCGGAAGGGCCATGATATAAAAAAAAATTCTTGGATGGGCCATATATAAAAATGGTATGCATTTTCCTCTATATTAAGGGGGATTTATGAAATTTCAAGGGTTTTTTGAGAATACAAAAAGAGCACACGGCTTCTTGATAAATACCCCATTATATGTATATATATATTTTTTTTTAATTTCAAAAAAACCTTTTATATATTTGTTAGCCAATCAATCAACAACTTATGCATCAAATAGATGCAGCAAAGATCAGAATGATGAGATGGATGTATAGTAAAGTTAGAAAAGATAAAATTAAACTAAGAGTGTTGATAAAATTAGATATACCCATTTAAGATTATTTAGGCATATCCAACATAAGCCGGCAACGCGGTCAGTAATAAGAAATTTGATTATGCATGTTGGTGGCACACCAAGCAAAATGGGTGGGCCAAAAAGGATGTAAATGAAAGTGATAATAGATCTAAGAAGCAAGACTTATCTAAGGATTTGATCCAAAATAGATCGGAGTCAAAAAACTGAACTCATATAGTCGATCCAACGTAGTCTGGATAATGCTTTGATAATAATGATGATATTTGTAAACTTATTCTATTTTATTTGTGGAGAGTTTGCATATGACTGAGAGAAGCTATTTCCGTATTTCAAATCCGGGACACCCAGATTGCAATGGAGCAACCTCACCATTGCACTACATTTTTTCTAATCTTTACTAATAATGGTAATTATTAATTTAAATAAGTTGGTCGACACCTTGATTCATTGTTAAAGTCGATTCTCAATCACGTGATGAAATCTTACTGTAGCAAAAAGATATTCTTGGATTTAACCTATCCCAAAATAAGATGAAAGCACTAAAATATTTAACCTATTCTTACCGGCACATTTTACTAGTCCTAATTAAATCGCCTCGTGGAAAAAAAATTGATCGTTTCACTTTATAGTTCTAAATTTAATATGAAGAAGCAGGTTAGATCTAAGAGTGTTGGCCATGTGGGTCCAGACCATGATTGAGTTCTATATCTGGGGTGGTTTCCTTAATGATATTAGGAATTTCTTGTTTTGTCAAATAGTAGTTTTCTAATATGTTAGGACTTTCCTTTTTCTTGAGATAGAGTTCTTGGAGGATAAGAATGTAATGGTTATATATATGATATAATCTGTAACCCTAGAGAGACAATCAGAGAAGCTGAGAGTGGCTGAGATTCCAAGGCTATGGTTTCACAGATTGGAGGAAAACCTAGTGGAAATTGGTTTCCCGTAGACGTAGGCATTTTTGCCGAACCACGTAAATCTTCTTGTCTTCTTGTGTGGTGATTGATTAATCTTGGTTGCCTTTGCACACTCGCGCACAACAAGTGGTATCAGAGAGTCCAAGTTGTGCGTGGAAGATCAACGGGAAGAGGAGAGATCAAGGTTGATCTCTGCTGAGCCACACGCAATCGCGGAAGAAGAAAACAGAAATTGGGGTTCTCCGGTGTTGCTCTGTTTTTCCGAAAACAGAGGAGTTTTCAGGTGGTTGCTGCAGATCTTCATCGGAGAAAAAGGGCAGCCGGTTCTGAGGAAGGAAACTGAGAAGAAAACAAAGAAGAAAAAAAAAACTGTACTCACCTGTCGTCGCCGGCCGCCGGTCCACGCTGCCCGCCTCTGCTGTCGCCGTCGCCGGTCCCGTTCCACAGTCGCCGACCGCTATGCCGGAGCCGCAGCAGCCGGCCGTTGCAACGTCGCGTCTGCAACTGGGTTGCAGACGTAGCGCTCTTCTCCAGGTTGAAGATGACCTGGGATTTGAAATCCCAGGTCAGTTCTTGTGGTTCGGGTTGGGTCCGACCCAACCCGTCGAGGTAAAGCCCGGCAGCAACAGGTGGTTTTTCAGTTTGGATTTCGGGTCAGGTCGGGTTAGACCCAACCCATGAGAAAGCCCAGTCAGCAGCACGAGTACAGATTCGGATCAAGTCGGGTCGACCTGAACCCGGCAACAGACGGTCCAGCCAGTCAGCCTCCGCGCAGACGTCAGCAGCGTGATGTCATCAGGCTGACGTCAGCCCACTTCATCGGACTTGCGGTCAACGGCCAGAGTTGATCAGATTGACTGCAGAAATTTGTTTCTGCGATATCTTGATCATCCGACGTCCGATCGGAGATCCGTTTGCGCCTACGGACTCGTTTCGAGCAGATCTACGTGCTTGTGGAAGAAGAATGGCTGTTTGACGGTCAACAAGGAGTTTGACCAAATCAAAAGCGCAGAAAACCATTTTTACAATATCGGAGCCATCCGGGGTCGGATTTCAGATCCGTTTCTTCTAGCGTGCTCGTGTTGACGAGATTTATAGCTTGGTGCAGGAGTTGAAGTCAGTGTTAATTATTTGTTTTTTCTGTTACTTAATTTGATTAAGATGGAGAACAATACTATCAACACTACCATGGTTAAGCTCAACCATTCCAATTGGTTGATCTGGAAACCGAAGATGGAGGATATTCTCTATTGTAAAGACCTCCATGATCCTGTTGAGGGGGATAGTGCCCAACCGAAAGATATGCAAGATGCTGAATTGAACAAATTGCATAGAAAAGCGATTGGTCACATCAGACAGTGGGTTGATAACAGTATATTTCACCATGTGTCTAATGAAACCAATGCGAATACCCTTTGGAAAAAGCTAGAAGCAATGTATGATAAAAAGACCACAGTGAACAAAACCTTCTTGATCAGAAAGGTTGTGAACATGAAATTCAAGGATGGTGGTCAGATCGAAGTTCACATCAATGAGTTTCAAAGTGTGGTAAATCAGTTAGCCACTATGAAGATGATCCTTAATGATGAGATGCAAGCTTTGTTGCTTCTGAGTTCTTTACCAGATTCATGGGAGACATTGGTTGTTTCCTTGAGCAACTCTACTCCCGATGGTGTGTTATCCATGAGTCAGGTTACCAGTAGTCTAAAGAATGAAAAAACTAGACGGAAATCTGCAAGGACAGATAATGCACAGGCCTTTGTTACTGAGAACAGGGGGAGGAGTAAGAGTAGAGGTCCAAAGTGGGGTCGTGGCAAATCTAGAGGTGAATCACAAGCCAAGTCTAGCAGTGAATCATAGAACAAGAAAAAGTCAATGAAATGCTTTTTCTGTGGTAAGATGGGCCACATCAGGAAAAATTGTTTTACCATGAAGGAACAGAAAGGATCCAATAATGATAAGAAGAATGACAGTGATAACACTACAGCTACTTTGGAATAGGAAGTAGTAGTGCTCACCAGCGATGATGATAAGTGTTTGAGTGTTGCAGATGGTCAGGTTAAGTGGGTTGTTGATACAGCAGCATCCTACCATGCAACTCCCTGCAGGGAGATGTTCATGACATACAAAGCAGGTGACTTTGGTACTGTGAAGATGGGCAACACGAGTCATTCAGAGATTGTTGGTATCGGTGATGTCTGCATTAAAACCGATATTGGTTGCACAATGACGCTGAAAGATGTGCGACATGTTCTTGATCTGCGGTTGAATCTGATTTCCGGGACTGCATTGGACCGTGCAGGTTATGAGAATTACTTCGGAAATGGCAGATGAAAGCTCACTAAAGGGTCTCTTGTTAGTGCGAGAGGTACAGCAGGTAATACTCTTTATAAAACACAAGTAAAGCTGTGCAAAGATGCATTGAATGCAGTTCAAAACAATTCCTCTCTGAATCTGTGGCATAAGAGGCTTAGTTATATGAGTGAGAAAGGCTTGCAGATGTTGGCAAAGAAGGATTTAATTCCTTGCTTCAAGGGTATGTCCATTGACCCTTATAATTATTGTTTATATGGTAAACAGCATAGGGTTGCTTTCTCTTCGACATCAAAATTGAAATCACATATGTTGGATTTGGTATATTCTGATGTTTGTGGTCCCATAGAGGTAGAATCATTGAGTGGCAATAAGTTCTTTGTCACGTTCATCGATGATGCATCCAGGAAAGTCTGGGTTTATCCATTGAAATCAAAGGATCAAGTGTTTCAGATGTTTCAACAGTTTCATGTCAAGATTGAAAGAGAAACAGGCAAACTCTTGAAGTGTCTCCGCTCAGATAATGAGGGAGAGTACACATCCAACCAATTCAGAAGCTATTACTTGAAGCATGGCATTCGACATGAAAAGACAGTTCCTGGTACTCCACAACACAATGGTGTGGCAGAGAGAATGAACTGCACTATTATTGAGAAGATGAGATACATGATAAGATTAGCACAGTTGCCTAAGTCATTCTGGGGTGAAGCCGTTCTAACTGCCGTTTATCTGATTAACAGATCTTTCTCAGTTCCTTTGAATTATGATCTTCCAAAGAGAAGATGGACAGGTAAAAATGTTTCCTATTCGCACTTGAAGGTGTTTGGGTGTAAAGCATTTGTGCATGTACTAAAGGAGCAGCGTTCCAAGTTGGACGATAAGGCAGTGAGTTGCATCTTTCTTAGTTATGGTGGAGATGAGTTTGGCTACAGATTATGGGATCCAGAGAAGAGGAAACTTATCAGAAGTATGGATGTGGTTTTCCATGAAGACCAGTTATTTGGAGATGTTGAGAAGATTGATAAGTCTTCTGAGAAAGTTGATGGAGTGGTTGATCTCACACCGACTCCTTCTCTAGTGCAGACTACAGGTGAAGAAGGTGGACAAAACAATCCGGATCGCGATGAGGCACAGGGGTTGCCAAATGATGAGGGTGTTGAGCAGGGGGAGCAGCAGTCTCCTGGGATTGAAACCACGGAACCTCAAGTTAGGAGGTCTACCCGAGAGCGTCAACCATCAACTAGGTATCCTACATCCGAATATGTGCTGCTTACTAATGAGGGGGAGCCAGAGAGCTTCCGAGAAGCAATGACTCATGCTGATAAAGATGAGTGGATGAAGGCTATGCAGGATGAGATGAGTTCTTTGAAGAAGAACAAGACATATGAGCTGATGCAACTTCCTAAAGATAGGAATATTCTGAAAAACAAATGGGTGTTCAAGCTGAAAAAGAATGAGAATGGGAAATTGGTGAAGCACAAAGCACGGTTAGGGGTACAAGGCTTCGCACAGACGAAGGGTATCGACTTCAGTGATGTTTTTTCTCCTGTTGTGAAAATGACTTCTGTTAGAATCGTCTTGGGTCTAGCCGCCAGCATGGACCTTGAGCTTGAACAGATGGACGTGAAGACCGCGTTTCTTCACGGTGACTTGAAAGAAGAAATCTACATGACTCAGCCAGAGGGGTTTGAGGTAGAAGGAAAAGAACAGATGGTTTGCAAGTTAAAGAAGAGTCTCTATGGGCTGAAGCAAGCACCGAGACAGTGGTACAAGAAGTTTGATTCGTTCATGTTGAGTCATGGGTACCGGAGGACAGCTGCAGATCATTGTGTCTATGTTCGTCGATTTATCGATGGCAGGTTCATCATCCTTCTCTTATATGTAGATGATATGCTGATAGTTGAACAGGATAGCAAGTTGATTGGCAAGTTAAAAGAGGAGATGTCAAAGTCGTTTGACATGAAAGACTTGGGTCCCGCAAGAACGATATTGGGCATGCAAATACGTCGTGATAGGAGTTCCAAGCAGCTGTGGTTGTCACAGGAGAAATATGTTGAACGAGTTCTCGAGCGATTCAACATGAAGAATGTTAAGCCAGTTAGCATACCTCTAGCCAGTCACTTCAAACTAAGTAAGCGCTTGTGTTCTACTACAGATAATGAAAAGGAACGGATGGCATGTGTTCCTTACTCCTCTGCTGTGGGGAGTCTCATGTATGCCATGATTTGTACACGGCCAGACATTGCTCATGCTGTGAGTTTAATGAGTAGATTTCTTGCAAACCCTGGAAAAGAGCATTGGGAAGCAGTGAAGTGGATCTTTAGGTATTTGAGAGGTACTTCCATGGTGTGCTTATGTTTCGGAGGTTCAAAACCAGTCATGGAAGGTTATACTGATGCTGATTTTGCAGGCGATCTTGATCGTCGGTTGTCGACTTCTGGTTAATTGTTTACTTTCGTAGGGGGAGCTATTTTCTGGCAATCAAAGTTACAGAAGTGTACAGCACAGTCTACAACTGAAGCGGAATACATAGCTGCTAATGAAGCAGGGAGAGAGATGCTTTGGTTGAAGAGATTCCTCCAAGAACTTGGTTTGAAGTAAGAAGAATATATAGTTTACTGTGATAGTCAAAGTGGTATGGATTTCAGTGAGAATGCTACATATCATGGTCGCATGAAGCACATTGATATCAAGTACCATTGGATTCGTGAGGTGATCGAGAAGAACTTCATGAAACTGGAAAAGATTCATTCGGACAAGAATCCCTCGGACATGATGACCAAGGTTGTGTCTAAGGGAAAGCTGGAGCTGTGTTCAGAGTTGGCCAAACTGAACTCCCATTAAGGGGTTCAGGGCATCTTCCCTATGGTCTGGAGGGGGAGATTGTTGGCCATGTGGGTCCAGACCATGATTGGGTTCTATATCTGGGGTGGTTTCCTTAATGATATTAGGAATTTCCTGTTTTGTCAAATAGTAGTTTTCTAATATGTTAGGACTTTCCTTTTTCTTGAGATAGAGTTCTTGGGGGATAAAGATGTAATGGTTATATATATGATGTAATCTGTAACCCTAGAGAGACAATCAGATAGGCTGAGAGTGGCTGAGATTCCAAGGCTGTGGTTTCACAGATTGGAGGAGAACCTAGTGGAAATTGGTTTCCCGTGGACGTAGGCATCTTTGCCGAACCACGTAAATCTTCTTGTCTTCTTGTGTGATGATTGATTGATCTTGGTTGCCTTTGCACACTCACGCACAACAAAGAGAACATATATTGTTGTACGATCAAATGCTAGTATTTTATCAATCAGTTGAAAACTGATCAATCCCTGATAGTCAAGGTAGTTGGTCGAGATTTTCAAATTAATAAATGTGGTATTAATATTATAGTATAAATATAAATATATATTATAAACAATGCAGGCAGCTATATAACTAATTTTTCATAATTACTTATTTTGAAATCATCACCATCTTTGGCGTTCTCATCAATCTAAGGTTCCCATCCTATCAATTAGGGGTTTGACTAATTCACTGTTAGAGAGAGAGAGAGAGAGAGAGAGAGAGAGAGAATCCTAAACTATTTAGATAACAAATGGAAATAAGGTAGATAGGTTTAGGCTTTTGTTGAAATGTGGGGATATCATCAAGTAGAATGTTAGGGCTCAGCTTTTACCAATTTCTTTTAAAGAGTTTAAAGAATTCATGTCTTCAAAAATTATCTTCTAAGGTTAAATTTAAAATTTTCAAAGAATAATATTAACTTTTCAGCTGATTGGAATTCGAAATTCTATCAAAGAAACATATGATTTAGAGACTAAGAGGACAACCATCATATCATTGTATTGGCAACACAGATTTCCATTAAATTTCTGCTAAAGAAACACACCTATATATATATATGTAATGTGGAAATGTAAGAGCAAAAATGTTTTATTGCTTAGTATTGGTGTCATTGCTACAAAACTAAAAAAATATCCACACTTTACGTTTTTCACTATATCGTAAAATTTAGCTTCCGAGAAAAGCCAAAACAAGGATTTTACTGTCCGGAAAAAAAAAACCTAACATATTAGGAACCTACATTTCAAGAAAGTGTCCAAACAAGCCCTAAGAAAATAAATAAGGTAGAATAGATTTGAATTATCATATTTTATATATGTGTATATATATATATAGAGAGATAGAGAGATTTACTTTTTGTTGAACAAGAAAATGCAAGTAAAAAAGCAAAATTGTTCAAGAGAAGTGGCATGAAAGAAGTTTCCTTGAAAAGCAAGGCCTGTTGTCATTTGAACCCGATCGTACCTTCTCTTCTTCAACTCGTCTGATAGTTATCATCTTTTTCACAATAACTTTCTGATGGAAAGATTAGCCAAAACCCAATATTATTATTCATCTCTTACCTTATTTATCTTTTCTTCCTTCGTTTTCTAGCGCAAGTGGGTTAGTAGGTGTAGACCACTAAGAGGAATATTCAACCACACAGTACCTATATAGTTCCCCATTGTGATTGTGGTTGAAAAATTGTGACGAAAGAGAAAGGAATATCTTCACCTGAAACTGCAGGACAGAATCACATGCTACATTCCGTCTATCTTCATGGAGAACTGCATATTAATGTTTCACATTATTCAGTAAAATCTCTATAGTATATAAGATCATATTTTTAGCATTTTAAATAGATATGTTATTACTTAATTTTATGGCTTTTTCACGTTCACAACTACAGAAAAAAAACTAAAAATTGTAGAAGTGCTCTCTTTTTTTCTTTTTTTCTTTTTTCTTTTTGATACATTGCACCAACACACTCACAACCCTTGTTGCACGGCGATTCAATTTTAGAGTACTCTAGCATGTCCCTATGAAATAGAGATGCCAACAGGATAAGTGCGTTGGTGCTTTCTCCTAACTATTAGTTAAGCAATATGGTTTGATCCTTGCAACAGGGTTCATTGACAGATCCAGAATTTTTGTTTGAGGAGATAGATAGATAGAGGTAGCTATATTTTGTGGACAAAGCAAGGATTTTCACGTGGGTCTCTAGGTACTTGAAATTTTCATGTGGATTTTGAAGGCAAGCCCAAAAGTTTTATAAAAGTTTGCAAGTGGATCCAAGTCCAAAGGGGACGACTACGCCGGCCACATCGCCATATATGTGGGTAGGCCCCTGCCTTAATCCTCTTCACTATGTGTGCAGGTGGGAGTCTTCTCCCCATCTTTTACTGGAGTTCAATCCCACATTTGTTGGGTCTCTCATGGGTCCAATCCCCTTGGCTTGTGATATAAAAATCAATAAAAGAGAATTGCTCGAAAGAACTTCCCAATTTTACCGTTGATCCCATACTTGGATAACAAAGAAGGATTGCATTAGATACATTAAAACTTTTGTTGCAACCTAAACATGAATTTAAAAAAAAAAAACAAAATTCATATAGCCAATCTAATTTAGTTAGGATAAGGCTTTTATAATGATAAGTGAAGGGTTGTGAAAAGTTGCTATGAAAACTTGTCTTCAACGGCTAGCTTTCTTATTGATCACGAATAAAATGTGATTGAAATGTAAAAATACAAAGAGTAGTATTTCTAGTGGTATAGATTAAATAAAAATACATGAACCCCACTAATGCTTTCTCGGGAAAGTGCAAATTCTTTAAAGCGCATACTCTATGAAATATTTGTGAAGTTTTCTAATATATGTAGCTTGTCAATTAAAAATAGATTGCTCAAAATAAATGCTTCCTTGTATGTGAAGAAATAGCAAAATTTCAGTTTTTCAAAAGTTTTCATAAACACGTGAATGAAATCAAACAAAAAGTTCGTTTGGATTAAATATGATCAATCTAATGAAAGCTCATCTCCTATTAGCTTGATGTTTCTTTTTTTCTTCATAAGGTAAGTAAGTACTCACATACACTCCTGCATATCTCTCACTATCAATACTACATATTATACGGGTCAATCTCTAGTGTCTTTTATCCTAGTTTAGGTGTGGTGGGTCTCGTAGCTTCCTCTTTAGGGGAGTAGACCCCGCGTAAAATGACAAAGCCTTTAAGTGAAGGAAGGTGACCATCCAAATTCAAACCCTGGTCACTCAGGTAAGAAGTAATGTCTCTTACCACGGGGTAACATCCCTAGTTACTCGTGTCTCTTGCAACTGGGGTAAGGTCCCTAATTAGTCTTGTGGAAGGAAAATGGTAAGTTTGAATTTTGGATTGTCTCATAGAATCGTCTGAAGCCAAGCCTGAGAGGATTGGGTGCCGACACAACTCGACAACTGTAATAACAACATGGCGACAGTTGGGACCCACCTTGGCTTCCTTTGACGTGATGTCAGTACTTAAATGGTCAAGTCACCTGGGCCCACATCTCCTTTGAACCACACACATGCGCTTCATCTTTAATAATTTTGGGCGTAGGAGTCCCTATCGAATTCGTCTTTTAGGCAGCATCAATTCATCCTCAATAATAGAGAAGGTGATCCATGGGATGATAGTTATCCTGTGTTTTACAAACCTTGGTCGTATGTAAAGTGGACACAAAGAAGAACCTCAATGATAATTATTAGTGTCATTATAGCAGATCAGATCCGCAGGAGACTTCTATTATTAACACTAATAATCCTCTCTGTATAGTGTGGAGGAAAACTAGTTCTTTTTTTTTTCCCCCTTTCTGCCAAGATAATGTGTCACACTGAATAATGAAATAGTAGACTGCACAACAATCAGGACGATTTTCTCTTTATCGCACAAAAGGATCCTCAACCTATATATCAAGTAAATAATATTTAGTCACCACCTGTTGAATTTTGCCTCTGTGCTTCATAAGTACCTCTCTTTTATTTTATTTATTTAAGAGGAGAGTGGTTTGCCTTCAGAGGAGGTTTGTTTCATTTACGTATGTAAATGTTGATCATGCTCAACATTTATGTACATATACTGGAAATACTGTGTAAATGAGGTCGTGCTCTTATAAAAATGTTCACACCCGAATTGCTTTAAAATGCAGTAGTATAAAGGAGGCCTGCAATAGATTGGGGAATCAAATCTATTCAATGTGTGCGCGCGCGCGCGCGCGCATGTGTGTGTGTTTTTTTTTTTTTTTAACTCTTTGCAACTTCTGTTAGCCTTGAATTATGAATCCAAAATGTTATTGACTTATTAAAGCGCAAAACATTTATAGTTTCATGTCTTAAGCCATTCAACGTTTACTCAAGTAAAAATGATCCTTCCCAACAAATTTTATAGTGTGTTTAACATATGTAAATTTTGCAAAAGTATAATTCACATAGATAAATCCTACTTTCATATCCCACTTGTATGAGACAAACGAACCCTGAGTGGCTTTTAAATTTTCTTTTACTAACAAGACTGAGTCTTCTCTCCTTCAAAACCCACCCCAGGTCAAAGCTGTAAAACTCAAAAACATGCAACAGCAGACATGTATATGCCTTCCCAACATCTTACCCGGCGTTGAGCCAAGTGGAGCTACTGAGATGGTCAAACCATAGTTTGATTTAGATTTCAACCAGTGCTCAAAGACGGCCTTAATCTATACTTGGGTAATGGGAAGAAGACCGTTCACTATTAAGAGGGCATATTATTTGATAACATCTTATGAATCCTCCAACTCAATCATCAACTCTTCACTATTCAGTTTTAACCCATTGAGCACTGGTTGGGGCCCCAGCCCCTCTAGGGCTGGGGTACCAAAAAAAAAACAAAGCCACTCATGGGAACTGGTAAGCCATTGCTTCTAAATCCTAGAAGTCAATCCCATGCAAACAAAAACGAGCCCTAATGATTTCATTAAAATTGAGATTAAGAGTTTCTTAATTTTTATTGACTATAGTTGAAACAGACATAAATTATGACTTTGCCCTCAAAGAGGATAAAATGTTCACCCCCACACCTCAAAACTTCCCTAGTTTTTAAGAGTAAAATAGACAATAAGCATACATAAATAACACCCAACCTCCATGCCCTTTCTCACCCAACAAAGCCACTCACGCGAACTGGTAAGCCATTGCTTCTAAATCCTAGAAGTCAATTCCATGCAAACAAAAACGAGCCCTAATGATTTCAGTAAAATTGAGATTAAGAGTTTGTTAATTTTTATTGACTATAGTTGAAAAAGACATAAATTATAACTTTGCCCTCAAAGAGGACAAAATGTTCACCCCCTCACCTCAAAACTTCCCTAGTTTTTAAGAGTAAAATAGACAATAAGCATACATAAATAACACCCAACCTCCATGCCCTTTCTCACCCACCAAAGAAGATTTCGGTTAGTTCATGAACAATCCCCATCTCTCACAACAAGGCATTGGATCAGTCAAATGCATTTAAACGACAACGGCACGTAGATGCTGTATAAATTAGCAAAACCCCAATTTGAGAAGCACATGTGCATATCATCTTCATCAAACATGTGGTTCTAAATCCATCCAATTGCATACATTTCTATCAGTTGAAATCATTAAAAACAAGCACACGGAACAGGGGCGGCAAGCATTGGCAATAATCTGCTCATCTAACCCTGCAGGCCGCGGGGCTGCCTGTAGAACAGTTGGGGCTGTGAGACCTGCAAACTGCACTGCCACCTGCAAACCTACGCATGCGATAATCAGGGAGCCTGGTGCTGGCTGGGCTGATGGTAGGGGCTTCACCTGCGCCACTGCTTTGCAGGGGCTCCAGAGTCTCCACCACATCACTCATGAGGGGCCTTGCCTTGGGGTTCTGGCTAAGGCAATAGTATGCCAAGCTGCAAGCCTTCTGTGCGGCCCTCACTGAGTACTGATCCTCCAATCTAGGGTCTATGATCTGCAGAAGTCTGCGCTTGTCATTAAGCTTGGGCCGGGCCCAGTCAACCAAGCTCTGCTCCTTGGCAGGTCGGGTCTTGTCCACAGACCGCCTGCCTGTCAACAACTCCAGAAGGACTACACCAAAGCTGTAGACATCGCTCCTGGCAGTCAGGTGACCTGGTCATTTGAATACAAGAGAGTTCAGTAAGCTACTAGATGCCGGCATCCAAAGACAGTAAAAAATCTTCCAAAAGAACAAAGCATCCAAAGAATCCATCCATCAGTGCCTTAATGTCCAATCAACACATCATGGGCTACATCATGACGAGCAGCAGAATTTTCAAGGATTGAGATTCTTGAAAACTTAACCAAACAGCAACATGGAATTCAAGCTATGCATTCAAATAGACATTTGCAACCTTAAATGCCATTGAAACCCACATATAAAACCAAGGTCTGTCCCAGGGAATTAAAAACGAAAAGAAAATTTTCAAAAACAAAAAATTTTGAAGGCCCACCATTTTGAGAAGTATAAAGAGAAGTTGAGGAAATAAGATGTAATTTTCTATCATCATCGTCGTCATCAAAGCCTTATCCCAACTATGTTGGGGTCGGCTACATGAATTCTATTTCTCCATTCTGTTCTATTTTGAGCCAAATCTTTCGATAAGTGAAACTTATTCAAATATGAGTTAATGACTTCCATCCATGTTTTCTTCGGCCTGCTCCTGCCTCTTAATGGGCCATCCACCTGTATATCCAAACTTTTTCTCACCGGTACCATTACTGGCATACGCTCAACATGTCCAAACCATCTTAAACGGGTTTCTCTAATCTTATCCCTTGTTGGTGCTACCCCTAAATGCTCTCGAAAGTGCTCATTTTTAATTTTATCTTTCCTAGTTTTACCACACATCCACTTAAGCATTCTCATTTCCGCTATATCCATCTTATGAATATGCTTCTTCTTAATTGACCAACATTCCACTCCATATGTCATAGCCGGTCCAACCACTTTCCTTTAAAATTTGCTCTTCAATTTCGTTGGCATTCGTCTGTCACAAAGCACTCCCAAAGCTAGTCTCCACTTCAGCCATCTAGCTTTCTATATAAAGCTATGATGCAAAGACTATGATGCACGGATACTTCAAAATGGACAACATATCGTATCCAATACTTCACTTTTTTTACGTAAAATCTGTGTCCCTACCATGTCTACGGCGTGTCCTTGCCGTATCTAGGCATCATAGTTCAAGGGATGCAATGCATTTCCATGTGAAAAATCAAAATTAAAAAAATTAAAAAAAAAAAGAAGGAAATTCACACACACCATAACATAGCTTTATCTTAGTAGCGTCCTTATCACCAAAATGTACACATACACTTGCAGAATACAAGGGTCCTAGCCTCAAGGGGGAAGCTTTAAAAAGAATCCTTCCAAGACCAAATCAGATAAAAGTGTAAAAACATTCAATTCATTTATAGTATAAACTCACAATTTTATGTATGAACTATACACCCTTTACCCCCAAAAAAAAAAAAGAACGCCTAAACTAAATGGCACCCAAATGGTCATAAAAAAAAAAAAAAGAGTAAGCTTTTATAATGTCATCTGCACTTACTATTATAAACCAAACTCCAGTACATAATGTTGGACCAGGAAGGAATTATATTATTATTACTGTTGTTGTTGTTGTTGTTGACGATGAATCATCATCGTCAACTAGGAGATCTCGATAGAAAACTGCTAAGATATCCAGACGCCATACCAGTCATTACATATTCAGGTGCAGCATAGCCATAGGTGCCCATCACACGCGTTGACACATGAGTTTCATCTCCCTGCGGTCCAGCTTTGGCAAGGCCAAAATCAGAAAGCTTGGCCGTATAATCCTGTTAAGACATGAGAGAACAAAGAAAAGAATGTCAAGAAATTCAAAGAAAGGCAGTCACATAATATTGTTTCTTTGATATTTGAACTTTGGAAAACATCACTAACAGAGTCCAACAATATATTTGAGGTCTTGAAGTCCCGGTAGATAACAGGCCTTTCTGCGTTGTGAAGGAAAGCAAGCCCTTTGGCAGCTCCTAGTGCAATCATCATTCTCGTTGCCCAAGATAATGGAACAGCTGCCTCTGAATGCCCCAGGCAACAGAAGCATTGTCAGCAAAATGTGAATTACAACAACAGGAATACGAATGAAGCAAAAAAATTGTAAAAGTTTTTGTCATGGAGACAATTGTTTATTTATATTGCAGAGGCAAAAAAAAAGATACTATAATAGATTCTTGAAAGCACATGCTTATGCTTATGTCTCGTGATTTTCATTCATCATCAGGAAAAGAGAAAAAAAAAGGAAGAAGAAACAGAGCAGTGAGAAAACAAAAGAAAATATACAGCCTCAGATCATAGACAATCAGGAGACTGAGTAAGGCCTTCACGGGATAAAGCAAAGCTTTTTTTAAGAAAGGCATGCAGACAAAAAAAGGTTTCACAGTATCACGCTGCAATAAGGGGCCAAATTCTACTGGACAGTGTCATTAATCTTAGGGGCCAATATGTGGATAGAAATGGCATGTAAATCACACAAATATTTGGTGTGTTCACATAGAAATTGCGTAAGTGCGGTACTTACCTCCTTTAAAAAAAAAAAAAGGATGACAAGTGCAATTATTATAAAGGAGAAAGGGTGAAGTGCACGCTATTACACTGGAGTTAAAAGTCTGAATAGGATTGTGTCAAGGAATGTTTGATAATAATTAACCCATAATGACACTGCTTATAGCTAAATATCAGCATCCAAATTATTCCGCCTAAGTACTAATTCAAACAGCATGCTAGCTGAAATTTGCCAAATCTCATCTGCTATAAATAAGAGCCTCAAAAATTCTGGATGCAAAGCTAGGGTGCCAGGGAGTTTCCCTCCAAAATCAGTCACCCGCTAAGGTATTAATCAACAACCCAAGTTCAAGTTCTCAAAGCCTGCAGATCTTATTTGCTATAAGCACGACCGCTTCAGTTCATTCATACCCAGAGATTTCCAAGCCATTATAGATTGTCCCAGTGGATGTTTGAGTTATGAACTTATGATTAAACAAGGATACTCCAATTAGATGAAGACAGTGGTCAAACAAGTATGAACGAGACGCAAAGGTACAATAAACACCCAGGTAACCAATCATATGATCCCCCATGGAGCAAAGCTTAAGAGAAACAATGTTTGTCATGTTATATAATCAATATACCAAGGGTTTCCAACTCAGCCCATGTAAGACAAGCTTCCACATATTTATGGGATTTGAACACGACAAAATATACATTCTCGTGGTTGAAGCACCAAAGTTCCATTTATTAAAAAATAAAAACAGAATTTCTATAAATTGGACTGAATTACAAAGAAAATTGCTTTCTAAAGATTATAAAAATCTTAATAATTCATTAGATAAAAGAGCATTACATGATTGCAAAACCCAACTGAACATGGCTTCATGGATTCACATTACTTATATTTCTCCCAAGAATTACATCAATGAAAGCCAACATGTTCCTCATAGAAGGGAGCATTGGCATTACCAGAAAGCCTGAAGGAAATAATCCTGCAATGCATGTATCCTAGGTTACAGTTCATCATAGATTTGAGGAAGCTTTACTTTCGTTCAACATTAAGAGGCCATTTCTATTTGTAAGTAATGATTCTCCAAGAAGAAGACCATCAGCTTTATTGTGCTGAGAGAGAGAGAGAGAGAGAGAGAGAGAGAGAGAGATTGGGTTTTGAAAGCAGGCCGTTTGAAGACTTACAAAGAACCACTCATAAATTTCTAAACATAAAGCATGGTCATATAATAGACACACTCATTAGACGATAATGGAAAGCAAGAGAAACTAAAAATGACAAGCAAGAGGTATTCCCTGAAGCTAACAAGATCAAATGATAGTTATAATAATTTTTTAATGATTAAAAAAGAACATTATCGAAGAGAGAAATTATTGGAAGGAGAAAAGCACAGAGTTGAACATACTACGGAACAAGTGGTTTTCAAGGCTACCACGGAACATGAACTCATAAACAAGTAATCGATGATCATCCTCACAGCAATACCCAATCAACTTCACCAGATTAGGATGTCTCAGCTGACCTAAAAAATTAACCTCCGTCTGAAGATAAGCACAAGAGCAGTCAATGTAGAATCCTGGTCCTACCAAATCCACAAGAGACATTAAAAAAAAATGGCATATAAGATTAGTGAAAGAAAAGGACAATAAATCCTACTTACAAGCCATTCTCTATGTCCCTGAAGGCCCTCTTTGTTGAGGACCTTGACAGCAACAGGGATAGATTTCAATCCAACCCTCACATTCTCATCTATATACCCTTTGTACACAGTTCCAAACCCGCCTTCACCAAGGATGTAATCATTGCGAAAGCTCTTTGTGATGGTCTCAAGTTCAAACAAATTGAAGGCAATCACATTAGTATATAACAACGCATTTTTTCTTGAGTCTTCAATTGTTCGAGGGGTAGAAGGATCACTCAAATCTGAAAATGAACGATTGTGTCTCCTCTCAGAAGGAGTATTTTGGTTTTGCTGAACTGAAAAGAAAAATGCAGATAAAGTTAGTCTAATTTCAGACGTAGGAACTTTAAACAAATACATGTCCAAAAGAGGAGACAGAATTCAAAGGAAAATGAAAGAACATCAGAAATTGAAAATTTATAAAGAACAATAATTTTTAAGCTAAAAAAATATACATCACAAGCCACATATTTTTTTCCACAAAAAACCCCACCATTCGTATATGTATGTTAGCAAGAGCATACAAACACTCAGCCAATGCTCCATCTTTAAAATTAGAAAAACAATCGACCTAGAAAAGTCAACCTATTGGCGCAATTGTGGGCATTTCAAGGATTATTACAGTTACATGAGGTCCAATAAGTTTGGTAATCAGCAAACTTGTTGTTCCTAGTCAAGGTGGCTTGTCAATAACCAAATTTGTAAGTGTCCTCAGGCAAACTTCGGTACATAGATCTGGAACAGAATGTATGGTTATCAAAACTAACCTTAGAAAGGCCTCAAGCTGTAACAAGAGACTGAAAAAGTAAATTCCCAAAAGAATATGTTTTGAGCCTTGACCTCTTTTAATAAGAATGCAGCAAGGTAAGGTCCATATTTGGGTATCAAGGTGAGAAATTGTGTCTAATTATGCATCACCTTCAGAGCATTGATCCAGGTCACAACACCAACAAATAAATACTTCTGCATGAGCATATTGGACAGTTAGATAGGAGGATGCCCACAGCTGATTGCATATGATACAAAATACACAAATAGAATGATAATAATAATCAAATCAAGGGTTGAAAAATGGATGATTGGGCCGAATTGGGATTCATGGATTCATCAAAGTAGGCAAAGAATCATGTCCTGTCATCTTCAATACTTTATTTTTTTGTTTAAAGCTCATGTCCCTGCTGTATCCATGGCATGTCCAGACTGTGTCCACCTATACCTAGGCATCATAGGTTATATCAACTGTTTCTGGATGCCCCACATCAGATTATTATCATGGAATGTTAACATCAAGGAAGAGGTCACACAAGATACTGTTGGAGTTTCAACCATTGTACTGCTGAGTTAAAAGAGATATGACAGCCAGAATTCCTCCAATATTAAATTATTTATGCTAGACTAGACATGGCTCCCTCAAACCATCAGGAGTTCAAAAGAATATGACTCACCAACTCGTATAAAGATTTTTGTACCAACAAGAATCAAGCATAAATAATACGTTTTTCCCAGTTGCCAGACTATTTTTTCTTAACTAACCCTTTATAACTGTTTGCCACATACCCATTATTTCTTTTTCCATCTTGATTGCTAAAGATACTCAAGAAAATTACCAATAGAAAACCTCTAGAAATTCAACATAGATGCTCAAGAAAATCACAAATAGAAAACCTATAGAAATTCAACATGGCTCTTGGAGAAGGAACCATTGCAAGGAAAATTAAAATTTTAGTAAAGCGAACAGGAACTGAGTAAAAAAAAAGGTAGATAGCTTTCAAAAACAACTCTTGAGACACATTGTGGCCACTCTACAAGACACAGCAAAACTCGAGTCTTAGCTCATGGTAACAGGAGCATGATATGGAAATTTACGATATTTGGACCTTTCAAGAAAACAGTGACAGTCAAAACACAGAGATGCTTGGACAACAATAAGGGGATCCCCTTCTCTGAGACTCAAGCACATGACCCAAGTGAGTTCTGATTTCCGAACCATATGCTCAAATCAAGAATATGACATTCGAGAGAAAAATACCAAATGTAACGAACTCATCCCAAGATGTGGATGGAACATATTTAATGTTTGTCATTGTAAGCTTTTGTAATGCAATCCCTGATATAGTAATATCCAGTAAAGTTGGATTTTAGAGAACTCATCTGATGAAAAACAAAGTATGGGGTCAACCAGATAAGATCCAAGGGTGTGCCCAGTACCACATATAGGCCCAAAATGAAGGCATAGTCCACATGAAACGTTCCCATTGGTGCACAAGTTTAAACAACCCTGAATTAGTCAATTTATTTTCCATTTTCTGAAGTCAGGGTCATTGCTTTGGGGCAGTGGTAAAAGTCTCTGGTGCCATGTGTGAGAACGCAGGTTCGAGAATACAGGTTCGAGACCTGCAAGCAGCCACTCTCTGCACCAATGATGCCCGGATACTTGTACAAGCCCAACGTATCCACATCGGACTGATGATACTTGCATTGGTACCAAATAGTGGACTGATACTTCTAAGGTATAAATTAGCATATCCTATTAAGCAAGTCCATTATTGCATATAGTTCTTTAAATTTTCTTACTTCTAAACATAGAAAATGTTACAAAAGAACAAAAACAATGTTAATTTCATTAATTCAAAAGTGATCTAAAGAAAAAATTAACACCCATATCCATATCCGTGTCCTATATTTCCAAAAGTGAAGAGCCGTATCCCTGATCCTCATATCAATGTCCGTACCCACACCCGTATTTGGGCATTATAGCTTTGCACATTTGCCAAAGGTTATTCGGTGGTTTTTTTTTTTTTTCATAGATGTAGCAAAATTCCAAGTTGTCAGATGATGTCCAAGATATGATATTAGGTTTTATTCAATTCCATATTCAGCAATTCCAAGATTGTGCAATCTGACAAGGTCTAAAGAAGTTATGGGCCATTTACAGGTAAGCCAAAGTCCAGTTTCAAGTTTCACTCAGTTTGTAACCAGCTGGAACTTAGTAAAAAGATTTGCTTAAGTTGTTATAAGTTTGCAAATGTATTTCAATAGTCCTTCTTAAGTCACTGTGCCTTAAAAGTTTGACTTGGATTCTGTTACAGTTATTGCGTTGCAATTAGAGGAAAGTAGTTCAGTGTCCTAAGATATGACGCAAGGACTGGATATACCTTCCTCTATCTTAACATATATTAAGATGAAATTCATATTATTTTACATACTACAATCAATAAAATTCAAATTCATCTCTCATGACTTTGGTGATAAATCCATCATCTTCGACCCGCTGGTGCTGACCCATTGGAGACCACTTTGGTGATAACTCTGAAGGCGTGGAACCTTGTGAAGATTGTGTTACACTCTTGTCATCTAAAGTACCCCACATGACAAGATTACTCAATCGCAGCCATTACCTTTTTTGGTCTAAGAGTTGGGAAACATCAAGAGGACAAGGTGAAGCAGTCCCATTAAATGCAACAGGGCTGTCGAGGGCCTAAAACTAGAAAATCCAGGAAATCTACAGAAATTCAGAGATCGTGAATCAGCAAGGAAACCAAAATTAACCCACAAACTGGTCTTCGATGCAAAGATATCCCAATCTAAAGGAGACATTGGTCAACGCAATAGAGAGAAGAAACCATCTCACAGCTATTACTAATATGCCGAAACTGTTCATTACAGTCAACTATTGCTTGTAGATATATAGCTTCTAACCCTAGATATCTTTTACCTAAAATATGGATTGCTAGTTACTTAATTCAATAAAAAATCAAAGAGAAACAAGAATACAGATTATTCTGAAATTCAAAATCGTATCGCAAATCATTCGAGGGGATGAATCAAACAAAATCATGAATCATATTGCAAATCATAGAATTTCTAATTTTTCTCATAAAAATACAAAATTAAAAATTAGATAAAAAAAAAGTAGTTGTTCACAATCCACTACTTTACATCCATAGCAGCATATATACAATTTCAAATAAGATTATGATGCAATCATATAAAGAACATCACAAACGAATATTAATATATCATCAATGGTATTGTAAATAGTTAGATATGTTTTAGATATTAATTTCAATAGGAAAAATGAACAAGTAGCAATAGTTTTTTTTTTCTCTCTTTAAATCAAAAAGATAAAAATAAATCTAACTCATCAATCTTATATGTTTCCTAAAATTAATAATATGTTGATCAAGAAAAATCAGAAATATTTTTTAAAAAAATGAATACGGGTCTAGACCTTGTACAACTACATGCAGTCCAATGCTTTAGTCAAATGATTGTTCCTTAATCATCTCAAAAGTCTTTCCAAAATCGCAAAAATAGCTTTTTAAAATCAAAAAAGCTAACAAAACAAATAAAGAAAAAAGTAAAAGATAGTTAATATTAACTATTAACAATAACTGTTCTAGCTAAGCCAAATCACTTGAATCATAAGATTCATTGAAACAATCATTGAATCTTAAGATTCATACATTAATCCTGAGATTCAAGCATTCAACTGTCCATGGAATTCATTGCACAGATTCGAATAGTTTTCCTTTAGGATCTAATGTGAATCGCAAGATTTGTGATATGAATCATAGGATTCTAACAACAATGAATACCCTATATTCATCGTTGGCTGGAAATATCCAAAACAACTTATATGCTTCTCGTTGTGGGGCCCATATGGCCAATCAATTTGAGAGGTGTGGCCCTGCATTAGATGCTACACTCATAGGTGACACACATGTAGGCTTCTTTCAATGGATTTGGGTCCATATTGGCCCATTTATAAAATCTCAACAGCCCAGTCACTGGTTCTGTTTGCAGGACTTTTTTCTGTTATTTGCAAAAACCTCCCCTACAGCTTATAATTATATTTCTTATCAAACAACCCCTCTGTCAACTGATTTCACGCGCTTTTAGGGCTCTTTGAGATCCATTCTTTGATCATCACTTGATCCAACCCCTGCAGACCTTATCAAACCTCTCACATTGCTCCATCAATGCTACGGCAGTCACGATAATTTGATTCACAATCAATTCTTCATCAAAAAGTCAGGTGCTCTGTCTTCATGGCTTAAAACACTAATACCTTTCAAAAAAAAAAAACTACTAATACCACACTACCTGATTCATATTGCTGATTTGTAATTGCAACTCAGTACCTTTCTTCCAAATCTTGCCAAAACTAGATTGGTTCTTATGATTATTCAGTACTGAAAAAAAGAAATTTGCACATGCAAATGCAATCTTTAAAGACAAAATCTTTACAAGTACCACTTACGGCGAAAAGCACTGGAATTATGATTGACAAAAATATATATATATTTGCAAGAGAACACAATTCATATATAAGAATGCACAATTAACAAATTAAATTAGCTCAGGAATCTACTATCCATACCATCAAATTCCTTAATCAATAAATCTAACACATCAATTTTCATGATTAAGAACATTAAAGAAACCAAATGACAAAGCATCAAAAATCAAACAACACCAACATCATCAATCACCCTAGTAAACCCTAATTTAAAAAACAAACGGTGAATGTGGAAAAGGTGACAGACAAAAGAGAAACCACCCTACATTCCATCTATTTCACCGGGGAAATGCTAAAACACACCACCATGCGATTAAACCCCGCAGATGCTAAAATGCGCCGATGGCTGATGAGCCCACTACAGGAATCAATCATCTCGCCGCTGATTCCGGCCAGATGCTAAAATGCGCCGTGGGGGAAGTAGAAAAAGCACGAACGAGGGAAGGAGAACCCAAATTTCAAACCCCAAGCACAGAATCGCCCAAAAACACTCCTGACTGCGCCTCCGACGCAACCGAAACCCCAAATCCGAAACCCCTCCGACCCCAACACGAGGACGCTCACCCCCCCACCCCCCCGCGCTATAATGCGCACGTGTCGCTAATGTGCGCCGGGGGTAGATGAAAAACCTCCATTCAAAGCAGAAAACGAAAACCCTGAAACCAGAAGCCGAAAGGGCGCGCGCTAATGTGCGCCGGGGGTAGATAGAGAGAGAGAGAGAGAGAGAGAGACCTTGAGCGTGAACGACGACGGCTGACTCCTCTCTGGTTCCGCAGTTGCCCATCCCCGGCGCAGAGTATCATCGTCCGGTCTGGCCCGACCGCAGGGTTTCTCTGTGGCGGGTTAGATACGGTCGAGATACGATCTGTAGATACGGTCGAAGCTCCCGCACCGTAGAAGGAGTTGTGAGTGAGTGAAACAGAGATAGAGAGAGAGAGAGAGAGAGTTTTGGTTTAGTTTGGTTTTGTGTGGGAAAATGGAAACTACATATGATGTGACGCAGACGCCTCTCTGTGAACTTCACAGCCGATAGCAGATTCCGTTATTACAGAGAGGAGAAGACTATCGGCAGTGGATTTACTGAAATGCCCCTTTCCCCTCTATGACTCTCCGGTCTTTCAGTTCACACTTTCAACCCGGCGACAAACTGAAAAAGAGACCGGCTCTTCGTACTGGTTCCTGTTTGGTACTTTTTGTCCAAAGGCATCATCCACCGTTGGATTGTGTATAAAGTTGTCAAGAGATGCTTATAAAACACTTGAAATTTGAGATCCTTAGAAGTAGGCGTTAATCTGCATTTTACTTGTTTTAATATCATCTCACTTCCCTAATGGGAAGCTGCCATTTGTGATGTCCAACCGGGAGGGAACTATGGCACAGCTTTCTTTCTCTCAAGTAAGTGACATAATTCCTCCAAATAAAATGCATTTTGTTTCTCTGGGTAAAATGAGTTCCAACGACAAAATACTATTGGAGCGAGAGATGAAGAATAAAAGGCAGAGATACAGATGGAATATTTTTTTTTTTAAAGATTTTATTTTATAGTGTAGATGCGGATGGGACCCTGATTTTCTTAGAATTTGGTTTACTTTGATAATGATTGGGTGTTTATAATTTTTTTATGCACATTTTCTCTTCCGCAACATCAAAAGTCCAACCTCAGAAGCCGAGGTGGAAGTCGAGGTTGCCGAATCCTTAGAACTGTAAGAAAAAAAATAAGCATTAAATTGCCATTTTCATCAATGAAATGCGACAACACCAAACCCAAGCACAATAAAAAGGCTATACTATCGACACATTTTCGTTCCTGCTCTTTCAGTGGAATTGTTGCTACGGAAATGAATCCTAAAGGGGTAGCAAATTCGTTTATTGGTCCTCAGTTCCATAAATATATTTGGAAATATAGTTTTTAGAATTTTTAGAATTCAATTTTATACAAACAAATTAAGAAAGACCCATTAGAAATGATTTGTGCAAGAAAAGACGGCATACCCAGAGTTTGAATCATAAATTGTCAGGTGAGAACTGCCACTTCTTGCTACTTGAATAAGGAGCAGGGATAGATCTAGTAAAAGGCGAGAAAGGGCAAATACTCCTCTTCACTTTTTTAAAATTCTTAAATGGGATAAAGCCTTCTAGGTTCCTTCTATAGGTAGTATTATGTTTTTTTTTTACTATTTTTGTCCCTCCTCGCTTTTGGCAAAACAGACTTTTTCATTTCTTCATTCTAGATAATATTTGATTCTCCTTATATGACAATATCATCTCTGTTCAAATATTGAATACAAGAAGAGAGAGGAGTAGAAGGAAAAAGAGAAAGATTTTGTTGATGAGGGATGTGTATATATGATAGGAGGAGAGTCTTATCCATACAACGAGAAGACTTCCTCTCCAAGTAACATATTAGGGTAGGATGCTTATTCTACGCAAGCTCTTTATCTCATATGCATCACAATGTGGGCAATCACCTTATGATATTTATATGATAACAAATTCCTCTTCTTCTTTTTTTCCTTTTTTTCCTTACCCTATTTCTCCCCTGACTTCCAATTATCTAATCTTCTTTGCATGTCCACCATTCCTTATTATCTTCTTCTTCATTCTTCATTCTTCAACACTTAAATCATTTGCATTGGTTTTCAAATACATTTATATAGGTAATTCAAAAAACCAATCTGCCTTTGTTTCTTTTATATCTTTTTTTCTTTTTTGTTTGAGTTCAATGAATGTATTTAATGAGTATATTTTATTGCATATATTAATCTTTTTCATGTCATTTGTTCTTTTTCAAATAGAATTAATTTTTGATATTATTTTTTTTCTTTATTTTATGTTGTGAGGAGATTTTTTTTGTACCGTATTAATTAAAAATCTGTCAAGAAGATTGATTTTGATTAGAATGGATTGGAGCTATAGGGCTTTCTAAATGGATAGATTAGATTGGCAAGAGTGATGACCCACTAGATTATTTTATGACCCACCATCTTTTTATAGGTTATAAGATCTAAAAATCACTATTATATATTAACTTACAAGCCTTCGGAAATCCATTGTAGGGCCCATGTGATTATAATTTGAAATATTTGGAATTTATACCATCTCCTCTAATAATATATCCCATGATTTCATATCAATAAGAGTGGAGCCCACTGTCTGATTGATTACATAATTAGTTGTGTCTATATAATATTATAAAAATACAATTTTACAAAAACAAATTTAAAATAAATAAGATCACTAATTATCATTCATAATTGACAAACGTTGATGATACTTCACAGTAGTGATGAAAATGGGGTTGTGATAAAACAAATACTCATTACTAGATGAGACATTAATAGTCTAAACTGCATCATATGGGCATATTTATGAAGGGTCAAAAACAAGGGAGTCCCACATTCTATCATCTTTTGTACGCTTTTATTGCAACTAATTTGATTTCATCAAGTACATAAAAAATAGTTGATTCAAAAATTAATACCTCTCAATAATAAGATTCAATTTTTTTAGGTAACAAAGGATTATATATATTTAACAACCATAGAACAAAATAAAAAATACAGAACCAAAATACACATCCAACAAAAAAACTTTAGTATAAGAGAAAAATACTATAAGATCAACTCTGACTAAGAAACAATAGATATTAGCATTGAAATTAGACTGACGAAGAACTCCCCGCTTAGCCAAGCAATCCGCCATGCTATTCGCCAATCTATCTATTATTATGATGAAAAGCACCTTATTGATGAAAAGAAATTTTGTAATAAGATTCATAGTGATAAGCCTTTTTGTAATCCCATTTAGAATTTGTAGTTTAAAAATTATTGTTTATATGCTGTTTTACACCTTTTTATTATTTCACCCATATCATCTAATATTTGCATAGTAAGTAGAATACTAAAAACACGTACTTATATTACCATAACTTAGTTATTTTTTTAAATACGTTTTAATTCATTCTTACTTTAAATACATTTTAATTCATCCTTACCTCCTCTTAAAGAAATTCCTGCCTCCGTAACTAGTAAGGAACATCTAAAATACTTCTGCTCTTTATCAGAAAAGAGCCGTCTCAAATCTACTTGCTAGATAAGTCCCGAAGTTTTAGGCGAGTTGAATCAGTGTGGCTCGTTGCCAGGCATCAGCTTGGTGTGTTTGGTGTGTCTCTGTGTGTTAGTATTATTGTTATTATTATTTTCCTCACTACAGTAAAACTGCCGAATGTTTGAATCATGGGCCAGACAGACAAAGGCTGCCGAGCTGGGCCCACTCAGCTTCAATTGTGTAAATAGTAAGGCCAGATGCTCCGTTAGTAGGTAATTTCAGCGGTACTGTTCTTAGATTCAAGCTCCTAGACCGAAATTTTCCTCACTCAAGCCCATAGGGCAAATTTGGCCGGCCTACACTGGCCTGACCCAACCAAACACAATATTCACACTGTTGGGTCCAGTCCTGGCTTAGCGTCAAAATAAGACCCAACTATCGGGCAAGGTTTGCAATCTGAATGAGTTTGACTTGGTGTTGGATCAGTCCAAATTGGGTGGACATCAGCATTGGGCTGATTAAAACTTCAGGTTGGGCTTGGGTTAGACCGAAACTACACTGCCTACTTGACTGCTGCATAGTTGTTTGTGCAGTGTTTGAAGTGCCCAACGCTTGGTACTGTCGAAAGCAGTAACCGCAAAACTATGGAATGAGAAGATAGTGATCCTTACGACATAATCATCAACACCATCAAAGGCCTTAAATGAAAGCATTTATTCTAAAGCTTGCACGTTTCCATTAAGGCTAAATTTTCTCACTTCCTAAAGTTGACTTGTCCCTGGCCCCCGGGGATGCAGAAGAGGTTAACTCCGGCAATGGTGCCTCAATTTTGGATATAATATGTATCCTATTTAATGAATTTGAATTCAGTATAAGTGTTTGTTTGCATTAAGATCTATAGAAATTCGTATTGAAACAAACTTTACCAACAACGATTATTAGAAAGTAAAAAAAGATTATACAAGAGGTAAAGAGTAAACATGAAGTGAACAAAGATAAAAGAGGTAGATAGGACATTCACTTTCTTATAAATTAAATTATTAGGTGATGGCTAAGTATTTATTTTTCAACTTACTTAATTCAATGGTAAAAGGCCATGTTTTTACCTTACCTATCTACCCTAGTTCATACTTTCCTCACCTAAGCTTGTGCTATCTCATATGAGGTCATCTCTCCTCATAAGAAGGTTCTCCCACCTCACTTGAGAACTCCCTCTCTTAGCCCCTAAAAAAATGAAATTTTCTTGATTTTATTTTCATAAAAAATATTATTTGATGCTAACTTTTTTAAATTGACATTTAATCTTCATTTGTATCGATAAAAATCTATGTATCCTACTGCAAACAAACAAGCCTTTCTGGAAAAAAAAGGGGGGGGGGGGGGTGGCGGGGACTTGCATCTACATATTTGCTTCACTTTTCGAAACCATGAACATGAAAAAGAAATTGGGACAAAATTCAAACATCAAAAGCCTAAAATATATTGATTTAATGGAAACTAATTAAACAACAATAATCAAACCCATTTCCCGAACAAAATGGCTGAATTTTGCAGAAGAAAATGCATGATGTTGATTCTTATTATTTCTCTTTCCTTCTGTTTTCCTAGAAAAAGGTGTAATCTTCTTTACTGTTAGTTATTAATGAAATCTATTCTTTTTTTTTATTATCCAAGGTATTTTTCACCAGCCCAGCATTAAAACTTTTGACTTCTAGCGTGGGGTAATATAATTATGAAGAGCAAAGACTATTCATTGATGGTACATTTGTTCAAATAAGGGATCCACACTGCTAATCTAGTAGATCTTAATGTAGATGGGCATATCTGGACAAGCACACACAATCCCAACGTTCAATTAGATTATAAACAGTGAAGTAGAAATTCACCCGGCTGGCGGAATCTTCATCAGGCCATGGCCATCCAAGGCGGGGCCCACCGGATAACCGGCTCCGGTCAGTGAAACGTGCCATCGATATATAAAACTTAGGGTCAATGATACATGTGAAATAAAAATTAGTGTCAACGATAGCATTAATATTATATTATTATTAAATTTCAACAACACAATAAAAGTTGCATCTTCGTGTCATTCATCAAGGCCATGAAGGGCAAAATGGTCAAGAAAATTAGGGAAGGGTTAAGTTGTAATTTCGTAAGATGGAAAAGCAACTGACGTGGAGCATCGTTGGGTGTGCGTACCAGACGCACGCCCGCACATGCCGTTTTTGTCGGTCACCGGATTCCAACGGAACGCCGTAACGGGAACTTGGGAAGCCGCAGAGGCCCAGTACCATAACTAAAAGCCAAAGAAAGCAAAAGCTGCTGCTTCTCTGCCGCGAAGACTGCACGTGAGCTCAGACACGTGGCGAATTTGGTGGGGCCCACTGACCCCTGCTGATTCCAGATCCTCCGAGCCTTCCACTGATGGGAAAATCCCTGGCCGAATGAGTGGGACCCTACATGTTGGGGCCCACGTATTAAAATCCAATTCGTTCAAAATTAACTCTAATATTGAGCATTGCTCTTTTTAGCTTATTCTGTGTTAATTCCACTGCAAAATTAATTATTTTTATGAAAACACTCAATTTAAAATGTTATGGATTCTCGACTTTGCCGATGTCACCGTTATTCTTGCTTGAATAGGAGTTGAATCATATTGATGTGGGTGGTCTACCAAAATTCGGCTCTTTTTTGTGAATGCTTAATTGTTTGATTTAAGATCATGAGATAGATGGTGAAGTTGAAATGATATGGATATTTTTTTTAGAAATAATTACAGTACGAATACCCTTATATTCAATATTTGTAAAAATGCTATTTATGGAAAAAAAATGATCACGCAGTTGTTTGTACCGAAAAGGATGCTCTACAAATAATTATTTTAACCATTTAAGATATCGAATGTTGCGATATCCCACAAAAGTAAGATAATGTATAAATTATAATTCTATCCCTTCCTCCCAACCCAAAGCGCATTTTTACTATGAAACTTTAGTTTATCTTCATTATTTTTATATTGTTCGGATTCCTGAGATAGAGCTCTTTTTATACATATTTCTATCATTCAGAAGTCATCTATTTTAGTAATCATAAGAGGTATGTGGCCTCTATTCCGGCCTCGATTCCATTTATCTTCTTCGCTTATAAGAAGAGAAGTCATACTATTTTTTCTTCTCTTCGGTAGAAGGGAAGGGATGAAAAATATTTGAGTTCTGTGGGCAAGTTCAATGGGTAAAATCATCATTTGCAAGGTGTCATTTTCTATAAGAACAATTGTATAGTAATTACCTTTTTGAAGCAATTTTTAAACAAATATGAGATAAAAAGGCGTCTGTACGATAATTATCTCTATTTTTAACCATCCAAGTCCCGATCAATGGTCATATTATTGAGAAGGGAAATGTTTTCCTCCAAGCAAATAGTATACTTTTTATGCTTAGTCCAGCTCAAGGGCTTACTGAGATGCCTACTTAACAGTTGGTTTGGAGTATATGAAAACGTCTCCTTTATGATGGTCAACAAGAAAATTAACGCCATCAAGTCATCCCATCCCTTGATTTAAAAACTATAAGTTTAGTAGTCTTTTAACCATATATTTCTTTGAGAACAATTCATTAGTGAATAAATATTTGATGAGAGTGAAATGGAGCCTGTTACCAAATCATGGGGAGTTGAGACCATAAAAAGACCTCCATTGATCAAAAGTGGGCCAAGTGGACCTTATAGAGTTGGGCAACATTTGCTGTTGCTTAGAGGGGAACATTTCTCTTGAAAAAAATGCCTAGTGAAAATTTCATTTTCATAGTCAGTTAATATGACTAATGAACTCCATCATATTGCCAAGTCCCTCAAAGTCATCAAGTATAGCCACACAAGTAGAGAACCTATTTGTGGCTAAAATATCATGATAATGAAATGAGAACCTCTTAAATGATATAAGTTGTTCCCCATCACCATCTTGGAGCGTTGAGGCAAAATTCAAGAACCGACCAAATAAATGTTGGTACAGATTTTAAGGAATGGTCCTGGCTTTGGGGCTCGCTTGCTCCCTTCTTATGATCAAGCTCAGCCCTTTCTATGTGCATTACCTTTTCTTTGCGAGTTCAATTACCAACAATTCAAATTGCACGCCATTGCAATTGATAATTCAAATTTAGCCATTTATCCCACTTTTCTCTAGTAGCTAGGATTTGGATGACTTTGAAACTCTAAAAATAGTACATATTTTAATGAGATACTGTCCATTATTTATACATCCAAACCCCTAAACCTTCGTGTTTCTAGGTGGGATTTACAGGTTAGAGTACCCACAAGCTAAAAAAGATTTTCAATTTGTGCAAATGATATTTTTAAAGATAACTAATCCAAAATAGATAACACAAATATCAACTTAGGTGATTTTAACAAAGGGTACAAGTTGGCCAAGCAAAGCCTGAGCCCGCCTTCCCTACCCACATAAACTAGAACAACAAATTTGGGCTAAGTAGGCCTAGGCTTGAATTTGGGCTTTGCCTAGATTTTGAAGGCCAAGTGAAATTTGGCCGGATGCTAAGTGTTCTAAGTATACAACTAGGTGCAATTTCATATACACATACATTATCATTATTATGTCATCTCTAGTGTTTTTTTATTTATCCCAACTAAGGGGCAGGAACTCTGTGGGACTCGCATGCGAGGTAATGGAAACTCGCACATGCGAAAAGATATAACTCACACATGTAAGATGATGGAAATTCACACATGAGTACTGGTGACACAACTCACACATAAAAGATGATGTGAACTTACACCTGTGATGAGACATAAACTCACATCAGTGAGATGATAGGACCTCACAGTTGCAACGAAACACAAAATCATATATTAATGTGAGGTATAAATAACCCACTCACACAAGGAGGAGGGGAGGCTAGGTTGGCCTCCCAATGATAACTTATTTACCACTGAGGTAAGGAGAGTTGGGGAAATAGTGTAAGGTGTGCATGAATATATCTCTTGCAAAGAGAAAAGAAATGGATTGTGCTTATTTAAAAACATATATTATAATATATAGTATTTTTTTTTTTTACACAGACTGCTTGAGAGGTAGAACTCTAAACCCCTTGTTGGACCCACTTGGATGCATGCTCATTATAGGAGGATAATGTGATGAAAAGATCTCCCCAGGGATATGATTTTAGGCAAAGATTATCTTAATAATAATCACATCTATTGATTTAAGGGCTTTAAAATTTATTAATTTTTAAAAATTATTTTTCTAAAGAATTTTAATCCGATGGTGAGCATAATTTAGAATTGTTTTAGCACTAAAGTTAGTGTCAATTTAGGGTGTAATTTTACTTGAAGTCCAACTGAGCAAAACTTGCTAATTTGTATTCGTTATGTTGGCCATACGAGGTAATCAGTAAACAATGATATTGTGCCATAAAAGCTGAAATCGACTCTGTTTTTTAATTAGAGGGGTTGACTTAAATCCTTAATTATCAAGTCCAATTTCAGTTGGGTTAGCTGGTCACATGCAAATATGGTCAAGTTGCTATTGATTCTAGTAAGATCAGCAAGTAATTATGAAGAATTGTCTCAACCCAAACCCTAAAAAATATAGGGTAGGATCAGGAATTGCCAGACCAGATTACCTTTCAAGTCTCATGTGCTGTCTTTTCGCTGTTGACATGTAATAGGATGAGACAAGAGGCATGTCCCTGGACCACTGGAGTGAAGTTTTCATCCAACTTCGTACCTTTGACACAAAGCATGTTGTTTTGCATTGATTTCAACTGGAAAGGGACCCATGATGCACGGGACACACACTTAGAGAAAACAGAGAAAAGTTACTTTTTATATATGCTTATATAAACGCTAGGAATTATTATATCAAGTTGACCGCTCCATTTTCTTAAAAATCAAACCAAATTTGTACACATGATTTACTTTGAGAAGATTGAAAATCTGTCAAAAGCCCCATGTTGCTAAAGTTGGATCAGATTCGTACACATGAATTACTCTGGGAAGATTCAAGTCTGTTGAAAGATGTACCCACGCACCCATATTCACCTCAGTAGATCCATGATTCACATTAAGGGGTCGTTTGTTAATTTCACATGTGATGTGAAAATGCGTTACATATGTAAATGATTCACATGTGAGTCATTTACATATGTAAATGGCTCACATGTGAAAAAGAATTCATTGTTTGTTATTTTCATACCTCTTTCAATGTAAATCTTTATTGCACCAATGGTTTATACGTCTTTTTATAGTTTTTTGCAAATTTTGAAAATTCCATAATGAATCAAGTGATGATATTTAATATTATAAGCATTGTTGGCCTTTTGAAGAAGATTAACGGTTTGGATTAGAAAAAAGAGGTCCAAAAAAAATAGAATTGAAGATCAAAAGGTCTATCATTTTTTGTAAATATCTCACAATATATGAAAGATCAACGGTTGAAATTTGATCTACTACTCGTGTTTGATCTTTTAAAGAGACTCAACGGTTCAGATCTTGAATTTGACTCTATGATGATCCAGAAATTTGAAAAAAGTGAACTGCCTGTTCAACACTATGTAATAATAGTGTTTGCATTCAATGGCTGATATGTTTTTTGAAGATATCTCAAGATCCATTTTGAATCAGCTCCTGAAATTTGACCGCATAGCTGAAAATGGCCTTTTGAACTAGATGAACGGTCCGGATCGTGAAAATGGGCCCCAGGAAAATCCAAAATTGACAATTAACGGTCATAAATATCTCACAATTTAAGAAAATCCAACGGCTGAAAATTTTTTTCATAGCCGTTTTGGCCTTTCTAAACACTCTGGACGGTTTAGATCTTGATTGTGACCACCAGAAAATTTAAAAAAAAAAAAAAAGGCGTCCTGGGCATTGAAGCACTGTAGCAGCGCCATTTTGGTGTTGCTGTGTAACCGATTCACACCTCATTAGGTGTGTAATGGAGAGCCCCTTTTCCCATACCTTGTACACATCAAATTCATATCTAATTTATACACCACATGTGTAAAAGTTGCAAACAAACATAAAATGTGTGAAACCATTTTCCATGTGTAGTGTTTGCATATGTAAATGGGAAAAACAAACGACCCCTAAGTTTGGTACTCAATTCAAGCACCCACATGCACTGTGCAAAAGACCCTAACAATAAGACAGCAATCTAGAGATGCCTTCCGGAAGTGGATTGACCCACACGACATGGTTAGATCATTTACTTATTGCAGTTTTAATACAATCAAAGCTTTCATATGTGGGGCCTACACACCATGGATTCATACGTGGGGCCTACACACCATGGATTCAAACTATAGTTCCTCCACCTATTCACCAAGCATGTCCTAAATTACATTTTAATTAGAGAACAATGATCAATCACGATTCACCACGTCACTGTAAACTAAGAATTTGAATGACTCTATGGATAGATCCTAACTTTTAATCCTACGTCAATAGGTTTAGATATGCCCCCATTGGCCACATAGACTGACCTAGAAAAAAAATTCCTATTTAATTAGTTTCTGGTAGTTGTTTTGGTTTTTTATCCAATTAGGGTGGTTGGGCACTTGAGACTTGAAAGACCCAACCACGCAAGAGTAAATCCTAACACATGTTGGAGCAAAAAGACTAAACAAGGGATCAATCATTGGGCAGTTAAATGAAAACAAAATTGCAGCGATACTCGAGATTTTGGGTAGGCCTGGAGAAAAATTTTTACATCTGAAGAACAAGCCAAATTTGAGAGTTGGGTCACTTTGTCCATAAAAATGTAACTTCATGATATATTTTTTGAACTCCTTATATTACTTTCTTTGGGATAGAATATAAGCCCACAATAGGCAAAAGTATACATGAAATTTCAATTCTTTAAAAAAAATAACAAAACTATCTAAAACAAATTTTAATATAATGTGATCCGCCACTTACCTCAATGGTAACAAGCGACAGTTTTTACCTGGCGGACCAAAGTTTGAACCTAGCCATTCACATTTTTCTAGCAAGAGGGATTTGTATTTCCTCACTCGAGGTAGTGAGGCCTACCCACTCTCCTCGCTTGAGAGCTCTTCCTAACTCTTTGATGTCTACCTTCCTTACCCGAAGGGGTCCTAACCTCCTGTAGCTAGGATACCAAAATAAATGTATATATATATATAATGTGATCCATTTAAAATGCTGGGTTAATTAATTTTCTAATATGCTGGGAGTGTAAAAAGAGCTATCTAATGCGCGGCAAGTTACTCCCTAAAGCGAACACAAAAAAGTGAAAGTGAAAACAAAAAGGAATAAAAAAAAGTTCCGCTGCTGTGAATCACCTTTTTTTTTTTTTATAAGTAAAACTGGTCTGAATCACTTAAAATGAAAATCGGGCCAACCACTACATGGGACACACAAATTGAATGGAACGAATAAGTAGGACATAAAGAGGATTAAACTCCTGTCAAAAGAGGTGATTAGAAGTTGGGCACCCGTTCATTCTCAAAAGTTTATCTAAACTGCCTGCAGCTATGGATTTATTTGAACCTACAAATTTCAGCTGATATATCCTTTAATCATTTCGATAGAGAAAGTTACAATGATAGAAAAAACAAACAGAGAGAGCGAGATATAAGGTCAGCTGAAAGAATTCTTCAAATACACTCCAAGGAAATTTTGAAAAGTTTATTGTATCTTGAAACGAAACACTTCCAGTGGATATAAACAAAGTCAAATGCTAGGAAATAATAATAATAAATGAGCGATAAATTCATCAGTAGCTCCAACAAAACAGAACATATAAAAATCGAATGAGTGACAATTAATCCATCAACATATCCAATCAAACTGGAGAAAATCCTCTTTCTTTTATTTTCCCCATTTTAGGGAGTTTTTTTGCTCAAAGCTTCTCTTGGCCTTTTGAACGTGGGGAAGACATGCAAAAGAAATTAAGGACTTACAAATTTTTATTTCATGTTTTAGAGGGAAAATATTGTATATTGTGTAGGGATTTTATCCTTTTTTGTGAAGCCAAACACTTTGTTAGCATGGTACTCTTTCCATCAGACAATTTTTCAATATTAGCCTTTCTGTTTTTTTTTTTTTTTTTTGTTTTGTTTTTTTGTTTTTTGTTTTGTTTTGTTAATCCCAGCTATAGGGGCTAGGGGCCCACCCTTAGAAAAGAAAAGCAGACATCACAGAGGTAAAAAGAGCCCTCAGGAGAGAGAAGTGGATAGATCTCTAGTGAGATTAAATGAGCCCTCTGGCGAGGGAGAGGTGTCTACTTAGGTTTGAACTATGGTTAGACAGATAAGAACTGCTACCTCTTGCCAATAAGGTAAGAGGCCGTTCTTCAGTATTAGCCTTTTAAACATACATTTCCACATGTTACGGAGACCCAAGAGGAAATATTAAAAAGTATTTGTGCTACCTCTATTAATGTCTCGAGATTTTGATAGAAACTATTATTATGGTATCATTGCCAATTATTCAATTCAAGGAAGAACGACTTGACATTTTATGTTGCTAAAAGTGCACCGATCCAATTCCACTTGTGGGAGAGTTTTGAGAAGTGGCCTAGTTAAGGAAAGTAAATATTGCATACAAGAAGAAATTGAAGCCAGTAAAAAAATAAATAAAGAGAATTTGGATATGAGTATAATATTTGCATCTACTGCATGAACCCGATTTAGTTCAGGTCCAGGGACTGTACATTATAAATTTATATCTAATAAAGCATGCTTAGAAAAGGAACTAGTGCTAAGGGCGGCTAAGATGTAGAAAAGAGAAAATACGAAGAAGATAAGTATCATAAAGTAAGGTTGATAAAAGGAAAGCATGTTCATTGCTTATTAAGGAGGACTATTATGTCAAAACCCCTTATTTATAATGTTTGGGCCAAAGAAAAATAACCGAGTGTCGTCCAATCTGCTCATTGGCTGTTATACCAACTGCTTGAATAAGATGACAAGGGTCATCCATGTATAAAGCATTTTGTCTTCTGATTTGAAGTAGATGGCTTTCATGTAGAGTGTCACATGCACATGTATTTAAAAATAAGGGTTTCTGTACCCAATAGGTTGGAATCTGTTTACAAGCCATTACTACCTGAGCCGCTATTTCAAAAGAAAAGGATTCAGAAATAAGAAAAAAAAAAACGTGTCAGACCTCATTGAGATCTGATTGCTATATTTACTAATATTATTATGATGAGTGCTACACAATATCTAGGCATATTTTAGGAGAAAATGCTCATCCTAATTGTCCGACTAAGTTGCATGATGATCCTCCTGGTTATCCCACGGATATGCATGATATCATAGAAGTTCATTGGATGGAAAGAACTATATAAAGTCTACCTATACAAAATCTTGAATATTTAAGATCATCCTAACCTTTTAATCTATTGCCCAGAATTCAGTGGTTTAGAGGCATCGTTTATTAATAGGATTTCAATCATGGTAAGGAAAAGTTAAGAACTACCCTCTTACATTAGTGGTAAGAGGTGTATGTTCGTACTTGATTGTCATGGGTATAAATCCTTGGTATGTCACATCCTTCCATGTGTTCGGATTTTCTTTTCACTTTTGTGAACTTTCTTCTCACGTGTGTAAGTTTTCTTTCCCACTTTAGTGGGCTTTCTTTCCGTATATATAAAATCTGGTAAGCAAAAGTTAGATGAGTGTCAAATTTAAACTTGGCCATACGTGGGGTAGTGTGTGTGAAAAGATCAGATTGTCCTAATCTTTTAATCCATTACTTTAAAATTTAATGGTTTAGAGGCATCATTTTATTTTGATTTCAATCAAATGATAAGAAAAGATAGAGAGTGTCAAATTTGGACTTGTAAGCATATGTGGGGTTATTGTGTGTGAAAAAATTAGATTGGCTGGACTTGATGTGACCTCCATGACCAAAGAAAACAAAGTGGAGTGGAAAAACGTGACATGTTAAAGTGGGGGCATTTTTTAGAATAGGGATTTAGAATTTCCCTATAACAGATTCACTAACATTTATATCCTATTTAGTATGCAACTGTTACTACCTCACCATGCCCAATTAAATCCAGTTGTGTTGGGTTGAACTTGGACTTGAACCTAGATTTGTAATCTAAGTAGAAAGGGGTCCTTGATTGCATTTGACTAGTTCTGCTACAAGACATAGACCTAATTCTAGAATTGGGTGAGGGTTTTAGTCAAAGTCCCAATTATAAGCCTCAGACCTGATTTTGTGTCCAAGGCATTATATAATTCTTTGATAATTTTGTTACTATTTAATCATATTCATGATTTAGTTTCTTTGAGAGAGTTTTGTATTCTTCTCTTTTATTTATCACCTATTTACTTGCATTAAAATATATTAAAATGAAGATCTATTTTATTTGAATACAATTCTGTGACATGGATGCGGCTGCATTGACTGTGATTTGGGAAGCACTAGAATTGGGTCCCGGTTCAGCTTTTAAATTCAGAACAAGGGTTGATTAGAGGTCACGTTTGTTCCTATCGCTAATTCATGGGTACAGGTAACCCATGTTCAGATGATTGAAATCGTCTGAGGCCAGCCCTATAAGTCCAGCAGTGGCCCCACATGAGAATTGAAAACGCTCAAATTTACGTCACCATGTGCATCCCTTGGCGGAATCTTATCCAATGGGATCGTAAGTCATCTTTTGAGATTGGTCACCTGTTCGGCATATGTTAAATCACAGTTGGCCCAGCTATAATTGCAGATAAATTTGGCCCGACACCTATACACAGTGGGACGCATCCTGATTTCAAGCTGTTTGCCCTTTAGATAGTGGACCCTTGAAAGATTCATAAGACTGGCATGAGAGAATCGGGCATTCTGATCATGTTCCACACCTTAGCTGGATCCGACCAACCTGGGCCTGGCCTAAAATTCAAACCAATGGGGTGATTACTGCTACTGACTTTTTAGCGTTAAGGAGATCGAGGACACATAAATTTAGCTGTTAGGCCGTCTCACAGGACTACTTTCTGTACAGGTGGGACCCACTTTGATGATTGATCAGCTCATACACGTGCGCCACCGTACATGGGGACTACATGTTTGGGCAAGTTGGGAGTAGCATTCCTTCCATTATTGGAAGAGAGCATGCTGTACTGTTGTGCCCATACCATCTCTCATTAATCAAGACTGTTACTTTTATATATATATATAAAATAAAAAGACGTGCGGGGTTAAATGTCTTTTTCCTACTGGCCTAATCAGAGAAAAAAGAGTGTGCACACAATACAAGGAAAAAGGATTATCAGCTAATTCATGAAATTAAAAAAAAACATTATTTATAATGATACACCAAGCCCAATTGTTTTTTATTCACAAACTTTTTAAGAAAATTTAAGCTTTTCAGATTACCATCCACAGAATTTAAAATTAGGACAAGCCACTTGCCTTTCTGAATTTTGTATCCCAATTCAACGCTACCTTTGAATCCGTTGACCGAATCAAGATTACGTTTTGTTGTACAAAGAAGACATTAAACCCGTGTCAACTCAAACAAGGCTAGTACCATAAGCTCAATCCAAACTAAAATCCAAGCCATTTCACCCTTCCAGTGGAAAGCTAACCTCTCCCTAAAGATCAGTAAGGCTATGGGACATTGTTAGATTTGTAGAGGTGATTACTGATAAAAGAAATTAAGGGTTTTTTTACAAAAAAATCATGCTTAAACTTAAACTTAATCAGATATGGGTACAAAAACATAAAAATGACGAGGGTGCTGTACATTTTTTCGGACATAATTACCTTTCCAGCATATATTGTTACGCTTCTAACGATATTGTCACCCAGTTCACCAGTTTTGTCGTGAAACCTACAACTCCACTCCCTTACTCTCCAAATTGAGAGATTGACGGCTGTGGTGAGGGTGATGAGATAGTTTTGGTAGATCAGATTAATCGTGAAGAAGAAAGAGAAGGAGAGAGTGAGACGATGATGGTCGCTGAAAGATGAGATTATGGGTGGTGAGTTGAAGGTGTTTGGTTGGATAAATTAAACATTGGATTGATGCCAAACAAGGCCTAAAAACTTCAAAAGTAGAGTAAACAAATTGGAAAAAAAAAAACACAACAATTGGAAAGTGAAAAATGAAAATGTAGAATGGATCAAACCTCGAGATCACACTCAGTAACCCATTCAAACACTTAACCCAACCAACCGATCCCAGCACACCATCGCCCTCATCAACCAACCCACACAACAGCCCTTGCACAACACCAACCCCATCTCCATCATTATAACACATCATCACCCTCCCACGCCCTACTTACCCACTGTACCAATTTCTCAACCATCTCTCACAATCCACACCCTCACCATACAACTTGATTGAGGAGAGATCGAGGGGACAGTTCGACAAAAATGAAGAAATTGGTGACGATATCATCACTGGTGTAACGATATCATTAAAGGGGTAATTGTGTAAAAAAAATTAGGAAACCTTGATCCTTTTTTTTTTTATACTCTTATTCGTTAATCAAGGTTTAAGCATAATTTTTTTTTTGTAAAAATCCCAAAAGTCAAAAAGGAGAAAATGATTATACATTATAAAACAAACATATACAGGTAGTAATTTGTAAAGTTCTAATAGAAACAACCTTCATTAGCTATATTGAGTAATAAATATAAATAAATAAATAAATAGATTGACAGATAAGGCAATGATGATTGATTAGTTACCAAATGTTTTCTTTTTTTTTTTCTTCTTTGGTACCCCAACTTAGCGGGGGTGAGAGCAGGGACATACCCAGGTAGTAGGATGTGGGTGTGGGTGCACCTGTACAACTACAGACACTTCCAATTATTATATAAAAATTTTGGATCTACCAGAAAAAAATCCAATACAAATCACAGGTTTACCCTAAATATCTACATAAAAATTCCTAGCTTGTCCCCAAAACCAAACTACTTATTAAGATCTACAACCCACAAATAAAAATCTTGAGTCCGCCGCTGACTAAGAGTGGGACTGCTAGCCCTCTAGTAAAGGGAGTTGACCTCAGGTGGAAAGGTGACGAACAGACACCAATCACCACTACGGTAAAATACCATTTTTTTCATTAGATTTTAATAGCCACTTAATGTAATAATGGATCTGTTCAAGATTCAGATTCCCAATCATTGATTTGATGTGAAAGAGAATTGTTCAACTCAAAACCTCTCCCAAAACCAACATAGGTAAAAATAAAATAAAATAAAAGAAGAGAAAATGGGGGTAAAAAGAAAAAGAAGAATAGGAACAAATGATCCAGATTGTTCTGATCATTAATTGAGAAGTCTACCATGCCCTTTCCGCATTGGGGCTGCACTTAACGGAACTTATCTTTTTTCTGTGTGCGCAATTAGCAGCAAAGAATGGGGGCAGTCAAGGCAGTGGCAACTCCACATTAAAGGCTTCTTCCACGTTGTTGAGTAAGTCAAATAACTATTTTAAATGCATTTTTGACAGGGGAAACAGAAAACTCTCTCAAATAATACCACTGAATTGAGTTATTTTGCTATTTCAGTCCACACCCATTCATGAAACAAAGTAATTTTTTACCATTTTTAGTAATCAACAAAGCACTCTATATCAGTTTCAATTCTTTCAGAATTCGTCTTATAACCCCCATTCCATCTATGCATATCTCATCCCGAAAATTAAAATGATATATTCTGCCGTTACTGTAAAATACAAACTACTGTTGGGAAGATGGCTCTCTATGGATGTGGAAGAGAAAAAAGACAAAAGAATAATCAGCTGCTTTCCATGCACCTAAGGATATCCGGATCTTAAATTAGTTGGGCTAGTGTGGATAAGGAGAGCGTGTTCCTCAGCTCCAGTATTATATGTCATGTTCCAATGGGTATGTGTAGCTGGGGAAAGGATTCAGTGGCTCCAAATTTGACAAGAAGGGGTGTTTGTCCAAAAATGTCCTCAGTCGCCAGCAACATAAGACTTACTTTCATAATACTTCCTCTCGCTTTCAGCCTTCTTCTCATTACGCTTCTGCAAACATCATGGAAGAATTCTGCTTAGATTCTTGGAAGTAACAACCACAAAATCCTAGCACTCAGTTAAGCAAGCAAGAACTTAGATGGAACTGTATAATACAAACTCACAAAAACCCTGAACAAACACGTAAGCCCAGCACTTTTTTAGAAAGAAATTACATGGACTTGCATACAACAATCTCAAGAAAAAAAAAAAAAAAAACTTGGAGGCATACCATACACGAGTTCTGTTACAGAGACAGGTGATGCAACATAGGCACAAAACAGTATAGAAAGGCCATGTCAGAAACCAATGCCTAACCACAAAAAGCATGGACAAGACTTCCAGAACATTTACCCTAGCCAGAGGTGTTCTAAGGTTTCTTGGTTCGCAACATCATTATTTATCTGATCGACCAATTAACAGCTTTACTTTATTTTGTAAAGGCATTACATGCCAATAAAAAGAAATAACAGGGCCCAGAAAGAGTCCAGGTAGAGCCTGCCTTTCTACCAAGTGATAGTGGTCTATCTCAGTAATTGCCCTTCTAGATTACATAATAGTTATCCAATTCAAATGGTCGTTATTTATCTGATTGACCAATTAACAGGTTTCTATTTCGGATTAGCAAAAGAGTTTTTGGACCATGTTGTCTCTTTTCTATGGTGACAGTGTCAGTCACCTGGAATAAGTCTGGTGCTTAGATCAGGTTGGGTGGGCAGTGTCAAAGGGCCCACCTCTTTTGTATTTTCTCTCCCTTGAGGTAATGAATCTCTCTCTATTATAGAGAGGAAAAAAACACAATTTTTTCAAGTATGCTCAAGTTCAACTTATCTATAAAGATCCGGCCAGGCCATCTTCTGACATCCATTCTTCTGGAAGTGGATGAGGTTCCTTCTGAAAAGAGGGAACTTCGGTGACATCCAAGCTCAATGGCCTTCAGCGAGCACCTGTTGTGGTTTCTAGTCATGATCAGTTTCATTTGTCTGATTGAGGACACAATATGATTTTTGGTGCTGGCAATAGAGCAGGTGGCGGCATGAAATGTTCAGATGCAAAACCATTGGGTGAACAGAGGATTCGGAAGGATATTATACCAAGGTCTGGGGTATTCTTGAATTTGAATGTCTAGCTCAATGGGTCTCTGATGTGGAAATGGGCAACAATGCCACAGCAATGAGCTGTCCTATTTCACAGTTATTCAGAGGAAATTCTGCTTTGCCTAGAGCAACTTTACCCAGCAACATGTGTATACGTGTGTGTGGGTCGGTGGGTTAGTACAAAAGAGGTTCAGTGTGCTGCATAGCCAAGGCTACTGAGAACAGTCCTCATTAGGTGATTTATGTCTTCCAAGTTGCCTGCCTCATCAAAGGAAAGTTTTAACCCTATCATGCTTGATGCAATACAAACCTGGTTTAAGAAGGCAGCTGGGCACAAACGTTGACCCATGGGTCAACGTGGTCCTTTGGGTTCAGCCATAGGCCCAATTGACTGAGAGCTACTATGGCATCATTTATAATTATTCTATTACTATTTTTATTTCTTGTTTAATAGGATTAGGAAGTTTCTTATTTTAATTAGTAAGTCTTGTTTGCCAAGAATTAGGTTTATTAAACTATAAATAAGAGAGAAGTCATTGTAGTTGACTATGCTTATTTGATTAATAAAATTTCTAGTTGGTTTTCCTCCAATTATGGGTTGTTTCTTGGTTATGCTTGTGCCTTAGGGCAGGAATCTATTGTGAATTTGATCAATCTTTCAGGAGATTGATCTATTCTTTTCGATCGTGGATCGTGGCTGCGCCAATGCCCCTGTCATCTATCTTAGAAGTAAGTCAAAACCAGTAATCCATGAGGAAATGATAATCTGCAAGCATCTGAGGACCCTAATTCAAGTGCTCATAAGATTATAGAATCTTGTCAATCAAACTAAGATTCCTAGTAAAATGCAAGCAGACATCTTGATATGGTTCCTGTTCACCCTCCAGTACTGCTGGAAGAATTCAGGCAAGATCCAGAATTAATTCTCCTCGTCATGGCTGACAGTGTAAGTTAAGAGTAATTGCTACATTTGCAATTGAGATGTAGATATTGTTGATCAAGACATTTCGAAACTATTTTGTGTTATGAGAAAGAAAATGATGACAATAAATAATCTGTAGATGAGAAGCCGATAATGTCGAAAAAGCATTGGGCATTTCCGTTCATAATAATGGTGAGAAGCAATTTACTAAAAAAAAAAAATCAAAATGCCAATCCACATGACAAGATGTTAAAAAAAAAACATGGTTATTGGCCAACACACTCATGGATGTAGTTTCACACACTTACCCAGGGCTCGATCCCCGGGCACTCATGTTAAACTATCACCCATGACACAATAGACTAACCCAGCAAAAAAAAAAATCATGGTTTGCAGAAAGAGAAGCAAGAAGCTGACAATCTGATTGTGCTTAGTGTCTTAAGGATAATGGTGCCCATTTCGGTACAAATAGCCCATTAGTATTTGAAACATTCAGTTTGCTTGTGGGTGTTTTCTGATATGATGCTCTAAAGGGTGAGTTTTGAGAGAGTAGGGCTGTTTGGTGGTCTCTTTCAGCCTTCGTAGTCATCTCTTCATTGTATTTGGTTACTTTGGTGCTTTACAATTACGGTTGCCACTTCCAGAAACTGTTGTACATTTCACCTCCACCCTCCACCTCTTCTCCAAACAATCCCTTAGTACATTTTTCCAGGTATCTTACTTTACATATTTACCTTTCAAATTTCCCTTACAGTAGAATGTTGGAAAAGATGTGTTTTCTTAAGCTTCGTAAATTGGTATATCTAACAACCCAATCCGTGCACCCAGAAGACATGCAACTGAGGATATCAAAATAATAGAGGCACAAAAATGACAATACAAACAAAACTGAAACAGGCATAATCCAGTAAAAATTTGAACCAGTGAAAAGAAAATTAAAGAAGACTTAGCAGTAAAAGAAAAAAAAAAACCTGATATGCCTCATGATTAGATACAATCCTTTTGATGATTGTGGATGTCGTAATGTCCAGAGGGCTTTCTAGTTGTCGATAGATGCCCATCTCAATTGGAACTGCATATGGATTCGATTTCACCTGAAATATGACTTTCAATGGTGAGGCATTACCAACTTATACTACCTACCTCAACAGAAGGCACTCTAGCTGCACAGTATATTCCACTATCAAATTTACCTTTTGGAAACCACTGTCTTCAGCAACTGTTCCATGGACAACCAATGAGATGTTGAAGGTTGTAATCTGTACTTAATAGAATTTCAGATGAGTCAACAAATAGTGATTAAAAAAGACATGTTGGTTCCATTCAACGTAATAATAACAAAAAAATATATATTTTTTGGTTCTCTTCTGTTGTAAAAGCACCTTCAGACGTATAATAACACTCACTTGAATAGCAAACCAGTTAGACCATGTGTGAAAGATTCATTCAGTCCACTCATGGCCTCCATGTGGCTACGAATGTAGATGTGCCATGCAACAGGCACAAGCCATTATGAAGATGACCTGACCTAAAAATTAGGTGACCTACCTATACCTATTCCATTGTTCCTTATAGCTCTATTCGTTTTTCTTTTCAACATAAAAAAAATATTAGCAAAAATTTGGAAAATGATAACTTCATTAATTTAGAAATGTGGATGTATCCATATCCATGTCTGAGATTTCAGAAAGTACAAAGTAGCATTCATGATTTCCCATGTATCCATGTCTGAACAGAGAAATCATACTAACAACTTCTATAAATTTTAAAAGAAATGTGATTTAAGCCGACCCCATCATAGTTGGGACAAGACTTCGATGGTGATGGGATTCAAAACAAAGTGTTACTTTTACAAAGAAAAAAAGAATTACTAAAAATATGGCCATGATTTTTAAAAAAAAGAAGGAATGATGTAAGTCAACATCAAGAACATACATTTGCTTTCATAAAGAGACCTCAAACATGAAGAATGTGCAAGTTTTTAAGATTTGGTGCATCTGGTCAAATGTCAATGTATTTTCAAACTTCACAGAGCATTATAAATTATAACTTGTTGATGTTTACACAAATAGATTATCTAATCCTGGAAATTTCAAGTTAAAATAAGCAGATAAAATGAAGGTAGCAACTTTATTGCAACTTATTCATAAAACATGTAATAGGCAATCAAAGCACACAAATTGGTAAACAGAGAAAAAGGGAACTAAACCAAGAGGATTTTACAAAAAAGCCCTTGCATTTTCAGAAACTCTCAAAAAAGCACCTATATTCTATATTTTTGCTAAAAAAACCCAGTCTGATAATGAAACAAATAACCATTAGTTTTGATGGACAAATGACAAAATACTCTTTGTTGACAGTTAGCAGATCTTATTAATTGAGGCCCAACAGATGCACGGTGACCTAGGTAGTCATGGCGACAGAAAGGCTTTGAATGTGGAGTGGGAAAATATGTTAATATCAAGCCGATCAAATGATCCTAGCCCTTAGATTTGGGTCCTTGAAGTTTATGGCTACACATTTTGTGGTGTACCCTTCTTGTGATAAAATCCAATGGTAAACCATAAACAAGTCCAAAACAGCGTGAAATGGGATCAGTTTCGATCAAGGGTCCCGACGTGTGAAATGGATCAGATTGATTAAAGGTGCACCCACTAAATGAAAGTCCAAAGAGAAGCATTTCTGAAATGAGGCATTTTAGCAATATCACCATATCAGTCATTTGAGTTTTTCTCAAGAGTAAATCAGTCAAAAATAAAAAGATGGAGAGTATAGTTATTTTTTGTACAGTCTGACTGTTAGTCAAGGGATCATTTAGTAAAAGCACAAATAAATAAATAAAATTCAAACAAAAACTAGAAGAGTAAAATCTGAAAAGAAACTGACCATATCTTTTGACACTTCATAAGGAGCACCAATAATCACCTCATCTACATATCGGCAAGCCAAAACACTCAAGCTTCTCTCATGAAGATTCATGATAGGCCGATGCGCCCCTCTATTAGCACTGCATGTGTCAATAAGCAGAGAGATGGAAATGTTATTTTGTTATATTTTCAGATAAGATGAGAAGTACAAGTTCATTAGTTCTTTAATGCAGGAAATGACCATAATATCTGTGAATAGGAACAAAGGTTCAAGAAAATAAATTTGTGCATAGACATTTTTTCAAAAGCAAGAGAGCACTTAGAAATAACAAAGCACAACCACCAAGCAAATGGGAAGTGATTCCAGAGCTACACACACACACACACACAGAGACACACAAAAAGGGAAAACACACTACATATAATGGATCAAACATTAACATATGGTTCAAAATGACGCCCTTTGCCAATGGATACACCACAGAGTTAGCCAATCTCAGCACATGAGCCACTCTAACCACCCTTCTGAGGGATCCCTTAATTCATCTATCCAAATCAATTTGTTATAGACCAGTGCTGCTCCCCTCAATCCACCTAATAGCACAACGAAAACCACCTTTTATGACCATGACCAAAGGAAAAGGGCTCACATTACAGGCATTGTGCATCCCTACCATTAAAGCAAGGAACTCAGTTTTGTTAATGTTCCTGACACCCTCCCCAGACCAAAAAATTCCTTGCATTTCCCCTGCCGTCTCAAATCAACCCTCCAATGCGAATCATCCCAGAATTTTCCATAGCATTGACATAAAAATGGAAGCAAAACATTTTAAAATGGCAACTTATTTAATTAGTCCTAACTTGTAACGTGACATATTAAGCATCCTAAGGATGACCCATGGTTTTAAAACTCGGCCAAGTTCAAATCAACTCAGACAACAAAACTCGAAGTCGGTCTCAACTGAGTCAAATCGGGGTCCAATCCCCCTTTTTAAAGAGAATTGGTCAGGCCCCAGTGTGAGTCGGCTGGTTATGTAAAGGCTTCTTTGCAAGGTTTATGGGGCCTAAGGGGGACTAAGTCTGACTCAATTGTGATTCAGTGTCTTGATCGACTCAACTCGACTCAAGGGGGACCAGGTTGCACCCCAATCTGAGTTTTGGAACATTTTATTGTATGGGACATTTGGAAGGTATTTTTTATTTTTTATAAAAAGAATATTTTTTTTATTTTTTGGGGGAAAAAATCCCTTGGTGATGATAATCATGCATATTCAGGTCAACATTGCACTTATTATTTATTGCCACTTTTCCATAGCCCATAGGTAAAAATCACTCTATTTATTGCTAATTTACAATAATGATTCATGTAGTCATTAGACAGTGGTAACTGTATTGTAACTTGCTCATAATAAGTAGTAATTGTAAATACTAGCTATTAAATAATAAATAGTAATGAAAACTTGCCTCGATTGCTTGTCAATGAGCATTTTAATGACTTTTAGCTTCGAAGCATGAACAATGTGAATGTAACTAGAGGAAAGATGATGCAAAGCTGGGTACTAGACGTGGGCGGGTAGAGGTGGAGAGATCAAAGATGAAAGGTGGACAGAATAGATCAGAGAAATCCTTGAAGATCTTAGCCTCAAGCCAAACTCCCCATCACGGGCGAGGAAGAAGACAACTCCGGAAAATCTAAAATCACTTCTGAGAATTTTCATTTTTTCATTAATCAACAACTCCCCTAGCCAACGGGCTTTACAATGCTTAAATAAAGAAAGCAGACTACCCTAGACCGATCTCAACCGTTAAAACAATCTTATGGTTGAGATTAAAACATTCACTTAAGCACAACTGAAAACATAAATAAACAAATAAAACCCTAAATAGACTAAGATAAGTAGGCTGGCCCCAAAGGCGAGTCTATCCATAGGGAACCACAGGTCTATTCTACATCAGAAGAAAAAACATGATTTGTATTCATTTAAAATGATAAAGCGATGCACAACCTATACAACATTGAATGGTCTGTAACATAAATTAATGTTATTCTTCCACTAAAAATAAATATCAAAATCTAAAATGTTCTAATGCTTTGACTTTTCTTTGGATTTTTTCCGGATCTTTTACCAAAAATTAAATTCTTTAATATCCAATTTATATTGTCGATACCTAATATGTATCATTTTAGATTAAATGATATGCCCTCTGCTATCAATATTTTGAACCTAGATCTCCACAATATAGTAGCTATTATTTATATTTTTCTTTCCCATACATTTTTCCTTGCCAGAGTTCAAACTTCTCTCCCATGCATTTTTCTTGTACTTTGATGAGTGCACTCATTTACTATCTGCATTGATTAAAAAAAAGACTTCCAACAACAATTATTTCCTTGCTAAAGCAAGAAAGAAAAATCAAGGATTAGAACCTTCTTAAGGATGGATAATGTTCATCAAAGAAAGGAAAATTAAGAGAAACCCATGCAGTCATGAAAGGGTGGCGAAAGAAGTTTGGGGAAGTAGATTCATTAAGTGGGAGGCTGTAAAAGCAGTGGGGTCAGCAGGGGGAATTTTATTATTGTGGGATTCTCAACAGTAAATGTGTTGAACACCTAGAGAGAAGTCTTCTCCCTGTCAGCATTAGTGGAGGACCTTCCTAACAGTTCGAAGTGGCTGATTACTTCTGTTTATGGCCCAAATGATAGCCATAACAGGAACGAGCTGGATGTGGTGAGAGGAAGATGGGATGGTGCGTGGTGCATCGATGGCAATTGGAAAATAGTCAGGTTCCCCAGTGAAAAGAAAGGAGGCAGTATTATGGGAGAAATGAATTCCTTTTCAGACTTGATAAACTCTCATTCTCTAGTGGATTTGCCATAGAAAGGTGCTTCGTTTATGTGATCCAATAATCAGTGTACACCAAGGCTATTGAAGCTGGACAGATTCCTGGTCACAAGTGATGGAATGAATTTGTACCCAGGCATCTGCCAATTAGCCGTTCCCAAAGTAACTTCTGATCATTGCCCGATCATGTTGGACACTACTGCAAAAGATGGGGTCCTGCTCCTTTCAGACTTGAGTTAATGTAGCTGGAGGAAAAGAAATTTCCTCAAATGATTAGGGAACGGTGGAAGGAGATGAGGGTGGAGGGTTGGGCTGGCTACAGATTGGCTAGAACAATGGGAAAAAAGGATTTTGGGCAAAAAAGGATCTTGGAGACATGCAGATACAGAAAAACCAGCTGCTTGAAGGAATTCAAAGCCTTGACAGGAAAGAGGAAATTGGGAAATTAAATGCTATGTAAATAGAAAGAAGAATAACCCTTAAAAGAAGAATTTCAAAGAAAGCTGAGGGAAGAGGAAATCATTTGGAGACAGAGATCAAGATGCAAATGGCTGAAAGAAGGGGATAAGAATACCAAAATGGGATTCCATCCTCTAGGAGAAGGAAGAACAGAATATATTTGTTCAAGGATGGGGAGAAGAGGCTGGATAGCAAGGAAGAAATTACTAAGCAGGAGTATTTACAGTCTCTTTAATCTAAGGAGCTTTGGGAGAGACCTTTAGACAAATTGGATTTTGCTAAAATAGGAGATCATAAGGCTCAATGAGTGGAGAAGAGGTTTGAGGAGGAGGTTCGTGAGGCTGTTTTTGCTCTGCAGGAGACAAAGCACCAGGCCCTGATGGCTACCCTATGGCCTTCTTCCAACGGTTCTAGAGCATGCTAAAAGAAGATATCCTGAAATTCATAGAAGAATTCCACTATAGAGGGAAGTTGTCTAAAGGAATAGGTGCCTCTTGCAATACCCTTATTCCGAAAAAGGAGGGAGAAATTGGCATAAAAGAATTCAGACCTATTAGCCTAATTGGTAGTATATATAAGACACTAGCTATGGTTTTGGCAGGAAGAATACAGAAGGTCTTTCCAGAAACCATTTCTAAAGAACAATGGGCTTTTATCAAAGGGAGACAGATCCTAGACAATGTTCTAGTAAACATGTGCGCTCAAAAAACAAGGAAAGAAACTCAGGCATTATATGTAAGTTGGACCTAGAGAAGGTGATACAGGACAACAATGAGATCTACTCTAATGGGATGCAATGCAATCAAGAATAAAATTAATTAACAAAGAAAAATTAAAATCATGCCAACCATGTGTAAACAAATATTCCAAGTAATGAATTAGCTATAGATCTAAAACCTTTTCACAAATCCCGCAGTAAAATCCTCTAATTTGATGGGTAGGATCCCAGTGGAATGTAGAACTTCCAACACTTAGAGTTGTGCTCTATAGGAAAAGGATTTATGGGAAAACAATGCCATGGTAATCATCATCAGATTTGAGGGCATTGGTTCAACATTCATTAAGTAGATCCGAAATTGTAGAGAATATGGTAAAGCTCTGCAGAAGGGAAAAGTAGAAAAGATAATGGTTACCTTTGTTGGGCTCTCACCAAACTCCAATCGCAGGAGGCGTTAATTGCGGTTAGACAAGAAAAGTGGCTCGCAAAACCCAAGAAGAAAAAGAAGAAGAAGAAATAATCTCCTTTATTCTCATTTAATAGTCAAAAGTTCATAACATAGCATGAAGAAGAAAAGAAAATCCCAAAGTCTATAAAATAATAATCCTACTAGCCAAAAAGGAAAAGGAACCAACAAAATAAGCAAAAAAAGAAAAAAAGGGGGAGAGAGATCTCCGTTCGGATCTGTGAGCAAGGCATGTTGGGCACAGCCCTTGGGATTCGTGCGTAACATGTCTTGCGCATTAACCTTTTTTATTATTTTTTTATTTATTTGTGGTGGCCCCCTCCTTTTACTTGATAAACTTTAAACACAGGCCCCTCTTCTTTAACAAAGACTCTTAAAAATTAAAACATGAGACCTTTCAACTTCAAAAGATCCTTATTTCAACTCATGTAATACTTCCTAATGCAGGGCCTTCAAAGAAATTGAGCACATGGGGCCTTCATCTCTCGAGGGACATGATCATCCAAAATCCAACTGCCGAACCTCCTCTGGGTGGTAATCCTATGGTGGATTTATGCCTTCCTCGTAATCAAAGCTTGGATATTGATCATCCATCCAGATCATAGCTTGATCCGCTGCCCAATGCCTTCTTCTCAGATAAACCTTGTATGGACTGAGGGAATTGAGTATGATATCCCCACCAGAAGGCATATGACAAAGTTGACTGGGGATTTGTGCAGTACATCTTACATAGAATGGGCTTTGGTGTCAAGTGGAGAAGTTGGATTAGAGAATGCCTCTCTTAAGCTTACTTTTCCATTTTGATTAATGGCTCCCCAAAAGGTTTCTTCCAAGCTCAAAGAGGTAAGGCAAGGTGATCATTTATCACATTTTCTCTTTGTTTTAGTCACTGAGGCTTTTAGTAGGATGGTGAAGGCAGCCAAAGACCAGGATTTAATTAGGGGATTCAAGGTAAAAGCACAGCTCCATCCATATTGCATCTTCAATTTGCAGACGACACCCTCATTTTTTGCGAAGCTAATGAAGAGCAAATAAGAAATGTCAAGGCCATTTTCATTAGTTTCAAAGCGGTGTCTGGACTAAAGATCAACTTCTTTAAAACTGAGCTGACTAGGATAAGAGTAGAGGATTCTCTAATGAGTAATCTTACAAACATCCTAGAATGCAAAGTGGGGTCCTTCCCAATTACCCATTTAGACCAGCCCCTATGCTTAAGGCCTCCAAACAAAGAGGTGTGAAACTCAGCGGTGGAAAGGGTGGAGAGAAGCTGACAACCAGGAAAGCAAATTATTTGTCCCTCGGAAGAAGGATAACTTTGATCAAATTAGTGATGGGAAATCTCCCTATCTACTTCTTCTCAATTCTGAAGTGCCCAATATCAATAATCAAAAGGATTGAGAAGTTGCGAGGGGAGTTCCTTTGGCAAGGAAAAAGCACCGAAAGGAAGATTCACTTAATTGATTGGGCGCTAGTTTGCACTTCAAAGTTAGAGGCTGGCCTGGGGTATAAGATCTCTAAAATATATGAATCAAGCTCTCTTGGGAAAGTGGCTTTGGAGATTAGGAGATGAAGTGGAAGGTCTATGGAGAACAGTTGTTTTAGCCAAATATAGCAACCAAAGGGGAGGATGGGAGTTAAAGGACCATGAGGAGGTACAACTCATTGTTCTTCTAAGTACATTAAGGGACATTCAAATGCCTAGTGACGGGGAAGAAGTAAAGATGTGGAAAGCATCCAACAATGGGTCTTTCTCTGTCCCGTCCTTCTATTTGGTCTTATCTAAAAGGGATGGAAGGTCCATTAATTTAGCAAGTATCTAGAAATTTAAGTGTCCCTCTAGGGTAGTGGCATTTGGATGGATTGCTCTACAAAAAAGAATCCTAACTTCATAGCGCAAGCCCGGATATCCGATCGGGTGTTGAAAAAAATCTTCCGAAGGGTTGTTCGAATCCAAAGATGGATTCAAGCCTTAGGATACAATAAAATTCATGATGAACATCACAGAGAAAGAAAACTCACTTGAAAACTGAAATATAATTGAATAAGCATGTCTTTTACAATGGGAGGCTCCTTCTTATATAGGAGGGACTAATTCTAAACTAAGAAATGTCTATCTTAAACAATAATGACTTACTAGATTAAGTAAGTCTTAATTTCAGCTGAACATAAAATATAAAAATAAATAACTAATTACTAATTAACTAAGGATAGGAATCTTTGAAGCGATCAAGGATCAAGTGGGCCCATCACTGTTTGCGGGCCTACGATCTGGGCAGGATCTGAGATCGGCCTTTATCAGCTCTCGTCGCCTTAGAAAAACTTGACTCCAGCGAGTTGAACACTTGATATCTCTCAAAAGATCAGGATTGATGCACCGAAAGTCTATAGCTGTAATCCATGTAGCGTCAGAGAGAAGACAATTCCGCCAGCGAAAATAAAACTTCTGTTAACCTCCTTGACGTATAAAGACAATTTGATCATCAAGAACATCAATAATTTCATCAGCAGGTGGAAGATTAACTGGTAGGAAAATAAATTACGCTTCATTATCTTCTTCATTATCACAACCACAGTTGAGAGTAAGATCCTCTACATTGAATGAAGAAATGATATTTAAATCAGAAGGAACGTTAAAAACATAGGCGTTGGGGCTAATTTTTTGCAGAATCTTGAATGAACCGAAGTTACGAGGGTGTAACTTCTTATTAACTCCAAGAGGCAGCCTTTCAGGTCAAACACAGACCATAACTATCTATTTCATTAAATTCAACAAATCGACGATATGTGTCAGCTGGCTTTCTGTAAACATCGTTGCTGGCAGATATATGGCGGCGTATGTCATTATGCACTTGTTGCATGTGTTGAAAGAAATGTTCAGCATTGGCACTAACTCTTGTATCAACAGGCAAAGGCACGAGATCAACAAGGAGTCATGGACAAACTCCTGTAACAACTTCAAACAGTGAAGTGCTAGTGGACTGACTGACTGAGTTATTATATGCAAATTCTGCCATAGATAGCACTTGATCCCAATTTGAAACATGGTCAAGCACAAGACAGCGTAACAACTATCCAAGACGTTTGTTTACCACTTCTGTTTGTCCATCAGATTGAAGATAATAAGCAGTAAAAAAGTTAAGCTTGGTATTGGACAATATTCACAAGGTCTTCCAGAAATAGCTCATAAACTTCGTATCTCGATCAGAAACAATAGTCTTTGGAAGACCATGTAGGCGAACAACTTCTTTAAAGAGTAATTTGGCCACCTTGTAAGCATCACTAGTTGCAGAACAAAGAATAAAGTGTGCCATTTTTTAAAAATGGTCAAAAACGATGAAGATAGAATCAGCCTTTCTGGCAGTGATGGGTAAACCTAGCACCAAGTCCATGCTAATGTCTTCCCAAGGAGTGTGGGGAATAGGCAAAGGCTGATATAATCCAGTGCTCTTTTTATTTCTTTTAGCGAGCTGACATATTCTACATCTTTCACAAATATGAATCACATTGGTTTTCATGCGAGGCCAATAGCATTTGTCGCTGACAAGAGCAAGTGTTTTATTGCAACTCAAATGTCCGCTACATCTTCCTGCATGCAACTCTCGCACAACATAGTCATGAATAGAAGTAGCTAGAAGACAGAGGTGCATAACTTTGAATAAGAAACCATCATGAAGACGATAATAAGGCTGTTAAATATAATTACCATTAAGGAGAGCCGCATAAATAGAACCAAAGTCCTTGTCAACGGCATAATCCTGATTAAGTTGCTCAAAACCTAGCACATTAACAGACATGGAGGTCAAAAGATGCTTCGGCCGACTTAATGCAACTGCAATCATGTTATCCTTTCCTGCTTTATGTGGAATGCTGAATTTGAAATCTTGTATATATGCACTCCACTTAGCACGATTAGCACGGATCTTTTGTTCAGAGTGTAGATGTTGAAAAGCATCGTTGTCAGAATGAAGCACAAATTCATCAGCAATCAAATAATGCATCCAGTGACGAAGTATTTGGACAAGAGTATAGAGTTCCAAATCATCATCATCATCATCATCATCATCAAAGCCTTATCCCAACCATGTTGGGGTCGGCTACATGAATTCTGATTGTCCATTCTGTTCTATTTTAAGCCAAATCCTTAGATAACTTAAACTTCTTTAAATCTAATTTAATAACCTCTATCAATGTTTTCTTTAGCCGAGCCCTACTTTTTGATAGGTCATCCACCTAGATAGCTAAATTTTTTCTCAATGGTGCCATTACCGACCTACGCTCAACATGCTCAAACCATCTTAAACAGACTTCTCTAATCTTATCCCTTATTAGTGCTACCCCTAAATGCTCTCAAAAGCGCTCATTTCTAATTTTATCTTTTCTAGTTTTACCACACATCCACATAAGCATTCTCATTTCCGCCACATCCATCTTATGTAAATGCATCTTCTTAATTGGCCAACATTCTGCTCCATCTGTCATAGCTAGTCTAACCACTTTCATAGAAAAGTTGCTCTTTAATTTCATTGGCATTCGTCTGTCACAAAACACTCCATAAGTTAGTCTCCACTTCAGCCATCTAGCTTTTATCCTATGCTCAGCATCTTCGTCAATCTCCCCATCCTTACTAATCATCGAGCCAAGATACCGAAAAGAATCTCTACGTGGTATCTCACGGGTTTCAATTTTGCCAATAGTTTCAACACTTTGTATATGTCCATTGAAATTGCAATCCACATATGCTGTCATTGTATGACTTATTTTAAAGCCTCTAGATTCTAATGCCCCCCGCCATCTCTCAAGCTTTGCATTTATACCATCTCTTGATTCATCCACCAATACTATATCATCTGTAAACAGCATACACCATAGTATTTCTTCTTGAATATGCACAGTTAACTCATTCATAATTAATGCAAAAAGATAAGGATTTAAGGTTGATCCCTAATGTAAACCTATAGTCACGGCTTTACAGGTAATCCACTTGTTTCTCCAAATGTGGTTCTCATTTTTGTTACCGCTCCTTCATACATATCCTTAAAATTTTCAATGTAACCTCTGGGAACATTTCGTTTCTTCAAAACCTACCAAATTAAATCCCTCAGTACCCTATCATAGACTTTTTCCAAATCGATAAAGGCCATGTGTAGATTTTTCCTCTTTGCTCGATATTTTTCCATTAATTCCCTAAGTGAAAAGATAGCTTCCATAGTTGATCTCCCTGGCATAAAACCAAATCAATTTTCAGAGATCTTGATCTTCTTTCTCGGTCTTTGCTCCATTATTCTCTCCCATAACTTCATAGTATGACACATAAGTTTAATCCCTCGATAGTTGGTACAATTTTGTATATCTCCCTTATTCTTATATATAGGTACTACAATGCTTCTTCTCCATTCATCCGGCATTTTCTTTATCACAACTATCTTATTGAATAGTCTATATAACCAACTCATCCCGACCTCTCCTAAGCATTTCCATACCTCTATCAAAATACCATCTGCGCCCGTTGCCTTTCCTGTCTTCATTCGCTTCAATGCTTCCTTCACTTCTACCCCTCTAATTCTACAGAGAAAAGTATGCTCTAGTGATAAAGTATCCTCCTTAACTCTTGTATCGCCCAAATGTTCTTCATTTAGAAGTTTGTTAAAATATTCCTTCTACCTTTCTTTAATATCATTGTCCTTCACCAGAATATTTTCCTCATTGTCCTTGATACATTTGATATAATCTAAGTCTCTACTTTTCTATTCTCTTATTTTTGCAAGCTTAAAAATATCCTTCTTTCCTTCTCTTGTTCCCAACCTATTATAGAGGTCATCGTATGCTTTAAACTTTGCATTACTTATTACTTTCTTAACTTCTTTCTTTGCCTTCTTATACAGCTCAAAATTTTCCATACTCTTAGTCCCCTGCCAAACTTTGTAGCAATATCTTTTCCCTCGAATAACTTCCTGAATCTCCACACTCCACCACCATGTTTCTTTATTAACATCTCTTTTGTTTTGATTCTCCAAGTACCTCCTTTGCAACATTCCTAATGCAATGAGCTATTTGATTCCACATTACTGTAGTTTCTCCTTCAATATTCTATTCTCCCTTCTCAATTATTTTGTCCTTAAATATATTTACTCTTTTCCCCTTAAAATCTCTCCACCTTGTTTTAGGACACTTTTTTTTTTACTACTACTCTCTTTCTACTTCTAATGCAAATATCTAAAACTCCGAGCCTATGTTGCATAATCAAACTCTCTCTTGGGATAACCTTGCAATCTTTATATGCCAATCGGTCCTGTTTTCTAACTAAAAAAAAGTCTATCTGACTCCTATTACTCCCACTTTTATAGGTAATTAAATCCTCATCTCTCTTTTTAACAGAAGTATTTGCTACTACGAGATCAAATGCCGCTGCAAAGTCAAATATAGTGTTTCCGAATTCATTCTTTTCTCCAAGTCCTTGCCCTCCATGCACTCTTTCATATCCTCTATTATCTCTTCCTATATGCTCCGGTTAAATCCCCTCTAATGAAAATCTTATCACTATTTGGGATTTCTCGCATTAAATAATCCATCTCCTCCCAAAATTGTCTTTTCATACTTACCTCTAGTCCTACTTGGGAAGCATATGCACTGATGATATAAATTATGTCTTCCTCTAACACTAGTTTAATTGCTATAATTCTATCACCAAACCTCTTTACCCCCACAATTTTCTCTTTTAAATCCTTATCTACAACTATACCCACTCCATTTTTTGTATTACTCTTTCCTACACAGAAAAGCTTATACCCATCCATGAGCTCCTTAGCTTTATTCCCTTTCCACCTTGTCTCCTGTATACAAGCTACACTAATTCTTCTTCTTTTCATTACCTCAACCAACTCCATGCCCTTGCCTGTCAAGGTTCCTATATTCCAAGTAGCAAGTCTAATTTTCCTATTCCTTCTCTTCTTCTCATGGACTAACTTCTTTAACCGCACTAGTCCAAAGTCATACGGTAGCCCTTGCATACTTTTCACTGCAGCCGGGCGACGCTGCAATGCGTCGCTTAAAGCGGGGAACGCCCTAGCCTTATCATGAAATATCATTTTTTCAAAATTCATGTTTGGGTTATGACAAAGTTTTACGCTGGCTGTCAACCTACCTAACATAACCCTCTTCCTTTACCCGAGCTTGGGATCGGCAGCAAAAACTGGCGGAGTTCCAAATCATACGCAAAATACTTTCACTTTGCATCAGAAAGCTTCCTACTAAAGAAAGCAACTGAATGTCCTTCCTGGCTAAGAACACCGACAATGCCTACATTTAAGGCATCACAAGCAATTTCAAAGAGCTTGTTAAAATGAGGAACCTATAGGACTAGCGCTTCAGTAATTTTTTGCTTGATCATTTTGAAAGCCCTGTTGGCTGTGCTGGTCCATTTGAATTCACCTTTCCACATACAGTCAATAACATGAATCATAATAGGACTGAAGTTTTATGTAAACCTTTTGTAAAAATTGGCAAGACCATGAAAATCGCGAACTTCAGCAAGGGTAGTAGAAATAGACCAATCAAGAATTGCTCTCACCTTTTCAGGATTCATTTGAATACCTTGTGCAGACACAACATATCTCAAGAAAACAACAAAATCACTCGTGAAGGTACATTTCTTGAGATTAATGTAGAAACAATCCCGGCAAAGAAGGTGATAGACTTTATTCAAATACTAAAGGTGATCTTCTTTTGTTTTATCGTAAATTAGAATATCGTTGAAATAAATGACGACGAATTTTTCAGTATAAGTCGCAACAATTGCATCATAACCCGCATAAAAGTACTAGGAGGATTGGTAAAGCCAAGTGGCATAACCATCCATTCAAAAACACCATCCTTGATTTTAAAGGCAGTTTTTCATTCATCACCTGATCTCATGCGGACTTAATGATAACCGCTCCACATATCAATTTTTTAAAAAATGCATGCAGTAGTCATCATATCTAGCATATCATTCAACTGAGGGATCGAGAAACAATATTTTATTGTAATTTTTTTGATTGCACGACTGTCTACACATATTCGCCAACTTCCGTCTTTCGTTGGAGTGAGAAGTGCCGAAACGCCACAGGGACTGAGACTTTCCCTAATATAACATTTAATAAGCAAATCATCAATTTGCCTTTTTAAATCAGCAAGCTCCACTAGACTCATCCAATACGCAAGTAAGTTTGGTAACGAAGCTCCTGGAACAAGATCAATGGCATGTTGAATATCTCTTACTGGGGGTAGTTCCTTTGGCAATTCATTTGGAGCTAAATCAGCAAACTTCTTCAATAGTGACTGCACTTCCTGTGGAATGGACGTGGTTGAAAAGTCATATGCAACTTCCATAGTAATTAAGGCATAGATGACACCGTGCTCTTTGCTTTCTTCTTCGAGTTTTCGCATAGTTAAAAGGGGAGATGCAGGAGGAGAAACATTAAATTTAGGTGAAGAGAGTGAGGTTAGTAAAGGACTTAGCCTGATTTTCTCACCTTTCCACTTGAAAGTGTTGTGCTCATGATCTGTGATGACCTTAAGTTTTTGTTACCGAGGTTGTCTGAACAGAATGTGTAAGGTTCATTGGAATGACATCACATCGAATAGTATCCTCATATTTGCTAATTCTAAGAGGAACTATGCATTGCTAACGAACAGGAATAGAATAATTATCAACCCATGCAACTTTATAAGGCCGTGGATGCCTCTCTGTCAGTAACTTGAGCTTCTCAGCTGCTTCTTGGTCATTACAATTAGGTTCATTGGAGGTGTATAAATTTCTATGTAGGCACTCGCTTGAATAATGTCCCTATTGCTTGTAGGCATTACAAACAATGTCCCTTCTGTCTGTTCTTCCACGAGCACGATTTTCATTCTGATTTTGGGAAAACCGTATATTTTATTAGGAAAACTGCTGATTTTGCTGAATACCTGGCTAAGGATTTTGAGGTGCTTGCTAGGCTGGTTGTTGAGGAGGATGCCTGTAAACTTGTTCTTGATTGCAATTATAGGTAGGGTCAAGACCTCTTCTTATGGAAGATTCCCTAGCTTAAAAAGCATTGCATTTCTGCAACTGAATTTCATGTCGTGCTTTCCGGGCTTCATTGAAGATTTCATCAACTGTGGTACAGTCAAACATCGCTACGTCTCGTCTGATATTGGCATGCAGGTTATCTCTGTATCTGGTGATAGTCAGACGGTCATATGTCTTCAAGTTATAGTGAACAATGTATTCGTGAAACTTATTTGTGTATTCTTCCACTATCAAAGAACCTTGAAGACTTAGATACTCTTGGTGGAGTGTATCTATATAATCAAAAGGTAAAAAATTGCTTTTGAGCCTATCTTTCATGTTATTCCATCAAATAATAGGCTCTCCCACTGCAAGTTCACTATTTTTAACGCTATACCACCAAATTTGAGCAAGAACCTTGAATTTAACCTTGGTAAAGGCTATTCGTTGTTCACCATTCATACAATACCAAGCAAAATAATCTTCCAGAGAATTAAACCAATCAACAAAAATTTTCGAACTCACATCACCACTAAAGTCAGCAATATCAATTTTAACTTTCCTTGTAATGTCATCAGGTGGGTGTGCAATAGGGGGACCCTAGGGGTCTCGTTCAGCAAGAAGGCACTGCATAAAGTCACGAATGGATTCTTGATTCTCAGGTTTTTCTCGTTGGATGGGTGTATATACCAAAGACACATTGGATGACCCTTCTTGACTGACAAACTACTTATTTTGTAACTTAGCAATGGCAATTTTTGCAATGTTTAGACGTCCCGTGTCATCTTCCAATTCTTGACTTCTTTTAAGTATGGTCTCATCTCTTTGTCTGTCTATCATCCAATGTTGGAGATCATCACCCTTTCTAGGCATGGTGGGTTTTTTATTTTTTTTATTTATTTATTTTTTTTTTTTGAGAGAGAGAGAGAGATCTAGGTCGGGTCTGACCTAACAGAAAGGCCAAATAAGCCCAAATCAATTGTGAAAGATAACAAGAGTGCAAAAGTGGCCCTATCTCAAGATTCGTGCAGAGAAGAAAATAAAAAAAGGGCTTTTGGTTCGACTCTTACTGGCATAGCTTCAAAGAGGAATGGAGGAGAGGCAAAGGGAGGGACTCGACTCCGGTGGCCGATGAGGCTACCGAGGGGTGACGATGGTGTGCTGCTGGTGACGGTGGCTCGCTGCTGGCGACGAAGCACAAGCGAACTCAAGGATGGCCGTTGGTGCATGATACTGCTCCTTCCTCTGATCCTCTTCTTCGTCTTCTTCTACTCTATTTCTTTGTTCCTCTTTTTTTTTTTTTTCTTTGGATCTGGGGCCTTGAGGTACAATTGAAGGGCACAAGGGAATTGGTCTAGGGAGAGGATGGAGTTTTCAGTGGTTTCGAGATGGCGTGGAGGCTCGGGATGGACCGAAAGGTGCTGGGCGTCAATGAGTGTGGTTTCGGGCTTGGAGAGGAAAGGATTAGGGATTCATTTGATAGAGTCGGTGGGTCGGTGGTGACAGGGAGATGGCCGAAGTGAATGGGTTTCGGTAAGGGATGGGTGTTATCAAGGGCTTCGGGAGGGTTTTTAATTTCGATGGGTAGCTAAGTTTCTCAGATTGTCGGGGAAGAGCTGGATGTAGCGGGGTTGGTTGAAGAAAGGAATTTGGGGTGTTGATGAAGAAGATGGAGCGAATGGGTTGTGTGGGAGACTGACGGAAGGGGAGAGACAGGGTTTGAGGGGCTTCGGTTGGATGTGGGAGGGGATGTTTGGTGGTTTTGTTGCGGCTATTTGGGTTTTTTAGTGATGGTGGAAAGGAATAATGGTGACAGTGGATGGAATTCTGGAAAAGACACTATTTCCCCGGAGACCGGATCTGGGCTTTGATACCAATCTGATGCAGCCCCAGAACTCCAATCAAGTGCAGAACAATCCCCTGAAGGATTGTTCGAATCCAAAGATGGATTCAAGCCTTAGAGCACAATAAAACTCACGATGAACATCAGAGAGAGAGAAAACTCACTTGAAAACTGAAATATAATTGAACAAGCATATCTTTTACAATGGAAGGCTCCTTCTTATATAGGAGGGGCTAATTCTAAACTAGGAAACACCTATCCTAAGCAATAATGACTTCCAAATTTAGATTAAGTAAGTCTTAATCTCAACTCAACATAAAAAATAGAAATAAATAACTAATTACTAATTAACTAAGGATAGGGATCCTTTAAGCAATCAAGGATCAAGTGGGCTCATCACTGTCAACGAGCATGCGATCTAGGCCGGATCTGGGATCCGCCTACATCGCTTTAGATAATCTTAAAAGAAGAGGGAAGATTGTGGTAAATGCTTGCCTGATGTGTTTGGCAGACAAAGAGTCAGTGGACCTTAGTCATCAGCTGGTTTGGATGCATTTGGATCTTACCGGAGCTTCTGCAGACTATCTTTGAGGCATAGAATTTCTTTGTAGGGTTAACAGAAAGGAAGGGAAATGTGGAACATGGCGTTTCTGTTAGTCATTTGGCATATTTTGAAGGAGAGGAATGCGAGATGTTTTGAAGGAAATTCAATTAGTGAAGAGGTTCTATGTGGAAAAATAAAATTCTTAGTTGCTCAATGGCTGAAGCTGAATCCTTTATTTAAGGTTTACACGATGAATCAGTTGATGGTTAATTGGAAGGAAATAGCTTTCTCTAGATTAGGATGCTTGGTGTTCAGCTCCTTTTGCTCAGTGGTGGTGTAGTTTGCTGTTTCTCCTTTTTGTTTCTCTGTTTGTTCAAGCTCATCAGGCTGTTTGTTTTTGGATGGTCTGAGCAGGCTGCTTGTTTCTTTCTATGCTCTGCTTTTTTGTCTTGGCCAGCATAAACCTTTTGTACCAGCTTCTTTGTTTTAATGAAAGTAACCATTCAAGAGAGAGAGAGAGAGAGAGAGAGAGAGAGAGAGAGACCCAAGCAGTCTAGCAAATGATTCCAGACATTCAGTTTCTTTGTCAAATAAATAGGAATAATGTATTAACCGCTAAATTCTGGAACACATCAATCTATGCTTCAAAGTTAAAAGAGAAACAGAAAACTAAAAGCACAAATGAAAAATAACAAGAACAAATGACTGTGTGTGGCCCCCACAAATAATGATTTCAGAATGGCAACCATACCACATGCTGCAAGATCAAATAAGTATTCATAAAAAGTACAAAAGAAATATAGAAGAAGAAAGTTAATGACCTGACTGTTTGATCAGTGTGAATTCCAACAAGTAGAAAATCCCCAAGGCCTCGAGCAAGTTTTAATATCTATGAATGAAACAACGGTGGTTAATAAACGAAAAAAGTAAATTATGATCACTAATTTTGTTTTCTTTTCAAATGAGGTTACAATGGAGAATGGGTTTTCTTCATTGATAGACCTCCAGACTCCAGAGTGCCAAGTTTAGTGCAGTGAGCTGTGCCAATTCCCTAATATTTTCAATGTCATTTTAACTTGATAGGGATTGATTGGCGTCTCAAAAGATATTGTAATAAAGGTTAATTGTATCTTGAATTAGTAATGCATACATTATAAAAAGAGAAGATCTACCAAACTGGTGGCCATCTCAAACACCTCCCTACAAATTCTTTTTTTTTTTTTACATGGTATCAGAATTCAGATCCTCAAGCCTTTTCATTTAATCTCTTCCTTTCTTCCTTTTACTTCATTGTATCTCCTCCTATCCTTCCTTTCAGTTCATAGTTTGTAGTTGACCCAGCCAGTATAGCTGGCTGATGTCAGAAGACCCTATGGTCAAAATCCAGATCAAGCTCCAAGAAGACACTGCTAGGAGACCTGATAAAAGGATTGTTGATGCGGAATGGAGGGAAGATGCGGGGCAGGCAAGGTAGAAGAGATGGAAGGGATAGGGGGTCCCTAGGAATTGGTCCAAATGAATGGGGCCCATCCAATGGGCCCACTAATGGGTAGCATAAACTACTAGCATACAAACACCACATGGAACAGGCGGATCAATGGGTGCATCCACAGGTTGGTATGAGTATGGGCATGAGGAGGAGGATGTGTGTATGAGAGGGAGAGAGGAATAAGTTCTTCTGCATCGCTTCTTTCTTTTATACTAGAGTTGAAAGGAAAAGTAAAACTCTAACAACAATAATATGATGATGATTCAGCTTCTTCCTAACTAATCACATGACCAAACAAAATAAACTAATTTAAAAATTATGTAACCAAAATCACAAAGTTCTATTTGTGCTTCTATGGTCGATTTGGAAAGAAAGATAACAGGATCTCTAAATATAAGTCATTATCTATTGATGCTCTTCTATCAGTGGTGTCCTAAGGTTTAGCAAAATGGATTTTGGTCAAGGAGTCTGGAAATGTAAAGTCAGAAGATATTCTTCATAAGTGGGGTGCTTGTATGGAGCATGATTAATCCCTAAGGCACTCTCACGCACAATGGCAGGAACCTTGTTGCACCAAGCGCACACCAAGGCATGATGGAGATTCATTAATGCCTACATCCTGGACCCTTATCAGGGCAGAGGAACAGTAAGGGTCTGAGAATGGATTTTTGTGTTTAGCTCTTATGAAATCACAATGTTGGTTTTGTCAATGTCTATCTGACTATCTCGTTAGCCAAAAAGTAGAAGGGTTCCAGATTCAAAGCGTGATTTGTTAGCAAAGCAAAAGGATCTAGGCCTCATTTGTGAGAGTTCATTACCTGTCTATGTAGTTTGTTTCTAGTTACTTGTGCATTCAACTTTCCTTCTTGTACTTTCTCTTTTTCTCATTGATAAAGTTTTCAATTACTAATTAGAAAAGAATCATGAACTCAACAAGAAGGCCCCAAGCAGCAACAACTCATCTGTTAACAACTTCAAACAACCATATTAACAGGCAATCGACGTCCAAACTATCCACATGCACACAGCAAGCCATTAAGGAATGACATACCTCTACATGCCCAGCATGAAAGAGATCAAATGACCCATCTATATAAACTATACGAGAATCAGGCCCTGGCCCCTGCAGCAGAACCATGGAACATATTAACACATTGAATAAACATAAACCTGATTTATAAATGGTAGGACTTTCACACATGATAGCTGCAAAATAATATTTGGACACAAAATCCTTTTTATAGATTATTTTCTTTTTTTCATAAATAATTTTTTTTGCTTGGCCATTCAAAATGGAAAAAGGACAACACAGAGTAAGTGACATTGGAAACATTAAAGTAAATTTCTTAGATATCAAACAATTACAACAAAAAGGAAGTCCAATTCCAATAATACAAAACAATTAATAAAAACAAGAGAGTATTATTCCAATGTTTATAAGTGATTACAACCTTCAAAGGTCCCGGGAAGATGCAATTAAGAACAGGATGTTGTGCTTCTTTTCAGCATGTAGGAGGAGAACAAATGGGATGGTGAACAATTTAGCAAAACAAGGGGTAGATCGTTTATGTAATTTTAGTGCTATGATTGCGTAGCCCTTGCAGGACAGTGTTAGGTATATCTCTCTTATACTAGCACCTATATGCAACGGTTACAACTAAAACTATTGTGCTTTGTTCTCTTATTAATATATCCTCATTACCTGCTTCAAAGAACAAGCATGAAGTACTTTAAATTAAGATTTTTCCGTCCCTCATATAAGTTGTAGAGTAGATGGCCATAGTGGTCATTAGCAAACAAAGAATCAAGACGGATAATCTTTGCAAACATTATTCATCAGTGGTGGAGCCAGGATTTTCTTCCAGTGAGGGCAAGCACTAGTTAACTAACAACTATAGAGCCTTTTTTTTTTACAAGGGATTAATAATATTTTTACATTTATAATTTTTTTTATTATCATTTTAAAATTTATTTATTTATAGTTTTTTTAATAATATCCAAAGAAATAAGAAAGCATATCATTGATAGTGATTTATTAATTTTGTAAAAAGATGAATAATCAAGGTATAATATCCATGCTACTCAAAATAAACACCGTCCCTTTAAGTAATTTTCCCAATTTTTTCTCAAATCAAAGTTAGCCCCACCATAAGATTGAGCACATAATATTTTTAATCACATCCTTAATAAGGTGGCATTAACTCCTATTAGAGTAATATTTGGGGACAACCAAACTAAGAAAAACAATCGGATTTTTAATGACTTGGATTTCTATTGAGATTATCTCACTAGCACTTGATTTAATAGCCATACAATTTAGTGGTACTTTAATCATAGATTTTTTTTAACTCAATCATGGATAAAGATTTAAAATTCAATCTTAAGAAAAGCGAAGATAGCCAAATCTATTTGAAATGAAAGGCATTTTCAAAATTGATTGCAGGAAAAATGTTTTGAGAGAAAGGAGGAGGACAAGAGTTAGTTGATTGATGGTAAGTTGCAACCTTTCCTTAAAATCTGGAGAATGATTTACTTATTCTTTTGCAAACAAATGAAAGACAAAAGTATCCTCAAGCCCTTTTTAAATGTTCTCCTTGTATAGAAATACAAGTAGATGAGTGAGGGCAAAATTATAAGGGACAAAAACATTCTTGAAACCACTCCCAAAAACATTCTTAAAACCACTCCCATAACCTCACACACCATCCAAAGTTTTTTTTTTTGGGTAAATCACACACCATCATCCAAAGTTGAGTGGGGGCAATTGCCCCTAGTCAACCATACCTCCCTCCGTCCCTATTCATGATGGGAGTTGTCATTTTATGTGTCAAAATAGTGGCCTCAACCAAGTGGTGTTTGGAGATTCAATGTGGATGAGGCTTCTAAAGGCACAACTTGGGTTCCAGATGGAATTAGAAGCAATCTAAGAGAAGCTTTAGGATCAATTAGATATGCATTGCCAGTTCCAAATGGAAACCAATATTTAGAAAGAGAAGGGATTCTCACCATATAATTATAATAATAATAATAATTTGAAGCAGCGAGTGCCATTAGAAAGGCTATACCGTTCAATAAGCCATTTCCCAGGCCACACTTAGTGGAAAGCAATTTCATAAATGCAATAGCTTAGGCATAAGGATTGAAAAAATACACTTGATCTTTGCTTTCATCTGTCACAAGATCAGAGTTTTTATTCATGTTTTGAACATTTTCATTTCCTTTCTTTTTCCGAAAGGTGATTTTATATATTTTTTATCAAATGAGACATCTTGCGTGGGTGTTCGGTATCCCCGTATAGGGGCATCTCCTTATCAGTTCAGTTGTAGCGTCTTTGGAGTATATTTTCTGAATGAATTTGCATAAAGGCATCTCTCCACTTATAGCTTACATTTTCATAAAAATTTCACCATTACCAATAGAATATAATGTTGATAATGAGATGATATACATAACTATACAGAATGAAATGATTAGGGCACAGAGTCTTAGAACATAGTTGTTTGCCCAGTCAGGTCCTTGCTCTTAGATTTTCGTGCTGAATGATAAATCTAGATCTAGCTTGAGGCCTTAGAAAAATGAGGTGGCTCATTCTAAAACAGTAGCCATTTAAAACGAAAAAAATGCTTCGAGTCTACCATTTGGGAGTACTGTCGTGACATCCTCACATTTCAATGCCAGGCAGGTTCATATTTTGGCCACCACCCAAGTAAATGGCATTCAAATTCGACGAAATTTTTCCATATCTCAGATCCTTATAGCACCGTATCATCCACTTAAACTACTGAAGTAAAACATTTTAAGTACCACTAATTACTAGAAAATTCTATTGCCTCAATTAGTTTATGTCAGTATGTATAAACCATAGGGAAAAATCTGGCTGATAATAAGGTGAAAGCTACACAATATGATAAAAAATAATAATAATAACATACATCTTTTAAAATAGAAAAAATAAAATACCTTTCCATTTGAAAATTGCACAATCCGTCGAGACGTTGGAAGAAAATGAGATACCCTAGTTCCACTGCCAGATCCACCATCTTCCAATTTTTGGCTACGCCCATGGCTGAACTGCCTTTGTAAAGAAGAATGACTGTTGCTATCACCACCTGATCTCTCTCTCACACACAAAAGCATGCGACCTGCTCCCACCAAATGTATAATGCATCATCAGCAGGGATGAACAATTAAATTTTAAGGGAATTACCAATATTTACCATTCAAAATAAAAGGTTCAAGTAGGTTGCTCATCAAGCATCTACATGGCACTTCCAAAAGTTGCAGTTATAACATCAACCAAAGAAGGCAGGCAATCCAACTAGCTTCTGCCCTTAGGAACTTCATCCGTCTACCACAAAACTTACGCTATCTACCAAACTTCTGCCCTTATCGTCCGTCAACCACACAATTTACGTGAAATTAAAGACCACCCCAAGTGAAATTAAAGACAAACCCAAGCCATAATAAAGGTAAAAATATTGCAAAATAAGCAGTAATATTATTATTAGGCAAAGGCCAATGAACACAATGATGAAAATGGTTTCAGCCTTTCAGGCAATGCCAGGACAAAGGTCAATGAACGCAAAGATGGAAATGGTTCCAGCCTTTAGGGCAATGGCAGGACAAGGTGAAGCTCCATACATTGCCAATAAAAATCATGCAGGAAAAAGAGAAACCGAGCACACACCATCAAGTTTCAGCACAAAAATAGATAAAACCTACGATGAAAGCCAAAGACTAGAGAGAAAACTGTAATAAAAAATGTAAAAGGGAAATTGATCTAGAAGTCTACAACACAATGGTGCATATGGAATATAACTACACAATACAGCAACTCTGCTGTGTTGTTTCTTCATCATGGACCGGCCCCATGTCCAGATAGAGGAGGAGTGTGATAGAAAGGCAGTCAGCTCTAGAGGACCGAGGAGGAAAGGAGGGATGGAGGAGGGGAAGTGGTGATTTGCCACAATTAAATCTCAAAGCCAACCCAGAGAGACGATGACAATGATGACAGTATGAAGTTAAGTCGTGTGAACTCATGAAGAATCGTGTCTAAACATGTCATATCAGAATGCTGAAACCTAAAGTTCAACAGCTTGAAGCTCCTCTGAGCAATACAATGCACTACTGATTAACATATTTAGCCAAGTCAAAAGGGGGCTGAAAAGGACAAACACTAAACATTGTACCAAAGCAAGATAGAACTGGTACCAACAATATCAGTGCTTGAGACTCCTTCTGTGCGCTTGATCTGCTTATAGCGACCAGCCTTCTTGGCAAGTGCATAGGCATCAGTTCCATCAGGAAGAAGGCAAGGATCATCCCCATGAATGATGTAATCTATGTTATACTCAGTAAATAACTTGTTCATGAAGTCCTCGGTAATTGCATAAGGTGCATCAGGGATGACCTCATCCACCCACTTCAGGGCACTCACCATGATCATCCTACAATAAATCATGGAAAAACGGATATAGTAATCATGTCCCAGAATAATTGTGTCCTGAATAACAATTAAGTTATATGGATTCTGGAAAGAAGAATAATGTTATGATGTTATATTCATAGTTTACAATTGAAAAAAAAAACATGAAATTATATGAACATGAAAGATGAAACAGAATTAGATATGACATTATTGAATTGCACCATTCAAAAAAATTATCGAACTGGTTGAACATTATTGAATTGTTTTCCCAAGAAGGGCTCAAGTCCGATGACGTCCATTAAAGCAATATTCACCAATGCATTAAATATATATATATATATTAAAGCTTAAATAGGTAATGCTGATATAAAAATCATATTTTCCATACAGCAGAGCACATCTTTTGGGGATCCAAACCATCCATGACCCTCAACTGGCCAAAGTTTTACTTCAAGCAGAGTTACATTCACCGCCGATTGGGAAGACAAAATTTCATCCATGCATTTGCACGTTTGTCCAACCCAACAGGAAATATCACTACAGATAAAGCAAATTTGGTGCTTCCGCAGTTGTACCAATTCATGGATGGCAGTTTGAATGGATTGTTACGGTTAACGTAAGATATGAAAATCGGATACATCAAGAAAACATAATTTGACTGTGGGATCAAATCACTCCAATGGTCATGATCAAAATGCTAATCAGACAAGACCCATATCTTCAACAACAATCTGAGATTAGGAAACAAACCTCTCGTGGATGGGCGTCACGGGCGGGCCCTTGTTGGCGGTGATCTCCGCGTCGCTGACGACGCCGACGACCAGCTGGTCGCCGAGCGCCCGCGCCTGGCGCAGGGCATTGCAGTGGCCGTAGTGCATCATGTCGAAGCATCCGTCCATGTAAACGCGCACGGGCTTCTTCTTCTTCTTCTTCCTCTTCAGAATTCCGAGAGGAGGCTGCAGGAATCCGTGGTAGAAGCCGAAGACAGCGGCCCCAAGCACGACTCCACCGATCAAACAGCTGGCTAGGAATCTCGAGCCGTGGAGATTTTCCAAATGCCCGACATCAGAACCCATTGATTTTTTTTTTTTTTAGATGAGGATGGAAGAGTGGAGATTTCTTTTTTGGGTGTGTTGGTGTTTCTCGTTTGTATTTCTAGGGTTTGGTGTGTGGTTTGTGGAGAGTTTTGGAACGAAGGAAATCAGAATCCATGATCTGAATGAGGAAATTGTTTTCTCAGTTTGGTTGTGGGGCTTTGGATCTGAATGAAATTAGGGGGAAATTATAGAGAGAGAGAGAGAGAGAGAGAGAGAGAGATTGGGGGTTTTGCATATGAATGACAAACGTGTTTCCAGAAGGACGAGGAGTGCAGATTTGAGAGAGAGCGAGAGGGAAGGCCGAAGGCGCGTGAACGAAGGTTAGATGGGGATGTGTTAATTTTTTTTCTAATGTACACATGAGATGCCCTGGAGTGGGAAACAGAATCGAAGCCGGCTGTTGCGTTTGGTTTGAAAAGTTGGTCGGAGAGGATTCGACTTGCATCAAGCCATTTTAAGGAGGGAAAAATGTAAATTATTAACTTAATTAAAATAAGACCGGTCAAAATGATCGTCCTATGGGTAGATGTGATCGTCCTGTGGGTGGATGGGTATTCACAAATTTCAATTCAATCCAAATTTGTTCTACCATCGAATGAAATTTGTAATAATGAATATGTATAAGTTATGTTAATCACATTTTTTAATCAAAGTGAGTCCAATGGGGTTAACAAAATAGTGTTGTTGTAAAAAAAAAAAAGCTCATGTTGACATAAAATTTTAGGATTTTTCTAACGTTCAATGGTTCTAGTTTCATAAGGGCTCTATTGGTGGTCACTCATTTATTACAAATGATTTCTCAAGGCCAACGTGTTGGTGGAACTGAACTTAGAAGTTTACGGGTGCTAAAGTAACTACTTTATTAATCTTTTATGATGTGATCTTTCGAGGTGTAAGGGTGTTTTGTCTCTTTTCTTTGCTCTAAATTTACTTTACCACTTAGTTCTTCGCTAACAAAAAATGGCAATGTTAAATTCTTTTATGTCCGAAATTAATTTGCCACAATATTTTACTTTATTTTAAAACAAAAAGGAAAGATGCCCAAGGGCCAGGCTTGTTGGGCTTGGATCTCAATATTTTACTTACTTATGTATGGGTAAAGCTTACATTAACTGATGGAAAACCCAATACTTCAACACTCCCAATTTATAAGTCCCACCTAAATGCACGTCAATTCGGGAGACAGTTGCATTCGAATACCAAAGATCAATATAAACAAGTGTCCTTCAAAATGGAAAAAAAAAATGGTTTCCTAAAGTAATACGTGATTTCAAAGCCTCTAAATTCATGAGCTTTAAAAATGCGTTTTCCACATTTGCAATTCAATCCAAATGTGGTTAACAATGGGTAGGGATGTGGATGACTCGACTCGTCACATTTCCAGCTGTTGGAAACCTCCATCGATCTCCCCATCTTGATGTTAGCGCTGCACATTCTAGAGGCCGGTTTGATTACAAGCATTCTGGGATTTCTTGACTTGAATCATTTGGACAATTTCATATGGTGCTCCCCCTTAAAAGAATTTTGGAATGACAATGACGAAGTAGCATTTGAAAAATGGACATTTGAGAATACTATATGGAAAAAGTGCCGTTTGGAATTCCAATTCTCCCAATCAAACAAGTGATTTAGGGTATGTTTAGATACCATTCTCAAGAATGAATCCTTTTTATTTTCCTTAATTGTAAAAAAACTTAGATATAATTGAAGAGAGGAAAACTTAGAGAGAATTTCTCAATCCTTTTAGCTCACCTAAAATCCTCTATTTCATTCCCGTTTCTCCTTCCCCGCATCAAATTTTGCAAATCCATGGAGGCACCCATGTCGAATTTTTCAAATCCATTGAGGTATAGAAGTAATTAAGTGTGAATCATATGTATTTTTTAAATGTGGGATGCAATGATTCCTCTTATAAAAATCTTCAAGAGAGTATAAGATAGTTTCAAGAAAAACAAAGAATCCTCTGGATAGAGAATCCATTTCAGTTTACCAAACGTGTCAAGAGTTTTTGTTAGGGAGACAATAACTTTAATGCTGTCGGAAATTTCACACAAAAGAAAAATTCTACCAAGAATGCTTGCAATTAAAAAAAAGCCTTGGGCCCGTATCTCCCTCATAGCAAGGTTGTGCTTATTAAAACTAATCTACCAAGAAACCAACATCCTAATCCTACTTTGTTATATGAAATAAGATCCAATTTATTTAGATCCCTAGCTCATATAATAGATTAGCCTTGTGTAAGTGGGATTCCTAATCTATTTTGGCACCTCACATGATTGATCTAACGTGGGGCCCAGGCATGTGAGGCATGCAATTTTCTAATGTTAATTGCTGGGCTGGGTGCATGTCCCTAAATTAAACATTATGATAGAAAAGAGTTTGATAATTGTAGGGTATTCTCAACCTCATAAAATAAAAGTTTTTTTTATAATGTATAAACTGTAAACATTTATATTATGAATTTACAGTATAACTGAGTTGAAACAAGGGGGACAAAAAAAAACATGTTGGACTCACCCACCAAGCTATCTAATGGCATGGTCATGGAAAACCTCGCTCAACTAATGAAAATTTGAAAACGGCTTCTCTCTCTTGTCATGAGTTTGTTAGAAAATGAGCTAAAAGTTGACTCATAAATTTTTTTGTCTCTTTAGCTTTGGGTATTTGCCATAGAAGGAACCTCTTTATACATGAGAAGAAGCCACTTGATTCGTGGTTTATCATTGATGAAGCTATGTCTTTAATTCATGAGTTTAAAACATTCTCAATTGCTTGGCAAAACCTTTATCAAGAAGAAAGCCTTAAAGTGGATACCTCCATTTGTGGGTGTTTTAAAGTTTAATGTGCATGGAGCAGTATTCGAGAAGATTTAAATGGCTGGTGTGGGCAAGGTGCTTAGAAATGAGAGGGGTTAGGTGTTAATGGTTATAAGTAAGATAGAAAATGAAATTGAAGAAGCTGAGAATATTGAAGCATTTGCCATTCTAAAGGGTCTTCAAATGATTTATCATATTGAAGTAAGGGATATTATTTTTAAAAGTGATTATTTATATATAGTAGATGCTTGAAAGCAATCTTCCATAGCTCTATCTAAACAGACTATTTGGTTGACGAGATAAAAGTTTTGTTAAATTATTTAAGAGTTTCAAAGCTCTATATGTAAGTAAGAATGAAAATAAAGTGGCTCATTTGCTTGCAAGCCATGCTCGGTTTGTAGAATAGATATCGGTCTCATGATTCTCATATCCGGATCCGATTAAACAATGTGTAATCATTGATTCCATGTTAATCTCTCATCAATAATTTTTTTATTTTTCTTATAAAAAAAAACCTCACAAAGTATTTCATCGTAATATGAAAATGATTCTATCATTAGACATCCATGAAAATGGCTAACATCTTCATCCCATTCCCACCTGAAGGGTTTTCACAAATGCGAGGACCAGAAAACGACCTATGACTACTTTGGCAATGGTCTATTTAGTTATACCTCGCCAAATTGAAGACAGTCGAATGCGTTTCTGGAAGAATTCCAGCCATTCTCTCTTTCGGCGCCAACATATTCTCTCTTTCCTTTCCGGTTCACATTTCAAAACGTGCGAGAGAATCGTATCTTACTGTAAACGCGTTTGATAGTGGGAAAAGTAAATGCAGTGAATCTTTAGAAAATATGAAGAACGGGAAAGGAGTGCGATGGAGGTCCACACATTAGATGCGCCATGTTGGGGCTGTGAATGGGTCTGACTGGGTACGTTGGGCACTGTCTGGATAGTTTGCAGGTCAGTGGATCAGGGCTATTGCACAAGTGAAACCTGTGGTAGAAAAGGTTTAGACAATTCATGGGCTTTTTTAACCCCACTATACACCGGGACTGTGGTTCTGGTGTGAAACTTCAACACAAGGACTAAAGATTGATCCCTGCACTAGGGTGTATTGGACTAGGGTGCATAAAACTACAATGCCAACATGTTCAACGTTGAGTGTGTTGGCAGCTCATGGGCTTTTGCCGTACACCAATTGAGCATGGCTTGGCTGTGCTAACTTATACCCATTGAGTTGTTTTTTATTCTCTCTCTCTTCTTTTTTGGGTTAATAAGTTGTTCTTTAGGCATATTTGTTTGACGGTGTTATAAAGTGACACAAGGTGAAGTGATGCTCAAATGAAGAAAGAATAAAATATAGGAAGTCTAATAGTATATGATGGCTTTTGTCTTTAATTAATAGTTTAATAATGAATATTTTAGACATCTTTTTTTAAAAACAAGTGATTCTTTTGTCATTTAGTGGATTGATATAGTTGTTTTTTGACTTTTTTTAATGAATGGGATAATTTAGAATTTTGTTATTTTTGACATGACCCTTCATAATTTTATGTTTGACTTTATTTTGTCGCTCTACGAGTTAAATAAATAAGAACGAATTGTCTGAGTGTTTGCTCTATAGTGATGCGGTGGACCGTAAGTGGATTGTCCACGGTCTTATAGAATCTCGATTCCTAGTCAAGTACTCAAACAAGCCAAAAGAGCATCACATAAGATTTCATAGATAATCATGCTTTGACGATCTATACATCTTCTTATAAATGACATTCTATATTATTCTATATTCTTTACTTGCATTGGTGAAAACAACATGTTCCATTTCGCACTTGTATGGATGAACTAGCCGCTTTGATGCCTGCAGCAACTTTTCGCGAGGAATCCAATTATTTCATACAATTAGAATTTGACTTAGTTCATACGGTGGAGCTGTAACCTTCATTTTAAGGTCACAAAACTCTATTCCCTGTAGAAGTAGAGAAAACTACAATCTTATGATGCAGATTACAGATATATAAATCAGGGTGATGCTCTCACATGGAAAGCTGGATTCTAACTCTACACCTTTAATATATGGGGTCATGCTCTTGGGACAACCTGCCCTGTGCAGAATTTGATAGGCGCTCTCAAGAAAATACAAACATGGCTATACATACCGAATGGTAACTTTGGTAGATTGGGGTGATGCTCGAATATTATTGCTCCCACGCTCACCCAAATGCTAGGCATTGACACCGGCGTTAGCAGAGCACAGCGGGTAAAGAAATTCTTTTACAGGGGCATGGATGACACGCCGCTTCAGCACTGTCCCTATATTAGAATAGAAAGAGTTAGTTAAAGATTAGAATAATTTACAATTTCTCCCAACCAAAAAAATTGGCATGAACCAATTAAACATGAGTAAAAACTACTAATTATTTTAATTTTATTTCATATGATTTCATTATAGTTGTAGTCAAACCAAACTAAGTTGTTTAAACCAATCAATAAACACTCAAAAACATTATCATGACACATGGCCCAAACCGATTCGGTCAAACAAAGTCGCGTCGCTGCAGATTCTTGTAACGGCAGCCATTTTGACGATACAACCGGCACCGAAATGGCGGGTGCGACAGCCGTACGCATTGCCAGTCGCTGATATAACCGCAATAAAAGTCGTTCTTTCTTTTCCACATCTTTACTCTCTCTCTCTCTCTCTCTCTCTCTTTCTCAGCATCATCGTTTATCCTGCCATCTTCTTCTCTCTTCCCTTGAAAATCACTGAGCTTTCAAGGTCTCTCTAATGGCTTCCACCGAGGGTTTGGTGCCGATAACGAGGTCCTTTCTGTCCCGATACTACGATAAATACCCGTTCACGCCTCTGTGCGATGATGTCGGTCGGCTCTCATCCGAGCTTCGAGCCATGTCGGAGGGTTTGCTGGAGGAATTCCCTGCCACTTCGAGTATCTTCTTTCTTTCATCTCATTTGAACTAGTTCTGTTGAAGACTGCGTTTGTTTAGCTTTTTGGATTGTTTGGTTTCATGATTTAGTAGAATTGGGAAGTATCTGTTGATTAGGGTTCGAGTTTTCTTGCTCATGAAGTTGGGTTTCGGTAGTGAAAACGGATTTGATCTGGTGTTGGAGAATGGTAGTGAGAGATGGATGGGTGGGAGGTTTGGATATGAGTTGTATTGATTTTTTGTTCTAGTTTGATTTTTGTGTTTCTTCGAAAGAAAACGATTTTGGGTGTTTGATTACTTAGTGCTGAACTTGTAGGAATTCGTCTTAAAGGGGAGGGGGGGGGGGGGGGGGGGGGGGGGGGGGGGGGGGGGGGTGTTTTCGTGGAAATGAGGAGTGGGGGGTGGATGGGGGAGAACTTGTTGGAACCATCGCTTTTGAAGGATTTATTTTACTAGGGCCGCGGATGATAATTCCTAATCAACGAGAAGATTGGTGATGAACCCTTATGGATCTTCAAATGTAATCGTTGACTTTTATTAGCCTTGGTAGGAAAGCATTGCGTAGAAATACTTGAAATTCAATACCAATGAACCACGGGCTGGTCGCTTCATTTTGTTTTTCCTCCTGTTGCTGTTGAGAAGGCTTGGGCCTGTATTTTCAAAATTTTCATGGCGCTGAACATCTCAGAGAATTCAAACTCAAAGTTCTTGATTGCCTCTTTTGTTTCCGCTAAGTTATCAAAAAGAGGAACACCTGATTTCATCCTAGTTTGGTAATCTGAACATTATATAAGCCGCTTGTCGTGTAGAGACCCAGAATGGAATAGAAGGTATAACTCATTCCCATTAATTTGTTTAGAGGCCACTAACCACTTTGAATTTGATGAAACTTCCCTGCAGGCCAAAATGCTTTCTAAGGTCTTCACTCTTCACCTCATGCTCCCTTACAACTTCTGCGTAGGATCTTGCCGTGATGGTAACATAGGAACCACTGCCGAAAATATCAGCATTTAGGGTTGCTTTTAATGGCCTTTAATTGAATTTGACTAGTCTTTCTGACCGCATATTGCTAGCTCAATGGCAATCCTTCTCCCACAAAGACTGCTGTCATGCATAGCATCAATAGCTCTCATGGCCAACTTCATCTCCCTAAAATGAACAAAGCCGAAATAGCTCCGCTTACCTCTCGTACTAGAGGCATTGATAAAATCATTGACCACCTTTACAAAGGATGAAAAAGGAGAATGCAACCACTCTACTAGAAGACGCTCATGTAGATTGTTCAGAAATACCGACATCAGCTCTTCCAATTTCACAAACTTGGATCTTCTTACCTTCTTCCCATGGTAACTTTCACACTCTCCTACCATCAGTTCTAAAAAGATCCCTTTAGCATCAAATCATGAAGATCTCATCTTCAAACAAGGAAAAGATGAAAAGGAAACTTAGAACCTCATTTGGCAACAAAATTGCATGGGAGAAAGTAGAAATGTAGACGAATTATAGATGTCAAAATCCTTTTGTCTTCGAGTTAAAAGCCCACTAGGGATGAAATACACTATCATGAAGAGAGCCTTTGATCAAATGTTGTGATTGCCTAAATATGATTCTAAATTCTGTTTTTTATTTTTTATTTCCTAAATTTTAGTAGATTTTCCAAATATTGTTATTTTGTTCTCTCTTTTTTTTTCCTCCATGTGGTTGGGTGGGTGATTTTGATCTGGATATTTATCTGGGTTGGTCTTGTGGAGTTTTTGATTTGGGATTCTCTGCATCAATTGTGGAATTCTTTCTGTGGGTTTTCTGATACTGCCTCCCTTGACTCTGCCCAAGTCAGCCTGAGCACATTTCCCCTCAGGCTTGAATTTGCAAGTTGGGCTTAGCCCCATAGAATTGGCATATGTCAATACCTGACATGACTTGGCCGAGTTGCACCCGTAACAAGGGGCTAGGTAGGCACCACTGGCCTCGCTGTTATTTGCTTAATTTATGAGCTGACCCTTTTGGAATATCCATGCTGAAATAATACCCTAAAATATAGGAAGCTTAACTCTTTTACAACATAGGTGATAGGACACAAAAATAGAAAATCTATGTTTGACCAACATTTACAATTCATGATGAGTTGTGTGAGGCTGAGATGCTAATGATTTGTCGGGCTATCATAAAGCTGAGATTGCTCATGAGCCAGCTAGACTGGGCTTTGACGTTGCTCCAACTTGGATCACGAGCTTGTTAGCTTGGCTTAATTGCCTCACGAGCTCCACTTAGTGATCAAGCCAGGCATTGTTCAGTTCGGCTCGGGATGTCAATGCGAGCTCGAGCTCGACTTAACTAGAGGTGGATGGATGTGACCCATTTGATTAATGGTGTTGTCAAGCATTTCATCTGTTTCACCCCTCTTGATTCCGGATGAATCATGACTCAAGTCGAGCAAAGGTCTATCTTGCTAAGTGATATAGTAGGGTTGGGTTTGAGATTGGCCCACTACCTCTATTTGAGCTCGAGCTTGAATACCCATTTCAAGCTTGTGATCAAGCTGGCCAAGGCTGCGAGTTGTGTGGGACAAATTTGTTGTTTTGTGTGTCGTGGCTTTACTCATTGTCATGGGCTCCTCCATGGTTCTCCAATTTTCTGGTTCTGCATCAAATTCCTTGCAAGTACTCATTATTGTAAATGGGAGCATCTTTTGCTTGTGAGACTTAATATTTATTATCATTATTATTTTGCTAGGTTGGTCTACTGGCTAGGAGTGATAGGACTTCATACTTATTATTTTTATGAAAATTAATTCAAAACTTGACAAGCTGTGGCTGAATGCCTGTGCATTATAGAATTCATTACTTATTTTTGGTTGCTTCAACCATCTGTTGCACTTTTGGTTTTTGGTCAATATTTATGTCGTTCCACACCTTTTATTTTATTATGCATTAGGAATGATAATTTGTTTCATGAAACTGAAAAAGAAACATGAGAACATTGATTTGCTTCTTATTTTTCTTGAGACAATCTGTTCTATATGCAAATTCATCTGTGAAGAATTTGATTTTTGAAGGTGAGGTATGCTTAGTTCGTGAATCAGCTCTGCCGCCTCCTCATAAAATGGATGAGAACAAGTGGAAGAATAGAGAACATATCGAAGAAATACTATTTTTACTAAACAAATCTCAATGGCCGAGATTGGTACAGTATCTTATTGGCTGCTTACATTAAGATCTTTATTGTTTCTTCTTGGAATTTTCGCGCTGTTTTTTGTCTAGCTGGAGGCCACATCAAGTTCTTCAATTCTTTGATCTTAGGAATCTTAGCATGGGGGCTTATTTCCAATAATTTTTCATTGGTTTAATTTATTTCATGTTGTGCTTTTTTATTCATACATAAATTTTTTTTTTATGTGCAGCTTAGACATCCATCCACATCTGAAGACTTTGAAATTGCTGCTTCTCTTGGAAAGCTTGAAGTCAAATTACGAAACACTTTGAAGACATTGGAGTTATTCCAAGCCAAGAATGCTGAAAGTATATTTAACACAGGTAGGTTCTCAAGAAGTTGTTTCATCCTTTTCTTGAGATGAACTGCTTGCAATAAGTTCTATTGTACAGTAAAGCTTTTGTTTAATACAAGTTGCTGTTCATAAAAAAAAAATGCTTGCAATAAGTGTGTTTAGTTCTCTAATATATCATGTGGTTTTGTTCTCTTAATCAGGATATGAATTGAATATGCTTCTCACAGTATGGACAACATTTTCTTGATCACCCAAAATATGTAAATGGGAAAAACTCTTGGCCCAGTGCGTGGGAGTCAAAACCTGGTATCTAGAAAGGAAAAACAAAAACTTGGTCTTAGGACCCAACTCGGTCAGGGCTGAGTTCAGTCGGCCAAGTCTGGCGGAATTACAATTTAAATGAAAACTCGGCTGGGTTGCATGGCCAAGGCACATAAAACTCAGCCTATTGGGGCACAATGTTTGAGTGGATATATCGGAGTTAACATTGTGCCTCAATGGCCACTCATAGGACCTGACTAATTTAGGGCCAAGTCCAAGTCGACTTGGACTCGTCCAATTTTTTAATCCACGGTAGCTAGGTCCTATTTTCTGATGTTGCTTGGTCTTGAAACGGTCCTATTTTCTGATTTTTGGTCTTCAAAACTTTGAGTGGCCATTGAGGCGCAATGTTTTACACATTTAACTGAGCCGTACTTCGTGAATGGTTCACCTTGATATCTGAAGAATTGTTTTGCTTCAGTTTTGAGGCATAACATCGAGCTGTGTTGAATTTACTATTTTTTTTTATGACCATGTTGAATTCATTATTGATAAGTAAAAAAAGTATTCTTTAATATTCTAGATTCATAAAACAAGTAGTCTTTAATATTCTAGATTCATCGGTTATAATTTTTTATTTTTAATATTTTGTGCTTAGGTTTTGGGATCTAGGGTGAGACTTGGTCCAACTTGAGGGCGACCCAAGCCACCTCCAAGCAAGATTTTCAAAAGCTTACTTTATGGTCATCTCTCTCTCTCTCTATATATATATGGAGAATATTAGTATGCATCTATCCCTCACCCTATGGTGAGGGATACTTCCATATTTGGATATGTTAATGTGCAAAAGACAAAAAGCTTATTAAAAGGATGCATGCTTAAGTACAAATCAGGAAAGGCATGTAAGCATTCCTCACCCTATGGTGAAGGAAGGATGCATATTAACACTCCTCTCTCTCTCTATATATATATATGTATATGGAGCCCCTCTCCTAAGCTGAAGCTTAAGCTTAGGGCTCACGCTTGTGGGGCCCACCTGGGGACCCACATGGGGATGGCGGGGATTTGAAGGACTCCCTAGGACCCTCTTTTCTACAAAAAATCAGTCCCAACCGTTGTTTCTATCATCTCCATCTTGGTTTAAAAATTTTAATGGTCAATAGTCCATTCGGATCGGTGCATGGCCGATCCAACGGTTCAGTAAATTTGGATTTGACAAAAAATTTGTGGACCTGGGCAATTTAGGGGGGTTGTGTGTTTAGTTCATTTGGATGGACCGAAGGTGGGCCCTAAGGGCTCGGGCTTGCAAGATTTTATATATAAGTTTTAGCTTAGGAGAGGCTTGCCTATATATATGTATATGTGCCTGGGAGCTGTGCCACATGGTTTTGCCTTTCAAGAAGTTCTGCAGGGTCAACTTGGAGGCATGAGCAAATCAAGGGTTGGGTTCATGGTTTAAAGTCTTGGTTCGCATTGGGTTGAGTTGGGTCAGGTACCCACACTGGTGAAGGACTGGTACTGGTGGGAAAGACATGTTCTTTGCCTCTCTATTGCAGTTTCTAACAACGTCTTTGTTGTAGCTCAGCTGGAATGTGCAAGTAGGCGTGAGGTAAAGTGCCAGAGTTTGATTCGACTTAACAACATTTAAAAAACACTATTTTTTGGATTTTTTTTACCAGCAAATCCCTCTAATTTTACACAACCTCAAAAGGCCCTAATATTTTGTGTTTTTATCAAAAGTTCTAACCACTTTAGTTTTTTGTTTTTGATTGACCAAGTTACCTTTAAGAAAAACTCAATTGACTAAACCCTTGAGTTAATAACTAAGAGTCATATGTTAGACAGTCAGCTGTTCAGCGTTCAAAAACATTAAACATTGCTATTTGAAACAAGATAGTAATTAAATAGCTGAACTCTAATGTTTTTATTATTTTCTATTTTTCTGAATTTTTTGAAAAATTTTGACACATTTTAGGACTGGCGTGCAGCTGTAATGGTTTAGCACGGATGACATGGACTTGTCCTTGACTTGATTGGCACAAGGACCAGCACCATAATTTAAAACCTTGGTAGGGTCGCTGGAGGGCCAGGCTTGGATTTAAATTTTTGGGCAGTCTAATATAGGAACCTTTGTAGAAAGATTGAAGCCGAGCCTGGACCATCATGGATAATTGATACATGTAATTTAGTTACTATTTATCCAAACAAGTAATTAGAAAGCCCAAACAAGTGATAGAAGGCCTGGAAGGCCAGGCACTTAGGCTCGTGTTGGGCTTAGGCTGGATATGGGCCAATGTTTCTAAAGGCGGCTGGGCTTGGATATGTCTCATCCTGGCCTAGCCCTTTAACACCACTAATCAAGGGGATTTTGGTTTGGGATGGAAGAAGGGTTGAAGGAAGTGAGTTTTTTTTTCTTTTTGGGTGGGGTTGGGGGTGTGGGGGGTGTGGGGGAGCCCATAGTTTGGATTAAGAATGACCAAAAATCATCCTAATCAGATCAGAGTAAGAATGGATTTTATCCAATGATGGTGAATGCAACTTCAATTGGAATTGCATTTAATTCATGCAGCAAGGCCTGGCCCCAGAAGGAGCATTTGTAGGCTTCATAAGGTCAATGTGAAACTGCACTATGAGTCATGGTGCTCTTGGACAAATTTTGAGTCTTGACTGAGTAGATTCAGGTCAACCTCAGGTCACATTACTAATCGTTGAGACAAAACGTTTTAGGTTAGGTCTAGCAATCTTTGTAAAATCACATCACCATGTTCTGATAAGATCATGTTCCAGTATCCAAAAATAATTTCACTGACAGCATACTGAGATTTGTACTTGGCATCTTCTGGAAGGTCTAAAGTTTATATTGACCCATTGATGTTCTTGACCTTCTTACTTTATGTGTTTGACAGAATCTCGCTTTCTGCGTAATGGAATTGATACATCATCCTTTCCTGAACTGGGTTTAGTCAGTTATACAGTTTTTTTAAACTACTGCTTCTATTACTATTATTTTTTCTTTTGGGATAGAAGAGGGGGTGTTGGTGGTTCTCTTTGAGATATCTTTCCTTTTTTATGGCATTGGAGCTTCTGCTCTTTCTCCTAATCTTTAGTATCGTTCTTGGGGTCTCATTGGTATGAACTATTTTAATTTGTAACTGATTCTGAATATTAGTAAGCCTCTCAGATGAACTTTTCAGCGGCTATTTGGCATTGACAGAAACAAGAAAGTGCTGATTACTTGTCAGAATTGAGGATGCAGGCACCAACAGTTTGTGTTAAATAGATTTTCCATTTTTCTATAATTAGAGCAAAATGGTCACTTATAGCTATCGGATGGTACCAAATTGAATGATGATCCAGCAATGCTGTATGGTAATAATTGCAGAAGCTGGTGCCTGCGAGCACAGGCATATCTTACTGGAGCACATTTTCCTTTTCTTCTTGTAATTGAGAGGGCAGTGGGCATCTCACCTCCCTCTTAGGTTACTCGCACTGTTGTATTTCACCTCGGTGTACAGATGGTTTGGAATCATGCACTCATATGGGCATTGGATATATGCTGTTATACGAGATCCTTCTTTGTTTCCCTTTTTTTAATGCTTAACAACAAATACATTGTGTCTGATTTGTGCTATGTATTTAGATAATTGGTTCGTTGCATCAGGCCATTGCTAAGATACGTTGTTGATAATTGATCAGGGGATCTGTAAATATATTTGCAGTTATGACCTACATGCCTCAAGACTTTCGAGGTACACTGATCCGACAGCAACGAGAGCGTTCAGAGAAGAATAGGCAAGCTGTGGTTGATGCTTTGGTTAGCTCTGGTGGAAGTATTCATGATCGATATGCATTACTATGGCAACAGCAAATGGAAAGGTATGATGTTTTGTTTCCGTAGACCAATTCTTGATCAACCTGGAATACGTGCCCATGGGGTTTGTAACATTACAAATTTAAGTCTTCATGAGTGTTGACTTTCAGGCGCAATCAACTAGCTCAGCTTGGTTCTGCATCGGGTGTCTACAAGACTCTTGTAAAGTACTTGGTTGGAGTACCACAGGTATGCCATGCTTTGACTTTTCTAGGCTACTGGTTTAGTATCTTGTTTGTTAATTAATGATGCGTGCTACATTAATCCATTCATTACCTTTAGAGAAGCTTTGCAGTCAATATATATTTGAGTATATTTTGACTGAACAAAGAAATTAATTGGTAACAAGAAGGTTGTCAAGGTGCTATCACAGTCAAGGTGGCAAGTGCAATGGGACCCTGGGGCTTTAGGCACTAGGTGAGGTGTACATCTAATTCATAGGGGAAAAAGAGAGAGCTAATTCATATAAGCTAATAACCACATAAAATTAGAACATTGAAACATTAAATGACCGCTCATCACCGCTGATGAAAATTGGTGAGGCCTCGGATTCATGATCGATAAATAGACCAATCTCTCAAAGGATTGATCGAATCCAAAGAAGGATTCAGCCACTAGGGCACACTCATAATGAGTAGAAAAATCATAACCAAAGAGAAAAATCTCATAACTTGGAATATTATTGATAATAAGTAATCTGTCTTTACAATGAAGCCTAATCATCCTTATATAGAGGAGTTGGCTTGAACCCTAAGAAACAAGACTTCTTAGTATTGGAATAAGCCGAAACTCACTCATATTAATCATAATAAAATCAAACAAGTTAATATTATTCCTAAACTACTTAAACTTTGTTGATGCAATCATACAAAGTTTAAGTTTCGTTGCACAACCGCCAAAAGACCAAGATTAATTCAAACTATATTAGTCCAAAACCAAAATGTAGATTGGAGATGCAATCCATTGGTGAATTAAACATGGAAGAAAACTCAAAGAAAAACTCCTTTAGTTTTAAGGCCTTAAATCAAGGGTTTGAATAGTTAGATGTGTCTAATCTTTTGTAGACCACACAGATGATGAGGGCTTCCCACCCACTCAGTCGTCATCGATTTTCATCCAACTAGGTGGGCCCCAAAGGTCTCCCACATGAACTCCATCTAGGATTTGTCAAACAAAAAAAAAAAAAAACTGTATATATAATGATCTCTTGCGTGATGGTTATTGTGAGCTACAATGTGTGAGCTGAGCACACTGTTGGGGTTGACATCATTCAAGGGTGAGGATGGCAGATGAGCAGATGAAAAGGTCTATACATGGATAAGAGGTGGACTGAAAAAAAAAGCTTGTACTCTGGATTTTAAGGCATCAGATCAAGTGAGAAAACCACTGTTTGGATGAGTATCAAATTGGTTCTGGTGCTTTCTCTCTGGGTTTTATTTTTATTTTATTTTTTGGTTGTGGTGGTTTTTGTGTTTTTGTTGGGGGGGGGGGGGGGTGCGTAGTATGTGTTAAGGGGGCATTCGACCTTAGCCAGGCCCCACAAACTGTTCCCATTTTAATCCCTTGAGTGAGGTTTTTCTTGGGATCATGTGTTAAGGGGGCATTTGACCTTAGCCAGGCCCCACAAACTGTTCCCATTTTAATCCCTTGAGTGAGGTTTTTCGTGCGATCAACACACTCTCTTGCTCTCAGAGAGAGAGAGAGAGCTCAGCAACTTGGTGACTTGATGGAGAGCTTGACTGAGTGATGGGTCCAACTCAGTGAGTCAACTTGGTGACTTGATGGAGTTGAATCAGCTTGGCAAAGTGACTAGTCCAACTTGGTGAGTCAACTTGGTGACTCAGCCAAATTGACTTGGGCCACTTGGCTTGGTGAGGTGATGAATCAAGTCACATGTACTGCTTGGGACTTACAAGACTTGCACTTAGCAACTTCTATGACTTGCTACGGTCACTAGAAGTGGCTTAGGATGGATTTGAATTTTGAACCCATGCCCCAACTCTTGGGAAGTCTCGGCTGTAAGAACATTACTTTTTCTTTCTTTACTTATTTTATGATAAAGGCAAACCTTGAAAAATTTTGTTAATTATTTTTAGCTGCCCCTTTCAAGTCATTGGCTTCTAATTTAAATTGATAACAATGGAGACAAAAATGTTACAAAAAAAAGATCAGGATTTCATATAAGCAATTTATTTTGTCCCCAAGTTCCAAGATTCCCATGATCGCTGTATTATTCCTTAAATTTAATCTGAACTATCTTTAACCTTATTTTTATATAACTTTTTAATAATGTAAATAAAAATTTCTTTCATGCAAAAAAATAAAAATAAAATTTGACTAAACTCCCAGAATCTTCAAGTTGACTCCACTTCTTAACCTGCTGAGTCAAGTCTGAATCCCGAATCAGCATGCTCTTATGTTGATAGGCAATTGGGCATGACATTCCATTCTTAATAGTAGAATTATATTTTGCTCCTTCTGGTGTTTTCTACATTGTGTAATTTTATCACTGGACCTGTATATCTTGCAGGTGTTACTAGATTTTATACGGCAAATAAATGATGATCAAGGGTATGGTGTATTTCCTATTCTCTTTTAGTTATCCTTGTAGTGGCCTCTTGATTTATTATTTATATTTCATGTATTGGTTTGCTTTATATTGTATGAAACATGCAATAAGGATGCACATGACATTGTGGTACTTTAGGCCCATGGAAGAACAGCGGCAACGCTATGGACCACCACTTTACAGCCTTACAAACATGGTGCTTTCTATTAGATTGTTTCTTCTTCTTTCCTGGGGCCGTTTTGAGAAAAGAAAACTGTGAGTTGTCTATCTTATAGAATTCACTTGTAAAGTTCTAATAACATCACGGAATTTTCCATCCAACCTTTTCATTGTTGTTGAGCTAGTGTTCATTTCTTGCTTCTTATGGACAGGCAAAAAAATAAATTAGCTGTTTTGGAACAAGCAGTGAATGTCTACACATCTGAGTTCGAACGTTTTCTTAAATTCATAGGGTAGTCTATCTTCTTTCTTTCTTATTTTCTTTCTTCTTGAGTTTTCACATGTTATTGTCTGGTACATCCATCTGTCGGCTTGAATTCCTTTTTCTTGTCGCATGTACTTGCGTTCAATTTAACTATTGCTGTAGTTTGTTTCAGATGAGTTACTTTGTATTACACTATTACTTCATTGTTAAATAGATCTTTTATTAAACTTATTTGTTCTGGTTACATATTAACAAAAAATGAGTTTGTATGATTGAGAATTTCTTCGTGCTGCAGTCCTGGATGCTTTAAAAGGGGACTGCAACACGAAGGGACTGCCATGACCACAGTTTTGTGGTGGAGGCTCCAAGAAAACAGCAAGAAAAGGAAGTAATAAAGGGAGGCTCAGAACATTAGATCACATAGGAAGATGGGTTTGGGAACCCAAACCCGGGCTTTCTTCACTCGCACACGTCTCTAAGGGACTATTTTCTTCAAAATGTCCCACAACAGCCAAAGAATGGACTGCCAGCGGCTTCTTTTCTGATTAAGAAGCTAACAAAAAGTTTTTAGCTCGTAAATCTCCACAACACCATAGTTGTGAGACTCAATTTGTTTTGGCTGAAATGGCTGAATAATTTTGATTCAGGCCACTATCCGAACCGAACAACCCCCTCAAAAATATCCGGTCTGGATTTTAGACAGCTTTGGCCGAAATCCAGAATTTCAGTCCAAAATCTTGGATTTCAGCTTAAATGGCCAAAATCCCTATTTTCTTCCAAATTATTTTTATTAGGAGGAGGAGAAGGGGAGGAAATACTTGAAGAACCTTTTGGCCGATGCAAGTGCTGCTGCTTGTCGCCATCTCACTGTTTCCATTAAGCCTCCCTCCTACTCCTTTCCTTCTTCTTCTTCTTCTTCAAAAAAAATTTTTTTTTTGACAAACTTGCTGGTCTCTCTTGAAACTTCCATCTCGACTTGGGATGGGCGATTATGGGTTTTCACCCTTTCAAAGAATCTTAAAAAAAAAAAAATCACTTTGGTGGGCTTCACAATGAGCCACCACCTAAAAATTTAACTGTAATAAAAATTACGGCTTTAGCTAAATTTCACTCTAACAAAAAAAATAAGACCCTAGACAAATCCTTTTTTGTTTTGAATCTTTCTCTAATAGGAAATGATCTCTAGCCAAATTTCACTTTAATAGGAAAATCGGGCCCTAACCAAATTTCACTTGGAAACTGGAAAAGTAGGGCCCTAACCTACTCTAGTAGGGAATGAGCCCTATCCAAATTCCACTCTAGTGAGAAATAGGGACTAACCAAATTTCATTCTAATAGGAAATAGGGCCCTAGCCAAATTTTATTCTAATTAAAGTGGGCTCTAGCCAAATTTCAATTTAATAGGAAAAATAGGGCCCTACCGAAATTTCACTCTGATGGAAATACGGTCTATCCAAATTTTGACAGTTCCGCATTTGTTTTATTTTGTTCTATATGTAATATATATATTTATATTCTTTCCGAAACATAACTCCAAAATATTTCCCTGAATTTTGAATTGGCCGAAACATTTCGGTTTGGAGGCCAAATTGAAATGGGGTTTGATACAAAATTCTCAACTGTGCACCACGCACCCAGATGTCTTAGGAAAGGACCAATTAAAATAAAAGAAAGGAATAAATCCGAACTATTCACATGTCTCAAAAACCGAAATGAAAGAAAGAAAGCGAGCATTGTGGAATACTTCCCCATGTGCAATCATTGGACAGCCTGTGGGGTGATTGTTTGGCCTAGTAGGGCTGGAGGCCCTGCCCTGACCTAGGGTGTCTTCTGAGCTACTTCAGGCCCACATGGGCCAGGTGCATATATGGCAGCACCTTGGCCCCCAATTGAGTTTTTGTGTGTGTGTGTGTGTGGGTGGGTGGGTGGGGGGCAATTGCTTACAGTCCACTGATCCCTTTACAAGAGTCCCTAATGGGACTGTTCTGTTGGAACAGCCTGCCACTTGCATATTTAAGAGGCCGATCTGGGCCCCAATGGATCCAAACGCATGTGTGCAGGTCCCACATGGGCAAATACATATCCAGATAAGCCAAAAAAACCTTGAAAAAAAAACCTTAGAAAAATCCAGATAAGCCAAAAATTGAGCTATGATGTAATCTTTTTGGTCTTCATTGTTGTTCCTGGGCTGATCCTCATCAAGTGGACATGCCCCCTTATGCCACTACTTTATTTTGCTTGGTAGAGTTGAGAGTGTCTTCTGATGCATCAATTACTAACCATCTTCATAATGCGCACGTGTTTTAAATGTGATGGTTGCAATGAACTGTATTTGTAATATGATTTAAATTTACATTGCCTGTCACTGAATGCATGTAGAAGTAAAGAAAATTTTATCATTTAAGAGAAAAAAGAAAAAAAGTGTAGACAGTTTTATTTTCCGTTTTTTTAATGTACAATCTGTTGATACCAATTGCCAACAGGCAACAACAAATGTATATCTGTTCAGTATCTGTCAATTAACATTGATTTTTTGACTACTTTGCTTATGTACTTTCAGTGAAGTCTTTGCAAACTCCCCCTTTCTAATATCAGCGGTGGATGCTGGTGCTGCAGAGGCAAGGTAATTGTTAACTCTATGTTTCTTAAAAGAATGGGGAAAAAAAGATTTCACTTGCTTCTCCATCTCTTGTCTGACTTGAGGTAGTAGATACCATGCTTGAAACAGCAGTAGAATGTTAGAGTACAAATTGAGGTTGTTTATCCTCATATTTTTCTGCAGGAAAAATGACGATTACAAGGAAACCGTCATCCCTGCAGGGAAAACTCTTGAGGTATGCATGTTTTGCTGGAGGATTTATCCTCTCATGACAAAATCTTGTGGTGTGTTGGTTTTTGAGAGGTGGTGGCAACTTAACCTAGATTGCTTTTAAGGTCTCATTACTAACCTAGTCAAGCATGATGCGAGTCAAACAAATGTCTTCAATCCTTATAATATGCAATGCTGAACAACTAGGCCTAAAGAACTACCTTTTGAATTTGGAATGAGTTCTTTGCCAACTCTACATTTGTTACGCCTCTGTCAGTCAATGTGGAGGCTCATGCAGTCAACACGTCTACAATGGTTTCTTGGATCAATATGAAACACTTGATCCTCATAAATGGTCCCTTATGCAAATCAAGGTAGTCAAACCATAAGGTGCATCCATGGTGCAACTCCCAGTTGGCACCTAAGGTTAATTGAAGGTGTGAAGGCCAGTTGGAGCCTTAGGTGCAAGGCCAAGGAAAAATGATCTCGGTGCTAGTCCCTGTGCTTCTCTTACAAAGTCACTGCTGGTTGTGTCAGTTGTTATGATTGTAATGTCTAATTGCACCAAAAAAGGGAGAAATTCTTTAATCAGACAGTACGATCATACCAAATCAATTTTAGATGCAAATAGGGGCCACTGTTCTGGTACATTTATCTCACATGGAGCTTCCATGTGAGGTAGCTGGATGGGACCCACTGATGAAGAGACTTGTTTTTTTTTTTGGAAGAGAGAGAGAGAGAGAGAGAGAGAGAGAGAGAGAGGAGAGAGGGGGGGGGGGGGGGGGGGGTTGTTGTCAAATTTAGGGTCGATCCCATGCCTCTAACCCCTTGATTTGTGGTCCACAAGTTCAGTGGCTTTACATATATATAAATATGAGGAATACTAGTATGTATCTTTTCCTCACCCTAGGGTGAGGGACATTTGTACTATTGGAAATATTCATGTGCAAAAGACAAAAGGGTATATGAAAAAGAGGAATGCTCATGTACAAGTAAAGAAAGCCATGTAAGCGTCCTTCACTCTATGGTGAGGGAATAATGCATACTAGCATTTCTCATATATATATAGAGAGAGAGAATATTAGTATGTATCCATCCCTTACCATAGGGTGAGGGACATTTCCTTTTTTGAAAAGTATTTATGTGCAAAAAGACAAAACCATCACACCTCATCACACCTTTTTGACTTTCGTAGGTCAAAAAAAGGAAGTGTCCCTCACCCTATGGTGAGGGGGGGATGCATAGTAATCTTCCTTGTATATTTATATATATATATGTATGCATAGGACCCTAGATCCAATAGCCCAGTCCATTCGGATGGGTTCAAACCCAATTGATCTGGTGTAAATAGGGGGTGGGTTTTGATGGTCCATTCGAATCAGTGGCCAGGTGGGCCCCACATGTCTGTGCGAGGTGAATGTACCAAAAAATTGGCCTATGTCTGTGTCTGTGTTGCTGATGGATAAGGCTAAGATAATGGTGAATTTCATTGGGCCCCATCTCTGGGATTTGTGGCTGCATTTTTAGGAGTAAATTTTCTAAGGCGTGCAGTTGCATAAAAAAAGGAAAAATGAAAACTGATACCGTTATGGGTTGCTTCTTTATTAGGCTTTGCCTTTGCTTATGATTTATGACCGTCATGCTAATGAATAGCTCATCTGTTACATTCTGCTGGTGGTGCAACAATATTTACCATTGCATTCTCCTTGTTGTATTTTGAGTTTTTTCACTGTGGTTTTACCTCCTGGAGTCTTGGCCCTTCTGTTTTATGTAATTCTGTATTTTGTTTACGAAGTGCTTTATTGAAGTCCTGCTAATGATTGGAAAGCGGATAAGATCTTCCTATTGCATTTCAATCACTCATCTGAGTTTCCTTATTTTCCAGGTGTTATTGACAGTGGATTCTGTGAACTCTTATATTGCTTGGGATTTCTCATTAGCACAAGGGAAAATGAGTATGGTATTGTCATCGAGACTGTAGCTGAGTGTCTGAATATATAATCTGAGTTTTACACCATTCTAAAATGTGGCATACCATTTGAATCTCTCTCTCTCTCTCTCTCAGCTAATATCATTGTGTCTTAAATTTCCAACAATTACAATTTCCTTGAAGACTATTACTGAAGTTGTCATATCTTTTCCTTTTTTTTTTCTTTCGATCGTTAGAATACATAGTATCTGATGGAAAATAAAAACTATATTGTAGAAATAGTGTTCAACTCTGGTGAGTGATGATTTATTGCAAGCCAAGTGCACTATACTGTGATGCAAGCCTGTCACAACTACCTGCATCAAGCATAGGGGTGTGGGTAGGAAGGGCCCACCATGGATTACTGGTGGTTTAAAAATCATAATGATTGCGTGATGATAGACATTGATGCAAGTGAATGGAGACTTGATGGCCATTGATGCAAGTGAATGGAGACTTGATGGCTATATCTTAACCTTTATTGTTTAGGGCTTAGCCCCAGTTTGGCAAGTCTTATCTCCACTGCTTTGTTTCTCTAAACAGGGTAGAGGTTTGGAAAAATAGAGCGTTTGGCACCTCTTTCCAACCTCTACCCAATTTTGAGAAAGAGGGATTGCCTTTTTTTCCCACAGTCCCCTTTTTCATGCCCTTAAGAAATGAAGGAGAATTTTAAGAGGTGGAGTTATAATAACTTGATATTTAATCATGCCCAGTGCCTTTTTTATTTTTTAAAAATTTGAGAGGCTAAACCAATATCCAAACCGTTGGAAATGTTCACAAGATCAAACACGGTTAGAACACCAAATTTCAGCCGTTGGATCATCACCAATCTCGAGATATGTGCAAAAAAGTGAGCCATTGAATTTTATTTTCTGAATTCTTTGGGCAGTCCATTTTTTCTTTTTTATTATTATTTTTGGAATAATAAATCACGATCCAAACCGTTGAAAATGTTTATAAAGTTAGTGACCACTATAAGACCAAATTTTAGCCATTGGATCATTACCAATCTTGACATATTTCCTAAAAAGGCATGAAATACTTTATTTTTTTTAAACTGTGGGCTCCAAACTCAAGATCTAAACCGTTAGATCTCTTCGGAAGGTTGAATATGTCTATAGAGCCAAATTTCAAGGCTTGATACCTCGTAGAGTTCAAGATATTTGTGAAAAACTTTCAACCATTGATTTAAGAAGTCTATTTAAAATAGATCTATGCATAACCAACCACTTGTTTTGATTCTAACCTCTTTTTCTTGTGGCTCTTTTTTTAATGACCCTATTTTGGATTGTCTATAAGAAAAAGAGTAGACCTACCGAACAAGCCCTAAGTCCAATGGTAAGGGTCTATTAGATGACAATGATCTTCAAGTCATAAGGGTTGCTTTCGTATGCATATGTGTACCTTGATGAGAAGTGGGCCAGAAATTGGGCCTGCAGTGTGGTTGGCACCATAATATAGTGCAACTGTGTTGCACTTTGATCAATAAATTTGGTTTTTTGTAGCTTACAACCTCTCTCTGAATATTATATGAGGTGAGAATTTATTTGACTGCACTTAGCTGCATGGACCTACCACATTTGGAAGCTGGAGAACTTCCCAAAAGTCATAAAATGCCATGTTCCTTTTTTTTTTTTTTTTAGTTGGGCTGGATCTATTGACCTATACTTATATAATATAGTGTGTCCTTTTATGATGATGAAAGTAAGAATTTGGAAGAATTTCCAGTTCAAATGGGTAAAAATAATTCAAATGCGAAAACAGTTATAATGATAGCATTGAAAATTTCAAAAATAGTCTTTTTTAAGGGATTTTATAATGGGAAGGAGATTCATCCAATGCAAATTGATAGGTTGGCTGTTGGAAAATAGAATCTTGGGAATTTGTCACTGAGTTAAATGATTCATGTGCATCATTTTCTAGCTCTTTATTTATCAAGATGAGTGCGAATATTGAGCATTGTGAATATTTTTCTATTGCATGTTTGTTCCTGAGAAGTGTAGTTCAAACTAGAAAGGTACCATATACTCTAGTAGATTTGATTCCATTATAATTATTTTGCTTCTGGGTGGATGTCTTATGCTATTTTGCTTTGTCCTTTGTGTATATCCTTTATGGGAGATTTCTCCTATGAATAGTGTGCATCTAGCTGATATACAAATCAGCTTGTGGGGCCATCTTGGATCCATGGGAGTCATAGGGTGAGGAGGGATGGATGCTAAGGCCTCTGCAGTATGCATGGATTAGGATGCCTAAGCATTCGACATGATCATTATGGATGTGGATGGGTTTTAAGTTTTAAAGACTAACAATGACTAGCAGAAAAATTGTTTTTTTTTAGTGTTCATCTAGCTGATATGCAAATCAGCTTGTGGGGTCCTCCTGGATCCATGGGAGTCATGGGGTTAGGAGCGATGGATGGTAAGGCCTCTGCAGCATGCATGGATTAGGATGCCCAGACATTCGGCATGATCATTATGGATGTGGATGGGTTTTAATTTTTTAAGACCAACATTGACTAGCAGACAAATTTTTTTTTTTTTTTTGTTGATCTGTGGGGGTCATCCGCATGCTTTTTTTGGGGGGGCCGGGGGGGATGTTTTTTTTTTTCGGGGGGCGGGGGGGGGGGGGGGGGGGGGGGGGTGGGGTGGGGCGCGTAAGCAGGAATCCAGATTTCTCATTGTTTGTATTTTTTATTTAATTGTTTAATCTTATATGGGATATAATTTTCTGTTACTTATGAAAAGAAACTTGCATTAACTTCTCCAATTAGTGTGTTGCAAGGAACTAAGGATAATGGATGGTGTGGGATAATTTGGCTAGATGTGGTTTGTGAGCAATATGTCTAGTTTTAGCTTTTTTCATCATGGCACTCAACAACATTCACTATTTCACTGATTAAAAGAAAACTCAATATTTTACCAGTAAGAAAACATGTACTGTTTAAATGTTGTAAGGAGGCAAATGTCATTCTCACATGCTTCCTTGACAGTAGAAAAATTCTTTGTTCCGTTGACAACTCTGCTAGCTTAGTTGCATAGTTGTTTGTCAGACAGGTAATGCTGATGATATGATTAGGATTGCAATGATTGCTCTATGCTTTAATCTGTATCTACTTTCCATTTTTGTTCTATAAATTTAGATTAGGAGCATGGTAAATGCTCTGGGGTAATGAGATCATGTTTCATGGACAGGATATTGGATTCAGCGTGGAGTATATTAGTCCTACTGGGGAGATTACTGTAAGCATCTGTTTTTAGTATTTCATCTAGATTCTTTCACTGGTGAATTAAATTTTGTTGGAAGAGAAAGCTAATTTGGAAAAACTATTACCCCATGGAGACCATACTAATCCTGTGCCAAAATTTTGCAATTATGTTTCTTTCAGCCAAAAAAAAAAAAATGCAACTCCCAACTTTGTAATCATCTCCCAACTCTGGATCTCCCAAGTCTCAGCCCTTCCCATTCCATGACAGCATCATCTTTTGGATTTTCAAAACAACTTTCTACCAACATTAGTGTCATTGCCTTTCTTCATAATTAACTGATCCATCCCTTTTCCTTGCATATTGTCTTCCTTTTTTCCAGTCCCTTTTCTACTTTATGTTTGATTCTGACCTCCAAGGATTGCACCAGTTCTTTGAAGTCTTTCTCCACCTCCCCAAAATTTACTCCCACCACATGTGTGCCATTTTCCACTATTCATCCACACACTGAGGCACTCCTGTCTTACATAGGACTTTTGGGATATGAGATTCTACTTCTCTAGGTACTCCCACACAGTCATCATCTTAATTTCTATCTTCAAAACTAAATAATTAACTCTCTCTCTCTCTCTCTCTCTCTCTCACACACACACACACACACTCATAAAATTCTGAACATCGTACTGTATGATTTTCTTGAAAATAGAATCTTCCAATGTTCATATTAGTGCTAAAACTAAATCTGATTGTTAATTCGTAAGAAGAACTAAAATTATAAATTAGAAAATTTTATCCTCCAACTCCTTGTTTCTGTGTGCTTAATTTTGTTCTTGGGAAGTGGGTACGAGATCTACAATGGGAGCTTCAACAGGGCCTCTATGAAGGAGAGATGCCTTCTGGCATACTACTGATGCCATCCACATTCTAATTCTTTTTCCTCACTTAAAGAACCAAAAAAGATTATGCCTACGCTTGCTACCTGTAAGCTAGTAAAAAAAAATAAAGATGTGGAATATTCGGATATTTTGATAAATTGTAATGCTTCAATTTTGAAACAAGGCTTTTTGGAAACTGCCTGTTCTGGATTGCTTGGAATTTATGTGGATGGAGCAACCAAGGGAAAACGCCAGTAGGAATATGCAGGGTGTTGAGGAAAATTAGTTGTCAAGTGATCTTGTCATTTTTATCTCCAGTCAGATGGAAATAATCTAATGAAGGAAAGCTCCTTGCCATAGACAGGTGCTTTGAATCTCTGAAGAAGGATTCTCAGGCAATTTGAATAATTGAGAACATAAAAGAATGTAGTCAAGTTGTCTATCAAGAGGTTGGCTGTTATCTTAAGGGAGATTTGAGAAAAGCCAGTTACAATTATTTCGGTTTAAATGGCCTTAAAAATTGAAATTATAGACAAGGAAAAAAAACAGAAAAATGACTTTTTAATGGGAGCTTGAACCTGGCCCAAGCAGCATTACCAACAATGCAGTCAGTTTACCTTCTAACTTCTGCCTGAATTTAAAAATCAAAACTGATTAAGCTTCTTCATGCTTGCTAAATATAAGCCACTGAATATTGTTTGGGCTTAGAAGACCTCAACAAAATTTGAGAACATATGAAGAAATGAAAAAGCTGGAAATAAGTCAATCCTGCTGCTTATGAATTTGACGAAAATCATGATGCATTTTTAAGGAAACATAGTATTTGATTACTGTAAGATTAAAATGCAAATCGTAGTATTCCCAATAAAATTCATAAGATTCGTAGATTATGGGATTCACGCATATGATTTAAAGCTTTTCCATCGGATTTAATTCAAATCATACATTACCAGATCAGCTTGCAGTAATTGATCTGTTGACTGTTGTTGCTTGTTTTTACATTTTCTTTTATTTATGGACTCACTAGTGGATGCTTATCTTGCAGCTGATCTTACCCTACCGACGCTCTGAATCTGACCAAGTGAGTTTAGTAGTTAATGCAATGTGCAGTGATTGTTAGTAGATTTGTATTCACAGCGCTGTTGGTTTTAAACCTGTCTTGGTTTTCATGTATTTTCTTGTAGGGGAATTTCTCTACATGTTTGGTGGGACACTACAAACTCATCTGGGACAATTCCTATTCAACATTTTTCAAGAAGGTATATATTCTATGAGGATCTTTTGTAATTGATTGTTTCTGGCAGTTCTAAGATTAGGGATGGACTATCTATCAGAAAGTGATTATGGTTGGACTGTAACTTGATCCTTTATTTGGACTCTTAACTCTTGGGGCAGGTCTGGAATATGGGATTTAGATAAATGCTTCTTCTAAACTTTCCTTGAATGGTTGAATTGGGATGAGGTAAAATTGACTCAGTCCTTTTACCATGACTTTAAAAACCTTCTAGTCCGGTTCGACTCCACCAAGTCAACTTAGGCTTGCCACCTTCCGAGCAGATTCACCCTGAGCCTCCTCTGGCCGATGCCTATGGTATTAGGTCCAAATTGTTTTCTCCAATTCTCTTGTTGTGAGTAAATGTTGGGTGGCTTTTGGGGTGCATTTGCATTGGTTTTAGAATGTCGCTTGATGATTAGCATGGCCCTAGGTGGGCTGTACTAGTGAGTTCACATGGGACTGTGTCGGGATGGTTCTTTCTAAACAAAACTCTCTCTCTCTCTCAGTGCACTCTGCCTAGTGGGGCCCGCCTAATCATCAATCCGAGTGGACCACACACATGGGTTTGCATTGATTTGCTGGGACTTGAACATTGGGTCAAGAGTCACTTTTTTTTTTCTCTTTCTGTAAGGCTGCTTAACATGTGGGCCATGGAACAAAGGGTTATTATGATTTGATGGGCTTGTAATTTTATGTATAGATAGTGCCATCCATATCTTTGGATCCCCCACCTTCCCCTTGATTCCATGTGGGTCTCACAACAAGGTGTGCTGCAGGTGATTAGCCTTCTACATAGGCGTGATCCCTTGCGTGACCTTGATGGTGTGCGTTGCATGCTGTGGGGCCCACCTGAGGGTGGAGGGTGCCCAACCTCTGTAAAAATTTCAAGCCCATCAGATCATCCTAGGCCTTTGATCTATGGTCAGTAAGTTTAATGGTTTTTTACATACATCCATATCTTTGGATCCCCCACCTTCCCCTTGATTGGTGGCGCCCCATGTGGGCCCACAACAATGTGTGCAGGTGATTAGTCTTCTACATTGGCATGATCCCTTGTATGACCTTGATGGTGCATTGATGCCGCATGAAGAAGAAGAACAGCCAACGGGCTATTTTCCAAGCCAAAGGCTTAGGATAATCTGTCTAGGTTTCACACCGAAGACAGGAATTCAACCCACAGGGAGAAGAAAATTGAAATGTTAATTCAATAATAATGTAGTCTATCCCATGAGAAGGGATTACAATTATTTATAACTAAACTACTTTCCAAATAAAGAAACAAACTAGTTCCATCCAACTAAGGAGTCCTAATTAAAATATAAAAGCAATTTCTAAAACTTAAGAAAGCAACTATTACTAAGAAAGCAAACTATTAATTAGACTTGGGCTTGCGGGTGCAAACTTTCAAACGTGGCCCATTGGTTAGGCCTGCATCATGCGTGTTGCATGTTGTGGGGCCCACTTGGGGGTGGGAGGGGGCCCAACCTCTATAAATTTCAAGCCCATCAAATCCTATGCCTTTGATCCATTGTCCGCAAGTTTAATGGTTTTATACATAAAAAAGTGCCTATCAATCTAATGGTCTAGTCCATTCAAATTGGTGAAACCCATGGGATATGGGGGAGGGAGTTTTGGTCTAGTTGGATGAGTGATCAGATGAACCCACTACCTGATCATCCCAGTGCGCGCATGTGTGTGTGTGAAAATATGTAAAGGCCTTTCACTATCCCCCTGTGCTTGCATTCCAAATGTCTTAGCCCTTACTCTCTTCCAACTTTTAATGAGATACAAATATGTAACTAGACGACACTCTTGACAGAAAATGGGCCATTCCCCAAATTATATTGGGATTGCATTAAAATTGGCTTGTTGGATAGTGATGTGGGCCATAATAATGGGCCCCGTTTGAAAGGCTATACCTGCAGGCCCAAAGTACAGTAGATTAGAGTAGATTATATTATTAGTAGTTGTTTAGTTGCTTTATTAAAATTTGGCAAGTCCAGTCGTATTTGATTTAGGACTTTTTATTTGTTTAGAATTAGCTGTTTCTTTTCTTAGATGATGTTTTAGTTATAAATAAGGATGTAATCTCTTCATGAGATATAGACTTTAATATTGAATAAAGATTTTGAGTTGGTTCTCAGTTGAGAGAGTTTTGTTTGTCTTTGGTGAGGCACCTAGACATCCTATCCCTAAGCCTTTTGGCTTGGAGATTAGCCTGTTGGTTAATCTTCTTCCCCTACGCTGCTCCAGATAGGTAGATGAATAACTCATAAAATACACCTACTTTCATGTCATTTGGACATCATTTGACTCATGAAAATTGCCTATTTTTAGAGAGAGACTTATTTTAACTCAAGACTCCTAATATGGCATAGTTAGTTATGAAATAGAAACCAAGTGACACCAATAAAACAAAGATTCCTTATATAACGAACCAAAAACGTTAACTATAAAAAATCTTGATTGCATTTTGGCTAATTCTATTTCTAAGTTATGAAATAGATAGATGTTTACTAATTTCAAACTTTAACGATCTAGGACCCATTCAATCGAGAAATATAAAGACCTATTTTTTTATTTATTTAGTTATTATTATCATCATTGGGGGTGTGTTTTCCGGGGGGAGGGTGGGTTGTACTTGCTTGGAATGCATGTACTTGTGGCTCTTGGGCTGTTATTGGGTCAGTTCTTAGACCTTGGTAGCCCTAGAATTTGACTGCATCATTGTGGCTACTGAAAAAACTAATGGAGAACTAGAGATTTGGAGAAGCAGTTGGGAGCCAACCACACTATATATAATGGAATCTCATCTATAACGTTAGCAATAAGCTTATCTGTATAAGTACAATGAAGTTTGACTAACTACTTGAATTTAAGAAAACTTCTGGTGTATTCTACATAAGTATAATGAAGTTTGACTAACTTCTTGAATCTAAAAAAATGTATGGCACATGAGAGAGTGTAAAATAAAGGTGATCCACTGGAGATTATGGTACTGAGGACTGTATGAAATTAACTCACAGCTTGAAATATGCCGGATCATGAGAATCCTGTTTGAGGGGTTTGATTCATGAGATATGTTATTCTGTATGGAGCTCTTACATTCTCACGATCACTGGCTCTTGTATTCTGCCAGATTTCTAGGGCAATTAGCATTTCAAATGGAAACATCGATTACAGGTATAATTGCATCATTTTATGAAATTCTAGTACGGTCTCATCCATGTACTAATATTTCTTCTGGAGATTACTTCATGAGTGGATTTTTTGCTGTTTATTTGTTGCTAATACTGAAAGGCATGTGATTAAACAGACGGCTGTCATTTCATTCATGAGATTAACAAAGGATTGTTTTTAATGGAAGAAACAAGGGTTTATTAAGAAACATATAGATGAATGAGCTTTTATGGAGGACCTGAGTAGGAGGATTGTAATATATGGAAACTAATTGCAATTATCTAAATGGTTATTAGAGAAATTATTATTATTATTAATTTTTTTGGTGGGGCGGAGGGGGGATAAACCAAGAGAAGAATGCCTCCAATCTGACATGTCCTTGATGGGTTTCCAATTTATGCAGTGCTTGCGTTACAAAGTGGATACCATACCTCCTGTTTCGGAAACTCCAGAATCTGTAGCTCAACCGGAAGGATAGAAGGAACTCTCCTTGAGCTGCTGAAAGGCACCGTGGAAGCTGTTGGGTTCTTGATATCTACTCATAGCATTGTTCTGTAGCTTCATCTAGCTGGATTTGACTGTGTTGTTTATGCAGGTCACACCTAGGTGCTGATGAAAGCATGCAGAAGCATTTGTATTATGTACTATTATGTATGTCAATTGAGAGAGTTATTGTTCGTGGCGTCATCATTCATCTCAATTGTCTATTTCTTCCTCTTCATTAGTGATAATCATGATATTTGACAAGGCCAGCTTAATCTTCACTGAATGTTACTAGTAACTAGTGGTTGACCTGACAGTGAGCATAGTTCTCTCGTCCTCACCTGTATTGTGGCCATTTCTTACCGTAAACTTTCCACTGGTATATTTCTTATTTTGTTTCTTGGAAGAACTATTATTACCTTTTCTTTTCCTCGATGCTAACATTAAACTCAGGCATAAGAATCCACTTCCTTGATGAGAACAAGTCAATTTCCACCTGTGCTAACCTTTTACAGGCTCCTTTCTGTGGGATAGCAGAACCCATACCAGGCTGGTGGCTTTTATGTAGTCTCCAACAGATGACAATGGAATGGAGCAACCATTAAACCTGTTAAAAGAAGTGAAAAAATTGGTGCTACCAGTAATGGCAGTTTGATTGTGACGAGGGAGGATGCCATGTAGACCCCCTCCTTTTTGCTCTCTAGTTTTCTCATTTGCAGAGTCCATTGATAGTTCTTTGGAGTTCATTTGTTTCTAGGACAGTCCCCTGCTGAGGTTTCATCAGAAAATAGAAATGATACAAGGAATCTAATGGACTTAATCAACTGTCCTATACATGATCAATGAAATAATTGGATCAACTTTGTTGGGAGTGGGATTTGGGCCAGTGACTTAAGTCGTTTCGGTCAATAAGCGGTGAACCCTCAAAGAAAGTTCTGCTCTTATGTTATCATGAGCAACTGCTGGCGTTGGCTAGTATACTGCCAGACAGAAGAGAAGCTTAACGTGACGTGTCAGTTTTGATAACCATGGGGGATTTAGTTGGAACGTCTGTGAAATGTGGATTTTAGAAAACTATACCAAGACGTCAATCTTTTTTCCAACTCTCTCCCTCAAAAGGAAATTTGATTAAATGTCCGAGAAAGACAGGGCCATGTCATTGAGATTCCATTTTCAGTGCTTGCAACAGCACGGCATGAGATTATTGCTATTCTATTTTCATCGTGTACATAAAGCAGTCCTTGAGGGTCGTTTTGGCATTGACAATGGAACGTAGATTTTGGATGTGTTGTCTTAACTTTCTGATGGAGGGTTGAAGTCGCATTTTAACACCTTTGAACGAGAATCCTACCTAATGGAGAAAATTTAAATCAGTAGTTCAGTTGGTGAGGCACCTCGTTGCACTAAAAATAGTGTAATGAAAGAAATTTAAATCAGTAGCTCATTGGTGAGGCACCTCCTTGCACTAAAAATGGCAAGGAACTTTTACCAGAGGGAAAACAAGGAGTCAACAAGACCCTCTCTCTCACACCACACAATTTCTTGTAGCGGGTCCAAAAGGCAGAAAGCCTTTTTTTTTTTTTTCTTTTCCATTTCGAAAGGTCAAACTCATTGGAAAAATAAAAATAAAAACTCAATGGGTACCAAGTGTGTGCCCAAAATTCATAATATCAAAATTGAAATTTCTGAACATATTATTAAGGACTGCAAGTTACATTGGCATAAGTTTGAGATCTAGATCTAGAACTTCCATTTGGGAGGCCTTAATTGTAATTCTTGTAAAGTCGATGTGGCCCGCTGATAGCTCTACTTACTATTGTCCTGAATATTATTATCTCTATATTGTCATCATTAAAAAATGCGTAGAGACTTTCATTTAAAGAATTTCTCCTGCTTTGTGTGGAAATGTCACTAAAAGTAAATTTATTCTTAGATTAAAAGAAATCAACGCACATAAAAATTGTTAAAAATTAAATTTTACAGACTTCTCCAGGTACATTTTTCTGATTTATTAAGATTTTCTTCAAATTATTTTATTTTTACAATAATTTGTAAATAAGATAATATTATCAAGTAAATACGATATTAATAAAAAAAATTATATTATGAGGGGTATTTTCACTACATTGCTATATTCATTAAAATGTACTGAGTACTGAGACATCAGCTGTGGTTCTAAAGAGATGTCCATCCAAGAATGATGACAACCAGCTCTCTATCCAAGAATGATTACAACCGGGTTTAACCGTTGGCCAGCCCATTAGCAAAATCTCAGAGCCCGGTAATGGTAGAATAACTTGGGTTGCGCCAGACCAGTCTGTTTAACCTGTAATCAGACAAGGCATCTAATTCACTAGTCCTAAAAGTACAGAACATCTGTGCCCTCTGGGTGGGTTTTCTCTAATGTTGCAACTGAAACAGCAGATGACTGGTTTGGAGCATCTCAACCCAAAGCCCATTTTCTAATCAGGTCTAGATGATTAGGCCAAGGACAGCGTATTAGCTGTATCAAAAGAAAATACATTTTAGGGGTGTCATGGATTGGGCTCAGATAAGGTAGTCAGGAAATCAAGAACCTGAACCTAAACTATTAAAATTTCACACACCAATATTATTAATTGAGCGAAAATGGGCAGGCTATTCTAGGCTAACCAATAAATTAAAGCCAGATCATACCCATGACTAACTCAATCTCAGCTCAAACACAGTGATGATACTTAATTAAACAGGATGTGCTGGGCCCGCAGGTGCTACCAAGGAAGGTTTAAGCAAAGCCCAATTGGAAACTTTCATAAACAGGCCTCACCTAGAAGGGATTAAAAAACTGTCCAGGCCAGAGCATATACCCCTACGGTCTTTATATAAGCCGCTCTGCTCTAGGCCAGCTTGTCTGGGGCTGGGCCATACGATTCCACAATCAAGCTGAAGAGTCAATCTTGCATGTCCAACGATGGGCAAATCAACTTGGACCATATCCCCTAAACGTTGGCAAAACAAAGCCCGCTTAATGCATAACCATTTTTGTCCATCAATTGAAAACTTGTTTTGACTCTAATGAACCACTGACTCAGCTAGCCAAATTGGTCTAACTGTATCTGCGTGACTATTTGGTTGGACTAGCTGGACCCTTGCGGGGGCATGCTTGTGAACCCCAATTTTCAACAGCATTTCTGCAGGCAGTTTCAATCTGTAGAACATTTCCACTCAGAAGTATATTTCTAGAAAATGTGTACGGTTTGCAGAAAATATTTTTCTAAATCTTGGGTCCAAATCTTTTTTCCACAAAATTGAGAAACTAATGTACAGACAGTGTTAATTAAACACCCTTCTCCAATCGAGCCAAGCAGACTAAGGCTTTTTTTTTTTTTTTAAATTTATTTCCAGACTTCCTAAATAATTTTCTCCCACTGTCTCGTTTACACATTAGTAAATGTTATAACATACTAATGTAACTAACATTCCCAACCATGCTTCTCATTTTCCATCCATAGTCTTACTGTAATTAGACCTATTAATTAATGTGTAACAGAGAAAGAGAGGTCAGTTCCGTTGATTATAAGGTAAGAACAGGTGTATTCTACAAAAAAATCCAATCTATAAAGACGTAGAGAAAATACAAAGAGTTAGCAAGCCATGCCAATGTCACATGGGGCAGGTCACATGGAAGAGATCGGACAGAAGACTAAAATGCATAGGAATTTCATAGGAAGGTGATACAGACAGTGGGAAGAAAAAGACAGAAGAGCTCATTTCAAACAGACGTAGGGAAAGAGAAGAGACAAGGAGGCAGAGATAATCAAGCAACAAGAAAGTGGGTGCAGGTGAATGCATAAATCCAAGTACTTGTGTCTTTTTTGATCCCATACGGAATGTTTTTGCTCATATGTTAGTATTCATATTATTCTTACACAAACAATTATTTATGAATGAGTGAATGGATCCACATGCGTGAGATGGGCCATGAATGATTGGGTTCATGATCAACCTTGAATGATTGGGTTAATGATGCCTCATGCAAACGGCCCCCCTTTCTATGTTTGATGCTGATGCGCCTCAATCCTTTTCTCTCTATGGTCTGCACTCATGGTTTTTTACCACCATTTTCTTGACTATTCTTTATTTTTCTAATTATGCATTTCTATACTAATAGAGGAGGGTTATTATCACAAATTGAGAATTGGTTATGAGAAGAAACTTTATCAAGCCATAATTTGTGTTTTATTCTGAGAAAAGTAGTACTAAGGTACCATAAACCTGATTGATCAAGATAAATATATGATGGTGGTAATGATGATGATGACATTGTTAACATATGGGTCCCTGTGCTAGTAATATACACTTGTGTTGAATCCTATGTCCACATATACTCATTTCTCCTTTGCTTTGTCTCAAACATCAACAAGTTTTAGATTATCACATAAAATTAGAGGATTTTACGGGAAAAAGCTCCTTAAATATTATATAAACACTATTAGACCTTAATTAAGTTGGTGCATTGATTAGGTTAATTGGGCTTGAATTCGTGTAAAAAAAAATTTTTTTTTTTTTGTATGTAGGGCTAAGTCTGTACATATAAAAAAAACGCAAAGAAGAAAGGAAAAAGAGAGAAGAAAGAAGAAGAAAGGAGGAAGAAAGGAAGAAAAAAAAAGGAGAAAGAAGAAAGAAAGAAGAAGAGAGGAAGAAATGAAAGAAAAAGAGAAAAGAAAGAAGAGAAGAAAGGAAAAAATAAATAAATAAACCCTCAATCCCTTGCTTTTTTCCTCTCCTCTTCTTCTTCTTCCTTTTCTTCCTTTCTTCCTCTCTCTCTTTTTCTTCCTTTCTCCTCTCTTTTTCTTCCTTCTCTGCATTTTTTTTCTGTGGGGATGAGTGACGCTTTTTTTTTTCTTTTTTTTTTTTTTTGTAGGCATCACTCAGCCTTGCAGGAAAAAAAAATGTAGAGAAGAAAGGAAGAAGAAGAGAGGAAGAGGAGAGGATAAAAGAAAAAGAAGAGAGGAGGAAGGAAAGGAAGAAAAACAGGAGAGGAAGAAAGGAAGGAAAGGAAGAAGATGAGAGGAAGAAGGGAAGGGATTAATATTAAGGGGGGTTTTTTTTTTCCTCTTCTTCGTCCTCTCTTTTTCTTCCTTTCTTCCTCTTTTCTTCTTCTTCTTCTCATTTTTTTCTCCCTTCTTCTTCCTTTTTCTCTCTTTTTTTTTCCTCTCTTCTTTCTCCTTTCTTCTTCTTCTTTTTTTCCTCTCTTCTTCTTCCTTTGTTCTTTCTTCTCTCTTCTTCTTTCTTTCTCTGCATTTTTTTTTCTATGTATAGCTGACCGATGTGAGTCACACATGCAAAAAAAAAAAAAAAAATGCACGCAATTAAGCCCCATGGACCCAATCTGTGCCCATTGAAAAATTGAGCTTAATCGTATTTAATACAAATCTAATTCTCATTTTATTCTAAGAAAAGTAGTACCAAGCTATTATAATCCTGATTGGTCAAGATAAATATATGATGGTGTTGATGATGATGATGACATTGTTAGCATATGGGTCCATGTAATAGTGATGTACACTTGTATTGAATCCTATGTGCATATATACTCATTTCTCCTTTCCTTTGTCTCAAATATCAACAATTTTTAGATTATCACAAAATTATTATGTTGTTATCGTTATATGTAACTTTTTAAAACATTTTGTTATCTTCAAACAATAGCAATGATGGAAAATGTCTAAAAAAACCAATAACATGGCAGTAAAATTGGAAAAAAAATCAGAAACAATACAAAAAATAAAATTTTAACAATTACTTAAATATTATTTTCAATTCTAAAAATTTTATATTTACAACTAATTTATTTTCCACGAAAAATTTTCCCAACAACATCTCAAGAAGAAAGCTCAAATTGAAAATATCCCGACATTTTTTAGACGATGATTTCCTCGGAAAGATATTAGTAACAAATAACAATGCTCCTTCCTTTCTTTTGGAGTTGTTTCTCTGTGTCTGATTAGACTTATGGAGGTGGCATCTCATTCACATTGAATAACTTGGTTTACTAGGAGCTGTCATAAGGTAAAATAAGATTTTGGGGGTTATATTAGCATCTTCGATGGATTGAGAGTAGAATATAGATTTCTATAATAAAGAGAGTTTTTCTTTTAAAAAAAAGAAGAATTACAAAAATGATCGAAAAGTGTTTGAAACCCCAGTTCCAGTTATAAATGTTCACCTTGGAAGGGCATCACCCAATCATATTTAGGACAAACCAACAAAATTATCACTCCAAAGTTTTCATTAATATATCTAAATTTGTGTGTCTTCAACTTCAAGTATGTGATTAGATTTTGAATTTCTGAATCACTCTAGACCCCAATACATATAGATGACAACACTCAGACCCGCAAATAACAATACAATTGAAATTGAAATTAAAATTGCTATTCATGGAGAACTGAGGAACTACAATATGCATGTTATATGTCATATATACATGATGACATGATGGCATGATGACAGAAGAGCAGTCTGGAGCTTGCATTTTCCATGCGTAAGAGATCTGGTGGTGAGCACGATAAGATTTTGGAGCCTTTTGCCAGCATTTTTCTAATAATCAGCTCTAACTGTTACAATATGGATCAAGAAGATAAGGACAAAGAAGCCTAACAAGTAGCGTATAATCAAGCTTCATTGCCAACATTGCACCACATCAGAGGGACGCAAGCTCAAAATGACACTGGTACTTTCCTTCTACTGGTCCTGTGTGTGTGCATGTGTGTGCGCTTTTTTTAACCTTATTTTACATGCGCATGGAATGATAACTTCTAAAGATTGGCTGCTATTGTAGTTAATTAGAATTCCATCTTATCGAATTAAGCCATTAAAAAAAAAAAAAAAAGAACTTTCTAAGAAACAACGTACGTGAGAGTCCCACATGCCCAGGGATAGTTTTGAGGGACGGGGTGTGGCTTCTTTGTCTAATCTTTACCTTATTTTTACATTTTGTACCTGGAATGATAACCTTTTAAAAGTTATATTAGGTAGAAAGCCTTCTAAAAGTTGGTTTCTATTCTAGCCAATGAGAATTCCATCAATCTAAAACCCTGGTAAGAACAAAGTTAAAATTAATTATACTTCCAATGCTGTGACCTATAAGCTTAAAATTCATCAGCAAGTGTACACAAAGTGAGAAGTGTTGAAACCTTAATATGGCAATTAAATTATGAGGTTTTGGGAATAAAGAAAAACAAATCAATGTTTTTGACGAAAGGATTGAGTAAATCGAACCATAAAAGATTAATATTTAAGGTCTAATTAGAGGCAAGGTACTTAAGTGGATGCAAAACCAAAACTTATGAATTTATGAAAATTAAGATTAGAGTCAGCAAAACCATGTTTATCTATGAATCAAATTTATAATCAAATTAAGCTTTGACCCTTAACTTTAGCTCCAACAAAACAATGTTCATCGCTTAGAGAGAGAGAGAGAGAGAGAGAGAGAGAGAGAGAGAGAGAGAGATCCAATTGCTAACTAGTTATTAGTGACACTTTTACACTTACATGTGGAAGATACTGGTGATAGAATGGTTGAGATAGCTAGCATCTTGATTTGTTGCATCTTGGAGATAATCTCTGATGGAAAGTAGGCGCTTTTTATCGTTTGTAGCTGGTGGCATAATCGATGAATGTGGGCCCTAGATATAGAGAAAATTGAATGATCCAATTTAAGATACATCGCTTGAGAAGACGACAAATTAACGAACACCTTGACAGAAAATACGTTTACTTAGGACAGAATCTCAAAGTTAATTTAGTAAGTTCGTGAAATAATATGCTATGATACATGTTTCCACAAATGTTTACTAGGTCTCACATGTTTTATCTTTCAAACATATGAACCTGTTTGATTTTGTGAATGATATGCAAATTGTATATATATGCAAATAAATGCATATTATGTTTGCTTTTGTGAAAAACAAATTATATAACTTCCAAGGCAAAATTTTTTTATAAAATCCCATATAATTATATATTTTATTGAAAACAAAATTCATGCAGCTGACCCGAATATAGTTGGGATAAGACTTTGATAATGCTGATTTATTAAGAACATCGATAAAAAAAATGCTTTTGAAAAGCAACACAACTTCTTCTCACCATAAAATGTTAAAACTCATATATATATACACATCATCATCATCATCATCACCAAAGTCATATCCCAACCATGTTAGGGTTGGCTACATGAATTCTGTTTCTCCATTTCGTTTTATTTTGAGCCAAATCCTTAGATAAGTTAAACTTATTTATCACGCCCCGAAATTTGAGATCCTTGGGACTCTCAAATCCCGTGGCATGACAGGTCCACAACAAATAAATTAAATAATTTCTAAACTTTATTAACGTAATCCAAATGGAATCACATGGTCAATATCCTATAAAAGTCAATCAACTGAATAAATTCGAAGTGAGAGTAATTCTCTAAAACATAATAATCAATTTCTCAAATGTTAATAAAGTTCTAATTCAATCCTTTGAATCTACTGTCGCGCCCCGATCCCGGGAATTGGGGTTAGGATGGCCCTACAGGGTGTGCATACGTAATCCCGTAGTAATCTGTGCATGTAAACTTACACACATAAATCATTACAAGGGAACACAGGAACGTGTAGAAAAGTTCTCTGACACGTAATTTACACATTCAATAGTAAGCAGAAGCCTGTGTAATACATCTGAAATGATCACAAGCATTAACAACAGAACCATAAACATCCATAAATAAGTTTGTACTTACCAATTTCTCCATTTACATGATAACCATTAGTTAAGCATGAACAAAATCTTAAAGTGTAAACAAGCCTATCCAAACTTAAACACTTTGCCCAGTTATACTCATTATCACCTAATTCCATATCTATATGTGCTTATTTAAGAGGAAATGAGCTGTAAGTTGAACTTTGAATGATCAATCTAAGAATCAATCAATTTAAACATACATGCAGTACCATATATACTTTAATACTTGCCTCTTAATAGTGTTAGCCTTCTCTAACTCTTACTTATTGTGTAGCCACAGAAAACCTCTAAAATGAGAATGGGTTCGCTACAAGTAGAACATGCAAATAAGGGTGGGGTTTAGATTCACATGCATGTCACATAGTGGAGTCCTCATGCCCCTAATACACCCAAAATGAATGACATGGAAGCAATTCCTCACCTTATACTGCTGTAGTATTGGAGAAGGTTGTGATTCTAAAAAAAAAGATGTCCAAAGGGAGAAGAAGAGGTTAGATGGATGCTATTGCCATCGCATGCAAGCTCCAAATCCTTGTTTCCAGCTCTAACATGAAGTGAAGATGAAGAGAAGTGAAGAGAGAAGTGGCTTCGATGAGTACAAAATAAGACAGAAGGAGGAAGAGACGTTGGTTCTCTTATAAACCAAATTTCCTGTGGTTTTTGCATGCAAGTCCCAGTTTTTAGAATATTTACAATTTAGGTCATATAGCCTCAATTGGGCCAAGACCAGTCCGAATCAAATTAAGCCCAACATGAAAGTTGACCCACAAGATGAAATACACATGATGCAACTGATGAGATGTCCATATGATGCAAGATTAATTACAAAAAGGTCCTTAACTACCTAAGTAAAGTTCGAACCCAACTACCTATCCAACTGAAACCCACTAATAATTTAAAAGTAAGGTGAATTAAGACTAATTATACACATTAATAGAAAAATCAAGCTTAATTAGTATAATTTATAATTAAGTCGGGTCGGGACCTTACATCTACGGCTAAAGTTTCACAGCTTATCTCTCAATCCCAATTTCGCAGAACAAGTTAAATTTCCTTGGGTCCCGGATCAACCTTGAAATTTGTAAGGGAAAAACAAGAGTAAGTAAAACTCAACAAGTAATACGAATTATAAAACCTAGCAAACAGGTAACAATTTAAGGAATCAAATTTGAGTCATGGTTCGCATATACAAGGTATATCAAGTAAGGTAAGTGCAATCTCGAATGTGACAAGAAGGTTATGGACCAAAATTCAAGGTATTTCAAATAATTAAGCAAATAACTAAATCAACAAATAAAAAGGAAATGCATTTTTGTAGTAAACAAAATATCAAAGTGTGTTCGCCAGAGTTAAGCCTGCGCCAAGCATCAGGTACCTGCCAGGTACAAGCCATTTTCATATCCAAAGTTGGCACAATGCCTAAGAATACCGGTAATCTCCAAAACAAAGTGAGAATTAACTGTAGACTAGCAATATCGCATAAAGGGGTCTCAATCCCAATGTCATACCCAAAAGAGCCTATAATCTGTGTGTGGGTGACCATGATGCATTGCTCATACTTTAGAGAATGTCTTAAGAGTACATATATCAAATTCTAAATTCAAAGCCTTTTAAATCACAAAAATAGCCAAGGATTGAGATCACAATTGAACAACAAATTCTCAAGATTTTTCACATTTGTCAGCATTTAGATACCAATGATAATTAATGATCAACAATAAATTTCACAAAAAATAAATTTCAGCATGATGATGGCAAGGAAACAAAACTAAATCTAGCATAACCATCTTGTATAAGCATGTCAAAGGTAACAAAGTATCCTAAAAAATTAGGATTATTTCAATAGTTCACAATCTCAAGTAATTAAATAAAAAAGAGACAAGGCTTGAAAACTCTATGTCTGAGGAACCATGGTAAGACTACTTACCTGGATCAACGGTGATCAGCGAATCTGACTGACCCGGATGTCCAAGTGTCTCAGAGTGAGTTCCTGATAACGATGTTTAACAAATAAATTTAGCAATTGGGCCCAAATTCATAAGGTAATGAAGTGGGCCTAAAGTAAGTTCAGTCTTACATGCACATTGGCTAAATGGGTTCAAGTAGTTTTGGGTTCAGTTTATTTGGCCTTGCAAGTGGAACATTAGAATTTAACATATGCATCTAAACTATGCAAGTTGTACTTGAGTCAAAAGGCGGTGTAGGAGATGGTGAATAGGCCCGCAATTAGTTTAGTCAACAATACCTTAGATGGGCCATGATTCGGGTTCATGTGTGGATTAGTAGACCAGGCTTAGGCATGGGTTAAATGTGATGGGTTGGACTAAATCAGTGGCTACATGGTTTAACTAAGTGGAGAATGAACCAATAGCTTATATATAACAATAGAGTGGGCCAGGCTTCGATGGTTGCACTGAAGGAATCAAGCGCAAAATGAGACTGGGGAAGGGTCTTTAAGTAACTCATGCCTACTAATGAGAGGGGAGTTGAATTAGCAACCGGCAAAGGGGAAGAAAAATGCGGGAACGGAAAAGAAGAAATGGAGAAACCAAGGAGAAGGAAAGAAGGAAATAGAAACAATAAGATGATAATGATTTGGGGTGATTCGGTCTTTGAATGGTGGAAGGAAGAATGGAGAAAGAAGAAAAGCAAAAAGGAAGAAGAAACACGATGAAGACGAAGCAGAAGGGAAGAAAAGAAAATGGAGGGGAAGAAGAAAAGAAAAGTGAGCCAGAGAGAAAATCAGACGAAGAAGAAGTAGGAGGAGAAGAAGAAAAGAAGATGATGATGATGAACAATGGCTGTGGAGAATAGGTGGGTCTTTGGCGAGTGGACACTACTATTAGGAGATGATGGGGTTCCAACGGTCTAAATCCAATTGGATGGTGCTCATGGTGGCCCGATGTATGTTTTGACTAATGGTGGTGATGATTAAACGATGGTGCAGAGTGGGTGACTTGAGGGTGGCCCTCCATGATCATGATGAATGCATGATTAAAATAAACTTGGTTAAGGTAATAGGGATAAAAATCAAGAATTGGCATGCTATTATAATGAGAAAAACTTAGATTTATGCTTATAATAGTAACATGAATGGCAGAAGAGAAAGCAAAGGGAAAAATACCTTAGGGGGAAAGTTTTAGAGTGAGCAAGAGAGATTCGTATGTGTGTTTCAAGAGAGGGAGAACGATTTTTATTTATAGGAAGATAAAAGCAAGGTCCCAAAAGGAGTTTCAGTCATAGCCAAACTTAGCCAATGAAGTTTAATTCAAATAGAGCTTTATCCCCAAGTAGAGTTAGGGTAAATCAATATACTTAAGGAGGTTTAATCCAAATAAAATTTCAATTTAAGCACAACTCTAGGATTCCCAAACTCTTAGTAATTTATGGGAAACCACATAGCAACTAATTAATCATCCAAATTTAAATAGCATAAAAATCTTTAAAATAATAATTACATGTAGGGTCCATTAAGATTAAATTAAGGGTCAAAAAATAAAAATTCAGGTTGTTACTAATCAATGTTTTCTTCGGCCTACCTCTACCTCGTGATGGGTCATCTACTTGGATAGCCAAACTTTTCCTCATCAGTGCAATAACAGGCCTACGTTCAACATACTTAAACCATCTTAAACGGGTTTCTCTAATCTTATCTTCTATTGGTGCTATCCCTAAATGCTCTTGAAAGCACTTATTTCTATTTTTCTCTTTCCTAGTTTTACTACACATCCACCTGAGCATTCTTATCTTCACCACATCTATTTTATGTAAGTCCATCTTCTTGCTTAGCCAACATTCTGCTTCATATGTCATAACTGGTTTAACTACTGTCCTGTAAAATTTGCCTTTCAATTTCATTGGCATTAGTCTGTCACAAAGCACTCTAGAAACTAGTCCCACTTCAGCCATCCAGCTTTTATCATATGCTCAACATCTTCGTTAATCTCTCCATCCTTATTAATCATCGAGCCCAAATACTGAAAAGAATCTCTACGTGATATCTCATAAGTTTCATTCTTGACAGTGGTTTCGACACTTTGTATATGTCCACTAAAGTTGTAATCCATATATTCTGCCTTTGTACGACTTATTTTAAAGCCTCTAGATTCTAATGCCTCTCGCCATCTCTCGAGTTTTGCATTTACATCATCTTTTGATTCATGTACCAATACTATATCACCTGCAAACAATATACACCATGGTATTTCTTCTTGAATATGTGCAGTTAACTCATCCATAATCAATGTAATGAATAAGGGCTTAAGGCTGATCCCTGATGCAAACTTATAGTAATGGGAAATTCACCTGTTTCTCCACACGTGATTCTCACTTTGTTATTGCTCATTCATATATATCCTTAAAATTTTCAATAAACTGTTGGGGACATTTCTTTTCTTCAAAACCCACCAAATTAAATCCCTCGGTACTCTATCATAGGCTTTTCTTAATCGATAAAGACCATGTGTATATTTTTCCTTTTTGCTCGATATTTTTCCATTAATTGCAAAAGTGAAAAGATAGCTGCCATAGTTGACCCCCTAGCATAAAACCATATTGATTTTCAGTAATCTTGATCTTTTGTTTAAGTCTTTGCTCCATTATTCTTTTCCATAACTTCATAGTATGATTCATAAGCTTAATCTCTCGATAGTTGGTACAATTTTATATATCTCTCTTATTCTTATATTTAGGTACTACAATGCTTCTTCTCTATTCATTCGGCATTTTCATTGTCATAAGTATCTTATTGAAGAGTCTACTTAACCAACTCACCCCAACCTTTCCTAAGCATTTCCCCAACCTTTCCTAAGCATTTTCATACTTTTGTTGGAATGTCATCTGGGCCTGTTGCATTTCCTGTCTTTATTCGTTTCAATGCTTCTTTTATTTTCACCCCTCTAATTCTATGGAGAAAAGTATACTCTGCTAATAAAGTATCCTCTCTAGTTCTTGTATCCCTCATATGAGTATATAAGTTAAAACTCATATACACATATTCGCTTATTATTATTATTATTATTATTATTATTATTTGTATTTGAAAGGTAAGTTCACACACAGCGTTGTCTATACACTCACTCACCTAGGTCCCTCACCTCTAGCACTATAAACAGATTGATCCCTAGTTGTTTATGGAAGGTCAGTGCTTCACCAACTGAGCTACCATTGGGTTGGCCCTAAGTGTACAACTAGTGGGGCTGGGGTTTGCCTCAACTCCCTTGAAATTTCAGAAACCCCTAAAATACCATTGAAAATTTCTGGCATTTTCTTTATATAGGCCCTCCCCAAAAAAACTTTTTTCATAGTGCAAGGTGGACCTAAGTAGAGACATGTGGGTGCACTTGCACCATTACACTTGGTATGCTTACAAATCTTATATGAAAATTCTGAGTCTGTTTCCAAAAATCCAATAAAAAACGTGAGTCCGCCTTAAAAATGCACATAAAAATTCTCAATTTTCCCCTAAAACCAAACTACCTATGAGAGTCTGCACTCCTAAATAAAAAATCATCGGTTTGCTATTACCCTCCACAGACCCAAACCCCCAAAATTCATATTCTTGGTTTTGCCACTAGTTTGCACCAAACTTCAAAAAGTATACTTAAACATGGGTCATATTGAATGCTAAAGCTGTGAGAGCATCAAAAGTTTGTGTTTTCTCGAATGCTAGGGAGGTGTAATACTTCGACCCAGCTTGACCTCATTTAGCGACTAATTAGTGCTATTTTAGTGGTAAATTGTGTTTTGCTTTTGATTTGTTTTCGTTACGAGTCATGAATAGGTAGTTGGGTTGAGTTTGACATGGATTAGATAGACCAAGCCCTTTTTCGTAATTTTAGCTTTTCTAAGACATGGTCATTTTCGCATCATCTTAATGTCAACACATGTCTTTCATTGAGCTCTTTAACTTCTGTAACTTCGTCGTTTGTAACTGATGTCGTATGATTCCGTTGGACTCAGATTTGACTCGAATTGTAATTTGCCTTAACCTTGGACTTGTTTGTAATTTGAACTTTAATCTTATCCAATATAAGAGCTTAGCACCGACTCAATTCCCTCACTTTCTTCTCTTTCACTCACTTCCCTCATGTTGGAGCTCCAGTCCTCTCTCCCTCTTGATTCTTCTTTTCCACCGATCAAGCCAAAAAGAGGAATTTGTGCTCTCTCATCCTTTGGTGTAAGATTGAGGTGAGTTCTAGGTCTTTTCCACCTCCCTCATCTCCTTCCTCTCGTTTCCTATGACTGTACTCATGAATTCCCTTTTTTTTTCTCATGCATGCATGATAGTTGTGAGAGTGTGGATGTGAATTGAGCCCCAAGGACAATAATTGGTGTGTTAGAACTCCATTAAAGTAAGTATAAGCATAATATGTATGAACCCATGTTGGTATTTGATTGATTTTGGTTACTTCTCATGAGTTTGCAGGGAAACCATGTTTACAGCCTAATTTGAGCTCATTTCCTTCTTTTAGATGTGTTTTTGATACTTGGTGACTTCCCTGTCCTTCTGTAATCGATTCAGAAATCGACCGTCCTTCTGTAATCGATTCAGAAATCGACACAGTGCATTCACGGCTAAGCCGTGAAATGTACTACGGCTAAGCCGTGACCTAACCATGAACCTAGCCGTAGATCAATACAGGGTGACACCTGAAAATAACTGAGAGTATGCAATTCTGCGACTCCTCTACGGCTCAGCCACAGCTAAGCCATGTAGCCTTCTACGGCTAAGCCGTAAGAAACTTACGGTTAAGCCGTAGGGTTACCTACAACTGAGCTGGCTGACATGAACAGTAAGAAAGCTAGGAAGGAATGAGACTCATAGGACTTTTATTATAGAAGGTAGGCCACTTGGACTTGCCCCATGAATTATGTAAACATACGTGAATGATCTCGAGGGATGCGAATCATTCATGTTCATTATCCAGTTGTTAAGCACCTCCCCATGGGTGTTGGTTTAAAGGACTTCGGTGCACCAGCTGATACAATACAACACTAGATAACGGTGCATCGGATAACTTAAAACTACATCATCATGCAAGGTTAGAAGCATTGGATAATTAGATTAGAATTGGCTAGTAAATGAACGTGATTCGATATACTATGATTTGCTTGCATGACATATTGTATTTCGATCATTGATCTCTACTCTTTATCAGGATTATTGTATGTAACATCGAAAGTCGTACTATGTGTCCACCTTGAGTATGTATGTATTTATGTTATCAAGCTTACACGTATAAGATATGATCTCGGATATGCACGCAGGATATGCTTGTCATGATCTACTCAGGGTTTTCATGATTGAATCCGTATGGTCAGGCACTACTTAGCCTCAGCCTTTGGATCCCGACGGGGTGAATTTGGTGTAGTTTTCATGGCTTTGCTGCAGTAAGGAAACGTCTTGGGGAATCCGGACCCTAGGAACCTGAGACCCATTTGTACATTAGCCCAGACAATGGTGTTCTCTATACGGATATAAAATCCCTCTTTTGGGAGCATATGGCAATGTAGTTGCTAACTAGTTATGTACACAGCATGTATACATTGATTCATATGGCATGGTTCTTTTTTGCATGACAGCTTAGTATACGAATGTGACTTGTTATAAATTACATGATGTTATTTATTCTATTTGATACAGCATGTGTTAACTTGTTATGGCTTATACATTGCTGAATCGTTGTATTCACGAGTTGTCTTTGGTGTTGCAGGCTCAGATACCCAGACTGACCCCTCGTCGGTCGACCAGACTCCAAGTGAAGCCCCTGAGGTCCCATCAGGACTAGAGGAGTGGATGTAATCACTCCACTGGAGAGCGCCATGGACATTCATTGCATAGGAGTTTTCCTTATTTTGGGATTTGTCACGCTTGGATCCTACCATGATATGTACAAGTGTCTTTTGTTTCATTTTGTAAACATGTATCTATATATGTTAGTTTTGTTTTCGTATTCTCTTCTTACATTGTTTAGTGTGATGTTTTAATATCTACAGATTCCGCGTACATGTTTGGCACGTGTGAACTTTCCCTTATGCGTGTGCATTTAGATCAGGTCTACGTGTACAGGCAAGGGAGTACAAGTGTCATCGGTTTGGCTTTTGCTAACCCCCGAACTCCTGGGCTCGGGTTGTGACAGGAGTTGCTTCAAGCAATCAATAGAGTGTCCAATTGGGACATTAACCCTATTATTTTAGATATTATAGCTCTAGTTTTTTAGTTTCATCATGTTAATTTTGTTTTTATTCCTAGAAATCTAAATGTTGTTGTTCATCCACTAGCAAAGTTGAGCTACTCTATGAACCAGGACCTTTTGTGGGGTAGGGATCTTGTGGGATGAGGGTGTTTTGTGCTTAGCTTTCTTTTGATCTTTTTTCTTTTCCTATTTTCTTTTATGTGTTGCTTTTGTTTTCTCTTTAGTAATGAAACTCTCTTTACAAAAAACATATGGTATCTTAATTTGTTTGGTTTTTTCTTCCATTTTTATGGTGAACTTTTTACCCTATTTATTTTTTCTCAACCCCTTTTATACCTATATCATACTTCAATTTGTGTTTGTATAATAAATGACTATGGCGTTGATCCATCTCATTTTGGGATGATATGTTTTGTTCAACTATTAAACCACAAATGTTCACTATTGGAAGAAATTGATGGCACCATAACAAATGGGTAGGCCAGTATAATCCATTGTTAAAAAAAATTGGAAAGAAGAGATGGAAGAAAAATGAACCAAAATAAATAAATAAAATTCACATGGATCATGGACTCTTGAGAATACATGTGTATTTGGCAAACTCACTTCACGAGTAAGTTGAAATAGTATGTCATTTCAAGACATGATAAACAAAATGGAGTCAAATCAAAATACTATGCTAAAAAATTCTTCTACATTTTTACACTGAAAAGTAAAAAAAACTATTTTTTTATCCTACTAACTAATAAAAAATATCTACTTTTCACAAAAAAAAGTCAAAAATATTCCTTCTCAAGCTAGTAAAAACAAAAACTCACCATATTATGATTTGATCCATTATATTTTATTCTCTTTTGATTTGAGGCTTCACCTCAACGCATTTCACTGCACCATATATCCAAACAGCAAGATTAGGAGTTGTTTGTTTGCAGTGAAAGTGATTTACATGTGTAAATAACTCAAATGTGAGTCATTTGCGTGGGTCAGAATTCACTGTTTGTTACTATCATAATGTTTCACATATGAATTTATGAACAGGTTGTACATGCTTTAAAGATATCTCAACATCCGGGTAACATTAACGGTTGAAACTTGGATATGTGGCTATGTTTGAACTTCCTAAGAGGATGATCAGTTTTGATTTTACAAGTGGATTCCACAAAAATAAACTAAATCATAAAACACGTATTGGGAATGTCATTTATATATTAATCCAACAGTTGCAATGTTTTGATGATAGCTCAATATCTAAGCAGCATCAATGGTTGAAAATTAGATACGTGACCATTTTTTAGCTTCCCAAGAGGATGATTAGTTTTAATTTTACAAGTAGGTCCCTCAACAATGAAAAAAATTATAAATGGCGGACTGAGAATGTCATTTACAATAGATTAATCCAATAGCTGTAATGTTTAGATGATATGTTAATATCCAAACAACATCAATAGTTGAAAATTGGATATGTGGCTGCTCTTGAGCTTCCCAAGAGGATGGTCGGTTATGATTTTACAAGTGGGTCCCATAAAATTAAAAAAAATAAAAAAAAGGCAGACTGATTATGTCATTTACAATAGATTAGTTTAACGGCTATAGTTGTTTGATGATATCTCAACATCCATGCAACATCAATGGTTGAAAATCGGACACATAGTCATGTTTGAACTTCTGTAGAGGATGATCAATTCTAATTTTACAAGTGGGACCCATAAAAATAAAAAAAATAATAAACGGCGGATTGCTTATGTGGCACTGTAGCAACACTTGATAACAGTGCTATGTGAAAGTGTTTCACATCTCTTGAGATATGAAATTTTTTTATACAAAAATGGCTACTTTTGCACCATTTTTACATGTATGTTACACACATTACGTATAAATTAATCAAAATAAACGTAAATGTACGTTACCATTATATATCCACACCATTTACATATGAAAATAAAAGTCAACAAACAACCTTGAAGAAGTTGTGTTTCTAAAAAACTCGGGTTCTTGTATTTATATAAAATAGGGGGCTCATTTTAATGCACATGGTATTGAATTCATTGAAATTCTAAGCAACTCATTCCTATCAAAGAGGCTACAATTTGGAAAGCAAAGATCTACAAAGCACCATGGCAGGCTTTTTAAAAAAAAAAAATTAGCAAGCGATCACCTTTCAAGTCTTTGATATTCCTTATCAGAACGCTCCTTCCTATGAATTCCATGTAATCGAATAGAACGTTGACAAGTGGGCCGTAAAATGATCAGTCCGTTTGTGAATTCATTTGAATTTTGATTTCAACGCGCGCTGCGTGCAAGTAACTAGAGAAAAACCTATCTTGGACAGTTGGACGGACCACAATCTTAAATTATATTCAATGCAGAGAGGGATTTTCCAGCTTGACCTTTTCCTATTTTTCTCCTCAGCAGAAGTTGACAAAATAAAATAAATGATCATTAATATTATGGTCTCCCTTACCTATAGATATTTATATAAAGAAGTCCTCTTATTTAAATTTGGACTGCCCCATGTACGAACTCCTGTTCACCGGTCACCCTTGTACCTCAGGTTTTTAATGGGGATATTGCATGAAACTACACTTTTTTTATTATCTAAATTTCATGACACATTTCCAATAATTCAATTAAATATTACAATATTGTTAAAATAGAGTAGTGCAGGAAAAGGTGTGGGTCCCTCGGCGTGACCACTCCTGTTATTTTTTTACACTTAATTGACAAGTAGCAAATTCGCCGCAGGCTTTTTACATCAGTAGTAAGTTCGATGTTCCCTTGTTATCTTTTTTCCTCTCTTTTCATCTTCTTCCTTCCATAAATGCAGACGTATTTTTCTACTATTACTTGTGTTTTTGGATTGATGCTCTCAAGGCTCTCCATGTGTTTTCCCAAAGCTCTCTTTTGGTCTTGTCTCACATTACTCGTACAACTGTTACGATTGCCAATGACAGACCATCACACTCCATCACGACAATTGATAGTTTCTTCAATGTCAGGTAGATGAATGACCTCTCCTACATTTGTAACAATAGAGCCTCAGCTTTGGGATCCCTAAGAATGTTCACTTTTACCTTTGCATCAGATATCAATACACATGTAAATAAGTCACATAGTTTTAACAATTTTGGATTTCTTTTGTCTGTTGGGCATTAGAATTCCAAAATCTTCAGCAATATGCCTTTTGTTGATGAACCATTTCAGTAAAAGAGTGTTGTAGGTGTATTTCTCGTTAATTTCAAAAACTCTAAAGTGGTCTATAATTTTCTTTTGGATCCTGTTCAAATTGAGGTCCCTGGACACATTCAACCATATTAGGGCTTAGAACTATTATGAAGCATAGAGCCTATTGTAGATGGTTTTCACGAGAGTAGTCTTCCCTATCATCTCAAAATACCATAGGGGTGATTTGTGAAAAGAATAAGATGAAAAGATGTGAGATTTTTTTGGGTTTTAAGGGTAATGGGAGGGCATTGAACTCGCAACTAATGTAAAAAACCTGTGGTGAATTTGTTGCTCGACAATTAAGGGGAAAAAGATAACCGGAGGGCACCTATACCTTAAATGAGATTTGTGGTTTGTGGGTCAATCTACATAATTTTTTTGGTAAAGTTCTTTTTTTTTTTAACTAGATCGTTGGTAGCGTTGGTGGGACTAGATATCAAGGATTTCCTTGCTCATGAGGCTAGCACCTGGAGATGCAAGAAGCGCCTTTAGATTAGCCATCCACTAAACATAAAATATTTCGACGAGGAATGACAAGAAGTCAGGTTTGGGAAGATTCCAACTAGTTATATCCTAGATCCTTACCTAGACGCAATAAAAATCGGATTTCAGTTCGAATTTAGGTCCATCTAAAAGATTCCGAGACAATCCCGGTGCAAGTTGGATCTTCAAAATTAGGACCCATACCTAGAGCCAATGAACATCGGATTGCAGTTTGGATTTAGGACCATTTCTGATTAGATGAAGATTTTCACATTCAATTTGTAATATAATGTTGTATGTACACAACTGCCTATAAATAGTATTTGTATGCATGCATGCATCTATAAGTGTGTGCCGCATGCTTGTGCATCATTTGCAACTCCAATTGGTACAAGGTACATGAGTTTTTTATGTGTTTTTGAGAATAGGTTCGTGGATTGGGAACTATATAGAATCAGAGTCAAGCCTGAATTAATACTCTTATGATCTGTGCTGTATGTACACAACCCTCAATAAATAGTATTTGTATGCATGCATGCATGTATTAGTGTGTGCCATGCTTGTGTATCATATGCAACTCAAATTGGTACAAGGTTAGGAGTTTTTTACGTGTTTTTAGAATAGGTTCGTGGATTGAGAACTATATAGAATCAGACTTAAGCCTGAATTAATATTCTCATGATCCAAAGTAGCCGAAGCAAACTTTTATTCTGAAATTACATCCAGCCTCTTACTTCACCTGTAATAGGTGTTATAGCTTACCTAACCATGGTTCAAACTTGGAGAGACACATTTTTTTTTGTTAGAGGGTCGTATTACCTTGCTTAAGGTTTATCCACTTCTCTCACCTAAAAGCTCTACCACTTCCATAAGGTTTGCTACTTCTTCTTAGGGTAAGGTTCCAATCCTTTATAACAGGGATACTACAAAAGAAAAATTACCTCTGGTTAAAAAATATAAAAGTATCTACAATTTATACCATTAATTAAAGTCTGATTATATGGGCATTCATAGCCATTCCTCATGTTGATTTGACAACCATTTGAGGACTTTAGATCGATTCTCATCTTTCAAATCTTAACATTGATAGAGAACAAATAAATAAGTCTTTCTCTTGTTCGATACGCAAAATCTATTTATTTAAAGATTCTTTATACATACTGTCAAGGTGGAGACTTAGTTGATTTTAAGTTTTACGTTTGCTTCTCAAGATCTTGAATTCGACTTACATCCCTTGCATTATTCACGTAATATGTACACAGCCATGTATATATCTTCAAAAAATAATTCTTACTAGTTAAAATTATGTTAGTCCCACGTGGAATGCTAGGCAGGCCATCTCTACCTTTGCACATAAAAAAAAAAGATTGTTTAAATATTTAGAACTCTAAAAAGTTTTCAAAAAAATGAAAAAGCAAAAGCTAAAAGAGAAACAGGACTATTGATTGCACCGCTCTTTTACACTTACAATGAGGAGAAAAGAAAATGATCTCTTTATGACTTAAAGAAGAGTCTGCCCCTTCTTTAATGCCCGAATAAGATGGAGTAGGAGAGAAAAATAAAAGATTCAGGGGTTAGAAACCAAAGTAGGAAACACAAGTACCCACTTCTCTGCAAATATTATACACTTGTCATTGATCATTTGACGTTAGAAAGCATGTTTTCCTATCAAAAAGGGCGTTGCGGAAACCACAGCACGTGTTTCCTCGACAGCTACTTCCATTTAAATTCAATATCTCCATATATTATTCTTGTGACTGTCCCTGTCACAGTAGAGCCTCCTAAATAAAAATTTAACCAATAAGAATAAATCATTTGCAGCCTGCTTCTGTAATTTTTCTGGTTTTAAGATTTGAAGTCATTTGGAAGACGATTGTGAGGATTTTTATAATTGACTAATTTATAGGTGAGATAAAACTCTTAGGCAATTAAATTGTATTTTATAATTTATTTTAAATGGACTGTGGTTTGTATCATCGGACGAGCTAAACATGAAAAACATAAAAATATGTAGCACGCATTTGAGCGAACTTGAACATGGACTCAAGTGGATGGTCATAAAAGCTTACACGCTCAAGTTGAATGTTTTTGAGCTCAAGTGGGTTACACAAGAATTGTGCTGAATGAAAATAACTAAATATTTATTTTATATGCTTAAGCAGATGCTCACATATGTTTGAACGCATAATGAAGAAAACCCTGCTAATCTCATTCGGAATTGTTTCCTTTTTGTCCCAAAACTGTTATTTTGTGTTCAATACAAATCTTAAATTTAAGGCACAAAATTGGGGTTATATAAGTGGTTCCTTTATCAATTTTAAAGAAAGGATCTCATTGTTTTAAGTGAAGAATTCACATTAGAGATCACATCTTTTCTCTAGTGCATCCATTAAAGAGAATTGTGCTGTCTTGTATTTAAGAGTTATTATTTCTACATCTCTTATAGAAGATTATATTCTCTTAAAAAAGATTGGCGGGGTCAAGTGTGGAGAGTAGTGAATGACAGATAGTTGTTGCAATGGGGGAGTTGCACAATAACAACTATAATCTTTAGATCAAGAAAACTGAAAAGGGTTTATGAGTATATTTTGTAACTATTTCTAATTAGTGCTTGGTTTTTGCTAATCTAGGGGTGACTCGTGGTTTTTTTTCGTTTAGGGTTTTCTACATTAGAATCGTGTATCTTCTTGCTTGTATGGTTGATTAATTGATTTGGTAATTTTTTTTATTATTCCACCATTCTTAATTGAACTACAACTTAGAAATCTCAGTTTGGATGAACTTTCAATGATCATCTGACATCCCAATTTTTTATCGATTTTCAAGCAAAAATGAGGAAACTGACTAATGATATATCATGCATGATACTTTAAAAAAAGCAACATATCATATCATATTCGATACAATACTTTATATAAATATAAATATGGGGCCTTTTCCTGTGCATACGTCCCTCACGGACTTTTCGTGCACACTCTTTGGTGGGGCCCACTGTGGACCCCACCAAAGGATAAGACTGGGGGGGTTGGAAAGATCTATGTGAAAGCACCCTACATATCAAATTTGGTCATAATCACATATCCCTAACCCCTTTATCCATGGCTCACAAATTCATTCCGTTCGGATTGGTGTATAGTTGATCCAACAGTCCAATAAATTCGGATCCGACTAAAAGTTGGGGTTAGTTGCTATCATGGGGTCCCATGTGTGTTGCAAGGTTTGGATTGAGTGATAGATGAGCTCCACCTAGAGTTCTCATAAAAAAAAGGTGAGGGACGGATGCGTATGAAGATTCTCCTATAAATATATATATAATCCTATGAAAATTGTTTTCACATATCTGCTTGGAAAACTTTTTATGGGGCCCACTTGTGAGTCCCATTTAGGGATAGCTCTAGAGGGAATGGAAAGATCCATGTGAGACCATCATAAATATCAAATTTGGCTCCAATCATAATCCTTAACTTTTTTATCCATAGCCTACAAATTCGGTCCATTTAGATTAGTGTACTGTCGATCCAATGGTTTAGTAAATTCGGATTGAAGCGTGTGACTATTAGGGGCTCATTGTGTTTTACAAGATTTGGATTGATTGATAAATGAGCCCTACCTAAATTTCTCACAAGACACTGATAAGAACTACTTATCATAAGATTATTTTCCCATATAAAATTCAAATCCTTTTTATATCCATGTCATATTTGAACATCATAATGATCTGAATTGCTTTAACCGAATTGGTAGGTGCGGGTGGATAGGTGGTGGTAGTGTTTTGACTAATTTATATGTTTTTCACATATTGCCTCTCAATTTATTTGTTTAACATTAAGGCCCTCCCGGGATAAGTTTTATATCCCGTTCCAGTCAAATTGACTCTGTTGATCATAGTTATTTGTTTAAGCCGTGAAAAAAATACTAAAAAAAAGAAAAAAGAGAGGATATATTTGAATATAGTTTGGATTAAGGATTAAAAATACTAAAAATATGATCATAACGCGGGTAGCTAGGTCGGTTATAAAAAAAGCCAAGATTAGATACAAATAAAATTGGGATAATATATTTTCTATGTGGATTCTTATTATGTGGTTAAAAATAAAGATCACAATTAAATTCTTAAAAATGATCGTTGAGGAACCTTTCTTAAAAATGGAATGAGAAAAAGATGAAAAATGAATAACTAGTCCTTGCCCTTGTAATTCAATATATAGGAAAGTAAAAATCTTGTCTATATCTCCACCTTGTATACTTCGAACCCTTCATTTCTCACTTGTTCAATAACTTTTTTTTGGCAAAATTCATTTCACCAAGAATTCTTTTGTATTCAATTTCTATATATTTTAAGGAAAACAAATAGAACCTAAGCTTTCTTGATTTTAATATATAATAATGCAATTGAGTTTTGTTTGCTCCATCAATATTGAAAATGTCAGATCTAGGCAGGGCTAACAGTAAGAATTAGGACCATGGTTTGCTCCAATGTGACATTTTTACAAACACTTTTTCCTAACTCTATTGTGGGGACCTCAGTGGTAAGATATTTTGTTCTTACTAAAGGAATTAAATTTGGTCAAGATTCTTTTCTAGTCCAAGAATTTATTATCTCATCCAAGATCCTTTTCTCTCACTTGAGGTCATTCCAACCCCATGGAGGTCTATCGATGAATGTCATCTTCTCCAATTATGTATCGTCAAGCTTCAGCTTAAATAGATGGGTTTCCATAACGAGATCGGATCGTTGGTGATGCTGTGGCAATTGCAAATGATGTAGCCTCATGTTTTGGTCATGTGGCTGAAATATATGGTTGGACTCTGTTTTTTAGGGTTGAACTAAATGACATATTATCATATGGAATAACGTTCATTTTGAGCAATTTGAATAATTTCTACACGGGTTATGATAGAGCTCTATAAAAGTATAGTGTTTCATAGATTCGGAAATCTTAGGCTATGCTAGCGTATAGTACATCCAGTCCCACAGCGCCCACCAAGGCTCCATCGTTGCCTGGTGAGCACCTTGCTGTTTCCAATCCGGCCACTAGGCTAAGACAGTTTAAAAAAAAAAAAAAATTGGTTGAGTGTTCCATGGGTTCCAATCGGAGAGTTCACGTGGTCCGAAGAGTACAAAAACAAACATGAGCAGCTGCTGCTGTGGCTGTGCTTAGGGATGCGGATGTAATTAAATGACATATCTACCCCTAGAATTATTATTCATCGGGAAGTGATCCTCTGAAATACTTTTGACTTCCACAGGGGTAGAGGTTAAAATGGTAAAATGAGAGACATCATTTTCCAAGGAAAAAGGTGTAGTTATAAGATCTGATCTGAGAGGACAGCGTGGGGTTGGGGGGACCGTGACCATGTGTCTGTGTGTGCGCTTTCCCCAGTCACGTGCAGAGGGTCGAACAGGTAAAGGGCAGTAAAAGCCGTGTGCCTTTACACGCACACTAAAAAGTACCGTACTATCTAGTTTCGACTTTCGTTTCCACGGACTGATCTTTCCTTGGAATCTTATTTCTCTGGAAAAAGCACATTGCCATCTCCTTGAGAACCATTACCATGGTGAGTTATCTTTTTTTCTTTTTACTTTAATTTTCACCAAGCTTAGTGGGGCAGGGACCCTAGTCCTCTAGTGGTAGCAGCACTCCATAAGGTGCCGGCTAGTAAAGGAAATTGGCCTTGAGTGAAGCAGCAAAACCTCAACTAAGGAATGGTGTTTGGCCATATTGGAATTCCGAGCAAACATATAAGAATCGATACCTCTTACCTCTTACCACAAGAGTAAGATGTGGTTTTTTATTATGAGTGATCTTAAAAAGCAATCTTTTTTTTTATTATTATTCTAAATCCAAAATGTTCAAAATAAGATGGTTCCTTTTATTTATCAATCTGCTAAATTTCAATTTAAAAAGAAAAATAATTCATTGGTTTTAGCCGTCGAGACGGTGGCTCAGTTGGTTTGAGACTTATGTTTGTTTCACAAGATCTTAAGTTCTACTCCTGCTGCTTGCATTATTTCGGTACTATGTATGTAGCAATGTATATACCCCTTAGAGAATAGTCTTTGCTTGTTGGAATCGGTTAACGAGTGATATCTTATGTCATAAAAAAATCACTAATTTTGGAGATTTTTTTATTTATAAATTACTCACTTAACCTCCCTTTTCTTTTTCCTACCAAAAAAAAAAAACCTCCCCCTCCATTGAGCTACTTAGCACAAATTATATTATAATCCAAGGAGGGGACCTAAACAAAGAAGCAAAGTGCCCTTTGGCCTATGCATGGGATGGAAAAATGAGGTCTTAATATTTAAATGTTATATAGGCATATGTTATACATGAAAAACAAACTATTATGTCCGTTAAAATTTCATTTTGATACGAGTAAATGAATGCATCCAATGATTTGAGAGGTTCTTTAAAAAAAAGGTCCACAATGTATTGGGATGTTTTTTTTAGACATTTTCATAAATTTCTCAAGACTCATGACCATATTAAATGTGAAACTAAATAATTAGATGATTTTCATTAATATGAGAATATTAAATTATTTGAATCATGAGCCGACGAAAGTGCAAAAACATTGGTTGGCGTTTTTTCAAAAATTACTTTAAATCTCTGGAGATTTAACTTAATCACCGTCAATATGTTGAAGTTTGCTAGTCCAATAAACATATACGATTTGGATTACAAACATTGGATCCACATGAATGACAACGGCTATTAATGGAGCAAAAGATTGGTCATTGCAGTCCCATTTTCAGGACATTTCAGCATTATCATCTTTTTTTCCCCTTTTAGCAAGTTTTAGGCATATCCTTACAATCCTGAAGAGGTCTTAGGGCTGCTCGTTTCGTAGCAAATTAAGCATGGTCAAAACTGTGGAAGTGGACCTTTTTGCCATGAGTCTTTTTCGGAGTGGATCCCCAATTCCCTCCCTTGATGATGCGTCATTTGCTTCTTGTTTTGTTTATCTTTTTTTTGGCCTTTCTTTAATGAAATTCTCATTCTTTCATTTAAAAAAATGGGGTCGACATGAATGAAAAAAAATAAGGCTAGATGATGCCCGTGGGAGTGTTATCACCAAGTAGGTGCTGGAGCAACATCGTTTGTATGAGGAGCTGGGAACATTTTGGTAACAAATAGCCTTATGTATACAATATTTCACTCCATATTTACAGGTCACGTGCATAAATGGGTGTAAACAGACATAAAAATTGTATCTATTACACATGTAAATTATTTATACATGTAAATTACAAACAAATAGCCTGCAAAGGCAAGAAGTGGTCCGAAAAAGAGAACTCCTTCCTTCATATGACCCTACAAGAGCTAAAATTTTTAAATTTGAGTGGAAAAAAAAACGTAGCTTTAATGGAGAAGGTATTAATGGAAAGCCAACTTTAGAAAAAAGAAGAAGAAGAAGAAGGAGGAGGAAGAAAATAAGAATTCTTTCCTATTGTCAAATTTTGGCTAAAATATAAGAAAACGATATACTGGTACAAAATCTCTCCAATTGGAACAAAAAAGTTATTTCACCTAAAAATCAGAATTGGAAAATTCGTCCAACCAAAACTTCACAGGAATTGTTCGTTTCGGTTCATGATCATTGACCCAAACAATAGTTTGAGCCAACTTGACTGAAACAAACTGAATGTGGATTAACCATTAGAACAATTTTTTTTAAAAAAAAGATAAGGTTTGTCTTCGCTATGCATCTCGCCAACCCAACTCAACCTTTGGGTAAATTTAAACTGTCAATGTTTTCTTAATTGGGTTGAAAGAGATAATATGAAGGGGAGCATTACATAGCGCTTGTGCACTTTTTTAAAGAAAAAACATCCATCTTGGTTAGGTCCAACTAAGATGTATGATGATTATAGAAGTCCATTGGATAAGAAGATCTATATGAGGCCTATATATATGCAAAAGTTTGAGTCCACAAGATAACCCTATCATTTTAATTCATGACCTTAAAATTTAATGGTTTAGAAGCATTATTTTATCATGATTTCAATTTATCGGTGAAAATGAGTTGGATGAGTGTCAAATTTAGATTTATGACAATTTTTTTTTTTTTTGGGAGGAGAGCATATATGAAAAAACTAAATTGATTCAACATGGGTCTCATAATAAGAAAAGAGAGAGAGAGAGAGAGAGAGGAGAAAAAAATGGCATTTTTAAAGTGAGGCGCTCGTAAGAATTCCCCTAATATGAACCCAACATATAAGTTAAATGGGATTTCAACTCAAACTAATTAACCAATAGATAATTCATAATGCAATCTCAGAATTGACTGGAGGGTAATAGTGCAGCTATTTAGGTTTGGATTGGGTTCGCGGGTCGAATGGTGGAATTAGAGATAGCCAAAACTCCATCATATATTCGTCGGGCTGGCAATATCAATATATGAACACAGCTCATTTAATAAATAAGCTCATAGGCATCAATCCAAAACCACTCAGAAAATTAAAAATAAGCAACTAGAAGTCATTATCAACTTTAGTTAGTAAAGGGAGGAGCTGTCACCCTCAATTGATTCATCAAAACTTTCCATTATTTGCATCTACGATGAGATATAATGATTTCAAAAGTTAAATGTTCACAAGAAACTAAACCGTTTTACTGTAAAGTAGTATTTTTGCCATTCGATAAATTCAAATTGTTTTTAACCACCTAAGGGAGTGAGACCCGAATAAAGATACAGCTAAACTCAACTTCCACATGAAGACAGAGATACAACTCATATATACAAAGTAATGAAGAATCACGCATATAAGACGATAGATATAACTTACATATACGAGGTAATAAAGACCCATATATATAAGTAAATAAGACACAGCTTATAAATGTGAGATAATGGGCATGCACGCATGTAAGGAGACAAAACACAACTTACACAGGTGAGGTAATAAAAACTCACATATGCAAAGGAAGGTGAAGGCTAAGTTTAAACCCATGACCTTCCAAAGAGAACATGCACTACTAAGCTGTTCTCCATTTGATAAATTCAGTTAGAAAGCGCTACACATGGAACTAGGAAATTTGTCTCTCCTTTTTTTAGGGTGGGGATCCTTAAAAAATAAAAATCTTTGGGCGGCAAATGTGAAAAAAATGAAAACTTTCCTTACTTCAAAGGGATTTTCCAAATTTCTTGGAGGCAACACTAATACCAATTTACACATGTGAGATAGTGAGACTTGCATATTTGAGCGACACACACAGCTCACAACTGATACATGTGAGGAAATGGAGACTCGTATGTGTGATAAAACACTACAAAACTTACACATGTGAGGTAACATAACTCACATGCGAGGAAATGACGACTTGCATGTATGAGAAAACACTCTTCTTACCACTAAAGTAAGGAGTTGTTTTTTAAAAATCATAATCTTTGAATAAATCATAAGAGTTTCGCCTGTATAGTAATCTCTAACCATAGATAACCTAATTATATAATGAAAGTTGAGATAATTCCCTAAATTCACTAGTACAATTATTGTAGATTGAAATGCCCCTAATTGTGCAATAGCTCCTAAAATTAGAAACCCTCAGATATCACATAGATATATTCATTTTTTTTAACCTACTAAGGGAGAAACTTTTGTGAGATATCATGTTAAAGAGTTGCGAAATTGAAAGAATATTATATGTGATATCGTATCGTCAAATACATTTTAGATCATAAAACTACAGGATACCTATAGTCAACTTTTATCACAAGATAGTATTATCTATGAGTAGTTTTCAGGTTCTAGGTGCCTAGCACCTTTTTGGTGTTAGGCATAAGCCACAGCCACTAATTTAAATGAGCGGCTGTGGCTTGTGCTTAGCACATAAAAATTTAATGTTATTTCTAACTAAAGTTTATAACTAAAAATTAGAGTACAATTATTCGCATGAAGGAGCTTGTAGACATGGGTAGGCCTCGGGAGGTGGGGGCCATGCCCCCCCCACCCCAAAAAAAAAAAAAAAAAATAATAAACCCCTTTAAGTTTTAAATATTTTTAATGTTTTTTACATATGCAATCCCCCTCTCCTCCTTCTTGAAAATTTAATAAAAACCCTTTAAAATTTTAATTTCTTTTTAAATATGGCCCTCCATAATTTTTAAAAAAACCTTAATATATTTTGAAAACTAAATTTATGTCTTATATGTGATCCTCTAAGAAAAAATTCGTGGTCTTGCCAGCTTGTGGATAACCAAGGTAAACTGCAAAGAACTATAAAATATGATTTTGCTTTCTTACTGCTTTTTTAGACATGATAAGGCTAATGAGGGGCCTAATTTGTTAAGAAAAAAAGAAGGAACATTCGGCTAATAACCATCAACATTATAAAAAATTGAAAATGCATCAAAAGCCAAAAGACCTAGAATAATTTAAAAGTGGCAAAATACAAAACCAATCTGATGAACATTTATTGGCATGAGTGCAATAATTTGTCATCTACAAGGCCAAAGAATTTCTCAATTGATGACCGTTGAAGTGGGGCCATCTTTTACGGTGTTGCGAATGGGAAAAGTAAAGATGCAGTCATAAGAAGTAGGAGACAAAAAGGGAAGAAAATAAAAAAATGAAGAAGCAAGAGGCAAAGATGATGCACTTGAAAGCAAAATGTCAAACGCTACGTTATATTTGGGAAGGTGGGTTTGACAGAAGAAGATGTGTCAGAATTTGATGGGAAAGATGAGAGAAAATGCATGGGAAGTGACAGTCGCATACATATAAGGGGCTTGTGAAATGACGACATAGGGCCCGCACAACTTAGACAATGACTCCAAAGGAATCTCCAAGTGCCAAGGTAAAGAGAATGCTGACCAGTGCTGTATTGTCATGAGAATTGCACAATCAGATTTTCACGCAGTAGTAAAAATAAAAATGTAAAATGCATTCTGAGGAGTGTGGTCTTCACTGAAAAGATTAAAAAAAAAAATGGGCTAAAATTCTCGCTATTCATCATAATGTAAATTCTTGCTGGGTCAGGAACTCTTTCTGTTTTTTTTTTTTTTTGAATGAAAGAGAACAAGTCTTATAGAACTAATTTTCCACATTATGTGCACAAACGTTCCCCCAAGTAATTTTTTGGAATTTTGAAAATTTCAGCTCGCATAGGACCTACTTATACAAATCACACCAACTCGTCATGAGTCCTGTACAGTGACTCTCAGATTTTCACTTCTCCAGTGACATCATGACACCTTTTTTTTTCCCATGTTGTTGTAAAATTCTCAGTCTAGCACCTGAAAATTATTCTACGTTGTTAGTATATTTTCAATTTGAAAGACCACGACTAGACCCCTAGGTATGTGTCTTGTGTGTTAATAGCAAGATGCCAACCCCAGTCAATTATGAGTGTTGGCACATTGTGACACCATTGGTTAAATGTTAGAGTGATGATGTGATGAAAGTAAAACAGAATCTTATATATTGTTTACAGCTATTCTTATCACTGAATTTTAAGCTTTTGGACTCATTTTTGTTTGGGTAGAATTTGGACTCATTTGTAGCATATTTGATCACATTAATATTTGGCTCATATTATAGAGTTTTAGTTTTCCTCAGCTCCCTGCTTGATTGTAGCTTTGAATCATTTCTTTTGATACTATTTGAAATACATATTGAGAAATAGTACATCAAGGGCACAAGACTCTCATCAATCTATTTTTTTTTTTTAAATTTTTTTATGTACCTTCTTCTGATGGTCCTTTAATTTCCCTTTTCCACCATTAATTAGTTACTGTTACAATATGTTTATATTTCATTCATAACTTAAAATTATTTGATAACATCCAATAAAAATTGGAATATTCTCCTAGTATTCTTTTGATTTGCAACATTATCCGTGAGCACAATGAATCGTGATTAAGACTACTTGTCCCCTTGTTAATAACTGGTATGCATCCATTGAGTGAGTGTGGTTTTGAAAAACCAAATCCACACTTACACGATGGCCGATCTTCCATATACTTTGACTCATAGGAATCCTAAGCTAAAGTTGAACGACTTAGCAGAAATTTTCAAATTTACTGGATCATGGATCCCACCGGTTAAATTTACCGTCTAACTACGGAGAAAAAATATTTATTTTGAATTGTTCAGGCTTTGAATGGTTAGTCTCTACCATGAAGTTGCATTCCTTAGCATAAGGATTTTTATAAGATCATTACTCTGCCATTTTCTATTACAAATTGTTTTTGGGATAAGTTGTAGTTCAACGAGATCTGAAATCCTACAAGTGGTTTAAGAACCGATTATGCACAAACTAGGTATTGGATTGATCCAAGAATGGCACTTTGGCGAACAAAACTTGTAATTTATGATTTTCTGTGGCTTTTGTAAATATTGAAGTCCATGCAGGGAGGCGAGTCACCACTCACCAGTGAGTTACCCGTGAATGGCTTGAAGTCAGTCTTAGTTGGCTGCTGGGTCCAAGTTGGATTTGATAGAGGTAATATAACTAAATTATACAACACCCAAGATTAGAAACGGCAAGCCTTATCAGTGGGATATCAAAGTGTCAAAGAAAGATATTAGTGGACGGCTACCAACCCGACATGTAGACCCACTTAACAATTCTATCAGGCGTCACAAAAACATGAATCTACTGAATCCAAATCATGCTTCTGATCACTGATGGCATAAAAGGGTTAATCAGGTAACTTCACTCTCAGTGGAAATAGATAGAATTCATGGGGTCTATCTATGTCATCAAGTCCCAGTACCTAACGTGAGGTCCCCCCAAGGTACCTCGAGTTTGACCCACAGAAGCATCTTATTTATTTATGTCGAGATAACAAGCTTTTTAACACAAAAAGGGCAATGTTTTCAACATGGTCATGTCTGGAAATTAGCACAAGAAGATGAACATACAAACATTAAAACATTCCCCTATTGGAGCAGCTGGAAATGAGAAGAATAGTTTTATTCAATCAGTCGTTTTCTGTGGGGGAGGTTGCTTTTGGAAAATAGAAAACTGAATACGTCTATGTGATCTAAATCTAGGAGCCTTTTGATATTATCTTATTTGTTATTGGGTAATAGACATTATAGTATTGAGTCAAGAATATAGGTTTGGATGACTCTGTTAAACAGGAAATTCTTATGTGTTGGGCTTCTAAATGGGGGCTGGGGTGAGATTCACGAGAGAATCATACACCAGCTATTTTCCACTACAAAGGTAGAATTATTGTAAAAGCCGTCGTACGTTTACAAAGTGTTAAATCATAGATGTGTAAGTAAAATTGGTAATCCATGGGAAAGCACTGCCATTGGCAGTGAACCCGTACCTAGTCATATTTAAAGTTTTAGAATCCGTCCCCGAATGAGGGCCAATGTTGCTCGAGTCCGGATCCCGCGTCGCACCTTTTATATGGAACTTTAAAATAAATTATTGGATCTCAACTATAGAGTCCACATAGAGGCAGTTTGGACCATCGAAAACAAATTTCTATCTTATATACTATTTTCTTCTTATCTTCTAGTCGGTGGCTCAGTTGATTTGAATTTTAAATTTGTCCTTTAAGGTTTCAAGTTTGACTCCCATTCTTTATATTATTTAAATACTATGTGTATAGTCCCATAGATGTATAGACACACACACACACACTAAAGTTTTGATTCAAAAAGGAGTGTGCTCCGTTATCTCAATGAGCACCATTATGGGAACATGACAGATGATGGTATCAAATCACAATTGACATGGTGCTGTTTATGCCATTGTTCACAATGTATGGTGGAATCCACTCCTTTTTATTTTATTTTATTTTATTTTATTGAAACTTGATGACATAGCAATGGAAGGAATCAAGTTTATTTTTAACAGGTCCGATTATTGATGGCCAGTTTGGTTGAGAGAATTCTGAAAATTCATGTTTGAGAGATTTTGAGAATTTTAAATGCTATCCCTCAAAGAAGAATTTCGAATGCTCAAATCCCGTTTAACATTTGGAATTCTAAAATTTAAAGAATTTATAAGATTAGACGTTGCTTTTCATGCAGCAAGGAATTATGAATTCTTGTATTAAATAGGGCATTTAAAATGCGGACTCATATAGTTTTAAACCTACAGGGTGAAATTATTATATTAATAAAAATATATGATTAAATTGTAAAACTAATCTATTGTGAGCAAATAACTTGCTTGAGAGCTCACCCACGATCAAGTTACTTCTCTCCAAAACATACTCTCCCGGTAATTGTCAAAAACTCAAATTTAACACTTATCCAACACGTCACTTATGCACACCCATAGCTTTCATTGAGATGTTTCTCTTCGAAACCTTCCAATAATTTTCACAATCCCAGATGGGCCCAACGTGGGTACGTTAAACTCATCATACAATATGCCCAATATACCAAATAAAAACCTCAGCGGTGCAAGGGATCTTCAGCTCCTCCGGTTTAAAGCCAATCGACCAACTTGGACACACACCCAAACTTCTTCAGGTCAATTCATCCTGAACCCCATTTTTTAAAGTTGGGTTCACTACTCTCTACCCAATAGGATATCCTTTTCAGCTGACTCAGTAGCAAGACCCATATTCTGTATGTGTTGGTGCCATGTTTCGATCCTTGGATTTGAAGGTGTAAACAATTGACATAAACCATAGTGACAGTTAAGACCCACTTTCATCCCTAAACAGACTAATACTACTCAGGAAACGACACTACTGGTTGAGTCATCACTCAGTTATAAGTAACAACAGCTCCTCCACAGGTGCAACAAAAATGAGTTATTGGACATTCCAAGAACACAATCATTCTTGAATCCAGACCGTTCAAAACATAGCTAGCGGACCCCACAGCACAATTCAACAGCCCAAAATCCAAATCAGTAAAGTAGAGGGGCAGAGGACACAGGAAGAAACGCCAACAACGCCAAAAATACAAACAGCCCTCGAGCCTTCCAACTCCATTCCCAACACGCTAGTCACGCTGCAACAAAACCACAAACAAACACAAGACTCCAAGTTAAAAAAACCCACAAAACCCCCTCCCCATTTCCCACAACCCCACAATCCCACCCCTTATAAACCCTCCAAATCAAGATTTCAAAAATCCCCCATTTCAGAATCCCCAAACAGCATCAACAACGGCAAGCAGAAGAACCGAAACCACAAAGGGATAGATGGGAATCCCTGATATGAAATGAAATGAAATGAAATGTATGATGCCTAGGAGGCCGTGTTGGTGTGACAGAGGGAAGTGAAAAAAAGAGAATCCAAGCACCCATGTCCCAATCCCCTCGCCATTTTCTCCTTGGCATCCCTCATTCCTCGATGCCTTCCTCCTCCTTACTTAACCACTCTCTTTACCCACATCACCCACCACGTTTCCTTGTACCTCTCCTTCTTATTCTCCTCCTTTTTCATGGCTACTTGTATTCTACTTGGTACCAATGAAAACAACAACAACAACAACAACAACAATACTAATAATAGCAGATCATTCCAAACACAACCCCAGCATTTGATATTATCCCAATCTGAAGGAGCAAAGATGGTGAGAAAGAGAACAGCTTCAGAACTGGATCTCCAATCCAATCCTGCTCAACGCTTTGCTCGCAGAGCCACCACCACAAGCCATCTTTCTTACACTGAGATTGGACCGAACCCAAACCCAAACCCAAACCCAATCCTGCTTTCTAATGCTTCTTCTTTGCTGCCGTCGCCAAATTCGAGTCTGACTTCTGGGGGGTCTGGGTTTTCCACGGCGAATTTCGGGTTCATGGATTCCCAGTCGGGGACCCATTTGGCGGCGCCACCGCAAGCGGCGGTGGCGCATGGGGTCTGTGGGTTCTCTGGGTTGCCGTTGTTTGCTTCGGAGAGGGAGAGGGAGGCGGAGGTGGCGGTGGTGGGAGCGGATGATGGTGGGGCGACGGCTTGGATTGATGGGATTATTAGGGATTTGATTAGTAGCGCGACGGATGTTTCGATTTCGCAGCTGGTGCAGAACGTGAGGGAGATTATACATCCGTGTAATCCGAGTCTTGCTGCTTTGATTGAGTTTCGATTGCGGTCGTTGACGGCCGCGGCGAATGAGCTGTCGTCCGAGGAGAGGAGGAAGGAAATGGCGGATTTGCAGAGACAGCAGCAGCAACAACAGCAACAACAGCATCATCAGCAGCAGCAGATGAACCAGAGCTCATCTGGGTTGAAGCTGTATCTGGATTCAGGGGTGGAGAACTCGTTTCGAATGCCGATTACTCCTGCTTTGAACTCAGTGAATCGCTATCTGAACTGGGTCGAAGGTACCCCAGATGAAAATCGCCTTCTCCATCGCCAAACTAGTGCTCCAACCACAGCTACAGCTCCAACTCCCTCTCTAACCCAGCAAAATCAGCAGCAGAAGTTAAAGCAGCAAGAACAACCCCAGCTCCAAAACCCACCTCCCCAACAACAGCAGCAGCAGCAGCAGCAAGTGATTAGAGACAGGAAGGAGGAGCTGCGACAGCAGAAGAGAGACGAAGAGGGTCTCCATCTTCTAACCCTTCTTCTCCAATGCGCCGAAGCGGTCTCCGCAGACAACTTTGAGGAGGCGAACCAGATGCTGCTGGAGATTGCCGAGCTGTCGACGCCTTTCGGCACGGCAGCGCAGCGGATCGCCGCCTACTTCTCCGAAGCCATGTCTGCTCGGCTGGTGAGCTCTTGCTTGGGCATCTACGGGCCGCTTCCTCCCACCCCTTTCTACAGCCAGAAGATCGTCTCCGCCTTCCAGGTCTTCAATGGCATCAGCCCTTTTGTGAAGTTCTCCCATTTCACGGCCAATCAGGCCATTCAAGAGGCGTTTGAGAGAGAGGAGAGGGTTCATATAATCGATCTGGACATTATGCAAGGGCTCCAGTGGCCTGGGCTCTTCCACATTCTCGCGTCTCGGCCTGGTGGGCCGCCTTATGTGAGGCTGACTGGTTTGGGAACTTCCATGGAAGCGCTTGAGGCTACTGGGAAGAGATTATCGGATTTTGCAGAGACGCTTGGGCTGCCTTTTGAGTTCTTTCCTGTGGCGGAGAAGGTGGGGAACTTGGATCCGGAGACATTGAATGTGAGCAAGAGGGAGGCTGTTGCCGTGCATTGGTTGCACCATTCGCTTTATGATGTTACTGGGTCTGATAGCAATACTCTTTGGCTCTTGCAGAGGTAACTTAGGAGAGAACATCATCACTTGAGCTAAACCCAACTTCCATATTCATGGATAAATGGGCTGTTTTATAGATTTCACCATCTTTGAACATAAACCCAACATTCAGATTCACCAAAGAAATGGGTCTTTCTTTTGTTTTAAGAGATGTTACCATCTTTGATCAAAGACCAAACATTCAGATTCATGATAAAACAAAAGGGGGTATTGTAGATTTCACCCTCATTGATCATAGCAACTCGCAAACTAAGATTCTTGAGAAAAATAGATGTTTTAGATATCATCATTAGGATCATCTCTTCATAGGCATTACAAGGATGTTGTTGATTTTCCATCTGTTTGAGCAAATTAGTCTTCAGTGCCAGCTCAAATTGCACCCTTCTGGCTTGGCTTTTAAAGATTCATAGTCTATTTCTCAAATGCCTCGTTCTAGTCTCATCTCAACCATTCTCTACTTGGGTTCTCTTTATTTCCGCTTCTGACCAAAGGAGATGGGTGCCAATGTCAGGTTGTCGCCTAAGGTAGTGACAATGGTGGAGCAAGACCTGAGCCACGCCGGGTCATTCCTAGCAAGGTTCGTAGAGGCCATACACTACTACTCAGCTCTCTTCGACTCACTTGGAGCGAGCTACGGGGAAGACAGCCCGGAGAGGCACGTGGTGGAGCAGCAGCTCCTATCGAGGGAGATCCGCAACGTTCTAGCTGTGGGAGGCCCTGCAAGGAGCGGAGAGGTGAAGTTCGAGAACTGGAGAGAGAAGCTGGAGCAGTCTGGCTTCCGGGGCATCTCCTTAGCCGGCAATGCAGCCACACAAGCCACCCTTCTCCTTGGCATGTTCCCTTGTGATGGCTACACTCTTGTTGAGGAGAACGGCACTTTAAAGCTCGGTTGGAAGGACCTTTGCCTGCTCACTGCCTCTGCATGGAGGCCTGTTAGCAGGTAAGCACAGTAGATAAAAGAGAGAAACATTGTCCTTGTTCTTCTTCTCCTTGTTTCTTAATCCATGTTGGTTAAAAAGTAGCAGAAATGTATATTTCAGCTGTATTGTTTTCGGTTTTGGCAATGTTTAGTCTTGTGCTCTTCTTTCTCTTCTTTCTTTGTTTTGCTCTTGAAGAGTCCGGAGAGAGATGGTTTTAGATTTTTGGTGCATGAAAGGGTGAAGTTTTTTTTGTTTGGATTTGGGGCATTGGGTTGAGGGAAAAGGGTCTGTGGGTGAGATTACATAACCTGACAGCAAGAGACGAGAGAGGTCCAAAGTCACCAGATCTCGTGCGATTGATTTAGTCTTTTGGAAGCTATCATAGAAAAAGCTTACACTTTCTCCTAGAAGAAATAAACGAGCAAAAACCTTCAAACGTTTTTGAAAAGAGGTCCTCTCTCTCTCTCTCTCTCTCTCTCTCTCTCTCTCTCTCTCTCTCTCTTCCTCCCTTACTTCCCTTTCTATCTCAGTTTCCTTTCCTCCGCATGTTTTTTTTTCTGGGTTTGTCTCATCTCTTTTACATGCAACTGGGCTTGGATGGGGCAGGCCCACTTTGTGCTAAAGTCCAACCCAGCTTCATTCATGTGGTCCTGCCCTTACCATAGCCCCAGTAGCTTTTGTTAGCAATTTCAATATCCTCTATACCACATTTTGTTGGTTTACGCTACATTTTGTTGGTTTCTCTGGTTTTGGTAGCCTGTCAAGTTCGGATTTTCTGCACAGAGCTGGGATTTTGTGAAGGGTACAAAAAAGTGGGCCACGTGAATGTGTGGACAACCCCATCTGATCCTATCAAAGAAACTGGTGGTACTTATATTAGGCATTGTTAATAAGTGAAGTAGGCAAATTCTATAAAATGTTGACAGTGATCCTAATTTGACAATGATGTGGACGTTATTTACCAACATGGGTTCCCTTCCACACGGTTATTTACCATGACTTCAAAGTAGCAAGGGCTATGATCATTCTTCAGCTTAGGGTTATTTGGCTAAGAGAATTTTTACGTAGAAATTCTGACTTGAATGCAGTGGCTGAGAACTTTATGAACAGTGAGAATTAGCTAAGTTTGGCCAGGTGATAAGTTATTTTTGGCGAGTACGGTTCTCAAAATCCTGAATCCACAATTTGGATTTCATGAGCATTTTGGAATTCTGCAAATGCTTGAGAAGATATCCCCAAATGGTTGTAACTAATCAAATAAGCCCAAAATTCTATGTGCCCCTGCTTGATTTAAAAAAAAAAAAAAATTATCACTCAACTTTCCTTTGTCGTGCATCTAGATGGGCTGTGCACGAGGCTACTTCACAAAAATAGGACGCTCTTGTGGGGATTGTTGCAATAAGCATAGTTACTAGCATATGGTATTATAGGGTTGTTTTTGTATTTGGAATTGCCAAAGCTGCAAGAATCACATGAAATCATGCAACTTTAACATTTTCGGGCTGCTTGTTGGGATATTGAGAGTTCATTTGGGATAAACCAAATTTTCCATATGATGTTGCAGCAGGTTTTTAAAGGCATAATTATAATCCAACATTTGAGGAATTAAGATTTTGGAGGATTTCAAAAGTGACTGATGAAACATGGAATTTCAAATGCTCACTTCATGGGATATTTCTTAGAAATTTTCAATAGATAAAATTAGAAATTCCTGTTAACAAATTAGGCCCTCAGGGTGAACGAAAGCCTGTGTGCTAGGCCATTTATAGTGTTCTGTCTAGAACAGCTTGTTGATTGTAGGCAGGTCAAAAGAGCTCTTGCACAGGTCGTACAATGTTTTGCAAGTTTCCCTCACTTCTACTCTAGTACCAAGTGATTTTGAGGATTTTAGGGGGAAATCCACTTGGAATTTATAAAGACTAAAAATGCCCTCAAATTTCAATGTAGACCTCTTGTGCCTCTTCTTTTTTATTGCCACTCTCGTTTTTCTTCCTCCACCTATTCATCAGGCAGAGCACCACTTGATCTATAGCTTCGCAGAGCATTTTACAACAGAAACTAGATTAGAGGATTTAAATTGTTTTCATCCAACTAGCTCACTCATTGTTCAAATAGAGTAGCTTTCATTATCAAAAACCCTTCATTCCTTCTCCATCTTCAAATAAACACCCATAAAAATCATTGTTTCTGTCTTCTATGATGAAAGAAATCTAAATAGAGTGAAACCATTAAAACTTTCTTTTTGCATTCCTTCACTATCAATAGACCCCCACCCAAAAACCCATTAAACCCATAAAAGTCCTAAAGAACATATGGACACAAAGAACACATAGACACCAAGATCGGACCCAAGGATGCTTTCAACATAATGCCCAACGACATGTGTGGCACCCCCTCGGATGCATCCAACATAATACCCATGGATAGGTGGGTCAGAAAAAGATGGTGAGCAAGAAGATATATGTGAGCGGTGATATTTTCGCTCAGTAAAATAGGTGAATTGTGATATTGCAACTCAATGAAACAACAAAAAAAAAATTAAGTGGTAATATCGCCACTACCCTATATCTTCTTCTTCATCGTCTTCTTTCTACCCACGTATCCGAACTGTTGTGATTTTGACATCACCCGTTGTGCATATACATTAATTCAAGATCAACAAAGAACCAATCACACACAAGAAGAGACACAGAGATTTACATGGTTTACCCAAACAGGGCTACATCTATTGGTACTGAGATGATCATCTTCACTATGACAAGTAAAGCATACAGAGACTCACACTCCTCACATCATCTCTCCTACATAGTGTGGAACACCACGGGCTAGAGAGCTCTCACCTCTCTTCAGCATAAGATCTAGGGTTACAGACTATACGCATATACAGTCTCCGCTTTCTTGGCCACTAAGAAAGCCCCAGTGCAATTATCGAAATACCTTTGACCTTAAACCAGTCCTTGGCTAACTCAGTGGACTCATCCTGCTAAACCGGAATACATGACATAAACCCAACAATCTCTACCTTACCTTGGATTTCACACAACTCGAGCCACCAGAGATAAAATCGGCAATGTCTTCACGTGCCTTGCTGATAGGTACGTCATTGCACCGACGATGCAGACTTCTTCCTTCAACACTTTGACATGTTGAACCAGTACATTAACTTTAAACAAAGTTCATCTTCTTGTCAAACTCTACCTCGAACTTAAAGCTCGAATCCATTGATGAATCTGAGTGATATCGATATCTGAATCACTGACCATCCTGCCCCATCTTCAACACACTATGAAGATCCAACCACCATAAGCATGCAAGCAAAAAATAGATCGAAGATACAAGTCCAGATGACTTCACAATTTCAGAACAACCTCTGCCTCCGAGCGGCCAAAACACTCCATTTGACCTGGCCTCCGATCAATCAAACACATGTTTGACAACTGCTGATGCATTAGCTCCTCTTGCTGCTTCGTCATTGGCTTGGCTTTAGCAAGATAAACAACATCACATACGATCCGGAAAATAAGTGAACCCCAAATGAACAACTTCGTTTGAATCAGCAAACCCTTTGCAATTAGGCCGGCGACTCCTACTATTGGGTTTTCAACAACAACCAAGTTGAGTATACCAGATTCTGACCTGAACCCACAACTGTTCAGATCTTCTCCACAAGAGAAGTTGGTGCTGCCTAAACGTCCCTCTTCCTTATGTAATCAGGACGTCTCCTAACAAGATGTGCAGATTCAGATTTCTCCTATTTAGGCTAGTGGGGAGCAATAATATTCTCTTTTCAAGATTTCCGCACAAAGCTGTAGATCTCATTAACATGAGCATGCTGGATGAAATGGACTTAAAATCCGAATTTGGATGGATTCGATATAGCAAAAACAAGTTTCTACACTCTGATCTGTCAAACCTCTTTGTTGACCATCCAACAGCCACTCTCCTTCTTCCACTGTGTAGATCTGCTCAAAACGAGTCTGTAGGTGTAAACGGATCTCCGATCGGACGTCGGATGATCAAGATATCGTAGAAACAATTTCAGCCGTTGAAACTAGTCAAACTGATTTTGATCTATGCTAACATCACTGCTGACGTCAATTCTGCTGCTCTGTTGGGCTTCTAAAACTGACCCGGGTCGGGTCCACCTGACCTGTAACGGAATTGTTCTCTGCTCGTTGGGCTTCTGCTGCAAAAACAGGTTTAGATCTACCCGACCCAAACCGAACCTGCTCTGTGACCTGTCTGGGTTGCCAGAAACTGGATTCTGAGTGATGGGTCAGGTCCAACCTGACCTGACCTGCACTATACCTGACCTGGACCAACCTGCTGCCTGTTTGCAACCTCACTGGGCTCCACGGGTTAGGTTTAACCCAACCTGAAACTGACCCACACGGGTCTTCTTCTTCGTTACTGTACTTCTGCCACAGAAGATCTGCAATCGGCTCCTGTCTTCTTTGTCAGCAATTGATGGGCGAGCATGGCAATGGTAGAGGGCAGACCGAAAAACCCTCTTCAATTTCTTCTTCATCTAATCCGACGATGGCAAGGCGGCAATGGTGGCCCTGTAACGAAAGTTGACGGCACAACAGCGGTGGCAACTGATGCTTTCTCCAGTGAAGGCGAACGACAACAGTGGTCCGGCGGTGCCAGCAAACTTTCCAGTGAGTCTTTTTTTTTTTTTTTTTGTAAATCTCTTTTCTCTGAATCTGAGACAAGTTGCAATGGATGCAGTCCCACTGAGATCAAACTAATCTCTTTCTCCTCTGACCATGCCCACAACAGAGATCACTATTGATCTCTTCTCCTGTTATTGCCAACAGGACGCCGATCTGCTTCTTCTTCTTCTTTTAGTGGCCCAACCAGAGAGATCGCAGTCTCTTTTCTTCTCTGTTTCGAAAATAGAGATCTGAATCCTTCGGCAAGGATTCAATCAGTCGATCTTAATGCGCACAACCTCTAAGCCACTGAGCGTTCTCCACCTCGTTTAGAAACCCGAGGAACACCAACTCGGCTTTGATACCACTTGTTGTGATTTTGATATCACCCGTTGTGCACATACATTAATTCAAGATCAACAAAGAACCAACCACACACAATAAGAGACATGGAGATTTATATGGTTTACCCAAACAGGGCACATCCATGGGCACTGAAACGATCATCTTTACTATGACAAGTAAAGCATACAGAGACTCGCACTCTCTCACATCATCTCTCCTACGTGGTGTGGAACACCACGGACTAAAGAGCTCTCACCTCTCTTCAGCGCAAGATCTAGGGTTACAGACTATACGCATATATAGTCTCCACTTTCTTGGCCACTAAGAAAGCTCCGGTACAATTACCAAAATACTCTTGACCTTAACCCAGTCTCTAACTAACCTAGTGGACTCATCCAGCTAAACCAGAATACAAGATATAAACCCAACAATCTCCACATTGGCTTGGATTCTGCACAATTCGAGCCACCAGGGGATAAAACCGCCAATGTCTTCACATACCTTGCTGAATGATACCCCATTGCACCGACGATGCAGATTTCTTCCTTCAACACTTTGACATGTTGAACCAGCACATGAACTTTGAGTAAAGTTCATCTTCTTGTCAAACTCCACCTCGAACTTAAAGCTCGAATTCATTGACGAATCTGAGTGATATCGATATTTGAATCACTCACCATCCAGCCCCATCTTCAACACACTATGAAGATCCAACCACCACAAGCATGCAAGCAAAAAATAGATCGGAAATATTAGTCCAGATGACTTCACAATTTCAGAACAACCTCTGCCTCTGAGCTGTCAAAAAACCCCATTTGACCTGGCCTCCGATCAATCAAACACATGTTTGACAACTGCTGATGCATCAGCTCCTCTTGCTGCTTCTTCATTGGCTTGGATTTTACAAGATAAATAACATCACATGCGATCCGGAAAATATGTAAATCCCAAACGAACAACTTTGTTTGAATCAGCAAACCCTTTGCAATTAGGTTGGCGACTCCTACTATTGGGTTTGCAACAACAACCAGGTTGAGTAGACCCGATTCTGACCTGAATCCACAACTGTTCCAACTAAACATCATCACTATTCTTCTCCAACATTGTAGCACACCTTTCCATCATCTAACCTAACTCCACTTTCATCTCTTCTCACCTCCCATGTTTCCCATCTTCCAAATTGAGACCCACTTCCACTTTTTTCCTTTCCTCATTTATCTCCACATCCAATCACCTTCACCATCTAATCCTCCAAATCAAATAGCCCTTGTATCTCCTCTCGATCTCAACCCATCTCCTCCACTCAAATGGCCTGAAGAAACATCCTCTCTCCTCGAAACCATCCAAACAAAGTACTCAACAAGCTACCAAATTAGCCCCTTTTTCATCGCCACACTCATGAACCACAACCATCAGTCTCTTTAAGGAAATCCCTTATCTTGATTTTGTAATCAATAATGAAAGAATAAAGAAGATCATCTGAGGATAAAAGAGGAATAAGAAGAAGAAAAGAGGGAAAATGAAGGTTGTGCTGTCAAACAAGCAGTGATAACCCCTTCTCAAGGACTTTTTTGTTAATATTGAAATTAGGCTATTTTTGACTTTACAAACACTGAATTTTTTTGGTAAAATCCTCTCTCTCTCTCTCCCTTTTTTTTTTTTTTTTTGGTCTTAAGAGAGAAATTTTCCAACTGAACAAATGGTGTGTTGTTGAAATGCATCTTGCTTGTGTAGCTTGTTAAGGGAGAAGAGAGAGAGGAAATTGAGAACATAATGTAAACCGCTTTATTGTATTCTAAATAAATCTTATTACATTAACCAATATAAAATTTAACCTAATAGCGCCACCGGCCCACCCTTTCCAGTGCACGTGTTAAGTAAGTAATAATCTCAATAGAGCCCACTTGGATATTTTTACTGAGGATCAATAAGATAGATGGAAAGGATCATGCATAAATTTGCTTATCTTCGCTTTTGATTTAACGGATTCAAAATTTAATAGCTAGTTATAGATTTTTTTGAGATTAAATTCAACATGAGTAAGATTTAACCTGCACGAAAATATTATAAAATAATTACTAATGGATCTAGTTGGTTGTGTCATGGTTTATACTCTTTTGATTGGTCTTCTATCCATGCCACAGCTTTTTGTCTATTTCGACAGGAGAGGTACCAGTACCAGCTGATCCTGGATTTTATAACATCCAACGATACTGTGTCATGTGCCAGTCTCCGACCTTGACTGCACACTGTGAAGGCTTGCCACGAGCAGAAAACTATCATTTCTTAACATTTAATCTCTACTGCTGGTGTTCTTATTGTTAATTTATTATGATGATGACGACGACAACTCCATTGGCACCTCGGTTATGGGTTTTGGAGTATAAATCATGTGTGTATAACACGGGAAAATCAAGTACAATTTGGGCCGTCTCAGTGTGGTACTACGTCGGGCTCCCCTCTTTGTAAGATCCATTTGGGTTAGCACAGATAATTGATAGTAGAGGTATAGAAATGTTGCATCTTGTCCTTTATGAAATCCCTTTCTTTTATTAAGGGCACCGTTGGCAAAGGTCTACGCAGTGGGATTTCAGACTAATTTTCCCATAGAATTTTCGCTTTCCTCGCATACAAAGAAAGGCAAATAAACAGTGCTATGAGCAGTAAAGTGCGATTACTTGTTGAGCCTTTTGTAAGATAGGTTATAAGTTCCACAATAAAAATCTAAATCGTCCATCACCTCTAGAAGGCCAAAAATGGACAAAGTGTCAAATTTTAACTGTTGATTTTGTATATATTTGTAGGAGAATCTTAATACGCATCCGTCCTTCACCATTTTTTTCGTGAGAACTCTAGGTGAGGCCCCATCTATCACTCAATCTAAACCTTGCAACACACTTGGGATCCCATGATAGCAACTTGCCCCAACTTTCGGTCAGATCCGAATTTATTGGACCGTTGGATTGACTATACACCAATCCAAACGGAATGAATTTGTGAGTTATGGATGAAGGGGTTAGGGATATGTGATTGGGACCAAATTTGATATGTAGGGTGCTTTCACATAGATCTTTCCAACCCCCCAATCTCATCCCTAGGTGGAGTCCACAGTGGGCCCTACCAAAGAGTGTGCACAAAAAGTCCATGAGGGACGTATGCACAGGAAAATGCCCGATATTTATAAAAATATCCACAATTTTAAAATTTTAAATTTTTGCGGGCCCCACAAAGAAGATCCAAACAGTCCACCGTCTCTAGAAGGCCCAAAACGGCTAAGGGGTCAAATTTGAGACCTTAATTCATCATGTATTGTGAGAAAATCATCAAACAAATCCTTGTCGTCCATTATCTCCAACAGAAAATAAAATAAAAAAAACCAAAAAGAGTGCACATGAATAGTGTCTAGCTGAGTATATTTTGGGCGGTAAATGGCTTTAGTGTGTTGAGCTTCACGGAATATACCTTATGGGTCTCAAAAAAAAAAAAAAAATCTGAACTGTCCACCATCTCTAAAAGGCTCAAAATGGCTAAGGTGTCAAATTTCAACCATTGATTCCTTATATATTTTGAGATATTTATAAAAATGTTAGCCACATTAAAAATATTTTTAGATTTTTATGGGACCCACATTGAAAATCCAAACCGTCCATCATCTCTAAAAGGCAACAAAATTTTGATGGGCTCAAATTTTAGTGCTTAATTTATTGTGGATTATGAAAAATAGCAAAAAACTTGTAACTGTGAGATGTAATATATGCAAATCCACAATGTATCCTTTTTGCAAAACATAGATCTTTTTGCAAAGAAATCCATAAGAAAAACCTACCACATAGGCAAAATGAAGGAATCCTTTGGATTGAGAAGAATCCTTTGACTCTGTAGATGATAGCTAAAGGATAGAAATGTTGCAGTTTATCTTTTAAAATTATGGCCCTATATTGTAATACATAGGAGTTCAATAGATAGATTTCATATCAAATGTAATTAAAAATAAAGATCAAATGTGAAATTTCAAAAATGAGCATAAAATGATCTTTCTTTAGACAAATAAAATAAAAAAAGATGAAAAAATAATAAATAGAATTAAAAGGACACAAGAAAATAATAAACTAGCCTCACCCTAGTAATTCATTTTCCTACTCATCTTTTGATTCCATTTTATTGAAAGAAAATATTATTTAATGCACATTTTTTAAAATTAACTTTTAATCCTCATTCCCACCACTAATGGTTCAACTAGGAATTCAATTTTCATATATTTTAATCATAGTTGTTAATACCGTTTCATACCCCATTTTGGTCTGACCTTCAGAAAGAAAAACTTTAGCCGATTTGGAATTTTGGCAAAACTTTTTAGAATTATGTTTCATGGAAATATATAAAAATAATAATGTATATATGGAGGAAAATAAAAAAAATAATTATGGATGTTATCCATTCTAGTAAAATTTTTTAGAATTAAAATTTGAGAAAATATAAGAAATACAAAGTACATATATCTAGAAAAAGTTTCAAAAATTAAAAAAAATATGTCAAAATTATTTTGGTAGAAATTCAAATTTTCAGTTGAAATGGACTAATATGGTAGAGATTGACCAAAAGTCAATATAAAAAGTTTTAGCATGCATTTCGTTTCGACTTCATGGTCGAAACGAAAAATTTTCAGTCATTTCAGCTGAAACGAAATGAAATTAAGAACTATGATTTTAATGCAAACAAACATGCCCAAGAGATTCTGTCCTTTCTAAGTTTTTCCTTCCCTTCTTCTCTTGTTAGACTCCCACATTGTAGTAGAATTTTCGATTAACGCTCCCTATAAATCAATTTCCCCCTTGGTAATGGTGTTTTGTAGAGAGGATCTTTTTCTAAACTTCAACTATTTATAGTTTAATCTATGAGATGCTTCATTCAAAACATTCACATGTAACTCCAGTGCTCACGTTAAAAGGATCACTCCCTCACCACTATTAGAACCCAGCAAGATAAAAAAAAAAATGAAGTTCAAATGTTTCAAAATGTAGAAGATTGTTACGCAACAAGTCTTAGTAAGGTATAGGGTGTCAAGTTTGTGAAGAGTCATTTCTTGTTTTAGAGAGGTTTTACAATGTTAGGGGGGAAGTTTTTCAACAAGAGTGTAGGGTTTAGACTTGGGTTGGGGGGGAGGGGGTGCGCTGGGGAGAAATGTTCGTTTCTGGTATGATGATTGGGTTGGGATAGAAGAATTATGGTATCTTTTTCTAGATTGTTTAGAGTTGTATGTAATAAAGATTGTAATGCTTGAGATGGTTCAAAAGTGTCTTGGTTTGTGTCTTGTAAGAGAGGGTTGTGTCAATCTAAGGTTTTGGAGTATGAGCTTTGAGTTTTTGTTAAGCATTCTTGCTAACATCTTTATTTGCAGGGTTGAGGAAGACATGCTCATTTGAAAGCCATCTCCTTCAAGGTGTTTCTCTGTTGAATCCTGTTATGATTTTTCATTTTTTAATCTTTGGGAGTCATTCGCATTTATCTCATGTGTGGTGTGGTTCAGCCCCCCAAAGGGCTGAGGTCTTTCTTTGGTTGGCAGTTGTTGATAAGATTTCAATAGTAGATAATCTAAGAAGGAGAGGGATAATGTCTGAAGCCATATCAAATACTTATTTCTTATGCGGAAAGGAAGAAGAGTTTATCATTTACTTGTTCATGCATTGCGAATTTGCCTCTTGCATTTAGCAATCTTTTTTTTTTTTTTATATAAAATGTGGGATTTCATGGTGTATGTCAAGGGCTTTGAGTGAATTGGCGGAGGCTTGGAGGTTGGGTCCTTTTAAAGGGGTTAGCTTAATTCTATGGAGGTTGATTCTTTTCTTTATGGTTTGATCGATTTGGGAGACAAGGTATAATAGAATCTTCAATGGCATGTCAAAGGATAGGGATGATATTGTTTTCACTAGTATGCTTCAAATAGCTAAATGGGCAAGTATTAAAAAAAAGTTGGAGCACTTTAGCCTAGATAATATCTTAAATAATTGGGAAGCTTGTTTGGGAAGCGGATGTTTTAAGAAGAGACAGTCACCTGGTCTCCCCTTTTCTTAATGTTCTTAAATTTACTGTAGATGGTGCGGCAAAAGGAAAATCAGGATATGTAGGTATAAGTGGCATCTTAAGGAACTTCAAGGGAGAGTTATTATTTATGTTCTCAAAGTATGTAAGCATCAATGATTCTAATGAAGCGGAAGTGTTAGCTATATTAGAAGCTTTAACGATTTGTGTCTTAAATAATTTACATAGCATAGTGGTGGAAAGTGATTCTTTAAATGCAATTTCTTGCATATTTTATTTATTAGGTTTCTGTCCTATATCCTAGTTTAGACGGATTGATTCATTGGTCTAGCCAATGATCAGGTTAGGGTCAAGGGTAATTTGGTCTTTGTACCATGATTTTCTTAGTAGCAAAGAAAGCATATATTATGTATATTCATGTAATGTGACCTTAGACTCTGTCTAAGAAATGTGGTAGATCTCTTCTTGTAACACTCCGACCCAACTTAATTCGGATTAGTGACTACTTAACCACCCATTAGTTGTTAACTATGTTTTGGTTTTATTTTTATTCTGTTTTGGGTCATGGATAGATAGTTGGGTTGAGTTTGACCCAGGTTGATAGATTTGAGCCCTTTTTCGTAATTTTTGATTTTGTCGGACATCGTCAGTTTTGCATCATCTTGATGTCAACATGTATATTTCGTCGAGCTTGTTAATTTTTGTAACTGACTCGTACGCAAATGACCTCGTTGGCTTCCATTGGACCGTTAATTGGCTCAAACTGAAATTATACTAAATGCTTGGACTTTCTTGTAAATTATTCTTCATCTTTATCTTATAAAAGCTCAACCACCGCCTTTCTTCTTCAACGTCTCTTGCTCTCTCCTCTCTCTCATTCTTCTTCTTTCTTTTTTTTCCATTTCCTTCTTGATCAAGCCAAGGAAGTGAGTTGTGCACTCGTTGCTTTCTTGTGTGTTTTAAGGTATGTCTTGTGTCTTCGCTGGGTTTCTCCCGTTTCCTTTTCTTCTCACGTTAGTCACCGTACATGTACTTAACGTTCCTTTTGTTTCTTGTGTGCTTGACGAGTAGAATTGTGTCTGGACAACGGATTGAGCCTAAGGACAACGACGTGTGTGTGAATTCCAATGGAGGCAAGTATAGGCACAATTTGATTGAACACTTGTTAGTATTGCTTTGTTTGTGTATGGTCTTGCTCTTCTTGCATAAAATGTTGATATACAGCTCTCTTATACCATAGATATTATGATTATTCTCTTGAATATCAGAAATTGTCGTTTCAGTCATTCTGTAATAGGTTCAGGGAATCGATTCAGTGCAGTCACGGCTAAGCCACAAACTGTACTACAGTTGAGCCGTAAATTGTACTACGACTAAGCCGTGAGCCCAGTCATCACCTAGCCGTAGATCAATACAGGGTGACATTTTAAAAAAATTGAGAGTTGGCAATTTACTGACCTTCTACGGTCCAGCTACGGCTAAGCCGTGAAGTGTTCTATGGCTAAGCCGTACCCTCGCCGTGGCTGAGCCGTAGAACAAACCAAGGCTAAGCTGTATGCCCATTGAAAAAGGACTTAAAGTGGATAAGCTAATATCGAGACCTTGTAGGGCCTTCGAATTAGAATGTAGGTAACCCGACTTGCCCAATGGAAGGCAAATATCGCATGAATGGTCGTTAGGGTTGTGATCCATTCATGTGTGTTGTCTAGCTGTTAAGTACCTTCCCATGGGTGTTGGTTTAAGGGACTTCGATACATCTTCTTGATACAGTGCAAACACCTTTCGTGGTGTCACAACCCGAGCCCAGAAATCGGGGGTTAGCGAAAAACCAAACCAGTGACACACGTACTCCCGTGCACGTGCATCCAAACCCAGTCCAAATACATGCACACAAGGGATCTAACACGTGCGAAGCAAGCGAACGCAGAAGCTGTAGATATCATAGCAAGCACAACAAAAAAGAACGAGCGGAAAACCAAAATGCGAAATGGGAAAAAGACGTAGATAACACACACAAATATAAATCTAAATATAAGGCTGAGTACACATAAAAAAAACATGATGTATAAAAATAATACAAAGTAACAAAGTCCGAAGTACAAAATACAAAATCTCCAAGAAACCAAAACACTTAATACAAAATGCAGGAACGCACTCGGCAGAATGATCAAGCCCACTCTGCCATACCGAAGGGTGTCTCTAGGTCCTGCCCTGCAGTCTCTTCGATCGCCGGGGCGCCGGACGTGCCTGCAACACCACAGACAACTCAATGAATACAACGATCCAGCAATTATAAGTAACAGGGGTGAAACACTCATAGTATCAAAGTGAATAATGACAGAAGATTAAATACAGAGTTTCATATTAGTATGCTAAGCAAATCGTGCATAGAAGTAAGGCATGATAATGAATCAAAACATAGAAATACTGAACTAAGTGGTACTACATTAACCATGTTCTCTCACATAGAGAGCAGACAGAGCAGACAGATGAGAACACCACCGACCTGGCCATGGGTACAAGTGGGTTTCGGTTTCTTGGATTCCGGAGTCCTAAGACAAAGCTACGCTGCAGCGATACAGAAAACAGAGAACCAAGCCAGAGGTAACCCCGTCCGGCATCCTAGGGCTGAGGCTGAGTAGAGTCAGACTAATACCAATCAAATCAAATCCACAAGAAGGGAGATTTTCCGCTTTGGACTCACCGACGGCAAAGGCCGGATCTTATCCTCACGTAAAAATCTTTGGGCAGAGCCACTTGGGAATACCCAGCGAATCAGAGATGTACAAAGCCAGAGGTATCCAAAGCATAGTACAGACCGAAGAATAAAACAATTATACAGAACAAAAGCAAAATGATCTCGTCATGCATAAACATAGATCAGCAAAACAGAGAGCAAAACTGTAAGCAATATGCAATGCATCTCAGGTTAACACGGGATCAAAGGTAATTACAAGCAAACTCAAATCTAGTTGTTCACTGTCATTAACCGTGCATGATGATGTAGTTTTAAGTTATTCGATGCACCGTTGCCATCAAAGTGTTGCAATGTAATCCTCACGTGCACCGAAGTCCCTTAAATCAACACCCATGGGGAGGTGCTTAACAATAAACCAACGCTCACATGAATGAGTCACAGCCTAAGAGACTATGCATGCGGTCCAAGGAATCCATTGGGCCGGTTTATATGAGTGGTTACCTGTATATAAGCCCTACAAGGTCACACCATTAGCCTAAGTTTAATTTCAAACTTTTTTTCCAGGTCTTATGGTTTAGTCGTGGGTGACCTGCGACTTAGCCGTCGACAGCTTACGACGTAGCCGTTAGATGTACAACGGCTTAGCCGTGGTTTCCTTCAGAACACGGCTAAACTGGTTATCTTCCACTTCTAATCTAATACCTTTTATGGTTGAGCTATGATGGAGTCCACGGCTTAGCTGTAACTTCACCGTAAGAGTACTGGAATCAGAAAGTTTCGACTAATCAGAGTGTTAATTCATGACTGGGTCACTGTTAGCTTACTGCTCAGCCGTAGAAAATTTTACGGTTCAGCCATATTCTAGCCGTAGAACAAAATTCAAAATTTGAGTATCTGGATTCTAAGCCGTACAACATCACGACTTAGCCGTACAATACAGAAAACGAAATCGGGACAGTTACAGAGACTGCAATTTCATGTGCAAATGAAGCAAAACAAGCTCCAATGAAGCCAAAGTGATAGAATTAGGCTGTAGATCATGTCAAGCATGTAAGAACAAGAGAATCACAGCAATCAATAATACACCCATATATGTTATACAGTCCTGTACTTATACTTGCCTCAAAGCTTTGTCAAACCACTGAAGGCAAGCTCCAATCCAACTAAAAACCTAAGCAAAGCAAAACAACAATACATGCAAGAATGAGAACACAGTAAGAGAGGTAGAAATTCCAAATTGGAGAAGAAGAATTGAAGAACCCACTTACCTCAAAGCATAGACAGAGAGGAGGGAGAGAGAGAGAGAACCCAATCAAAATGGATACAAAACCCAACACCAACCCTAGAGAAAGAGAAGTGAAGAGGAGAGACTGAAGACGAAGCTCTCCCTGGGTTTGCATGCATGTTGAAGGAAATGAGCAGGAATGAAGACATCTGGGCTGATGACTCATATATATAGTTTTGGAGTTTAAAACAAAGTCCGATGGTTTAAGCTATTTACGATTCAAGTCACATGAGGGTCCAACTCCTCCAATTGACTCCAAATGGGTTTGAGACAGTTACAGAAAATAACGAGCTCAACAAAATACACGTGCTGACACCAAGATGATGCACATATGATGCATTCAAAGCAATTGTAAAATTACGAAAAAGGGCTTAGAACCTAACCCATCCCAGGTCAAATGCTACTCAACTACCTATCCAAGATCCGAAACCAAGCCCAAAAGAAATAAACAACACAAAAACACACTAATGAGCCACTAAATTGGCTCAAAGGGGATCGGAGTATTACACGTGGACAATTGTGTATCGAATAACTTAAAACTACATCAGCATGCACGGTTAGAAATACTAGACAACTAGGTTAGGGTTGGCTCGTTAACAACCTTGACTCCTTAAGGTAAAGCTGATTTGCATTGCATATTGATGTCGGTTTTGCCTTCCTAATCACGTGGTACACGTTCTACGTTGGGGCAACGATTGGTTAATCTTCGAAGGCTCTATCCATGGTATATTCCGGGCAGAAACCGCTGACTCCATGTTCTTATCCTTGTACTGTTGGGAACTATTGTAAAGCTATTACAAGCCTTGAGTTCACGCTTGATCTTAGTGTGATGCACGGACTGCTGTATTGCTTGTCGTGATATGACATGATATTGTTTGACCGATTGATACGAACACTAATTGATGTGAATCACATGACTTGATAGATGCAATGTGTGTTAACCTATTGTTGCTCATACTTTGCTAAGTCGTTGTACTTATTAGTTATTTTTGATGTTGCAAGCTCAAATCCTTCTCCTGGGTTGGTCGACCAGAGTTCAGAAGAGGCACGCGAGGCCCCATTCGGGCTAGAGGAGTGGACTTGATCCATTCTTCCCAGAGCGGTTTGCATCACTTTAGTCTTTTCAGTATGTGGGGACTTGTATTGACATCGTACTCAGGGTTTTAGGTCATCCATGTATTTTGACCTTGTGACTGTTATCCCCTATTTTGATGTATATTTCTGTAAATCTGTTTAATCTTTTGCAGGCATTATGCCTTTTGTATATCCTTATGTTGTGCGATGATACGTACAGCTTCCGCGTAAACTTTGTTTGTACGTGTCAATGATCCCTTGTGCGTGTACACTTGGACTAGGTCTAGGTGTGCCTGCACAGGAGTACGTGTGCCACTAGTTAAGTTTTAAACTAATCCCCAATTTCTGGGCTCGAGTTGTGACACTTCCTTGTGGTGTAAACCATGTAGGGCTATGTAGGGTGTAGAGAGGTGTGAGCTCTTTTCCCCGTGGTGTTGATACATCATGTATGACAGGGTGCTGTGAGAGCAAGATTAAGATCTATGAATATTGAGGAGCTAAGTGTTAAAGGAGAGGGAGTCCTTGTAATGAATTGCCCAATATCTTTCATAGTATAATTGAGCAAGATGCTTATACTTGTGGAGGTAGCCTTTATAATGAACCACATAAAATCTGTGTGTCATGATTGTATAGTTTTCTCGTTCTTTATGTGTGTGATGATGTGAATTACTTCTATATGTGCACTACAATTGGTATCAAAGCGCAGGTTTCAAATCTTTGGATTTAGATGCCGGTAGAGTTTATTGGGGCATCAAATTCAAAACAAAGTTGAAGATTTGCAAGTTTTGAGGAGGTGGAAGTTATCCAATTGACGGATTAGATTTGAGAGGAAAGAAGGGGCAGCGCCACCTGTTGTAGCACTGCAGTTGTCAGAGAAGAGGGTTCGGACAATGGATGGGTCGAATCGAGGAAAGGTTTTGGTTTCTTGCTGTAGAGAGAATCAGATATGGGTCAATTTGGTTGGAGAAAAAATCAGAGGCTGGTTTGATCTTGGTGGGCCACTAAAATAGCTGCAAATAAAAGGCTTTACAGAAGACAGAGATTTGCAGCAGTCGTCGATATTGTTCTCTGGAAGAAGAAGAGTTATGCTTACAAACTCGTTAGCTGAATCATTGCAGATGATCGGAGAACGAGGGAACAATTTTTAGTGATGCCTCTGCCGCCGCCGATTTGAAACCCCGCCGTTGTTACTGCCTGAGCAAAAAGAAAAGCAAAGTTGTTCTCGAGTTGCAGACACTGCTGCCTCCATGGATTAGAAAAAAGGGCCTTGACAGAGGGCGCTCTTGCTGCATCGCCTGAACCGGAGAAGAGACAAAGAGCAGGTCTTTGTTTAGGTTGCCTGATATCGGATCTTAACAAATAAAATCTAGGTGTGAAGTGGCTGTGCATGGAGAAGATAGCAAAGAGAGGGTGCCTGGGTCTCAACTCTCGAATTTCAGTCCGAAGCCACCGTCGCGCGTTTTTTCTCGCTAAAGGAGGTGCTAAACGCTGTTGCTGCTGCCATTGTCACCTAAAACGGAGAAGACCGTTCATCTACTACCAAATCCAATGTCCCACTGCTGTTGTCGTAATTGCCGGAGTTCCTACCAACCTTCGTCACTAATTGCCACTGCTGCGTTGCCGTGCTACCCGCCGAAGTCAAAGAACAACAAAAAATGGGGCTGCAGTCCATCGTCGCCGGTTTTTCAAACACCGATGCCTCATTGATAGGAGTAAGAAGACTGGGGCCTCATTGCCCTATTATAGAGAAACGCGAGGAATGGGGAGGAAGGAGGTCGCCTGGGCTAAGTCAGGCTAGTTGCAGGTTGGGTCCAAGTCAAGTAAGACCTGACCCATTACATTGAGAAGCCCAGCCCAATAACAGTTCAGTCTAGGTCGGTTTCCAGTCGGGTCAAACTTGACCCGTGTGCAGAAGTCCACCATAGTCTGCTTGCAGCAATGTTGATGTTAGCAGTGATGTCGGTAGAGTGACATCAGCAAGAGGAGGTCAAAGGCAGTTTGACAAAATTCAACGGCTGAAATTGTTTTTGCGATATCTTGGTTGTCCGATGTCTGATCAGAGATCCGTTTGCATCTACAGACTCATTTTGAGCAGGTCTTTGCAGTGGAAAAGGGAGATTAGCTGTTGGATGGTCAACAAGGAGGTTTGATTGATCACAGAGTAGAAAGTTATTTCTACGATATCGGAGCCAATTGGAGTCAAATTTTATACCTGCTTTTTTTAGAGTGATCATGCTGGTTAGATCTTCATAGTTGTGCTAAAATTGGGGTAGTTTATAGCTAATTTAGATATCAACATCACACGGACTCGTTAGTGGATTCGAACCTTTGGTTCGAGGTGAAGCATGACAAGAACAAGTTTGTAATATCGATGCAAGGATGTACCTTTAGAACGTATAGGAAAACATAGATAGGTATTTCCAATGTGGCTTAGAGATTTGCGGAATCCAAGCCTAGGTGGAGAGTGTTAGATTTATGTCTTATATTCCGGTTTAACTGGATTGGTTCATTGGTCTAACCAGTGACTAGGTTAAGGTCAAGGGTAATTTGGTCTTTGTACCGGGGTTTTCTTTGTAGCTAAGAAAGTATTCATTATATATTCATGTAATGTGACTCTACACTATGTCTAGGAGATGTGGTAGATCTCTTCCCTGTGGTGTAAACCACATGGGGCTATGTAAGGTGTAGAGAGGTGTGAGCTCTCTTCCCCTTAGTGTTGATATACTACGTATGGCAGGGTGCTGTGGGAGCAAGATTAAGACTTATGAAGATTAAGGAGCTAAGTGTTAGAGGGAAGGGAGTCCTTGTAACGAATTGTCCAGTATCTTTCATAGTGAAATCGAACAAGCTGTTCATAGTTCGTGGAGGTAGCCTTTATGGTGAATCACGTAAAATCTGTGTCATGATTGTATGGTTTTCTTGTTCTTTATGTGTGTGATGATGTTGATTGCTTCCGCATGTGCCTACATTATTTGGAGAATGGTCCATGAAAATTCCAATTCCTTTTCAATGAAATTAAAACTTTGTCCTCATCTTTGAATGTTTGATTTTATCATGTGTAGCAGTCGGAGAATGGCATGACAGATGCTTTGGCAAAGTTGAGGGGGTATAAAGAGAAGTAGTTTTGTTTACTCCTTTGTCATTTGTAATTTGTTGTTTTGCATAGGTATTTAGTTCTAATATCTTCAGTTGCTTTCTTTATCTTTTTTCTTTAGTTTTACCTTTCTCAAGTTTTTAATATAAGTTACCATTACCGATAAAAACAAAGAGTCTTAATAAACAAAGGCAGAACAGGAAAATTTTTGTTGAAGGGTCACCATATTTAAGAAGAAAAAAAAGAAGAAGAAAGGTTTTGGAGTGGCCATATCCACCAGTTCTTGGTTTAAGAGCCTAAATTTGATGGTTTTAAGTACTCATTTCTTTTTCCCAATGGAAAGTAGGTTCCATGGCGACCCAAAAAAGCTGAAAAATGGGAATCCCCTGAATAATATTATGGGAAATAATAATGGCCCCCAAAGGCAAATTTCTTGGTCTACCACTAGGTTGATCTTAATTTCAGCCACCATCACAAATATCGGTAATATTGTAAAAATATTATACTAGTGTTGTGATATATACCTGAGATGGTACCCTCCTAATAAGTGATGATTCGTGCGTGTGGATAACCTGGGTTACCAATTAGTCGTAGTTCTGTTGTTACTATAGACAATCACAGGAAACCAAAGTAGAAGGAAATTAGAGCTAAGGATGACTTCCTGAGTTTGTGTTGGCAAGAGGAAGGACGAGGGTGCAAGAAAGAAAGGGAGAAGTAGAAATCATGAAACCACAAATGATTAGGCATGCTTATGGCTCGGGCCAACCCCAGCCCAACCTGGGTGTGACACCCTTCGGGGCAAGTTTTGTGTCGTAAATTAGGAACATAAAGAACATCACAGATAAGTTCAAAATTATCTTATTTTCTTTGTATGATCATGAGATGACTTTTCTTTTACTCTTTGTAACATGCCATCTCAAGGCTTCATTTGTGAAGTGACTCCCTTTGAAGAGACAAAGTAACTTCGATTTCCAGTCATGTGGTTGTTGCAATGACTGTCCACATACCAAATGTTTTATGAAGAAGCATGAATAAAATAATTGATCTAAAGATTTATGTTTTCTGAAAAATTACTTTCGTCCCTTTTCTTTATTAATACCAACAATCTCTTTGGTAGAGTTTTTGCATCTTTTGCACTTGAATCGGCAACTTGCAATTTCGTTGCCAAATTCTCTTACAAATGTTTCATTTAAAATTGCTTGAATATCTTTGATATCTATCTCTTCCTTTCCCTCTTCAATGATCTCTATTGAAACTTGGCATGCATCTTCCCATTGATGACTCATTTCTTTGATTTTCTTTTCTTTTCGTTTCATGTCCTTCCTTTCTAAAATTTTATTGCTCTAAAGTTGATTCTGAAAACTTATTCATCATTTATTCAGATCCTTCAAGAGAACTCCTAAGTTCATGTAGAGACGGTGTAGATTTTTTTTTAGATTAGCTAAATTACCACCGTAACTTGATCAGGAAAGCTTCTTAATATCTTCTCAACCATTCTCTACCCTGAATAGAGTAACCATAACTTCTACTTTTATCAATCATATAAATTAATCTAGAAAGAAAACTTAAATAGTCTAACTTTCTTTCATGTAGATATTATCAAATTTTCTCCATAAAGACTGGAGTTCTTCGGAAATTACCTTTTCAGATCTTTGAAAAAAATTTCTTTAGGATCTTTCATGTATCTTTTGAGTTCGTAGTTGTCATGATTGTAGGAAAAATTAATTTGCTTACCTCTTGTTGTTTTGTATCTCTTTATGTTCTCCTTTTACTCCTTTATTTCGCTTGACTCCATAATGTCCAAGTTTGTTATTCCTTGACTCTTCATACTCATCTTCGAGCAGCTGTTGCATATCTTGTGAGAAGGAGAATGTATTATTTTCACATGCCTTTTTTATAATTATGTTGTTCCCAATCAAAGACAGTGGCTTGATTCGGAGAGTAGACAACAATAGCATCACTGGAATTTGTTGCCATCACAATAGCTGGGTGTAAGATGGAAAAGATTAAGGAATTGGAACTTGGCTTTGATAACAAATGCATTGGGAAGAGGAAAGAAGTGAGAGAGAGAGAGAGAGAGAGAGGAACTAAAAGCACAGGACTCAACCTATTCCACCAAAAAATAAAAAATAAAAAACAGAAAAACTAGACTAAGGAATTTCTAGAGATCATTAAATATTTTTCAAATACTTCCTGACAGAATCAAACAACTTTTCAACAACTTTAAATGTATTTCAACAAAATTCTAGACAAGTATTTAATTCTTTAAAATAGGTAGAGGAAAGCTCTAGTCTCAACATTAGAAATATTATAGTTCTTCTTTTACATGATTCATTTTAAAGACAACATTTGATTTTTCAGATTACAAAACAGTTCAAAGGATCTAGGCAAGGTCCAAAATAGTTCTGTCGAAGTCGGTTTGAGTCCACCAGTTCTTGGCTTGAATTTCAAGAACAGGCTTAATATATCATCATTTTAGAACCCGGTTTAAATATTCGTAGGAGGCATGTCATCAGATTCTCTCCCAATACTTGCTCTTTATGTAGGATGGAAGGTTTGCCTATCGGTCATCTGTTTGGCACTGCAACATGGCGAGAATTTTATGAGATTATTTTTTAAGAAGATGCCATCATCTTTCTTTGGTGTATGCTGATTTTTTTACATGAGTTGTTGGAAGCTTGGAGGGTAAGTGCTTTTTATGGCAATGGTTTTGTTTTGGAAGTTTATTCCTCCTGCTATTTGATTTCTTTCGAAGGAAATGAATAGTAGGATTTTTAAGGAGTCTTCATCGTGGACAAATGAGTTGTCATCGCTCGTGGAGTTAAGGATTGGTAAATGGGCTATTGTGAGGAAGGAGTTTGATAGTGTTGCTTTGGAGATAGTATTATTCTCAATTGGGAATCTTGTATGCTTTGTCGTCCCCCTAAAGTGAGGGTTGTTTCATGGTGTCCTCCTGGGATTAGTGTTTTAAAGTTCAATGTTACTTGTGTGGCTAAACGAAAACCCAGTTCATAGTGTATTGATGGTGTTCTTATAATAGCAAAAGAGAGGTTTTGTCTATGTTTTTAAAGAATGTTGGTGCCGCTTAATCTAATGGTTTTTAAGATATTTTCTTCTCTCTTTTGAAGAGGATTTGATTGTTGAGAGTGATATTAGTGTTATGTGTGGTTTCAAAATGTTTTTCTTCATTTCTCTTTGTTTTTCTTCTTTGCCGAAAGCAAAAGAGAACTATGTATATTTGCAGAAGTCCCACATTAGAAAAGTGTAAAATGTTTGAGCACTATATAAGTATTTCCTTGTGCTTTATACTTCAAGATCTTTTCGGGGCTCTTTTGCCACAAGTCCTTTGTGCACACACAAGTCTAGCCTCTCCCGAGGGGTTAGATTTAGAAACCGTTTAAACCGTGACTGAGTCTGTGATGTGCATCCTACGTGATCATCGCGCGCGGAGAGGGATGCAAATTCCAGCCCTGCCTACCTTGAGAGACTATATTCTGATGGGTTTATAGTTTATATCTACTTACTCCCCTAAAAGATACTAGAAAGCCATTTTCACTGTCAATTAGGGCCATGTTTGAATGGTTTTTCATCTCCGATTAAGGGATGAAATGAGTCTAAAATGACAAAGCAAACAATGTTCAATGCTCTGAGAGGACAGAGAGATGAGAAAGGAAATAATAATCTTTCTTGGGGAACATTATCTGGACTCGATCTAATGAACCACGTTGAACAGTGTTGCCAAATCATCTCCAACCAAACTTTCCCAACATCAAAAGCTAACACCTCACTCTTTGATAACCACAAGAACTTGACTCTAGACTTCAGTTTGTTTTCATGAAATTATGTAGGAATCATGGTCAAACAAGCTCCATTAAAAGCTTATTAAAGAAGTGAGATGTGAATGATATTAGGAAAGAATGAAGGACATATGGTGGAGATATAACATAAGACATTTCCTATCTTCCCTTGATTCAATTTTGATTTAAGGGGAGGTATTTGATGGTCATTTCTGTATATTCACCTTTCCATTTTTATTTTGAACCATAAATTCCTATGTATTATATCAGGGAAAAAAAGGGGGGGGGGGGGGGGGGGGGGGCGCCCTTGGTGTATTTGCGCAGACTGGTATTTTAGAGAGGGATGAACATTGCATGTTCAGCAGCCCTGGAGGCTTTTGCTCCAAATGCTGAAACATTAACTTGGAAATGATCAAACCCAGCTCGGAACAGATTTTTGAAGTGGAATATATTCAGTTTCAAGCAATGGCATGTTTGGTTTGAACATATGATTTTGGTAATGCATGGATGTATCACATTTAAACAGGCTGCAATTTAAGCTTGCCTAGACTCAAGCAGTTCTTCTCTATATCATATTTGACAAATCAGTGAAACAACAAGACTAGAGAAAAAACAAATGGGTGCTTCGGATGTACACAAATCACAACGAGTTTGAATATTAGGCAGAATGGATAGCTATTCATTCAAATGAAAGGTCTGAATGCGAAACCACACATAGTGGGGTGTTTTATTTCTGCTATTTTGCCTCACATATGTAGGTGTACAGCAAAAATTGGTTTTCTCTGATGGGGAGAGCAATTCGATTTTTCTTATCTTATTAACTTGTGTGGATATCATCAGATGAGTTAGCTATGGGCATTAGATGCAGTAATCAAGAGCTTTCTGCGTATTGTTGAAATGTAGTACTTGTATGCAAGAACATGTTTGCCAAACGAGAGGATACTGTGATATAGAGTAAAATGGCCCTGTATTTCTCCATGCTGCTCGCTTTTTTGTTAGTTTGTGTGACACTATTTGAATGGCAAAAAATTTAAAAAAACACTAATTTTCAGTGATAAAGAGGATTCAATTTCCCAAGTAGGGAAGCAGAAAGCAGAATTCTTCTCTAGCATAGAGACAGTAATCTACGACGGTAATAATTCTCTTGTTGCACAAATGTGCCGCAAATGTTAAATTTTCTTTTTTCTACTGGAACCAAATGTTGCTGGTTTAATTCATCGAAGTGATAGAAAATAACCTTGTGGTGCAATGTTTGTCCAAAATGTTGAAGGAAATGGCGAAGAAACCATCAAATTAGTCGATAAACTATAAAACTCAGCAGAGCTGATTAATTTCGGAAATGTGTCTATATTTCAAATTGAAAGGCCCAGTAAAAAGGGCTTCAACCATAGTTCAAGAACTTCAAAAGACATGGCTTGGCCGTGAAAGCAGGCTGAATCAATTGGACGGCCTGGAAGAGTTTGACCAATTTTAATAGCCAAGATTCAGTTGGGATTATCATAAGAAAATAAAAATAGAAATAATTTCTAGTTGTTTTCTTGAATTTACTGAGCCTCACCAAGTTAGCCGATCCTTGAATGAGTTACATAAGTCTTAAGGACAGCATTTCTCCCTGTGTTCTAATTTTTTTTCTACGGATCCGAATTACTTGGCTGAGTTTTGTAGAGTCCTGTCAGATTTTAGAATTAAAATTATAATAGAATGGCTTAGAACTGGGCCAAAGAGAGGAGCCGTTCCATCACGTTTAATTTTCAGCATTAAATGAGCTAATGACCCATTTAGGCTGAAGGTGGTCCAGGTTAGTATTATAATTATACTTTCAATTAGCTGGCCTTGATCCGTCGGTACTAAGAATTTCCCCCATCATGTTTAAATCTCAGCCTTAAATGAGACCCTGGTCATTGACCCATTTGGGCCTGAAGGTCCCACGGGTTAATTGTTGAATTATCCTTTCAATTGGCCGACTTTGATATGGGCCTACAATAAGAATCGACCCATCAAATTAAGTTTCAGCCTTAAATGAGATCATCACCCAGTTGGCCTGAGAAGGTGTCTAGAGTTACTTAAGGTGTGCATCAGATTGAGGTCTTCCCAGATTTCACAGAAGCACGCATGACATTGGACCTGATATGGGATTTGAGCTGATTGGATAGAAAAATATGTTAACAATATAAAAGAAGAAAACGGAAGTTGTTTATAAGATGATTTGGTTGGCCAGAAATGGGTAGTCTTCCAATTCCAATATATCACTACTTCAACTTAGTTATACTAGGGAGTGATGGATCCCAGCTTGGGTTTCATGTGGGCCAAGGTTGTGCTCTGCCTGACATTACAAACTTGCCCCAGTTTCTGGACCTCGTTTTGGACCCAACCCTAACTCAAGCACCCAGGGTTGGCAAGCAGGTTGAACCTAACCATTGAAAACCCAGTGCCGAATCCACGCCACTGACGTTCTTAATCAGGCCTATGCTCATGATTGCACTAAATACAAATTACAGATATAGAACGTAGGGCTAACCCAGTTGGTTTTTCAGTTCTCATACCTTGATTTGAAAGCCGACCACTGGCCTGATTCTAGTGATCCACAGACCGTTGGACCAAAATGACCCACTACCAGGTGCTTACCAACAATTCAATAAGACATAAAAGCGAAGGCACACAACTGATGGACCATGCATCAATACAGACTGCCCATAAAATGGTACCTTACCCAGATTTTAGCCAAAATCGCTTGAAGCTTAGAGCTAGTAAGTTTGATCTTGAAAGAATAGACTCTAATTTGTCATTACTAATCGATAATTTGTCTGCTGGGTAAAATTACATAGAAAAAGTCTTATTTCACAGCAAAGTGCTTTGCAAAGATTTTTTTTTCTTTAAAAACAAGAGCCTATTGGAGGTGCATTTTTTTTGTGATTTCCAAATCTGGCTTCAATACCGAACTTCTTCAGACGGAAGAAAGTGTACGTTTAAAACTAAACTGCAGATTACTATGGACTCACCGACCAGAAAACGGAAAAGGGCCCGGAGAACACTTCTCATAGATCACCAAAACTGAGTCCATTCCATCAAAATCTCAGAAAATCCAAACCAAATTGTGTTTTTTTAAGAGAGAGTGAGAGAGAGAGAGAGAGAGAGAAGTGGCTGTTTCTTTGTTAGAATTTCTAGCAAAAATTCCTACTCCCTGAAAATTCTGAAATCCCTACCAGTAATTCCATATTTCTTCGGCACAATTTGAAGAATCCAAAATGCCAGCATTTCCAAATAATCAAAATGAGACATCTGCAATGTTATCTCATCCTCTAGCATTTGTGCTTCTAGAATGTCAAGAATTTTGTGGACATTTTGCAAAAACTCTAGTGCTCTCAATTTTTAAAGGTTGGCCCACAACCATGATTTCTAACACCACCTTATAATCTCTAAAATTGGTAGGTTCCATGTTGTATTTTGAAAGTTGAATTCATCTACCACAATTTCTAAAATGATGGGTTTCATGTAGTAATTATTTAAGGTGGGTACAGCCCCACACATGACAATTTTTAAAGGTGACGCCCCACATAACCAACGGCATGAATTTTAGAAATTCAATAAAGAAACAGACCCCAAAACATTGAATGCAAGAAACAAATGATTTGAGGATATCTACGTCCTTTTCATAGTTTTATGAGAGTATTTTGGTCCGCAAAATTTGACGTTTCGTCCTTAGTGCTTTCAAGAAATGTTCTTTTTTAAAAATTCAGACGCCTTTTACTTAAACAAGATTAAATGAGTAGACTTAATGGTCAGAATCAGTTAGTTAGAATCAACAAATTAGCATGATCTGACTTGGGCCATTCTGTGTATCTTAGCCTTATCCCATTCAGATTCTGGACAACAAATTTTTTTAACTGTAATCAAGATTTTCATTAAAAGGAGAAAATAAAATTAAAGAGGAAAAGAAAAAAAAATGCAAGAGTGTATAAGAAAGATGCACCTAATTACAACATAATTATATAACAATCCCCTCCCACATATCAATTCTCTCAACTCCTTGGCAAAAGTGTCTACAATAAAGTTGGCCTATCTAGACTCCTGAATGACATTAATTGAGAGAGTTAAATTTCGGATTTTAGTGAAGAGGAATCAGAAGTTTCAATGATAGGTAAAATGGTATTAGAGGTGTCACTTTCCTCGATAAGACTGCCATGAATGCCTTAATGTGTTCCACTATAAAAGAGATTTGCTCGGACTATATTTTTGTTTAATTTAGGTGCTCCAAAGTCGTCTCTTGCAAGGGCACGGTGATAAACTTCTGATCATGATTCAAAAACACTTTTTTTTTTACTCTTTGACTTGGTCTTAGTCGCGTGCACTAGTTTGCCCGACTCAGTAAGCAATTTGAAAGAGTCTGAATGTCTGAGCAAGCAATAGATGAAGATCAGGCTCATGTCTAACTTACTTAGCCCGCCACTTACATCTTGAATGAATTGACGTCCGAGTTTCAGAACTGGGTGGAACTGGGTCAAAGGCTCCAGGCGCCCATGGTAGATTTCCAAAATTTGAGACCCATTGGCTGTAACCGTATTTGACTGCCAATTGCCCAGAACCAAATAGCTGGGATCGACTTCAGCCTGCAAGAGACAAAAGGCCCTTGAATGATCTGTTTGGATGTAATGATTAGGAATTGCGGGTGGACTTTTGAGTCCATTTATACTTGACTGCTTTAGAACGGTTTAAAAAGTTTTGTTCAATTTTCTTGTTAAGTAAGCAACTTCTTCAGAGTAGTCACTATATGACACATTTGTCCATATCACAAATATACACACAAGTTCACTCTCTCTTGTTTTTTCTTTTTGTGTGTTTTGTTTTGGGGGGGGGGGGTGGAATTGAAACTACTCTCTTTCAAAGAAATCTAATTGAATTCAATTTATTTTAATCAATCAGGCTCTCTAATAGATAGGCAAGTCAAACTAATTGCATTATAATAACAGTTCAACCAATTTTGAGGGGCCCAAATGGCCACCTTTTCACACAATAAATGGTTAGATAGGAAAGTTTGCTTATCTAGCACCCAAACTTGAGTTTAATGCAATGATCGTGATCATTGAACAATACGCAGGCATAATGAACAGTTGCACTGGACTGCACCTGCTCGACCGCAACTTACCATCGTCTTCTTGTTGTGTCAGCATGCAATTTGGTCTTCACGATCACATGTGGTAACACACAATGCAATTGGCCCTCCGCTTGTTTTCAGTCTTATTATATATATATATATTAAAGCTATAAGAATGGAGGCCTCCAGAGGATGTCACATAAGCACCTCTTTTTTTTTTTTTTTTCTAGAGCATCACGTCAGCATCCTCGAAAATTACATGTAGCACCAAGAAATCATTTATCCCACTAAAATTTCTCCATCTACTACTATCACTAAAATCTCTCACTCATCCACCTTTTTTGCACCTTTTTTTGTTGCCTAATCCTATTTGTTGCTTAAATGGTAGCATGATAATTTTTCTTGTGAAACTTCTTTATAAAGATTTGGCACCAATCAAAATATATGGCTCCATTTCTTATAGGAGTTATGCTCATGATTAAATTATAATGCTAATTTTTTTTGTGGGGCCTTTTTATAAGGATTTGACACCAATCAAAATAGATGGTTCCACTTCTTACAGGACCATCAAATTATAAAAACTTTATAATACTTTTAAAATATGGAAGTGGGCCTCACCAAAATCATTCCCAGAGGATATGTCTCTGGGCCACCATTAAATTATGAAAATGTCAAGTTTTTTTATAGTTATAATGGGCTCAACTTATGCTCATTTGAAATTTGATTTGGATAAATTCAAGCACATAACACTTCCTTCTCCAATTTAATATGAAATGTTATTTTATCTTATTTTTTTCTGAATGTTTTCAAGTTAAATCAACTTTATTCAAGCAATTCCAAGGAAGAAGGTTGATGTTGTATTTTTTCAGATTATGAAAATAAAGCTTCTTAAGTAATTTTGGTATTCTGTTACTTGCTTATTTCTAATTGATTTTAGAGATAATGATTTTTTTTATTTTTTTCCTTGGATATTTAACTTGGTAGAATAATGTTTGTATAATATCCTTTATTTTTCCTCCTTTTCTTTTCTAAGTAGAAAGTGAACTTTTTTAATAAAAATTTTTAGGATTTAAGTATACTCAAACTACAAGAATTTTTTCCCTTTGAAGATATTATTTTTTTAATTTTATTGAGATAAATTCTCAATTATTATCATCATCATTTCCTTTTTTGTAATTCTTTTTTTTTTATCAATTTTAAAGCAAGTAACATTAGTATTTCAATCTAATTCTAATAAATAAATTAGCTTGATAGATAATATATTTATCTATTATTTATTTATTTTTATCAATAATATTTTGAAGAATACAATAATATTTGATATATTATTTTTATGAAGCAAAAACCTTTAAAATATATATCTTAAGTAAAGACTAGCAATGCAAGCCTGTGCTTAGCCCTCGCTTATATAAAAAATTAGATAGCTTATTACAAAGTTTATAAAAATAATAAAAGTTCAAATGTTTATAAGATTTAATAGACTTTTGAATTTTTTTTATTTAAACCATGAGAATTATTCAATCGGCTATTTACATTTTCAAACATTTTCTAATTTTTATTTTTTTTCATTTAGTACGTAGACTTTTATAAAAATCTGAAAATTTGTATTTTTATAAAATTTTTAATAAATTGTTTAATTTTTTTATAAAAGCCAGGGTTAAGCGCGGGCACGTATTGCTAGTATATTACAACGTTTTAGTTTTGTTGATATTTTGAAAACACTTGAACTTCTAGAAATGAGCCTTTTTCGCCCATGGGATTTTCAAGGCTAGCATAAATCTCAGGAGACACCTTTAATATAGGGGGTTATCACTTTGGTGGATATTGTGGATAAAAATTACCACTCCATATACATACTACTAGAAGTTTATAGGTGAAAATCGCGCTCTAGAGTAAGGGTGTTTATAGGCTTGATCACTGGTTGGATTTAAGAGCCTCTTTCTTTTGTAGAATTTTTTATAGGAATTTGAGGTGTAGTAGTTCTTTGGACATTATGTAATAGCTTATCACCTGGTATTTGTAAATGTCAATTTTTTTTAGGATTTTTAAAATCATAGTACCCAAGAACTGCCTCTTACCACAAGAACGTCGGCCTTCTCTGCCTAGAGGTCAAATAGGGATAGCCACTTTTTCCTCATCCAAAGGATTATTCCACCTCCCCATAAGGCTATCCAAGTGACCTAAAGTTACTCCACTCCCGGGGGCTACCTCACTAGAAGGTTGGTCCGAGGCCCCTAAGGGTAAAAGAGAAAAACCATGGCACCCAAAACCCAACAGACACCTAGGTCCCGTCGGCAAGTTCTATCAATATCATCCATGAAATGCTGATCAATCGGGCCCCACAGAGGTCAAAGTTGCCCAACAGATCTTCTGAATTGAAGGCACCAAACCGTCAAAACAACCAGTGCGTGCAGGGGACTTTTTAGATCATACCTTTCGACAGCAGATTTCGAGGACTCGTTGATATGTCTTTCACATATGGAAAATGAAACCAAACGTATTAATGTAAAATTCTTCCACATTTGAACTTTACATATATAATTTAACCACCTGAAATACATTATTACACTGGCATAAGTACCATTTCACATGAGTAAATGGCAAATGATCCAGATTACATCCGTAAAATATTATATATCACAAAAATACGGATTAATCATGCCTTGTTTTAGCAATGAAAATCTTTTTTCTTTCTTTTTAATCTTTGTGGTAGTAGCCCAGTATCATAGTGTAGTTCAAACTTGCAATCTCCAAGAGCAAACCTATTCCAGCTACCCTTAGGTTTAGCAATGATGATCTTACCTCTTATCTTGTCAACGCTCGACCAATTACACGGAGAGGAGTCCAGATCCTCTGATTAAAAACTCCAATGTGACTATGGTCTCGCCACGGTCATCGTGGGCTTTTTCCTTAGGAAATCTCAATTCCACGAAGAGGGACATTACATTTGCTAATTGGGTGCAGCACATGTAAGGACCATGAATAGATGCTAACAAAGAAATTTGCATAGTACAAAATGTCTTTGTTGTAAGAATAGGTCCATGGGCACCTTTGTGTACTCACATTTCCATTGAAGAGACATACAAAATCTAGCCAGTTATTATTGTGGCTGAAAAAAAATTATATTTATTGTGGCTATTGTTTAAGAGGAAAAGAATAAAAATGAGTTAAATTTTTTGTGTTTCCTCATAAAAGAATTTTCTATTAGGGGCTGTTTATGTAGCCCCGCTTTTAGTAGAAAGGAGGGGGAGCAGGGCGCCAAAAAATCTGGCTCCCTACTGCTTCCATTTGATGCAGTGACAAAAGGGTGAGGGAATCATCCCCATTTTGCTTATTTTCTGCCCGTAAGAGAGATGTCAGAAACGATTGTCGTAAAAAAGGAAAACTCTTCTGCAGCTTGCACCAAATAAGTACTCAACGCTGGAAAATTTGCATTTGTACTGACAAAGAATATTTTGATATTCCACGTAAGTGAATGAAGTGAAGTATCAAACTAAAAAATAAAAATAAAATATGAGTGGGTCCAATTATAATGTGATAGGGTTTTATCTTTAGTGGCATGATAAGAAATATTTTTATTTCCTTTTTATAAAAAAAATAGATATTTTTTTTTTGCCATTTAGTAACTTGAAAGGGTTGCTTTTGTATTTTTATTTTGATAAAAGGAATATTTTTTTAAAAATTTTTACACTTTTGATATAATTTCTTATATTTTCATATCTTTTAAATAAAGTCTTCACTTCACTTTACTATGTCCTAATTAAATATTCCAACATGTCCCGCGAAGGGCCGGTGGTAAAACCCTACTCTCCTAGTTGATGAGCTTGGATTATATGATAACCAAAGCTGCCAAGTGCAGGTCAGGTTGATTTACTATGGATTATTTCATTTGTGACATATTTAAATAGGTGCTTAGAATCTAGTTCAAACCCAACTCAAGTGGAGGCCTATAAAAGTGGAATCTAGATTACCCCACAGTGACCATGGGCGACCAATCAGATCCTCCAATGTCACTACTGCCGTGAGCATGACATGTTTTGTACCGTTGAGTCCAAATCCTCTCATTAAAAACCGGACGGTGGACAGTGCAGGTTGTCCACTGATAATATGGCGGGTCCAGCCATGCGGTTTTGCCAGGCTGAGATTCTTTTGGGAGACACGGTCGGCGTAATTGGCGCATCAGAGGGTCCGGATTCCGCACTCAAATTAGTGTGTAATGCGTGTTCGACCCCAAACGAAGGAGAGTCAGGCTGGCCCGTCGACATGTGTAGAAAGCTACAGGGTCACATGTACATTTATTATTCCGAGTTAACCAAGGAGCGTCCTACGAATGCAGAAGTCCACTTTGGATGATAGAAACTTTGAGACTTGTAGTCGGCAGTCGGCAGTCGGCACCTTATAGATGTTTTCTTCTAGGCACATGGAGGAAGAAAAAATATATAAATAAATTTCAAAAACCAATAATGATAAGAATAAGGGCTTTTGATAAAAAGAAGTTGCAAATATCTTTAAACTCTCAAAAGGCATACTCAAATACATAAATGCCTAAAAATACTTTATATGGAAAACTTTGAAATTTTTTGAACTAAGTTATCATTATTTTTTCTTCTCATGATTGATAATCAACAGCATTCACCCATATATCTTCTCAACATTGCAAAATCTGCTGAAGAGACGGTTCCATTGAGAATTTGATTGCTAAATATGTAAAAGAGGCAGTTCTTGTGTGAGAGAAGGTGTGACTGTTGGAGCACTTTAGTCCACTTTGGTCATTTGAAAAGAATACAGTGGAGTCAGTTTTATTGTTTCTTTTTATCAAAAGACTTACACGTGTTGCAAATCAGGACCCAAAAGAAAAACATGTTTACTAAAAACCAATGGATTAGAACCGGAAACCTGTGGGTTCGTTTATTTAAGTAACTGGATTCTTTTGGCTCTTGATTTCTGTGGCATCTCCATCACGTGCACCGTGCCCTCGACTGATAGAATACAAGAAATGAAGAAAAACAGGGATCTCTTACCACGTGACTACCAATACAGCCAAGCTCTTTGGTCCCGCTTAGGATCATATTTTATCAGTGCAGCTTTTACATTTTTCCATTTTGAGTTAGGAACATGATCAATCTTGTGCTCATGGAACCTATAACTGTTGTTGAACTTAAGTCTAAATATATATATGGTTAAATGATTATTAAATTTTAATTAAGGCTATTTGTAAAGAGATATTTCCCTCTGTACAACCCCAAATGATAAGAATGCATAAAGGGGGCCCCACATGCTGGACCACTTAAGCACAATATACATTCTGCCTTCAAGGTGAAAATTTTGCAAACATGCTTAAATTCTTCTCTTGGTCACATGATTTTCATGCACAAAGATTAGGCCAAGACTAGCTACCAATAATCAAGGTTGATATAATTTTTTTGCTCCCTACTAATAGAACTGGCCTTTTTGGTAGTTTAATATAAATTCAGTCCAATGGATATCATACCTCTAGATTAAACGTGAAAAATGCATCAATTAAATGCATTAGTTTCTGAGACCTTTAGTCAATGATTAAGATAATTTAATGGTTCTACTCCGCTACCCAACCAGCTAATAGGTTTTCTATATCCTCTTACCCATCTTAATTGGCATGCATTCAAGCGGGTGGAATAGGAAGTTCAACTGAGCTTGTTCCTATCCGCCTATTTTTAATGGAATTTAACTTAGATGCAGGATGCATATCAATAATAGAAAATTTGAAAAAACAAATAGAATACAAGTCAAATCATTTTGATTCTTGATTTTTAATGTTGGGTAAGTTTCAAGGGTCACTAAATTTTCTCTCTCTCTCTCTCTTCTTTTGATATGTGACATCAACCCAATCATATTGGTATATAGAGGTGTAAGAAATGAGCTCAATCCTCTATAAAGAAAGCCTATAGTCAGTATCACATCAGCAGAGACAGCCTGCCATGCATGCAAGTAGTGTATCACAGGTTGCCTAATGATGACATGGCATGACCACAAGGTCACCGTAAGGTTTTTTTTCACTGTATCTCATTTAAAGAGATGTTGTGGGTCAAACATGGACGTGAATTCATGAATATCTGTATGGGAAAATGAAGCATTATGGGTCAACAAGTAATGTGGTTTTTTCCACATATCTTTATCAAAAAGTTATTTAAAAAATCTACTAAATAGAAATTAATGATAAAAATTTGAGTTTTTTTCCTACGGGGAATAACCAATGGTTGACGATTTTTTCTACTAAACTACCTATAGATTGAGATTTCGTGACTTACATTTTATGTTTAACTTCACCAAGTCCTATTGCCCCATCTACTTCAGCCTCAAAAAATTTTAAACCCTCTTCAGGACTCAGCTGCTTGCTGCCATGCAAGAGACATATAAGCATGTCTGAAGACACTGGTTTCTTCTGCGTCACCTTAGTCTTGATCATCCAAACAAATGTTAAAAGTATTTTTCTTATGATTCCAAAGTCTCCTCTCCATCACTTTCAACGGTCTTCGTCATCTAAATAAATATTGAGTTTTTATTGGAATAACTTCCCTGACTCTTTGTTTTTGTTGGAACAACTTTCATGACTCTTCGCAAAAATTGACCCAGTTGTGCCTCAACAATCACTTCATTTTTCTACCCAAAAAAAGGGGTCACTTCATTTGCAAGGGTGGAACAAGAAATTTTTAATTGGGGGGCCAAAGTTTCTTTTTCTATAGTGGATATAACTCCAATTAAATTAAAATTTTTCTTGCTAATACAACATAACTAGTAAGTGATTTTGAGCAAGTTGGATTTCAATAATAATTTGCAGTGATTGCTTTTTTTTCTAACAGAGGGTGTCCCGGTCCTTTGGGCTGAACTAATCCCTTTAGGCTCAGGGGAAGCTGAGTAAATCCCTTATAGCTTCAATGTGGTAGTACAACTTGAACCTACAACCTTTGGGAGCAAACCATGGTCCTACGCCAACTGAACTACCTCTTGGAGTAGAGTCCCATTGATTGAAAATGCATAGTGAAGCATTGAGGATTGGTATCATAACAATTATAAATGTATAAGGCAAAAGAAAACAATTCTTAAAGAAGATTATTGAACTTTTACATAAGAACCAAAAGGTAATAAATGGTAATGACCAATATTTGAAATCCAAGCTATTTAATCTGATGTTAATAATCAAAATTAAGGACTGACAAATTTAATAAAAAAAACATTTCTCTACCATTGAAGTATATAATTTCAATTAATTTAAAGTTTTGTGTCCTAATAAAATATAAATAGGAAGTAATTTTGAATGAGTTAGCTTTCAAGCATAAGCTTCAAGTGAAATATATTTATATTTTAAACATATAAAGTGAAATAAAAGTTGCTTTCTTCAACCATTATTCTCATGCCTGTGATAAAGCAACAATAGCTCCAAACCTTTTTACAACTTCCAAGCCCCAAAATCTAAGCTCTCCACCTCCCTCCAATCATACTATCACGATCTCAAATCAAGATGTGTAGGCAGTGACGATAACTCCAGATTTGGTTAGATAGTTTCTAATTTATCCCTAAACCCTTCTTTTATTTTATTTTTTTTCTTCTTTCCCTTCTTTTCCTTTCCTCTCTTCTTTCATCCAATTTTCCCCTAAAATTAGTTATTATTTAGTTCATTTTTTAAAAGTCCAAATAATATTTTTAGTATTTAGTTTTTGATAATACTGGAGGGCCATCCATTAAAGGATTACCATTAAAAAAAAGGGGCCAGAGTATATATATGAAAGAAAAATCCAAAATAAAGGGGGGCTATGGCCCATGCTAGCCCCCAAGTTCCGCCCATGTTCATTTGTGAACGTCCAGCCAATTGGCAATTAGCAACCACGATCCTCACCTAGCTGCCGAAATTTGAACCTTGGATATTCAGACTCTTTCCACATGCATGGGCCTTTTTCCTCATACGCGGACTCCTTTTTTTATGTGAGTAGGTTGTCTTTTCACATGTATGGCTCTTTTGATCCGGTCCTCCTTGGATGGTAAAAAAAAAAAAAAAAGGAGCCTTTAGGCTCAAGTCTATTTTATATAATTTCTATCGATATAAGTCCAGCCCAACATCTTCAATGTTTAAGTCCAATTCGACATGAAAAGACAATGCTGCCCATATAAAATAAAAAATGACAATCGTGCCCTACACATGAATAAAAAGCACACAAATTAGTTCATGTCACTTTTACCACCTTTTCTTGCAAATGAAGCAACACTTGCTTCCATCTCTTTCTCTTGCAAGGTAGGAAACTGAACACGAAGGATTTTCTCTTCGATTTCTTCTTGCTGTGAAGTAAAAATTAGGCACAAAGTAGTTTCCATTCTATCTCTTCTTCTTGTGAAGCAAATTCCATTCCATCTCTTTTTCTTGTTGCACCATACTTTTTTATATTCCTATTTCAAATTCAAAGTTCATTCTCTATCTTAAGTATTCCTGTTTGCATGTATATATTTTGCATGTTCTTGTTCTATGTGTCGTGTTCCCATTTGATGTTCTCCATGTTCCTTTTTTATCTGTTTCAAATCCAAATAAGTTCATTTTCATTCTTAAGTGTTCCTGTTGGTATGTAACATTTTCCTATTAATTGAAATGAATTTTGCACCATTGTTTTTTTTATGTTCTTGTTTCAAATTCAAAGTTCATTCTCTATCTTAAGTGTTCCTGTTTACATTTATATATTCTCGATTTTCCTATTCCATGTGCCGTGTTCCCATCTTCTTGTTTATATATGTATTTTGTTGACATGTTCCTGTTTCTTCAATTTATAATACACAAACAGGAACAAGTTCTTGTTTATTATGTATTTTGTTGGCATGTTCTTATTTATATATGTTCAAAAATGTTTACATAAAAAAAGGAACATCAAACATATTATAGAAAATAAAACATATAAATAAATAGGAACATGAAACATATATATGACATGTTCTTATTTATAAATGTATTTTGTTGACATATTCCTGTTTATATATGTATTTGGTTGACATGTTCCTGTTTTTTTAATTTGTAACATACAAACAGGAACATGTTCTTGTTTATTATGTATTTTGTCGACATGTTCCTGTTTTTATATATTCCAAAATGTCAATAACAAAAGGTGCATCAAACACATTATAGAAAATAAAGCATATAAATAAACAAGAACATGAAACATATATATGACATGTTCCTATTTATTTTGTTGACATGTTCCTGTATATATATATATTTTTTGTTGACAGGTTCCTGTTTCTTCAATTTATAACATACAAACAAAAACATATTCCTGTTTATTATATAATTTGTTGACATATTCCTGTTTATTATGTATTTTGTTAACATGTTCCTGTTTTTATATTTATTTTATAGACATGTTCCTGTTTCTTCAATTTATCACACACAAACATAAACATGAAATATATATGACATATTTCTATTTCTCACACATATAAAACAGAAACATAAAATATCTATAACAAACAAAATCATCAAATTAGAATAGAAATTCCACCATACATCCAAACCCAAACAAGAATGGCCTAATCAAGAAAGCTACGTTTTCATCTGTAATAAACCATTGGATTGAAAAGGAACTATTGAACAATGCCCAAATCAAATGCTTTAATTGCAACATCAAAACAAAATGCAACAGAGAGAGAGAGAGAGAGAGAGAGAGAGAGAGAGAGAGAGCAGCCTACCTATAAGGAGGTTTTTTGTTGGGCTTGGACCTGGAATCTATTGAGGTTCAAGTGCTAGGATCGTTTGATGGTGTCGGAAACCTGCAATAGGAGCTTAGAATTGTCAGAATTTATGGCGAGAGCAACCCCATCTAGCGTTGTGAGAGCGTATCGTAATGAAATGGAGACAGAGAGAAACCCTAGAGAGGGACACAAAGGGTTTGGGAATCTTTCGCAAGAACAAGCATCTGACTAATGAGAATCTTTCATATTAGCGGCAGAATTGCCATTATCAGAAAATATGTAAAATTGAATGGACTTGAAGCATTAAATCTTGCAGCACTAGTCGACTCTTGCAACTAAAAATTTAAGAGGTGGACTTTTACCTAATTAAATTAAAAAATCAGATTCTACCTAAATTTACCCAGAAAAGAACCCTCACTTCGTTTGGCCTCATTAATACATCTAGTTCTGAGCAGATATATACTTGTTTGTGTATGGGATAATGCATATTGTGTATTATATTATTCATGCTAGATTTAAACTTGATTTGTCTAGCCTGAATTGTCAATGATACCCAAAGATTTTAGGATATAAATATGTTTTTATCCCCTTAGAAAATAGCTCTTGTAAAATTAATATGGTGACCTATGATGCTTACGGCCTGAATACTACAGGGACACGCCAAAAATATAGTAAAAACATAAATTTTACATGTAAAAAGTAAAGCATCAAATAAAATACGAGGGAATACGTTGCCCATTTTTAATTCCCCATGCACCATAGATGGGAAGTATTGCAAACACCTAAAAAAAAGTTGTGATTCCCTAAAACGGCAGGCCATTTGTTTCGTACCGTTTGGGTGAAATGATACCTGGATGCTTCAAAGTTCTATAGGTACTAGAAATAGTCTCTCCACAGTCCACACGAACTAAGGTCAAACATAATAGAATCAAAGTTTCCTTTCTCATTTGCCCTCCAATCAGAATTTATGAGGGATCGAGAAATTTCAAATCTATTTTTATGCTTTTTTTACACGGAAAAAAAAAGTGGCGGCACCTGGCCTTCTATTGGAGCACAAAAAACCTTCCCTACAGTCCTGCAAATTTTCCAATCCGCTACAGCTACAGAAACACAATGAAGTCCAGTGGTTCTTAAGCATCTCCACCGTCTACTGTACGGGCCAGATATTGCCCCAAGGCAACACGCCCACGCCATGTCAGATTAGATAACTCCCTCTGTGCTTTGGCTCTTCAGCCGGCCACCTTCTTTTAAGGCAATTTATATTTTACTTCTTATCTTTCCACACAGCTCTTATCTCCCTCTCAAACCTTACAAATCTTTCTTCTGTTTTCTTTGCCTGTCCATTTTACCCTCTATCAAAAACCACCCTGAAAGGCATGTAATATTGGTAATTTCATGGGATGGCCAAAACTTGGGTTTCTAGCATTGTAATTTTATGTTTTAGATGGACTAAACACTCTATTGTAGCCACAGATGATGATCTTCTACACAGACATGAGCATTCAAGTGTTTTATCCTCGGACCGGTCAGACAACACAACGGTCGAATTTCCTGCATACTGACATCTGAAGACAGAACCGAAGACCGATCGATCGGTTGAGTACCCGACCGATCGGACCCCATGCCCGACCGGTCGGCTTGGATAATCGATCGGTCGGCTGGGTCGGCAGTCGCGCGATTCAGAAGCTCTATTTTTTCGGGATTGCCTTGTGTGCTTCCTTATCTTTCCCGAATCAATGACGGAAAGGAATCTAGGGTTCCTCCTTATTTAAAGAACACCTCTCCATGAAGAGAATGAGCTCTCTAGATCAAAACCCTAATATACTTAGAGAGATTTCATCTTCCCAAAAAGTATTCTGCTCCAGAAGTTTTGCAACGCCTCCTTCTGAGTTCCAGTTCACTTATCCGCTGTGCCTGTTTAATCTTGAGCGGCTTTAAGGCGTGAAGATCAATCCAGAAGAGAGTGAACGACGTGTGCATCGACAAGAAGAGTTTCAGTCTCTTAGGTTGTGTTCAATTGGGTTAAGGATAGTAAGTAGTTTTGTAATTTTTTCTTCATAGTGATTGTTCTTGATGGACCGGTGGTAGGTCCGTGGTTTTTTCTCAGTTAGGTTTTTCACGTAAAAATCCTGTGTCCATCTATCTTGATGATTGTTTAATTGTTTGTGATTACTCATTATTTATTTCTATATAGCATACATCAACTGGGACTTTATCATGTGTTGAGGTTTAAAGTTTTTCACACCCCATTTGGCCCATCCACTCTTTTCTCCCTTTTTCTTTCTCTATATATTTTCCTGCATTATTTCTCTCGTCTTTTCAATTCCGCTTCTCAAAAAAGATCCATCTTTCTCAATGGTTTTGTGACCTGCTCTTTAACATTGAGAGGATGTGGAAAGCACCAAGATTTTTGTTGCAGAGGCTGTCAGCAGCTAAGCAGGGTAGAAAGCAGGTGGATTTGGGCTCACCCAGATATTTCCTCCACCCAAGTTGTGTTTTTTCTGGGTTAGCTTCCAAAAGAGAAGATGGGTGTGAAAACAGCTCCAACTGCAGTGGCAGCGGCAACATGGACGGAGATAAGATTTCAGTATCTGAGGCAAAGAAGCTCTTGAGGCTTGTTAATGTTGAGGCATTGAAGAAGAAGCTCGAGGTGGACGGTGAGGAGGTGATTGGGTATTCAGATCTCCTCAAGACCTGCGAGGACGTGGGCGTTGCTCGCTCCGCCGACGAGGCCGCCTCCTTCGCCCGCGTCCTGGACGAGGCTGGGGTGGTTCTTCTCTTCAGAGACAAGGTCTATCTCCACCCGGATAAGGTTTGTGTGTGTTTTTTTTTTTTTTGGTTGTAGCGCAAAGACCATTTCCTGAATTGGGTTTTGCCAGTGTTTTAAATTGAAGTTGGTTTTGATTGGTTAATTTGATCTATTTCTTAATGGGTTTTTGGAAATTGCAACTGGGTTTCTCCTCTTTTGCTGAGAATTTGAATATTGCTTTTTGATCCTTCCGCTTGTGTTGAATCATGTATGATTATTTTGCATTTGATTGTGAAACAACACTTTGATGGTCTAATCTTATGTGGGTGGTGTTGGAAAAGGGATATTGCTAAAGGGCTTTGGAGTACATGGTCAAAAGGGTTGTTTATTCCTTTCATTTAGATTGTTTGTGTTGAGCCGGAGGGGCTTTATTTTGGTGGACCATGTTCTTATCTGTGCTTCCTGTTTTGGTTCCTGTTTACCATCAAGGACCGTTAGAGTTATTATTCTCTCTTTCCGTTGCCTTGGAGAGGCTTGCTACTTCTGGGCACCAGTGTTCATAATCATAGCCTTGTACCTTTTTTTTTTTTATTTTTTTTGCGAATAGTTTTCCCCTCTTTTGAAGGTTCTGCCCCCGCAGGGATCTCTGCTTTTGTGCTCTTGGCAATTGTGAGTAGCTTTATTGATTCTACTGGGACTTGTGCAGAAAATATTGTACATAGAATTATTCTTTGGAAGTTGAAAGAAGTGAGTTATAATAAGTGTGGGTCCTTCTTTTTCATTTAGTATGTTGCTTTACAGATTTCGACTTTACGCTTTGCTCTAGGATCCTGATTTGAATCTTCCGAGTTCCACACGAAGTACGGATAACTTGGTTTACACATGCCTTCACAGAGTGCCCAAGTTGCCTGGGACATTGTTTCTTCGCTGAGATAACCAAGAAGAGTTAAACTGAGTACAGGACAACAGAGTTCCAATCATCCAAGCATGGCTTTGGGGAAGAGATTGATAAAGGATCTTGCAGGGTTATTGGAAAAGCAGTGACTGTTTCTCCTCCCCTGTTGCATCCTTTTACCTAGTAGAACGTTTTACAGAGGTTATGAGAGGGTTATTGGCAAAACATAAGAAGAGAATGGAGATCGAATGCCTTCTCTACAACTCTTTTCCTTTTCAATTCTTGCTCTGTTGACTCCTCTTAAGCAATCTTAATAAAATTATAATGGCAGATCGAGTTGATAAATGCATTGTATTGTACATTTGTGATTGGATGATTCAAGGCTTGATAACATGGTGGAGGAGTTGTAGCTTTAGGGAAGTTCAGAACTTCAGATCAATTGTCTATTATTAGTTTGGCCATCTTACTTAGAATTTTCTGCACATCAATCAAATTATGTTCATTTGCAAGTGATTCTTTCATTAATTGCATTTATGAGATTGGAAGCCTGTACTGTCATCAAATATTAATTATTGTTTTTCCATTCAGGTTGTGGATCTTGTGAGGAGAGCTGTGCCTCTAGCATTGACGCCCGATGACGACCCCAGGAAGGAAGAGTTAAAGATGCTGCAGAAAAAGAAGGAAGAGATCGATATGCTTGCTCACAAGCAGGTTCGCCGCATCTTATGGACGGGGCTGGGTATCTTTGTGATCCATGTGGGTCTTTTCTTTAGACTGACATTTTGGGAGTTCTCTTGGGATGTTATGGAGCCAATTGCATTTTTTGCCACGACGTCTGGCCTAGTCATTGGATATGCCTATTTCCTGTTCACAGCAAAGGATCCAACTTATCAAGATTTTATGCAAAGGTTGTTCTTATCGAGGCGAAGGAAGTTATTCAAAAAGCGTAATTTTGACATTAACCGGTTCATGGAATTACAGAAGCAGTGCAAGTCTCCTTTAGATAATGTGAAAACGCTGCGGCTAGAACCAGATCACTTAGAATGACATATATAATCCATGTCTCATGTCTGCTTCTTTGGCATAATTTTTGGCTGCCGGGATGATTATTATTTTGAGAGAGAATTTGGGTGCTATTACGTCCCCTTGTTTGTAGCCATGGCCAATTCATCAATTTGTTATACAAAAGCCTGAATTTTGTAAACTGTCAATCTATTCATTCACAACCCCTCCATATATATATGAAGTAGTTTTTGCACCATCGAGGCAGCTCAATTTAATCTGAAATACAACACATTTCTGTTTCTTAAAGAACTAATTTGCTTTTGATATTCTCACTTGTATACTAGAGCAAAAGGGAAATTTTGATTTGCATATAGCATAGGATTGTTAGCAATTGTGGAGTGACACTTCAACTGAAGACATTTTACAAGACCACTTTCTGCCATATGGAGCTAAATGATGGGGCAACAGAGTGAGGATGATGAAAGCATATATTGAAGAGTTGTGCATGTTGAGATTGATGTCGAGGGAGGTAGGTCAAGAACGAGCACACCAGTGGAAACATACAGGTAGCTCCGGCCAACATTCAAAGAAGGTAATTTGAAATGGTTTTGATGCATATGCAGGAGACTAGGGACAGTCGTAAGTACTGAAGGGTTATATGTTGACAGAACTAGAAAGAATGACCAACTAAAGACCTTAACTGAAATAGCGATGCAAGATTTGGAGTGAGTGGTTATGGAATTGTGGTTTTAAATGGGTTTGAATGAAAAAGTAGAATTCACAAAGCGGATAAATTTTATGGAGAGAGTGTACTAACTTAGTTGTCATTTTTCCATTACATTTTCTACTTTTATGGATATCTTACAATGAATTGTATGGTCCTCACTGTCATTAATAGGTGTAGATTATCATCCTCATCACCACCACCGTTGTGTACAAGTTGCCCTGAACTTTACAAATAAAATATTTATATTTATGCAATGAATCTTCTTTACAAGTAAATGTTAGAATTAATGTGCAAATTGTGTGATTCAGTAGTTGCATTGAATCTCACAAGTCAGATGAGTTTCATTTCGGCGGGAATGCTATAGGGGAGTGGCTAATTTTAGCCTCTCTTTCCTTGTTTTTCTTTTTTGATTTCTAGTATCTTTTTAAAAAGATTTTCCATTTATCAAAGAAACCTCTCAGGATAATAATTGATAAGATTTTGTGAAGGTTTTAGACAGAAACAAGAAAACAAGTGTGGAAGTAGATTCTTACAACATTATATCGTAAATATATTCAACTCTCACACATGCTCTTCATATGATTGTATTATTATCGAAAGGAAGTATTACTATGCCTTCATCCTTCACCATTTTGGTGAGGGGTATTTTCTTTTTTAAACCTATAACAAGGTCAAAAATGTTTCATGAGGTTCATGATTTTGTCCTTTTTTCACATTAATACTTTTAAAAAAAGAAACGTCCTTCACCCGAGAAAGATGTATGCACTTGAAGATTTTCTATCACAAAATGTGTCAACTACTAGTATATTATATAGAAGAAAATTGGATGAATTAAGAATTATTTTTTATGTTTTACAGTGAAATAAAAAATAGATGAATTATGACTTTTTTTTTCACAGAAATGAATTATGAAATGTTCAACTCAAACCCTTCAATGATTGTGATACAACGTTATAAACCTTTTTCCATGGGGTAGACTTTGTGCATTCTACTTCTCCAACAACTTGAAATTGGCTTCCGATCTGTCAGGAAGTGTGCGTTTTGGACCTGGGACTCGTAAGTCATGAGAAACAGATTTTCCAATATGGGCAACTTTGATAAGTCGTAGCGAGTTGGACTTCAGTTTTGCGTGCCTAAGATTTGTCCAATGTTGTGTCCGATTCGCCACTCTGTTTACTTGTCAAACCATGTCCTGCTATGTCCAGGTGTATCCAGATATATCAGGGGAGGTATCTTTCTTGGGCCTTGCCTCTCCACCTAATTACAAAGAAGTCTCCATAGTATCAATAATCATTCTTTGGTTCATGAATTCTATAACAACACCATTTGATGAATGATACAAATTCCCTTACTTAATAGAACCTAATTAGCCCATCAAATCATCATCCGGAAAGTCTGAAAATTAAATAACTAATCATTTTTACCGCATGGGTCATCTTAAAAATGGACTGTGGCTAAAACAACATACTTTAATAAATTTTAAGGAGATAGGAGCTAAAAAAAGTTCACCCTGCTTCACGGACTTGTAGTTAATAATTCCAAAGAGGCAGGGACTATAACACATTTATCATCCATCAGGCGTTGGGGTTCAGCATATATCATTTATTGCCATTCAACGACGCAAAGTGGCAGTGACGTCGAAGGCACGGGGATGAGGAGGCGCCTTCTGGGCACTGGCTTGGTACAGCGATATGTTAGAATATACATTATCTTGGATATAACGTGGATAAAGAAAGAGAAACTTGCCCCTTCCGAGAAGTCTCTCTTTTTGTTTGATTAGAATTCTGATGGACAGGTATACCAAGTCAACGTCAGATTACTGAAGATGTTTTGGTAGTTAACCAAAAGTGATTAGTTTTTGAAATTCAACCGACATCGACCAAAGTTTACTTTTATTTTAGTCGCGAGTGACGGTGAGATGCATTCATAAGGTCTTTTTTTCTCCCTCTCTTCTTATTCTTCTTCCATGTTTTTTGCATCACCCACAAGTGAGCTAATACTTAATCGAGTAGCAAAAAGTGCTTGGGTTGAAAACTTACCCTAACTTTGCCCACTAATTAACCAATGATGTTGTAATTTCAAAGGATAATTAAGTTGACTTAGGACTATAATTTGCTCTTAAAAATTATGAGTTCGAATTGCACTACCACAAGCCACCGGAAATTTATTTGCTCTTTTTGGCTCAAAGGAATTACTCTAGCTCAAAATGTCTAATACAATACAATAGTCGTGTTAAAACACAAATGAAAAAAGGGAAAGAAAAAACAAAATGCTGTTCGGTCCTACACGTCACACCGACATTTTTCTGTCCTTTTTAATCTTGAACGCCGGCCTCCTTTAACGCCGCGATTCTGGCACGCGCTTTATCAATGTGATTCGTTGCTTCAATGGATCCTTTTCCTACTTGATTACCACCAACAGTCTTTTCGGTTGATGAAAGAAGCGGTGGAAAGCAATATTGTGCCTAGATTCTCACCTGAATTCTGATGCTATCAATGGGCCGGATTCAGGTGACTTTGAGTTCAGGCCTCTAAGAACAGACTTGGGCATCACCGAGAATCCCATGATAGCAAGAAAAACCTCCAATCTTCAGTAGTTTTCCTTTTTTATCTGCTCTTTGATGCGCTGGATATTTTAACTCAAATTCCAAGTCCACGGAAAAGCATTTTTGCGTTGTTCTAATATTTTGTTGTTTTTTTTAGCTTATTTCTAATATAATAGATTCGTTGCCTAAGAAAACTCTAGGGAAAATAATTTCTTATGGGAGCATTTGTGCAGCATATTTATTTGTGGAAATGAAGGCGATCGTCAATGTTTGGTGCAGTAAGGAAACAACGATAGAAAGCTGAAATGTATTCTACTTTCCTGTGCAAGAGAAGATCCATAAATCCTACACAATGGGGTCAAATTTGCGTGCCCCAAAAAAGAAAAATCCAAGTTTACTCATCCACAACTCTACAAAATAAACGGTGTGAAGGGATAAACATCGCTTTTTCACATGATTGAAAAAAGGGATTTTTACCAAAAAATTAATTCTAAATTTAGATTATACCAATTGATTAAGAAATGTTTTCAAAAATCCAATTTGGAGTTCGTACTCCATCAAAAGACAAATATGCCCTCAACTTTGATCGAATTGTATTTGTGCAGGGTTTTTTACTTATGGCTAAGCCTTACGGTTAAGCCGTGGTGCATTTACGGCTGAGCCGTAGATCATTTTACGGGTGGATCGTATTTGCGCAGTGTTTTATCACTTACGCCTAAGCCTTACTGTTAAGCCATAATACATTTACAGTTGAGTCGTAGATCATTTTATAGGCAAGCTGTATTTGCACGGTGTTTTTTCAATTACAGCTAAGCCGTAAGGTAACAATGTCGTTACCATTTTTAACGCTTTATATGTCCAATTTGGTTCCCAAAATTCATTCTCTAAATATTTTTATACTATGTAGAGGACATAGAAATTGACCCAAATAATTTGATTCGTGCATAAATTTATAAATTTCTAGTAATGATATCGTTACCATTTTTAACGCTTTATATGCTCATTTGGATTTCAAACATTCATTCCCTAAATATCTTTATACTAAAATACATAAACTGTGTAGAGGGCATATAAATTGACCAAAAAAAATTAGATTCATGTATTAATATATAACTTTCAGATAACGATATCATTACTATTTCTTAAGCATCATCTTCCCCACTTTGGTTTCCAATATTCATTTTATTTATACTAAGATACCTAAAATATGGAGAGGGCATAGGGAATTAGAATTTGACCCAAAACCCCAACAAGATTAAATGAAAAAAAAAAGAGCATATAAAGTGTTAAAAATGGTAATGATATCATTACCTAAAATTTATAAATTCATGCATGAATAAAAAATTTTTTTGTCAATTTCTATGTCCTCTATATAGTTTATATATCTCCATATAAAGATATTTACATAATAAATAAATTGAACCAAATTGGAGAAGATAATGCATAAAGAATAGTAATGATATCGTTACTTAAAAGTTATATATTACTACATGAATCCAATTTTTTTGATCAATTCCTATGCCCTCTATATAGTTTAGGTATCTTAATATAAAGATATTTAGAAAATGAATATTAGAAACTAAAATGGGCATCAAAAGCGTTAAAGATGATAATGATATCGTTACCTGAAAAGTCATAAATTCATGCTTAAATTTTGAATTCTATTACGGCTGACCCTACGGCTAAGCCGTAAGGTCTTTACAGTTAAGCCGTAAAACGAATTACAACTAAGCTGTAAAACTCATGGGCCACTATCCAAAGAGTTGTATTTTTTTTTTTTTTTGTATTTTTCACTTACTGCTAACCATACGGCAAAGCCGTAAGTTCTTTACAGCTTAGCCATAAATGATTTACGGCTAAGCCATAGAACTCATGAGCCACAATCCAGAGAATGATTTTTTGGTATTTATGGTTTATTGCTGAAGAGGAAAAAGATGAAAGGAAAAGGAGATAAAAGGAAAAAAAATGAGAAGAAGAAGAGGATCGAGTGAGATGACAGTAGGAGGAAAGGAGAGATGACTTACAAGAGAAAAAAAAAACAAAAAAAAATTAAAAATAAATGGGCATAGAGAATAGAGAAATAAAAGGGTTAAGAGGATGAGAAAACAGAGAGAGTGAGAAAGAGGACCAAGAGGAATGCAAGAAGAAAAAAAAAATGAAAAGGTGAAGGGATTGTCATAATAAAAAGAGAAATTAAAGGGAAAGAAAATAAAAAAGAAGAAGAAGAAGAAAAAGAAAAAGAATAAGAAGAAGGCGCACTAGTGAAAGAAGAAGAAGAAGGAGGAGGACGAGGAGGAGGAGGGCATACTAATTCTGTAGAAAGGGAAAGAAATAAGAGAGGAAGAATAAGAAAAATGATAGGATGCTAATGGTGATGCTGTTACAGGGTAAAAAATAAAGACTAAAATAAAATCTCAAGATAGAGAAGAGAAGGAAGAAAATGGTTGTAAGGTTTTGTACGCCTAACGATATCGTCAATTGAGGGTATATTTATCTTTTGATGGATTACGAACTCCAAATTAAATTTTTTATAATCTTTCTTAATCAATTTGTATAATCTAAATTTATGATTAATTTTTTCGTAAAAATCCCATACGCAGTGCCACAAAATATGTCACACAATGTCCAACACCGAGGAAACCTTGTATCCAAGTAGACCAAATCAACCTACTTAAAATTGTTTGCATTTTGGGTTAGCATGTGTGAACATAGTAGAGTGTGGATTTTTGGTTTTGAACGCACGCGACGCATTGATGCTACAAGATGAGCACTCTAACCACCGCTGTACAATGAGTTTATCACTTCAACTCTCTCATTGGATCTCTCTTTTTTTTTCTATTTTATATTATTATTATTATTATTTTCTTTTCTTTTTTTTTAATCTCTCGAGTGAGGCAAAACCTAACTTGAGCGAGAAATGGTGATTGCTCGTGTTCAAACTTGAAACAACATGATAAGAATTGATGCCTCTTAGCAATGGAATAAGAGGCCCTTCTTTTATTATTAGTATGTATGCTAGCTCCATTTAATCCCTTTGCAAACACCCATCCTCCAATTTATAAATTCTAGATTGAATGGTTCACCATGGCAGGCCCAGGTAGGTAGTACTATGGATCGTTCGAATTGGGTCGAACATTCAACGGGACTGCCCAAAAGATCTAGTTCTGTGTCTATGTTCGCATACAACGGGTCAGTTTGGGTAGCGATTCCGACAAAAGACCAACCCAAGGACAAGACACAACTTGGTGTTTTTATGATATTTAGGCTGCTATAGCGTGGGCAGTAGTTAGTGTGGAACCTAGGATTGGGACTTAAATGATCCAAAGCATGAAATATAATTAGGTTTCCTCTAGTCCATGGACGGCCAGCAGGCCTTGACACAACCTGACCCATTTACAGACATAGGCCAATGTAGGGGCACCATCAACTGAATGTTTATGCCTGTGACTGACAATGGCGAAGTTATTTTACTTCTTTCTTGGAGAAATGGAGCACAGCTGGATGATTGGAATGCTCACTTTTAGCTATCTGTGTATAGATAACCCATACCTGACCTGTATATTAAATGGATTGTAAAAGTTAACCTAGCCTAACGTGGAAACGAAAGGGGTTAGCACAGGCTCTAAATTGGCATAACAAGTTTGGGTATATGCCAGATTGGTGCAGCCTTGGGATGGGTTAGAAGTTTAAATAGGAAGTGTGGACTCATATCAAACCGACCCATATATTGAGATGGGTTTGAAATGCAAACCCAAACCTCACTGGGAAGTAAAAAGGGCTAGAAGAAAAGTTTCTGAACTATTGTAGCATCTACGACTTTCTCAAGTTAACCACAAAATCAGAGGGAAATCACTGCTAGGGTATCTGAGAATCCCTGTTCTAAAATTTTCCAGATGCTGGTCCCCAGCAAGTTTTCCAAATCTTTCAATACGTTTTACCATTCTTCAAAATGCTGAAATTTAGTGAATTTAAAAGGGCCAAAGGTGACAATTTAAAAGATTGAATTTTCATAATCTACCAATTAGACAAGAAATTCCAAATGCTCCATTGATAGCGACTAACCAAAACTGCTAGCAGGAATTCATTCAAACAAATGAGAAGTGCTGAATCGGCCAACAGTATTCTTGACATCTATATTACTCCTCATTTCTCCCTCTAATGGCGATTTCATATGCCACCATTTTCTTACTCAATGAATGCTTAATAGCATTAACTTAGATGGGATCCAACCACTACTCTGTGCTAGAGATTATATTTAAGTGAGAATTAGTTGTTCTTTGTTAGGATGTTAGAGATAATAGTATATTAACCTTATCCTCAAGATAGGTTAGTTTAGAGTTACTTATAAATGGATATCTCTTCATTCAATGATGTCTACGGTGATATTATTGGAATGCAGTGACTATTAAAATTCTATATGATATCAGAGTTGGGCCTGGTGATGATCTTGTGACCAAGCCGGGTATCCGTGATGATCACCGTCGGTTTTCTTTTATTTCAATAAAACCAATCACCATTGTCTTCCTCCATTTGTCCATCCAAATACCTAGACCTCAAGACCACCATATTCGTCAATTTGCAAGATCAAAGCTTTTGGAAGAGATCATGCCAAATTTGATCTAATGACCACTAGCATCGACATACTCAAAAGGAGTGGGTTGAGATTGTAATAGATCCACAGATGGATAGTGATCCCCAAGAAGAAATGATCATTTTGCAAAGTATTTTGTTAGTATTATTATTACTATTTTAGAGAACAGGAAGGTTTTTATTTTAATTGTTGACAATCATAGATTCTTTTCATCAAAGAATCATGTGATTGAGGGAGGATGTTAGATATTATATTCAAGTGAGAATTAGTTGTTATTTATTAGAATGTTAAAGATAATAGTAGATTAGCCTTATCCTCAAGATAATGTATGTATATCTCTTCATTCAATGAAATCTACTTATGGAAATCCAGTGACTATTGAAATTTTATACTCAGCCCACAAACCACAGAATAAATAGAGGTGGATATATTTCCTCCTTCCGTCTTTTGAGATGAATGGTCATGTTAGTTGTTATCAAGATAGAGCCCACCATCTTCGTCTATGGTTTGGAAAACAGATCACTTACAGAGACACTGGGAAGAGTATAAATTTACTGGTTGAAAAGTTCTAGCATGTTCACGGGAAGCATCTTTCATGGCATGCTCCAATTGGGAGGTATCACCACAAATTGATCTTGACCAGGATATTAGTGCGATCAGGAGAGAAGTTTATTGAAATATTCTTTGTACAATCAGGCATTAGATTTCATTGGATTGCTCCTACAAAGAATCCACATTGTCCTTTTTACAATCAAGAGACCTGGGAAAACACCCAAGAAGATGTTTTAGAAGCAGATCAACTTGATGTTGTGCTCGGTAGTCGTCGTCTTCTTCTGTGCTCTTCCAGTTCATTCTTCGCGTTCTTAGATGGTCTAAGTTGCTTTAAATATTTGATGAGCGCTTTCAGAGTATAAAGAGTCGCTGTTCCCATCCTTTGGCCATGCTTTCCACATTTATTTATAGTGTTTTGGGTTAGATCTATGTGGCATATTGCAAATAGATAAGTTTCCCTGCGGATCGGATCAGGCTGTTGCTTGGTACTGCACTCGTAACAGGACATCGAGGGAAAAAAAGAAGATGATATGATTGAAATTTCATGGTCAGATTTAATAGGACAATGATACTGTCATTGTGGAAGATTCTTTCATGGCTGAATGATGGAGTGATCATCTTGCCCAGATTTGAAAATTTTGATGCAAGGGGATTTCCTAGTACGAGAGATTAATCTGATGATTATACTTAATTCGTCAAGGATTTACAATTAATTCGTCAAGCATCTGGTGAACATGACTCCCAACTAATCATAGAAGAAGGCCCTACAATCAGAGCAAGACTAGAGACAGAGCACAAACCATTTCAGCTCTTGCATCTCAACCCATGCAAATATATCAGACGTCGTTTGCAGAACCATTCCTAATGAGAATGAGCTCTCACTCTAATCCTCTAAGCTACAGGCCCCACCCAGTCTCCTACAGTCCTACTGGATCTGTTCCGGGAGCACCCTCAGAAAGGAACCTCCCTCCTTGGCCATTCAAGTTAAGAAGATCTGAAGAGAGGGATTATTTTGAGAAATAACTTATGACCTAAAAATCAAAAATCGTGCTTGTGTAAATTATCAAATGACCAGAGATATAAAGGTAGAGAAATTCCTCGGATTGGGATTCGTTTGAGTATCAGGAGAACATATCAGACGCCCAACCACCGGATTCGCTCCATGATGGCGAATTCATTGGCATTTCGTTTGAGAGGTTAATCACTTATACATGTCATCAATCCATCAACTATTATTAGTTGACCCTAGCAATATCCTCCTGGTCTGTGCAACCATGCCTATTTGTGGGAGCATCTCTGGAATAAACAATTGGGATGAACAATAGATAGGCCTTTATTACCAATGAGAGCTCAGAAAGATGATCACATCAGCATTAGGAAAGGCACACCATGTTCTAAGTAACTTCTATGAATGTAGTAAAGTCAGTCAACTAACCAAAGTTTCCGTGGACCCCTTTCAAATAGTACTCAACAGAAAAATGTATGATTCCATTTGTATGTATATATGAAGGAGAGTTTGTACAAAATAGACCCATGCATTTACAAAACCACGCACAACAGTTCATTTACAGAATTGACAACCACCAACATTATAAGAGAAGCCACAAACTATCCCATTTAAATCTCTTTCGTAAAACCTATCATCTACATAAAAGCAACCATGTAATGCATCATAACAATGCAATCGAAGCTTCCCACCACAATCAACAAGATGACACAATCAATCAGTTTGCAGCAATTCAGTAAACTTCAACAACCTTCGGCAGAACAGATATGGTATTGATGCCCACTCCAAGGTTTCGTGATTATTTGAGGCATCAATGCTCCTGTTCCTCAGATTCAATGTCCCTTATACTCTGCCTTACATCTTCAACCTTTTTTGTTAGATGTTCTTCAACATCTTTCAGAACCATAAGAAGACGGGATCGATAAGCAGCACACTTCTGGTTCACACGTTCTAACTCATGGGTCAGTTCGCGAATTGTCTTGTCCTTATCACCCTACAAAAGTGAGTTCTTAATGAGTGTAATGAGAAACATGATAGATAATAAGGTTGGCGATTGATGTACTCCATAGGGTTGTATACACCATTTGCCTGCTTGTAACATTAGCATGGCCAAAGCCGGTTGGTACGACAATCAGTTGATGGGCTCACCTATGGTGATGAATATAAACACAAATGTAAGTATATACCGTACACACAGACATGATGCATTTACTGAATGCAAAATTAATTGTTAGGAATGGTCAGACAGTTTGTTGCTTAAGAGCGATCCAGCCACAATAACCCACCACACCCTACCCCACAAAAACCCAAAGATCAATTTAAGCCCCTTCAACATAATCCTTGTGAATTAGCACTGACCCAAATTTGATGTTCATTAAGTTTTGCACACCCTACAATTAATCATGCAAGCTTTGGCACCCATCACACTTTATCAACAGTTAGGAATTGGCCAGTAGTGAAGTCCTCAACGTAGTACATTCTGGATCAAATGGTTTGCATTTTGGACACACAAGTCATAGGGAGACCTGTCAAACCCCTAAAACACCCATGATTTCATGTTTTCAGATGGGACCTCCACAAGCTGGATTCCTAACCTAGGAACAGTCTGACGATTATACACACAAACAATAAGCCTACACCTGATAAAATTCATTCCCTTCAGAATGTGTCCTAGATAATGATGTTGCCTACACTGTCAATAAAATTGCAATTGATAAGCAATAAAGAATTTGATTAAGACAATAAAAATGAATAGTTGTCAACCATCATGATTATGCGTACGGTTAAGATAAAAGTTCAGGCAACGCATTCGCCTACCAGAGGACAACTTAGAAGATGCTTCAATGAACAAGCCTAAAAAAATATATATTATTTGCAATTAAAAGAAAATATCAGCCTCGGTTCCTCAATTTTCTGGGACACCCAAAAACTGGCATTATTTTGAGTCCCTTCTCCCATCAGCCCCAACGAAACTTCAATTAAATATACTCTATCTGTCAGAAAAGAGAAAACATATCCATACCAACCCACCATACAAAAAAAACACACTTAAGCAACTTCGAAGTACTGAACATGCAAGTATTCAGAAGAGAGAGATTAAATGAAGGTTGCTCGAGAAAAATGGTGGTCTCTCTCTTTTCTTTTCACATTTTACTGACAAGTAAACATATAGGTGGATAGCCAACACAATCATGCCCGAGTGGTGTTGTCACTAAGTTCCTCAAGTATGCTCAGGGATCAATCCCAGGGTGTTCAAGTTTAAAAAGAGAAAGGAAAAAGGAGAAGAGAAAAAAAAAAAAAAAGAAAGGCATATAGGTGGATATCTCAACCACTCTTATCTTGTGATCCAAGCCATTCAAAGTCGTGGGACCCATCATTTGTAAGCTCTGACACCAAAAGCCCCTGCCCTCAATGATTAAATTTGGTTCAAACCCCGATAGATATCTCAAATAATCATAACCAAGAATAAACTTCCAAAAGACATGGATATTTGACCATATGCTAATACTGTTGAATGAAGAGAGTTTTTAGGCATGACGCATACATAACAAGGCCCACTGTAATCACCCAACACCATACTTAGAAATAAAGTAATTAATTAGTATCAACATAGAATTGAAAAAAATCTAAACATCAAAGCCTTTTCCCTTGTCCTAATTATGGTGGGATCTGCTACACGAATTTTGTTTTTTCATTCCGACCGATATGAGTCAAATCCATCATAGGTTTCACTTCTTCAGAACTTATTAGTACTATTTTCATTCACATCCTCTTTGGCCTTGCCCTTCCCTTGGTGGGCCATAAACCTAGATAGAAAAACTTTTCTTCACTAGTTTCATTGCGGGTCTACATTTGACATGTCCAATTCATCTCAAACAACATTATCTTATTTCATCACCTATTGATACTACCCTAAATGTCCCCCGAAAGCACTCATTTTTCAATCTATCTTTCATAATTTTACCAGAACTAGACCTCAACATTTTCGTCCTACACTCATTTTACAAGTGTTACTTTTTGATTGGCCAACATTTTGTTTTATAAGTCATGGCTGGTCTAATAGTTGTCCAATAAAATTTTCTCTTCAATTTTGTTGGTATGCACAAGTCTCTACTTCAACCATCCCGCTTTTATCCTGTGTTTGGCAGCTTCCTCAATCTCTCCATCCTTACTAATAATTGGGCGAAGTCAAGATATAACATATACATACAATAAAATGAGCATCTTCAAGTTTTAAAGGAATAGCAAAAACTCCATTGTATATGAGAACTATTATATGGAAATCATCAAAACTTTGTAATGGTATGAATGTATCATACCAGTACATTACATATGGACAATGGAATCCCATTGACAAAGAGCCACTTATAATGAGCTTATTGAATGTTTCCACAGTTGTTCATCCACAAGGAATGGAACCAACAACTTTGCCAATAATAAATTGAGCACATTGATGCGTAGGAATGAACAAATTAAAGAAGGTTGAGGATTCAAAGAACAAACCCTATGTGATCGAAGGCAGTGCACTTTCCCTGGGGGCGCCAGCGGATGATTATGCTCTTTCTGGAATTTGGAAAGCACCCAAACACCAGAACTCTGTTTCTTCACCAAAATCATCGCCTTACAGCCCTCCCTCGTGATCGCCCGGGGTCTCTTGCTCTTGCTTTCACTGCCCCCACTCTTCTTCCTCCGAAAGCCCTCCTTGGAGCACACGAACCGCCGAGAAATAATCGAACCATCGCGCTTTGATCGACAGTAGATGCTCACACGGATACTGAAACCCACGCGCCTCGCATACGAGTTGTAGAATTTCTTCGCAGCCTCTTCCGATTCAAACTGCATTCCCTGGAAGGGCTCTTGATCTTCGCCTTCCTCAGGCGCCCTCCCGCCGGAATTCCCGATCGCGTCTCCCTCCTCGTCGAATCGCACCCTCCCATCAAAATTATCCATCAAATCCGCGTCTTCATCCACATGATATTGCCGCTGTCTTCCATCGTAATTCCCCATCAAATCACCATGCTCGCCAAAGTGCGATCTTCGGATCAGGTTCTCCATCATTTCGCTGTCGTCCCCCAGATGGGGTCGTCTGATTCGACCCCCCATCATCTCGTCCTCGTCTTCGTCGTCCTCTTCGTCTTCCTCGTCGCCTAATTGAGGGGTTTGGAGGGGGTTCTCGAGCATGTCGTCGGATTCGCCCTCGCCTGCTTCCGAACCGCTGTCATCTCCCAAATCCATCGAATAATTCACTGCAAACAGCCACTTCTAGGGTTTTTGCTGGCTTGGATTGAGAGAGAGAGAGAGATGTAGCAGTGTAAGTGTTAGAGATCGAATTGGGTTGCTAGGGTTTTAGGATTTGGAACGAGTGAAGTAGAAATCTGCGTGGAATTTACAGTGATTGAGTGAAAAAGGTGGAATCTTTTGCTTTGGGGAAGAGCAGAGCAGAGAAAGATACAAAACCCTAGCTTTTTCAGGAAGAAAGCATTGGATTTCAAAGCGAACGGACACCAACTTGCTTGCGCACCAAAAGCTTAGTGGGAGACGACTATATACCGAATGCTTTGTACGCGTGACGGAACGACAGCAAAAGAGTCATTCGTATGTCTAACGCTCATACTTCCTACTTTTTGAAGTTTGAAGTCCAAGCTCTATATGGGGATCTACTTGGGCCCTACCTTTGATCAACGGAGCCTGTTTGATAATTTTATTATAGCATGATCATCATTAGATTTGATTTTATACTCATTTAACCTTCACTCACTGTTAGATATTGAATTGAATCTAAAAAAAATTATAGTTAAAAAGCCATTAGATTTTAAGATTGCTAAATTGAGAGACGGAATAATCTAGTGGGGCTGATTTTTTTGTAACCCCCTTCCACACAGGAAGGCCTTTCCATGTGTGCTCCTCCCAATGATAAACCTTCATCGAAGTGGGCCCCATAAGTTGAATGCATATTAGTAATTGTAGTCGTAGGTGAATATTGCTCTTTCACTTAAATTTAATTTTAATAAAAGTTAATTAAGTTGCACCTTGTGAACTTACATTAAAAGTATTTTGTCGCTTTTTAAAAGAATAGTATCAAGCAACATAGCTATGTAACTTTTATTATATAAGAAGTTACTTTTTGAGGGTTTCTTTCCATATGGACATCATAAGAAAAGTATTTTTTCAAGCTTTAATCAAAGACCAACTATTGACCCAAACATTTTCCTATAACTTCCACACTGAGTGTACTCAGGTTGTCATAAATTTTGCAAAATCGCAAGGGTACTTTGTTCAAAATCACAGGAACTTACAATTTCACATGTTTGTTTTTTTACTTTAACATTGTCAAACCCTGTTTTCTCCCCTTTCCTTTACTTTTCATTTGTATTTCTTCTTTTTTTCGTCATTTTCCCTCTTTTCCCCTCTCGCCAACTTGTTTACTGATAAGCAACATTAATTGCATGAAAGATCGTGGTGGAGCTTTGACTAGGATTATTGGATCTTACTTTCATTGGATATCGTGATTTTGCATGAAAGATCGTGATTTTGCAAACTCCTAAATCATCAAAGCCTTAATCTCTTTCTTCCTCTCCATCATCTTTGCATGTTTATGTGCCCATTGTGAATCTCCCAACTAATTTCTTCAATGATCTTTCCAACTAGTTGATTAAAATTTATGTTAACATCGATCCATACCACATTTTACTCACCACCATTGTGGACTGGAAGTGGATTGCTAACATCTAATATACCATCAAAGTAGCATATTATACTTATCTCAATGTCCTCCATCCTACCAAAAAATTAAATATTTTATTATATAACTCACAAAACTCCACAAAATCTATAAATATTAAACATGTGAAACTAAATATCAAAAATAATATATCTTTAGCAAATAAGATAAATGGTTCATATCATGATTTTGGGATCCACTAAAATTAGAAAAAATTGATGATAGAGAAATACAGAATAAAATCATATTCCGTACCTACATGTAATAATTAAAAGTTTAAAATATAAAGGTTGGCATTTTAATCAACTAAGGAGAAAATGAAATGAAAATATGAGCAGGAAGGCCATCGTGAACTTTTGAGGAAATCATTTTATGATATCATAAGAAGTTAACATCTTCCATCAACCAACGATTATACGAAAAGTGTTGGAGATGAGAATTCGCAAGTTCGTGCAATTCCGCATAAAGTAAATTTGTGATTTTATATAAAGTAGCATTGCGATTTTGCAAAATCTATGACCACCTAAGTACACCCAATACAAAAGTTGTAAAAAAATGTGTGGGTAAATAGCTAGTATTTGGTTAGAGCTTGAAAAAATCATTTCCTAATGGTGTTCGTACAGAAAAAAAACCCTACTTTTTTTTATAATTGAATTAGAAACATCAAATAATCTAGAGGATCTTAATGAAAAAAAAAATTTCTTAGATGACTAGTAAATGAAAAAGAATCTCTTAAATATGGGGTTTTTTCTGTATGGACACCATCAAGGCAGGATTTTTCCAAGTCTTAACTAAAGAAGAGGTATTTACCCACATGTTTCCTACAAATTCCATACTAGGAGTATCTAGGCAATTAGAAATTTTGTGAAATAGCAATGCTACTTTATACGAAATCACAAGTTTACATTATGTGAATATCGTACGAACTTGTGATTTTGCACTTTTTGCAGTACCGTTGGCTGGTAAAAGCAATTAACTTCTTGTGACATCGCAAAATAACATTATACGATCTCGCAAAATGATTTTTTAAAAGTCAACTAGAGCATTCTTGCTCATTTTTTCATTTCGTTTTCACCTTAATTTTTTATTTTTCACCATTTTGTTCCTCCTTCCACTGAGATATGCTTCTCTTACTACTCTTTCTTTTTTAATTCTTTTTAAATATTATCTAAGGTGGCAGGGACAAGAATCCATGTGCTTTTTATCTAAGTGGTCACTTGTTTGTAGTCGTTTACATGAGTAAATGATTTATCCATGTAATTGTTATGCATAACCTTGTTTGTTTGCACTATTTATGCATGTTATGTATAGATGAGATATGAAAGCGGTGTGTAGATCAGGCCAATTTCAGTCCTTCATATTTACATGCCTCAAGACTTGGTAAACAACTGTACATGTCACTATTCATAAGTAGTGGTATAATTAGTGTTTGTTTGTTTGCATTAAAACATATAGGATTTGAATACATATGATTTATATCATTTGTAGTTAAAAATTAAGATAAAATGTTTTGTTAAAAAAGAGAGCATGAAGTAATCGGTCCTCTTAGGAAAATGGAATTAAAAGAAGATAAGAAATGAATTACTTCATTTTTTTATACTGGAAATGAATTACTAAGGTGATAACCGATATATTCTTTCCCACTTTCTTTTTATTTCGTTTCCCCATAAGGCAAGGCAATTTGATTCTCATATTTTAAAATTTCACATTTAATCTTGTGGTATGAAATTCATGTATTATAATACAAACAAATAAACATGCAATTAGGACTCCCAGACTAGCTCAAACCTCATTAATTACATCTTGTTTACTTTTGCAGGGCTCCCCAATTTCGTGATCCTAGCTATCCATCTTTAGGTGCCAAATAGACTACGCCCCTATTTGGCAGGTCTAAAATTAGCCTCTACTCCTCTATTTCTCTAAAATTGACCGATGTTGAAAAAAATAGAGAGTTTGGTAGCTCTCTCTAGCCTCTGCATATTTTAGAGAAGTAGATCCTTCTCCTCTTACATCCACAGCTCATTTTAAGATGCACTTGAAAATTAGAAGAATAAAAAAGCAGGCGCTACTATCGTGAATTATGGAGGATAACGCCTAGTTCGTTTTTTCAATTTTTCTAGATATTCGAAAGGATAAATTTAGATCCAAACCTTTGGAAATTCTACATAATCAAACACGGCCACGCATCCAAATTCTAGCCATTGGACCATCATGAATCTCGAGATATGTGTAAGAAAACATGAGTAATTGGATATTACTTTTTGAATTCTATGGGGCCCAAATATAAGATCCAAACCATTGGAAATGTTGGAAAGGCTAAAAACGGCTATGAGGTCAATTTTTAATGATTGAATCCTTGTGGATCTCAAGAAATTTGCAAAAATCTTCAACTATTGATGTAATATGCTCAATTTTAAACTTGTCTATCGGCAGTCCCTATTTTTATTTCTTATTTATATTTCTAGGATAATAAATTATAATTCAAACCACTGAAAATGTGTAGAAGGTCAATGACTACTATGAGACCAAGTTTCAGCTGTTGAATCATCATCATTCTTGAGATATTCTCTAAAAAACGTGAATAATTAAAATTTTTTTTAAATTCTTGTGGGCCCCAAACAAAAGATCCAAACTGTTAAATCTCTTTGGGAGGCCGAACACGGTCATGGAGTAAAATTTCAAGGCTTAATACCTAGAGATCTCAAGATGTTTGTGAAAAACTTTCAAGCATTGATTTAAAATGATCTATTTAAAATAGATGCTTCTATTATCAAACACATATTTTAATTTTAGCATCTCTTTTTTATAGCTCTTTTTTTAATGGCCCTATTTTGGATGGTAAAAAAAAATAAGATTAGACCTACCAAACAGGCCCTATGCCTTCGGATGTTTCTGGGGTAATGGTCTGCCCAGCTAGGCCCAAGTGGAGCCCACCTACTTATGGCTGTATTTTGGATGTGTCTATAAACACATGGACTGGACCCAAGCTTAGCTATTTTCCTGGGCCTCACAATTAGATGGGATTGCTGTGGAGTTTTTGTACCGTAAAAGGGTCGGCTCTTGACAAATCAGCAGAAGGAAAAGGAGAATGCATGGTCCAAATGAGCTCGGTCCATGAGTTGGATAAGGGTTTGGACATTTAAGCCCAATACATGAATACGCTGAGCTTGTGAAAACTGTCTTCCAGCTTTGGTGTGGCAATGGGCTGGCTTAGGTGTTTGGGCCACTTCAGCTAATATGAACACACCCAGCCCAAATCTGAACCCGTCTAAAAGTCATAAGAGTCAACGCAAACACTCAATGTAACAAGTTGGTTTTGGGCCGGGTTGGCAAACTATAGAAAGGTTACTCAGCTTTTGGTAGGTTGCACTAGGTTGGGAGGTCCTATAGCAAGGAGGTATCTAACCCAAACACTACCCATGTATTTGTCAGGTAAAACATGTCACCCCAAATCCAAAATGACCAGGTCCAATTCAAGTGGGTTGGTTGGTGTTCAAGGAATTACCACTCCTAGAGCCACCCAATGCGATCCATGAACACTTCCCAGATTTATCAGCCCATAGTACCATTTGGATTACAAGGGGTGCCCGTAAGTTTTCAAGGCGGCCCCGAAAAACGTTGCCCAATCCGGAAAACTTTTTACCAGATCAACGACTTGACCTGGATCAATTTAAAAATTTGCCCCACCACCTAATCTTTGGGCCTTTTTCTAATAAAAGTGCTGATAGGGACTATTTTATTTTAATACTATCAAGTACCAACAAAACGTCCTTAGTCTTGATTAATAATTTTTGTTTCTTTCCATAGGTACTATTATGTGAAAGAAATTTGGTACGGCTGTCGTCTAGCACGTAATTAGCGGCGCAACGAAAGAGTCGTCACTTCCTAACTACACGACATTTACTTGGGCCATCGGATAACATTTTTCTTTCAATCAAAATCACATTCACGTATGTTAATTCCCATATCTACATCAATGCACAAAGAAAACGATATGTTTGATTTTTGTACTATTTTTCAGTTGTTATGAACATCAGTGCATGAAATTTAGGGGAATTATCTTATCTTTGCATCTACGTGAGAATTTTCTACATGGATAAGTTGGATTTGGTGCAAGTGGGCCTAAGAGTTACGCGAGCCAATCCATTCTAACCACAGGTCATCCTCGAACATGTCAAAATTTCAATTTATTATGAAGACAATGGTACCTTATAAGTATATTGCATTTAGCAGCATCTAGGGAAGCTTATGAGGCACACTTAAATGCATATTTATCGAAAGGAGGAGGTCAAGCGAAAAAAGTTTCCTTATAGATAATTGGATCTCAAAATAATTAGCCAAGGCAAGTTACCCTAGCACTCAATTTAGCAATCTTAGCTCAATCACATTTTAATTGTATATTTTTTTGAGATTTAATTCAACAAGAAGTAAATGTCCGACGAATGTAAAATTGCTTTTGGTGTTAGATCGTGCACAAAAAAAACTATCAAATGAATTACATCAATCGAGGGTGAGTCCAAGTTGATCTTTGCGAGCGGGACTACACATGCAATCTGTTGGTAGGGGAATATTCTCCTTATAATGAGGAGTATACTCTTATTGTGCATGTGAAAACAAAAACTTTGATCAATTATTAATATCGGTTTTCACATGTTATTAGTTTAGAGGTGAAAATACTCTCATCAAGCAAATTTTGAGCTGCTATCTACTTGTTGATGGTGTATCATGAATGATATAGAATGGTTATATGAAAAATAATAAAAGCATGAAGCTTAAATGTCCCAACCGTAAGTCATTATCATGGTAGTAAGGTAGTTTGCATGCATGTCGATGCCGTTTCCATAGAATAAGTCCTTTATAAAATATTTAGGTGTCATCTCACAAGGGGAATTGTATACTTATCATATAGGATCTAATCTAAAATGAAGGGACCAATCACATGTGGTGTGGACTAATTTGTCGGTATGGGAAGGAGCGTAATCAAAGCTTGACCCATTTAGTAATTTCTGGGGGATGTGTAAGTGATGCTGAGGGATGATCAGCCAAATGTGGGCTCTGCAAGTATCATTAGCACCCTCATGGGATCATTTTGAAAACGGTCTTTGGTTGGACTGACTAATCAAGCCAATTGTAGGCTTTCGGTGATGGAACTTTGGTCCCCTTTCACCTTTTTTTTCACCCGTTTACATGTGCAAATATTATAATATGCACTTTTTTGCGCCGAATTTTACATGCACATATGAAGTGTGAGAAATAGAGTTAAATTTTAGCCCAAAATTTTTCACATTTCACACCTATACCTTTAGGCATAGTACACCTCCTACCTTCTCTATGTTGGCAATTGGTGATGGGATTAAAACCATGAGGCTGGCTTAGGAATTTTTCTTTGGAGGGGCTATTATGTACAACAAAATAATGGGAGGGGCACATAGAAAAAATGCATGTATTTCTCAAAATATGTAAGGGCAGACAGGGCTAGACCCAGAGAGTGGGATGCGGATGCGGGCGCACCCATCAAACTGTGAGGCACTTTCAAATATCATATAAAATTTCTTGATCCACTTAAAAAATTTAGAAAAAATCATAGGTCCACTCTCAAAATCTACATAAAAATCCTCATTTTGCCCCCATAACCAAACTACCCATTAGGGTTTGCAACCCTCAAATGAAAATCCTAGGTCAGCCTCTTAGTGCGGGGCAAATAGCCTCCCCTTGGTTTCGTCAATGATAAAACTTATAGTTGCCTTCGATTTTATTGAGTCCTATTAGACCAAAATTTGAACATGAACTATTCACATTTTTCTTATTGAAGTAGTATACGCAATAAATTTACCTTCATATGTTAAATGTTCACATATTTTTGGAAAATATGTGGAAAACATTTTTTTAAAAGAAATTATAAAAATGACTTTTATTATTAGTTTTTTTTGCACCACCAATACTTAGAAGGTGCATGATTAGGCAATAGGGTCAGTCTAGTTATGGAGAAAATTTTACGCTACCAAAAGTCTCTCTCTCTCTCTCTCTCTCTCTCTCTTTCTTTTTATTTTTGTGAGTGTCCTATACATATATTTTCTTCACTTTTGTGGGTCCAAATTCGGGCTCCAAATTGCTAAATATTCTCATGTAAATGGTAAATCTAAAGACATAAAATTTCATATTTTGGATCCTCACAAATTTTGATAAGCATTTGGAAAACATAGGAATATTTGAATGCCATTTTTTTAAATGTTTGCACTTTTGTGGGACTCCATTTATGATCCCAACCATTTAGTATTCTCGTAGATATGATAAACTCAATGCATGAAGTTTCACAACTTAGCTTATGGATTTTATGACTATGGAAACCCCATTTACATTCAAATCATTTAGTATTCTCACTTTCTAATTTTATTTCACTTTTTATGGGGTCTCAATTCATTATCCATACCGTTCACTATGTTTGAGATCACTATTTACTACATAAAAAAAAATTGGGAAAAAAAACCCCACATATCAATTCGCTTGCATGGAAAATGGTGCTTTTGAATTTATATGGTAATACAATTAACATATGTAGATTTTATCTATGTAAATCCTATTTTAATATCACACTAGCACAATAACCTGTGCTAAATACGAGCATGACTCACGTGACTAGGGTCCACGCTCCATGTAATTAGTTACAACATTTTTTGGTAAACACATGGACATGCATATTTGAGTACTTTAGTGCTTGGGTTGCTTATCCAAAAAGATAAAAGGCCATAAGTTTAAATTCCCTAACCTATGCATTTTTTAGAAATCAAAATTAAAAGGAATTTGATCAAAATTATAGCATTGTAGTTGAGCCATAGATGGCGTAGTGACCTAGATGATGACTTCGATGTCAATGAAGAGCGGCGTTCTTAAGAGAGTTGTGAGAAGCTATCTTATCCATGATTTTCAGTGATTACTGAAATTAAAGTTACATGATTTTTCCACCTAAAAAAATAGAAGTACAGCATTTTATTGAGATAAAATGAATACATGGCTTATGAGGTCAAAACAAAATTAGTGCATGTCAAAATCAACTGAAGAATTGAGATATATTGGTGGTACCTTTTGAATTGATCTTTTGTAGCGATTGTATTAGTTGTAATATCACTCTAATATGAGTTAATTTTCTAATTAACATGAATACTATGGGAAAAACCTTTTAGATGACTCTGTACACGAAAAAAAGATATTATCCACTGCAGTTTTAAGTGCATAGAAAAGGCCCTTCCACCGATTTTAACCTTTTTTTATAGTGATTCTTTTGTAGAATAAATCAAGTTATAGTTAGTTACAAAAAAAACTTGCTGTCGTCAACTCCCAGTTGACTTAATCTTGCTGTCGATTTTAAACTTCGATGTGATCCTTGGAATAGATTGGCTAGCGAGGTATCGTGCCTGTGTGAATTGTTATACCAGGGCGATTTACTTCGATTTAGGGAATGGATTCCGTTTTGAGGGCAGTCAGAAGAAATACCCTAGGCGCGTTATCTCTGCATTCAAAGCGGATTGAATGATAAGCAAGGGGTGTGAAGGCTTCATTGCCTTTGTTTAATAGAAGAAGGAACTAAAGCAACTTGGTGAGATTCCAGTAGTGCGTGACTTTCCGGACATATTTCCCGAAGAAGTTCCAGAGTTACCCCCTATTCGAGAAGTGGAATTCTCTATTGACCTTGTGTCAGGTATAGCACCGATTAGTAAAGCTGCATATTGTATGGCTCTTGCAGAGTTATTGGAGTTGAAGAAGCAATTACAAGATCTTTTGGATAAGGGTTTTATACGCCCAAGTGTGTCACCTTGGGGAGCTCCGGTGTTGTTTATTAAGAAGAAAGATGGCACCTTTTGAATGTGTATTGACTACCGGCATTTGAATAAAGTAACAATAAAGAATAAGTATCCCCTGCCGCGTATTGATGAATTATTTGATCAACTTCAAGGTGCAGCATATTTCTCTAAAATTGATTTGAGGTCTGGGTATAACCAATTAAGGGTGAAGGAAGATGACATTCCTAAAACTGCCTTTAGAACGAGGTATGGTCATTGTGAATTCCTTGTGATGCCTTTTGGATTAATGAATGGTGCTGCTGCTTTTATGGCTCTAATGAATCATATATTCGCTCCTTTCTTGGACCATTTTGTAGTAATATTCATTGATGACATTTTCGTATACTCAAAGACCGCAGAGGAGCATGCAGACCATTTGAGAAAAGCCTTACAATTGTTGAAAGAACATTGATTATATGCTAAGTTGGCAAAATGTGACTTTTGGCTTAAGCAGGTAGCATTTCTCGGTCATATCATTTCATAAGAAGGTTTGGTAGTTGACCGAGCAAAAGTTGAGGCAGTTGTTAATTGGCTAAGGCCGAAATCTGTGACAGAGATTAGGAGTTTTCTTTTTTGGACTTACAGGGTATTACCGAATATTTGTCGAAGACTTTGTAAAGATATCTACTCCTTTGACCAAGCTAACTCGGAAGAATGTGCCTTTTACTTGGACTGATGAGTGTGAAACTAGTTTTTAAACTTTGAAGGAAAAATTAACTATCGCTCCAGTATTGACTTTACTTGATAGAGGTGAAGGATTTGTGATTTATTCTGATGCTTCTAGAGTCAGATTGGGGTGTGTGTTGTTGTAGCATGGTAAGGTGATTGCATATGGATCTAGACAACTGAAGGAGCATGAAAGGAACTATGTCACACATGATGTGGAACTAGCAGCTATTGTGTTCGCTTTGAAACTTTGGCGATATTATCTGTATGGCGTGAAGTTTGAGGTACATTCAGATCACCATAATTTACAGTATTTATTCATGCAGAATCATTTAAATATGAGGCAACGCAGATGACTTGAATTTATTAAAAATTATTATTTCTCTATCAAGTACCATCCAAGGAAAGGAAATGTAGTGGCGGATGCTCTTAGTAGAAAGTCAAAGATTCTCAATGTTTTAGTCAGCTCCCATTTGTTTCTACAAGATGAATTCAAAGATAAGCCGGTGGAAGTGAAATTAGTGGATAATTTTGTGATGTTTGCAAGTACCCTTGATTTCCAACCTGAGGTAATTCAACAAATTCAGGATCAGCATTTTGAGGATCTGCAGTTGGTATGAATCAAAGATCATATAGGAGATCGGCCAAATTTCCGACTAGAGGATGGAGTGCTTTACTTTCGGAATAGGTTATGCGTACCAGCAATTGATGGCTTGAAGGAGAACCTCATGACTGATGCACATTATGCTCGCTACGTGATGCACCCAGGGAGTACGTAGATGTACCAAAACCTAAAGGATCGATTTTGGTGGAATAATATGAAAAGAGAAATCGCAGGGTTCATCACCAGATGTCTGACTTGTCAGAAAGTGAAAGCTAATCATCAGAGGCCTCCAGGTTCTTTGCATCCATTTCATATTCCTCAATGGAAATGAGAACAGATTTCAATGGATTTTGTTTCTGGATTACCTCCAACAAGTAAAAAGAATAATGCAATTTAGGTGATTATGGATAGATTGACAAAATCAACCCATTTTATTCCGTTCAAGAAGGGCATGACATTTTCGGAGATGGCTAAGAAGTTTGAGATGAGATTGTCAGGTTACATGGTATTCCAGTGTCTATTGTATCCGATCGTGATAGCCGTTTTGTTTGATCTTTTTGGAAAGCTTTGCAAGACGCTATGGGTACCAAATTGAGCTTTAATATTGCATATCACCTGTAAACGGATGGGCAATTTGAACGTTTGTTTCAGATGTTGGAAGACATGCTACGAGCTAGTGTTTTACACTTTGAGAAGGAATGGGATACACATCTCTCATTGTGTAAATTCACCTACAATAATAGCTTCCATGAGAGTATTGGTACGGCTCCATATGAAGCGTTGTATGAACGTAAATGTCGGAATCTGGTATGCTGGGAAGAAGTTGGAACAAGAAGTTTTCAAGAACCAACCATTATCGCTGAAACTATTAAAAAAGTACATAAAGCAATCGAAAATTTGAAGGTTGCTTGGTCGAGACAAAAGAGTTATACAGATACACATAGAAGAGCCTTATAGTTTCAGACTGGTGATTGGTTTTTTCTGAAGGTCTCATCGATGAAAGCTATTATCTGTTTCGGTCAGAAAGGCAAATTGGCTCTGAGGTACGTTGGCCCATTCGAAATCAAGAGTAGAATCGGTGATTTAGCATATAGGTTGGCTCTTCCATTTGAGTTTTCCGGAGTACATGATGTATTCCATGTGTCGATGCTCCGCAAGTACGTTAGAGACCCTACCCATGTCATTCGATGCAATGATGTGCAAATTCAGCCGAACGCATCATGCGTTGAGCATTCGCTTCATATCGTTGGGACAAGAAAACAAATATTTCGTACCAAAACGATACGATGGGTCAAAGTGCTTTGAGAACATCATGGTCCTGATGAGGCCACCTGTGAATTGGAAGAACAGATGGCACGACAATATTCCAACCTCTTTATGCAGGTATGTGATCATTCTGAGGACGGAATGATTCTTAAGCGGGGGAGGATGTAACACTCCGACCTAACTTAATCCGGTTTAACAACTTATGAATGTTCTTTTTGGCTATTTTTCTAGCGAATTAATTTAGTACATGTTGTTTTGTCTTTTTGAGTTTTGTTTCGAGTTATAGATAGGTAGTTGGGTTGAGTTTAACCTGGCTTAGGTAGCTACAAGCCCTTTTTCGTAATTTTATAAGATTTCGTCATTCATGCATCATATTGGTGCCATCACGTGTATCTCGTCAAGTTTGTTGATTTTCATAATTGACTCACATGCAAACGACAGTAATTGTCTTTATTGGATGTTCAGTTGACTCAAATTTAAATTTCCTTGAAATACAAGGGTTTTCTTATAAAGTCCACATTATACTTATCTTATAAAGAGGATATGCATGCACGGACTCATTTCTCACACTCTCTCTCAAACTCACGTTTCTTCCTCTCTTTCTTTCCATTCACTCCTTCGGCTATCAAGCAAAGAAAGTGGGGGTGAGGGGGAATCTTTGTGCACTCAATTTCCAATTTACCTCTTTGTGTGGTTTGAGGTAAGAATTGTTTAATTCTCACATCTTGGGGTCTCGAGTTCTCTTCATGCACTGCATGCACTCATTGTTTCTTCCTTTTAATATGCATGGTTACAAAGGTTTCATATAGACATTCAATTTGAGCCCAAGGATAGCAATTAACTTGAAAAAACTCAGTTGAGGCAAGTATAAGCACGTTATGGATGAACATATATTGGTAACCTATGATTGCTTTTATTCTCATTAATCTTTCATATTTGCTATGTTTTACAGCCCTTTTGTGTCAAATTTGTATTCCGTTTCTCTCTATTTCCAAGTTATTGAAATTTAGTTCTGTCTGTGACAAGCTCAAATCGTGACATTCTGAAGCCTAGGGCTAAGCCGTAGAGCTCCACGGCTCAAAATCCAGAGAACAGTCAATTTTGAATTTACACTACGGTCAGGTTACGGCTAAGCCTTAGACTGTACTACGGCTAAGCTGTGACCCAACCATAGGTCAAGCTACGGCTTGATATCCCAAGAGTAGAAATTGGAGAAAACCTTATACGGTTCAACCACGGCTAAGCCGTGTAGTGTGCCACGGCTAAGTCGTATCCAACCATGGCTAAACCATAGAACAATCACGGTCTAGTCGTAAGAGAATGCACGGGTCAATCGTGGCTCGTTGTAAATGCGGAAGAAATTCTAGGGGACCACAGCTGAGTCGTAGTGCATAATACGGCTAAGCCGTAAGTCACCCACGGCTAAGCCGTGAGACCACTGAAAATGAAAGAAAAAGATAGGTTTAATTATAAAACCTTATAAGGCCTTCACGTGGGTTTCCGATGCCTTTTAACTTGCCCAATGGGCTCCCTGAATAGCATGAATGATCTTGAGGGTTGTGACTCATTTATGTGTGTTGTCCAATTGTTAAGTACCTCCCCATGGGTATTAGTTTAAGGGACTTCAATACACTTTCCTAATACAATGTAATACTAAAAGAGAGACAACTATGTATTAGATAACTTAAAACTACATCATCATGCACGGCTAGAACCACTGGATGATTAGATTAGGGTTGGCTAGTAAACTGTCTTGATTCGATCAAATTGAATTGAATGGCATATTGGACGATGGTTATTGTCCTCCACTCTTATGCATGAATAATTATCGTATATCTTTCCGATATTGTATGACTTAGACTTGCTTGATATGTCCTTAACAGTTAATATTCTATTTACATTTGCTATTGACATTGAGTATGAACGTCTAACATGAATGAATTGCACATATATGATTTAATATTGTTTGCATGTTATACTCAAATCCAAGCATATAATTGAATTGAAATATCAGGCACTACTCAGCCTTAGCTTTATGATACCCGACGGGGTTGACTTTGGCATAGTATGTATGTTGTCGTTGTAGTGTGTTCATGTCTTGGTGCTTCCGGACCCCAGGAAACCTGAGACCCTTTTGTACCCTGCCCGGTCGATGGTGTTTTTATCACAACCCAAGCCCAGAAATCGGGGGTTAGAGAAAACCTAACCAATGATACACGTACTCCCGTGCATGTACACCTAGACCTCGTCCAAATGTACACACACAAGGGATCAATCACACGTGCAAACAAGTGTACGCGGAAGCTGTAAGTATCAAGGCATACTGTAACACCCCGACCCAGCTTGATCCCGTTTAGCGACTAATTAATGTTGTTTTTGTTGCTAATGATGTTATATTCCTGTTTTAGTTTTGTTGTGGGTCATGGATAGGTAGTTGGGTTAAGTTTGACTTGGTTTAGGTAAACCAAGCCCTTTTTCGTAATTTGCATTTTTCCAAGATCTCGTCAGTTATGCATCATCTTGGTGTCAACACGTGTCTCTTGTTGAGCTCGTTAAATGCTGTAACGGTGTCAATGGCAAAAGATATCGCATGGTTTCATTGGACCTAGATTTGACTCGAACTGTAAATGGCCTTAAGCATTTGGACTTGGTTGTAAATTTCCTCCAACCTCATCCTATTTAACCCCCTTCACCGATTTCATTCCTTTCTAGCCTCTTTTCAGTTCTTCATCTCTCTCTCATGAGCACTCTCTCTTTCTCGATTGTTCTATTTTCCTTTTGATTCAAACCAGCAGACAAGAGAGGGCTTGGAGTCGTGAGCTTCAAGGTAAGCATGGCTGGGCATCCTCTTCTCCCTTTCTTTCTTGTTCTCCCTGATTAGGCTCATGACGTTTTTCCCTCTCTTTTCATGCACAATAGCTGTGGGTGGTGATTGGTAGTGATTTGAGCCCAAGGACAGCAAATGGAGTGTTAGAATCGAATTAAGGCAAGTATAAACATAACTTGTATGAACCCATGATGGTATGTGTGTGATTGAAATGAATTTCATGATCTTATATGTATAGTATGTCTACAGCCCAGTTGAGCTCAGTTCTTCTCTTTTGAGTTCATTGGTTTCCTTCAGAAATTGGCCATGTTCATTCACGGCTGAACCGTGAATTGCGTTACGGCTAAGCCGTAACATGTAATACGGCTAAGCCATAAGCCTCGCCGTGACCCAGCCGTAGATCAATACAGGGTGTTCCGGAAAATAACTGAGAGTATACAAATCTGCATCTCTTCTACGGCGTGGTCACGGCTAAGCCGTGTCCTCTCTTACGGCTAAGCCGTAAGGAACCTGCAGCTGAGCCGTAAGGCCTCCTACGGCGAAGCTGAGAGAAATGTACAAGTGAAAAGGTAGCAAAAAAAGGTGACTTGGTTGGACCTAGAAGGTAGGTGACCATGACTTGCCCAATGGACTGTGAGATTACTACGTAAATGATATCGAGGGCTGCGAATCATTTATGTTCGTTATCCAGCGGTTAAATACCTTCCCATGGGTGTTGGTTTAAGGGATTTCGGTGTACTCTTAGGTGAGATGCAACACTAGACAAAAATACATCAAAGACCTTAAAACTAAATAAACATGCACGGTTAGAAACACTGGATAACTAGAATAGGGTTGGATTGTAAGTACCCTTGACTCGATATGGATTCATTGCATTGCATCTTGCATGTCAAGCATTGACCTCTATTCTTTAACATGATTATGTGATTTCGTCTACACGTCATTTGATGGAGTAATTGATATGTTTCTTATACCTTGAGTATACACGTATGTTGATCACGATTATGCACTATGATATACTTGTTGGCATATTTGACTCGAGGTGTAGCACATGATTGATTCACTATGGTCAGGCACGACTCTGCCTCAGCCTTAGTATCCCGACGGGGTGACTTTGGTATAGTTATATGACCTTGCTGCAGTAAGGACACGTCTTGGGGAATCCAGACCCTAGGAAACTTGAAACACATTTGTACCCTGGCCTGGACAATGGTGTTCTCCTCATGTTTACAAGATCCCTCATTTGGGAGCATATGGCATGTGTAGTAGCTTCCTAGTTATGTACAGTGTATGTATTTTTTATTCACGAGAGCATGCTGTATTTCTCGCATGATTGCTTAGTTTACAAGCATTGACATGTTATAATTTACTTCTGTTCTTTACTTTGATTAGAGACAGCATGTGTTATCTTGTTACCGTTTATACTTTGCTGGATCGTTGTATTCATGCTTTGTCCTTGGTGTTGCAGGCTCAGATACCCAGACCGACCCCATATCGGTCAGTCAGATTGCAGGAGAGACCCCCGAGGCCCCATCCGGGCTAGAGGAGTGGGCGTGATCCCTCCTTTCAGAGAGCGTCAAGTCCTCATCTTGTATATGAGTCTTTATTCTTTTGAGATCTAGCATGCTTACATCCATTCATGAGTTGTATACAGTATTTTGTCTCATTTTGTAACACTGTCAGTTATGATGTATATCAATTCTGGTTTTCTACTCTGTTCCTACATATTATGTTGTGATGTTTTGATATCTACAGCTTCTGCGTACATGTTTGCACGTGTGAATCTTCCCTTGTACGTGTACATTGGATCGGGTCTAAGTGTGCAGGTACGGGAGTACATGTGTCATTGGTTAGGTTTTTACTAACTCCCGAACTCCTAGGCTCAGGTTGTGACATATACCACAAGATAATAAAAGACACAATGATTACGAAAGATTAGACTGATTACACTAGGTGACCCACACATACCCCAAAATGAACGAAGGCCACACGCAAAAAGCAATGACTGGACTACGTAATCTCACTATGTCCTGTATGCCTACATGCTTAAGAGCTAAGATAGAGACAATGCTTTAATACCATACAATACGTATGTCACAACCCGAGCCCAAAAATCGGGGGTTAGAGCAAACCTAACCAATGACACACGTACTCCCGTGCATGTACACCTAGACCTCGCCCAAATGTACACACACAAGGGATCAATCACACGTGCAAACAAGTGTACGCGGAAGCTGTAAGTATCAAGGCATACCACAAGCTAATAAAAGACACAATGATTATGAAAGATTAGACTGATTACAACAATGTACAACAAAATAGAGGGGCTAGTCCACAAACTCAAAATACATGTATAAATCAGACCCAAAATACAATCTACAGAATAATCCCTCAGATAAGCTCAGACACAATGGAGGGGATAACAAAATGATGCAAACCGCTCTCAGAAGAATGGATCAAGTCCACTCCTCTAGGCCGGAGGGGGCCTCGCAAGCCTCTCCTGGAGTAGGGTTAACGACGCAGGATCAGAAAAGGGATTTGAGCCTGCAACACCAAGAACAACTTATAAGTACAACGACTTAGCAAAATATAAGCCACAAGAAGATAACACGAATTGTATCTATCAATGAGCAAAAGTAGTAATGTAATTATCCATAATGAGCATGTTCGTATACTAGGCAAATTGTGCATAAGAATAAGTATGCTGTCAGAATCATCAATAGAAATACACACTCAAGCTGGCTACTACATTTACCATATTCTCCCTTTCGAGAGCACACAAATATGAGAACACCATCGACCGGGCCAGGGTACGAATGGGTCTCTAATTCCCGGGGTCCGGAAGCCCAGGATAAGAGCACTCTGCAGAGGCGATCACACATACTAAGCCAAAGTTAACCCCGTCGGGTATCCTGAGGCTGAGGCTGAGTAGTGCAATATATAGACAATCTCAATCACAATCAAATCAGATGATGCACATCAAACAAAATCACATACAGATCTCATATCACAATCTATCACAATAAACGAACAATAGTAGTGCATCACACACTGATAAGCAGTACGACTCATACTGATAAGCAATACGAATAACAATACGAATAACGAATGCGAATAAGCACTGACGAACGAGTACAAGTACAAATAACAAATAATCACAGAACTCAAGTACTCCACATGAACAATAACAAATACGCAGTAGTGGATTGTGCCTGCCCGGGCTTCGCTCTGGGGATGCTGCTATATTTCCCACAGAATCGAGAGGTCCAGCACAGAACACATGAGGGCAAAACCGAAATTAATATGCTGTGCAAATCAGATTTACTATGACAAATCAAGGTTGTTTACTAGCCAATCCTAACCTAGTTGTCCAGTGTTTCTAACTGTGTATGCTGATGTAGTTTTAAGGTATTCGATACACACTTGTTCTATCAAGAAGTGTTGTATCTTCTAACGAAAGTGTACCAAAGTCCCTTAAACCAACACCCATAGGAAGGTGCTAAACAACTGGATAACATACATGAATGAGACGCAGCCCTCGAGATCATTTATGTCATTCTTATATTCCATTGGACATGTTCGGGTTGTCTACATTCTAGCATGAGAGTCATATTAGGTCTCTTCTTTAAACCTAATCTTTTTATTCATTTCTCAGGATCACACGGTGTAGCCGTACGTGAACATACGGCTTAGCCGTAGGCATCTTACGGCGTAGCCGTAATCTGCACTGCGGCGGAGCCGAAGTCCCCCAAACTAGTCATCCATATTTACGGCTCAACCGTAATTTGCTCTATGGCTTAGCCGTAACACAATATAGGGCTTAGATCTGGCTGGGCCGTAGAAGAGCAGTAAATGTGCCAACTCTCAGTTATTTCAGATGTCACCCTGTATTGATCTACGGTTAAGGTCACGGCTGGGTCACGGTGTAGCCGTAAGACATTTCACGGTTTAGCCGTGAGTGCACTGAGTCAGTTTCCTGAAACAGTTACAGAAATGGCTGACTCTCGACTGAAGACAGAACGATAATAACAAAACTTACTCTATAGGGCTGTCTAACAATGATTCATATAAGAAGAGTAAAATATATACATAATCAAAGCATTACCAATAAGTATTCAAGCTACTTGTGCTTATACTTGCCTCACAAGTGAAAATTACACACACTACAGTCGTTGTCTTGGTTCAATCCGCTGGAGACACATGAAGATCACAACACACCGCTCCTTTCCTCAAGTAAACAAGACAGCAATGAGAGAAGGAGAAAAAGAGCTGAACGAAAGAGAGATCGTTGAAGAAAAGAGAGAGAACGGTGGTAGGTAGGATATTTATAAGATAAAAGAAGTCAAATTTACAAACAAGTCTACCATTTGCCTCTATTTTACAGTTCAAGTCAAATAACAATCCAACGAGAACAAACGAAGTCATTTGGATCCAAAACAATTATGAAGATTAACAAGCTCAACGAAATACACTCGTTGACATCAAAATGACACAAAACTGACAACGTCCAACAAAAGCAGAAATTACGAAAAAGGGCTCGAACTACCTAAACCAGATCACACTCAACCAAACTACCTAGCCATTGCTCAAAACCAAAGAAAACCAAAACCAAAACACGCTTAGCAATAAGTTTGCACTTAATTAACCACTAATTCGGCTTAAGTTGGGTCAGAGTGTTACAGTTTTCCATGATAGATCCTTAGAGGGAGGAAATGGCAAATGTAGTAGCCATATAGTACAGTACATATATTTAATGATTATTATAGCATGCTTTATCCAAATGCATAATTTGTCTAGTATACTAAATTGAATCTTTATGCAATATCACTGTGACTTATTCTTGTAGACACAACGCGTGTTACTTTATTGTTGCTTATGCTTTGCTAAATCGTTGTATTCACTAGTTGTCCTTAGTGTTGCAGACTCAGATTCCGCAGCCGTTCCCTCGGCGGTCGGTAAGACTTTAGAGGAAGTCACAGAGGACCCCTCAGGGCTAGATGAGTGGATGTGATCTATTCCCCAGAGAGCGTCAAGGCATGAGGTAGACTTCTTTTGGAAACCGTGTGCAATGCACATTGTTATGTATTGGAGTTAGTTTAACTCTTTGCATTTTTTAGTTTAACTCTTTGCATTTTGTGCCTTGTCTTATACAACTATTTTCCCACTCTGGTGCAGACAGGGTTTCTTTTTATTTGTATAGTTGTCGATATTATTTTATATTAGTGTATCCTCTTTTTAATGCAATGATACTTACAGCTTCCGCGTACACTGTATTTTGCATGTGTGAAATTCCCTTGTGTGTGTGTGTGTGCATTTAGACGAGGTCTAAGTGTGTATGCACGGGAGTACGTGTGTCACTGATTATGTTTAAACTTAATCCCCGATTTCTTGGACTTGGGTCGTGACAGTTCACATTCTTTAGGGTCAGTTGAAGTCAAATGAGGTTTCAACTATCACAAACAAAGTCAAATAAGTTCAAGTCAAGTACAAAAGTTGACGAGCTTAAAGAGACACATGTGATAGTATAAATATGATGCATAAGTGATGTAAACTTATAAAGTCTAAAATTATGAAAAAGGGCTCGTATCTACCTAATCAAGATTAAACTCAACTTAACTACCTATTCGGGACTTAAACATGACCCCATAAGACAAACTAAGTTAAATCCATCCTAATAGCATGTTGAACATCATTAATTAGGCCAATTCTATAGTCATTAGCTAAGAACGAACTTAATTAATCGCTAAACATGCTTAATTGGGGACGGTATGTTACATCCTCCCCACTTAGGAATCATTCAGTCATCTTAATGAAACATACCTGCATGAAGAGGTTGGGATGTTGTGGGGCCATTTGTTCTTCAAATTCCTATGTGACTTTATCGAGACCATGATGCTCTTAAAGAACTTTGACCCATCGTATGGTTCTTATACGTAGTATTTGCTCTCCCGTTCCCACGATACGGAGTGGGCGCTCTACATACGACACATTTAGCTAAATCTGGATATCATCAAACCGAATGATGTGGGTAAGATCTCTAACTTACTTATAGAGTATTGATACATGGAATACATCGTGTACTCCAAAACACTCGAGAGGAAGTGCTAACCTGTAGGCTAAATCACCAACCTTACTTTTGATTTCGAATAGTCTATATACCTCGGAGCCAATTTGCCCTTTTAGCCAAAGCGAATCATACCCTTCATTGGAAAGACTTTTAGAAAAAGCCTAATCACCAATCTGAAACTGTAACACTTAGACCCAACTTAATCTGGATTAGTGATTAATTCAAGATGACTTAGTTGTTAAGTGTGTTTTGCTTTTGTTTGTGTTTTGTTCCGGGTTATGGATAGGTAGTTGGGTTGGGTTTGACCTGGTTTAGGTAGACCAAGCCCTTTTTCATAATTTTAGATCTTGTAAGACATTATCATTTTTACATCATCTTGGCGTCAACACGTGTCTTTCGTTGAGCTCGTTAACCTTCGTAACTGCGTTGTTTGCAAAAGATGTCATTTGTTTCCATTGGACCGTCATTTGACTTGAACTGTAATTGACACAAATGCTTAGAGTTCCTTGTAATTTCTCTTATCCTTATCATATATAAGTCACCGACTCTCTCATTCTTCATCTTCAATGGCTTCTTCTTCTTCTCCTCTTAGTTTTTTCTCTCCTTCTCAAGCAAGTCAAGTAAGAGGAAAGGAGATTTGTGCACTCACAATCTAGATTTATCTCTTGGTGTGAAGTTAAGGTGAGCTTGGGTTTGGATTTTCTTCTTCTTCTCCTCCATGTTATTCTCTGGAATTGCACTCACGTCTCTATTGACCTATAAAAATTACAAATACTGCAGCGAAGACACCTCATCTCAGCTTAATTTAGGCTACAGAGGTTATTTGCAGATCCTGGGGAATCACTGTGAGAACCGGCATTCCTACATGTCGAAGTGATGATATGCTATGCTCTATGGATCCCTGTGCAGAGTGATATCCCATGAAGATCAAGGTAGCTGGAACTCTCAGAGGAAGTTCAAATTTCGGGTTAAACAGACATCATCGAACTCAAAAGCCACAAGCATGTCAGCCTGAGGTCAGTCCCCCCCAAGCCAGGGGGTCACTGACCAAAGTCCTGCTTCCCGATGTCCAAAATTGATGAAATTTGGGCACGAAGCTTCAGTCATGCTCAGAAGATACTTTGCAAAATTTCAAGTCGAAAAGACTCCGTTTGGTCTAAATTTCATTACATGTCAGCTTAGAGGACAGTAATCCCGAATTTGGGGGTCACCAGCTAAGATCTTACTTCCAGAAAGCCAAAGCAGATAAAATTTGGAACGAATGCTCAAAGAATGCCTCAAGTTATTCTCCTAAAGTTTCGAGTCAAGTGGAGGCTGTTCGGATAGAAAACAGGCTAACTATCTCAACGCGGAGTGAATAATGACCTAACGCATGCAATGAATAGGCCACTGTTCGAAGTCCTACTTCCTCAAATCCAAACTGCATGAAATTTGGATGAATACTCCAAGATGTTCTTGACGTCAGTCCCTCCAAGTTTCGTGGCGATTGGACACCGTTTGGGCCCCGAACAAGCGGAAACAAGCCACATATGCAAAAGTTCAAGAATGGGCTTGGGAGTGACTAGGGCCCACAAACAAAAGGAGTTGACCAAGCTCAAGTGGTCAAACAGAGCTAAAACTTCTGTGACACACTCAAAATAGTGTCAAGAAGCATTCCTCCAAGTTTCGTGGCGATTGGACATCGTTTGGGCCCCGAACAAGCAGAAACAAGCCACATATGCAAAAGTTCAAGAATGGGCTGGGAGGAGACTGGGACCCACAAACAAAAGGGGTTGACCAAGTTTAGGTGGTCAAACAGAGATGAAACTTCTATGACATACTCAAAGTAGTGTCAAGAACCATTCCTCCAAGTTTCGTGGCGATTGGACACCGTTTGGGCCCCGAACAAGCGGAAACAAGCCACATATGCAAAAGTTCAAGAATGGGCCTTGGGAGTGACTGGGGCCCACAAACAAAAGGAGTTGACCAAGTTAAGGTGGTCAAACAGAGCTGAAACTTCTTTGAAATACTCAAAATAGTGTCAAGAAGCATTCATCCAAGTTTCATGGCGATTGGACACCGTTTGGGCCCCGAACAAGCGAAAACAAGCCACATATGCAAAAGTTTAAGAATGGGCCTAAGGAGTGACGGGGGCCCACAAACAAAAGGAGTTGACCAAGTTCAGGTGGTCAAACAGAGCTGAAACTTCTATGACACACTCAAAATAGTGCCAAGAAGCATTCCTCCAAGTTTCGTGGTGATTGGACACCATTTGGGCCCCGAACAGATGGAAACAAACCACATATGCAAAAGTTCAAGAATGGGCCTTGGGAGTGACTGGGGCCCACAAACAAAAGGAGTTGACCATGTTCAGGTAGTCAAACAGAGCTGAAACTTCTATGAAACATTAAAATGGTGTCAAGCAACATCTCTCCAAGTTTCGTGATGATTGGACATCACTCGGTCCTTAAACAATGGAAAATAGACCGCATATGCAATGTTTCAAAAGTGGGCCTTGTCCGTGACCAGGGCCCAATTAATGAAAAAGTTGACCAACTTCCTGAAGTCAAAACGAGCTGAAATTTTTATGACATCCAGAAAATAATGTCAAGCAATATCCCTCCAAGTTTCGTGGCAATCGGACTTCGTTTGGACTCAAAACAGATGAAAATGAGCCACATACGCGAAAACCTGAAATTGGGCCTCGTCCGTGACCCGGCCTGCGGTCACGGACCTTCAAAAGATGTTTCCCACGATTTTGGGCAGTTTCCCTCCACTCCTCTTCGAAATCTAACTCCCCACAACTGCTATTAACTCCCCAAAACTACACAAAACTGATTGGGAGTCTATAAAAGCTTCAAATTTTGAAGGAAAAAGAGAGGAACACATACACAAAGAAGAAAATAGAAGAAATCAAAGAAAGAAGCACTTAAAGCAACAAAGAAGCAAACTCCAGCAGCACTTCCATGACCATTCCCACCTTCTTTTCTCAATTTTGAAGGTGAGGAAGAAAATTCAAAAGAAGAGAAGGAAGTAGAATGGCCAAAGTTCATGCTATGTTCATACGTCAGCAATTTCTGAGAGGATGACATTGTCACCTATGTTTCTCTTATTCGTAGGGCCTCTTAGCCATCGCAAGAGTTGTGAAAGAAGTCTCTCTAGGCCTCATTTTGTTCCTTGAAAATGATAGGTTCAAGATGACACAACTCCGGCTTCATATTTGCCCATTTCGGACTTGAAACAAAAACGCAGTCCGTAAGCACAAATGATGAGTCATAGAGGTTTCGATTGATTCCATGGTTAAATGTGATCTTCTTGATGGTTTTCCACCACTCCAAAGTCATGAAAATAGAGTTCTAACACTTGAAAAAAGTTCCAAGAAAGAACTAGCGCGAACAGCATAAAAAACGGAGGCAAACAGTGACTTCACGGCCACGTCTATCAGTGACCGTGACCCACGGTCACTGGAAGGCCCCAGTGACCGTGGGTGAGTCACGGTCACTGGAATGGGGCAATGACTGTGGGTCATGGTCACCCCGTTTTTCCATCTTTTTTTCGCATTTTTTTTCTACTCTGTGTACATCTTTTTGTAATTTCCAAATTAAGATCACATCTAAGACTTGAGGGATGGGTTGTAAACTTTGTAAACTCATGTAAACAACCTGCATCCCCGCGGTCAGGGCACTTGAACCTATGTGAACAAAGGGAAATTAATGATGAACTGTAATTATTTTCTATTCTTCTTAACGCTTGAAGTGCGTGAATGTCGGACCTTGATTCCGTAATTCATTTTCCACGCCTACTTTTTAAGCGTGATCAGACAATTGGCACCATCTGTGGGAATATATGCCCTAATTTGTGATCAAATTTGGTGAAAAATGCATGAAAGTGCTGAAAATTACCGAAAAGTGCTGCTGTTGCACTGAAAACTGCCGTTGTTGCACTGTAACTGCCGCTGTTGTGCTGGAAACTGCTGCTATTGCGTTGTAACTGCTGCTAGTGCACTGAAAGTGCCAGCTGTTGCACTAAAAGTGCCGCTGTTGCACTGAAAGTGCTGCTGTTGTGATGGAAACTGCTGCTTTTGCGCTGTAACTGCTGCTGTTGCACTGAAAGTGCCGCTGTTGCACTATAACTGCTGCTGTTGCACTGTAACTGCTGCTGTTGTGCTGGAAACTGCTGCTATTGCGTTGTAACTGCTGCTGTTGCACTGAAAGTGCCGTTGTTGCACTGTAACTGCTGCTGTTGCACTGAAAGTGCTACTGTTTCACTGAAAACTGCTTCTAAAAGCCTGTGACCGGGGCACACGGTTACTTACCTATTTTTTATGATGACAAAGGCTTATTTAACCTCCAATTACACCAATACAAGACCTTTGATGTTTGCAATGGATTTGAAAATATCATTAAATGACTTTTGCACCTTGAAGTGCATATTGTTCATACAAATGAAGGCATTGGGCACCTTGATGTGCGTACACTTGCCATTTAATTGGAAGAATTTACACATTGATGTGCATAACTTGATTGAATGAATTCGCACCTTGATGTGCATGGACCAAATCATCACCCTTTTCACTTTAGAAGAGTGATGATTCAGTTCAAAGGATGCCCTATTGAAAAGGGGAACTAGGTCTGGTTTCTTTACTTCACACTCGTGATTTATTTGCTTAATCACAAGTTGGGAATCTCCATAGACTCCTAGCATGTTAATATTGGCATCTAAAGCTAACTCAAGCCCCATGATTAATGCCGTGTATTCTGCCACATTGTTCGAGCATAGCTTGATCAATGAGAAGGAGTGAGGAACATAAAGTTCTCCTGGACTGCAGAAAATAATTCCAACCCCGGATATTGGCTTTCCTTGCTCATTAGTCCTGGAAGCTCCATTAAAATGCATGGTCCAATGTAGATCTGAATCAACGGTGGATTTCCATGTTTGTTCAGTGAAGAAGACTGACTCATCGGGGAGATTGTCTATGAACTCAGAATCTTCTGACAGTGGATGTTCTGCTAGAAAATCTGCAAGAGCTTGTCCTTTTACTGCTTTCACAGGAGTGTATCTGATGTCATATTGAGAAAGAAGGATGGACCATTTGGCCAGACGTTCGCTCAACGCCCCGGCTTTTGTCACTAATACCTTTAATGGATTAATATTGTAAACCAGATACACCACATTAGAGAGGATGTAATGCCGCAGCTTTTGTATTGCAAACATAAGCGCAAGACATTCTTTTTCTATTGGGTGATAATTGTGCTCAGTACCAACTAGCATCCTTGACAGGTAATAGAGTGCCACCTCATTTCCTTCATCATTCTTTTGAGCTAACAATGCTCCCAATGAATGATCAAGAGCCCTTGTAGAAAGAATGAAAGGCTTGCCCGGAATTGGAGCTGAAAGAACTGGCGGGTTTGTAAGATATTGTTTTATATCCGGAAAAGCATTTTCATAAGCTTTGTCCCATGCAAAGTCTACTCCTTTCTTCATCAATTTGGAGAATGGTCTGCACTTTCCGGACAAGTTGGAAATGAACCGTCGGATGTAGGCGAGTCTTCCCTGTAATCCTTTCAATTCTCTCAAATTTCTCGGCGAAGGCATTTCCAATATGGCTTTGATTTTGATGGGATCTATTTCAATGCCCCCTTTTCGCACCATAAATCCTAGAAACTTTCCGGAAGAAACTCTGAAAAAACATTTTAGGGGATTCATTTGAAGACTGAATTTCTGTAATCTCTCAAAGACAGTGCGAAGATCGGCGAGATGATTTGATTTATGCTTGCTTTTGACTGCCAAATCATCAACATAATATTCAACAGATTTATGTTGTAAGTCCTTAAATATTTTCATCATTGCTCTTTGGTATGTGGCTCCAGCATTTTTGAGACCGAATGGCATGACAGTATAACAGTATATGCCGAATGGAGTTCTAAAGGAAGTGTGTTTCTCATCCTCTTTGAACATTTTGATCTGATTATACCCCGAGAAGCAATCCATAAATGACATTCTTTCGAACCCAAAAGTATTGTCAATCATTATGTCTGGTATAGGTAATGGAAAATCATCTTTGGGGCAGGCTTTATGCAGATCTCTGAAGTCAATACAGATTCTGATTTGTCCATTCTTTTTAGTAACTTTGACTATATTAGCCAACCAGTCTGGATGTTGTTCTTCACGGATGAAATTAACGCCATTGAGTTTTGAACTTCTGCTTCTATCTTCTCCATGATTTCAGGCTTAGTCCTCCTTTGGTCCTATTTTACAGGTTTAACATCATCTGCTATATTTAATTTGTGTACAGAGATTTCTGGATCTAGGCCCGGCATTTCTGCATAAGTCCATGCAAAGCAATCTATGAACTCTCGCAAGAATCCCACATACAGATCAAGTTCACTTCCTTTAATTTGAGAGCTTACAAAGTACATTCTTCATCAAAATTGAATGATACCAAATGCCAAATCAGAAGTTGAATATAGTATCTCAAAGTCATTCAAAAAAAGGGGGGGCTGTGACCATGGGATATCCCATGGACAGTAGTGGCCAAGATCAGGGGCCATCTCCATGATGCTTAAATTCAAACAGGTCAATAGAGAAAAGGCAACACAACGGTAAAAAGGCAAACCCAAAAAAAAAAAAAGGGTAGATTCCACATTCGGCCATGACAGAACTTAAAGAAACTAGGATGTAGAAACTTACCAGCCATGGTGATGATCTTTAATCAGTAAACCCACAAGATGGAAGATGGAAGAAGAAAACTGAGATGATAGGTGCCCTTGAATGCTTGAAGTCTCAGTCTGTCTCCCTCTTAATCGGTTCAATTTGGGGACTCGGTCTCTCTTTCTCTCTTTTTTTCTCTCTCTCCCAGTCTCTCTCTCTCTCTCTCGGTCTCTCTCCCTCTTTCTCAGTTTTCCCTCTCTCTCAATTTCTCTCTCTCTCTCCCGGTCTCTCTGTCTCGGTCTCTCTCTCTCTTTCTCTCTCTTTCTCGGTTTTTCTCTCTCTCCCGGTCTCTGTTTCTCTCGGTCTCTCTCCCTCTCTCTCAGTTTTTTCTCTTTCTCTCTCTCTCAGTCTCTCTCTTGGTCTCTGTTTCTCTCGGTCTCTCTCCCTTTTTCTCAGTTTCTCTCGGTCTCTCTCCCTTTTTCTTAGTTTTTCTTTCTCTCTCCCGGTCTTTCTCTCTCTTTTCTCTCTCTCTCTCTCCCGGTCTCTATCTCTTTTTCTTTTTTTCTCTCTCTCTTTCTCTCTCTCCCGCTCTCTCCCTCCCGGTCTCTCTCTCTCTCTTTTTCTCTCTCTCCCGGTCACCCTTTCATCGATCTCTCTATCTCTCTTTTCTCTCTCTCCCGGTCTCTCTCTTTTTCTCTCCCTCTCCTGCTCTCTCCCTCCCGATCTCTCTCTCTCTTTTCTCTCTCTCTCCCGGTCTCTCTCTTTTTCTCTCTCCCTCCCAGTCTCTCTCTCTTTTTCTTTTTCTCTCTCTCTCACGGTCTCTCTTTCACTTTTCTCTCTCTCTCTCTCTCTCAGTTTCTTTTTCTTTTCTTTTTCTCTCTCGGTCTCTCTCCCTCTTTCTCGATCCTTCTCTCCCTTTCTCCTAATTTCTCTCTTTCTCTCGTTCTCTCTCCCTTTTTCTCAGTTTTTTTTCTCTTTCCCTTTGTCGGTTTGAACAGCAAAAAAAAAAAAAAAAAGACAGAAACATTGGGTTTTAAATGCCCACGGTCTTTTCCCTATTTAGCCTCCTTACCCACGGTCATTGCAAACTTGAACTGGTGGAGCCCATTGCCGAATCCCCTCGAGCTCAAGTCGTTCCCACAAATACAATTTGGTTAAAATCAGTGGAGTCTAAACCTTGATCAAGTCTCGATGGATTCCTCCTTCTTCATCTACGATCTCTGTAATCTTTTGAAATTCCTATGAGGGGTCCACTTGGGGTAATTTACAAATGAAATAATCCTATTTAAGATATTTTGAAGGAAATTATACAAAAAAAGAGATGCGGAGTCTCTTTCCAAATCAACTTTGGGTCAAAACTTGATTTCAAACCAATGTCCCAAATTGTTTTTCCTCAAAACTCATGAAAGCCAATCTCTTTCAAAACTACATCTCATTTTGTCAAAATTGCATCTTATTTTAAATTATGTCAAGCCAAGTCAAAACCCAAAATTTGATTTTTGAAAATGAACCAAAAATCCATGAAAATCAAAACCCAAATCCATTTTTATTAAAACTTTTGATTTTCTTAAAACCTCAAGGATTCTTTTTGTGGGTGTTCCCTACGTCCCCACAGAGATGCCACTCTGGATATCTGTGAAAATAGGTCAAAAGAAAATCAAATTCATTTCCAAAATCCAAACAAAATTCATAAACTTCTGAATTTTCTAAATACCTAAGGGATTCCTTTGTGGGTGTTCCCCACAGTCCCCACGGAAATGCTACTTTTGATATCCGTGAAAATAGGGCAAAGAAATTCAGATTTATTATGTCTTTTCAAAATTCCGTCATCAAACCCTTCACGGTTTTTATCAAAATTTTCAAATCCCAAGTTTAGGCCTAAAACCTACCTTGACAAACTGTCTTTTCATCAAGCCATCCATCATTCCCACCAATTGGCTATTTCGAGGCACAATGATTATTATACTATAATCATTGCACCTCGAGAGGGCACTTGTTGACCTATAAAAATTGCAAATACTGCAGCGAAGACACCTCATCTCAGCTTAATTTAGGCTACAGAGGTTATTTGCAGATCCTGGGGAATCACTGTGAGAACCGGCATTCCTACATGTCGAAGTGATGATATGCTATGCTCTATGGATCCCTGTGCAGAGTGATATCCCATGAAGATCAAGGTAGCTGGAACTCTCAGAGGAAGTTCAAATTTCGGGTTAAACAGACATCATCGAACTCAAAAGCCACAAGCATGTCAGCCTGAGGTCAGTCCCCCCCAAGCCAGGGGGTCACTGACCAAAGTCCTGCTTCCCGATGTCCAAAATTGATGAAATTTGGGCACGAAGCTTCAGTCATGCTCAGAAGATACTTTGCAAAATTTCAAGTCGAAAAGACTCCGTTTGGTCTAAATTTCATTACATGTCAGCTTAGAGGACAGTAATCCCGAATTTGGGGGTCACCAGCTAAGATCTTACTTCCAGAAAGCCAAAGCAGATAAAATTTGGAACGAATGCTCAAAGAATGCCCCAAGTTATTCTCCCAAAGTTTCGAGTCAAGTGGAGGCTGTTCGGATAGAAAACAGGCTAACTATCTCAACGCGGAGTGAATAATGACCTAACGCATGCAATGAATAGGCCACTGTTCGAAGTCTTACTTCCTCAAATCCAAATTGCATGAAATTTGGATGAATACTCCAAGATGTTCTTGATGTCAATCCCTCCAAGTTTCGTGGCGATTGGACACCGTTTGGGCCCCGAACAAGCGGAAACAAGCCACATATGCAAAAGTTCAAGAATGGGCCTTGGGAGTGACTGGGGCCCACAAACAAAAGGAATTGACCAAGTTAAGGGGGTCAAACAGAGCTGAAACTTCTATGAAACACTTAAAATGGCGTCAAGCAACATCCCTCCAAGTTTCGTGATGATTGGACATCATTCGGGCCTTAAACAATGGAAAATAGACCGCATATGCAATGTTTCAAAAGTGGGCCTTGTCCGTGACCAGGGCCCAATTAATGAAAAAGTTGACCAACTTCCTGAAGTCAAAACGAGCTGAAATTTTTACGACATCCAGAAAATAATGTCAAGCAACATCCCTCTAAGTTTCGTGGCAATCGGACTTCGTTTGGACTCAAAACAGATGAAAATGGGCCACATACGCGAAAACCTGAAATTGGGCCTCGTCCGTGACCCGGCCTGCGGTCACGGACCTTTAAAAGATGTTTCCCACGATTTTGGGCAGTTTCCCTCCACTCCTCTTCGAAATCTAACTCCCCACAACTGCTATTAACTCCCCAAAACTGCACAAAATTGATTGGGAGTCTATAAAAGCTTCAAATTTTGAAGGAAAAAGAGAGGAACACATACACAAAGAAGAAAATAGAAGAAATCAAAGAAAGAAGCACTTAAAGCAACAAAGAAGCAAACTCCAGCAGCACTTCCACAACCATTCCCACCTTCTTTTCTCAATTTTGAAGGTGAGGAAGAAACTTCAAAAGAAGAGAAGGAAGTGGAATGGCCAAAGTTCATGCTATGTTCATACGTCAGCAATTTCTGAGAGGATGACATTGTCACCTATGTTTCTCTTATTCGTAGGGCCTCTTAGCCATCGCAAGAGTTGTGAAAGAAGTCTCTCTAGGCCTCATTTTGTTCCTTGAAAATGATAGGTTCAAGATGACACAACTCCGGCTTCATATTTGCCCATTTCGGACTTGAAACAAAAACGCAGTCCGTAAGCACAAATGATGAGTCATAGAGGTTTCGATTGATTCCATGGTTAAATGTGATCTTCTTGATGGTTTTCCACCACTCCAAAGTCATGAAAATAGAGTTCTAACACTTGAAAAAAGTTCCAAGAAAGAACTAACGTGAACAGCATAAAAAACGGAGGCAAACAGTGACTTCACGGCCACGTCTATCAGTGACCGTGACCCACGGTCACTGGAAGGCCCCAGTGACCGTGGGTGAGTCACGGTCACTGGAATGGGGCAATGACCGTGGGTCACGGTCACCCCGTTTTTCCATCTTTTTTTCGCATTTTTTTTCTACTCTGTGTACATCTTCTTGTAATTTTCAAATTAAGATCACATCTAAGACTTGAGGGAGGGGTTGTAAACTTTGTAAACTCATGTAAACAACCTGCATCCCCGCGGTCAGGGCACTTGAACCTATGTGAACAAAGGGAAATTAATGATGAACTGTAATTATTTTCTATTCTTCTTAACGCTTGAAGTGCGTGAATGTCGGACCTTGATTCCGTAATTCATTTTCCACGCCTACTTTTTAAGCGCGATCAGTCTCACCCACTCTTACTTTCTTCTTTGGCATGCATGGGGGTTAGATTAGTGGTTAGACGTGTGGTTTGAGCCCAAGGACAACAAAGAGCTTGTTAGAACCCATTTGAGGTAAGTATAAGCATGATTTGTATGAACCATGTTGGTATATGTTTAATTTTGAATAATTTCTTATGTTTGCATGTGAAAAGAGGTGTTACAACCCAATTTGTGTTAATTCCCATCTATTTGATGTGTTTTGCCCCTTTTTGTACACCTCTAATTGATTCTGTAACGGGTTCAGGAAATCACCCTGTGCCGTCACGGCTAAGCCGTAAACTGCCTATGGCTCAAAGTCCAGAAACTTGTAAACCTAGATTTCTTCTACGGTTAGGTCACTGTTAAGTCGTATAATGTACTACGGCTAAGCCGTAGCTCAGTGTGACCCAGCCATAAATCAATACAGGGTGGAATTTTGAAATAACTAAAAGTTGGCATTTTGCTGACCTTTTACGGTCTAGCCACGGTTAAGCCGTGCAGTGTTCTACAGCTAAGCCAAACCCTCATCGTGGCTGAGCGATAGAATAAAAACAGGGCTGAGCCATAAGACCTGGGCAAAGTAAGAAAGACAGGAATTGAAGAGACCTTGTAGGACCTTTGAATTAGAATGTAGGCAACCTTGACTTGCCCAACGGGTTATGATGAGAACTGCATGAATGATCTCAAGGGCTGCAACTCATTCATGTACGTTGTCCAGTTGTTAAACACCTCCCCATGGATGTTGGTTTAAGGGACTTCGATACACATTTATGATAGATGCAACACTAGACAATAGTGCATCGGATAACTTAAAACTATATCATCATGCACGGTTAGAAACACTGGATAGCTAGATTAGGGTTGGCTTGTAAATGATCTTATTCAATCGAACATTGATTTGCATGGCATCTTGCATGACGCTTATTGACCTCCACTAGTCAGTATGATTGGTTAGTTCTCGTCTTGAATGTTCGTATGGTTTGGTTTGCTCGATATGTCTCCAGAACTTTGAGTATTGTACGTATGTATATATGCTTGGACCGTATGCACGTATGATATATGTTTGGACCATATGCATGTATGATATATGCTTGACATGATATGCATGATCTACTCAAAGTCTAGTATATAATTGACTCTATATGGTCAGACACTACTCAGCCTCAGCCTTATGATACCTGATGGGGTTGAATTTGACGTAGTTTATATGGCCTCGTTGCAATGAGTTTATGTTTTGGGGCTTCCGGACCCCAGGAACCCGAGACCCATTCGTACCTTGGCCCGGTCGATGGTGTTCTCAGCACGGATATAAGATCCCTTTTTGGGAGCATATGGCATATATAGTTGCCACTTAGTTATGTACACGATATGTATACATTGATTCTGATAGCATGCTTTGTGTAATGCACAACTGTTTAGTATACGAATTTGAAATGATGTGGTTGATATCATATTACTTATTTTATTATATACATCATGTGTTAACTTGTTATTGCTTATACTTGACTGAATCGTTGTATTCATGAGCTATCCTTGGTGTTGCAGGCTTAGATACCCCGATTGACCCCTTGTCGGTCGATTAGACTCTAAGGGAGGCCCCCGATGTCTCATCCGGACTAGAGGAGTGGATGTAAACATTCCATCGGAGAGCGACACAGATACACATGCATATAGGTTTCCCTTATTTTGAGATTTAACACGTGGATCTGACATGTTGGATCCCTTCATGATTTGTGAATTGTATTTTGATTCATTTTGTATAACTCTGACCTCTATGTAATCTTTTGTTAATATATCTTTCCGTTAATGTGGATGTTTTGATACCTACAGCTTCCGCATACTTGTGTGGCACGTGTGAACTTTCCCTTGTGCATGTGCATTGAGACTGGGTCTAAGTGTATAGGCATGGGAGTACGTGTATCATCGGTTAGGTTTTAACTAACCCCTGATCTCCTGGGCTCGGGTTGTGACAAAAACTCCAGATCTTTTCTACGGGTATCAGCATAACTCTTCTATCTTGAACGAGTAACTTTTTTATTCTCAATTGCTTTTTGCACCTTTTCAGTAATTTCAACAATAATATTTGGTCCATGGAAACTTCTAGTTCCGACTTTTTCCCAACAAACTAGACTCTGACATTTACGTCTATATAATGCTTCATATGGAGCCATACCAATGTTTTCATGGAAGATATTGTTATATGCAAATTCATACAATAATAAGTGCTTATTCCATTCTTTGTCAAAGTTTCATTTTGGGATATAAGTGCATCTAGGGTTTCATGACTACTTTAGTTTATTTTGATATGCATGGATCATGACCCATTGTATTGTGAAATGGTGTTACTCCTCTTCTTTGTTCGAAAACTTTATTTCATTTTGTAAAGACATGTTTCTTTTAACTCTTATATATATAGATTTATTTGAGTCTGGTGTTGTGATAATTTATTCCATGATTGATATTGACAGCTTCCGCTTATTGAATGTTTGGACAGATGTCCACTAATAGCCTTGTGCATGTGTAAGTAGGATGACTATTCTTTGTGTAATTTCGCCTAGACTCGGGTTCAGGTGTGAATTATACGGGAGTACATGTGTCACTTTTTAGGTTGAAATCCTAATATCCGAATTCTTGGGCTCAAGTTGTGATATACGTATTAGTATGGTATTAGAGCATGAAATAGTCATTTAAAAGACTTAGCCATTAAAAACGTGGTGAGGATACAAAAGAATTAAGTGAATATCAAATATTTGACTCTATAGTTTGATCATTTGATCTGGTACGAGGGATCTAGCTGGGATAATTCTAAGATAAGACTATTTGATTTCATTTTTGCAAGAAATGGCTTCTAGATTGGGTACCAACAATAATAACAACAAAAGTGATATGAACTCGTTATTGGAAATGGTTGGTTCCACACCTCAACCCTCACCTTTAAATACCAAAGACCGTTTTATAATGGTAATGCAAGCAATTTAGGTGTAGTTTCAAGTAATGCAAGCTATGCAGTCTTTACAAGTACAAATGGCTTCAATAGCGGAACGACTGAGGTAACCATTAGTCCCACCACACGTAGAGCAACAAGTAGTGTTCCAACCGAAAAAGAATGATCCCAATGCCTTGTATGAAAATTTTAGAAAGTGAGGTGCAACGGAATTTCATGCCATGCTCTACAAACGGATGAATAGTTAGAGCATACTGACGATATGTTTGACATGGTTATCTGCACCAACAAGCAAAAAGTCCTGCTTACTGCTTCTATGTTTTGCGGTGTGGCAAAAACATAATAGAAGAGTGTGAGAGACTCGTATAAGGATATGCCTGGTGCTACATCGTGGGAGACATTCAAGAGACAGTTTAAAAGGAAGTTTATACCAGCTCATGTTTAGAGGAAAAAAGAGGTGGAGTTTTGGCATTATAGCGACAACAGATGTCGATGGTAGGCTATGTACATACCTTCACTCGGTTATCACAGTATGCAGAGGATATGATCAATACGGAGGAGAAAAAAGTTAACAGGTTTCTCATTGGCTTAAATCCTATGTACAAAGATTTTGTCACGGCTTTCCAAAGGCCAGTTACATTTGATGATACAGTAGATAGAGCTTATTCTATAGAGGCAAACACTCGTGAGAAAAGAGCTGTAGACCCCAAAAGAAACATATCCTTTGGTCCTAAGGGGCAAGCACAGAAGAAAATGAAAGGCAATCAAAGTAGCCCAAGTAAAGCAAGTGTGACGTGTAGCCTCTGTGGCAAGCCACATCGAACAGAGGCATGCTAGAGAAGTACAGGAGCTAATCTAATTTGTGGTTCAATGGAGCATTGGATTAATGAATGTCCCAAGTACAAGTCCATCCAGCAACCATGACCTTCTGTACCTATTTCCCAAGGCAAACCATAGCAATACGTCAAGGCCAGAAGCAGAATCGTCAGAATGCCCATGCTTATGCAGTTACTTATGAGAGTGCGGAGGACGTCAATCTGGTCGAGCGTATTTTTTCAATTGATAATGAAGAAGCACAAGTGTTGTTCGACTCAGGGTCTACGTATTCATACATATCACCCCATTTTACTGTGAAACTACGGAAGCAGCCTAAGTCACTACCGTATGGGTTGGTTATGTCCACTCCTTTCGGCAAGAGAGTGGGGTGTAGTATATACTACCCCCAATGGGATGTTCGAATCGAGGGTCGTCAACTCCCAGTTGACTTGATTCTACTGTTTATGTTAGATTTCGACGTTATCCTTGGTATGGATTAGTTAGCAAGATATCATGCTTACGTGAATTGTTAAAACAGAACGATTCACTTTGATTTAGGTAACAGGTTTCATTTCGAGAGAAGTTAGAAGAAATTTCCTAAGCATGTCATCTTTGCATTTAAAGCAGATAGGATAATACACAAGGGAAGTGAAGGCTTCATTGCCTGTATCCCTGAGAAGAAAGAACTCAAGAAGCTTATAGAGATTCTGGTTGTACGTGACTTCCCGGACATAACTCAAGAAGCTTATAGAGATTCTGGTTATATGCGACTTCCCGAACATATTTCCCGAAGAAGTCCCAGGGTTAACTCCTGTTAGAGAAGTTGAATTCTCTATTGAACTAGTGTCAGGTATACCATTGATTAGTAAACCTCCGTATCGTATGGCTCCTGCAGAATTACTAGAGTTGAAAAAGTAATTGTAGGATTTACTTGATAAGGGTTTCATACGCCTAACATGTCACCGTGAGGAACCCCGGTGTTTTTCTAAAGAAGAAGGACGGCACGCTTTGAATGTGCATTGACTACCGGCAGTTGGATAAAGTAATGATAAAGAATAAATATCCCCTGCCGCGCAGCGATGAATTTTTGGACCAACTCTAAGGTACAACGTATTTCTCAAAAATAGATTTGAGATCTTGTTATCATTAATTGAGAGTTAAGGAAGATGACATTGCAAAAACTGCCTTTAGAACAATGTATGGTCATTATGAAGTCCTCATGATGCCTTTTGGATTGACTAATGCACCTGCTGCATTTATGGCTTTGATGAATAGGGTCTTCGCTCCCTTCTTGGAACAGTTCGTTGTGGTTTTCATTGATGATATTTTGGTGTATTCAAAGACAATAGAAGAGCACGCAAACCATTTAAGGAGAGCCTTGCACTTGTTGAAAAAACATTGATTATATGCAAAGTTAGAGAAATGTGATTTCTGGCTTGAGCAGGTAGTTTTTCATGGTCATATCATTTCACGGGATGGTTTGGTAGTTGATCCAGCAAAAATTAAGACAGTTGTAAATTGGCCAAGTCCAAAATCTGTGACAGAGATCAGGAGTTTTCTTGGACTTGCAAGGTATTATAGAATATTTGTTCAAGACTTCTCAAAGATATCTGCTCTTTTGACAAAATTAACTCAAAAGAACGTACCTTTTAATTGGACTGAAGGCTGTGAATCAATTTTTACAATTTTAAAAGAAAATTTTTAGAAAAGTTAAAAGAAAAGTTAACTACCGGATGGAAATAAAGGATTTGTGATATATTCAGATGCGTCTAGAGTTGGATTGGGGTGTATCTTAATGCAACATTACAAGGTGATTGTGCATGATTCTAGACAGTTAAAGGAGCATGAAAAGAATTACTGCCACAACCCGAGCCCCAAAAATCGTGGGTTAGTTAAAACCTAACCCGTGACACACATACTCTCGTGCACGCATACATAAACCTCGTCTAAGTATACGTGCACAAGGGATGTTCACACATGCAAGCTAGGTGTCCGCGGAAGCTGTACATATCATTGCATGACAAAAGGAAACACGGATAGTAACAAGAACTGTAAGAAAACTGTTAGTAATTACAGAATATACAAATAAATTGGGAAACAGTGTCTTAGAGACAATTACAAGATAAGGTGTACATGAAAAACCAAAACCCTGATACAATGGAAGACAAAGGATTGATGCAATGCAAAGCTGTTCTCCAATGGGAGGGATTACATTCACTCCTCTTGCCCTGATTGGGCCTCGTGAGTCTCTCCTGAAGTCAGACCGACCGGTGAGGGGTCGGTAGAGGGATTTGGGCCTGCAACACTAAAAACAACTCATGAATACAATGATTCAACAAAGCATAAGCAACAATAATTTAACACGCGTTATGTCTAGCAGAATGGTTAACAGTTAACAATTAACCCTGCATAAAGGTCATGTTCGTATGCTAGGCAGGTTGTGCATGTCAATAGGCATGCTTTCAGAATCATAAAACAGATAAACTCGTTAAGTGGCTACTACATTTGCCATATTTTCCCTATCGAGAGTAGTCAGGATGAGAACACCATCGACCGAACCAGGGTACGAATGGGTCTCTGGTTCCTGGGATCCGAAATCCCAGGACAGGAGCACTTTGCAGAGGCAACAAACAAGCTACGCCAAAGTCAACCCCGTCGGGTATCTTGAGGCTGAGTAGAGCCAGACAAACAAGATTAGTCATGTTATATGATGTACGTCAATCAGTGTCAATCGGTCGGTCAGGCAGTGCAGTACAGTACAGTCCATGTATCAAGTCATATTATGTCAGATCACAAGTAAGCAATACAGTGCGTGCATCACACGAGAGTCAATCACTAAACTCAAGTCTTGCAATATCAATTCAAGTGAACAATTACAAGTCAAAACAAGAATAAAAGCATGGAAGGCAATAATCGAAATCAATATGCACTGCAAGTCAAGTTATTACTAGGAATCAAGATTGTTTACTAGCCAACCCTAAGCTAGTTGTCCAACGTTTTTAACCGTGAATGATGATGTGGTTTTTAGTTATTCGATACATAATTATTCATTTTGTGGGTGTTGCACTGTATCACTAAACATGTATCAAAGTCCCTTAAACCAATACCCATGGGAAGGTGCTTAACAATTGGACAACATACATGAATGAGTCACAGCCCTCAAGACCCTTCATTCACTTAAGGTAGTCTGTTGGGCAAGTTATGGGGTTGAAAAGTCCAGGTGGAAGTCCTATAAGGTCTTATCAGTAACCCTATCTTTTCTCCAATTCATTTAAAGAGTAAAGAGACCAAACGGTAGTATAACAACGTCCTCTAGGTGTTAAGGAAGCAAGAGAAGAGGAATAAGAAAGATTTAGATTTAGTTGGATATTGAATCTCTCGGAGCGACCAGTAGGCTCTGAAGCCCGATCGATCGGATTTTGGTTCTAGAAATGTCTGATCGGTTAGACCCCAGGCCCGATCAATAGGGTAACAGATTGCTGTACAGAGTAGAACAACTGTACTGCAGTCTTTACACTCACTTGAGAGAAAGAGTAGAAGAAACACAACAATCAACGTGTACCAACATGTGTTTATCCATACTGTGCTTATACTTGCCTTATGAGCTTTTCCCTTAACTTAGTTATTCCTTGGCCCAATCCTTCTCGGAGATGTAATTCTAACACCATGCATGCCAAGAGTAAGCAAAAGAAAAGGGGTGCATGCCGTGCAATCACACCCTAAACTCATCACGAAGACTGTGGCTCAACTTTCCACCTTAAACAAACCAGGGAGGTGATGCGAGGCTCTTGTCCACGATGAAGAGATAACGAAGACGAGATCAAAGAAGAGTGTAGTGAACAAGAGAGACTTTGAGTAGAGAAGAGAAAGAACTCGCTTCTTACCGGTGAACCCAAAGGGATGACAAGCAATCGGCGCACAAGATTTTCCCCTTTCTTTAATTGTGAGAAGAAGAAGAAAAGGAAGAATCCAAGAGCAAAGAAGAGAGCGAGAGAGAGTGCTATCGCTGGGAGGGAGAGAGAGATGAAAATGAGAGAGGGAGAGTCGGTGCTTGCATGTTTATATAAGGATAAGGATTAGACAATTTACATAAAAGTCCAACAGTTTAGGATAATTACAATTCAACTCAACTAACGGTCCAACGGAAACAAACGACGTCGTTCACATACAAGTCAGTTACAGAAGTTGACGGGCATAACAAAATACACGTGTTAACACCAAGATGATGAATGAATGACAAACTCGTACAAAATCAAAAATTATGAAAAAGGGCTTGTGTCTACTTAAACCAGGTTAAATTCAACCCAACTATCTATCCATGACTCGAAACGAATCTCAAAAGAATACAATATTAAGCATAAAACTAATGCGCTAGAAAATAACCCAAAACCACATTAATTAGTCGTTAAACCGAATTCAGCTGGGCTAGAGTGTTACAACTGCACCACATATGATCTGGAACTAGCAGCTATTGTGTTCGCCTTAAAATTTTGGCGACATTATCTGTATGGTAGAAAGTTTGAGGTACATTCAGATCATCACAGCTTGCAATATTTGTTTGAACAGCATGATTTGAATATGAGGCAATGTAAATGGCTTGAGTTCATAAAAGATTATAATTTCCTTATCAAGTATCACTCAGGGAAAGGGAATGTTATGGCCGGTGCTCTTAGCAGAAAACAATAAGTCTCAGTGCCTTATTGAGCTCAAATTTATTCATACAAGATGAATCCAAAGACATGCCTGTAGATGTAAATTTAGTGGATGACTTGGCAGTGTTTGCTTGTACCGTTGCCTTCCAGTTTGATATAATTCAAGTAATCAAGGACAAACAATTTGAATATCCAAATCTAGTGTAAATTAAAGACCATATAGGAGATAGACCAGATTTCCGCCTGGATGATGGTGTTCTATATTTCAAGAATAGATTGTGTGTACCAACTCTTAATGGCCTGAAAGAGAGCCTAATGACAGATGCATATTATGTTAGGCATGCGATTGACCCTGGTAGCACGAAGATGTACTGGAATCTAAAGGATCAATTTTAGTGGAACAATATGAAAAGAGAAATCGCAGGATTTGTAGTTGCGTGTCTTACATGCCAAAAGGTGAAAGCTAATCATCAAAGGCCTCCTGATTCCTTACACCCATTGCATATCCTATAGTGGAAACGAGAACACATCACGATGGACTTTGTTTTTGGGTTACCCCTAACAAGTAAGAAGAATAATGCAATTTGAGTGATTGTAAATAGGCTAACGAAGTCAGCCCATTTCATTCCTTTTAAGAAGGGTATGACATTTTCAGAGATGGCCAAGAAGTTTGTGAATGAAATTATCAGGTTACACGGTATGCTAGTGTCTATAGTTTTCAATCGTGATAGTAGATAGGTATTATCCTTTTGGAAGGTTTTTCAAGAAGTTATGGGTACCAAATTGAGTTTTAGTACCGCACGCCATCCATAGACGGATGGACAATCCGAACGCACTATTCAGACTTTGGAGGACATGTTATGTGCCTGTGTCCTAAACTTTAACAAAGAATGAGATAAGCACTTATCATTGTGTGAATTTTCATATAACAATAGTGTAATACTCCGACCCAGCTTGACCTCGTTTAGCGGCTAATTAATCTTGTTTTCGTTGCTAATCGTGTTTTGTTTGTGTTTTGATTTTCGTTGCGGGTCATGGATAGGTAGTTGGGTTGAATTTGACCTGGATTAAGTAGACCAAGCCCTTTTTCGTAATTTTAGCTTTTCTAAGACATGGTCATTTTTGCATCATCTTGATGTCAACACGTGTCTTTCGTTGAGCTCGTCAACTTTCGTAACTACGTCGTTTGCAACCGATGTCGTGTGATTCCATTGGACCCGGATTTGACTCAAACTGAAAATAGCATTCAAACTTGGCCTTCATTGTAATTTGGACTTAACCATTAGCTTATATACACTCATCCATCGACCAACACACGTCCTCTCTCATTTTCCTGCACTGTGTACGTGGAGTTCCTCTTACTCTCTTGAATTCTCTCCTCCACCGACCTCCATCGATCAAGTTCAAATTGAGGAAGTTGGTTTTTGCATGTGAGGTGAGTTGGAAATCCTTCCATCCCTCTCATCTCTTTCCTCTATTTCTTCTCCTTCTTGTTCTTATGGCATGGTGTGTCTGTGTTTTGAATTTCTTTCCATTCCTCATGCATGCATGTTGTTTTGATTGGTGTTAGGTTGTGTTGGAGCTTAAGGACAACAAGTGTGTCTGTGATTGGCTAGTAAATGACCTGGATTCACTATGCTAACAGTTGCTTGCATGACATGTCGTTTGTCAATTATTGATCTCCACTTTATCGCATGATTACTTGTTCATGTACTTTCACATAGTTGTTTCTTTACCTTGAGTAAGCATGGATACTTCACGTATAAGACATGTTCTAAGATATGCACGTATGATATGATTGTCACGATCTACTCAGGGTTTTCATGATTGACTCTGTATGGTCAGGCACTACTTAGCCTCAGTCTTAGGATCCCGACAGGGTGAAATTGGTATAGTTTCATGGCCTTGCTACAGTAAGGAAACCTCTTGGGGAATCGGACCCTAGGAAACCGAGACCCATTGTACCCTGGCCCGGACAATGGTGTTCTTTGCACGATACAAGATCCCTCTTTTGGGAGCATATGGCAATGTAGTTGCTAACTAGTTAGGTACACAGCATGTACACATTGATTCACATGGCATGTTTCTTTCTTGCATGACAGCCTAGTATACGAATGTGCCCTGTTTAATTTACATGATGTTCTTTCTTCTATTAGACACAGCGTGCGTTAACTTGTAATGGTCATACTTCGCTGAATCGTTGTATTCACAGTTGTTTTTTGTATTGCAGGCTCAGATACCCCTACCGACCCCTCGCGGGTCGGCTAGACTCCAGCCGAGACCCCTGAGGCCCCATCCGGCCTAGAGGAGTGGGTGTGTTCACTCCCTTGGAGAGCGACTCGGTCATGCATGGCATTAGAATCTTCCTTGTTTTTGAGGATTGTCATACTTGTGTATGTCAGGACTTGTACATATTATTTTGTTCATTTTGTGTTCATTTTTAAAACCTTCAGTTATGTATATATGTCAGTTAGGTTTTTGTATTCTCTCCTTGTACTGTTAGTTTGATGTTTCTGATATTTGCAGCTTTCACGTACATGTTTTGCACGTGTGAATGTTCCCTTGTGCGTGTGCATTTAGACCAGGTCTATGTGTACAGGCACGGGAGTACGTGTGTTATCGGTTTGGCTTTTGCAAACCCCCGAACCCTAGGCTCGGGTTGTGACATAAAGGCCCAATTGTTACCATTCGAACTTTTTGTTTCTGGGTTCTCCTTCCTCCAACTTTCTTCTTCTTCCTTTTATCTCTTCACTACCATTTCTCATCAAAGTAAGAGAATAGAGGATTACATGTGATATCTGAAGTTCTTACCTTCATTTTTCATCCTTGTTTAGCTCTTCCTAGTCCTTGAAGTGAAAGACATGGGCATCTTCTTCTTCTGATCAATCTCCAAGGTAGGATTGATTCCCATTACAGCTCTCTTGAGTCTAGAGGACTTTCATTCCAACACATGCACTTATCTCCTTCCTCATTTCTTGCATGCATGGCATTTAGGTTCAAGAATAGAGTATTCTTCCTCAAATTGAGAGAAAAGAATATTAGTTAGTTGAAAGCTTAATTTAAGGCAAGTATAAGCAAAATTTGGTTAAATGTATGTTGGTATATCATGATCTTATACCTCTATCAATTTTAATGTATTTTACAGCTCTATTTGGAAATGCATGTTAAGGTGTCAAGTTCTGAAACAAAATGGATTTGCTTTAGAAAATCTGAAGCTTACGGTTAAGCCATATGAGAGTTACGGCTCAAATTCTAGAAAGCATACAAATCGAAAATTCTTCTACAGCCAAGTCATATAATGTGCTACGGCTTGGCTCAGCAGTAGAGTAAACACAGCTGAGCCATAAGACAAAACATAGTTCAACCGTGAATACAGGGGAAATTCGAGTAACTACGGCTAAGTCGTAGTGCATTTTACGGCTAAGCCATAAGATGCCACCGGCTAAGCCGTAAAACCATTGAAAACTATGATTACATAAATATCATTGTGAGACCTTGTAGGGCCTTAGCTTTTGGATACCTATATTCTATTAACTGGCCAAATTAATAATTGAACATCATGAAGGGTTTTGAGGGCTAAGACTCTTGCATGTGGTGTTGTCCGTTTGTTAAGCACATTCCCATGAATATTGGTTTAAGGGATTTCGATATACATTTTCGACACAATGTAACACCAATAGAAAACAACTATACATCGAATAACTTAAAATTACATCATCGTGCACGGTTAAAAACAATAAATGACTAGATTATGGTTAGTTAGTAAAACTACCTTGATTCCATTTAATTTGAACTGCACAGCATATTGGATTACCATATTTAACTTCTATTATTCCAATATTGATTTTGATTTGAAATGATCATGTATGATTTGATTTTATTAGAAATTGTTTCTTCATAGACGTATTACATTGACATTGATTTGAATTGAGTATGAACGAAAGTATAGGAATGACTTGACGGATATTATCTTGTATTGTTCTTAATGAATAAATTGCATACATTATTCTAAGCTCAATTGACTGACTCAAATGGTCTGGCTCTACTTAGCTTCAGCCTAATGATATCTGGTGGGGTTGACTTTGGTGTAGTAACGAACGTTGGCCCTGCAGTGTGCTTTGGTACTTCTAGACTTCATATATGAAAAGACTCATTTGTACCTTGGCTTAGTCGATGGTGTTTTTAATGTAAAGATTCCTAAAGGGAGGATATGACAAATGTAGTAGCCACTTCGTAAAGTATTTCTGTAAATGATTCTTATGGCATAATTATTCAATTGCACAACATGCCTGTATACTAAATTGACCTCTTTAATTACATGTTAATGATTCTTGTAGATACAACATGTATTACTTTAATCATGCTTATGCTTTGTTGAATAGTTTTATTCATTAGTTGTTTTTTTGTATTACAGGCCCAGATATAATTTCTGATCTTGAGAAGATCGAGAAGAATTTAGAGGAGGCTTCCAAGAACCCTTCCGGCCAAGATGAGTGGACGATGGATCAATTTTGACGATCTAACCATGGAGAGCATCAAGGATTAAAGTTTAGGCCTCATTTTAAGATATAATTGCATTTAGGGTTTCATGACTAGATCAATTTATTTTGATATGCATGGATTATAACCCATTATATTGTGAAACAGTGTTACTCCTATTATTTGTTCAGAAACTTTCTTCCATTTTGTAAAGATATGCTTATTTTAACTCTTTTATACATAGATGTATTTGAGTTTGGTGTTGTGATAACTTGTTCCATGATTGATATTGACAGCTTCCGCATGTTGAATCTTTAGACAGATGTCCACTAATAGCATTTTGCATATGTAAATAGGATAATTATCCCTTATGTAATTCCGCCTATACTCTGATTCAGGTGTGAATTATACGGGAGTACGTATGTCACTTTTTAGGTTGAAATCCTAATACCCGAATTCTTGAGCTCGGTTGTGACATCCTCTCCATCCCCTCCCTCTCTCTCCCTCTCCCTCTCCCTCCATCATTCTTTTTCTCTTTCCCTCTCCCTCCCTTTTCCCTGCCTTCCCCCGTTTATCCCCTTCCCCGCCAAGTCTCCTTGCGAAGGGAGATTGGGATCTCCCTACGTAGAGATCTCCGATCTCTCTGCAACGCGATTGCCCTGCGAATCATGGCCTTCCTGCAATCTCTCATCGCCGGATCAACTCCGCGAACCGAATCCAGATGCAAGAGTAGAGACATTAGCGCCTCGTTCAATCTGAGCCACTCCTTGGCATCTCTTGCGACCAGATCGAAGTTCTGAGAAATCTGATGCTGGGTCGACTTAGGATTTGATCTTCGTGATCTTCTCCTCAAAGCCTCGAAAGAGCTCCTGGATCTTCGTCGTAGCCTTGGATCTCGTCCTCTCAGATTCGACGAATCGGACTGGGATTGAGACGACTTTGGGAGGATGCTGCTGTTGTTGTGTTGTTGGATTGGTTTTTGGGGAGAAGCACCGATCTCCTTGCTGTAGGGAGATCCCAGTTTCCCTGCTCAAGGGAGACCGCTCGGGGAAGGGGAGAAAGGGGGAAAGGGAGGAAAGAGGGAAGGAGGGGGAAAGAGAGAGAGAGAATAGAGGCAGGAAGAGGGAGAGAGAGAGAGAGGGGAGGGAAAGGAAGAGTCTGTCGGCCGGAAGAAGAGGAGGTGTGTATGGAGAGAAGGTGTGGGACCATTTTGAGAAAATTTTGAAAATTTTCTTTGTGCCCTTGTAAGGAGAGTAATTTCCTGTAAACACATGGTAGGACCCTTTTTAGAACCATTTCGATCTTGATGCGACCCTTGCTGCAGTATGTCATCTATTCGCATGTGGAATTGGGTCAAATCCACTTTCGATTAAGATTACTTTCCTCTGTTCGGGCACACTATCGGTCCATACCCTAACCCCTCGATCCCATGGACACACAGATACGAAACTGCACCGGACTGAGTCGACCCGTCAATACATTTTCGAGATTCCGAGTGAGAAAACGAGGGGGGGGGGGGGGGACAGAGAAGTTAGAAACAGTTAAAGCGACTCAGATTACCCTAAAAAAAAAAGATCTATAAGACCCAGAGTCTCTTGGCTTTTCGTTTCCTCTCTGTCTCTCTCTCTCTCTAAATCTTTTTTTTTTTTTAATCATAGCCTCTCTTTCCTCTTTCTCACTCTCTCTCCTCTTCATTTCTTCTTTTTCTCACTCCCTCTTCCCTTTCCGCGTGTAATCGAAGAGATCCCACTCCTCTGCAAACTAACACACACCGACACACAACAACAACAGCAGCAACAACAACAACGTCTAGAGAATGCGAAAGGCCTCTGAAGCGCATTCGTAGGCGAGTATCGTAGCCAAGGCCCCGTGTATATAAAGAGAAAGAGAAAAAGAGAGAGAGAGAGAGAGAGAGAGAGAGAGAGAATAAGGTGGGGAGGAAGGGAGGGAGATGGTGTGTCTTAGTTCCCTTCCTCTCAAAAGAGGAAGAAGAGGCATCGCTGGAGTCATCTTCCTCGTCCTCGTCTCCATGGTCGTCCCTCTCATCTTCCTTTTAGGAATCAACACCACGTTCCATCCATGTAAGATCCCGCCCAAACCCTAGATCTGTTGTAATTTCCGCTTTCAGATCCAAAATCAGGGCCCCCGATTGGCCTCATCTGCATTGGATCTTCTTCGAATCGCGACTTTGTTTTGATTTTTTCTCTTTTTCGAGTTTGTGATGTTGATTGCTCGTTAGGTTATAAGCATTTGTCGATTGGATCTGCAATGCGCTTTTTGATTGTGGATCTGTGTCAAAAACTGTTAAAAAAAGTGGAAAACGTCATCTTGCGTGTATTGATGCCGACATGTGATGGTACGCATGCTAATTTGACATTGATCCGGTCATTATCCGCCATTGGATTAACTTTAAGTATGAGCTTACTTAATGGTTGAATGATCTGATACGTGGCCGAGCTACTTTCATTATCTGATATAGTAATTGTATGCATCCACGTCGGCGTCATAGATACAGCAAAACTGAGTTTTTTTAATTTCGCTAGGATGAATTTTTTTTATAGTTAATTATATCTGGTAGACATGACTTTTTTTTTTCTTTTTTTGGTTCTCTTCAGCAACACGTTGGGGCGATTCGGAGCGGGTGAGGATCTTCTTAGTTCATTGCGTTTCATGAATTATTTGAATGCTGTTTTTGATTCTGATGGGTTGTGCTTTTTGGTTTCTGGCTGAGAACTAGGATCCTGGATTCAGAAAATTTAATGCAGCAGAAGGAAGTGAAGATTCAGAGGTATCCTGTTTTGAAATTTTCATTGTGTCTTGTTGAGGTTTTGATAGGACTGTTGTGCCATTTCAAGGATCTGAATTTTGCATGATGGTTGCTGAACAATAGTGAGATGCTGATTTTCTGCAGGATAGTCAGTCAGATCATCTGGATATGCTCATGAGGAAGTTTGGGGCGGATCTTCCAAAGGTTCCTTTCTCACACTGCTGTGATTTTTTTGTCCATGTGGTTATTATTAGTGGCGACATAATCGAGTTTATCTGTTAATCCTTTTCAGTTACTGTTAAACCTGTTTCTAGTAAAAATGAGGTTATCCATTGAAATTTTAAATCATGATAATATTGTGGCCTTTATCAGGGACAGGGACATGTGCATTATGCTACTGAAGCTGGCAAATTACATCTTTGGAAAATGTGAAACTTTGATAGGGGTAGTTTCTGTTTTTTGTGTACCTGTGTGTTTCTTGCATAATTCTATGCTGCCTATGCCATATACCACAACCAAATGATGTCTGGTATTTCCTTGGTTTTCATGCCTACTGGGTTTTAAATCTTTAATGCACCATACAAACTTAAAAGTCTGAACTGCGATGTGAAATTTGTGAATATTTGTCTTCTCATGATCATTAGTTTCCTTTGTAATTTAGGCTAGCACTTCCTTTATTGTTTGTTTGCATCCTGATTTATTACACTTTGCCACCTATTTTCTTTGTTCTTCTATAAAGTCTGACTGAACCTTTTCTGGATATATGTTTGATAAGATCAACCTATATAAGCTCATGTCAGACTTTTATGTGCATTTCTTGCGAAAATGACCTTTATGGAATATGGACAGAGCTTGTAGCAGAGTGGGAAAAGGTGCTCATTGTGCAATCATGAGGTTGTGGGTTTCAGTCAAGTTGCCATTTGGAAAAAAGGGGACCTTTATCTTGCTGTTTGGTTTAAAAGTAATTCTATCCTGAATCAAGGAATGGCTTGTAAAATTTCTTCGAGGGTCATTAGTTGGTTGGGCTAGTAAGTCACTGAATTTATTGAAAGTGTTTTTTGGAATATTTTTTTTCAAGATGTAAAAATGTAAGAGGGATAAAATAAAAAAGTGAAATGGAGACTTCCAAAGAAAAAGATTGTGTGAAGGGACTGAAAAATATTGAACAAAAGGTTGAGCTTCAAAGTTTTAATCTATTTATATTTGTGTGGTGGTGGTTTTTGTGGGTGTACAGTGGGGTGGGTTGGGGGTGGGTTTGGACTGGGATATTAGTTTGTACATGCTGTAACTCCATTAAGCAAAAAAGCAAATACGTGTGTTACAAGACAAATGATGAGAGTCCAATGAGATGTGATGTGACTTTGATTTTGTTGAATGGGGATTGACAATATTTTCGGATTGATTAAGCAATCTCATTGGAACAATGTCGGTATCATGAAAACATTACTGCAGAATATTTCTATCAAAGAAAAATGTGATTCTTTCTCATTATGATGGCCAGTATGTGGTTCTTTCTCATTATGATGGCCAGTATGTGGTTCTTTCTCATTATGATGGCCAACTAAGAAGCACGGATACTTCTAAGAAAGTGACGTATCCGTGTTGGACACGTGCCGGACACCGACACTCTTCGGACACTCTCAGACACATGTCCGATACTATTTAACCATGTCTATAATTAAGAACTAAAAATTTTAATTTCGGACATATATTCGACACTCTTTTTGCAACGTGTCCCACAATTCCTAGCCCGTGTCTATGACTAAAAAATAAACATGTGGCTGATATCTCTTGGATACTTTGTTAACATGTGGTTGTTAAAATTTGTAAACTTGATATATGACAATTTTGTAACATGGAAAAATGTATGATTGTAAATATTAATTATATCACAAGCAAAAGACAAATAAATATTTCACTAAACAATGGGCCTGAAGATTGGCTTCTTTTTTGCTTTTTGTTTTTGTTTTTGTTTTTGTTTTTTTGTTTTTTTTGGGAGGGGAAAGAGATGATCCACCCTTTTCTTTATATGTATTTTATGGAACTATGGATATTTCATGTTTAACGATTATGAATTATATTTTAGTGCTGTATTGATATTTGATAATTTGATATGCTTGTTAGTTGGTACTTGAATTTTTATTTTTTGATTGCTAAATTGATTAAAAAAATTAAAATGATATAATTTTTTTAGTAGATGATTATATATATAAATTAATATATATTATTAACGTGTCCCCTAACGTGTCCGTGTCCTACTTTTTTAAGAAATGCCGTGTCCGTGTCGTGTCGTATCTATGTCCCATGTCCGTATCAGTGCTTCTTAGATGGTCAATCATAAATCTTAAGATTCTTTGGGGTCAACAGTGGATGGCAAACCACTTTCTGTAGCGTTCTAACAATCTGTCACTAACTTCTGTTAGCTCCATTATCACATGTTGTCTAAGCTTGCGGGCTTGCGCGATTAGCTTTTTATTTAGCCTTTTGGAAGATTCCACCCGTCACTTCATCACCTATTGTTCTCATTTCTCTGTAATGGAGTTGGAAAACTCATCTTGCCTGTCAAACCCAAAACCCTTTTTATGTTTAGCACATGACTGCATTGTTGCCTTGTTCCAGAAAATAACCAATGAGAGGACACACTACCCCCTCCTAAAATGAAGAAGAAGAAGAAGAGATGTACCATATGGTGCCTCTTTTAATAACTTGTAGTAGAACACCCATCACGATAGCCTTTTCCAATCAATTTGAGGTCAGCTTAAAGAGTTCTGCTTTGCCTTTTAAAGTGATGGCCATGTGTGTGTGTGTTGGCTAAAAGTAGAATCATCATCATCATCATCATCAAAGCCTTATCCCAACCATGTTGGGGTTAGCTACATGAATTCTATTTCTCCATTCCGTTCTATTTTGAGCTAAATCTTTCGATAAGTGCAACATCTTCAAATATGAATTAATGACTTCCATCCATGTTTTCTTCGGCCTACCCCTACCTCTTGATAGTTCCTCTACTTGTATATCCAAACATTTTCTCACCGGTGCCATTACTGGCCTACGCTCCACATGCTCAAACCATCTTAAACGAGTTTCTCTAATCTTATCTCCTATTGGTGCTACCCCTAAATGTTCTCGAAAGCGCTCATTTCTAATTTTATCTTTTCTAGTTTTACCACACATCCACCTAAGCATTCTCATTTCTGCTACATCCATATTATGAATATGTGTCTTCTTAATTGGCCAACATTTTGCTCCATATGTCATAGCTGGTCTAACCACTGTCCTGTAAAATTTTCCCTTCAATTTTATTGGCATTTGTCTATCACAAAGTACTCCCGAAGCTAGTCTCCACTTCAGCCATCCAGCTCTTATCCTATGCTCCACATCTTCGTCAATCTCCCCATCCTTACTAATCATCGAGCCTAGGTACTGAAAAGAATCTTTACGTGGTATCTCATGGGTTTCAATTTTGACAGTGGTTTCAACACTTTGTATATGTCCACTGAAATTGCAATCCATATATTCTGTCTTTGTACGACTTATTTTAAAGCCTCTAGATTCTAATACCCTCCGCCATCTCTCAAGCTTTGCATTTACACCCTCTCTTGATTCATCCACCAATACTATATCATCTGCGAACAACATACACCATGGTACTTCTTCTTGAATATGCACAGTTAACTCATCCATAATTAATGCAAAGAGATAAGGGCTTAAGGATGATCCCTGATGTAAGCCTATAGTCACGGGAAATCCGCCCGTTTCTCCACATGTGGTTTTCATATTTGTTATTGCACCTTCGTACATATCCTTTAAAATTTCAATGTAACCTCTTGGGACATTCCTTTTCTTTAAGACCCACCAAATTAAATTCCTCGGTACCCTATCATAGGCTTTTTCCAAATCGATAAAGACCATATGTAGATTTTTCCTCTTTGCTCGGTATTTTTCCATTAATTGCCTAAGTGAAAAGATAGCTTCCATAGTTGATCTCCCTGGTATAAAACCAAATTGATTTTCCGAAATCTTAGTCTTTTTTTTCAGTCTTTGTTCTATTATTCTCTCCCATAACTTCATAGTGTGACTCATAAGTTTAATCCCTCGATAGTTGATACAATTTTGTATATCTCCTTTATTCTTATATATAGGTACTACAATGCTTCTTCTCCATTCATCCGGCATTTTCTTTGTCACAAGTATCTTATTGAATAGTCTACATAACCAACTTACTCCAACCTCTCCTAAGCATTTCCATACTTCTATCGGAATACCATCTGGGCCTGTTGCCTTTCTTGTCTTCATTCGTTTCAATGCTTCCTTCATTTCCACCCCTCTAATTCTACGGAGAAAAGTATACTCTTGTAATGAAGTATCCTCCTCCACTCTTGTATCGCCCAAATATTCTTCATTTAAAAGTTTACTAAAATATGCTTTCCACCTTTCTATAATATCGTTGTCCTTCACCAAAATATTTTCCTCATTGTCCTTGATACATTTAATATGATCTAAGTCCCTACTTTTCTTTTCTCTTATTTTTGCAAGCTTAAAAATATCCTTTTCTCCTTCTCTTGTTCCCAACCTATTATAGAGGTCATCGTATGCTTTGAACTTTGCACTACTTACTACTTTCTTAGCTTCTTTCTTTGCCTTCTTATACAACTCAAAATTTTCTATACTCTTAGTCCCCTGCCAAACTTTGTAGCAATGTTTTTTTTGTCGAATAACTTCCTGAACCTCCATACTCCACCACCATGTTTCTTTATTAATATGTCTCTTCCCTTTTAATTCTCCAAGTACCTCCTTTGCAACATTCCTAATGCAATTAGCCATTTGATTCCACATTACTGTAGTTTCTTCTTCAATATTCCATTCTCCTTTCTCAATCATTTTGTTCTTAAATATATTTGCTCTTCCCCCCTTCAAATCTCTCTACCTTGTTTTAGGGTCCATTTTGTTTACTACTGCTCTCTTTTTACTTCTAATGCAAATATCTAAAACTCCAAGCCTATGTTGCGTAGTCAAACTCTTTCCTGGGATAATCTTACAATCTTTATAAGCCAATCGGTCCTGTTTTTTAACTAGAAAAAAGTCTATCTGACTCCTATTACTCCAACTTTTATATGTAATTAAATGCTCATCTTTCTTTTTAAAGTAAGTATTCTACTTTTAGTGTGTTGGCTAAAAGTAGAATATGATACCTAAAATAATAGGTGCAGAGTTAGTACAAAGTTGGCCTCTGGAAGCAAATATAAACATGTTTTGTGTTAAATGCAATGTAGTTACTACTTAGGATTAGGGTTTGAAAACATGGCCGAGTCAACTTGGCCATGATTTAGTCAGGTTCTACTTGACTCGGGTGAGTAGCTGTCATCATCATCATCATCATCATCATCATCATCATCTTCTTCTTCTTCTTCTTCTTCTTCTTCGTCTTTTGGTTTTTTTTTTTTATATAATTTCTTTTTCTTCTTCTGAGTTTATTTCGAAACCCCAATCCCATTTCAAAAATAAAAACCCCACAAGCATGTCCATGAAAAGCCCTAATCTGCACTTGGCAGTCTTATTCTTCTTCCTATTTCCATTCAAAATCCCATATCCCACTCATCAAAACCCACATCCACACCCATCAAAACCCTATTCTCCTCCTTCAATCCACCCTGAAGCCCAAAATTCTTACACCACCCACAACCCATTCTTGCATCCAATCCTCCCCCTTCAACCCATTCTTGCAGTTAGCTCATATCTCCTTCAACCCAATCCTCCTCCTCCACCCATTCTTGCAACTAACCTTGAAAAAAAGGTTTGAGACTTGCTTGAGTCACACATGCGGCTGGCTGATTGGAGTCGGTCTGACTTCGCTTAGCTCAGGCCAAGTTCAAGCCTAATTCTACTCTTTTAAACACCGGTTCAGATGTCTGTTAGAAGTTCTTACACGGTTAGTTCGAAGCTGTGAACTTGTTTGAGCATAGTTTTGATTAACATTTATTATGTGGACAAGGGCCTTTAGAAATGGAAGGTGCTCATTGTTGCAGCCATGAGGTGTGGGTTCGAGTTGTGTTACTAATAAAGGAAAGGTAAAGTTTTGTAATGCTACGATTTTGTCTTAGACCAATCTGATTTTTGAATGGGATGCGCTAAAATTCTATTTATACTCTATTATTATATTACTTTTTTTTTTAGTTTGGCTGAGATTGTTTTCATGCATAAAGCACCCTACTACAACAGTCTAAGTTTTTTCCATGGTATTTAAGCTTTTGCATGACTCCACTCTGTTTGTGATTCAAAAGGCTTTTCTACAACTGATATAATGATCATCCAATATGACTGTAACTGTCATTCTTTTATTTTCACAACCTTTTTCTTTTATTTTCATTTTCGTATTGGAGTTAGTAATGTTTAGAGCTCTTAGTTAATTGGGTTTTATTTGTTTAGAGATTTGATGGATGGATGAGATTAACTTTACAGTTTTAAGAGAATTAGGCTATTACCCAAGTACATGGAAAGGGATGGCCAGCCCTATTTCATTGTTATTCATTATATTCTCAAATAAAGTTGTGATTTTGTGCACTTTTCTTCATTCCTTGTCTTAGTTTGAGTGTTCTCTCTTTGGATTGAAGACATTGATAGTGGATTTAGCTGTTAAGGTAACCTAAATACTATTGTTTTCTTTTTGTGGCACAGTAATTCCCTGTTGATAAGAGTTTTAGGGTTTTGCTTACAGCCAAGTGGGAACTATTTCCTTGGCTCTGTCTGAACTTTTGGAGGCGGTCATATAAAGCAGAGGCTTTTGTGATAATGATATAAACCCAAACACTTCCCCACCCCACCCTCTCCCCTTCCCAAAAAAAAAAAAAAAAAAGAAAACAAAAAGAGAAAGAAAAAAACTGAATGAAATATTTTATCAAATATTGCATGTTTCTCATTGTGGTGCTTGCTTGAGATTTGCTTATAATGACACGAAACTCCTTCAGACACGTTAATTCAATAACTAAACTTCAACAAGCTCAGCAGTTTAAGATGAAACAACACAACGTATATGGATTAAGCATCTGCCACAAACCTTTATACAATGCACCATTGCAAAAGAACATCAAACTATAATGTTTTTCTGCATTATGGATGCTTTTAATATATATTTTAGATTTTTTGCAATCAAATCAAAATTCACTCTGTGAGGACCTTGAAGCATTGCATGTTTACTGCAACGTATCACCTTTCCAGGTTGAGTATGCCGTCCTTTGTTTGCCGTTTTTAACTATCATCATTCTGAACCTTTAGAATGGAGTGAAGCTATATGGAAAACAGAATCCCTTACTCTATATTAAGTTTTAATCCATTAGCCAAATTACTTTTATAAAGAGGGTTTTTTTTTTGTGTCATTACTTATTTGTAGAAGCAAAAGACTTATTGAAGGCTGACATATTCAATCAACATAATTGGGAAGAACTAATATGATAGTAGTATGTTTTGAAAAACAAAAACAACCAACCATTAGGACATTACTACCTATCTAACATAAACGTTTCTGTAACTGTCAACGCCGAAGTATTAAACAAACTTTTGGACTACCAATATTTACTTGTCACAAGCATGAAATTAATGAACTCACTGATCAGCTATATGTAGGAATGCATGCCACCTCCCTTTGGTTTTTCTGTGTCCTAGGATCTGCATCATGTTGTCTCATTGGTGATTGTGGAGATGAAGAATTCAAATGGTGCTTCTAGTATGGCCAAATAATACTGTAATATTTACTATCTCTTATAAGTTAACCATTGTACTTGGTGGTGGCAATACCGTGGCATAGGTTTTCCAGTCTCCCCCCTTTCATTTGTAAGGAATGGGTTGTGCAAAGATTTTGATATAATGGTTGCTATATAGTCTATTGGGCCATTCTATTATAATTTTCCTTCATCTTTTGGGGCACGTGGTGTCAATAATTACCCATAGATTCCAGGAACTCAGCTTGCAGTTCCAATTAGATATGCCTTAGTAATTATGTGACGGTTTCTTATAAGGTGGTTTTCTGTCTCTTATTATTATTAAAGTAGTGATTCCTACACTTAATAATCTAGCACTGAGCTTTCACCTCTTCTGTTTTGCCTCTTGACTTTGATTTAGTTGAATATGTTTTCTATCCATGCAATTAACTTCTAATACAAAGTTTTATGGATTTCTACTTGTATGTAATCAATATATATGCTCTGTTTTAGCGGCATGAAGGTTTGCTCAAGACTTCCCTAGTGTAAAAGCATTTGGCCGACATTGCTTTTTAAGGAATCTCAAAAAAGAATTTCACTTGAGTAATTAATTTCATCGATTAATGGACTTTGTCATTTCCATTTATAAATGGGGGCTAGTGTCTTTCTACTATTGCATTCTGGGATCTATTTATCATGATAGAAATGCAGCATTGTCCTCAATTTGCCCTCCATTTTGTTTTACAGAGTTCTTAGCAATGAGAAAAACCCTTTTCTTTTTTAATTTAAAATTGTCATGATTTTTTTAAAGGCTGATTATAAATTCTTTTGAAACATCTCAGGAGGGCGGGTAACATTTGTATTAAGCATGACACATGTTTTCTAATTTTCTTCAATATAATATTACTTGACAATTGTCAGGAAGTTCTTAGGCCGGTCATGGATGAAGCAGATAAAGAAACCATCGATAGTACTCCTGTGATTGTCACTATGCAACCAACAAGAGCAAACGAAAGATTGGAAGGTATGGAAAGTAAGTTGCTTTGACCAGTTTATAAGCATCTTTCTGGATTCCTTTTTTTCTTTTTATTTTTCTTTCTATTATTGGCTACAGGGTTCTCTCTGAAATTCCTTTCACTTGCTTCTGATACCCAGGCCTCCCTGCCTCACCGGTGACCATGCAGAAACAATTTCCTGAAGCAAAAGTAAGCCTTAATTCCAATGCCTTGCAAAGTGGCACACCTTATATTTTTAACTACCAGTGTGAAGAAAGAAAATGGGGATAAGGCTTTTGAGAAAATGAGGAAAGTTGGATTAGCTTTGAAGTGGTAGGTTTGAGATTTGAGAGACAATGTTGAAGATGTTAAAATGGAGAAAATTTTAAGAATTAAAATTTTGAGAAGAGAAGATAGGAACACTATTGTTTAAAAGATAAAGATGGAAAGAAAAATTGTATGTTCTGATTCAAACGAAATTAGACCCCAGCCTTTCTGGTACAATGTGAGCTTCTTGTCGTCGATTTGAAGGACAGAGCAAGAAGAATAGAAACAGAAGGTGATCTAGGTTGGTTGAGATATACAGTTTTTTGAAGAGAGAGATGTTGATTGGTTTAAAAAATCAACCAATTTAGTAAAATGCCAAATGCCTGTTCCTATGCGACAAGCCTGATTTTCAGCATATATCATGCATCATCCTCAATTGTGTCGTTCTCCTCAATGGACTTTGAAATCTCCAATATCTTTCCAATGTTCTACAAATACTAAATGCCCGTGGTACAGTTGAGATTCTGGAATATTATTCGTAAGACATGCCCCCCTCCCCCCACCACAACCCCAACCCATAAAAAAATAAAAATTTTCCACCCGCTACACGCATGTATTTGTATTTGTATTTTTATCATCTTCCTCTCTTCCTCTAGTACTTCATTATAAAGACAAAAGATTCACCATTGCCTTTTGAATTTGCTGCAGAAAGAAATTGTTACAGTTGAAACCACAGATGTTGCTAAAGGTGTGAACGGTGATGAAAGTAAAAAATCATGCCAGCTTGAATTTGGGAGCTATTGTGCTTGGCGTAAAGAGCATAAAGAAGACATGAAGGACTCCATGGTGAAGAAATTAAAAGACCAGCTTTTCGTGGCCCGAGCCTACTATCCAACTATTGCAAAACTTCCAGCACAGGACAAGTTGTCACGTGAAATGAAGCAGAACATTCAAGACTTTGAGCGCATTTTTAGTGAGGCCTCTACAGATGCTGATCTCCCCTTGCAGTAAGTGATCACAATATTACAGTTGCTCTTGTGGGCTTGAGGAGCAAGTCACTCACTTACTCTGTGATAGAATGAATTCTATTTTGTATCTCTATGTGCCAGCTCCATTAGGATTCTTTGCCTTAAAATAACAAGTTTTTTTATTTATTAAAATATTACTTTACCGATCTTATCAGTATAAGAAAAATATTAAATACCCTTCCATCATTGATGGTTTACTTTTAGCTGGTTTTGTCAAGAATACTAAAAATCTTTTCTCATGCTGTTTCAGTGTTGAAAAAAGGCGACACAAGATGAGAGAAGTGATACGCAAAGCAAAATCATTCCCTGTGGATTGCAACAATGTTGACAAGAAATTAAGACAAATACTCGATCTTACTGAGGATGAAGCTCATTTTCACATGAAACAGAGTGCTTTTCTATATCAACTTGCCGTTCAGACCAAACCTAAGAGTCACCACTGCTTGTCAATGCGATTGACAGTAGAATACTTCAGATCTGACTCAGATAAGGAGTTCTTGCCAGATGATAAAAATGGGGATCCAGCCTTGTACAACTATGTTATTTTCTCCAACAATGTTCTTGCGTCATCGGTTGTGATAAACTCAACTGTCATGCATGCCAAAGTATGCCATTTGTACTTGTTCTGATTTTTAGAAAGAAAATTTGTTTTCATTATTGGAACTGATGGGCTCTCTTTCCCATGTTTCAGGAAAGTGAGAAGCAGGTTTTTCATGTTATCACGGATGGACAAAATTATGCTGCTATGAAACTTTGGTTTTTGAGAAGTTCTTTCAGGAATGCAACCATTTATGTTTTGAACATAGAAGATGTAAGCCCAAACTACTCGGATAGCTCAGATATGGTCCGCCTATCTTTTTCCGATGAATTTCGTGTTTCTGTTCGAAACACTGATAACCCACTTTCCATCCAAATGAAAACTGAATACGTATCTGTCTTTGGCCCTGCACACTTTATGCTTCCAGAAATATTTCAGGATCTAGAAAGGGTGGTAGTTCTGGATGATGATGTGGTTGTCCAACAGGAGTTATCAGCCTTATGGAGACTTGAAATGGAAGGGAAAGTCAATGGTGCTGTGGAGTATTGTGGGTTGAGACTTGGTCAGCTAAAAAGTTATTTGGGTGATAACAACATTGACAACAATGCATGTGCTTGGATGTCTGGATTGAATGTTATCGACTTGAAGAGGTGGAGAGAGCTAAACCTTACTGATACATACCGATGGCTGCTTCAAGCTGTAAGTGTCAGCATTCACTTTCAAAGTGTTATCTCCCATTTGTTTAAGTAATTTAATGGACTTGTTTCTAATTCAGAATTGATATCATCTTTTAATTTTAGCTTTGCTTGGTCCTCCATGAAAAAGTTGTTAATGTCATGCAAAGTAACTAAGTAAGCTTCAAACTTCAGACTCAGTAGTCTGATTTCAGGCATACATATTAAAACTGGTTGAGTCTCAACTTGATTGGTGAGCTTTTGGTCATTGGGTGGAAATTCTTTTTATCAAACCACTGAATATTCTCATTTTTTAAAACTCTTGGTATTACGAGTAATTGGCATGCTGTTATGGGAAAGGATTGTCTGTGTCTTGTTTTCTGTGACATTGTTCAGTTGCCCTTTTTTCAGTTTTTACTTTCTATTGCTTTCCATTTTGAAATCGTGCCTCTTGTTTCTGCCGTCATTTGCCTTCTATATTTTAATAGAATATTACACTAACAATTAAAAATCAACACAGATATGACCATAGAATATTATTTTATCTATTGTCAGTCGTCACACTATTTTTAATAATCTCCAAAGAAATTGACAGGTTATCAACTTGTCATGTCTAATACATGTTGGACACTGTTGCAGTGCTCTTTCCAAATTTGCAGAATAACACCTTTATGATTTTGTAGAAATTCTGTCACTATATTTACTGAACCAGCAAGCATTCAGCCACCTCCCTGATTTAATAGGGTTGAAACACTTTCTTTTAAATGCAAATGACTATGAAGTTCTCAAAACTTCAATAGTCACAGCGCCGAAACTGAAATCCCTCTTATGCAGGAGCAATAGACCAAAAAAAAGGCACTTTAATGGTGGATGGGCTTACATGTATATATAGATCAGTGCAAACCATAGATGGGGGAAAAAATAAAAAATAACAAAAAATAAACGAAATTGATCCCTTCAATCCCTTTCTCTAGTACAAATTAGGAACGTCTAATTTGGAGAAAACCTTGGGTTAAGTTGAGGTAGGAAGAATATGTGAAAATTGGATAGATATAAAATAGGGTTCAGATGGAGAAATAGAAAAGAATTGAAAGAAAATAGATCTGCTCTCAACGGTCTTTTTCTGTTTCTCAACAGTTATTTGTACGACTCACTAACACTAACAAATAGACTAAAGGACTTGACAAACAAATGTACGAATGAAAGTTGATGCCTTTGTGAGATGTTATCAGTTTCTAGTAGAACAGTCTAGGCCCCTAGTTTGGGGCAACACAATCTTTACTGGATACAACCTAATCTATAAAGATAAAGGTTCAATATGTAACAGCATTGATAATAAAAGTTGTAAATCTTCCTTTCGTATTCTCTGTTTCCACTTTTTTTTTTATTTTTTTATATCAACATTGTTGGGTGCCCTCGAATTTACATTCCTTTACTTTCCTTCTCCAGTAGATATTTGATGAGTCGGTCGAAAATCCTCAATGCTTCTCAAGGATGTTAAGCTTTTGCTTGTTTGCATTCTCTCCTTCCAGCTGCTTGGAGAACATCTCCAAATTAACATCTTCTGTATAACATATCTGGAAAAGAATATTACAGAAAAGGAAAAAAATATTCAACTCCCTCAATATTAATTGCCTTTTTAAGCTGAGCCTTCTTCTGATGGGTTCCAAGTAGGGATGGCAATGGGGCATGTTTAATCGGGGACCCGACCCTACATGCTCTTGTTAGGGGCCAGTTTGATAGTGTGTTGTTTATGGCTTGTATTGGGTGTGGTTTTTCATACATTAACCCGAGTCGGTTTGGGGCAGGTTTGGATTTCTAGTACATCAACCCGACCCGCACCGTATATCTTTACTTTATATGTTATTCAGAGCATTTCTTGTTGCATGTGAGTTTAAGAGTATTAGCGGCAATGAGAAAGAATGCTGTCCTTGGGGTCAATTGTTCAAATCCTTCTAGACACATTTATTTTTTAATAATTTTTCAAAATATTAAAGGAATCGCAAGCAAACCCGGCCTGACCCATGTTTGTCATGGGGTGGGCTGGGTTGGGTCAGGTATGGAATTGCAGAAATGTTAACCGGGTCGGGTTTGGGTTTAGACAAACCTGAACCCGCCCCGCACCGTTGCCATCTGTAGTTCCAAGTGATAGATGTCTATTTGTACCCCATGTTCATATTTACCTATGGCAATTCTGTCACATTAAAATCATTAAAAAAAATCAGTCACTTTAAAAGTGCTGAATTGAAGAAGAAACCACTGAGGAGGACACTCTTCTTGATGGAAGTTCTCTCCCCCAACTCCAGAAAAGCTGGGGTAAATATTGTTGAAACACTGACTTATTGAGGGACGTTTTGAGGTGTGTCCTGTCTTTATTCTTATTTTTCTTTTTTGGTGGCATCCGTCTTATTTTGTAAGAAAGACGGACGAGGTCAAAGGGCTGTAATGGTTATTATATAATACCAAAAGATGGACGAGGTCAAAGGGCTGTAATGATTACTTGATTACAATATACTACCTGAAAGACACTTTTTTTTTCCTTTCCATAATGATACTTGATTGGTTAGGTTAGACTGGCAAAGATGTCCAACAATCATAAATTTTGAATGTTATAAGTTGCGCACTTAATATCTGGAAGATGATGATAAATTATTGGTCCTCCAGTCTCCAAGTATTTCAGATTCTTGAAAAATTGACAATTGGAACGTCATTGCTCTTTATAAGCTATAACTTATCGTTCAACATGAATGCTATCAGCTGCAGAGTGAGAATAAGGCATCATCTGGGGTCGCTGCATTGCATGCAAGCTTGCTTACATTTCAGAACCAGATATATGCTCTACAGGGTTCATGGGCATTGTCAGGACTAGGCCATGATTATGGTGTTGATGCACAAAGCATTAAGGAAGCTGCTGTTTTGCACTATAATGGCAAAATGAAGCCATGGCTTGACCTTGGCATTTCTAAGTACAAAGGATTCTGGAAGCAGTTTTTGAAGAGAGACGATCAGTTTATGGATGAGTGCAATGTAAATCCATAGCCTCAGGACCCATAATTTGGAAATTCAAATGAGCACCAGAATGAGGAATTTTGGTATGAAGTTACTCCCACGTCTAATATGCTGACAGAGGACCTTTGAATCAGTCTCAGTTGGGTGGAGATGTTTCAGAAATAAAAAAACATGAGCACCATATTTGCTTTGTGATTACATGGTGAAAGAGGTTTGATGGCGAATGCGGCTGCAGAGGCTGAAAGGCACCAAAACAAAACGAGGTCTGTTAGGTGGGGTGGTGCATGAGATTTTGAGGATGTACAAGAGAGTAGATGATGATAGACCAGTGGAGGTGATTTTTGTAAATCAGCATTCTTGCAGGTCAGTCTAGACTTTTGATTGCAATTTATTTCCTGTGATATAGATATGATAATTGTTGGGTCAGCATGCCGAAAACTCGGTGGCTGCCATTGAGTTCAGATAATTCATGTAGATTGAATGTTTTTTTTTTTTCTTCTCTCATGCCAGTCTTTCAGGAGACATCATATATTGTTGATTTTTTGAGCATTCCTCTTTAATTCAGATTCATTGTTGAAGGTGGGTACTTTGCCAAAGCAATGGTGTTTTGTTTTTCCAATTGGTACTTACCGAAGCTATGTTTTTTTCCCCTGTTTTTCATTTTTAATGGCTGGTCAGCCACTGTAACTCAGCAGTTGATCGACACCCATCACAGTGGTTCATTCATTGTGGAATTTCTTTTAAAAAAGAGTAGTGGATGTGATTTAAAGTCATTTGAAAAAAAAACAAAAGAGAGGATAATCTGCTGCTTCCAACTTGTGAGTCCATAACTTGTTGAAGAGACTGGATGGTGAGAAACCCTATCTTTCACTCTACTATGGTTTGGTTGACTTTCATTTCAAATTGTAAATAAGTGGCTTTCTGTTTTACTTTCTTTCCATTCTTTATTTTCTATTTATTTTTTTTATTAGAGACTCAAACTTATGCACTCGTGGACAGTACATGATGTTCTTAACCATCGGAACTACTGTAATGGACAAGTGGTTCTTTCTTTGTCTGCCAAAAAAAGCAAACAAATATTGAAAAAGATGAAGAGCATATATGCAGACGGATGACCACCGCAGCACCAGTGTAAAAAAATCAGGATGGATAGTTTGTAAAGACTCAACACTATTGAATGATGACACAATCTAAGTTTCAGTCTAAAACTTGGTGATCCAATCTAATGGTACGTTTGAATGACTTAGTAGAATCAAAGCTCTACCTTATATTTTCATGTAGAAACCTGAACTCAATTGTGAAGTGACCTATTTCTGCCGCTCTGTTGGACTTTGATGTCCCTTCTCAGCTGATGGGGTTATTGGGACCTATGTGATTCATAACCATAGCCAGTTTATGCTCTCCTCGAATGGTCCACTGAGGGCTACCCGATTATTATGTGAATGGACCCCCTTTGATCATGTGTTGTGTACTAGAGGAATATGTCTGCCTCTTCTTGGTGTGCTGTCTTGTGGAGTTGTCGCGATTGATTTTGTTATTGGTACACCCAAAGAGACGTGCCTTTGATAAATATGTTTGGATGGGCCCACTAAATCTCCAGTCTAGAGAATATGAGATGATCATCAATGCATCCCTTCTTGCCAAAGCAAGGATTAAATTAGAAAAAAAATATCTCAGGATTTATGTCTGTAAGTCCACTGTTCGCGGCCAGTTGCGTGCGTCGGTCGAAGGCGGGCGCCGTAGGCCCTGCATCAGCAGTAATACAATACAAGTACCATTTCCTTGTTAATGAAAACAATAAGAAACTGTATCTTGGAACGGACCCACTTGAATGAATGTCAATTATAGTAGAAGGTGGATGAGCATCGTACATGCATATTATTAATCAACATAAAAATTATTACAACCAAATTCTAACCCTTAATTTAGGAGTCTTAAAGTAACTTTTTCATAAATCCAATGGTGTGTGCTAATCCAATTGTGTCAAATTGGAGTCATCGCTAATACACGGAAATGAAAGACGTATGTAGAGGTTAGAATTTTCATCAATGGACCTCTTTAGGAGGTGTTTAGATAAATGCAGAATATAATATCACCATATTTGAATATTATAAGATTTCATTATCACATAAAAAAATAGTATCATATTATAATATTGTATCTCTTATAGTGTTTAGCAATTTATATATATTTCAATATAATTTTAAGATTGTTTTGTATAACAAACATTTATTTGAATATTTCAATATGAAGGTTTTTGTAGGAAACTAAGATATTGTAGGACATTTTCTAAAATAATAAAATACTAACTTTTTATGTGTTTAGATTATATTCTAAACTAGGATATAATATAACAAAATCTTTATATATGCTTTTCAAATAACCCTTAATGTTTTCTATTAACTGAAGAAAAGAATTTCTTTTGATTATTCTCATATATATTACACATAGAGAGAGAAAGAGAGAGAGAGAGTAGTGTCTTGTGAAATGGATGGATCCGTCGAACTGATAAATTGCATGGAGCTGTTGGTTTGTAACTGTAATGAACCTAGTTTTCCTGGAAGCCTTAAAGCGTATTATCCGATCCAAGCAATGTACGAGTAACTCCAATCTACTAGAGTCCAAGTCAGGCGGCATTGAATTCAAGCTGCTCTTTTCTTCCACGGCCCCTCACCGATTTTCCTTCCAATATGGATTTAAAGACACCTCAAGTATAAGATTCATAATGACCAGAATAAAATATTACAAAATATCAAGTATTTTAGTCATTAATCTAATGGTGTGTTGCGGGTCTTGCGTGCGGCCCGGGGAATTGTCCCTCACCATCGCAGACATTGTCACTCAAACACAATATGGGCCGGACTACATGAGATTGACCACACATGTGTTCAATACTGTCGACTCAAATCCTTACATGTTCGGCGACTTAATTTGTGAAGGACCACACCATTTAGATTGTGTGCCAACCCAATTTTGTCTGTGTAACCCTACCATTCATTGCACCAGTCACTATTTGGTTTGCACAAACTTAAGCAAGAAGTGGTTTAAGTCATATATTTATCAAGATTTTCATACAAGCCTAAGTTTATGCTATATGCAACCCAAATTTCAGATCAATAGGAGTAATGATATTACCATTAATTGAAAACATGGAAAAAACATGGCAAATTGTGTTTGTCATATGCGACTCCGGATGTCATTCTTATTGGACTGAAATATCCCATCCCCAGTCATGAATATCATTCTAATTTAACTGCAATTTTATATAGCTATGGGAAAGGAAATATAATTGTCGTCGTCATCATCATCATTATCAAAACCTTCTTCCAATTAAGGTGGGTTCACTTGCATGAATTCTATTTTGCTGGGCCCAAAATTTTTTTAATATATTTTTTGAAGAGTCTATTTTGCTGGGCCAAGTTCAAGGAAGGAAAAAGAGTAGCTCACAGAAGAGCCCCATTGCGCCTTGAAGGTAAATAAATCATTGTCAAATAGTGCTTTGATCACATTTTTCTTCAATCCAACAATTATATATATATATATTAAAGCTATAAGAATAGAGGCCTTTTGAGGGTGCCACATCAGCACCTCTTATTTTTTTTCTTTTCTAGAGCATCACGTCAGCATTCCAAAAAATTATAAGTTTTCAAAATCTCTTCCTCATTCCCCTTTAATCTCTCTCTCGTAAATGATCATATATTGATCTTATCATAGCTGTTCCTAAAATCTCTCTTCTATCATTATCATATCTACTTATTACTTTCCATGTGATTTAAGAAGATATTGATTTGAAACATCAATTATTATCTCCATCTTAATTAAAAATTACATATTGAATCTTTGGTCTAAGAAAGCAGGTTGACAAGGCACTACCAATCAATGTGTATTTTTTTTTTATAAAAAAGCTTCTAGCATTCAATAGTCCAAAATCTGCATATCAAATGAGGGGATCTGATTAAGATGACTCATTGATTCTCTTACAACAATTTCCTATATTCTTCTGTTGCTATATTACAGTTTTTTTTCTTCTCTATCATATATGTGCACATACAATTATTTGATACTTTTTTCTTGTTTCAAAAATTGTATCCTGATTCTTTTTGACTTCTCCATCATCTCTGTTTCTTATGGATCCAAGTAGGTATTTGATGGTTTATGTCTCTCTATTTTTTTTTCTTTTTAAGATCGTTTATGTTTTTAGATAGTCGGATGATATCTTTTATGATGCGTGTGTGGTTTTAGATGGTGTTAACTACGTACATTAAAAAAAAAAAAAGAATGGATAAGTTCAACCAACTCAAAACCCAATTATTTAGGAGGGATGATTGCGATGTATAGTTTTATGTTATGAAAATTTTCGATCTCAATCCAAAAGATGATGAACTCCTTTTTAAAGCCTAAACGCCACAATCTATTTTTCATCTTATTGTAATACACATATTTAAAAGAGAAAATCTCCTCTCCAAATAACAACCACACCCCCTCTCCCCCTCTCTCTTGTGCAATAGGTGGTCTGCCCAAGGGTTTTGTGAAGCTCTAGAGCATAATACAAGCATAATATTATTAAATTGATATATTTTAATTTCTTTTTTTTAATTTATTTGGTGGATTTTCGAATGTGGATGAACTGAGCAAGTTTTTATGGGTATATATATTGAAGTGGAGGATTCTTATGTAGCTACTATTGTCAATGTCGGCTCCATTGATAAATTGTTTATTATTAAAGCGGACCATTGTACATTGTATTCTCATTAAATTTAAAGTATTCAAAAATAAATTTTAAAAAAAATTAGGTTTCAATGTTTTTTCTTAAATGTTTCAACATGTTGCTGGTGGTCAGTCAATTGGGATTAGAACGTTAATTTTTTATTTATTTGATTATTATCAGGCGTTGATGATTATTGTATGATACTATTAAAATAAAAGAAAAGGAATCAGCTATTACTATTCAATTGTTTCTCAAATCTGATTTACAATTTTGTATTTGTACACATACAATTTTGTGCAAATAAAAATGTGCCAATGCCATTGTCGCTATGAATATCATTATTTATACTAAATAATATTAAAACATTTGAGATATACTTGATTTTCTTAGCCCGGGCTCAGCACGAGCATTGGTGGGCCTCCTCAGGTAAACATTTAAAGTTATTGATTAAGTTCATAGTTGTGTTCAAGGAGGAGATGTGATCAATCTATGGATAAAATAATCAAAATTTTATTTTGCAATAAATGTTTTTTCTTCAAAAAATTGCTGTCTAATGCTTTGGATATGATTTTCACGATTCTTTTATATGTAGAACTATTTCGGTAAACTCTTAATTGATTTTTCAAATTTAAGAATAAACTACAATAGGTTATAGGTCAGAGATGTTAATTGCATTTTTATATGTTTTTTTATAATAAAATTTAAATTTTACCATAACTTATTTTTTGGCCCGGGTTTAGCACGGGCCTTGATTGACAGTTTTATATATATATATATATATTAAGGCTATAAGAATGGAGGCTTTTGCAGGCGCCACAGTAGTATTTTTTTTCCTTTTTTTTCTAGAGTTCCACGTCATGAATTCTCCTCTCAAAGAAATGCTTTAAAAAAAATTCCAAAACCCTACACTCCATTTAACGCGAGAGATCTCTTTAAGCCCTAACAAATCTCCTTAAGGTTCTCATTCCAATTTTAAATATACGTCACCTCTAAATCAGGCCTATATATCTTGATTGTCTCATCCAATTAGCAAATAATTTCACCAATAGCAAATTCACTTTCTAAAATTTGAATCCCTTAAAATCTGATTGAATCCACTAAAATCTCTCACAACTCATTTAATATTTAAATCTCCTCTCCATATGCTTACAGTGTGTCAGTCTCTGCCAGTAATATCTCTTCACAAAATCACTAAGCAGTAATCTTATCTAATAAGAGACTAGCAACACAAGCCCGGGCTTAGCCCGGGCTTATAATAACTGTAACATTGTCTATCATTTCATTGTGGTGCTAATCTCAAGGCCAAGTATTAGTATTAATATCAAGATAAGTGACCCATCATTAATTTTTAAAAATATAATGTGTACATTAAGATCCCATGATGAATGTATCAACAAATCCAAATATATTTTCTCTCCTTAAAATTTCTGACTCAAACAGAGAATGTGGGGTGCTTACATCATGAAAGGAACCATATAAGATGATGAGCAAACTCATGGAAGAAACAAAAAAGGACATTGTGATATTAAAATTGACAACATTTACTTCAAAAAAAAAGTACTTGTAAAAAAAGAATAAAAAATATTAATTTAGTTATTGCTAAACTGAAGTAATGGAATATCAAATTATATATTTTAGTAGATTCAAACTCATACTCCCCGCACACTTAGAAATATTAGAAATATTGTCATTTCAATATTATTTTGATAAAATCTTAATTATCATAATCATCAAATTTTAATATTCCTAAGTAATATACATATATATATATATACATATTTATAACTTTTTATACTTTTACTTTGTTAGCCTGAACTTAGCACAAGCCTAATAATAGAACAAAGGACTTTATTTTTTATCCTATCAACATGTTGTGCCCGCTGAAATGACTTTATTTTTCTAAATTCATTTTGGGTTTTCCATTTTTATATCAATAATTTTTAGTATTATGTGACATGATTAGATTGATCGTTTGTGTATTTTTTTTCAAAAAGATTATAATCACATGTTATGGATTTCATTGGGGTTTTTTTATACATTGTTTTTTTTCCAAGGAGAGCAAGATCTTATTTTTATTGGTTTTTTTGGGTTTTTCCAAATTCACTAATATATGGTTCTTATTTTTGTTGTTTGGAATTTTCTTTTAAAGATTAAAGTTATTATTTTAATGGATTTCATAATCCATACTAATTTAATTCCTTTCATTTCTCTTTATAATATACTTTTTTAATTATAATTATAATTCTCAAATTTTCAATTTTCGCTAAGGGCTTTGTTGCTAGGGCTAGCATGTCAAGCCCGTGCTTAGCCCGTTATAAAACCAAATTTAGAGTTGAAAATAAAATTGAATGAGATAATTTACTAAGGAGAAAGAGACTTTAGTGGAGGAGACATTTTAGGGAAATAAAAGAAATATGCCCGAGATTTTTGCGGAATAAATGAAATAGATGAGAGAGAGGAGTGTAGAGGGAGAAATTTAAGGGATGATGTACAAACAGTGGGGAGAGGTTTTAGAAAAACCATTTTATTGATGCCATGTGTTAAGTTTTAGAAGTTGATGTGGTGCGCTAGGAAAAAAGAAAAATTAGGGGTGTTGATGTGGCACCCTTCAGAGGCCTCCATTTTTGTAGCTTTGATATATATAATATGGTTGAAGTGGGTTGTCAACCAAATGCCATCACCTTCATTGCTGTGTTATTAAGTTGTAGTCATGCCCGCCTCATAGTTGAAGGGCAGAGATTGTACAATAGGATGGAAAAGAATTTAGAATTCCTCTAACAATAGAGCATTAATATGCATACATAATTGATCTCTTGGGTTAAGCAGGATGCATCAAAGAGGCATTGGATGTGGTGGAGAATATGGCAATGAGCCCGAGTGATTGTATATGTAGCCACTGCTGAATTCATAGGGATGGTATGACAACATAGGGCTTGGAGAGGTTGTGACTAATAGGTTATTTGAGCTTGAACCAAATAACGCTGGCAATTATGTAATGTTATCAAACATGTATGCCTCTGCAGGGCAGTGGGAAGATGTGAAGAAATTGAGAGAATTGATGGAGACAACAACAATAAGAACAGGTGAAAATGAATTCTCAACTATATTTTTTGGACCTTATAATTGGGAGGGAACTTTTTTCAATGCATTATCATGGGATTTCAAATCAATATTATGGTAAATAGAGATTAAGCTTTATTTATGATGAAATTCATGTGCTTGCATTATTCTGAATCACTTAGTTCGTTAATTTTGTGAGAGTTCTGTGTTAAATCGGTTTGGTAAAAATTCTAATTTGTTTCTTAGGTTTTTTAATAAAATTCTAAGAGAAACTCAATTATTACTAATGAATGACAGAAATTGTTTTCCATTTAAGGATTTAAAGATGATAGACCGAAATATCCTAGCATAATACCCTTACTGAAAAAAAGTTTAAATTAAGAATATTAATAAAACTCACGAAAGTGGGAGAGAAAAAGAGAGAGTGGAAATAAAAAGATAAATAAAAAATAGAAAGATTAATATCTTTCTTTTATTTTTTTTACTCTTTTGTATTTAACATGTATACATATCTAGCTCTTAAATTCAAACGGCTAAAGATAAACCTAAAATGGCTAAAGATAAATTGAAAATATAAAGATTAATAGAATGCAATTTTTTAATTAATATTTCAATCAATCTTATATTTAAATATGTTTGCATTTTTTGGGCTCGGGTTTAGCACGGGCTTTTGTTGATAATTATATATATTATAATAATATACCTTGCACAAGAAAGCGACATGTGGCGCAGCTTTTTTCGTGTAAGGGTAACACGTGGCACAATCTAAGGATTCTATCTATATTAGCTAGACTCTATCCATACCACCTCTCTAAAATTTCTTAATTTTCCTAAAACTTCTCTCAACATCTGAAAGAATACGGGACAAACTCAAATTAAACTCTTTTCTTTCTTTACCTACATACAAACCCACAAAATTTAGTTTCAATATGAGGATCCAAGTTGGTAATATCTAAATGCATTATATAACTTTGCTTCTCTCATTCCAAGGTTTAAAGGGATCTTTAATTTTCATTTGAGATTTTTAATTCTTTGCTTATTCTTTAGTATAGATTTAAAATAAAACTAATATTGTATTGTTTGAGATCTTTGTTTACATTTATAATCAATGTCGATGTACATTGCCAATCTATTATCGATAGAGAGGGTAAAAAAGCCATGCATACGAAACCCATGTTAAATTCTCCAAATTTCTAACCCAGTATCAGTGGATTTTAGTTGAGTTGGGCATGATAAGGGGGATCTATATTCATTGAAAAAAAATGTAATTTAAGTCGGTGAGATTCATAAAATATGAGCCCCACATGAATTAAATTTTTTTATGCATGGGTCAATGTATTGGTTTTGAGATGTTTTTTTATTTCGTCGGCCAATTTTATCTTTCATTAGGCTATAAGTTTTTTAAAGTTCTTTCTTCTACTCATTCATATCTCCAAGTTTTTTTATATCTTTTATTTTTTTGTATCTTTTTTCCCATGAGTAATCACCTTTATATATTTGAAATTTAAATTTATTTAAGGCCGCTAATTCCTAAAAGTACTACTTGCTAATCTTGATTTCTTAATTCTCCCTTAAATCTTTCCTAATATGCAGTTTTTTGTGCTTAAAATTTTAATAAAACTCACTTCGTCCAAACTACTCTATTTTTCTCTATAGATGACATCCGACTACGCTTATTCTATTTCCATTTATAAATCTTTTTAATTTTTTTAATGATTTGGCCAGGCCCAATTAATTAAATGGCATACTCGGGCCTGAATTTTATAGGTCGTGTCGGGCTTGGGCCAGGCCTAAGCCAATGCTTTTAAAGTTGGGCAAGCTTCAATATGCCTTACGCAGGCCTGGCTTAGCCTGGCTCATGAAGACCCCTATTAAAAATTCTCTACACATCCTAATGCTCCCTATGATTTAGTTTTCATTTTTTTTTCCTAAGTTAGCCCAGTGGCTAGGAGTGAAAAGGCAAGGTGCCCACTTACATATATTTATCAAAATGGATAGCATTGGACATTGGGCTATTTTCTTTTCTATTCAATTCCAATTGATCAATTTTTTTCACAGTAAGAAGGTTGGTTGACTTAATGATTCTTGTGCATCGGACTATTCTATCTTATTTTTTTTACCATATAATATTTCTTTTCCTCTTAAGTTGAGCTTTTGGATTAAAGGAAAAATGATCTAACTTTTTTTTATTAATATTCTAATGAGACTCTATGGGTATAATATTTTTACCGTATAATATTTTTATAATTGATATAAATGGTTTTATTTTAAAATATAATTACTTTTTTAATAGGCATTGACTTGGACTTTGTTGAACTTGGCATCGCCCAACATGGCCTAGCCATTGGCAGTGCATGATCATATTTGGGCTTAACCTAAGCCTAGCATCGAAGCCCTCACTATGGTGGTTTGGGCTATATTTTTATTTTACTTATATAGTATTTATATTTTCAAATGGGCCGCGTTTGGTATAGGTCATTTTATTTTCTATTCAATTCCAACAAATCAATTTTTAAATGGTGAGTTGGTTGATTGACCTAATGATTCTTTGTATATTGAACTATTCCAACTAAATTTTTTACCATATAATATTTTTTCCTCTTGAGTTGAGCTTACAAATTTAAGGAAAAATGATCTAATTTTTTTAATAATATTATAATAAAACTCTATTGGTACATTATATTTCTTTTTTTATTTAGTTTTACTAAGATGATATTTAATTTTTTAAGTGTGCAGTAAATTATTTAAAATTATAGTTGTGTAATAAATTTTATGTTAATATTAATTTACAAATCATTTAAATATTTTTATTTATAAATAAAATAATTATTAAGCAAGGCCCGTGTGGGGCATGGGCCCTGTTAGTGTCATTGTAAGAATGTATTGTCAATTACGTGACCCAAGTCTAGTCTTGCTCTAAGGAAGATCAAGTTACATCTATGAAGATCAAGTTAGATCAAGGAAGCTCAAGGCTTATCAATGAAGATCAAGCAAGTTCAAGGAAGATCAAGATCAATTAAGAAGATTCTCTATGAGTGCCATGGGATAAGGTATCATTGACCCTTTTTGCCCATAGAAATAGAATAGGAAAAAGGATTTCTAATCACCCTGCATTTGTACTACGGCTTGGATCACGGCTAAGCCGTAGATCCTACGGCTCACTCTCCAGAGAATATATTTTGAACCATTTTGTTCTACAGCTGACCCTACGGCTGCATCAAAAAAAAGTTACGGCTAAGCCGTAGTGTATTTCACGGCTAAGCCGTAAAATCTACGGGCCACAGTCCAGAGAGTGCTCTTGGCCATATAATGCCTGCGGTTGATCTTACGGCCAAGCCTTAAGGCCTTCACGGTTAAGCCGTAGTATGATTCACGGCTAAGCCGTAAGGTTTACGGGTCACTTTCCAGAGAGCATTTTTGGGAGATTTCAGCTTACGGCTGATCCACGGCTAGGCCGAAAGGTGCTCACGGCTAAGCCGTATAAGGATTTACGGCTAAGCCGTAAGCTTAACCATAAGAAGGAATTTTTGTTGAATCCGGTCAAACTAGCCGTTGGATGTTGTCAGAGCATACGGCTGAGCCGTAGACCATTCTATTGTTAGCCGTAGATCTATCCGTTGGAGCTTATCTGTATTTAAAAAGGACCTTTCTCTTGCTCCAACCACTGGATTTATTACTGTGAAAATCACTAGTATAGCTGAGCCTTTGCACCTCCATTAAAATCATCTTCAAAGCTCCCACAACCACCTACTCTTCAACACCACAAAGTGCCATTATTGTTTCAAAAAGAATAGTTGGTGATTTAGGAAAGGCTTCATTAAATCTGAGAGAATATCTTAGCCTTCCAAACCCTCTTAAAACCTCTTCCCTTGGCTGAGCACTCATCTGAAGATCTTCGTCACCAAGAAGCAAAAACAAGAGGTCAAAGCTTGGAGGTAGTCTTTCAAGCATCAAGAGCACCACTCAAAACCAAGGTATACAATTCCTTGTTTATGTGTTCTTTAATATTTCAATTCTCATTGCTGTATTTGGTGGAAGACAAACCACCGCATCAAAAATTGTTGTAGTTGGTGGACTAGATCAAGGATCAACCACCTGATCAAAAACCCCAGTTGGTGGAAGACAAACCACCGAATCAAAAACTGTTGCAAGAGGTGTATGTTATGTAAGTACCTCTTATTTAGTGGAACCAAGAGAGATTACTCTTGAGAGTGGATGTAGGTCTAGGACCGAACCACTATAAATCTCTGTGTTTATTGTTTGTTGTGTGTGGATGTTGCCTTGTATTCTTGTCACTTGTGATCATCCTTTTTAAACTACACCTTCATTATTATAGTTGCATTTCTACACACTGACAGAACATCTCTCTTAATCTTATTGGGGACTCTCAATCTTAATTAATCATACAGATTGCACTAATAAAACCTAATTCTTGGAAAGAAATTTTTAATAGTTCTATTCACCCCCCCCCCCCCCCCTCTAGGACTTTGTGAGATTTAGCTATTGCACTTTCAGGCCCTAAAGCACTAGTTAAATTAATATTGCTACCCTCAGAGAATACCAAGTGTTCTATAAGTAAATAAAGTGGGGTCGAGAAACAGAATTCATATATCCAAGCCAACATAATTGAGACAAGCCCTTGATGATGAAGGTTAGATTTGATTGACGAAAGGTTGATCCCACATATCAATATGGTTTAGATGCAGAACCAATCTAGTATCAACCTAATTTGATCCCGTTCTTTCTTAGTGCCCGGAATCTCTGTTTGGCATAAGGGTGAACCAAAACCCTAAATTACCAAGTTGGATTACAAATTGGGCTGAAATCAGTTGGGTTTAGTACAAGAATGGATGCAGCGACACAAATTGATGAGATAAGGCTGTGATGACCACAGTGATCGTCAATCAAAATCCAATCATGAAAAGCTGATATCAATGCTCAATTGGCGTGTGAAGTAATGAATTGTCAACCCTTCTCAGGTCTGTTATGTCAGTTATTACATTTTTAAAAATTAAAGTTTCCAAATCTCTTGTTGCACTAGTATCTAAATAGAAATGAGATAGAATATACTTCTTATATGATAGAGATCATTGTATGTGAAATGAATTATACATATAGCTTGTATGTGCCAGTTTGAAGACGTGAGAAACTGACCGGAGAAATACAACTTGGTACCCCCTTTGGGATCAAGGAATCATTAGATAGACGTACGGAACAATAATAGCAATTTGTAACAAATACACAAAAAATTATGAACACAAAAACTAATAAATAATCAAGGTTTGGGGTTAATTTTAATCCATGAATGCTTTAGCCTAATCATTTGCAGGCCACAGAAGTCCTTATTCTCTCTAACTAATCTGCACCCCCCATCACTCGCTTATATTTCTGTCTATATCTCTCTCTCTCTCCTTTATGCATGCGTCTTTTCTCTTCCTCAATCTTGCTCTTCAGGTGTGGAGTTAATTACTAAGAGTGTAAGGCGGTGGCAGGGGCATCTTCTCCACAATGCCACAACGTGGGTGGCCTTCAGGCATGTTGTATTCATCCCTCAGGGATCTAGCCGGGGATTGGACACTGAAGTAGAGCTGCTGGCCTAGATAATTCCTCTCCAAGATCTCTGATCGCAGGCTCCACATACCTGCATTGTCAAATGTCAAGAGGATGGCGGTCCACGACTTGGGGTACACCTGGATTGTGTGGCGACTCACCGCATCGAGGAGGTTGTAGGTCCTTCTGCTGTCTGGGACCCATTTACCAGGCCTCATGCTGCATTCATCATTCATTTGCAAACAAAAACAAACATTAGATCATCTTACAAACTCACTAATACATACCTATCTATGAAATTCTCAGAATTAGTGATGAATTGAATTGAATGTGTATTGATGTTAGCAATAAGAGCAGCATGAATTAAATTGATTAGCAGTAATTAGCAATGGCGGTGGTACTAGTAGTTCTTGTAAAAGAAGAAGTAAAATACTACTCATCCATCATTCATTTATAAACAAAAAAGAACCTGAGATGATCTTACTAACTAATGCGTTTGGTGATTATAATAGCACTGGCGACTGAATTGAGTTTTGTATTGATTATGGAAGTATTATTATTATTAGTAGTGGTAGTTGTAGAAGAAGATGAAAGAGTAATTGAAGATAGACGAATGAATAGTACTATTAGTACGACATACCCGACTGCAAAGAAAGAGTAGCCATCCAAATGCCAAGATTGAACATTCTTCTCGGGGTTCTCCAAGATGATCTCTACAAAGTTGCGGAAGGTGGCATTGACAATGTTGGTCTGGACAGTGATGGTGTTGGTGTTGGGAGGGACGTCTCCAATTACATTATACTTAAAGACCTTATCGGCAACACCAAAGTATTCGGCAAGCTTTGGCGGGGTTGTGGGGTCTGTGTGGGAGACTCCATTGATGGCATAGCGGAGCTTTCCATTGACAGATCCTATAGAATTAACAAGCCTGATCGTTCGTGTGATATTGATGTTGCCATAGTGATATGAACCTTGGGGGTTGGGGCGGGCTGCACTGGCAGTGAGGTTCCACCGGAAGGATCGGAACTGATTGAAGGACCAGGCCCAGCCAGTGGGCGCCTTTGGGAGTCTTGGGGATGGAGGGGAGGTAGTTCCTGCATAGCGGATGAAGGCGGTGGCATTGAGCGCGTACTTGGTGAATCGACTCGAGGCCAACATGTAATAGTCCCTCGGGGGCTGGTTGGCTGTGACCAAGACAGAGAGGCACTGGCCTAGATGGATATCAAGGGACTCATAGTTGTATTGTTGAGTGTGGGATCCTTCCATCTCTACAAGCTTCATTGTATGCTCTTGGATGCGAAAATTGATTGAGTTCTTCAACCCCACATTGCAAATTCTAAACCTGTACACCTTGAAAGCCTCCATGGTGAACATGGGCTTGTCACTCCCTTCTCCCCTTCCTGATTGACCGTTGATCAGGATTCCGTCAGGCCGATTGATTGACCGCCCACTGTCCAGTGTCTTCTGCAGGGCACTGGGGCTCCTGGTGTACCAGTCCCCCACCAGGACCGTGTAGTCGTCTGCCGGTGGGTCGAACGGAACGGGGATTAGATCTCGGCTGTTAACTCGCAGGCCTCCGAATCCACCTGCAGCCCTATGTAGGCCCATCGATGGAAAGTAGTAGTAACTACCTATCTGGTCCTTCACTTGGAAACGGTATGTGAAATTCTTCCCCGGAGGAATTGGGCAGTTTGTCCCTGGCATTCCATCTTGCCACGAGTTCTTCCTTTGCTGGATCCCTTTCCTGCAAATTCCATTGTATTGAATTCCCATGACTCATGATAGTGATAATATTATATGATACACACGCAAACAAAATTTATATGCATTTATTCAATTCATCAAAGATAAATAGATAGGTATTAGGTATCTATCATTAATCAATGACTCTTGTACACCTTGCATATTATGAAATGTATGCAATCAGCAATCTTTCATGTATCTACTATACAATATTCATTATTCAAAATCGCCATTTTTATCACTGGAGTCTGATTCCATCGATCTGGAGTTGGTAACTATATACAAACCAAAATTCCTGTATATCTAACTATCTATAAAACAGGGAAGCAAGTTCTCCGTAAAAAAAAAAAGATCTATTACTCAAGATCTATGATGCTTGGGGATGGCAAGAACATGCCATGGATATAACAATGACTAGGATTTTTCAACATAGCCGTGGGTCGCCACATGCACTATCCACTGTTTCTATTGCTAGACATCTGGGCTCCTCTTGACCATATGTCTAATGATGATTAGGCCCCACATTTTAAGTCCACTAATTCTAATATGCTTTCACCTCTTGTTTTGAGTTTTATAAATCTATCTTGGATTAAATTTTAGAACTTTTTTGGTTAATGTTTGAGGGATTAAGGACTGATAGATTTATTTAATAAGTCTCTCTTGGCTTATGGTTTCCGGTCCTCTCTCTTAAGTTAAAGATCATTAGAAAGCCTTCACTCTTATGTATATTGAAGTGGGTAATAAGGAAGATACGAGAAAATCCTATTTAAGAACATAATGACACAAGGTATGCTTTTAATCCATCAGATTAATTATTGTTTATTGTTTAATGCACAAATCTGAATTCAATAGGTTTGATGTTTTGTTACAAATCTTTCATTTACACGTAAGTGAATGATATCTAATTCATAAGTACTTAATATATGTATAAATGTGCATACCATGAGAGGAGGAAGGGCTGATCCAGGTTGTTGAAGACATTAATGACAATGTTATTGTTGGTGGTGGAGTTGATGTTGGGCCCAGGAAACTGGCCGTTGATGAGAATGACCTGCTGTGGGATACCCAAAGGCTTCAAGGTGCCGTACGTTACCTTCCATGTGAAGAACAAGTAAGGATCCTCTCCTTTAACCACTACAGACCACAAACACAGCAGGAAAGAAATCAACACAACAACAGGGGACGTCATCCGTCTCTCTCTTCTTCTTCTTCTTCTTCTCCTTCTGTATCAATGAAACGAGAACAAATATAACCACCCTGAAAGAAAAGAAGAGCACTATTCAACATCATTTCTTCATAACCAAAGCAAATGGAATACGCTGAAAAACAAAACAAAACAAAAACAAAAAACAAAAACAAAACCTGGTTTTGTGGGTGTTTTTGGAGTGTAGAGAAAAAGAAAATCTCAAGGGATGGGATTAGCGAGAGGCCATGTTGTTGTGGGGGGGTTTTTTTTTTATATATATGTGGTGATGGGGTACTTCGTTTTATTCCTCTCTTTCTTGTTGTGGTGTGCCTTGTGATGATATTTAAAGCATGTAAGAGACGTTCTAGGAACCCCAGAAACCACCAATTCAGGCATTTCCATCCATTTCCAACGGTTTGCTTGCCCAGAACCGTATAAGATGGAATCCTTTACTCAATTTCCTTCGTATGTAAGTGGAATGTCCGCGTTTGGACAACTGTAATTGCAAACTGCCGCGTAATTATGAAGTGATGCGTTAATGACAGCATTGTTCCATGCTGTCTTTTGACTTGAAGTGTTTGAAAATATTACGATCAAATGAGTAGTTATTTGAAATTGTAGAAAACAAAATGGGCAGTCATTTTTTGACCAAGGTATTATCACAAATATCATTGTCCAGGGGTTTTTTTTTTTTTTTGCCTTTCTGAAATAAAATTGAAAAAATATGATGGAATTATTGCAAATTCATATTTCCAAAAATATGATGGAATTATTACAAATTCATATTCCAAACGCGGACATTACACTTTCCAGTAACATTGAAGCATTGGGAAATATGAATTCCCCAATTTGGAATTATTGCAATTTCTCATTTCCAAAAATAACCCAATATTACCCTTAAAATATCGTTGAAGGTAAATGTTTGAGATATATATATATATATGAGGACAATATTCATGTACTTATGTCTCTCACTATTTTTTTGTGAGAACTTTAGGTGGGGCCCATTGTATGGTCCCTTCAAATGGATCACACACACGACCACTCTGAATTGCATATGTCCATCAATTTTCAGTTAAGTCTGAATTTATTGAACAGTTAGATTAACTATGCACCAATCCGAATAAAATAGATTTGTGGGCCATGAATAAAGGGGGCTAGTGACATGTGATTGGGGTCAAACTTGATGTCTAGCGTAATCCCACATGGATCTTTTCATTCCCTCGGTCTCATCCCTTGGTGGGGTCCACAATTAGACCATGGTGGAGTATGCACCGTCCCTCCGTGAAGGATGGTTTGTTTCTATGAGAGCAATTCTCATGCACCAACCATGAGAACTTTTTATGAGGCCTACTTGTGGGTTCCATTTAGAGATGGGATCAGGGAGATAGAAAGATTTATATAGGACTACCTTAAATATCAAGTTTGGTCCAATTACATATCCCTAACCCCTTCATTTATGGCCCATAAATCTAATCTATTCGGATTGGTGCATAGTCGATTCAATGGATCAGTAAATTCGGATTTGACCGAAATTTGGGGCATATGATTATCAGAAGAGTCTCGCGGCAGAATATGCACGGTCCCTTTGTGAAGGATGGTCTGATTTTATCAGAACAATTCTCATCCACTGACCGTAAGAACTTTTTATGGGGCCCACTTGTAGATCCCATTTAGAGATGGGATCAGGGGGATGAAAGATTTATATAGGACCACCTTGAATATCAAGTTTGGTCCAATCACATATCCTTAACACCTGCATTTGTGGCCCATAAATCCAATCTATTTGAATTAATGCACAGTTGATCCAACAGACAAATAAATTTGGATTTATTTGAAACTTAGGGCGTGTAACTATCAGGAGGTCCATGCGGTATTGTAAGGTTTGAATTAGGTGATAAATATGCCCACCTAGAGCTATAAAAAAAATTGGTGGGAACTAGTTTTCATAAAATTATTTTCTATAAGAGAAATTTTGAAAAACTCCCCATTTAAAAAGGGGAGTTTTTGCTTATTTTGACTTATCCATTGCATGTTGCCACCTTACAAATGCAAAGCAAAAGAATAGGAGCCCTTTAAGCAAAATTATAGGACCTCTTAGCAATACAATTAGTTTTAAGGAGAAAGTGATTAATTTGGATAAATTAGCTAGTTTTAGGATAAGATTGGGAATGACAGAACCAGAATCCCCATTGATGTCTCGATCTAATACCTCATTGAATGTCGGGAATGTTTGGCTATCCTTAGTGGGGTTCACTTATGAGAAATTGGTGACTTTCCTTTCAAGACCCCATTTTAAAATAAGAATGAGAAATGTGTGGCTGTCCTAACATGGTCTCACATATGAGAAATTAGTGACTACTCTTTGACTTATGGGCCCTTATCAAGAGTTGGGCCGACCATGAGATTATAAAAATATCAATTTTTTTAAAGCGTCAATCTACATTGTGTAGTTCTAAGATATTTGATTTTTATGAATGGATCCCATTGAGATGCATAGTGAATTCCTTGCCACAATGAAATTATAAACTTTAAGTATTTTTTGGTGATCATTAATACTAGGCCCAACTCTTACTTATCAGATTTGATGAGTGCCCATAAGAGAGGGATTTTTTTTTACAAGTTGGACCATCAAAGAGTGTAAACGAATAAAGGGATTTTTTTTTGCAAGTGAGACCATCGAAGAGTGTATACGAATAATTTCTAGATCTCAAAAAAATGAATCGATTTTGTCTCCCCCTTTTTAAGGAATGGATTTCAAATTCCATTTATGGAGATCATGATGTTCCATGTGTGTGTGTGTGTGTGTGTTTTTTTTTTTTTTTTAATGGAAAGACTAGTATATATGTTGATGACATGTGATAAAATCTTTTGTTGTGAAATATGTCCAAAAAGTTTTATAGTGTCCCCATATATACGCATCTATCCCTCACATTTCCCTTTTTGGACCTAAAAAGGTCAAAAAGGTATATAAGGTGTGATGATTTTATTTTTTTTACACATTAATACTTTTCAAAAAAAGAAGTATGATTCATATTATTAGGAATAGATGCATATCAATATATATATATATATGTGTGTGTGTGTGGAGGGCAATGCTATACCCAGGCGTAATGCATACTTTCACACCCCATTCATTCCATCCATTTAGAAATGTACACGTGGCATGCCTTCATAGAAATCAGAGACCATAATGTGCCTGCGTCATGTTTAGTGCACTGTTGACATTTATTGCAAATATTGAACCATGTTCATGAGCCTATCAAAATAAAAAAAATAAAAAAAGAAAAAGGAAACCATGTACATGAGGTAGGTTGTGCACATTTAAACATTTGTATGTTCCACTTTCTTTATTTTCTCCTAAAAGCATGGGAGGCATCCAACCATTTTAAAATGCAATCAATCTTTACATACTATTTTCTAGATTGTATTAAGAAACTAAATCACACGATTTTAGGCAATGTCACAAGATTTTAAGACATCTTTAATAGTTTTTAAGGTACTAGTAAATAAGGATATGTTAAGAAACTAAATAAGGGGTGATAAATGATAGCATTAAAAATAGAGTAAAAGCTTTTTGCCAAGCTTCCCTCCCGTTGCCCCTTTTCTAGTAGGGCATTAAAATTTAGAATTCTCCATATTTTAAAATGTGAAATATATTTGTAAGCATGCCTTGACTAGGGATGGAAATTTATCATCCAATCTGCGCACTCAACTCGAACAAGAGCCTATCTCAAAAAAAAAAAAAATAAGAGAAAAATAAGAAAGAAAAGAACCGGAGCTTTTTTAATATTATCTTTGAGCCCTCATTTTAATCACTTGCAAAAATATAATGTTTTAGAATTCCTAAGAATTCAATTACATGAGACAGATGGGACCTAAGCCAACCTGTCTTCTAATTTAACTGCCTTATTAGTCATCATCAAATGGATATTAATCAAAATTGTGCAAAGTACTAATACAAGAGTCCTATGAGTTGATCCAAAAGCACTGCCTGTTTGACAAGTTCCAACCCTCTTAAGCTTCTAAGTAAGAAAATTCATAAGCTTAAGTATTGGAACTCAATAGTAGTTTCTCCTAATCAAGATTTGAACTCCTCAAAATTAACTCCTTCATTGAATATACAAAATTTTTAAATTTTATTTGAATAGACACAATAAAATTGAACATAATGATAAATACTATAATTATTGAATGTCATTTAATAATATATGATTAATGAATATCATTTAATAATATATAGCATTGTGCTAATCATATTAAAACTAGATAGACTGCCATTTGCCGCTCATGGTGTGAATTGGCAGTTTCCGAGGTGATTGAAGATTGAGGTGGATACGAGTGGGTCCCCCGTTTTCGTAAACATCTCCTTAATTAATTAAGTGGGTCCCCCGTTTTCGTAAACATCTCCTTAATTAATTAACTATCAAAGTACCGCAACCGTGTATCTGCTGTGCGTTTGGTGATGTTTTCCGTCCTTTCTTAGGATTTGACCACTGTCTCTGACCGCGTTTAACGTGCGCCGCTGCTGTTATGGCATCGTTGTCAAAGGACGGAGCTTTTGGTATCGGGCAATGTTTTCACACTGACGATATGAATGATATAAAATAATGCACCGCTGAGACCTTTTTTTCACACGAGAATTTCTTACAATCTTTCCTCTTTCGATTGTTTTCTTCTTTCTTACAAGAGGGTTTTCGAATCTCTCATAATGTCTTTTTATTTTGGTCCAACGGCTAGGCGTTTGCCACCTGTTTTGTGTTCGCTTGAGTCAATTTTGACCCTGGCTGCTTCGTTGTTGTTTTGTTTGATTTATTAATGAATTATCCTTTCCAACTATAAAAAAAACCCTCTTACTCTAATGATAATATACGTCAGTTATCCCACGTAAAAAAAAAAAAAAACAAACAAACGTTAACTTGGGTATGCTATCTATTTGTGCATTTGCGTGCTCTTTTTTTTATTTTTATGGTTTTGAAAAAATTACATTTGTACCCCTTGTATAATAGCATAAATATAGGCATATCTCTTTCTTTTTTTGAATTTACATTGACACCCCTTGTTAGTCATTGTTAGTTAGCAGATATGACGGAAATAATGGTTTTGCATATTTGCCCTTAGTAGAACCCTACCTTTGACTACTCCCCACCTCTAACTGATCAGTTGATTTTAGTTAAAGTAACCGTAGTTTTGTTTTGGTAGAAAAAGTTACAAAAAGTTATAGTAACCCTAGTTAAAGTCATTGGTGGTAGAGCAAAAGAAATCAATTTTCAATATTCATCTTCAACACCTAGGGCTCTCTTTTATCGCATGGAGGCCTGTGTCTTCTTGTCCGTATGTGCTTTTGAATTCATGTATGGTTTTCCCTCTTGATCTTTTCTTCACCCATGAGTCTCTCTCTCACTCTCTTCCCTTTCTTTCTTCTCCAACTCAACCTTAGTCGTTTTTCTTTTGTTCGACTCAATGAAGCCCAAATCTTTGCATTCTCCAGAATGCACACGTGAAATTAGGGATTCGAAGATGGTTAGGGCTCAAGGATTTCGGATGGTTTGGGAAATTGTGGGGGCTTGGGGGTTTCGAGGGTTGGGTTTGAATTCATGGGCAGCGGTCGGACCCAAGTATTACCTTATGGGGATTTCAGCCCCACAAGATCTTAAAAACTCTCATGGCAGCCCCACAACTTTTGTGAGGCCCCACCCTTTTACTTTTTATATATTTATTAATTTAGTTTTATTAGTGATGTTTAGGCTTAGATTAGATGATTCGAGGGGTTAGAAGTAATTATTTTAGTGATAGAAGGTTGTAGAAGAGGATTTGGGTGAGACATAGTTTAACTAGAGGTCTTTAGGAGCAAAATATAAAAGCTACTTTTACTAAATTCCATGTTGCCCTTAAAATATCTTTCCTCTTCTATTCATTGCTCATGGGTGTTTTGGTTATTCCAACTCAATCTACTTGGAAAGATAAAAAGCACATTCATGCTGAATCATTGTAACCTTTTCACTTGAGGGTAAACAAGACCTTTCACATGACCCTACTTTATTTAAACCCAAATTCCAGCAACTCATTTCAAACCCATCTTTCTCAAGGCTCTTCTCCTTTTCTTCTTAAGCTAGAACCAATCTCCTAAACTCCTTTCATGGCTACCCATTTCTACAAAGCTAGATCTTGAAGGATCAAGCCACTAATCTTCCAATCAAATCCCATAGATTGATAGACCTCTCTCTCTACATCACATCAAGGTAAGAATTCCTACAAACCTATAAATTTTTTTTTTCTATTTTGATCTCTTACTTCAATTATAGTCTAATGCTCTTTTCTCCCTTACATTCTTTGGGTTTGTAGTTGTAGAGTTAGATGTTTGGGTTTTCTTGAGTTGGAGTGCCCTAGAGTGGACTAGAAGTGGGTGTTTAACTTTTGGAAGAGGATTATCCTTAATTGAGGAAAGTAGAACATGCTTATAATCCCATTGCATGTGAAACACCTTAACTGTCTTTTATGTGTTTGATGAAATGTTTCTTAGACATCTATGTTAATTAAGCTTATGTCATACCTAGTAATTTAAGTGGAAACTCTCTCTTAATAGCCCTAAATGTTATAAATATGAGCATTTGCATACTAATGTTTATATTGATGAATGCATATGATATCTTTTATATTAATGATGAAAATGGTGGAATGAATGGTTTGAATTGAATGAGATGGAATAGGGATGATGTGGATTGTATTATATTGGAAATGGAAAGGTGCGATTAAAGGCAGATGAGAACCCGCTCGAGAACGATTTGAGAAAATTGAAATTTGTTGATCAAAATAGTAATTGTTGGCAGACAGAGACGAGTGTGCTTGAGTGCGCACTCATCCGCACACGAGTTGGCTACCACACTCGAGTGGGCATTCATCTACGCTTGAGCACGCCTCATAGCGAACTTAGTAATTTAAGGAAGTTTGATATTCTGAACCATAGACCTTGGACACAACTTTAATCATATCCAACTCTAATTATAGACTATAAACATGCTTAAATGGATTCAAGATGTACGCTTAGCCTCTATCCACTGGTTGTGGTATAATAGAGTATAGAGAAGGAGATTGTACCAATAGATGGATGTTTAGATCTGGATAGACTCCAACCATTGTAACAACCAACACATACGACGCTTATAGGTTTAGAATATTCATTATATGGTAGGTCAATGTCCTTTATATCTTGAAATGTACAACTTAACCTAGGTTTAGTTAGTTTCTACTACATTAATTGATGGATAGTTTATATAGATCTTACTATTGATTGTCATTGTTGTTCTCTATTCCATAGATAGGCATATTATGATATGATTCTTAAAATTCATAAATGTATAATTGGATATTGACCTAGAGTATACTTAGTGGAAACTCGAAAATTGAAATGGAGACATAAGATGGTGTCTGTGGCTAAGCAGGCTATTCGATAGTCTTGTGTATGGGATTACATTGACCATGTAGTAGATACGTTCATTGTGCATGTGTATGTATTCTTGTACAATGATATTTGCTTTTTATTTATCAGGTGATGTATTCCAATTGTTCATTGTTTTGATGGTGATGTATTGGTTAATGACAGAGTTGTGTGATGGCGATGTATATAAGATGTATATAACAGGTTAATATATTAGGTGAAATATATAACTATTAGGTGTTGTATTCCAATTGGTGATATATTACAACTAGCAACAAAGGCCCGTGCTAAGCCCGGCCATATGATAAAGAAATATCAAATTTAGGGATATTATTAAAATTCTATAATAAGAAGAAAAGAGATTTGTGCATGCATACAACTGACATTATGTTAATTTAATTATAAAGAATATTTAAAATAGTCTGAACTTAATAAAAATAAGAAATAAAGATAGGAATCTAACTAATTATCGTAAGATACAATGCACATTATAATCTACTAACATCCAACTGATCCCAAGTGGCCCTCCCAACATTTTGGACATATATTCTTTCTCGTCCATTAGAAGTGAAACACACATCCTTAGTACTGCTAAACTCTTTCTAAAATAGGCATAGAAAACACTTGATTATTCTCCAAACATATTAAGGTGTTGAGAAAGTCAAACCTAGTGGCAAGAACACTTCTCTTTGCAAAGGACATGGTAAAACTACCAAGTGAAATCTACAATATCATTTAGGAATTCCCTTCTTCCTATCAACAACTTATCAGCCTCCGAGAATCACACTTCTTACCAGGAGCAAAAATAAAAAGAGAATAGAGTTCACTATCCATATTTAAAATGTCTAAATATCCAGTTAGATCGAGAGCGCCCAGAGGTGAGATTGCCACTATTGGAGTTGTGAAATGTGTTACAAAGTAAAATAAGCCTTCAGAATGAGGGCAACAGAACAAAAGCTCTAGGTCTGAATTTTTTGTTCGCCATAAATGAATATAATAGAATTTTGAAAAATCAAAAGGAAAAAAGAGAAGGGAAAAAAATAGAAGAAAACTTTAGACCACTTTGACCAAGTGACCTTAGGTAGATCAATATAAATATCCCTAGTAAAAGAAAAAAAATGAAAAACAGGTCATTTGAAGGGAAACCATAGAAGAAAAATTATTTACAATTGCAATTAACTGAGACAAAAATATTTATCTCTTGGGTTCTCCAAGACACTATCAACACCACCAACTAAAATAAGTGTAGCAAGTTATGGATCATGGAAGTCAATGCATGACACATTTTTTGGAAATTGTCTCAACAAAGTTGTGCAATTATTTGGAGGCACTTATATAGGAAATGCTTGCACTAAGATCATGACTGACTTCAACATGATGAAGCAAGTCATTGGAGAAAAGAATGTTGAAGCCACACCTATAGGAAACTCTACCTTAAGTGGACACTAAAATCACAATAACTTATAAAATCAGCCAACATTTATCAAGCAACTGAGATTCTTTGTTAAAGAAATATACTTCTATGGATGAAGAGTTCTATTTTCAAAACTACTCTACAGAGGTCATTTGCTTGTAAAAGAGAGCCAATGGAAATCTTGATACTTACAAACAAGAACTTTTTGCATCTAGATTGTCCCAAATAATCGTTCCAATAATCTATGCAGGTGTTTTCATCTGTCTTTTGGTCATCTTGGCTATCTCCTCCCTGTTTGATTTGATAAAATAGCATGCATTTGTCACCAATGATTCCTAGAACACCATGAGAATCCGACCAAGCCCTATGAGTACTGAAAATATGCATCCGTCACTACCTAATGCCATAAATAGATGTTGGACATCAAAGGACCATAAGATTGGATCGATTGATTCAAAATTCATTGGGTTAAATTTTGTACATCAAAGGACCATTTGGATCGTTTGATTCAAAATTCATTGGGTTAAATTTTGTACACCAAAGGACCATAAGATTGGACCATATGGCAATGGCAATATCACAACTATAAAATAGAGATTTTAGGAGATGAAAATCAATTCCATTCAGCTAAAAATATACATGGGGCTTAAAAAGAGAGATCTTAGGATTCCACAATCATTGGAAAAAATGAAGGGATTTTTTTTAAAGGATGTCGTGCCGTGGTAGCTTATGACTTGAATCAGTTTTTTAAACAAGCATGAATATTATCAAGAAAAAAAAGGAGAATAGAGAGATATTAGGATTCATCTCATTTATTCACGGGGTTATGACAGCTTCCATCCAAAAGGAAAGAAATTTAAAATTTAAAACAAGCATGAATATTATCAAGAAAAAAAAAGGAGAATAGAGAGATATTAGGTTCATCTCATTTATTCACAGGGTTATGATAGCTTCCATCCAAAAGGAAAGAAATTTAAAATTTAATCAGTTTGGTAGAGTAACATTTATAATTTGAATGAGATAATTTAG